>JAULUF010000027.1:16855000-18272500 GCA_031834385.1 Semotilus atromaculatus
AACCTGCAGTTTGGTTAAGGTGGTGCTCCACCACCTCAGTGAAGCCCAAACCCCAGCAGGGCTCAGACCAGACCCGTCTGAACCCCCTCAACATCCAGATGCTCTCCAGGAACCTGCAGGAGCAGATATTCCAGGGCCGGACCCAGGTGTACATGGACGAGGATGTTGAACGCAGTATAAGACACTTGGAGCAACATGAACTCTGGGGGAAAGAAACAGACCTGTTACCTGACGTAGAACTCAAATTACCTCAAATATACGGCAATGACATTGACGAACATTTCCGATTACTTGCCCAAAAGCAGAGCCTTCCTTACCTTGACGCGGCCAGCCAGCTTCAGGGAGCACGGCTTCCCAGGATGCCCAAGGAATGGGCTTGGGAAGTGGGCTGGACTCGGTATGGGACGGGTGGAGAGCAACACAGGGTGAATTTCCCAGATGAGAATGCTATTGTGTTTGATGTGGAAGTCTGCATGGCGCAGGGACACTGTCCTACGTTGGCTGTGGCAGTTTCCCCAACTGCCTGGTGAGGTTTATTTACTGGAACAAGTCAGTATTTACCATTCATTTCACCACTTATTCCAGAAAACCTTTTTTATTTGGTGTTTCAGGTACTCGTGGTGCAGTAAGAGGCTCGTAGAGGACAGATACACCTGGTCTAGTGATCTGACGCTGGCTGATCTCATCCCGCTGGAGACCCCCACAAACTCCAGCCAGCCCCGGGGCGGTGAGTGGCAGGAGAGGCTCGTGGTTGGACACAATGTGAGCTTTGATCGGACACACATTAAAGAACAGTACTTATTGAAGGTGAGGTCATTTCAGACTCATTTGAGTCTAATTTTAGATGTTTCTTCCTTTTTCTGTTTATTCTAAGGGTGCAAGGATATTAAAATTCTACATTATTTGGTCTTAAATCATTAATGAAAACTGAAACTGTTAAATCTAAAATGCTGAGAACATTATATTGTACAGCAGGCTTTCCCAAAGTGGCCTACTGGAGTTGATAGAAAGCTAATTATTAATTGAATCAAATGAATAAATGAATAATTTAAAAATAAAATGATTATAATAAATCACTTGAAATATTGTATCTGTTTATTTGAATGTCATGTGACCAGCATCAGAGGACATTGAACATGCCGATGTGTAACTTAAAATCTTTAAAAAAGAAAATATTTTATGTAAAAAAAAAAAGTTTAGGAATCACTGCAGTGCTGTTAAATAGTAAATAAAATTAAATCTATTAAAAAAACAGTGCTGAAACTAAACTAAAATATGAATGACAAAATAAAATATGAAAGACAAAAGCACATAACAAAATGACTAAAAATTAAACAAATTGAAATTATATCTGGAAGTATAAATAAAAGCTAATTCTGAAAATGAATAAATACAGTTATTAATTAGATTTGCTACAATTATAAGTGTTTGTTAAGATTAACGTCAAGTGAACATGCACAATTAAATATCCAATATTAACTGATACTGATAAATTAAACAAAAATCTCTAATATCGTCTGATAACAAATATGATTCTGATTTATCATGGATGTGCTTTTGGGTTGGTCTGTGCAGGGCTCCAAGATGCGTTTCCTGGACACAATGAGTCTCCACATGGCAATCTCAGGGCTGACGGGATTCCAGCGCACGCTCTGGATGGCCAGCAAGTACGGCAAGAGAAAAGGCCTACAGGAAGTGAAGGAGCACATGAAGCGCCTGGGCCGTCGCCCTGAGGGCCCGATGGTTTGTGCAAACCTCGCAGCTGTTGTCAGTTTACAGTGCTGTAGACAGTATTAAATTGTATGTATACATTTCCTTATCCAGATTGGCTCATGGGAATGGGTTGATATCAGTAGCATTAATAACCTTGCTGATGTTCACGCTCTCTACGTGGGAGGAGAACGGTTGAAGAAAGAACCAAGGGATGTGTTCGTCAAGGGTAGCATGTCTGATGTTAGGACCAATTTTCAGGTAAGCAGGATGTTTAAAGAGGCCATGTTATGCCAAGTTTTTTTGGGTCTACTAGAATAGGTTTTCATGCTTGAATGTTTCACGCCCCTTCTTCCGAAAAGTACAATGTACTCTGATTGGTCAGCTGGACCAGTGTGTTGTGATTGGTTAACCTCTTCACTTCGAGCATGAACTTACCATATAGCCGCAGGTTTCTCCGATGTAAACACTAAGGCTGTGTCCGAAATCTGTTTATTTGATGCTTTAGGAGCTGATGCAGTACTGTGCTCTTGATGTTTTAGCCACACATGAGGTCTTCACAGAGCAGCTGCCTCTGTTTATGGAGAGGTATGACACCTCATTTACATAAACCCGCCCCCCAGCTTTTCATTGTGACATATTATTGTTTAAGTGACCTGTCACTCTTGTCAAATCTGCTTTTTTCTAGGTGTCCTCACCCAGTGACACTTGCGGGTATGCTAGAAATGGGCGTGTGTTACCTTCCTGTCAATCAGAACTGGGGGCGGTACCTGGAAGATGCTCAGGCCACTTATGATGAGCTGCAGAGAGAGATGAAGAAATCATTGATGATTTTGGCTGATGATGCCTGCAAGTTATTGGAGGATGATCGGTAAACTCTTTCTTTCATAATATCCATTAAAGGGTCATGAAACCCCCTGTTTCAGCACCAGTCAGTTCTCACCACAGTTGTGAAAAATGCTACAGAAGTGGATGTGGTAAGCCGTTGAGTGGAGAGGGAAGATGGGAGACCGATAACACAGCTTCAATTCATACAGCTTTATTTCGTTCTCATTGAGTTAAAAGCATCAAAGCTTCCCACAAATGCACGCCGCAATTTACCATGACACGTGACACAATATACACATTTAGGAAATTTGGTTTAGGGTTTCCTGACCCATTCAGGAAAAAATGTCTGCTTTTACAGATGATTCAGTTCTTTATTTGCTTACTTATAATTAGACTTGTGTAAAATTGATTATTATTGGTGTGGTCTGCTGTTCAGGTACAAAGATGATCCCTGGCTGTGGGACTTGGATTGGGACGTTCAGGACTTCAAGCTGAAGAAAATCCCTGTAAGCAAGAAGAAAGCCAAACTGGAGGCTGAGGCAACAGCAGCAGCTAACAGAAATATACCCAAAGACTGGGACCAGGGTAAGGGTTTTTCATTTGCACAGTTGATCTTGCATTATGAAGATATATCATTGCACACTTGATCTTGCATTATGAAGATATATCATTGCACACTTGATCTTGCATTATGAAGATATGTCATTGCACAGTTGATCTTGCATTATGAAGATATGTCATTGCTTGAACATTTTGAACACATTTGGTGCTGATTTTGCAGTAGCTGGCTTGAAACAATATTTTTCTTTCTTGAAATGTTTGAAGTAGTTCACTGTTAGTTAAAGTTCATTAAATACACTAGTTCAAAAGTTCAAAGTATGGGGTCGGTAAGATTTTTAAAAATGTTTTTGAAAGAAGTCTCTTCTGATCACCAAAGCTGCATTTATTTAATATCAATATTAAAGCATATTAAATATCAATACAGTCTAAAATAACAGTTCTCTATTTGAATATATTTAAATATGTAATTTTTCCCTGTGATCAAAGCTGAATTTTCAGCATCATTACTCGAGTCTTCAGTGTCACATGATCCTTCAGAAATCATTCTAATATGCTGATTTGGTGCCTCTCATTAGTATTAATCAGTTGTGCTGCTTAATATTTTTGTGGAAACCCTGATACATTTTTTTCTTTTTTTGCAGAATTCTTTGATGAATAGGAAATTAAAAAAAATTATTTTAAACCATAAATGTCTTTACTGTCACTGTACTGTCACTTTTTTAACCCTTCTTCTTCCAGTTATATTCGTGTGACCTTTTCCTCTTTGGTTATAAAATATACAACAAAATATGCTTTATTTTATTCTTGGTACTGGAATATCAGGAGAGTTTTATATCATCGCAACAGGTAGAGATCCATTCATGTTAGATATAGATCCGGGTTGCTAAAGACACAAATATGTAATAATGATTGGCAAACATTCATGCATTTAAGGGTTACATTTTCAGAAGCATTTCTCAGAAATTGCTTACTACACCTTTCTTTGATCAAATCGTGGAACAATACCATTATTAACCCTCTGTTCCAGACCCAGGTCCTCCTTCAGAAGAAGTTGAGGCTGACCCCAGCAGAGAGCTTTTACAGAGACTGAAGGAGACCGTCAGCTGCCTGCCAAAGAGGAGACAGCACTTACCGGCCCACCCCAGGTGAGTGCCGCCCCACGTTATCCCATTTGGGTAAAATAACACAGGGTTCCACATTGCATGTATGTTTGTGGTCAGCTGGTACCGTAAGCTGTGTGTGAAGATGTCTGAGGCCGAGGACTGGTCTCCTGGAGCCAGTCTCATCAGTCTGCAGATGAGGATCACGCCCAAGCTGATGGGCCTCACGTGGGACGGCTTTCCCCTGCACTACACCGACCAGCACGGCTGGGGTTACCTGGTACCAGGCCGCAGAGATAACCTGGACACCTCAGAGGACAGTGAAGGACCTGTATGTCCATACAGGTAAAATAAAGTGAGGATAATAATGTGTTTATTTGGAAAATATACAGTGGCTTGACAGCATCTTTCCTAAAACTTGG
This sequence comes from Semotilus atromaculatus, assembly GCA_031834385.1. NCBI lineage: Eukaryota > Metazoa > Chordata > Actinopteri > Cypriniformes > Leuciscidae > Semotilus > Semotilus atromaculatus. The sequence continues at coordinate 16,859,622 of JAULUF010000027.1, forward strand.
TTTCAAGGGCACTTGAGAGCATCTATAAGGAGTATTGTGAGCGGAAGGGGAAGGAGCAGCCCCAGTATCCGGACAGCACACTCTCTGATGACCTCATGTTGATGGACAGTGCCGTGTGGCAGAAGGTTGGAGCTTTGGTGTGTTACTAAACAGGGTTTTTAGGGCTGGTATTTTCTGTGAAAGCATCCGCATGTTTTTGTCACACGTGTAGGTTGAAGAAGTCAGTCGACTGGAGGTGTTTGATGATGAAGTGCTGAGTACAGCAGGCCCATCCAAGAGGATCAAGGTTCGCTTCATTTAAACCTTATGATAACCAAAAAGGAAACACAAAATAAAAAAAAGATATTTATAAAAGGAAATTGATTTGAGTTCAATTTGAGTTACATTTTTAAATATCATTATTGGATGATATATTAAATGGTATTAAATTATAATTAATTTTTTGAAATATTATAAAAAAATATAAACATTAATGTTATGATATATTATAATTTAATAATATCTGGTATATCATTTAATATTGATGATATTTCTAACTAATAATTTTTTATATTTGTAATATTCTTTTCATAATATAATACTATGATGAAAATATTATTAACAATATAAAAAAAATAAAAAAATGTATGTTAAATTATAAATTAGAAAACTTACTATCTGATATATTTTGTAGTATTTCATATTTTTAAGTAATACATTTTTATATTTCTATAGACTTATATAGACTAAGATTAAAATATTATTAATATTATATGATTTATTAAATAGTATAACATTTTTGTTATTTAAAATATTAATTAAACATGTTTTTTATAGGATGAATTTTTATGTAATATTACCTTTATTTGCTCATTAGAAAAAACTAAATTCATTAAGTGAAACCGGGAACAGCGAGTGTCCCTATCACCACGGAAATGGACCATGCAATGATGTCAACATCCCTGGCTGCTGGTTCTTCAAACTGCCTCATAAGGTACAGGATTGTGTTTCTGTCCACTTCGTACAATGCAGTCATTGAAGCTTTAGACTCAAATAGTTTAAAATTACAGGACGGAAATGAGAACAATGTGGGCAGTCCATTCTCAAAAGACTTCCTGTCCAAAATGGAGAGCGGTACGCTTCAGGCAGGACGTGAAGGCACCAACGCCACACGGGCGCTAGAGATCAACAAGATGATGTCCTTCTGGAGAAATGCCCACAAACGCATCAGGTTTGAGACTTTCAAATGTTTTGACTGTCTAGGTTGTGCTTACAGCTGATATTTCATCTCTTATTTTGTCTCTCTTTGCAGCTCCCAAATGGTAGTGTGGCTCCGCAGGGCAGAACTGCCACGCACCGTCAGACTGCAAGTTAACAGCGTCTTCTAGTGTCTTCTTCGTATGAATACAAACATTGCAACCTGTCTGACGTTCTCTTTGCTCCTTCATCAGACATCATGACTATGACGAGGAAGGGAAATACGGTGCCATTCTACCGCAGGTCATCCCAGCTGGAACGGTCACTCGCAGGGCTGTAGAGCCCACGTGGCTGACCGCAAGCAATGCTCGGGTACCACAACTACAGTGGGGTGCAGTGCTCGCTTGCTCCCATAAAAAGGACAATTCACAATTAATGAAGATAATTTATTATTTCCATTAATTAACTATTTTTTAATATGTACACTACTAGTCAAAAAGATTGGTACAAATACAGTAAAAACAGTAAAATTGTGAAATATTATTACACTTTAAGTTTAAAATAACAAAGCTGAATTTTCAGTATCATTACTCCAGTCTTCAGTGTCACATGATCTTTCAGAAATTATTATAATATGCTGATTTTATGCTCAGGGAACATTTCTTATCATCAATACTGAAAACTATTTTTGCCACTTTATATTTTTGTGGATAATAAAAGGCAAACAAGATAAAAAAAATGCAGAAATTAAAACTTTTATTCAAAAAGGTTGCATTAAAATAATCTAAAGCGACAGTAACAACATTTATGGTGTTACAAAAAAAAAAATATTTCAAAATAAATGTTGGATGAATAAATTCAGATTTGCCATTACAGGACTAAAATACATTTTAAAATGTATTCAAAAGTGTTAAAATTGAATGTTTCTGAAAAAGTACTGTTTTTTTTTTAACCAAATAATTGTTAATTCCAAACTTTTGATCAGTTGTGTATATAATATATATATTTTTATTATTTAGTATATTTTATTATATATTATACTTTTGTTTAGATATATATTTTTTTTATACAGTTACCGTGGCTGATTTAGCTCTATTTTGTCCATATATGGAAGCGCATATCTGCCACATAAGAAAAAAAATCTTGCTTTAGTAAATCATAATTATGACATAAGTTATCGAAATTAACAAAAAGTAAAAAATTATGAGTCAATTATGACAAAAACTTTTGCCTCAATTCCAACTTAAATCTTAATTGTGATGTTTCATCTCATTAGATGAATTTATTTTGACTTTGTCGTTTTCTACATTATGTAGTACCCAAAAATGTTCATACTTTTGACTTTTTCTCTACATTATGTCATAATTATGACTTATCCCATAATTGGATGATTTATTGGTGTTATTTTATATTTGTTTGGTTTTTGACGTTTAAGCTATTTACAGTATCTAGGACTTTGGTCCATTTGTGTGGTTTTGAATCTGCTTTATAGTTGGGTTGAGAATTTCTACTTTTTTTTCACATTATAATCATGATTTACCAAAGTATTCTTTTTTTATTGTGTGGAAATGTGCTTCCATAATTATGACATGGAAATTGCATTAAAGCTGAGCAGTTTGTGTTTGTTTGCAGAGAGATCGTGTGGGCAGTGAGCTGAAGGCCATGGTGCAGGTTCCTCCTGGTTATCACCTGGTGGGAGCAGATGTGGATTCTCAAGAGCTGTGGATCGCTGCCATGGTGGGCGAAGCGCACTTTGCAGGAATGCATGGTATTCCAGATGCTGTTTCCTAGCCATTAGATTGCAAGATTCCATGATGCTTCTATGGAACAAACTACACCCCGCAGGTCATTCCTTATCTCTGATTTCCAGGATGCACAGCGTTTGGATGGATGACGCTCCAGGGAAAGAAAAGTCAGGGCACGGACCTGCACAGCCGTACTGCAGATGCTGTGGGCATCAGTCGTGAACACGCCAAGGTCTTCAACTACGGACGGATTTATGGGGCCGGTCAGCCGTTTGCCGAGCGACTGCTCTTGCAGTTCAATCACCAACTGAGCCAACAGGAAGCAGCCAGTAAAGCTCGGCAGATGTACGCATTTACCAAGGGACTGCGCAGGTAGGCTAATAAAACCTAATTTATTGTTTAATTGACTGTGTATGCTATGTATGTGTGTTTAAAAAAAAAAAAAAAAATCATATATTCTGCTTTAGGGTGACTTGTAACATTCTATCAAGGGACTACAGATGAAAAATAGCCTTCGGCTAACTCGTCACATTTACTGAAGTTTATTAATGTGCACTGTCCCTGTTAAAAATAAACAAAAAACAAAGTAAAAAATTTATATTTACCTTTAAAGTAAAACATACAAATGATTTATATTATATTACTTAACAAACTTGTTTTTAAATAATATTATTTAAAAAGTATAATTAAAATTATATAATATATTAAGTACTATTAAATTATTATTTAGTTATTTAAAATAGTATCAACAAATTATATTCTTTAAGTATATAAAATAGGATTACATTCTTTAAAATTGTTTTGTTTAAAATATGATTAAAAATATATAAAAATTTTCATTTGGTGCTTTGCATTAAATAACTGAATGTGTACAGATATGACATTTTTTGATTATGTGCAGATATCACCTGTCTGAGGAAGGGGAATGGCTGGTAAAGAAGTTGGATGTAAAGGTGGAAAGAGCTGAGGATGGCACCGTCTCACTCCAGGATTTGCGTAAAATCTCAAAACTGGCATCTCAAAGGTCTGCTGACTACCCCGGCTGGCCACGCAAGCCATTTTATTAAAGTTTTATGTTGGACAAATCTGCATGTTATACTTTTGATCCTTCAAGTACCACCAGGGGGAGCAAGAGGAAGTGGAATCTCACAGGGCAGCGCGTGTGGACTGGCGGGACAGAGTCAGAGATGTTCAATAAGCTGGAAAGTATCGCCCACTCTGAGGAACCAGCCACTCCAGTGCTGGGCTGCAGGATATCCAGAGCTCTGGAACCGTCTGCTGTTCAGGACGAGGTGAGGGAACACTTAAGTTCCTTCAAGGGGGTTTTTGCTTGAAGAAATTGTATAATTTGTTATTTGAACAATCTTGTAGCATTCATTTATACCTCGTAATAAATGTTTCTAACTGCATGAAGTGACAAAGATGATGTATTAACTAGGCAACACTTTAAGCAATTAACAAACTTTATAATGTAAAATTGGCGATATCTTTGCAGAATAATGGGTAATGTAGTTTTTCTACATGTAGACTGTTTAATGTAGACTGTTGCAGTTTATTATTAAGAGGCGTAACTGACTCTTTCACTGTACCGCAAGTCTTTAAACGCTAATGTGTAATTCAAAATTATCTGGGAACCATTACTGTGTTTATTGATATCGAGAATACCTTTGGAGGGACTGTGTAACTTTGCAGTCCTTTTTCATGCTCAAGCAGCAACACCACACTAAAGAAAGTTGAAAATGTAAAAAAGCCTAATAAGTTCTTTTTAAGACAATATTAGTATTGTTTATCTTTTGTTCACATAAACCATAGTTTTGATGGTTTTAATTTAATTCATGACAGTTCTGTTGTGCTTTAGTTCATTACCAGCAGAGTGAACTGGGTGGTTCAGAGCTCAGCGGTGGACTATCTCCATCTGATGCTGGTGGCCATGCGCTGGCTGTTCGAGGAGCACGACATTGACGGGCGCTTCTGCATCAGTATTCATGACGAAGTGCGTTATCTAGTGACGAGTGAAGATCGCTACAGAGCTGCACTCGCCCTACAGATCACCAACCTGCTCACCAGGTGAAAACCAACCTTTAATTCCTGTTACTTGTGGCATTACCCTGTGAAGTGCATGCTTGAATATTTCTGTCCATTCTCAGGAGCATGTTTGCCTATAAACTGGGAATGATGGATCTGCCGCAGTCAGTGGCTTTCTTCAGTGCAGTGGACATTGATAAGTGCTTACGGAAGGAGGTGACCATGGACTGCGTGACTCCATCCAATCCCACAGGAGTGGAGCGGAGATACGGGTTACCACAAGGTAAGATTCAGCCTTAAAGTGCCCCTATTATGCTATTTTAAAGGTCCTTAATTTTGTTTTGAAGGTTTCCTACATTATTTACATGCATCCAAGTACAAAAAACACTTACATTTTCTCATAATATACATAGCAGTATCAGCTCATTTCTCATTGTCTGAAACGGTACGATAAATGATCCTCTCTAAACTCCTCATTTCTGAGAGCCTACTCTGCTCTGATTGGTCAGATGACCCAGTCTGTCGTGATTGGTCTACCGCTTACAGCGCATGATGGAAACAAAATGGCCATCTATTTTTGGCTAGATGGTTCCTTAATAAATTCACCAGATCACATGCAGACATTTGTTTATTAATATTATAGCAGCATTTTGTGAACATCAATAACTCATTAAGTCTAAAAACTTGTCTTAAGAGCACAATGTATTAATTAAACATGAGTAAGGCAGGTATTCTTTAAATATTGTGGATGTGCTACCTTGAATAAAGTTGATCATGCTTTTATATCAACAGGTGAGGCGTTGGACATATATCAGATTATAGAAATCACCAAAGGGTCTTTGGCCAAAGGAAAACGACAAGCTACAAGGTTAAAGTAATATCTGTGTCATGAAAGAATAAACGCAGGTCATGTGAACTGTCTCAACACATAAATGGCTGCCCGAACGAACTTAAAAAAGGGTGAAAAAAAGTGCAAAAGAAGGACATGAAGATTTTTTTTTTTTCACTGCTTCCTCCTCTTTTTCTTTGGTGCTTGATTTTCCTCCAAAGGCTGAGAGTCTTCAGACTAAGGAAAGAAAGACACCATTGAAGATGAAGAAAGCAATCCCAGAGCTCAGTCTGAGAATGAACATGTTTAAACAGACACACCTGTTGGCTTTGGTCCTGCTGCTGTTCCTGCAGTGCAGCTTCCAGCGTGGCAGTGTTGATTCTGAAGTCTCTGGAAGTGCTCAGCTTCATATACTGCATCAGATTGACCTGTGTAAAGACATTCACAGATGTGCCGGAATGTTTCAGAGGTTTTTGTTACATTTGCTGTAGTATATGCTGTGCATATGGGCAAAGACTTAAGAGACTTTACCTTGGATTTCTTGGAGAGAAGAATGAGAAACTTCTCATACTGTTCAATGTTGAAAATGAGGTTCGGGATGGCTTTGGTCTCACGAAGAACTTTAGCCTAGAAATCACATGCACAAAACGGTTTCAAGTGGACTTTGCACTCAACCAAAATATTTTCATTAAAAAAAATTCTATTATTTTTCAGTCTCAGGTAATGAATTGAAATAGTTCTCACTGAAGCAGCTGCTACTGCATCATCTTCTTTTTTCTTCTTCTTCAACTTTTCCGGGCCTCCAGCCGTCAGTTCTCCACTCTGTACGAGACAACATTATGTGTTAAGACACTGTTGTAAAGGTTAAAAAACACCAAAATGAAAGAAAATGGGCACATACCTGTACATATGTGATGAAACAGTAACACTGAGGAGTGAGATGAGACCCTGACAGCTTCACCTGGACACAATAAATGTTTGGGAGTTGTTAAATGACATAATTTAGGATGTCATTTAGGTTGAATCTAGATCTAATAGGAACGCCTTGAATATTATTTTTTGGTTTGGACAAATTGATGGTTCTTTTGGTATGAAATGGTTAAAAGGTATAAATGTTGAGAGAGATTCAATTTTACATCCTTGCATCATTTCAAGACAATTGTTGTAACTAACTGGCATTAAAAGTTCATGTTTATTAAGATTTTAAAATGTATCTGAAATGTTAATGTTTATTAAGATTTTAAAATGTATCTGAAAAGTGTCTTTTGCTCACCTAGACTATTTATTTATTTAATCAAAAATACCGTAAAAACAGTAATATTGTGAAATATATAAAAAAAAAAAAAAAAAAATCTTGTGATGGCAAAGGTGAATTACTCCAGTCTTCAGTGTCACATGATCCTTTTGAAATCAATTTAATATGCTGATTTGCTGCTCAAGAATAAAATAAATAATAAATAAAAAAATTATATATATATATATATATATATATCAGTAACTAGTTTCAGGACTTAAACAGACTCTATCATTATCATATGACATGTGTAAGTGATAACGGTCATTTAAATACCACATTTAAACTGTTAATTTCTTGCCACCCTCTATACTCTAAAGAATTAGAAAAACCTTACCAGTTTCTCCAAACGTGCGGGGAACTGGCCAGGTTGGGTCGCACACAGCTGAATATACTGAAAAAAATTTAAATAAATGATTGACAACTTTAATGTTATATGCAGCACTTTTACATGTTTGTGTGAAGCTCTGAGCTGTAAAGATTTCCCAAACCATATAGAGCAAATCAAACAGACTGAATCTGAGATTATGAATCATATTACAGTTGTAAATCAGGATGAGACTCACATATTTGGTAAAGGTAGTGAGGAAGCTGTAGGTTCGACTGAGCTCTCTCATTAGGGTGTCCGTACAGGGTCCCGTGGGCAGAGCGGTCTGAACCAGCTCATGCAGAGCCGTTAACAGCGTGCCTAACTGAACCGTGACGGCCTTCTCGATCGGGTCCTGCTGGCCCAGTGGATGCTGGGTATTTCCTAATGCACAAAGGACATTTCCATAATGCTCTTTATCCTAGATCAGGGGTGTCCAACCCCAATTAAACACCTGAACCAGCTGGTCAAGTGCTAAATTCAAAACACGTACTAGCATACTACTTTTACTATTGTTACTAAATTGTTATATGGCAGAAATAGTAAGGGTAGTATGCTATTCTAAATTACGCAATGGTCTTACAAGGCATACTAGAAACTGTTGTGTTGACATAAGATGGATCTAAACTCCGGACAGTGGCCCTCCAGGAGTAGGTTTGGACACACTTGTTCTAAATTAGGGAAATCCAACCCTTGTCCCGGATGGCTATAATCCTAATTAAACACACCTGAGCTATTCAAGGTCTTCAGGTTTGTTATTAACTTCTAGACAGGTGTGTTGGAAGCCTTCCAGAAAAAAGACTGGACACCTTATGAGATTTTTGGTGCAATTTACCTGAAATTGTTCTGTCGGAGCTTATCTGGCCTTTCTTCTTGGCGACCAACCAGTCTACTTCATCCAACACCTTTCCAACCTGAGACAGGACTAGAAGCTGGAAAGGAAGAGAGGCAGACGCTGTGCTCTTTTAACAGGTATGAGGATTTAAACATTTGTTTTTGAAGTGTGTCAGTTCTTACTGTGGTGGATGCAGCTGTTTTCATGCTAATGATGGCAAAATGAGATTGTTTTTCCACCTCTACGTCCTGAAACAGAAATTACTATTCTAGTGACGTATGATCAAAAGTAAAGTCTCCAGTTGTTTTGTGCACTTTTTTTGGGGGGGGTACTGCCTTGAGGAGACCTGAGCACACTAGAGAAGTTTCATTCATTTTAGAAGAGGCCACAGTACCTGGTCGATGTCTCCCAGCTGGCTGTGTATGTCCTGGCACATCTCCCAGAGCAGAGACACTGGGCTTTTATGCAGGACATGCAGGTTGAACAGCAGGGACAGCAAGCCCTTAGTGAGAGAGATGTCCTCTGAAAGAGAGAACAGGGTGAACAAAGGGTTGGTTCCAAAATTAAGCAGCATTGTGAATACTGTGATTTTAACAAGCTTTTTCATTTGAGCATCACAATTCCTGAAGACTATATTATTATACAAGTTTTATAATCTTCTCTCACATCTGTTACTTATTCAAAATTAATTTGTTTCCATAAGTGTGTATATATATATATATATATATATATATATATATATATATATATATATATATATATGTATGAACACTACCATTTAATAAAAAATACTGTGAAATACTATAAAAAGTTTAAAATAACTTTTCTATTTGAATGTTTTAAAGTGTGATTTATTACTGTGATGCAAAGCTGAATTTTTAGCATCATTACTTCTTTTGCTAGGAAAGAGTTAAGTATTATTTTTATCCCAAATGAAATGCATAATCTTTGAGAGATTCATTCTTGCAACATTTCAAATGGCGAGCTAAATGTTGGTTTAAAAACATCCCAGCCCCCGCTAATAAATGTTTCATCTTTGTACATGAATCACTCACCAAAGTTGGTTTCCTTGCAAATTTTCACAGTCCATGTGAGCATTTGCATAAACTGCACATAAAAACAAAAAGACGTATTAAGATTCCTGACAGCCAACACTGCAACAACGAGTGTTTTGAAGAGTTACCTGCTGAGAGGAAGGATCGAGCTGTCGTGACAAAACGCTGAGGATGCTGACCAATAACTGAGCTTCTTTACTGTTGAACTCATCCTCTCCCCCGCTGAGCTGGTTCATCAGCGCTCGCTGGACACAAAAGATCAACTTACAACACGGCTGGTGTGTGTTTTGTCTCCAACTCTGATAGAGCAGAGCAAATGAATCATTATGGTCATTCTGTGTTTGAAAATTAAGCTGGTACCTGAAACTGGCGGATATAGAAAGCCGTTTGCGCTGTCAGATCAGACCCCTCGCCCTCTCCCTCTGCTTCCCCTGAAACATCTTTAATATAGATTGTGTTTCATTAAAACACCATACAAAACTATTACATTGTTTCGAAGTCACAGGAATGCTAAGACGCCTACCGAGAGAAGACAGGAAGTTGCTCATGCGTGTTGGGTATCGCTGTATCACTGTGTTGAAGACTCGCAGCAGACCCTCCAGACATAGTAATGATACACTCTGGCCCTTCTCCTTCTTCCCAGCATCCTCCACGGTGGATGGCACATTAGTGTAGCGCCACATTAGCACACTGCATGCAGGGAAACTGGAAATTCAAATCTTTCAAGCACTATACCCCTAAGTAAATCTAAACAAATTAAGATTTATTAAGTTTTTAAAGTTGCCAAGAAATCAAAATAGACAATTCTTATTTTTTAAGGAATATTGCAGTTTTTATAAAAATGTTATCTGTTCACATCACTATTTTGCAATATTTTAATCAAAATAATTTCCCCTCCCTCTTGCAGCATCATCTCTTCTCTGATGATGTTTAGTGGTGTGAGGGCGGGACAACCTGTAACTCACATGAGATCAACCAATAGCAAACCACAAACACACAACCATCCAATCAATTCCAGATGGACAAAATCAAGTCCCGCCCTACATTCATTCTTGTTCCAGAAGCCGTTTCACTCAGATATACTTCACCATAGGGAAGTAAAGACTATCACAACATCCGTTTAATGCCAACTTTAACAAATGTTTCTTTTTTGGGGGTTTGTTCAATTGAAGTCCAGGGGCCCTATTTTAACGATCTGAAACGCAAGTATCAAGCGCGAAGCGCAAGTAACTTTGTGGGCGGGTCTTGGGCGCTGTTGCTATTTTCCCGGCGGGATAAATGACTCTTGCGCCCGACGCAAGTTTAAAAGGGGTTGGTCTGAAATAGCTTCATTATTCATAGGTGTGGTTTGGGCGTAACGTGAAATAAACCAATCAGAGCGTCATCCAACATACCCTTTAAGAGCAGGTGCGCATGTTGCATGGCGGATTGTTATTATTATGGCGGATTTACCAGGCGCGCGCCAGGAGCGGTTCACAGCCGTGGAGACCGACGTTCTTTTCAACTTAATTTTCCGTTTGTATATTTTTTTATCAATTACTGTTTGATATTGATTTTTCATTTTGACAAATGTAAATAGAGAAATGTCACAAATAAATACTTTCGGATGTTGACTCGTTCTCTCTGAATCACGAATATATGCATGGTTATATTTTTGAAATGTAGTCGAACATTAGACCGAGATGACGCAGCAGCTCTTCTGCCAAATACGCTCTCCTGTCCCGTGCTGCTGCTGGGGCATTTGGGTTAAGTGGCATCGGCACATGCAGTTCACCATCACGTCTCCTTAAGTCCTCTAATGTTTCCTCATCTATGTCAACAACACAACCTGGATTTATGGAAATGTTGTGTAAAACACAACATGCCACAAAGAATGCTGCAACGTTTTGAGGACTGTACTGTAAAGTGCCTCCTGACCTATCCAAACACCTGAAGCGAATTTTCAGTATGCCGAACGTTCGTTCAATTACACAGCGTGTTTGTGTGTGTTTTCGATTAAACCGTATTTCACTCATTGTTGCTGGCATCAAAAATGGTGTCATCAGCCATGTCATTACTACAATTAGCCTGAAAAATTTGGGTAAATGTGTAAGCTAGATTTAGGCCTAATTTTTTTTTACATCTTCATGGACACCACAATGATTTCCCTCATGTGTTAATATTTTTCCTTGTTATAATGTATGATTTGCAAAAATAAAAACGGCTGCATCTGTGTTGATGAGAGAATCAAAGTGTATACGCGTTGTGCACCCGCTACATTATGGCCAAGCATGCGCGCTTAAAATAGCATAATGAACAACGCGCAACTGACTTTAGACAAGGTTTTTTCTGGTCAGTGGCTGAATTGTTTTCTGGAACTGCAAATTAGCACTAGGGAATGTTTGCGCCGAAACACGCCTCCTTTTTGCGCCGACCCGCCCAGGGAGCGCAAGTTAATTTCCTAGTTTACCGACGTGCGTCTCTGGAGGGAAAAGCCCGCTTTGCACGGGTGCAAAATAGGAATGATACATGCGTCAGTGTACAAAGTCATTTGCGCCGGGTGCAAGATAGGGCCCCAGATGTTTACATAATGAAATGTGATGGCTAATAACAAAAAACCGAGACCTGGTGATGTCACAGAGGTGGCGGAAGGTCTTGTCAGGGCTCTGTCCCTCCGGTCCGTCTGTGTGTCCGGTGTCCTCCAGCTGCTGGATCTTCTGCAGGGCCACGCTCACACAATACCGCAGGAAGTCTCCACTGGAACGCAACACAGACAGGCTCTCCTCGCGGCTCTGAGTGCTGTCTCTAAAAGAAATAATACTTTTATTCAGCAAAGGCGCATTAAATTGATCAAAAGTGAAAAAGACATCTATAACGATACAAAAGATTTCTATTTTAAAGCTATTAGCCTTTTACTCATCAAAGAATCCTGAAAGAAATGCAGTTTCCACAACAATATTAAGCAGCAAAACTGTTTTCAACATTGATAATAACAAGGAATATTACCAGATCAGCATATTAGAATGGTTTCTGAAGAATCATGTGCAGGGCTTGATATTAACCAAATGCGAGTGGATTTCAGCAGTGGCGTGTAACGCAGTCACTCCTACTAGCCACTTTGGAGGGTTGAATTTTATATACATTTGTCAATTGTAGTCTTTTAAAAAGGCATCAGAAATAATAAAAGAAGTACAATGTAGTGTTGTCAAAAATATAGATTTTTCGATACTGAAATACCTGAAATGCTTCAATTATATTACACAGAATAGATAATATCAAGCCCTGATTATTTGACACTGAAGACTGGAGGGATGATGCTGTAAATTCAGCTGTGCCATCACAGAAAAAAATACTGTAAAATATTTTAAAACAAAAAACAGCTATTTAACAATTATATTTCACTTTTTTTAGATCAAATAAATGCAGTCTTGGTGAGACTTCTTCATAAGAGACTATTTCAAAAACATTTAAAAATCGTATACCACTTTTGAACAGTAATGTACATGTTCTTATTTTTAGAGTGCCATTGTAAGGCAAATAAATCCTGATGTAGGTGCACAGTGAAACTGTACCTGAAGAGAGCAGTGAGCAGTGTGGAGATGAAGCCTAGAGACAGCAGGCTGCGGTGGGGTTTGCTGGACGACGTGGGGCGTCCCTTCCCTGCCCGCTCCCTCAGGATCTCAGACACTTTATGATAGCGCTTGAAAAGCTCCAGAATGTCCTCAAAATGGTTCTTACTGCTCAGCATGTGCACCACAGAATATGTTAAACACATCCAGCATGTAATGCCTAATATAAAAGTATTCAAAAACAACGCTTTCACAAACACACACCTGTAATTAGCAGTGATGAAGTTATACTCCATGAGAACCTCGTTCAGTCCCATCACCAACACGGCGTAGATGCTGTTTTTTATTCCAACACTGGAACTCGTTGAAAATTCAGCACACTTATCCTGAGAAGCAGAAAATAAAACATTAAAACTGCATAAATGTAGTTTTCTATTTGAAAATATAATTTTTTTTTATTTATTCCTGTGATCAAAACTGAATTTATCATCATTACTGCAGTCTTCAGTGTCACATGATCCTTCAGAAATCATTCTGATATGCTGATTTGCTGCTCTAAAAACATTTCTTATTATCATTTGTTTGGTTTAATGTTGTGTAAACCGCGCTACATTTTTTTTTTAGCTGTTGTTAGAGTAAAAGCGGTTGAATAAAATAACTACATTTCTTTTCAACAGTATTATCCAAGTAAATAACATTTTCATTTAGACGTTACCAACCAGCGAAAGCAGGAATTATAGCGTACCAACTCAAAATCCTCCAGTTCGCTTTTAATCATGCGCTTCGTTATGCTTTCTAGTATAGCATGCAGTTCAATTTGGACTCCGCCCTCCTCTTCGTCATCTTCATCATCGCTCACACTGCCACCTGACCGTACGTTCTGGTTCCACAGCAGGCAGTGAACCGTGCAGCACAGCAGGTGCGCCTGGAGAAACATATATGACCTGAAGTTTCATCCTGTACATGTTCAAGTGAATCATCGATGTGATTGAGGCATGGCATCAGTACCAGAGGCTCCTGGAGGAAGACCTGATCTCCATGTGCACTGATACACGACTCCAGCTTCAGAGGCGGAAGCAGATCTGGCTCGGGTTCGAAGTATCGTTTCAACTGGTAAACACAAATAATAGTTGGATCAGTACCATTGTCAGAACAGGAAGGCATAGGCTCTCGTTTTGGTAAAGGATGATACACACTTGTGACAGGAGGGTCTGCATGATGGAACTCGACAGCTGAGAGTTACGACGAAGGACATCGTGGAAACCCTAAAATCAAACAAATCACTTTCTCAGTACAGCACAGAAGTCAAATGGAAATGTGAGTGATCAATCACAGCTGTATTCGTTAAAAAATCTAAAAGGGGAAATGAGAAGGTCAGACCCAGACCTCATAAAGCATGAGCCGGACGTCAGCCTGCTGGTTAAGGCACCGGCGCAGACTGCTCAGGATCTCCAGGCAGAAGGCTTCATTAGCAGCAGTGTTATAGCGCGAGTGCACGTCTGCATGGACCTGCAATGGGAATCAGATACAGTCACACAGTTGGAGGATTCTTAAACCGGATTGGCTGGTGTTAAAGCGACGTCACAACAACGTAGTAGCATTATGTAGACCAATAGAAAGTTTACTGCTAAGAGGAATTCAAGCTTTTTTTGTTGTTGAAAAAAGCCGTAATTTCAAATTTCATAATTTTTATTTCAATTTAATCATGCAGCCCAACTAACTTCTCTATTCAATTGTTTTAAATGCAAATTTAAAGTGAATTTAGGCACCACAACATCTTGTACACTATGAAAAATAGATATTCATTTTGAGATTTGCAAAAGATTACATTTAACAGTATTATTAAATTATTAGTGTTTTTAAAGATGAACTTGAGTGAGCGTTAGATGACGGCAAAATGTAGAAATAGGGGAAATGAGCCACACAGTTAAATATCCAATATCAATGAAAATGATAAACAATAATAAATAAATAAACCTTCTAATATCAGGTAATAACTAATTTAGTACAGATATATTGTGCATCTCCATTAAACATACTGGCTTTGATTTTGTTGTTTTTATGCTGAATTTTGCTCTTAGTGAGGCCAGAAAATTTTATTCTGGAAAAAAACTGATATGTAATGTAAACTGCATTGAGCACAGTTAAGACGCGCAGAGTAAAGCAGATGTCTATAGTATACCTGGCTGGTTGTAATGGCCTGACTGGCCTGGCTGGAAGCTAAACTCCCCAGAATACGAAAGTTCTTCAGTAGCAACAGGAAGCCTGCCACTGCTGACTTCCGGCCATCTAAATGACTTCAGTGAGAAGAAGATTCATTAGTACTTCGTCATCATTCAACACAGAGGAAAATACATTTGGATGTGGACCGTTCCTTTCCCTACCTGGAGAACATGGCCTTCCGGAGGACCAGGATCAGGGCATCTTTCATAGACATGCTCACTTTGAGCAGGGGCTGAGCAGAGGAAACATTAAACTTATCACACACCATGTTACTCATACCTCCCCCCCCCTTTCTTATCACTTATGACTTGGTGGGAATTGTGTGAATGAGGAATATTGTGATGTCTATGTTCCTGGAAAAAAAAACTGAAGACAACAATTTCAGGGAGTTCAGAAACTGTGATGCTGATGCTTTGTAATTTTGCAGAACTTTTTCATGCTCAAGCAGCAACATCACACACTAAAGAAAGTTGAAAATAAAATAAAAAAAGCGTAATAGGTCCTCTTTAATTTCATGGGGATTGAGATATTACCTGCACAGCTTTGAGGAGCCCCTGAACAGTGCTGAGGGGCAAGTAGGAGAGCTGGTCAAACGTTTCTGTGACCTTAGAGGAAGATTCCAAGAGGATCATGGGAGCAGACATCACAATGCTGGAAAGAAGGTCTGCGGCAGAGATAAAGCCAAGAAGACCACAACAAAATTTAGATATGAAACCTTCATTAGTGAGCTTGAATTAAAAATCTGCAAAAAGACGACTCCTAACCAATGAAATGGGTGACAGGTGAGGCTGTTTTAGTCACCAATCGATTCAAAACTTGTTCTAGGATCTCTCCTCTGATTGGTTCATGCATCTGTACAAAAAAACCCACAAAGTTTGTCAGATATTTTCAATGTTTGGAGCATGATTTATGTATTACAAGGGGAAAAACATCGGTTGACAACTACACTGTACCTTGAAGCTCTCAAGGAGAACTTGTCCACCAAGTCGACACGCTTGCTGGTTTGGCGTTTTAATGATGGATGTTCCTTCTGTGACCTTCCCAAATGGTCCAGCTTTAGGCCCAAATGAGTCCATAAGTATAAATCCCAGTTGCACCAGACCTTGAGTGACATGATCCCAGCCAAACACACTGCAAATAAAGACACAACACTGAGCAAAACCACACAATAAATAAAGGAACAAAAAAGCACTGCAGTTTAACCAGACCTGTTCTTGACGGTGTCTAGAATCATGTTGGAGACACTGTTACACTGAGGCAGCAGGTCCTGCAGAAACTTCGAGCTGTGCTGAATCTGATCATCCTTGAAGTTTTTTGTGATGGCACCCTTCAGGAGCTCAAATACCTAAGCATTATGGGTAATATTAAGAGTGGGACAAAGGTCTGAATCAGTAAAACCAGCATATTTTAGGCATCACAGGCACGTTTTGAAGCATTTTGGCGCTCTTGATATTCAAATGCACACGAATCATAAAAATGCTGTGTTAGTAGTAGTGCTGGGTGATGCATTGAATATTGGCGCAAATATTAAAAAAGTATCATTTCTTATTATATACGATGACAGAATGTTGTGCGTATCGCGATAATGTTAAGTTTAGCTTATGAAGGGTTTCATCATCAAACTACATCATCAAAATTTTCCTACTTAGTAGACAGCTCACTAGGTTTAAAGTAGAAGGGTGAAACCCAGACGTACCTGCTCCTCGTACCGTTGGATACGAGCCACAGAGAGCAGTAAGGCGATACTGAAGGGACACAACGGATCACTCTGGGTCACCTACAGAAGAAGACAACCAGCTAGCACTCACAGATGCTCAAAGAAAGAAAGGAGTGTGATTATACGTGAGGCTGGCAGACTTTCACCTTGAGGTTTTTAAAAAACTCCCTGCCGAGCTCATGGTCAAGACGAATGGCAAAGACTATGTGGAGGATGACGGTTCCCTCTACGTGACGCAGCTGATCCTGTGGGATGGTCTGTACCTCCACATCTTCACTCCTAACACAGATACATAGATAAAAATGATCAGTCCAATTAAATAAAACCAGCTGACCTGAGCAAGTGGGACACTCACTCTGCATTTCGCTGTTCCTCTTTCTGAAGTTGGTCTTGCTTCTTGAAGTAACTGATGATTCCCTCTAGAACCAACTTCTTACAGCCCTGTCGATGAAAAAATAAGAATCTGACCATATAGACACGCTGTTTTAAAGAACTTTTAACACATATTAACAGACCTTGGCAGAGAGCAGCAGCAGCTGATAGACCAGAGGTGGAATCTCCTGTAGATCCAACTTGAGGAACATCCGTAGAATCTTCTCAACCAAAAACTGAAGCTCCTCAGCAGATAACGGAACATCCCTGAAAAAAAAAAAAAAACATGGTGTTTTTTTTGTGTGTGTTCAAGACACAAAGTTGATAACTAGCCAGTTAATGTTTCAACATACCTGAACATGGTCGTAAGGTGTATCACACAATGTGGATCCCATCTGCGTGAATTGGAGATGTGTTACTAAAATGTTGGTGCAGTATAGTTTATAGATAGAACATTGTCTGCTTTTTGTGTTTCGGTTACTTGGAGAGCACTGACACTTCATTTCTTGATTATCTTTATGGATTACTTATTGAGAACAAATACTGAAGCACTTAAATTCAGATTTCACCTGCTAGAGCAAAGACTGTTGATCAGCTGTTTCTTGTATTCATCTCCACTCAGCTCACCTGAAGTACAAGTAAAAAAAAAGTGTAAAAAATTTTTTTAAATGATTTTTATATATTATCTTTACTCCAGAAGTATTTAATCCAAATTCACATATTTAATATCACTTAACATTTTGTAACCGATATAACGGTTGTTGTTTGACCCTATAGAGTTATTTCCTTTTTTAACAGAACAGTTTGGCCTTAGAAAATAGCATCTTACCTTTCCCATAAGTTAATGTTTCTGTAGCGGCAAGAGCTGTTAGGATTGTAGGGAAAAGTTCCAGCGATCTCCCACTGTTCATCTCACCCACTTTGATGGCATCCACATATAGAGACGCTAATGTGGCTAATGCGTGACCAGGTAGACTGTGTGTCTATGGCACAGAAGAAACACATATCATACGGGTATACTATAGTATTAAAGTCACCATGAAATCAAAATCGACAATTCTTACTTTTTATGGAATATTGGAGCTGTGAAATATTTTTGTAATGCATGTGCCCTCTTTAATAAAAAATAACACACTCCCTCTTGCAGCGTCATCTCTTCTCTTCACTGATGATCTTACTGGCTTGAGGGAGGGACAACCTGTCACTCACATGAGATCCACCAATAGCAATTTCATTTTTGAAAGAAGGACTGATGGTGTATTGACTTTATAAAAAATAATTACGTAGTGAATCTTTATTACAAGTTCAGTCCCAGGGATCTCCCCGTACAGGGTTCGGAAATTCAACCCACTGATTACCAGCCTAGACCTTTAACCACTACATGACTATTTATTTGTGTACAACGTTATAGTAAGAAAGAAACTCACCTCCAACATCAGAAGCCCAATGATATCTGAGGCCACTTCTGTCTGCAGATCTCCAGATTCACACAGTGGAATACAGTGCTTGTACACAAGCAGTCTTCGGTTAGCGCCATGTGAGTCACTTACCGGTGAACCTAACATTACACACAAACACAATTTGATATTCAACGCTCCTTGATGAAGCATCACAGAGTAATATTTAGTTTATGTTTTTTTACACTTACACCTACTAGACATGGATGCAACATCATGCGAAAGCTAAAGTTTTTGATATTTATTTATTTTTAGTATTATTGAGAGATATTATTATAGCTTTTATTCATATTTTGACCTTTTTTTTTTACTCATTTTTATTTAAATTTTATAACATCAAGTACATAGTACATTGCATTGGCATCTAGTTAAAATTAAATAAATGATGGTGTATTTTATTTCAGTTACTACTATAATTACCCTGAATGATACCATTGTATTAATACTCTATTCACAGATGTATTTGGTACCTACTTTAAAATTAAAATCAAATGAACACTTACCTTTAAATATGGCTTTGATCAGGACCCCTGTATCCTTCCCTTTCAGAGCACTATTAGTAAGGATGGTTGTTAGCTGTAGTAGGACAACAACAAAAAAGCACATTTGAAGGTCATCTGCACATCATTTTAAGGTGATGCCTTGTAAATGACATGATTAGACTTTTGCATTGATTACAATCTCACTTCACCTATACACACTACAGCACACAGAAACACAAACCTGATCGTCGGACAACAAAGTGAGATGCTTCTGTAGCTCATCTACACCATCACTCTCCGATAACGATATGATCTTTTCCACAGAAACCTTCATCTTGGACATCTAAGTTATCTGCCCAGAGCTGTGAGTATAAGGTCACATAAACACATGCAATTAAAACAAGAGGAACGTCCTAAAAAGATAATTTGATCTGCATTATTTCGGCTTTTTGGAGCACTAGTAACTTATGTAACTACTGCCATTCATGTGTCTTTACAAAAATGCTTTTCATTTTGTGTTCCACTGAAAACTATCAGCATACGAGGGAGAACAATACGAGAGTGATTAAATGATGACAAATATTATTTTATTTTTTTTAGGGTGTATTATTCCTTTTTATATGCTAAGTTATACATTCTCTGCTTACTGTAATTTTTCGGCAGTTTAGGAACGTTATAACCAATAAACAGATACGAATAATATTAGGACAACATAATAGAAATAAAGTCAATAAGAAAATAAACAGAGAAAACAGACCAACTGTCAGAGTCGCATTTAATAAAACGGGCATATTGAAATCGCAACGTTTAAACGCGTGAAGTGTATAGTCTAACTTACCTTTTATATTGTCAAACACTTGCCTGTTTAAGCGAATTTTATGTATGATTTGATAAATGTTCCTTTTCAGAAAGACTTGTTTCTTGATATCTCTTGCCTTTTGCAGTCGGTAACTCGTCACCTTGTTTAATAACAACCGAAACTCCCGCCAGTATGTGAACGGAACACTTCCTACTACGTCATGTCACTTCTGTACATTTGATTGGCCCGTATGTGGAGGGGTTGGCAGTCTAGTCGCTTATTCCACAATTTAATTTTTGTACTATTCACGGTCTTTTTTCAGTTATCTTAGCTATTGATGGCCATTAATAACGTTAATTATATGTTTAAAATGACTGTCCATATCTGTTGTTCCTAGATTGCATTCATATGTGGAAGCAGTAACTTTTCTCGGCGCTTGACATAATGGACCAATCACAATCGTTTTTAGTGATTACAAGATCGATTTAGTAAAATAATTTATTACTGCGGAGGATTTATGAATTGAGCAAGTTGTTGGGAAAAGAAGATTTGAACTATTACATAATAACCAACTAACTTTTTATCTCAGGCCAATGTTACTCTAGAATCTTTGCAATTCTATTTGATGCCGCTAGAGGCAATCTTAGAGCTCATTTGGTGGCAACAGAGGAAGCCAAAATATTAATCTAACGTTACACACATAGGACATTTGGATATTTACTAGTTTTCGCAACGGGTGGATGATGAATTTCATTGCCTTCGAGGTGAGTGGATGTTACATGGAATGAGTCTCAATATTTATTTACAATTATTTTCTCTTTCATTGTCTGTCTGACTCTGGCTTCATGTGCTAATTTTGGGAATATGTTTACTAGTCGTTGATTATCAATTATGAGAGCAGTTATTTACAATACATGATACTGATAATCATATATATTTTATTTTATTAATTTACCCCTTACTGACAAATATGTTTGTTTTCCTACACGAAATAATTTTTACGAAACCAGTGTTTACATGATATGATGTGGTATTGTATCATGGTTTATGGTATAATAATACTGTATACAAGTACATCATAGGTTTTTTTAACTTGGACTTTTGAAAAGCCTTTCTAGTACACTTGGAGGTTGAAATTTGGATACATCAGTGTCAGAACAGGTTGTTTGATCTTGAGATATTCATACAGTGCGCTGACTGCAGTAAAGTACCTGGGAATTCACATTTACAGTAGAGGACTACAGTTAATTGTTTCTTGTTTTACAATTGCTTGATTTTGACTTAAACCTTTTCTCTCAAATTCGTTTGGAGGAGACAACATTAAGCACAACTGAGAATGAGACTACAACTTCACTGACAAAAAACAAAACAAAACAATTGGAATGCAAATGACCTTTGTTGCAGGTTAAATTTTTATTGTGTTGAACATTCACTTAATTTAATTACAATTATATGGACATTTTATTATACCATATAAGAAAGCAAAGAGCTTGAAAAGAAAACCAAACAATTGAAATAGTCTAGATATTTCATATATTTAAAGTGAAAACCATAGCCCTAGAATGAAAGCATTCATTAGTTTTTGATAGATTATTCTAAACACAAGGAAAAGCTGTGAATAGGATCAGCATCTTTTGTCCAGTCTTCAGGTCTTCTAGTCCAGACATTTGGTAGGAGTACATGTGCAGCTGTCAATGTAGACATAGGGATGAAGGATCTCCGTGCCATTGGCACACTTCAGCGTCACCGGTCGACTGCTGAATTTCTCTTCTCGGCAACAAGAACAGCTGTGCATCATGATGTTCTTTTCCATTGAATACCTGTGCAGGTTTCCAAGATGAATATGCTTTTATTAGTTTGCTTGTTCATACAAAACTAAATATTTAATCAAATACTTCTTTTCTGATTTCTTTCGAGTGATTTGGTAATTAGTCTATGAGTTATCTGATGTGTTAAAGATGGAAAAAAATCCCAAATTAACTGCTGTGATCTAAGATATTCAATATGTGCTGTCAGTTTCTCAAATCTGTGATGCTTATGCATGAAATATGATTCTAATTGTTGTTAAAGTCATTGTGAAACAGAGTTAGTAACCAATTTTACTTCTGATGTTGGCCGATTTAATGTTATCCATTGGGAATTTGGATTGGGAATCCATTGATGCAAACTTGCAAAGATTTCAAACAGACTTTACCTGTTCACATGAAAGAGACATGTTTTGCTGAAGCGAGTGCTAATAAATGTGATGGTTATTATTACTTGGGTGAAATTATTGCGTAATCAAGGCTGCACAATTCATCTCAGGATTCAAAATGCAATATTTGTATGATTAATTAGATGTACATGCGTGTGCTCTTACATTGATTGGGTACCACAGTGACCACTGCAGGACGTCACTTCTATGGGGTTGATGGACTTGCAGTCATCAATCTCCACATGGGTGGTGTTCTTCAGAACAATACAGGTCTTGGGCTCACCTAAGTTAAGAAAGAGAGGAGAAAAGAGGTAAACTTTTTGACAAGGAACATCTGATCCATTGTGGTATGTATTATAGCCTATGCTCATGATGGATTTATTCTTTGATCTTTAGTACAGGTGAGGGAGAATAATAATGAAAAGAGTCATTTTTACAATTCATCTACATTATGATTGGCTGTAAAAATGGTAGTATTGGTAGTGTGGTCATTGATTCTTAAGTGAATGGACAATAATTAAAAGAGTAGCTTACAGATCTTGCAACACCCATCTGCATCATATCTCTCAGTTCCCTGTATATTTTAAAACAGACACATTTCAGCATTAGTGGAATCATACATCATACTGTTGAAGCTTAGCTTATTATAAATAAGTTATCTGCGATGTAGTGTGTGTGTGTGTAAATATATATATATATATATATATATATTGCTTCTGTTCTTTGATTGATTTCCAAGTGTAAAAAAAATTTAGGGTCATGCTTATGAATAGTTATAATAATAAAAGGAAATGCAGTCAATTTCATATTTACTTACTGTACTTTAACTATACATTGACTCCAACTAACTATACAAATACATACAGTTGACAGAGGCATGTTTTACTATAAAGCGTACAGTATATATTTGACTTACAGCTTCACAGTCATCTGGATTAAAGTAAGGGCATTTTGGTGTGCTCTTCTCTGTTACAAACATGCCATTCATTTCACTGCAGGTAACATTCTCGCATTTGTAACTTTTCACTTCTCCAACCTAAAAGAAAAAAGGAAGACAGGCAACATGAGGACTGAAAAATTACGAAGGTTCATTGACTGGTGAAATAGGCAGTTGAAGAAAAGTTAGAGAATATTTCAAATGTACTTGTAGAGTATGTGTGGTGTTGTCCGGTGCATTATATATGCAGGCTTTTTGCATGCATACTCCGCAGCACTCTCCTTCTTGTTCCACACGCTCAAAGCCCTTGGAGTGCAAAAAGAGTACTTTAAATTTAATTTGTATCATAAGGAATCCATTTCTACTTGATCTTTTGAGATAACATGGTTCAGGCTTCTATGAAAACAACTGTCATTTTCAGAAATCAAAACTTCCTCCAAGTCCAAATACTAGGCTTTACTAGAAGTTCAGATACTTTATTGTTGGAGTTTATAATATTAATCAATCCTGATGTATTCTGATCACAAGCATAAATTGTAAATATTACCTCAGCACAAGGTGTACAGGCTTTCTGAACACATTTCACAGCAAGTAGTTGAGTCTGTGGGTCTTTATCCATTTCACAGTAACATTCCATACAAGGCTCCGTAGGGATTTTAACTCCAGGCTAAAAAAGAAAATGAACCCATCATTACAGAAAAAGATTTCTTATTGATAAAGATGAACTTTTTAATGGTGAAAAGCATATAATGTAATATGTGAAATGTCCATTTTGTTGATGTTACCAATTATATAAACACATGAACCTAGCAGCTCACCTGGTACTCAGTGTTATTGTGTACACAGACGTCTTTGGGCACTGAATAGGGAAACAAATTTTTTTTTTTTTTTTTTTTTAAGTTAAATAACTCATGTAATAAATTTAGCAACCTTTGTAATATTGAATTACACAAAATCTACATACATTCCAAGTGTTGTAAAAGTAGTCTAGATATGAAATTTGAGATTTACCACAGGGTGGACAGCAACTGTTCTCAGGTATATCTGCTGATAACTCATATCCCACATCACATTTCATAGAACACAGGCTGGTATCACACACTGAATAGGCAGAGGAGACAGGGAGTATTATTTAAATCATTATGAAAATATTTGTTGCATTTTAACAAGTTTGCAGCTGTCGCTCCACTTATATGTGTTCAGATAGTGTCTGCTCTTACACACAGTCTCATACCTTTGGAATTGGAATTGTTCCAATTTTTGTCAATTGTTCCATTATGAGTTTCTATAAAGGAATTGAGGCAGACATGCATGCTGGTTTGCAGCGGAGTGGATTGTGGAGGATTGCACTGCTTTTGACTCGGACATGGGACTGAAAGTTTGGTTAACACTAACAGTATGTTGTTCAAATCTAATTATGTTAACATTACCCTGTGTTCAATTACTGTTCATTATTAGCAAGATTTTAGAAATGCTGAAGCACCATCATAAAATAATTATTAATTTGCTAGTTGGCTTTTGGTTAGCATTTCCTCCCCTGTCTGAGTGGCTTCCGTGATGTTTCAGGAAAGTTGTTTCAGATTTGGAGCTAGTTATTGCATTTTGATGAATCAGAAATGTGTATTGAGACAGTAAATGAGGGCGGTTTTGTTGTCATGTTTATTTAGTTTAGTCTGTTTAGCTCTCTTATTGTCATTGTGCTTGTTTACTCACCGCAGGTTGGACAGCAGTTTTCAATCACGCTTTTGTATTTGGGGCCACAGGGTGTTATGGTCGGACAGTTCATAGGCTCTTGGACAACACCAAAGCTCTCACTGGAGCACTTGTATGTTGTACAGTTAACCATCCATGTATCTCCAGGCTACAGGAGAGGAAGTAAGGTAATAATAGTTAGATGCGAGTTGGGATTATAAATGATGGTTAGGTTGGGTTGATTGTGTTCAAATGCCATTTATAAATTTGACTAAATGAGTGAAGTATTTTTTATACAGCCATTTGTTAGAATTTCAGCATAATTTTGCTGGTGTGTAATTGGTTACGCTGCAATTTTCACACAGTTTCTATCATATATTGGTTGGACTAGAGGAGGGGTTCTTAACACTGGCCCTCGAGGTCCACTTTCCTGCAAAGGTTTGCTTCAACCCTGATCAAATACACCTAGACAAGCTAACCCAGGTCTTTAGGATTACTAGGTGGTGGCCGAAATTGCGTTCTATACCCTTAAATAGATCACTATTTGAGGGAACAGCCATTTGTAGTGGTGTCAGGAACCATAGTGGACGTTATGGAGTGCTCTCGTGCAATCCCACAATGCACCACAATATTGAGTGTACAACTGATGTACGCTCAACGGCTAGAGAATACCCATAATGCACTGTTAGAGTCATGCGCCTTATTAATTCCCGTGTTTGACCAGAATATGGCGCCCACAGCTGAATCGTCCATCCATTTTCCAAACTCCTTGTCCAATGTGGCTACAGCGTCATATCATACAGGTATAAATCCCTTTTTTATTGACTATTCAATTTAGTTAAGGTTAATACATAGTTTCCATGACAGAGTTAAAGATAAATCTTTTCATCCTTAATTATTAAACAGCAAGCACAAACTATGCAAAAGCACTTCCAGCACACTCCGTGTTCGAATTCACACACTCCTTTGCATTAGCTCCCTCAAGTGAACCGTATTAGTGGACTAATGTAGGGAATAGTGAATGAGGGAATAAGGGGCAATTTTGGACACAGCCGTAGAAAGTTATAGGCAGGTGAGTTTGATCTGGGTTGTAGCTGAACTCTGAAAGTGGACTTTGAGGACCAGAGATAACAACCCCAGGACTAGAGTTAAGTTCACAATCCTAGTAAATGTCATGTAAATAGTTTTACCTCTATTACTACTACTAAAAGATACATACCTGTCTTGGTAATCCATCAGGGCCGATGCAATCTACATGTAGGGAATGCAAAATGCATCAATAAAAGTTTGACTTCAAGGTACATTAATATAATATAAATTAAGTAATAATGCTTACCGCAAGTAGGTGTACACTTATTTGTTGTTGAACTAACTAGATATGTGTTGTCGGGACAGAAACAACCTTCCATAAATGTTTGATGATCATTTTCGCCTGGGTTTTCCACAAACATCTCATTGTATCTGGTTGCAAACCAAGCACATATGGCATGAAGATTGTTAATGCAGTGACATTTTGACAATTCAGTATTTAATATTTCCAATTATGGATATGAATTGTTATAGAGAGCGGTTACCTTGTACTGCAGGTTTTTTCCACTTTAGGCCCACATGCCTTGTAGACTTTGTGATCGGCACATTTGAATGCTATTAACCAATGACAATCAAGAGATTCAGGATACTGTCAGATTAGCGATCCAACATTGTTTTATGGTGGGTTCTTACTGCTCTCTTACCGCATAGCCCGTTGAGGTCGGCTGAGTCTCTCCAGTCCACACAGATAGACTTCTGGCCACATAGCTGTGCATAGGCCTCCACACTGGCACAGGCCATGGAGTCATTTTTCTTGTAGCACACATCATATTTACATGCCTCATAGTATTTTTGATAGGGAATGATGTCATGACAGCTCTTGAACAAACTGAAAAAAATACAGAAGTTTAGGGAGAAAATGTAACCTGAAGCATAACATGGTTCAGTGGTATGTTTGATAGCACTACCAAAAAAAAGGTAATAGGCAAAAAATAAAAATGACCTCTGAAATCTTTAAAACATATATATTGAAAGGAAAGTGTGTAATTTCTGTACCATTTGTGGTATCAAATGGTATTGCAATTTGTTTAAGTGGTCTGAGTGGACTGGACACAAAATCACATTGACTCAACCAGTGGTGTGAGTTTTGGGCGCAACTACCATTTTGCTAACCAATGGTGGGAGTTTTTTTTTTAAAGTCATACATTTTTTGCCTTTGTATTTGGTGTGGCTAGTGGCAGAGAAATTCCCCAATTTCTGAAAATTGACAAGAGTGATTGTTGTATGCTTTTTCTTACTCGCTCTTGATGACCTCACAGCTTTGTGCTGTGCAAGTAGGAGTGGGTTCGGTTGGATTTGGTGGAGGGGTTTCGCATCCTGGAGAGTCCACCCACAAGGCTGCCATTCGCTCACATGATTGGTCAATTGTTCCATCGGGACGTCTGCCGTCATTTGTGGCATCATTGTCACAAACCCCTAAAAATAAGGACAGCATTTCAAAATTTTAATTGACAGAAACACTAGGCTATACATTCTTATTTAGGTACATTTCATTTAAATTATTCTACAATAGAACATTCTAGATGATTTTGATATACTAGGCTAACACAAAATAGGCTAATCCCTATTCCAAATCGGTCTTTCTATCTGAGAAAGTTGTTTTTGTCTCACAGAAGAAATACTGTTTATCATGATTCTATTTATTGCAACAAGGGCACCAAACTGTACTCACCGCACTGTCCCTCTGTATTACCATGGAAGTAGGAGAATGGGAGATTGATCTCAAAACCTTGATGACTGACTAAAATTTCAGCTTTGATTTCAGTGATGTTTAGAATAACTGCCATGCCCGAGGTTGTAATGATAAAGTCTTCATTAAAGAATGTTGGAACCTTAATGACATCATTGACATAGACCTGTAGGCGACAAGGGTTTTTGAGTTGTTATGAATATTGACCCAGATTACATTTTTGCAGTTCTAATATAGGTGTTCAAGCAGTGTTAAGTAGGGCTGGGCATTGACACAATTTTCATGATTCGATTTCGATTCACAGGTTTGCAATTCAATTAGGTTAAATTCTACATAATATTTGAATAATTTGCATAGCCTATATCAGGTACAGTACATGCAAGGAAAAAAATATAATGTGGTTATATTAATAGCATTATAATAATATTTTAAAGACAATTATGATTCCAATCCAATATTGATTGAAGAACAGAACATGGTTAAAAATATACAGGTGAAACTCGAAATATTTGAATATCGTGCAAAAGTTGGTGTATTTCAGTAATTCAAATGAAAAGGTGAAACTAATATATTTAGTATATATAACTATATCCATATGCATGATTATGCTTTTCAGAGGGCTGACATTTCTGTATTTAAAATCCTTTTTTTTTTATTGATTTCATGTAATATTCAAATTTTCTGAGATTTTGAATTTGGGGTTTTCATCAAATCATCACAATCATCAAAATTATAACTTTTGCACAATATTAAATTTTTTCGAGTTTCATGTGTAATATAGTACAGATATTTAGCAAAATGCTCCTCTCTAGTGTTAATTTTTCTACCTAACTGTTGAGCTATGGTAATTGAAAGGCTTTTTGAGGTAAAATGTTGGGATGCAATGGCCACCAAAGCGCTTTACATTTTGCCTCTCATTCACCCATTCACTCACACACCGACGGCAGTGTCAGCCATGCAAGGCGCCACCCAGCTCGTCGGGAGCAGCTGGGGTTATGTGTCTTGCTCATGGACACCTCGACACTTCAAGTGGAACCGGGGATTGAACCACCAACCAACTACTATACCAACTACTATAACTAGTAGTAAAGTGTGCTCCTTGCTGCCGCTTCGTTGATGTTTATTAAATTTCATAATAAAATTGACATTTGATGTGACTTTGTTTCCTATCAAAGGTGACAAAGCACAAAGCTTTTTGCGATTTATTGGATAAGAGGCACACTATACCAATGCTGTGTTTAGTAAAGTTTTGTTTATGAATCAACTGAAATCAGCATTAAACTAAACATTTTAGTTGGGGTTCATCAAAATGAGAATCGATTAAAATCGTGTGTTAAGTCATATAAGCTAGCCAAGCTAAGCTAACCCCTAGTGTTAAGTCATATAACCACTGAAAATTTATTAAGTTGTCATTTTCTTAAGTGAATATATTTCAGAGCTTGTCTTTCACGAGTATTTGAATTTTGCGCTTAAAATTATTTGTGACACTCACCTGCATTACTCCACTGTTACTTGCTAGCTTGATTTCATGGGATTTGTACTTCACAATCACATACTTTGGGCAAGCAAAATTATTTGTAACATTGCAATAAGAGTTTTTAACATGGACACTGATATTGTATTTCGGAATGATTTCCCGGACCAACACATAGTCGCAGTTTCCTTGGAAAACATAATATGTTCCATCAAAAGTATTGTAATGAGAGTCACCCCAGCCCTTGCATTGACCTGTTGTTTCAGAAAACAAGTTAAACAAATGTTAGTTAATTGCTTAGTAGAACCAACATGATTAATATGACATCAGTTTTCTAGAGCATGGTTTAAACTCACATGGACACTCATACTTAGTGCAGCAGCCATTGTTATAATAAACCTTCTCAGGTTGAAGTCCATTGACACATGTAGGTATAACAGAATCAGCTGGATCACACTGTACAGCGCTTCTGGTGACATCCCCATTTATGCATTTTTTAGTGGTACATCCTTCATTCCATGACTCTCCATTCTGTTAAAGATTCCAAAAATATTGATGAACTGAGATTAATACAATGGACTTATCTATTTCAGTTCCATTGTAATTTAGCTGAAATTCATTTTTTTGAGACATGTAAACTGTATCTGAATTTTTTTTAACCTTTCTGTTGACATCAGTACAGTCATGTGGAACAGTTGAAACTGGAACTGTAGTAGTCTGAGGACATGGTTTCTGTGTTATTTCACTAACACAACTTGAGTTGCAGTAAGCAAAGTAGCACCAGCCCGCTTTATCAGTTTTGTTGTAGATCACAGACTCTATAATTAGAATAACAAATTGTGCATCATTGATATGCTGACAATTGTTCATGGATTCACAATAACAAAACTGTGTGAAAAAATGAAAAATTGTCATTCATGTATTACTTACCGGGTGGGAATGTTTGATTTGCATATGTGCAATGACAGCTGGTTGTGATGACAATTTGAGGTGATGTGGCATGTGTCATTTCAATAGTTGATTCTGTATGCACCGTGAACATTGTTGATGGTGTTTGTGTCACTGGAGGTACTGTTGTCAAAGGAGATGATGTAACAAATGTTGTAGTTGGTGGTGTTTCTGTTCCTGTAAGAGGTGGTATTACTGTATATGGTGTTTCAGTAGTAACAGCAGTAGTAATTCCAAGTGATGTAGGTGTCGGTGGAACAGCAGTTGTAGTAGCTGTTGATGGTGTTTCTGTACCTGTGGGAGGTGGTGTTTCTGTTGATGTTTCTGTTGTTTTTTCAGTAGTAACAGCAGTAGTAGAAACTTCAGGTGATGTAGGTGTTGGTGGAACAGCAGTTGTAGTAGCTGTTGATGGCGTTTCTGTGTGAGGTGGTGTTTCTGAAGATGGTGATTCAGTAGTAACAGCAGTAGTAATTTCAAATGCTGTTGGCGTCGGTGGAACAGCAGTTGTTGTAGCTGTTGATGGGGTTTCTGTTCCTGTGGGAGGTGGTGTTTCTGAAGATGGTGTTTCAGTAGTAACAGCAGTAGTAATTTCAAATGCTGTTGGTGTTGGTGTTGGTGGAACAGCAGTTGTTGTAGCTGTTGATGGGGTTTCTGTTCCTGTAGGAGGTGATGTTTCTGAAGATGTTGTTTCAGTGGTAACAGCAGTAGTAATTCCAGGTGATGTTGGTGTCGGTGGAACAGCAGTTGTAGTAGCTGTTGATGGCGTTTCTGTCCCTATGGGAGGTGGTGTTTCTGAAGATGGTGTTTCAGTAGTAACAGCAGTAGTAACTTCAAATGCTGTTGGTGTCGGTGGAACAGCAGTTGTAGTAGCTGTTGATGGCGTTTCTGTTCCTGTGGGAGGTGGTGTTTCTGAAGATGGTGTTTCAGTAGTAACAGCAGTAGTAATTCCAGGTGATGTAGGTGTTGGGGGAACAGCAGTTGTAGTAGCTGTTGATGGCGTTTCTGTTCCTGTGGGAGGTGGCGTTTCTGAAGATGGTGTTTCAGTAGTAACAGCAGTAGTAATTTCAAATGCTGTTGGCGTCGGTGGAACAGCAGTTGTTGTAGCTGTTGATGGGGTTTCTGTTCCTGTGGGAGGTGGTGTTTCTGAAGATGTTGTTTCAGTGGTAACAGCAGTAGTAATTCCAGGTGATGTAGGTGTTGGGGGAACAGCAGTTGTAGTAGCTGTTGATGGCGTTTCTGTTCCTGTGGGAGGTGGTGTTTCTGAAGATGGTGTTTCAGTAGTAACAGCAGTAGTAATTTCAAATGCTGTTGGTGTTGGTGGAACAGCAGTTGTTGTAGCTGTTGATGGGGTTTCTGTTCCTGTAGGAGGTGATGTTTCTGAAGATGTTGTTTCAGTGGTAACAGCAGTAGTAATTCCAGGTGATGTTGGTGTCGGTGGAACAGCAGTTGTAGTAGCTGTTGATGGCGTTTCTGTCCCTATGGGAGGTGGTGTTTCTGAAGATGGTGTTTCAGTAGTAACAGCAGTAGTAACTTCAAATGCTGTTGGTGTCGGTGGAACAGCAGTTGTAGTAGCTGTTGATGGCGTTTCTGTTCCTGTGGGAGGTGGTGTTTCTGAAGATGGTGTTTCAGTAGTAACAGCAGTAGTAATTCCAGGTGATGTAGGTGTTGGGGGAACAGCAGTTGTAGTAGCTGTTGATGGTGTTTCTGTTCCTGTGGGAGGTGGCGTTTCTGAAGATGGTGTTTCAGTAGTAACAGCAGTAGTAATTTCAAATGCTGTTGGCGTCGGTGGAACAGCAGTTGTTGTAGCTGTTGATGGGGTTTCTGTTCCTGTGGGAGGTGGTGTTTCTGAAGATGTTGTTTCAGTGGTAACAGCAGTAGTAATTCCAGGTGATGTAGGTGTTGGGGGAACAGCAGTTGTAGTAGCTGTTGATGGCGTTTCTGTTCCTGTGGGAGGTGGTGTTTCTGAAGATGGTGTTTGAGCAGTAACAGCAGTAGTAGAAACTTCAGGTGATGTAGGTGTTGGTGGAACAGCAGTTGTAGTAGCTGTTGATGGCGTTTCTGTGGGAGGTGGCGTTTCTGAAGATGGTGTTTCAGTAGTAACAGCTGTAGTAATTCCAGGTGATGTTGGTGTCGGTGGAACAGCAGTTGTTGTAGCTGTTGATGGGGTTTCTGCTCCTGTGGGAGGTGGTGTTTCTGAAGATGGTGTTTCAGTAGTAACAGCAGTAGTTATTCCAGGTGATGTTGGTGTCGGTGGAACAGCAGTTGTAGTAGCTGTTGATGGCGTTTCTGTTCCTGTGGGAGTTGGTGTTTCTGAAGATGGTGTTTCAGTAGTAACAGCAGTAGTAATTCCAGGTGATGCAGTTGTTGGTGGAACAGCAGTTGTAGTAGCTGTTGATGGCGTTTCTGTTCCTGTGGGAGGTGGTGTTTCTGAAGATGGTGTTTCAGTAGTAACAGCAGTAGTAATTCCAGGTGATGTAGTTGTTGGTGGAACAGCAGTTGTAGTAGCTGTTGATGGCGTTTCTGTTCCTGTGGGAGGTGGCGTTTCTGAAGATGGTGTTTCATTAGTAACAGCAGTAGTAATTTCAAATGCTGTTGGCGTCGGTGGAACAGCAGTTGTTGTAGCTGTTGATGGGGTTTCTGTTTCTGTGGGAGGTGGTGTTTCTGAAGATGGTGTTTCAGTAGTAACAGCAGTAGTAATTTCAAATTCTGTTGGTGTTGGTGGAACAGCAGTTGTTGTAGCTGTTGATGGGGTTTCTGTTCCTGTTGGAGGTGATGTTTCTGAAGATGTTGTTTCAGTGGTAACAGCAGTAGTAATTCCAGGTGATGTTGGTGTCGGTGGAACAGCAGTTGTTGTAGCTGTTGATGGCGTTTCTGTTCCTGTGGGAGGTGGTGTTTCTGAAGATGGTGTTTCAGCAGTAACAGCAGTAGTAACTTCAAATGCTGTTGGTGTCGGGGGAACAGCAGTTGTAGTAGCTGTTGATGGCGTTTCTGTTCCTGTGGGACGTGGCGTTTCTGAAGATGGTGTTTCAGTAGTAACAGCAGTAGTAATTTCAAATGCTGTTGGCGTCGGTGGAACAGCAGTTGTTGTAGCTGTTGATGGGGTTTCTGTTCCTGTGGGAGGTGGTGTTTCTGAAGATGTTGTTTCAGTGGTAACAGCAGTAGTAATTCCAGGTGATGTAGGTGTTGGGGGAACAGCAGTTGTAGTAGCTGTTGATGGCGTTTCTGTTCCTGTGGGAGGTGGTGTTTCTGAAGATGGTGTTTGAGCAGTAACAGCAGTAGTAGAAACTTCAGGTGATGTAGGTGTTGGTGGAACAGCAGTTGTAGTAGCTGTTGATGGCGTTTCTGTTCCTGTGGGAGGTGGTGTTTCTGAAGATGGTGTTTGAGCAGTAACAGCAGTAGTAGAAACTTCAGGTGATGTAGGTGTTGGTGGAACAGCAGTTGTAGTAGCTGTTGATGGCGTTTCTGTGGGAGGTGGTGTTTCTGAAGATGGTGTTTCAGTAGTAACCGCAGTAGTTATTCCAGGTGATGTTGGTGTCGGTGGAACAGCAGTTGTAGTAGCTGTTGATGGCGTTTCTGTTCCTGTGGGAAGTGGTGTTTCTGAAGATGGTGTTTCAGTAGTAACAGCAGTAGTAATTCCAGGTGATGTAGTTGTTGGTGGAACAGCAGTTGTAGTAGCTGTTGATGGCGTTTCTGTTCCTATGGGATGTGGCGTTTCTGAAGATGGTGTTTCAGTAGTAACAGCAGTAGTAATTTCAAATGCTGTTGGCGTCGGTGGAACAGCAGTTGTTGTAGCTGTTGATGGGGTTTCTGTTCCTGTGGGAGGTGGTGTTTCTGAAGATGTTGTTTCAGTGGTAACAGCAGTAGTAATTCCAGGTGATGTTGGTGTCGGTGGAACAGCAGTTGTAGTAGCTGTTGATGGCGTTTCTGTTCTTGTGGGAGGTGGTGTTTCTGAAGATGGTGTTTCAGTAGTAACAGCAGTAGTAACTTCAAATGCTGTTGGTGTTGGTGGAACAGCAGTTGTAGTAGCAGTTGATGGTGTTTCTGTTCTTGTGGGAGGTGGTGTTTCTGAAGATGGTGTTTCAGTAGTAACAGCAGTAGTAATTCCAGGTGATGTTGGTGTCGGTGGAACAGCAGTTGTAGTAGCTGTTGATGGCGTTTCTGTTCCTGTGGGAGGTGGTGTTTCTGAAGATGGTGTTTCAGTAGTAACAGCAGTAGTAACTTCAAATGCTGTTGGTGTCGGTGGAACAGCAGTTGTAGTAGCTGTTGATGGCGTTTCTGTTCCTGTGGGAGGTGGTGTTTCTGAAGATGGTGTTTCAGTAGTAACAGCAGTAGTAATTCCAGGTGATGTAGGTGTTGGTGGAACAGCAGTTGTAGTAGCTGTTGATGGCGTTTCTGTTCCTGTGGGAGGTGGTGTTTCTGAAGATGGTGTTTCAGTAGTAACAGCAGTAGTAATTTCAAATGCTGTTGGCGTCGGTGGAACAGCAGTTGTTGTAGCTGTTGATGGCGTTTCTGTTCCTGTGGGAGGTGGTGTTTCTGAAGATGTTGTTTCAGTGGTAACAGTAGTAGTAATTCCAGGTGATGTAGGTGTTGGGGGAACAGCAGTTGTAGTAGCTGTTGATGGCGTTTCTGTTCCTGTGGGAGGTGGTGTTTCTGAAGATGGTGTTTGAGCAGTAACAGCAGTAGTAGAAACTTCAGGTGATGTAGGTGTTGGTGGAACAGCAGTTGTAGTAGCTGTTGATGGCGTTTCTGTGGGAGGTGGTGTTTCTGAAGATGGTGTTTCAGTAGTAACAGCTGTAGTAATTCCAGGTAATGTTGGTGTCGGTGGAACAGCAGTTGTTGTAGCTGTTGATGGGGTTTCTGCTCCTGTGGGAGGTGGTGTTTCTGAAGATGGTGTTTCAGTAGTAACAGCAGTAGTAGAAACTTCAGGTGATGTTGGTGTCGGTGGAACAGCAGTTGTAGTAGCTGTTGATGGCGTTTCTGTTCCTGTGGGAGGTGGCGTTTCTGAAGATGGTGTTTCCGTAGTAACAGCAGTAGTAATTTCAAATGGTGTTGGTGTTGGTGGAACAGCAGTTGTTGTAGCTGTTGATGGAGTTTCTGTTCCTGTAGGAGGTGATGTTTCTGAAGATGTTGTTTCAGTGGTAACAGCAGTAGTAATTCCAGGTGATGTTGGTGTCGGTGGAACAGCAGTTGTAGTAGCTGTTGATGGCGTTTCTGTTCCTGTGGGAGGTGGTGTTTCTGAAGATGGTGTTTCAGTAGTAACAGCAGTAGTAATTTCAAATGCTGTTGGTGTTGGTGGAACAGCAGTTGTTGTAGCTGTTGATGGGGTTTCTGTTCCTGTAGGGGGTGATGTTTCTGAAGATGTTGTTTCAGTGGTAACAGCAGTAGTAATTCCAGGTGATGTTGGTGTCGGTGGAACAGCAGTTGTAGTAGCTGTTGATGGCATTTCTGTTCCTGTGGGAGGTGGTGTTTCTGAAGATGGTGTTTCAGTAGTAACAGCAGTAGTAACTTCAAATGCTGTTGGTGTTGGTGGAACAGCAGTTGTAGTAGCAGTTGATGGTGTTTCTGTTCTTGTGGGAGGTGGTGTTTCTGAAGATGGTGTTTCAGTAGTAACAGCTGTAGTAATTCCAGGTAATGTTGGTGTCGGTGGAACAGCAGTTGTTGTAGCTGTTGATGGGGTTTCTGCTCCTGTGGGAGGTGGTGTTTCTGAAGATGGTGTTTCAGTAGTAACAGCAGTAGTAGAAACTTCAGGTGATGTTGGTGTCGGTGGAACAGCAGTTGTAGTAGCTGTTGATGGCGTTTCTGTTCCTGTGGGAGGTGGCGTTTCTGAAGATGGTGTTTCCGTAGTAACAGCAGTAGTAATTTCAAATGGTGTTGGTGTTGGTGGAACAGCAGTTGTTGTAGCTGTTGATGGAGTTTCTGTTCCTGTAGGAGGTGATGTTTCTGAAGATGTTGTTTCAGTGGTAACAGCAGTAGTAATTCCAGGTGATGTTGGTGTCGGTGGAACAGCAGTTGTAGTAGCTGTTGATGGCGTTTCTGTTCCTGTGGGAGGTGGTGTTTCTGAAGATGGTGTTTCAGTAGTAACAGCAGTAGTAACTTCAAATGCTGTTGGTGTCGGTGGAACAGCAGTTGTAGTAGCTGTTGATGGCGTTTCTGTTCCTGTGGGAGGTGGTGTTTCTGAAGATGGTGTTTCAGTAGTAACAGCAGTAGTAATTCCAGGTGATGTAGGTGTTGGTGGAACAGCAGTTGTAGTAGCTGTTGATGGCGTTTCTGTTCCTGTGGGAGGTGGCGTTTCTGAAGATGGTGTTTCAGTAGTAACAGCAGTAGTAATTTCAAATGCTGTTGGCGTCGGTGGAACAGCAGTTGTTGTAGCTGTTGATGGGGTTTCTGTTCCTGTGGGAGGTGGTGTTTCTGAAGATGTTGTTTCAGTGGTAACAGTAGTAGTAATTCCAGGTGATGTAGGTGTTGGGGGAACAGCAGTTGTAGTAGCTGTTGATGGCGTTTCTGTTCCTGTGGGAGGTGGTGTTTCTGAAGATGCTGTTTGAGCAGTAACAGCAGTAGTAGAAACTTCAGGTGATGTAGGTGTTGGTGGAACAGCAGTTGTAGTAGCTGTTGATGGCGTTTCTGTGGGAGGTGGTGTTTCTGAAGATGGTGTTTCAGTAGTAACAGCTGTAGTAATTCCAGGTAATGTTGGTGTCGGTGGAACAGCAGTTGTTGTAGCTGTTGATGGGGTTTCTGCTCCTGTGGGAGGTGGTGTTTCTGAAGATGGTGTTTCAGTAGTAACAGCAGTAGTAGAAACTTCAGGTGATGTTGGTGTCGGTGGAACAGCAGTTGTAGTAGCTGTTGATGGCGTTTCTGTTCCTGTGGGAGGTGGCGTTTCTGAAGATGGTGTTTCCGTAGTAACAGCAGTAGTAATTTCAAATGGTGTTGGTGTTGGTGGAACAGCAGTTGTTGTAGCTGTTGATGGAGTTTCTGTTCCTGTAGGAGGTGATGTTTCTGAAGATGTTGTTTCAGTGGTAACAGCAGTAGTAATTCCAGGTGATGTTGGTGTCGGTTGAACAGCAGTTGTAGTAGCTGTTGATGGGGTTTCTGTTCCTGTGGGAGGTGGTGTTTCTGAAGATGGTGTTTCAGTAGTAACAGCAGTAGTAACTTCAAATGCTGTTGGTGTCGGTGGAACAGCAGTTGTAGTAGCTGTTGATGGCGTTTCTGTTCCTGTGGGAGGTGGTGTTTCTGAAGATGGTGTTTCAGTAGTAACAGCAGTAGTAATTCCAGGTGATGTAGGTGTTGGTGGAACAGCAGTTGTAGTAGCTGTTGATGGCGTTTCTGTTCCTGTGGGAGGTGGCGTTTCTGAAGATGGTGTTTCAGTAGTAACAGCAGTAGTAATTTCAAATGCTGTTGGCGTCGGTGGAACAGCAGTTGTTGTAGCTGTTGATGGGGTTTCTGTTCCTGTGGGAGGTGGTGTTTCTGAAGATGTTGTTTCAGTGGTAACAGTAGTAGTAATTCCAGGTGATGTAGGTGTTGGGGGAACAGCAGTTGTAGTAGCTGTTGATGGCGTTTCTGTTCCTGTGGGAGGTGGTGTTTCTGAAGATGCTGTTTGAGCAGTAACAGCAGTAGTAGAAACTTCAGGTGATGTAGGTGTTGGTGGAACAGCAGTTGTAGTAGCTGTTGATGGCGTTTCTGTGGGAGGTGGTGTTTCTGAAGATGGTGTTTCAGTAGTAACAGCTGTAGTAATTCCAGGTAATGTTGGTGTCGGTGGAACAGCAGTTGTTGTAGCTGTTGATGGGGTTTCTGCTCCTGTGGGAGGTGGTGTTTCTGAAGATGGTGTTTCAGTAGTAACAGCAGTAGTTATTCCAGGTGATGTTGGTGTCGGTGGAACAGCAGTTGTAGTAGCTGTTGATGGCGTTTCTGTTCCTGTGGGAGGTGGTGTTTCTGAAGATGGTGTTTCAGTAGTAACAGCAGTAGTAATTTCAAATGCTGTTGGTGTTGGTGGAACAGCAGTTGTTGTAGCTGTTGATGGAGTTTCTGTTCCTGTAGGAGGTGAAGTTTCTGAAGATGTTGTTTCAGTGGTAACAGCAGTAGTAATTCCAGGTGGCGTTGGTGTCGGTGGAACAGCAGTTGTAGTAGCTGTTGATGGCGTTTCTGTTCCTGTGGGAGGTGGTGTTTCTGAAGATGGTATTTCAGTAGTAACAGCAGTAGTAACTTCAAATGCTGTTGGTGTCGGTGGAACAGCAGTTGTAGTAGCTGTTGATGGCGTTTCTGTTCCTGTGGGAGGTGGTGTTTCTGAAGATGGTGTTTCAGTAGTAACAGCAGTAGTAATTCCAGGTGATGTAGGTGTTGGTAGAACAGCAGTTGTAGTAGCTGTTGATGGCGTTTCTGTTCCTGTGGGAGGTGGTGTTTCTGAAGATGGTGTTTCAGTAGTAACAGCAGTAGTAATTCCAGGTGATGTAGGTGTTGATGGAACAGCAGTTGTAGTAGCTGTTGATGGCGTTTCTGTTCCTGTGGGAGGTGGCGTTTCTGAAGATGGTGTTTCAGTAGTAACAGCAGTAGTAATTTCAAATGCTGTTGGCGTCGGTGGAACAGCAGTTGTTGTAGCTGTTGATGGGGTTTCTGTTCCTGTGGGAGGTGGTGTTTCTGAATATGTTGTTTCAGTGGTAACAGCAGTAGTAATTCCAGGTGATGTTGGTGTCGGTGGAACAGCAGTTGTAGTAGCTGTTGATGGCGTTTCTGTTCCTGTGGGAGTTGGTGTTTCTGAAGATGTTGTTTCAGTGGTAACAGCAGTAGTAATTCCAGGTGATGTTGGTGTTGGTGGAACAGCAGTTGTAGTAGCTGTTGATGGTGTTTCTGTTCCTGTGGGAAGTGGTGTTTCTGAAGATGGTGTTTCAGTAGTAACCGCAGTAGTAACTTCAAATGCTGTTGGTGTCGGTGGAACAGCAGTTGTAGTAGCTGTTGATGGCGTTTCTGTTCCTGTGGGAGGTGTTGTTTCTGAAGATGGTGTTTCAGTAGTAACAGCAGTAGTAATTCCAGGTGATGTAGGTGTTGGGGGAACAGCAGTTGTTGTAGCTGTTGATGGCGTTTCTGTTCCTGTGGGAGGTGGTGTTTCTGAAGATGGTGTTTGAGCTGTAACAGCAGTAGTAGAAACTTCAGGTGATGTAGGTGTTGGTGGAACAGCAGTTGTAGTAGCTGTTGATGGCGTTTCTGTGGGAGGTGGTGTTTCTGAAGATGTTGTTTCAGTGGTAACAGCAGTAGTAATTCCAGGTGATGTTGGTGTAGGTGGAACAGCAGTTGTAGTAGCTGTTGATGGTGTTTCTGTTCCTGTGGGAGGTGGTGTTTCTGAAGATGGTGTTTCAGTAGTAACAGCAGTAGTAACTTCAAATGCTGTTGGTGTCGGTGGAACAGCAGTTGTAGTAGCTGTTGATGGCGTTTCTGTTCCTGTGGGAGGTGTTGTTTCTGAAGATGGTGTTTCAGTAGTAACAGCAGTAGTAATTCCAGGTGATGTAGGTGTTGGGGGAACAGCAGTTGTAGTAGCTGTTGATGGCATTTCTGTTCCTGTGGGAGGTGGTGTTTCTGAAGATGGTGTTTGAGCTGTAACAGCAGTAGTAGAAACTTCAGGTGATGTAGGTGTTGGTGGAACAGCAGTTGTAGTAGCTGTTGATGGCGTTTCTGTGGGAGGTGGTGTTTCTGAAGATGGTGTTTCAGTAGTAACAGCTGTAGTAATTCCAGGTGATGTAGGTGTTGGGGGAACAGCAGTTGTAGTAGCTGTTGATGGCATTTCTGTTCCTGTGGGAGGTGGTGTTTCTGAAGATGGTGTTTGAGCTGTAACAGCAGTAGTAGAAACTTCAGGTGATGTAGGTGTCAGTGGAACAGCAGTTGTTGTAGCTGTTGATGGGGTTTCTGCTCCTGTGGGAGGTGGTGTTTCTGAAGATGGTGTTTCAGTAGTAACAGCAGTAGTAATTTCAAATGCTGTTGGTGTTGGTGGAACAGCAGTTGTTGTAGCTGTTGATGGAGTTTCTGTTCCTGTAGGAGGTGAAGTTTCTGAAGATGTTGTTTCAGTGGTAACAGCAGTAGTAATTCCAGGTGATGTTGGTGTCGGTGGAACAGCAGTTGTAGTAGCTGTTGATGGCGTTTCTGTTCCTGTGGGAGGTGGTGTTTCTGAAGATGGTGTTTCAGTAGTAACAGCAGTAGTAATTTCAAATGCTGTTGGTGTTGGTGGAACAGCAGTTGTTGTAGCTGTTGATGGAGTTTCTGTTCCTGTAGGAGGTGAAGTTTCTGAAGATGTTGTTTCAGTGGTTACAGCAGTAGTAATTCCAGGTGATGTTGGTGTCGGTGGAACAGCAGTTGTAGTAGCTGTTGATGGCGTTTCTGTTCCTGTGGGAGGTGGTGTTTCTGAAGATGTTGTTTCAGTGGTAACAGCAGTAGTAATTCCAGGTGATGTTGGTGTTGGTGGAACAGCAGTTGTAGTAGCTGTTGATGGCGTTTCTGTTCCTGTGGGAGGTGGTGTTTCTGAAGATGGTGTTTCAGTAGTAACAGCAGTAGTAACTTCAAATGCTGTTGGTGTCGGTGGAACAGCAGTTGTAGTAGCTGTTGATGGCGTTTCTGTTCCTGTGGGAGTTGTTGTTTCTGAAGATGGTGTTTCAGTAGTAACAGCAGTAGTAATTCCAGGTGATGTAGGTGTTGGTGGAACAGCAGTTGTAGTAGCTGTTGATGGCGTTTCTGTTCCTGTGGGAGGTGGTGTTTCTGAAGATGGTGTTTCAGTAGTAACAGCAGTAGTAATTTCAAATGCTGTTGGCGTCGGTGGAACAGCAGTTGTTGTAGCTGTTGATGGGGTTTCTGTTCCTGTGGGAGGTGGTGTTTCTGAAGATGTTGTTTCAGTGGTAACAGTAGTAGTAATTCCAGGTGATGTAGGTGTTGGGGGAACAGCAGTTGTAGTAGCTGTTGATGGCGTTTCTGTTCCTGTGGGACGTGGTGTTTCTGAAGATGGTGTTTGAGCAGTAACAGCAGTAGTAGAAACTTCAGGTGATGTAGGTGTTGGTGGAACAGCAGTTGTAGTAGCTGTTGATGGCGTTTCTGTGGGAGGTGGTGTTTCTGAAGATGGTGTTTCAGTAGTAACAGCTGTAGTAATTCCAGGTGATGTTGGTGTCGGTGGAACAGCAGTTGTTGTAGCTGTTGATGGGGTTTCTGCTCCTGTGGGAGGTGGTGTTTCTGAAGATGGTGTTTCAGTAGTAACAGCAGTAGTAATTCCAGGTGATATAGGTGTTGGTGGAACAGCAGTTGTAGTAGCTGTTGATGGCGTTTCTGTTCCTGTGGGAGGTGGCGTTTCTGAAGATGGTGTTTCAGTAGTAACAGCAGTAGTAATTTCAAATGCTGTTGGCGTCGGTGGAACAGCAGTTGTTGTAGCTGTTGATGGGGTTTCTGTTCCTGTGGGAGGTGGTGTTTCTGAAGATGGGGTTTGAGCAGTAACAGCAGTAGTAGAAACTTCAGGTGATGTAGGTGTTGGTGGAACAGCAGTTGTAGTAGCTGTTGATGGTGTTTCTGTGGGAGGTGGTGTTTCTGAAGATGTTGTTTCAGTAGTAACAGCAGTAGTAATTCCAGGTGATGTTGGTGTCGGTGGAACAGAAGTTGTTGTAGCTGTTGATGGCAATTCTGTTCCTGTGGGAGGTGGTGTTTCTGAAGATGGTGTTTCAGTAGTAACAGCAGTAGTAGAAACTTCAGGTGATGTAGGTGTTGGTGGAACAGCAGTTGTAGTAGCTGTTGATGGCATTTCTGTGGGAGGTGGTGTTTCTGAAGATGGTGATTCAGTAGTAACAGCAGTAGTAATTTCAAATGCTGTTGGCGTCGGTGGAACAGCTGTTGTTGTAGCTGTTGATGGGGTTTCTGTTCCTGTAGGAGGTGATGTTTCTGAAGATGTTGTTTCAGTGGTAACAGCAGTAGTAATTCCAGGTGATGTAGGTGTTGGTGGAAGAGCAGTTGTAGTAACTGTTGATGGCGTTTCTGTTCCTGTGGGAGGTGGTGTTTCTGAAGATGGTGTTTCAGTAGTAACAGAAGTAGTAATTCCAGGTGATGAAGGTGTTGGTGGAACAGCAGTTGTAGTAGCTGTTGATGGCGTTTCTGTTCGTGGCGGAGGTGCTGTTTCGGTCAATGGTGTTTGAGCAGTAATAGCAGTAGTAGAAATTTGTGGTGCTGTTGGTGGAACAGCAGTTGTTGTACCTGTTGATGGCATTTCTGTTCTTGGCGGAGGTAATGTTTCTGTCAATGATGTTTCAGTAGTAACAGCAGTAGTAATTCCCGGTGATGGTGTTGGTGGAACAGCAGTTGTAGTAGCTGTTGATGGAGTTTCTGTTTGTGTCGGAGGTGGTGTTTTTGTCAATGGTGTTTCAACAGTAACAGAAGTACTAGACATTTCAGGTGATGTTGGTGTCGGTGGAACAGCAGTTGTTGTAGCTGTTGATTGCGTTTCTGTTCCTCTGGGAAGTGTTGTTTCTGTAGTAACAGTAGTAGTACTTCCAACCAATGTAGGTGTCGGTGGAATAGCAGTTGTAGTAGCTGTTGGAATTTTTGGTGTTGTTAGTGTTACTGTAGTAGGTGTTGAAGTGAAAGTCTTGGTGGTCGGTATTGTAATTGTTGTTTTAGTAGTTTGTGGTGGAGTTGTGAAAGTGAATGGCGTAGTTGTTGTCATGCATTTTGAAATAGTTCTTATTATCGTGCCATTGGATCCACATAGAGCAGTAAAACATGTTCCATTCCCATCTGTGGTATCGTACACCACTTCTCCAGTAGTATATATCTTCCCATCATAGGTACACAGAGAAACACATTCTGCCTCTGTAACACATTTCCTGGTGTCC
The DNA here is from genome assembly GCA_031834385.1 of Semotilus atromaculatus. Taxonomy (NCBI): domain Eukaryota; kingdom Metazoa; phylum Chordata; class Actinopteri; order Cypriniformes; family Leuciscidae; genus Semotilus; species Semotilus atromaculatus. The sequence continues at coordinate 16,902,409 of JAULUF010000027.1, forward strand.
TCCCTCACAAATGGCCTGTCTGAAGGGCACTGAGGGAAACACCCTAGGAGTATAATAAAAGGGCAGATTGAATAAACAAGATACACACATTTCTTTTGACTCAATGTTTCTTGACTTTAGAAAAAAACCATTTATATTAATGAAAATGTACTAATTCACTCATAATTTTGCAGTTTGGGCTACAATTGCCCTAAGTATTATTTTAATCAATTCTCTACAAAAGCATGTTTTCAAAGTTTTAAAGAATAATCCATACCCTCCAGGAGAGGAATTTGATTAGAGCAGGTTCCTGATGGGTTTCTGCAAGTTTTCATGCAGGTCGATCCACAAGTTTTGTAGTGCCACCGACATTCATCTGGAGGATTGTTGTAGTACTCACAGAATAAAGCTGCAAGAACAACCAATTCATTTAGCAGTATGACTATGTTTATAGGAGATCAAACAATAGAAGTTATTGAGTTTGGATAGGCCTTGGCAAAATCTGAGGTTGCACATTTTGTGTGGAATTCTGAATGCAATAAACACAATTTCTAACAGTATTGGGACTTACGACAAATGTTTGGGGTCCGCCATGCTACACAAGCTCCTTTTTTGCGGCATTCAGCAGCATAAGCTGCCACTGCAGTACAGAAACAATCACAGTCACCTCCGCTGTCACATGCACAGGTGTCCCTTACACAGGCATCATAGTATGAGCGAGAGTCCACCTAGAGACAGGAAAGTCAGTAGAACCTTCAGGTAACCGGTTTTATGTGCTATTCTAAATTATAAAATGGTACGATTTTTATTGTTTGTTTCATGCATGGAATCAACAAAGGCTGACCATTGAAACAAAATCCAGACCAACAACTTTCTGAATTCACAAAGTTTATAATTTTACATACACGTGAATGGCAGTCTGTAAAGACAGGGCTTGTGATGATGCTGCATTGTTTGATAGCCCAGGCACTCCGATGTGGATTTCTTTCACATGGGTTCATCAAGTTACTCATTTCTGGGCAGCTGGGATTCACCTTCCAACTATTCCCAAATGCCACTGCATCAGTGACCTCTTCTCCATCATGCTTTACAAAGTCATTGTTCGCATTACCATCAAAGTTTCCACACAGTCCACACACCTTGCCCTGTCATAAAGATCGTATGTTGAGGTAAGAGAATGAACAGGAAAGTGTAAAAGATGATTGTGTGTTTGTAAATGTAGGGGTAATGCTTACCTTAAATTTAGGATGGAGTTGGAGCATCAGACTCGTTTTATTGTCCCAGATTAAGTTCAAAAGACCTTTGACCTCTATGACATTGTATATCCCAGCAGTATGAATTTGATATTGGTATTCAGTGCCATTGCTTTCAACAACTTTGATCCCATTCTCCTCGGATAAAATCATCTTGTATCTCTGCAAGATTTAAGAAGTCAGTGGAATAAAGTTATCCATAAACAACATAAATAACTGGATTTCACTCTCTCATGATGTTACGATGACATCAAGAACAAAAATGAAACTTAGAATTTGAATGTAATTTTTTTTGTCCATCCTCTATAATATATACAACTATATCACTATATTCTACATTTAAAATACTATTATACTCAACCTGTTTTTGATCTATGAAATAACCTCACCCCAAAAAAGAGATTGATGGACTTGGAGCAAATGGTGCTGCTGCCTCCACAGGGAATGTTCTCTGTGACCAGGCGTAAAGAATATGGACTTTGGTCTTTATTGCAGTAATCCTAGAGGGGTTGCACAAATGAATTGTGTGTCAGGTCAGAATTGTACTTTTTTTCTTCGTCTTAAATTAGGCAAGAACCCAAATTGATGAAAAACATACATGGGCTAAGATGTGTTCACAGTCTCCGTGGAAAGAATATTTCCTGCCATCAAAAGTCATGAAATGACCGTCGCCAAAGATGGTACAGGTGCCATAACACTCTTTATCTGTACAAGACCACATCCCGTTTATGCATGTGCTGAAATATATACAGGAATTCACAGATTAACCCTTTAATGCACAGTCGTTACCAGCTTTTTTTCTTTTTTACCTCCCAATTTGGGTGACAATTTAAAGTAGTAGTAAAGTACATTACAAGTTTTGAAAATTGCTTATTGTTTTGGGCAGAGAAAAGTTAGCACGATGGTATAGCTGTAATATTCTCTCCTATTGCTATCAATACCGACTCACCAGTTGTTACAGTCCTCTTGAACTTGCTCTCCAGGTGAATAGGTGAGTCCATTATGGACACAGGTGCAGTTTTTCCTTTCCACACACCCACCTTTACCATCAGCAAGAAGGTCATCTGGACACATACACCCTGATACACACCCTGTGCTCACCTATAGGCAAAACAAATCAAGAAGGTTCAGCAGTGTTAACCCTCTTTTTTTTCATAGCTCTCCTTTAACAAATCCATTTGTGGCAATCAAAACAATGTCAACTTTTTTGAAATGTCAGTTATGCTGTCCCAATCCAAACTCACGCAATTGTTTAGGTCTTGGTTTTGACATGTCCTTTGACATTCTGTTCCTTTTTTTCCAGGTTCATAATTTGAGCATTTGAAGAAGACCATCGGAGCCACACAGTCTACAAACACAACAGGCACATGTTTGGGAAACGTCATCATACCAATGATAACTTGACTAGTGGAATTGCAGAATTAAGTTGCAACTTACCTTCTGGACTGGAGCAATGCAATTTGCCAAGGTTACAGGTGCTGTAATATGACAAAATTGTACAAATCAGTAATTACGAATGGTCGTCAAGACTTATCATTGGTATTCTGTCAACAATGCATTGGGTGTGAAATGAGGAACTCATATACCATGCTACACCATCTATGTAGGATACTCCTGATGGCTCTATGACCTTGTCGCCTTTGTAACAAGGACATTGGTCAGCGTGTACACAGCTGCCTTCTTCATTAAGGTATGTTCCCTCAGAACAGACACAGCCGTCTACAGGTGTGAAGGACCCTTGGCAGGTGTTATCTTGTCCACTGAGAGAACGGCAGGTGCTTCCACAGCTTTTCACGCTGTAAGAGTACTTCATGTTTTCTGAACACTTGGATTCTGAGCACAGATAAACATATTTTTATTATGATTCATTGTTTCATTTCATTCCAAATCAACAGAATGTGATTCAAATACTTGTATTATTATAAAACTGTACAAATTAAATGTTCTCACCACAGGGCTCTGAATCCATCCATCCCTGGAGAGTGACTCCTTTGGCAGCACATGCGTGGGCATAAGTGGACACGGCCGCACACATACACTTTTTAATATCTGAACACTTGCATGTGTCATAGACGCACCACTGCAAAGGATGAAACCCAGATGCAATTATATGTCATTCATACATATACAGTTAATTTTTAAAGAGAAAAGTGTTCTGTGCATAAACACTCACTTTGTAGTAAATCTCAGGACATATTTCTGAATGACATTGGGAGAAGGTCCCATTTGGGTTTGTGAGACGGGAACACCAGTCTTTAGCAAGTTTCTCTGAATGGAAAGAATAAAGACATAGTTCTGTAATATTTGCAACATACAATATTGCATATATTAATATTTTTCATTAGTTTATTATTAGTTTGTAATACTGTGTATACCTGTGTCCACACTCAGACTACAGGGGTTGTCAAAAGTGTTTTCAAGATCTGGACAGCTGTATGGGTTTTTCTTCCAAAAGTTGACAAAAGTTATTGGTGTGCCCTCTATGATGCCTGATTCTGTTTTAAAATCGTCTGTTTGGACATCATTATAGTTTCCACAAAGACCTGAAATAAACAATGTGTGAAATAAAAAATAGTTAACCATTTATTCAATGTCTGTAATTCATTCACTATGTACTGATACATTTTTAAAAGGTTATTTTTAAAGGAGTCATGAACATTATTTTGTAGTATACTACGGGGCTGTTGAATGCTTGAATCTGGTTGATGAGCATTCTAAGGTGTGCAATTAAATTTCAAGTCAATGCACAGTTAAAGTAGTTCCAGGCAGGTCTTGACCACAATACAGTTCCATTTCACTTCGACAAATGATTTCAGTTATTTCAATGGTCTTTGCAGAAAAAAAACCCCTCAAAAACACTGACAAAGCAAATAAATATAGTAAACAATAGGATAAAATCGACAAATTATTTCCATGTTTTTTGCCACAAAAATTACGTTTTATTATGTAGGCTACGGACAACATCACATATGTGTTACTTTTCCCACACATTTTTTTTGTCTTCACATTTTTCTGTCTTTCTCCCTCTCTCTCCACTCAAACGCACGCACACACACAGTACTGACACACAAACTCGCATAGAAACATGTTGTCACTTGTCAACGCTGCTCCAACAATTTTATCAGTAAAATAGTTTTACAATTACAAGCTACAAGACAGCTTCAAGACATTTCTCACTAGACATGTAATAACTGCTCTTTTCTTGAAGCAGATAAATGTACAGTTTCGCTATTCGTAGAGACGCTGCAGCTGAACACTGTTGAGTCTTGATCTGTTAAGAGATGCAGAGACTGAGATAATTCATACACGCTTGATAACACACCTAACACACTCTCTCTCTCTCTCTCTCTCTCTTTCTTTCTGCATTAGTCTCTTAACAGTGGCTCAATTCTCCGTTACTAGCTCTAAAATTTTGTAAAATTTTTGACGTTTTGGACTTGGCAATGCAGGCTTCGGATTAGAAGCGTAAGAAGAGCGTTTTAAAAGAGATAAGCCTAAAAATGTCTTGAAATACATCATCTGAACAATGTTTTGAGGTGTGTTAACGTAGTATAGTTTTACAACTTTGGACAAGTTGTACATTTTTAATAAGCGCAAAAATTTACTTGAATTATTCGCTTCGCATCGTTGCGGCAATATCACCTCGGGTGAGCATTATTTTCCCGTCAATTATTACTTAATATGTTGTTTTATCTTTTCTTAATAGTATGTTTTAACTATTGGTCCGTTTATAATATTTTAGTTTCATAAATGACAATTTTCACTTCTTTTCTACCTTCTGTAACAAAAATGGATTCTAATCACATATTTTCTCCAACTCACCACTCATTTTCCCTTTCTCTTCAGTGCTGGCTACAATATACAACTGCATGACTGGAGCCAACTGGATCTCTAGACGAAGACTCTTCATATCAGCAATAATGAAGGAGGAAGAGGGCTGGAAGATGCTCACAGGACCTGGGACAACGAAATAGGTGGTTAGGACACAAAACAACTAGTCAACTCAGTGAATGCTAATATATTAGTGTATTTACATTTGAAAAATAGAGCTTTGGGTTTTTCAGAGAAATGCATTGAATTATTTATATATGAATTTTATTTTTAACATGCTTAGAACAGTTCCCCATTTTGGACAACCCACCTCTGGTAGCAGGAAGCTTAATCGGGCTGTTTGCATTTAGTGTGACATCTCCACTGGAGGAAAAACTAATCTGTTATACATATAAAACAACAAAAAGAAAACAAAATTAAGTTTTGTAATTCCATCTTGGAGAATTTTGCAGAAGTATGCGTTATGTTCTGGTCACTATGCTGAAAGTAAGTGTTTTTTTAGTGCTGTTCTCCCAGAAAAAGTATTTTGGTTATTTTAGAATATGAAATGATGAAAACATGCAACCTTGTACTTACAGTGGTGCCTGAGATGACAAGGGTCACTGAATTTAGACATGTGTCTGTTCGGGCCGGATCACACACTGCCAGATTTCCCACGACAGCAATATCACTGTCATTAGAGTGCTGGAATAAAAAAAGGACTGTAAGAACCTCCAAATTATATATAATGAATATAAATGATCATGTCTATACTTTTCTCATTGTTAGGCTATATAATAAACCATGTGAACAAAAGTACAAGAGAAGACTTTCATTGATCTCGCCCTGACAGAAAATATCTGTGGATCATGATATCCTGACAGACCTTAGTGAGGATGTAGTCACAGTTCCCGCTGAAGGTGAAGCTCTTTCCATCATAAGTGGTGACGTGAGACCCTCCCACAACAGAGCAGATTCCGGGACATTCCTGGTGTGTACAGGTCCAGTGTCCCGCGGCACACACACTAACACAGAACGTAGCAGTGTTAGCATTGGGAAATGTATGAAAGGATTTAAATGTGACTATTATTTCAATTAAAATTTTACCATTTTTTACAAGCTTGTTTGTAAAACTCTCCTGATCGATATACTGTGCCATCGTGCTCACATGGGCACTGGTTCACAGGAACACAGCCACTCTGACCAATATCGTCTTCCACGGTGCCTTTACAAAAAGAAGGCATGATATCATTTATTTTGGTAAAGAAAAAAAACAGTGTTGCAAGAACATCTCTTGATATTGTGTGAAATTACCTTCAGGGCAGAAACAGCCGTCCACACAGTGTTCTTTACACATTAGACTTGCGTTTGGATCTTTGCAGGTGTTCTTGCACGGACTTCCACACTCCAGGTATTGCATGTTTAGAGGACATGTCTTCGCTGCTCCACAGAATAAGAATAATTAGTATATTAAACACACCATACAGTATCAGGACTGTATGCTGCAATTCAGTCAAATGTGTCCAAACTGATAGTGTATTGAGTTTTATACCACAGCATATGGCTATTATTTACTTATTTTTAATCATGCCCATACATTCGGAAAATTCTAATATTTATTAGCTATAAATGGAGGGTGGTGAAGACATTTTATTCCCACTGATTTCTTTTCTGTTCATCTTCCAGAACTGATACTCACGGCAGAGCTTCTCTGTCCTCCATGTTCCTGGTTTTCCTCCAGCATGTGTGCACTGTCGTGAAATCTCCGTGAGTGTGTTGCAGAGACAGTCGTGATTGCCGTAACATCGACACAGGTCGTTCACACAGGCTTCTTCAAATGAACCCATGTCCATCACATTGTAGCAGCTGCTAAACCCTGGACTGCTGAGATACTCATGGCAAACACTTGTCTGTTAAAAATAAATAATTGAAAGCAATGTTTCAACTGGCCAATGAGGTAAAACAAATATATATTTTTTAAAAATATCAGGCAAAAATCTGGTAAAATGATTATAAAACTCCTGATTTGTCTCATACCTGGTTGCACTGATCCCCGGGTGGAAGTATAACGTCCTCGCAGGATTCAGTTGGTGTGGACACCTTCCATGTGGCCGGGCCTGAGAGGGATTCGCTGGTTAGTGTCATACTATTACTATGTGCTGTATGTACAGCGATCAAGTGTTTAGATTGTGTCTGGCTTTCAAAATAATATGTAAAGCAAACGTTTTTCTAGGTCATTTGATCAAAACTTCATGTTTACCGTTTTCAGAAATATCGTCATTCTTGTCGCCGTTGTAGTTTCCACAGAGTCCACAGGTCTGACCTCGGTACTTCTCTGCAAGTTCAATCTAGGGAACATCATATTATAAGATAATGTCAGTGACACAAATGCAGTTTGTTTGTATGTCATAATGTTTGTCTATGGCAGTACAAACACACTTATTAAAATCAACATTGAGCTGTCAGATACCTGTTGATTCACTTTGGTTTACTTAGACGATTAATATTTGCTTTATGATTTGAAGAACTGATATCCTGCTTGATGTTTAATTTTCCTAGTCTTACTTATTGTGTGCAAACAAATATAATAGCTTTAAAGGGTGTGTGTGATTTCATTATTGGGTTATGGATTCATCCTGACTCATTCTGAAGAAGAACCACCATGAAAACTCTCCTGCACGGTTTGCTTTGTTTTTCTTCACTGCTATCAACAGATTTCATCAAATCAGTTTTACAGTTTTCATTTGAACACACATTTGGCTCATTATCTCACATATACATCGCATATATTGTATTACAGGAAAGGTGTTTACTCAGCAAAATAATAATGTTAAATCATACCAATATAGAGTTGTCCTCTTCCCAAAAGACAGTCAATCCATATCTGGAGATCTTAATACTTGTTGGACTTCCCTCGATTTTAAGTCCATTCTGATTGATTGGAACAGACACGCTGCAAGAAAAAGTGTAAGAAGCTTCAGTTAAACATATTTCTATATAAGTAATTGTAGAAGATTTTAGGTGCTGTCTGGACACTATTCTTCACCATTTTTAATCAGCATATTCATAGTTGTCTCTTAATTAACATGAGTTTCTGAAAGCTGCACATTGCAGCAGTTACTCATGTAAAACCAAGTAAACATCAACTCACGCTTGATCATCCATAGTGATGTCGCCATTAGTGATTTTGATGACTGTCCCTTCCAGCTTTATTGTGACTGTGCTAAAAGTGATTGAGTCATTCACAGTCTCTCTCTGCATTTGGATGTTAAAGTCAGAAGCTGTGGTGTCACACATCACCGCCAGAACGTAGTTGCACGTGTCTGGCACTTGAAAGAAATTGCCATCAAATGTCTTGAAGTGGAAATTTCCCCATGTGCTGCAGATCGTGGACTGATGATCAGGATTCGGTTCAACTGAAAGTTTATAAATGTAAAACTCATTGGTAAATACTTTCAGTGAGCAAAAATACACAATTTAGTTTCCCAAAGTGTAAACACTGTACAAACTGATGCTGCACATGCTTTAAATTATGTTTATAAATACCTTTTGTTACCATCACAGTTGACATAGTGGTGAACACTAAATATAAAAGACAAAAACAAAAACTGTCATATTTTATTGAAATTTATCAATACATTTTCCTTCTCATTCAAAGTTTTGCAAATGCCTTTATTTTACTTTATTTTACAGTGTCATTGTTTCATGTTACATGTAGTTACTATAGTAATAACTATAAATTATGCATAATTACATTCAACTAACCCTAAACCTAACCCCAATAGTAAGTCCATGTAGTTAATAAATATTACTCAGTACTTATGTATAATTAAAGTGTAACAAATAGACCTTAAAACAAAGTGTAACCCATTATTTTAAGGTGCTTGTGTTAGTGTAAATGACACATTTATGTACTGACTGATAATAATGAACTACATGCACTTACTATAGGGTTAGTATTAGGGCTATATGCATGTAATTATACATAATTTATAGTTATTACTAAGGTTTAACAAGGACACTGTAAAATAATATGTAACTAATACATTTACCCACTGAATAAAAGTAATAATGTCTTCGGTGTATGCATATTTCTGAACATGTTGTTACTGAACAATGTCCTGAATAATGTGAGTTTATAGAAAAAGTTTAAGTGGTATATACATCATATTTATTGTGGTAGTGGTATATACTTTACAATTTAGAAATGATTGTGAATTACATGTTTAAAATATAGAAAATTGAATGAACTGAAATAGAAAATTTCAATTCCATAACTAGTGTTACAATTGTCTTTGCAACCATGGTAAAAATCTTGTACGGTTATGATTTATTATCATTCGTATTAAATTAAGTTTTTTATGTAAAATGTTACATTTTTGTAGTTCTGATAAAAATATGGTAACACTTTTGTTTAGGGTCCAATTTCTCGCTGTTAAATAGTTCCTTATTATGCGTTGCAGCAGCAGGATATTGACTGTTTATTAGTAGCTACTTATAAAGCACATATTAATGCCTTATTCTGCATTGACCTTATTCTACATCCCACAATATACCTAAACTTAACAACTACCTTACTAACTATTAATAAGCAGTAATTAGGAGTTTATTGAGGCAAAAGTCATAGTTAATAGTAAGTTACTAGTGAGAATTGGACTCTAATCTAAAGTAAATTTATAAATTTATAAAAAAAATATAAAAAATATTAGGTTGTATTTTATAACTGCACACTTTTATACCTCAAAATAAGTTTTTTCCAGACAGAGAAAACAGTTTTTCTAACTCTTTTTTCTTTGATGATACATTTAAACCTAAATACTTTGAAACATAATTCTTGAATATATTTGTATAGACTTCAAAGTTTTAAGGTATACTTGTTGTGGAATGTGACATCTATTAATGCATTTGTGACATTACAAATCTATATCAATGCAATCAATGTCTTGTATAATATATACATGTAAACATAATTAAGTATGTACCTGGTGTTGTTGTTGGCGCCCAGGTAAAGTCCATAGGATTTTCCATAATGTCCCCATAATCTCCCACAAAGTCTTTAAACATAGATGTTGATATTTGAATCATATTTTGGATGTTCATTTTAAGAATTTTTAGCTTTTCTTACATTTTGCTTTTGTTCTTTTTTCAGTTGTAGTCTGCTTACCTGCTTGTACCGTCTGAAGCCCGACCAATAGGACGACCCATCTCAGCATCCACATCTGGGACATCCTCACAGTCCCCATGGAGACCAGATCCATCCTCAAGAGCTAATGTAAGCTGTCTGTCAGCACTAGTCCTTTTATAGTGGCTATTAGTTTGCTTTGGAGGAATGTAGTTTGTGATCAGAGGGTGGACCCATAGCTTGAATTTGGCCTTGGGCTTGGTAGATACTTGAAACAAATAAATATTTAATGTCTTCTTTGGTGTTTGAGACTAAACAAACTGCATCTGAATGATGAGAACCACATTTAGTCACACAATTATTCATTTATCGCTTGTTTGAATTGGGTTGTACAAGGATGTGACTCTTGACTCATCCACACTATGAAATATAAATCATTTAGCTATTTAATTTATTTAATTGTCGAAGTAAAATTTGCTAGTCACTGTTCTAATAATGGAACCGCGGTAAGACTTTTTTATTAATGATTAATTTGTTAACATTGGTTAACTACATTAACATTAATACATAACTACATTAGTTAACCTGAATTAACAATGAAAAATACTTCTGAAGCATGAATGTTAATTTCAACATGATTGATACATTAAAATCAAAAGTTGTCTCTTAATATTGTTAAATGGAACTGAACTAACATGAGCTAATGATAAGCAGTGTTGTTTTTATAAATGTTAACAAAGATAAAACACTGATAACACAGATAATAAACACTGTAACATATCTATTGCTCATTGTCAGTTAATGTTAGTTAATTATTGTAAAGTGTTATCAGAATAGCTATCAGAATTAAATGCCAATGAGTCATATTCAATAAGATATATCTATATTCTGCATTTATTAAAAGAAATAATGAGAACAAATTTATAGCTGCAAGAAATAAGTATAGGGCCAGGCACACCAAACATTTTATTGAGTATAGCATCCCTAATAATGATTTTAGGCAAGTGGGATTAAAAGCCATAAGTACAATTACTTATAACATCACATAATTGTTATTATTACACAGCTCTGTGGAATACTTGATTCTGATTGGTCAATTGCGCCATCCAGCAGTATGTTCTACCCCAGTAAAAACTGATAACACTGGCTCATCCGGCTAACTGAAGTCAGCACTATAACGTTACTCTTGCTCGGCACGTTTTTTCCTGGTGGAAGTTTGCGTTTGGTGAGCTAATAAAATATTAAAACTCAAATCAATATTTTGTGTACAGTTATTTAATCATGTCATCCAGTATCGCGGACAAACGCAGCCGCTGCCATTTTGCGTACACGGTAATGGATTATTAGATCACAAACAGGTACGATTTTAAAACGGCTTAATCTCAAATCAATCACTGTGTCCCAATGTGAAGGCTGCGTCCTCCGAAGGCCGCATTTGAAGGCCGATTGGCCGCATTTGAAGGCCGATTGCGTCACAGCGGCGCGACGAAGGCTGTCCCAATTCAATTCCGAATCCTTCGAAGGCCGTATTCGAAGGCCGGTTGCGTCATCGCGGCGCGACGAAGGCTACCCTGATTCAAAAGCGACGCCAAATGCACCCTTCGTTTCCCCGTGAAAGGAAGGATACATAGGCTGCGTTCCAGTCCAAAATTGTCATGCCCTTCACTCGCTGACTTCCCTCCGTCTCATTCACTCGGATGTACGTAATTGCTTACGTTGCACGAGTGCCCACTACTGGCGGAAACCGCAATGAGCTATTTTTTATAAATTTGTATCAGCTATGAGTTGATTTATTATTTACTTTTTTTCCCTTTAAGAATTTGTTTAATGCAGCATCCACATGTAGATAGGTGTATTTGGGTTGTTTTAAATAAATAATAATTAATATATCATAGAGTGGTTTGGTGTGGTGGTGATTAGACGATCTGTGGTTACGTCACAATCGTACTGTATTGTGGGACATATCATGCCTGAAGTGTACATATGAAGTAGACTCGCTCCCTCGGTCTAAATCGAGGGAACGAGGGTCTGTCCATATAAACTTCCCTCGTCCACTTTACGAAGTGGAACGCACTTCAAAATGGCGCCGGGATTCCCCCGAGGGGAAGTGCTTAGGGAAGTTCGCAAGTGCGTGTCTAAAAGTGGACTGGAATGCAGCCCTGAATGGATCCTTAGCGGCCTATCCTACCCTGATCCTACCCCATAATTCATTGCGCGCCGGTGACGACAGCATTTTTGGTGCAGCATTTGGTGTGTAGCCTACAGTTCAAATTCAAATGTTGGTGTTCAACTAGGCCTATGCCTTTTAAAAATACAACAACCGTTCATTTTTCGTTTTTCAATTACGGGTTAAAAAATTAAAAACGAATGGACGCAAATTTACACGGACTATTAAACTAAAGATAGTTTAGTGATAGTTATCACTATTTTTAGTGATATTTTTTAGATTAAAGTCTTTGATTTTACTAGTATTTTGATTGACTATCAAACCTTTCTACAAATACATTATTTGAAATATTTAATAATATAAGGTAGCTTACTTTTGCGTCCATTCGTTTTTCTTTTTTTAAGCCGTAATTGAAAAACTAAAAATGAAAGGTTGTTGTATTTTTGTTGAACACCAAAATTTTAACAGTAGGCTACACAAATGCTGCGCAACAAAAAAAAAAAAAGACTTTTTGCCCCTTTATTAAACATTTAAAATATTCACAAATTACTATGGGACAAATGTCGTTTTTACTGGTTTTCTAAGGCCAGATTAGAACCTGGAAATTATATTTTTCCCGCAATGATGAATGAGAAGAGCCATGTCTGGAACCATGATTTATAGGCTAATGATAATAAATGTGTCTGAATAAATAATGAGGCATTTTAATTGTTCGTTTAAAAGTGAACATTTCAAGCTTTAGGCTAGGTATATTTTGTTTCACTTCATTTATGAGACGCGCTCTAGTTCACGGAGATCATGACAGCGCGACTGATTGTTTTATTTTATTTTACAAAAGCACAACGTTTTCTTGTTATGTGAGTAGGGACAAATAAAAGTAGTTGCGAATGATGTATTATTCTTTTCTGTATGACCAGAAATTATTGAGTATTTTTTAAGTTGTTTCCACTGTTGATGGGAAAATGCAAGTGTTCGCGCCCGCGCCTCCGTGCCATGCAGTGCTCGCTCACACTCCCACACACATTTGCGTCAAAATCTTGTGTTTATTTGTGATAATCTTAGCCCTGTATTATGACTGACATTTGACGAATTTCTTTGTTCCTTTTTTGGATAAAAGCGCCTTCTAAATATGTAGCCTAAATGTAGGCTAATAATAATAATATTATTATCATTTGCGTTGAGTTCACTGAAGACAGTAATGTTAATCATAAAATAAATTATGAATGTTTTATTTTTATATAACCTAACCTTGTGTTTGTGTTATATTTCTTTTTTATATGTGAAGTCTTTTTTTGCTTATAGCCTACTGAACTTTTTCCTCCTAAAAAATTTACTTTAAAGACAAGTGGCCTAAATGTCGTTTAGAAAATTTATGTATTTAACATCCTCAGTAAAATATAAAACATAAAAATGACAATAGCCAATTCTGGCTCCATAGCTGTTTACTCAATTATAACAAATTAATCATCAGGATGGCAGCTCCGTCTCGCACTGTTGCTTGGCGCCATGGAGCGGTAATCGGGAACACCTGGATGCGCAATTAGGAAATCCTACGAAGGCTACAAGGTGCATCCTTCGAAGTCCGCGGCCTTCGGAGGATGCAGCCTTCACATTGGGACACAGCTAATGTCTCTTATCGCCATAATTATTTATGTAGTACATGATCCCTTACATAACATTTGACCAATTAGTTGCGTTGGGATCAAATTAATATAGTCATCAAGCAAGGCATTGCTACAGTATACAAAACGCCAATGCTGTTGCCTAGAGACATCTTCAAATTCATTCACTCATGACTCTGAAGAAACTAAGGAGCCCAGCTTCACATCGACTTAACAAATGAAGGAAAATGTATATTTTTATATATTTTGTTCAATAATTTTTCTTTTTTTTCAAATTTTTCTAATCTCTTGGTGGCGCTGTGCCCATTTTTCTCAGGTAGGCTACGTTTGGGGCATGATTCAGATGATATGTACCAAGTTTCTTCTCTATGCACCAAAGCGTTGATGAAATACAATGTTGTTTCATGGCAAAAACAAAATGGCCATCAAGCACTAGGCTGACCCAGGAACACTGGGATTGACAAACTAGTCGTCCTGTGCTTCTGTGCTAACATGTTCCTCCCGTCAGAGCAGTTCAGGCTTGAAGTGCCACCTCCATGTTTTGTTTAATTGTGCTTATGTTGATTAATTAATCAGCTAAAAGGTAATTCATTCGATTTAACATTAATCGATTGACAGTCAAAGAATGCTTACGTCTTACAGCAATACTACATAATCCAAAGGCATATAGGAGCAGTACTTGATTCAATAGCCATTCAGCAGAGTTGTGTACTTAGATCGTCATCCCGGCCCGTTTGACATGTTTGAGGGTTTGTTCTTTTACGACTGAAGATCTTTCTCGATGCAACTGTAAACATTTGGGAAGCATTTGAATGTGTAAATATTTGTCTTTTCTGTTGTCACTGTTTGCTTCATGTCAAGTACTGTTCGTATTGAAAGATTAATTTGATCCAAGTATCATATTAAAGAAAGTTAATAGCATTATTAAATTATTAAAAAGGTTCCCTAAACAACAGATGTTAGTCAGGTACACTTTAATATAATGGTTATGTCTTAGTATTGCATATCTGAAAAATGTAATTTGATATGTATTTAGCATAAAATGATTCATCGTGGATGGGTGTGCAAATATATGTTTAGGTCTTGTTTCAGTTCCGGTTGTCTTTTAAAATGTTAACGTTAAAATAAAAGGATGAATGCAATGGATGTTCAGAAACGTCTTGTATTGGCTTAATTTTACAAAGTTTTTCAGTTATGAGCTTCTGGGTTTCCTTCACAGTATTCATTGAGTGCTTTGCATAGAGGTTTGATGGTAATTTGGTAACATTAATCCTGTTCCTGTAGATCTGCCATCCTCTTCAACACACCTGTCTTCAAATATCAAATGTTTCTGATTAGGGTTGGAACTGAACTTTTCAGGAAGGAAGATCTCCAGGAACAGGATTAGTTATTGCATTAGGTATCATGTACTTAAAGTTAGGGTTATTTGCAACATTTATCCATCAAGGTTAATGTTAATTTATCAATACACTATTATTCATTGTTAATTCACGTTTGTTCCGGAAGTTTAAAATGAGAAGGTAACATTTTACAGCAAGTCACTTTAATTAATGCATTCAACTAACAAGGTATAATACATTTGGTACAGTAATATTTTTTTTAATTTTTTATTATTTTTAAACAGCTTTTATTTGTTACAGAAGTTCATGTTAGCTCAGGTCTATTAAATAATATTAACAGATGCAATTTTTAATATAATATCGTGGACAATTTTTGTAATAATGTAGTAAATGTTGAAATTAACATAAGCTAAATATGCTAATAAGCATCTAGTTAGTAGCGAGAATTGGACCCTAAACTAAAGTGTTTCTGAAATTTATATTAACACATGCTGTGAAAGTATTTTTTAAAGTTTGCTGATGCTACCTAATGTTAAAGTGGCATGAATTGAGAAATCAAAAGTTCCTTGATCTTTTGACATATAAGAAGTCATTATACTGTAAAAAATCATGTATGTTCTTAGAACTCAAAACTTCCTTGTTAGTCCAAAACCAACTTGTTTCGGATTTTGTTTCCAAGAGAGGGTAAAAAAATACCCCATTACTTCTAAATTATGTCTTCTGATACCTGCTAACATTATTAGTGAACGTCAGAGAAGATTTATAAATCTTTTTAAAAGAAAATGCAGTTTATGACCCCTTTAACCTAGAACCTTATTGTTAAGTAATACCAGTTTTCTTTTTTGGGGGGAAAAATCCAGTATACTGTTTTGTTGCCATTTATTTTGCTTTATTATAGTCATCATTCATTTCATAAGATAAAGAATCACATTTTGCATTGCTAAAAAAGAAACAAAATGCCCAGAAAATATCCTGAGAGATAATAGTTATAGAACAAAAAGATGAATGGTGCAATCTTTCACCAAATTATTATAATTATTTTGCAATTTCCTGGAATCACAATAGCAGTAGAGCAGAAACTGAACAAGATCTTTTATCCAATGCTATTCTGGTTTTCACACAGAATTGGAGTACATTTGCAGCTGTCTATGAAGACGTAGTCATGAAGGATCTCGCTGTCATCGGAACACTTCAGCTTCACTTTTTGAATGTGAGTTTTCGTCTCACGACAGCAAGAGCAGCTGTGCTTCATGATGTTCGTTTCCATTGAATACCTGTGCAGATTTACAAGAAAAAACTCAGTCAGATTATTATTAAAAAACGATTATCCTAATCTAGTTGCAATATTGGATAATCAAAACATATTTCATGTTTGGAGACAATCAAGCATCAATATGTTTGGCCTAATACTGCTCGAAGTTTACACTGGGAATTAACATGCATTCAGTATGAGTGTGTAAGTGTGAACTATATTTCACAGGTCAATGATCAATTAGATGTGCGTGTGCTCTCACATTGATACGGTGTCACAGTTGCCACTGCAGGACGTCACTTCTATGGGTTGGACGGACTTGCAACCATTTACAATAACGTCTGTGGTGTTCTTCTTCACAACGCAGTTCTTGGGTTCACCTGATATATTAGAGGTAATAGGAGATCATTTAAATATGATATATTTTTATCAGTTAAACTGGACCTTATTCATGAAAAGCAGAACAAATGTCTGTGTGAATCATTCATGAGTTTATCTTAAAATTCTGTGTTATACTGAATGTGACCGTTTACAATAAACACTAGTTCTGCTTGTGTTTCATGGATATGGACCATCAGGATATTTTGAACGAGGAAACAATTTCTTACATGTGTAGCAACATCCATCTGCAGCAAGTGCCATTGTTCCCTGTTCAGACAAATAGAGCCTTGTTTAAACGTCATAGTTAAAGTAATAGTTCACTCAGAAATGTGCATATTGTGTGGCTTCAAACCTGTTTGACTTTTTTTCGTTCTGCAAATATTTTGCAAATGTGTTTGTCTATACAAAGTCAATGGGACCCAAAACATCAAAATATATTTTTGTGTTCCACAGATGAAAAAGTCATACAGGTTTGGAATGACAATAAGGGTGAGTGGATGATGACAGAAGTTAAATTTTCGAGTAAATAAATTCACTCTTTTTGAGGTAAATTATTAATAACATTTAAAAAAAGACATACTTTAGCTTTAAAGGGTTAGTTCACCCAAAAATGAAAATTCTGTCATTTACTCACCCTCATGAAACATGTCGTTCCAAAACCTGTTTTTAATTAAATCTGAGAAATTCCTGTCCTTCCATTGACAGGTACACAACTTCCACTTTGACGCATCAAAACGTTCATAAAGAGATCGTAAAAATAATCCATATGAATTGAGCGGCTTAGTCCAAAATTTCGGATGAGACTCGATCGCTTTATATGATAAACAGATTGAATTTAGTTTTTTTCATTCTCATATAAACATTCATCAACGCATTCATCAGTTGTGGTAAAGAGACACTCAATTGTGTTCGTTTGACGTGCAAGAACCAATGAGGTTCATTCTCGTGTTACGCATCACGTTTGAGCTTCCTCAAGAACCAATAAGGTTAATTCTCGTGTTACGCATCACGTTTGAGCTTCCTCAAGAACCAATGAGGTTCATCCTTGTGTTACGCATCACGTTTGAGCTTCCTCAAGAACCAATGAGGTTCATCCTTGTGTTACGCATCACGTTTGAGCTTCCTCAAGAACCAATGAGGTTCATCCTTGTGTTACACATCATGTTTGAGCTTCCTCAAGAACCAACGAGGTTCATCCTTGTGTTACGCATCACGTTTGAGCTTCCTCAAGAACCAATGAGGTTCATCCTTGTGTTACACATCATGTTTGAGCTTCCTCAAGAACCAATGAGGTTCATCCTTGTGTTCTGTTTATGTTCGCTGATCAATATTTATGTCTATATGTCTAAATTAAATCTGTTCGTCATATAAAGTGATCGAGTCTCTTCAGAAAATTTGGACTAAACCGCTCAATTCATATGGATTAGTTTTATAATATCTCTTTATGAACTTTTCGAAGCATCAAAGTGTCAGTTGTGTAGCTGTCAATAGAGGGACAGAAATCTCTCAGATTTCATTTAAAATAACTTAATTTGTGTTTTGAAGATGAACGAAAGTCTTACAGGGTTTGAATGACATGAGGGTGAGTAAACAATGACAAAAATTTTTTTTTTCATTTTTGTGTGAACTATCCCTTAAGTGTTAACAGGTAGCAACAGCCACACAAAATACAAACAACAAATGCATCAAATGTTGCTTAAGATATTGAACCCACGGGCACACAGTCATCTTCATCGATGTCAGGGCAGTTTGGCATGGTCTTCTCTATCATGAACGTGCCATTGACTTGAAGACATGTCAGACTTTCACAGTTGTGGTCGATGCTCTCTCCATCCTACAAAAAAAAAAAAAAAAAAAGGCTACATGAGAATCAAAGAACAGAGCAGATAATTTGTCTGGTTTGATAATATGTACCTTGAGAGTATGAGTGGTGTTGTCTGGCGCAGTATAAATACAGGCATTTTGAACGCATGTTCCACAGCACTCTCCATCTTGTTCCACCTGCTCATAGCCCTTGGAGTACAAAAACACTTTAATACTTTATATAATCTTCTTAAGAAGTTTCAAATCAATTGTTTGACAAAATTATGGTTCACAAGCAAAACTTCAAATTATTACCTCAGAACAAGGTTCACAGATTTTTGAAACACACATGACGCTGTGTAGTTGAGTCTTTGGGTCTTTATCCATTTGACAGTCACATTCAACACAAGGCTCAGGGGTGATTATAGCACCAGGCTAAAAAGCAGAGATTTCAGTGTCAGAAAAGTAGAAAAATGTTATCACTATTTACTTTTGCTTTATTTTTAAAATACCAAGATTTTCCCAAATGTACTTTATTAATGTGAACTCATGAACTCACATGGTACTCAGTGTTATTGTACACACAGACGTCTTTGGGCACTAAAAATCAGAAAAATCAATTTTAAAAGTCATTAATTCAGTTAAATAATAATGTACGCTAATTTCATTGTTTTATAAAAAATAAAAAAGGGTCATTCCTGTTATGCAGTACATTTCCATGTATTGATTAAAATATGAATCTCACCATTTGTAAGGATGGAAATCATATTTAGCATTATCAATTAAGTGAACAATTACATAATAACATAGCAACAAGTAATTACATAATAATTACACTACTACTTTGAGCAGATGTTGTCATTATTGCCATGTCCTTTTAACGTGAAGAACTGGCCATTTATCTGGCCAAGTTTCCAGGATTTTCTTTAGATTGTACAGAAATTGATCTGAGACTTACCACAGGGTGGACAGCAACTGTCTTCAGTTTTATTTGCTGCCAACTCAAATCCCACATCACATTTCTTCTGAAGACACAGCTCGAGATCACACACTAAATGGGTTGATATGAAATGGGTAGTCCTTTTAAATGATTTTTGCATGCATTTATGTATGGATAGTTCAAATGTAGACTGACTATCAGCAGGATGTATTTTAAGTGAATTATTTTAGTAAGTCGTCAAATTCATTATCTAGGTTGTAATGATGTACCATCGAATATGTTTCATCTTGACTCACCACAGGTTGGGCAGCAGTTTTCAATGATTAATTTTTGTTCTGATCCACAGGGCTTTTGAATCGGACAGCTGACAGGCACAGTTTTAATACCAAAGGTCTCTTCGGAGCATGTGTATTCAGAACAGCCCATGGTCCATGTATCCCCGGGCTACAGAAGGAAAAGCAAGTAGATGATGGTTAGGAATCATGGTGCATAGGCAAATGCATAGTGAAATGCTTTGGACACCATTGACTTTCTTGAATATTTTTCTAAATATCTTGTTTTGTCTAGACATACCACTCTAGGTAATCCATCAGGGCCGATACAATCTATATGGAGGGAAAAAAAACCAAATCAATGAATATAAGACACAAAGGTGCATTAATCTAAAAAAACAGAGAAAGTAAATGAAGCAACATGTCTTACCGCAGTAAGCTGTACAGTTATCTACCGTTGAACTAACTTGATATGTGTTATCAGGACAGAAACAACCTTCCATAAATGTTTGAAGACACTCCTCGCTTTGACATTCTTTCTCCACAAATAAATCATTGTACCTAGTGGTGAGTTAATAGAAGCACAATAGACATGATGTATTAGGATTCCAGCACTTGTTAAGGACTGTTGTTTTGTGGATATGGAGTGTTGTAGAGTGAGATTACCTTGTGCTGCAGGTTTTTTCTATTTTAGGCCCACAACCCTTGTAGACTTTGTGACTGGGGCAATTGTAGTCTGTCATAGAAAACAATGACAATCAAGTTTCAGGGTCTTCTCAAGTACAAAATGTAGAAGATAACCAGCTTAAGGTACAATAAAAATGCAGTAAAATGGTTAGGTTCATACCACATATTTTTTCGAGTTGATCTGACGTTCTCCAGTCCACACAGATACCCTCCTTGCCACATTGCTGAGCATACGCTTCCAGACTGATACAAGCTGATTTATTTCCCACGTGGCACACATCAAATTTGCATGACTCATAATATCTTTCATAAGGAATGACCCCGTGGCATTTCACAAACACACTGTGAAGAGACAAATTTCGATTTCAGGTATCTTAAAGGGACAGTTCACACAAAAAGGAAGATTCTGCCATTTCTACTAACCGTGATGTTGTTCCAAACCTGTATGACTTTCTTTCTAAGTCAAACAGGTTTAGAACAACCTTAGGGTTGTTGACTGTTTTCATTTTGATGTGGTAGCGTATTTCAAAGTGTACTAATCAGTGTTACTAAATGATTAAACTTTGTGGCTTTTCCTTACTCGCTCTTGATGAGTTCACAAATCTTCGGGTAGCAGGGGGGTTGAGGCTGAGGTGTAGGTGTAGGTGTAGGGATTTTGCATCCTGGTGGGACCATCCAAAGCTGTGCCATGTCCACACACGATTGATCAATTTTTCCATCAGGACGTCTGCAGTCATTTGTACGGTTGTTGTCGCAAACCCCTGAAAATTTTAATTTTAATTATACTAACTCTGGATTTAGACAGGAAGTATGGAACGATTCATAATAAATTTATTTTAACTGAATTAATTAAAGTTTGGTTACAGTTATGGAAAATCTAATTTATTTGTTGCACTGGTAAACATGAAATGAAACTGACACATTATACTTTTGAATACATCTACAGACAGAAAACAAATGTAAGTTTTATTTTTTGTGACAAGAGATCTCTTATCGGTACTCACCGCACTGTCCCTCTGTATTGCCCTTAAAATAGGAGAATGGGAGATTGATCTGAAAGCCTTGATGATTGACCAAAATATCAACTTTGATTTCAGTGATGTTCACAACTACTGCCATGCCGGAGGTGGTGATGAAGAATTGGTCATTTATGTAAGTTAGTTGTTTCTCTTCATCATTAACATAGACCTATGTGAAACAAGATCTTACTGAGTTATGACAAAAAATGTTCTCTAGAGTACGGTGTTATTTTGCAATGTGTCATGATTTGATGTGTAATTTTATGTACTTTTGTTTTCAATTAATTTGAATTTTGCTTGTTTTTCTGGAGCTTGTGAATGTTTTGCTGTAGTTTTAAGACTTACCTTGACCTCTTTAGTGTTGCTTGTCAGCTTGATTTTATAGGATTTGTAGTTAACAATCAAATATTCAGGGCAGGCGAAATTATTTTTAACATCACAGTAGTAGTTTTTAACATGGACACTGATATTGTATCTTGGGATAATTTCTTGGAACAAAACATATGTGCAGTTTCCTTGGAAATCATAATACGTTCCATCAAAAGTTTGGTAATGTGGGTCACCCCAGCCACTGCATCGACCTGTCAAACCAAGGTACACCAAATGTAAACATAAGGCCAGGACAATTTTTTTTTAATTAATGCAATTTACTTCATATAATTATTTAATATTAATGAAATGTTCATGAGCAAGACTTAAACTTACATTCACACTCATACTTGGAGCAGCATCCATTGTTATAAGGCACCTTCTTAGCTTTAATTCCATTGGTACATTTAGGTATGTCATTATCAGATTTGTCACACTTTAGAGGTACTGGTAAGACGCTGCCATTATTGCATGTTTTGTTTTTACAGTCTTCAATCCAGGATTCCATATGCTGGATGACACAAACAGATTGATGAACAGAGATTAATAAAAAAAATTTAAAAATGGTTTCAAGTATTCTTTCTTTTCTTACCAGTTAATACTCCAGTCACCAACCAGTTATACAGAATGCAATTAATTAAGTGTTGTATTACAACAGATATTATCATATCAAGTAACCATTACAGGCTATTATGTTATTGTTCGTCTTGAGAAAATAAATGCAGAAATTTTGTAGAAATTGTACATGTGTTGCTGCATTATTGTACTTCTACTAAACTCTTACTAAATTACCTTTCTGCTGATATTTGTACAGTCTTTTGGAGGTGGAGGTGTAGGAATTGGGCATGGCTGAGACGTTTTCACAATACCACAAGAGGAGTTGCAGGTGGCAATGAAGCACCAACCTGCTTTATCCGTTTGATTGTAGATTGTTGATCCTAATTATAATGAAAGGTTGTGTGAGGAAGGTAAACAATGAGAAAAAAATGTAACATAAGTGGAACCTGAATGTAATGTAGGATCAATGTACATTAAACAAATTGTTAATTCAGACAATTTTAAAATTTGAATAATTACTGTTAAAGTAACACTTACCGCTATTGAATTCTGAATTTAGATATTTGCATGTACATTGAGGGCTGGTGTTATTTCTTGTGGTTGTCCCTGTATGCACAATGTAAGTACTTGTAGATAGTTCTGTTGATGTGGGTTTTGTTGTGCCAGTAGTTGAACTAGTTTTAGATGTTTCTGTAGACGTAGGTGTCATTGTTACAGTAGTTGGTTTGGTAGAAGTGGATTTAATCGTGGATGTCTCTGTTGATGTAGGTGTTGTCGTAACAGTTGTTGGTGTTGTTTCTGTTGATGTTGGTGTTATTGTTACAGTTGTAGGTGTTGTTTCTGTTGAGGTAGGCGTTGTTGTAACAGTTGAAGGTATACTTTCTGTTGATAATGTTGTAACAGTTGTAGGTGTTGTTTCTGTAGATGTTGTCGTTACAGTTGTAGATGTTGTTTCTGTTGATGTAGGTGTAGTTGTTTCTGTTGATGTAGATGTTGTTTCTGTTGATGTAGGTGTTGTTTCTGTTGATGTAGGTGTTGTTTCTGTTGATGTAGATGTTGTTTCTGTTGATGTAGGTGTTGTTGTTTCTGTTTCTGTTGATGTAGGTGTAGTTGTTTCTGTTGATGTAGATGTTGTTTCTGTTGATGTAGGTGTTGTTTCTGTTGATGTAGGTGTTGTTGTTTCTGTTGATGTAGGTGTTGTTGTTTCTGTTGATGTAGGTGTAGTTGTTTCTGTTGATGTAGATGTTTCTGTTGATGTAGGTGTAGTTGTTTCTGTTGATGTAGATGTTTCTGTTGATGTAGGTGTTGTTTCTGTTGATGTAGGTGTTGTTGTTTCTGTTGATGTAGGTGTTGTTGTTTCTGTTGATGTAGGTGTTGTAACAGTTGTAAGTGTTATTTCTGTTGATGTAGGTGCTGTAGTTACAGTTGCAGTTGTTGTTGTTTCTGTTGATATAGGTGTTGTTGTTTCTGTTGATGTATGTGTTGTTGTTTCTGTTGATGTAGGTGTAGGTGTTGTTGTTTCTGTTGATGTAGGTGTTGTTGTTTCTGTTGATGTAGGTGTAGTTGTTTCTGTTGATGTAGATGTTTCTGTTGATGTAGGTGTAGTTGTTTCTGTTGATGTAGATGTTTCTGTTGATGTAGGTGTTGTTGTTTCTGTTGATGTAGGTGTAGTTGTTTCTGTTGATGTAGATGTTGTTTCTGTTGATGTAGGTGTTGTTTCTGTTGATGTAGGTGTTGTTTCTGTTGATGTAGGTGTTGTTGTTTCTGTTGATGTAGGTGTTGTTTCTGTTGATGTAGGTGTTGTTGTTTCTGTTGATGTAGATGTTTCTGTTGATGTAGGTGTTGTTGTTTCTGTTGATGTAGGTGTAGTTGTTTCTGTTGATGTAGATGTTGTTTCTGTTGATGTAGGTGTAGTTGTTTCTGTTGATGTAGATGTTGTTTCTGTTGATGTAGATGTTGTTTCTGTTGATGTAGGTGTTGTTTCTGTTGATGTAGGTGTTGTTGTTTCTGTTGATGTAGGTGTTGTTACTGTAACAGTTGTAGGTGTTGTTACTGTAACGGTTGTAGGTGTTGTTTCTGTTGATGTAGGTGTTGTTACTGTAACAGTTGAAGGTGTTGTTTCAGTTGATGTAGGTGTTGTTACTGTAATAGTTGAAGGTATTGTTTCTGTTGATGTAGGTGTTGTCGTGACAGTTGCAGTTGTTGTTTCTGTTGATGTGACAGTCGTAGGTGTTGTTTCTGTTGATGTAGTTGTTGTTACGGTAGTTGGTGAGGTAGTAGTGGATGTGACTGTGGACGTCTCTGTTGATGTGATCGTTGTAGAGGAAATACACTTGTCTTCACAACATTTTACACGGATTTCATAATTATAACAAAGTGGTGGCATGCCAGCTGCATTGTCTTCATTTGAACATGACAGTCCAAAAGATGTATTACAATACTGTAGTTGACCCAAATCTTCCAGGGACTTTTGCGGATAATTTACTGCCCTACATTTAATCTCTTCAGGGCTTTGACAGGTAATCTTTTTTGAATTCCACAATGCATCGATTGATTCAGTTTCGAATCCTTCAGGTTCTGTACTGGGTGTGTTGCTATCAATCCAATCTGACCATTCACAAAAATAACATGTAGGTGTTGTTACTGTAACAGTTGAAGGTGTTGTTTCAGTTGATGTAGGTGTTGTTACTGTAACGGTTGTAGGTGTTGTTTCAGTTGATGTAGGCGTTGTTACTGTAACGGTTGTAGGTGTTGTTACTGTAAAAGTTGTAGGTGTTGTTTCAGTTGATGTAGGTGTTGTTACTGTAACGGTTGTAGGTGTTGTTACTGTAACAGTTGAAGGTATTGTTTCTGTTGATGTAGTTGTTGTCGTGACAGTTGCAATTGTTGTTTCTGTTGATGTAGGTGTTGTTTCTGTTGTTGGTGTTGTTTCTGTTGTCGTAACAGTCGTAGGTGTTGTTTCTGTTGATGTAGTTGTTGTTGTTGTTACAGTAGTTGGTGAGGAAGTTGTGGATGTGACTGTGGACGTCTCTGTTGATGTGATCGTTGTAGAGGAAATACACTTGTCTTCACAACAATTTACACGGATTTCATAATTATAACAAAGTGGTGGCATGCCAGCTGCATTGTCTTCATTTGAGCATGACAGTCCAAAAGATGTATTACAATACTGTAGTTGACCCAAATCTTCCAGGGACTTTTGCGGATAATTTACTGCCCTACATTTAATCTCTTCAGGGCTTTGACAGGTAATCTTTTTTGAACTCCACAATGCATCGATTGATTCAGTTTCGAATCCTTCAGGTTCTGTACTGGGTGTGTTGCTATCAATCCAATCTGACCATTCACAAAAATAACATGTAGGTGTTGTTACTGTAACAGTTGAAGGTGTTGTTTCTGTTGATGTAGGTGTTGTTACTGTAACAGTTGAAGGTGTTGTTTCAGTTGATGTAGGTATTGTTACTGTAACGGTTGTAGGTGTTGTTTCTGTTGATGTAGGTGTTGTTACTGTAACAGTTGAAGGTGTTGTTTCTGTTGATGTAGGTGTTGTCGTGACAGTTGCAGTTGTTGTTTCTGTTGATGTAACAGTCGTAGGTGTTGTTTCTGTTGATGTAGTTGTTGTTACGGTAGTTGGTGAGGTAGTAGTGGATGTGACTGTGGACGTCTCTGTTGATGTGATCGTTGAAGAGGAAATACATTTGTCTTCACAACATTTTACACGGATTTCATAATTATAACAAAGTGGTGGCATGCCAGCTGCATTGTCTTCATTTGAACATGACAGTCCAAAAGATGTATTACAATACTGTAGTTGACCCAAATCTTCCAGGGACTTTTGCGGATAATTTACTGCCCTACATTTAATCTCTTCAGGGCTTTGACAGGTAATCTTTTTTGAATTCCACAATGCATCGATTGATTCAGTTTCGAATCCTTCAGGTTCTGTACTGGGTGTGTTGCTATCAATCCAATCTGACCATTCACAAAAATAACATGTAGGTGTTGTTACTGTAACAGTTGAAGGTGTTGTTTCTGTTGATGTAGGTGTTGTTACTGTAATGGTTGTAGGTGTTGTTTCAGTTGATGTAGGTGTTGTTACTGTAACGGTTGTAGGTGTTGTTACTGTAACAGTTGTAGGTGTTGTTTCAGTTGATGTAGGTGTTGTTACTGTAACGGTTGTAGGTGTTGTTACTGTAACAGTTGTAGGTGTTGTTTCAGTTGATGTAGGTGTTGTTACTGTAACAGTTGTAGGTGTTGTTTCAGTTGATGTAGGTGTTGTTACTGTAATGGTTGTAGGTGTTGTTACTGTAACAGTTGAAGGTATTGTTTCTGTTGATGTAGTTGTTGTCGTGACAGTTGCAGTTGTTGTTTCTGTTGATGTAGGTGTTGTTTCTGTTGTTGGTGTTGTTTCTGTTGTTGGTGTTGTTTCTGTTGTCGTAATAGTCGTAGGTGTTGTTTCTGTTGATGTAGTTGTTGTTGTTACAGTAGTTGGTGAGGAAGTTGTGGATGTGACTGTGGACGTCTCTGTTGATGTGATCGTTGTAGAGGAAATACACTTGTCTTCACAACAATTTACACGGATTTCATAATTATAACAAAGTGGTGGCATGCCAGCTGCATTGTCTTCATTTGAACATGACAGTCCAAAAGATGTATTACAATACTGTAGTTGACCCAAAGCTTCCAGGGACTTTTGCGGATAATTTACTGCCCTACATTCAATCTCTTCAGGGCTTTGACAGGTAATCTTTTTTGAACTCCACAATGCATTGATTGATTCAGTTTCGAATCCTTCAGGTTCTGTACTGGGTGTGTTGCTATCAATCCAATCTGACCATTCACAAAAATAACATGTAGGTGTTGTTACTGTAACAGTTGAAGGTGTTGTTTCTGTTGATGTAGGTGTTGTTACTGTAACAGTTGAAGGTGTTGTTTCAGTTGATGTAGGTATTGTTACTGTAACGGTTGTAGGTGTTGTTTCTGTTAATGTAGGTGTTGTTACTGTAACAGTTGAAGGTGTTGTTTCTGTTGATGTAGGTGTTGTCGTGACAGTTGCAGTTGTTGTTTCTGTTGATGTAACAGTCGTAGGTGTTGTTTCTGTTGATGTAACAGTCGTAGGTGTTGTTTCTGTTGATGTAGTTGTTGTTACGGTAGTTGGTGAGGTAGTAGTGGATGTGACTGTGGACGTCTCTGTTGATGTGATCGTTGTAGAGGAAATACATTTGTCTTCACAACATTTTACACGGATTTCATAATTATAACAAAGTGGTGGCATGCCAGCTGCATTGTCTTCATTTGAACATGACAGTCCAAAAGATGTATTACAATACTGTAGTTGACCCAAATCTTCCAGGGACTTTTGCGGATAATTTACTGCCCTACATTTAATCTCTTCAGGGCTTTGACAGGTAATCTTTTTTGAATTCCACAATGCATCGATTGATTCAGTTTCGAATCCTTCAGGTTCTGTACTGGGTGTGTTGCTATCAATCCAATCTGACCATTCACAAAAATAACATGTAGGTGTTGTTACTGTAACAGTTGAAGGTGTTGTTTCTGTTGATGTAGGTGTTGTTACTGTAATGGTTGTAGGTGTTGTTTCAGTTGATGTAGGTGTTGTTACTGTAACGGTTGTAGGTGTTGTTACTGTAACAGTTGTAGGTGTTGTTTCAGTTGATGTAGGTGTTGTTACTGTAACGGTTGTAGGTGTTGTTACTGTAACTGTTGTAGGTGTTGTTTCAGTTGATGTAGGTGTTGTTACTGTAACAGTTGTAGGTGTTGTTTCAGTTGATGTAGGTGTTGTTACTGTAATGGTTGTAGGTGTTGTTACTGTAACAGTTGAAGGTATTGTTTCTGTTGATGTAGTTGTTGTCGTGACAGTTGCAGTTGTTGTTTCTGTTGATGTAGGTGTTGTTTCTGTTGTTGGTGTTGTTTCTGTTGTTGGTGTTGTTTCTGTTGTCGTAATAGTCGTAGGTGTTGTTTCTGTTGATGTAGTTGTTGTTGTTACAGTAGTTGGTGAGGAAGTTGTGGATGTGACTGTGGACGTCTCTGTTGATGTGATCGTTGTAGAGGAAATACACTTGTCTTCACAACAATTTACACGGATTTCATAATTATAACAAAGTGGTGGCATGCCAGCTGCATTGTCTTCATTTGAACATGACAGTCCAAAAGATGTATTACAATACTGTAGTTGACCCAAAGCTTCCAGGGACTTTTGCGGATAATTTACTGCCCTACATTCAATCTCTTCAGGGCTTTGACAGGTAATCTTTTTTGAACTCCACAATGCATCGATTGATTCAGTTTCGAATCCTTCAGGTTCTGTACTGGGTGTGTTGCTATCAATCCAATCTGACCATTCACAAAAATAACATGTAGGTGTTGTTACTGTAACAGTTGAAGGTGTTGTTTCTGTTGATGTAGGTGTTGTTACTGTAACAGTTGAAGGTGTTGTTTCAGTTGATGTAGGTGTTGTTACTGTAACGGTTGTAGGTGTTGTTACTGTAACAGTTGTAGGTGTTGTTTCAGTTGATGTAGGTGTTGTTTCTGTTGTAGGTGTTGTTTCTGTTGATGTAGGTGTTGTTTCTGTTGTAGGTGTTGTTTCTGTTGATGTAGGTGTTGTTACGGTAGTTGGTGAGGAAGTAGTGGATGTTACTGTGGACGTCTCTGTTGATGTGATTGTTGAAGAGGAAATACACTTGTCTTCACAACATTTTACACGGATTTCATAATTATAACAAAGTGGTGGCATGCCAGCTGCATTGTCTTCATTTGAACATGACAGTCCAAAAGATGTATTACAATACTGTAGTTGACCCAAAGCTTCCAGGGACTTTTGCGGATAATTTACTGCCCTACATTCAATCTCTTCAGGGCTTTGACAGGTAATCTTTTTTGAACTCCACAATGCATCGATTGATTCAGTTTCAAATCCTTCAGGTTCTGTACTGGGTGTGTTGCTATCAATCCAATCTGACCATTCACAAAAATAACATGTAGGTGTTGTTACTGTAACAGTTGTAGGTGTTGTTACTGTAACAGTTGAAGGTGTTGTTTCAGTTGATGTAGGTGTTGTTACTGTAACGGTTGTAGGTGTTGTTACTGTAACAGTTGTAGGTGTTGTTTCTGTTGATGTAGGTGTTGTTTCTGTTGTAGGTGTTGTTTCTGTTGATGTAGGTGTTGTTACGGTAGTTGGTGAGGTAGTTGTGGATGTTACTGTGGACGTCTCTGTTGATGTGATCGTTGAAGAGGAAATACACTTGTCTTCACAACATTTTACACGGATTTCATAATTATAACAAAGTGGTGGCATGCCAGCTGCATTGTCTTCATTTGAACATGACAGTCCAAAAGATGTATTACAATACTGTAGTTGACCCAAAGCTTCCAGGGACTTTTGCGGATAATTTACTGCCCTACATTCAATCTCTTCAGGGCTTTGACAGGTAATCTTTTTTGAACTCCACAATGCATCGATTGATTCAGTTTCGAATCCTTCGGGTTCTGTACTGGGTGTGTTGCTATCAATCCAATCTGACCATTCACAAAAATAACATGTAGGTGTTGTTACTGTAACAGTTGAAGGTGTTGTTTCAGTTGATGTAGGCGTTGTTACTGTAACAGTTGTAGGTGTTGTTTCAGTTGATGTAGGTGTTGTTACTGTAACAGTTGAAGGTGTTGTTTCTGTTGATGTAGGTGTTGTTACTGTAACAGTTGTAGGTGTTGTTTCAGTTGATGTAGGTGTTGTTACTGTAACAGTTGAAGGTGTTGTTTCTGTTGATGTAGGCGTTGTTACTGTAACAGTTGTAGGTGTTGTTTCAGTTGATGTAGGTGTTGTTACTGTAACAGTTGAAGGTGTTGTTTCTGTTGATGTAGGCGTTGTTACTGTAACGGTTGTAGGTGTTGTTACTGTAACAGTTGTAGGTGTTGTTTCAGTTGATGTAGGTGTTGTAGTTACAGTTGCAGTTTTTGTTTCTGTTGATGTAGGTGTTGTTTCTGTTGTTGGTGTTGTTTCTGTTGATGTAACAGTCGTAGGTGTTGTTTCTGTTGATGTAGGTGTTGTTACGGTAGTTGGTGAGGAAGTTGTGGATGTGGCTGTGGACGTCTCTGTTGATGTGATTGTTGTAGAGGAAATACACTTGTCTTCACAACATTTTACACGGATTTCATAATTATAACAAAGTGGTGGCATGCCAGCTGCATTGTCTTCATTTGAACATGACAGTCCAAAAGATGTATTACAATACTGTAGTTGACCCAAATCTTCCAGGGACTTTTGCGGATAATTTACTGCCCTACATTTAATCTCTTCAGGGCTTTGACAGGTAATCTTTTTTGAACTCCACAATGCATGGATTGATTCAGTTTCGAATCCTTCAGGTTCTGTACTGGGTGTGTTGCTATCAATCCAATCTGACCATTCACAAAAATAACATGTAGGTGTTGTTACTGTAACAGTTGAAGGTGTTGTTTCAGTTGATGTAGGTGTTGTTACTGTAACAGTCGTAGGTGTTGTTTCTGTTGATGTAGGTGTTGTTACAGTAGTTGGTGAGGTAGTAGTGGATGTGATTGTAGATGTCTCTGATTTGGGAGTTGTTGTGACTATTGGTGATGTTACGGTAACTGTAGATGTTTTTGTTGATGTGGATGCTGTGGTTGTTGTTGACATAGTAGTTGTGGTCATAGTTGTGGTTGTTTTAATAGTTTCAATTGTAGTTGTGAAAGTGAAAGGTGTTGTTGTTGGGGTTATGCATTCAGTAATAATTCTTACTATTACCCCATTTGAATCACACAGAGCAGTTAAACATGTCCCGTTTCCATCTGTGGTGTTGTAAAGGATAGATCCAGGTGGAAATAACTCCCCGTCATAGAAACATTCATCACATGTTTTAACACACTTCATGGTCTCCTCCCTGAGATATGGCCTCTCAGAAGGGCACTGACGAAAACAACCTAAAAATATAAATAAAAAAACAAAGCGGGAATAGACACAAAAATAAGATATGGGTATTATAAAATGTTTCTTGACACGTTGGTACCTAATGTACGTAATAGTGTTAAAATACTGTCAAACACATCTTTTTCAGCATTATTAAGTTAAGTATATATATTTTTGGCATACTCTGTACCACATACTTTCAAAATATGCTCAAATGCTCAATTCTTACCCTCAAGACTAGGAATTTGATCAGAGCAAGTGCCTGAGGGATTTTTGCAGGTTTTCATGCAGGTCGATTCACAGGTTTGATAGTGCCACTCACATTCATCTGGACCACTATTGTAGTAGTCACAGTATACAGCTGCAAGAACAATCACTTTAGTCAGGACAATGTCTATATTTCAGAGTTATTTAAGCTGCAGGCACATTTATGCCCCGTTTTTTTTTTTTAAGCTAACAGATTTAAACTTATTTGTTATTAAATCAAGGTAATTTTAACTTGGCCTTGTAAACCTTGTACCATGCGTCATCATTTATTTTTGCTATTTTAATAACTCCTATGTGTGGATTTTATTGTTTCCTTATTCCATATACAGATATTCAGTCTCTAAATCCATCATAAAAAAAGTTTTTTTTTTAACTATTATAAAAATACTTGTGAAAATTATTTATACATTTTTTAAACAAAAATATTGACTGTCCCTCTTTTCCATAATTACCAACAAATTGAAAGTTTCAAATGTTGTTATTATTGTATTGTTATATATAAGATTACCTAGATAAATGTGTCACTGAAGAACATGTCTGATATAAAATACTTTAAAATTAGGGTAAATATCACTTACTATTATATATATTATTATATATAACCCTATTATATATACAGTATATATATATATATATACAGGTGAAACTCGAAAAATTCTAATTTTGTGCAAAAGTTATCATTTTGATGATTATGGCTTACAGCTTATGAAAACCCCAAATTCAAAATCTCAGAAAATTTGAATATTACATGAAATCGATTTTAAATACAGAAATGTCAGCCCTCTGAAAAGTATAATCATGCATATGTATACTATAGTTACTAAATATTTGAATTACTGAAATACATGAACTTTTCCATGATATTCTATGTCTCAATCTCTCTCCAACACGGAAGTGACTTAAACTGAAATTCATCGACTGGCCGCTAGAGACAGGCTGCAAAAGAGAGTCAATCCCATATACCCCCATGTTAATATGCCCAACTTTACAGCAGAAAAAAAAAACGTGTTTACAGCCTGGTTTTGGAATTTTGCTCTTCATGACAACTGTGAGGAGGGTGATTTTTTTTTTTTGAACTCAACCGTTTAAATTCTATAGAGCCTTAAAGTTCTGCATAATTAAGGGCAAGGCCACCTGAGTGACAGATGGATTGCCACTGCTGTCATTACTAGCCGTTTGTCTGCTATCTGTTAGCCGTCACGTCACCTCAGCTAATCCCGACTTTTTGCCCATTTTCTTTAACCGGGAGTGACGTGCCACCAAGATGGCAATGGCCGGCTCAGCCCACTTTGGGCTTAAAAAATGCTCTTCAGAAACCTACGGGTGACGTCATGGATGCCACGTCCATATTTTTTTTACAGTCTATAGTAATTTTCTAGAAAAGCCAAAGGTGCCCATAGTTGAACAAAACCACTAATTTATAGTGGATGAGATGACGTGTTTGTGATAATAAAACAACTCTGTGGAGTACAATAAATGCATTCTTCTCAAAGTACATTGGTTGCAGTGTATGTTTATAGGCAAAATAAATGTTAGAAATATTTAAACTTACGACAAAAGTCTGGCCTCCTCCATGCTACACAAACTTCTTTTTTACGGCATTCAGCAGCATAAGCTGCCACTGCGGTACAGACACAATCACAGTCACCTCCACTGTCACAAGCACAGGCGTCCCTTACACAGGCATCATAGTAGGGGCGAGAGTCCACCTAGAGACAGGAAAGTCAGACACACAGATCCTCAAGGATTACAATGATCCAGTAGCTACACTAGGGCCCGGTTTCACAAACTGGGCTTGGACTAATTAAGCCAGGTTTAAGCCTTAGGTCAATTAGGGCATTTAAGTAGCTTTTATAAACATGCTTTAGAAAAATGGCACTGACATATTTTAAGATATGCCAGTGCTTGTTAAAACAGCTCAAACATGCATTTTAGTGTAGGACTAGACTCAAGCCTTGTCTGTATTGTAAAACAGGGATAGATGTATTAGATTAAATTGTAAAGTACTAAGCAACACACATTAATTTCATTTCAGTGATGATTGAGCATTTCTAGGCCTCACATAGCGTAGAAAGTCATGGGATTTTAAGAACACAAAAAAGGCTTGATTTTGACCGCAACTTGTTACTGTTAGGCTAATTGTTACTTACAGGTGAGTGGCAGTCTTTAAAGACAGAGCTCATAATGATTCCGCATTGTCTTTCAGCCCAGGAACGCCGGTTTGGATGTGCGTCACAAGGATGCTTCACGTTTGTCACATCTGGGCAGATGGGATTCACCTTCCAGCTATTCCCAAATTCCTCTGAATCTGTCACCACTTCTCCATTGTGCTTCATAAAGTCATTATTTGCATTGCCATCAAAGTTTCCACACAGTCCACACACCTTACCCTGCCATAGAGAACATGTGGATGTTTAGTTGAGTAATTGAACAAAGGGTAGAAGGTTCTTGTGAACGAGTGTACATTTAAGGAATAGCATACCTTTAATTTGGGATGGAGTTGGATCATCACACTCGTTTTAGTGTCCCAGATCAAATTCAAAAGACCTTCGACTTCTATGACAATATATAGAACCGTAGAATGGATTTTATATCTGTAATCTGTGCCATTGCCTTCAACAACTTTCACTCCACCCTCCTCAGATAAAATCATCTCGTATCTCTGTGGGATTTGAATAGTTAGTGACACAATATATGTTGCCTTTTCAAATGCTTTACTAATAAACCTGTGCTGACTCTGAGCTATGAAATAACCTCACCCCAAAGAACAGATAGATGGTCTTGGAGCAAATAGTGTTGGCGGTGGCGCAGGGGATGTTCTCTGAGACCAGCCGGAAGGAGGGATAGAAGTTCGTACCGCAATAATCCTAGACGGGTTACACACATAATAAAATATGTTCCATATTATAATGCCCCATATAATTAACCTTCATATGCAGTTCATCTGTCTAATTTATATAAAAAGTTATGTTTTCCATCAGGGCTGGGTTGAAAATATTGATTTCACAACTTTAATCAATTCTCATTTTGATGTACAATTTCCTTTCTTAATTCACAAGAATCGATCCTATGCGGTTTTCAGTTGATGTGCGAACAAAACTTCACTAACCAAAGAATTGCAATAAGTTTTGTTACTTTTGATATGAGACAAAGTCTAAGCTTTCAAAATCTGTTGCTTTTACTACGAAATTAAAACAATAAATTCTGTTCTATTGCTCTTTAATGTGCTATGATAGATCGCTGATCAAGCGAAGCGTCAGTGCAGAGCGCACGTGAAGCAGCCACCTCTTCCTCTACTTCTGTTATAGCTCGAAATAAACATGAATTAACATCAGAAGTTTGTTGAAACATAGAGTACAATTTTCCAAAATGTTTAATGTTTTTATGTAATCGCTCAGTCAGTGTTTTAACCTCGGAAAGACGTCAATACAACCGAGGGTGTTAACAATGTCACGTAACGTAACATTTACCTCAGGAAAGCCATTTACTGACCATAGCTCGATAGTTAGCTAGGAAAATGAACACTAAGAACATTTTGCTAAATATATGCAGGATATTTACATATAATTTTTCTTAACCTATTAAATATTTGAACAAATCCATCATGAAAACATAAAAACAATAAACGTAGAATTGGAGTAGAACGAAGTATATAAAAATATGAATACTTTGTTATTGTTAAAAATGCCTTATGTGCAATTTAAATGTTTGTATACAAACCACTTCAATATTACAGTAATGTACCAACTGCATGGGTTCCTTTGAGATAGAATTATGAAATTTCTCAATACCCAGTACTTTTTTTCATATGAATCTTTTATTTTATTCTTAGTGCTTTTGCAGACAATAATAGTAACCGATATTTGTCACATATCTATAAATATATTTTTTTTTTCCATGGGCTCAGTCAAACTTACATGGGCTAAGGTGTGTTCACAGTCTCCGTGGAAGGAATATTTCCTGCTATCAAAAGTCTTGAAATGACCTTCACCGTAGATGGTACAGGTGCCGTAGCATGCCTTTTCTGTACAAATCCACATCCCGTTTGTGCATGTGCTGAAATATAGAGAACAATTCACAAATAAATACTGATGGAATGATAGCTTTATTGCAGTTATAGAAAATTATTTTTAATAGATTTACTTTTAGTTAACAGTAAACACACTGGATCATGCTATGTGACATCTACACTTGTAGATGTGTGTCCAAACATTTGACTGGTACTGTAGCTGTAAAATCATAAAACAAGCATGGCACTATGATAACATGGGTTATAACAGTTGTGATTGACTCACCAGGTGTTACAGTCCTGCTGAACTTGCACTCCAGGTAAATAGGTGACTCCATTGTGGGTACAATTACAGTTTTCCCTCTCCACACACCCACCTTTGCCATCAGCCAGAAGGCCGTCTGGACACATACACCCTGATACACACCCTGTGCTTACCTATTGACAAGAAAAAATGATTAAACCTAACGAATTACAAGATTTGCCATTTCATATTATCTTTATCAGGGTTTTGCGCCACTGGCTTGATAATTCCTGCATTTGAATTGAAAATAAGTAAGCAAACTGGATTTTTTTTGGACTTTTGAACTGTGACTTTTCATTTCATTCATCCTCTTTTTCATGTATTCCATTCATCCATCCATTCACCCCAACTCACGCAGTTATTTGGATCTTGTTTCTCACATGTGCTCTGACACTCTATTCCTTTTTGTCCAGGATATGAGCATTTGAAGAATGTCATCGGAGCCACACAGTCTAAAAACACAACAAGCACATATATGAGATGGAGAAAATTAGCCCACATCATACGAGTGATGCCATAAGTTTGAATTTAGAAGGTACATTGTGGAATAACTAGTTTTAGCTCACCTTCTTGACTGGAGCACTGCAATATGCCATGGTTACAGATGCTGTATTTGACAAGAGTTAATAATGCAGGTCAATTTTGTTATATGGGTGTATGCTTTTTAACATGCTGCATATAAAATCATTTTAAATGGCCTTTTGCAGAAATTATTATGCTTCTAATTTAAAAATTATATATATTTTCATTTGGGAGTACAGGGGTATTGAGTGGGGGTAAAACAAACTGTTTAAAATAGTAAAGAAAAAAGTTAATGGATACATTCTGCATATGTTAAACTGCTATTTATACCATTTAGAACCATCTTTGTAGTACACAGCTGATGGCTCTATGGCTTGGTTCTCATAGTAACAAGGACATTGGTCAGCGTGTACACAGCTGCCGGCTTCATTAAGGTATGTTCCCTCAGGACAGACACAGCCGTCTACAGGTGTGAAGGACCCTTGGCAGGTGTTATCATGTACACTGAGAGAACGGCAGGTGCTTCCACAGCTTTTCACGCTGTAAGAGTACTTCATGTTTTCTGGACACTTCAAAATCATGTCTATATAGCAAGAGACAAACAGGCTAATTTGAAACAGAGAACACATATAAATATTTGTTTGAATGTGAACTTTATAAAGTTCTCACCACAGGGCTCTGAATCCATCCAGCCCTCGAGAATGACTCCTTTGGCAGCACATGCGTGGGCATAAGTGGACACGGCCGCACACATACACTTTTTAATATCTGCACACTTGCATGTGTCATAGACGCACCACTGCAGAGAAAAAACAGGTTGAATGCATGCATTAAGGAACACAATTGCACAGTAAATTTCTAAAGAGAAGAGTTTTTTATGTACAAAGACTTACTTGGTAGTAAATCTCAGGATCTATTTGTGAGTGACATGCGGAAAAGGTCCCATTTGGGTTTGTGAGACGGGAACACCAGCCTTTCGCAAGATTCTCTACGAGAACAAAAAACAGGAGATTTGCTTGTTTACACAAGTAACTAAGTAACATAAGTTACTGTACTTTATTAGCATGGCAGAATTGAAAATGTAGTGATTTTTTTCTACTATGTCAAGAAAATAATGAAATTATCACTGTAACATGAATATTGTGAGCGTGTTCTTCTTATTTAATGCAGTAAGCACCTGTGTCCATATTCAGGCTGCAGGGGTTGTCAAAAGTAATTTCAAGATCTGGACAACTGTGTTTCCAAAAGTTGACAAAGTTGGTTGGTGTGCCCTCTATGATGCCTGATCCTGTTTTAAAGTCGTCTGTTTGGACATCATTATAGTTTCCACACAGACCTGAGAGGAACATGATTAAAAGTAGTTTATTAGAAATCTATTTCCTACAAAAAAATTGACTTTTTCAGAAAACAATACACATATTTAAAATCTACAGTATTTTCTCCAACTCACCACTCATTTTCCCTTTCTCTTCAGTGCTGGCTACAATATACAACTGCATGACTGGAGCCAACTGGATCTCTAGACGAAGACTCTTCATATCAGCAATAATGAAGGAGGAAGAGGGCTGGAAGATGCTCACAGGACCTGGGACAATGACATTTTTGATAAAGGAAGTTACTTTTTATATATATTATGATGACAAAATAAATAGTTCCCATATATTTGTAAAAACCCACCTATGGTAGCAGGAAGCACATATGGACTGATTCCATTCACTGCAACAGTTCCAATGGAGGAAAAACTAATCTGTTTATTAGTAGAACATTAAGAAAGATATTATTATTATTAATAAGACTGCATTATTACTGCTCATAGTAGTCAGTATTAGTATTATTATTAGCAAGAATTATTTATAATTATTTAAATCCAGTACATACTCTGGTCCCTGAGATGACAAGGGTCACTGAATTTAGACATGTGTCTTTTCGGGCCGGATCACACACTGCCAGATTTCCCACGACAGCAATATCACTGTCATTAGAGTGCTGGAATAAAAAAAAAAGACTGTAAGAACCTTCAAATTATATATAATGATTCAATATCAATTATAAGGCACCCGCTTTCCTGATTTTTAAATAAACTATGTGAATAAAAGAATAAGAGAAGACTTTCATTGATCTCGCCCTGACAGAAAATATCTGTGGATCATGTGATATCCTGACAGACCTTAGTGAGGATGTAGTCACAGTTCCCGCTGAAGGTGAAGCTCTTTCCATCATAAGTGGTGACGTGAGACCCTCCCACAACAGAGCAGATTCCGGGACATTCCCGGTGTGTACAGGTCCAGTGTCCCGCGGCACACACACTAACACAGAACGCAGCAGTGTTAGCATGGGGAAATGTATGAAGGATTTAAATGTGACTAGAATATTTCAATTAAAATATTACCATTTTTTACAAGCTTGTTTGTAAAACTCTCCTGATTGATATACTGTGCCATCGTGCTCACATGGGCACTGGTTCACAGGAACACAGCCACTCTGACCAATGTCGTCTTCCACGGTGCCTTTACAAAAACAAAGCCAGACAATTGCGTAAATGTGTTTTCTAAGTCATCAGCATGTATTTTTTTAGAGCTAATGAGTTAATTTAGAGTCTGTACATGCTGACATTCATTGATTATACACTACCCTTTAAAAGTCCGGGGTCAGTAAGAAAAAGAAATGTATACTTTTATTCAGCATGGATAAATTAAATTAATAAAAAATGACAGTAAAGACATTTATAATGTTACAAAATATTTATATTTCAAATAAATGCTGCGCTTTTTGAACTTTATTCATCAAAGAATCCCTGAAAAAAGAAATTGTAACACTATTTCACAATATTACTGTTTTACTGTATTTTTAATATAAAAAATGCAGCCTTGGTGAGCATAAAAGACTTCATTCAAAAACATTTAAAAATCTTCAGCTATAAACCTTGTCTCCTATTATAAATTGTCACCTTCAGGGCAGAAACAGCCATCCACACAGTGTTCTTTACACATTAGACTTGCGCTTGGATCTTTGCAGGTGTTCTTGCACGGACTTCCACACTCCAGGTATTGCATGTTTAGAGGACATGTCTTTGCTGAAGAAGAACAGAAGAACATAACAAAATTGTTCCTCTAGAGATAATTGTATAACATTTGTTATAAGAAACAGAGCATTTATTCTGTATTTACTTGCCCTACAATGGTTCTGCTAAAAAGGTAACACATCAATGCAGAAAATATAATTTATGTGGAAGTGTCTACTTCAAAAGCTTATTACCTTTTTTGTGTTATTTTAGGCAGTTTTAAATTATTAGATAATATCCCGGGTGTCTTCTTAAAAAGCTTTATTTATTTGTGAGAAAATAAATGTGTTTCATTCTTGGGTGAACTGTTCTCTTAAGTTAGAGAACTTACATTTTTCTCTCATCATAACTAATTTCATCTTCCAGAACTGATACTCACGGCAGAGCTTCTCTGTCCTCCATGTTCCTGGTTTTCCTCCAGCATGTGTGCACTGTCGTGAAATCTCCGTGAGTGTGTTGCAGAGACAGTCGTGATTGCCGTAACATCGACACAGGTCGTCCACACAGGCTTCTTCAAATGAACCCATGTCCATCACATTGTAACAGTCGCTAAACCCTGGAATGCGGAGATACTCATGGCAAACACTTGTCTAGGGGGAAAAATACATAATTTAAGAGGATTGTCTCATTGCAACCAATGCTTCAATCAGTAAATGGTTGAATTTAATGTGAAATTTCCCATTGTTTTATTTTAAGAGGGCACCCAAAATCTGAACAGAACAACATTGATTTAGTCTCATACCTGGTTGCACTGATCAGTGGGTTGAAGTGTAACTTCCTCACAGGTTTCAGCCGATATGGACACCTTCCATGTGGCCGAACCTGAGAAGGATTCAGATGAACACGTTACACTAAACCTATCTTTAAGTCAGTGGTTCTCAACAGGAGGCTGTAAGCCTTTAGGAAGATAAAGTTGGACCCACTCTTTTTCCATTTATATATATATATTTAAAAAAACTTATCATCTCACTGTTTGCATGGGAGTTTTTAGAGATTCTGTATGTGTATATTGGTCACTTAATTTGCTGTATTTAAATCTTTATATGAAAATCTAGGCATTAATGAATTCAAGACGTCAGGTTTACCGTGAACAGTGATATCATCGGCCTTGCTGCCATCGAAGTTTCCACAAAGTCCACAGGTCTGACCTTGATACTTCTCAGGAAGTTCAATCTGGGGAACATCATATAACAACAACTCTAATATCAGAAGTCTGAGATCAAGCTTCAAGATAAAATG
Organism: Semotilus atromaculatus; assembly: GCA_031834385.1. Lineage (NCBI taxonomy): Eukaryota > Metazoa > Chordata > Actinopteri > Cypriniformes > Leuciscidae > Semotilus > Semotilus atromaculatus. The sequence goes on from JAULUF010000027.1 coordinate 16,943,326, forward strand.
ATGTGTGCGCACACAGAGATGTTGAATCATACCGATAGAGAGTTGTCTTCCTCCCAGAAAACAGTCACTCCATGTTTGTTTGAGATCTTGACACTTGTTGAACTTCCCTCGATTTTAATTCCGTTATTATAGGTAGGAACAGACACCCTGTCAGATAATTATTTTATTTTTTATTTTATTTTATTTTATACAAATGTCAACATTACTGAGAACAAAAAAAAATAAAAATTCCAGTCTAAAATTTCATAAACTTACTGGTTAAGATAAATATTTTGTAAGAGAATATATATTGAATTCAGTTTTTTTCCCTAACCCCACTTTTTGATTCTTTGATTATTTAAAGCATAAACCTCGCAAAATGTAGTTACATTTATGCTTAAAATAAGAAACTTATAAAAAGATCAATTATATACTATTTATTTTAATAAATAAAAATACTGAAATACCCGATGAAAAATGCTCATATTAAGAAAATGTATGTGTGTGCTTTTGCTGTATAGTACTCAAATGAACTCACATTTCTTCTCCCATAGTGATGTCGCCATTAGTGATTTTGATGATTGTCCCTTCCAGCTTTATTGTGACTGTGCTAAAAGTGATTGAGTCATTCACAGTCTCTCTTTGCATCTGGATGTTAAAGTCAGAAGCTGTGGTGTCACACATCACCGCCAGAACGTAGTTGCACGTGTCTGGCACTTGAAAGAAATGACCGTCGAATGTCTTGAAGTGGAAATTTCCCCATGTGCTGCAGATGGTGGACTGATGATCAGGATTCGGTTCAACTGAATCAAGAGAGAAAACGTATAAATGTGTGATTTTTACTAAATGCTTCTCTTGAATACACAATTGAAGGTGAAGTGCACAATTTCTATGCCATTAGTGGCACCAAACTAAATTTGGTTGTGCTAATATTGCTTAAACATACTAAGCAATGTATTGATTGCACCAGCTACTTTTTGAGGGAATAAGCCAATGAATAACTTATAGTTAAAAATCTTTTAGTCTCCTAAAGTGTCAAATGTTGTATAGGCCTACACTAACACTAACATTTTAAAAGTCATAACATGAGAAATCAAATTTGCCTTATTATTATTTTTTTTACATATTAGAGGTCTTTGTACCATTAAAACATCCTGCAAGTTTCATAGCTTAAAACGTTCTCCTCATTATAAACAAAGCATTTATTTTAATCACAGTGTAATGAAGATTTCGCAAAGAAACTTTTGTAGAAAGATGAAGCCGCTGTATTGGATCTGACAGCAGCTGCATCACAAACTGTAAAATAAATGATTTCATAATGCTCTGTCTGTAAATGACGGTTTAAATGGATAATGTTTTTATAACACTATAGGAAGTGGGTGTTTATACTGTTTCCTATGCAATGATGTTAGCCAATCATAACAGTGGCCGTTTACTGACATCCCTTAAAAACTGAACATTTCTGACAGAGGGTCAAAATGAGGGTTGAGAAAAATTGGTTTTCCACATGTATGTATTTTTTATTCTTTTTTTACATTATGTCATGACCCTTTTAAATATTATGGCATTTATATTAAAAAGAAAGAAAGAAAGAGTAACATCATACCGGTAGTGACCAGCACACTTGTCGTAGGGAATGCTAAAAACAGAAAAAGACAGATCTGTTGTCATTTTTTGTCACATACTTTAAAATGAAAAATTACATTCACAATATTCTACAATCACTCTTTCTACAATACTCTTTGCAAATCTAATAAAAAAAAAAGCCTTAGCTAAATTGTAATGATTTGGCCGTTTAAATTAATATGAGTTAATATGTATATTAAAAGTATATTTTTATTAAATATAATTTTTACACAATATTAATATTAAAAATAATTAGATATTAGTTAGACAATCAATCAATCGAAACTTGAACATACTTTTTGTGTCATAAGTGCAATGTGTATGTCCATTTAGACATACATAAAGCACCAGTTCTATTTGGCATCTGTTAATAAGTGTGTTACTTTATAGTTTCTTTATGAATCAATAATTAGTTCATCTCATACAGTATAATGCCATATTCACCTGCTGTTGTTGTTGGCCACATGGGATCTGCCATACCTCCATAATCGGCCATAAAGTCTTAAAACAAAGAAAGACAGATACAGTCATATTGTGTAGCTGATATTGTGAGCGTTTCTTGCAGTAACTGATCATTTATTATTTTCCTAACCTGCTTGTACGGTCTGCAGCCCCATCAGTAGAACGACCCATTTCAGTATCCACATCTGGGACATCCTCACAGTCCCAGAGACGTCCATCCTCAAGAGTTAAGTGTGCTGTATGTTGGCACTAGCTCTTTTATACTAGCCCTTAGTTTACTTTGGGACCATCTATTCTGTGATCAGAAGGTGGATCCTAAGCGTATGCATTATTATGGCATGTTATCTTTCCATTGAATAAGAATAGCTGTGTTTGAGAATAAACATTGTTTATGCAAACCCTGGTGACACTTTCTGTCACTCACAACATAGTGTTTATCTCTGTTATTATCTCAAATTAAACAAGGATGTAATGGTTGGTTTGATTGTAACTTGGGGGTTCTACGAATTTGTAGAGACACACTGTATTCACGCCCTAAATGTCTACCTTGCATTTACATTTAAGGCATTTGAGAGACCCTTGTGCTTTGCATATGTTATTTGCATAAAGTTATCTGCTGGAAAAAGTTTTTGGGGAGTTTTAAAAAGATAACTAAGAAATCAATTCTATATTTTTGCATGTTTTTATATATTTTTTATTAAAATCAAGTGGCTTCAATCTCTTCATTTTCATTTTGACATTGCTTCAAAAATAACTAGCATAATCCAATAAATCGAATTTTGTTTATCTTACTTAATCTTAGTGTTACTTAACCTATAAAACTAACTTGTAAGATTCATATTATTAATAGTCGTCTTTCTGGATGGTTAGTCATCAAGTCCTCTGTAAACAGCAGGTGTTGTGATGATCGCAGGCATAGTGCAGCTTTAAGCGAAGAGCATTAAACATCAATGCCTATATAACTATAAAGTTTTAATAAACCTTCTCATTTTATGAGTATTGGGATGTCCACACCACAACTAACGATAATGACACAGAGGAACGAAATTTCGTTGAAATCACTTTTTTTTTTTGACATTCAGTGAGAATCCACCTTTTTTAATGAGCTCATAGCATTTAAAGTGGCAGACAACAAAACTGCAGCAAGCACATAGGCCTAATAAACAAATGTTAATATGCGTCGTGTGGACGCTAATGTTTCACCACTGAATAAAAAATTTGAAAAAGCAATTGCAATTTACTTTTTTCTTTAGAATTCCGTGATAAACACAATTCTGACTTTTTTTCTCAGAATTGTGAGATATAAACTCACAATTGTGAGAACATTTTTCGGTCCCACTTTATATTAAGTGGCTTTAAGTACTATGTACTTACATCGAAAAATAAGTACAATGTACTTATTGTGTTCATGTTGTATTGTAAAACATTTTTGCTGCTATTTAGGTGTGATACGGGTAAGGTTAGGGACAGGTGTGGTGGTATGGGTCGCTTTAAGGGTGGATTAAGGTGTAATGGAAGGGTCAACAGTGTAATTACAAATGTAATTACATACATTTATTACAGCTGTAATTACATGCAGATTTTTTCAAAATATAAGTACAATGTAAAAACATGTATGTACACAATACATCCATTTTATCAAATTATTCATTTCCATGTACGTACACTTAAAGCCACTTAATATAAAGTGGAACCTATTTTTCAAATTGTAAGATTCGCAATTGCACGTTTTAAAACTCCCGCAATTCTTACTTTATACCTCACAATCATGAGTTTATACCTTGTAATTTCTTAGAAAAAAAATCAGAAAAGCCCAATTTCTTTTTAAAATTCTGTGGCGGAAACCAGCTTCCGTAGTTGTGGTGTGTGCACATATTTTTTTTTCGCGCATTGAGGATGGGTTGTATTGCCTTAGCATGAAATGACAGAAAAATGGTTAAAGCTGCTTAATATTTCAGAAATTATGGCAAATTAATCACATCTCTGACCAACGTAATCAATCTCTCAATATTTTTTTCCTCTTTTGCAAATTCATATTTACGCTATGGCCAAGGACGCATTAATGCACAGGCTTACCTGGGCTGAAGCCCAGGGCCCTCCCGAGTTCAGGGCCCTCCCGAGTTCAGGGCCCTCCCAAGTTCAGGGGCCTCCCGAGTTCAGGGGCCTCTCAAGTTCAGGGGCCTCCCGAGTTCAGGGGCCTCCCAAGTTCAGGGGCCTCTCATGTTCAGGGGCCTCCCGAGTTCAGGGGCCTACCATGTTCAGGGGCCTCCCGAGTTCAGGGGCCTACCATGTTCAGGGGCCTCCCGAGTTCAGGGGCCTACCATGTTCAGGTTCATGATGAACTGAAAAGGTCATATTGTTTTGTAACTTGTCAGGTTTTCTGTCACTCTAATCGCGCGTTACATGTTTGCTGATTGAGTGTCCCACGTGGCCCCATAAACCCTGTACAAACAGCCAGCGATTTGTCGCTGTATGTCGCTAGTCTCTACTGTGAAGTCGCTTGTAGGCGTCGGTAGTGCTGTCGCTCTAATGTTATTGGTAGACTGCTCGTCTGGCCACATCTATACAAAACACTACCACAAGCAGTGGTTAAACTGGCTTTTGTAGGAAGGGGGAGCCCTTATTTAAGGTGAATGGTCATCATTCAAAATCGCGCCGTAAAATTACTTAATTTGTTGAGAAATTTGGTGATCACTGATCGTTGTTTAGGTAAAAGGGATGCTATGCAGTAAGTTTTCAACCTAGGGTCCTTTCCACCATGACCTCGAGCCACACAGCGGTGTACTTATTAGTTTTCTTCATTGACTCTGCCATGATTCACGCCTGAAATGTGTAGAGGCTGCTTCATATGTTGTTGATGTACTTTTCAAAAAAGAATCGGTACATTTAAAAAAAGAATCGCTATGTTCAAAAAAAGAATCTCTACTTTTCTTAAAGTGAATCGATATTTTTCAAAAAAGAATCGGCACTTTTCAAAAAAGAATCTCTACTTTCAAAAAAAGAATAGCTACTTTTCTTAAAGTGAATCGATACTTCGACAAAAAAAATCTGTATTTTTCAAAAAGGAATCGGTACTTTTCAAAAAAGAATCGCTACTTTCAAAAAAAGAATCGCTACTTTTCTTAAAGTGAATCGATACTTTTCAAAAAAGAATCACTACTTTACTGTTACGTTTCTGTATTGCGTGTGTGTTCTCTTGTGTTTCTCTTCCCGCTCTCTTTCGGTTACTTTCACTTTTGCAGGTACCCGTGATTGGCCAAGTGACCTGTCAATCATCGTTAGCGCTGACGTCACCACTTCTCGCCATCGCCAATGGGAACAGGCCCCTGGGAAATAAGAGTCCACGCCCGACGTCTCCACGGAAGCTCTCGGCTCACTGAGACTCAAACCACGCTGCTCTCTGTCGCGCTGCTCATTTGTATACTCTGTTGAGGTTGTGGTTCTCGTTCATACTGTGTGATGCGAAAGTTATGTATTAGTGAACTCTCCCCGTGTTCGATTGTCTCATTTTATGTAACCTGCTCTGCGGAGCGCTGGAGGTTACTAGTATGGAGAGGAGATAGACAGGTAGCAGGTCACGTGACATACACTGCCACACCCAGGGGTTTTCGCTGCTGTCTAGAACACTAGGTTAGGGGCGAGCGCCACACCTTGTATTTCTGTTTCTGTTAGTTAGTGGAGACTAGATAGGGCGTCTGGGACGCTGAAGATTATTATTTTCTTCTTTATTTTCTTAGTTAGGGTTAGAGGTTATTTAACAGCTAGACTTCATTTGGTTTTGTTATTTTCTTTTCTTTGGCGCCGTCCACGTCTATCTTTTCTCTTTTCCATTAACTTTATCCACCTTACAGAAATTCTGTATAACATGTCCACTTTTATATTTATGTTAATCTATATTCGTATAGATTAATTCTTTTCACTTTTTGCCACCGACCTTACTTATTGAATAAAGATTTTGGCTTTTGCACAGTAACTTTGACTGTTGAGTTTTTGTACACCCTATGGATCATATCTGTCCCTCTACAAATGTCACATTTAAACTGTTGCACCCCCCCGAACCCCTAGACTAACTCGGGGAACGTAACATTTACAAAAAAGAATTGCTACTTTTAGTAAAGGCATAATTACACAATGTATTTTAATAAAGGCATAATTACACATTTGTTATTAAACTGTAATAAATGTATAATTACACATTTATTATTACACTGTAATAAGGTATTTATTATTACATTTTAATAAAGCTATATTTACACCTTTAATACATTTACACATGAATTATTACTCTGTAATAAAGGTATAAATACACATTTATTATTATATTTTAAAGCTACACTGTGTAACTTTTTTTTGTTTATTCTTAGCTAAAAACACTTAGTTCTTTAAAAAATATATGTGCTCATTAATGTATATTTACTTCGTTCAAGTAATAAAGTATTCTCGTGAGTGTATAATATGCCATTGAAAATACATACGGGTAAGGGGTTCTAATGTCGGTCGCCATGTTGCCCCTCCATCTTGAAAGTACATTAGCCAAAGAGGGACATACCTGTTAATTCAAGCTTCGCCTTTCGCGTTTTAACACTCGATGGCACCGTGTCGAATGTGAAGAGGAGGATTGCTTGAGACTGATATATAAAAACCTGAAAGCCTTTTTGAAAGTCTGTTGCTGATGGAGGATCACTCTTATTCTCGAGGATACGTATACAGAGTCCCCAAGGAAGCGAAAAAGAGAATTAAGACGGCAACGCAACATGCAAATCAACAAGACAAAAGTAAATATTGGAGTGGCCTTTCCAAGATGGAAAGAGCTCATGACGAGCAACGATTTTAAAAAGGACGCAGACGTTGCCTGCTTTCTTCTCGACAGGTAACGTTAATTAAGCCTATTTGTGTATATTGGAAGTTTTATTGTTGCTTGGCTAATTATATCATGGTGTGCTGTGCATAACGCTAGAACGACATCTAGGATAGGTTTCCTCGCGTCAATGATGAAAAGTATTGTTTACCTTGTAACATAAATCCGTGTTCTATGACGGATAACATGTGATTAATATTTTAATGGCGCTATAATTTGTAGGCTATAAGTTATATGTAGGCACTTTAAATTTTAGTTATTTTTCATTTATTTTACTTTATACACAATTAATGTAGCCTAATGTGATAATGCAGTTGTAATGCTTCGTTCCAGGCAACCTGTAGACCGTGTTTTTACAACATGTAACTGGGAGTACATCGATCTAGTATGAGTTCACGGGTGGGACAGTCAAGGGTTTGACTGCCGTTCCAGTGCACTTTCACGGGTAGCCTATAAGGCCACCGTAGGCGTTAAAACGAAATCGAAATTGAGAGGAACAGAAACTAATATTCACTGGATGGTCATATACCTTTTCACCGCTAGATGGGGGTAAAAATCACACAGTGTAGCTTTAATAAAGGTATGATTACACATGTGTTATAACACTTAAAGTGAATCAATACTTTTAAAAAAAATTGATACTTTTTAAAAAAATTGCTACTTTTAAAAAAAGAATCGCTACTTTTCCTAAAGTGAATCGCTAGTTTTCAAAAAAGAATCACTACTTTTCCTAAAGTGAATTGCTACTTTTCCAAAAAGAATCACTACTTTTCTTAAAGTGAATCGATACTTTTAAAAAAAGAATCGATACTTTTCAAAAAAGAATCGGTACTTTTCAAAAAAGAATCGCTACTTTTCTTAAAGTGAATCGATACTTTTCAAAAAAGAATCGGTACTTTTCAAAAAAGAATCGGTACTTTTCAAAAAAGAATCGCTACTTTTCCTAAAACGAATCGCTACTTTTCAAAAAAGAATTGGTACTTTTCCTAAAACGAATCGCTACTTTTCAAAAAACGAATCGCTACTTTTCCTAGTGTATCGCTACTTTTCTAAAAAGAATCGCTACTTTTTCAAAAATGAATCGCTACTTTTCAAAAAACGAATCGCTACTTTTCCTAGTGTATCGCTACTTTTCTAAAAAGAATCGCTACTTTTTCAAAAATGAATCGCTACTTTTCAAAAATGAATCGCTACTTTTCAAAAATGAATCGCTACTTTTTTAAAAGAATCGCTACATTTCAAAAGTGAATCGCTACTTTTTTAAAAAGAATCGCTACATTTCAAAAGTGAATCGCTACTTTAAAAAAATTAATCGCTACTTTTCAAAAATGAATCACTACTTTAAAAAAAATTAATCAATACTTTTCTTAAAGTGAATCGCTACTTTTCAGAAGTGAATCGCTACTTTTAATAAAGGCATTACACACACTGTAATAAATGTATAATTACACATTTATTATTAAAATGTAATAAATGTAAAATTACACTGTAATAAATGTATAATTACACATTTGTTATTACAACGTAATAAATGTATTATTACTCTGTAATAAAGGTATAATTACACATTTGTTATTACAATGTAATAAATTTATTATTACTCTGTAATAAAGGTATAATTACACATTTGTTATTACAATGTAGTAAAGGTATAATTACATTTATTACATTTTAATAAAGGTATATTTACATTACATTTTAATAAAGGTATAATTACACATTTGTTATTACACAGTGAATCGATACTTTTCAAAAAAGAATTGCTACTTTTCAAAAAAGAATCGATACTTAAAAAAAAATAATCAATACTTTAAAAAAGAATTGCTACTTTTCAAAAAAGAATCGAAACTTTTCCAAAAGTGAATCGCTACTTTTAAAAAAGAATCGCTACTTTTCTTAAAGTGAATCGCTACTTTTCTAAAAAGAATTGCTACTTTTTCAAAAAAGAATCGCTACTTTTCTTAAAGTGAATCAATACTTTTCAAAAAAGAATCGCTACTTTTCCTAAAGTGAATCGCTACTTTTCTAAAAATGAATCGCTACTTTTCAAAAATGAATCGCTACTTTTTCCAAAAAAGAATCGCTACTTTTCTTAAAGTGAATCAATACTTTTCAAAAAAGAATCGCTACTTTAAAAAAAAAATCACTACTTTTCCTAAAATGAATCGCTACTTTTCTAAAAAGAATCGCTACTTTACTTTTCGTAAAGGTATAATTACACATTTGTTATTACAAGGTAATCAAGGTATAACAAGAATCAATACTCAAAAAAAAATAATCGATACTTTCAAAAAAGAATCGCTACTTTTCAAAAAAAGAATCGCTACTTTTCTTAAAGTGAATCGATACATTTCAAAAAAGAATCGCTACTTTTCAAAAGAGAATCGATACTTCAAAAAAAATCAATACTTTTCTTAAAGTGAATTGATACTTTTTTTAAAAAAAGTCTATAATTTTCAAAAAAGAATCAATACTTTTCTTAAATTGAATCAAAAAGTATTTTCAATTACTTTTCTTAAAGTGAAACTCTACTTTTCAAAAAAGATTCGCTACTTTTCTTAAAGTGAATCGATACTTTTCAAAAAAGAATCGCTACTTTTCTTAAAGTGAATCGATACTTTTCAAAAAAGAATCGCTACTTAAAGTGAATCGATACTTTTCAAAAAAGAATTGATACTTTTCTTAGTCAATCGATACTTTTCTTAAAGTGAATCGATACTTTTAAAAAAAGAATCGCTACTTTAAAAAAAAGAATCGCTACTTTTCTTAAAGTGAATCAATACTTTTCAAAAAAGAATCGCTACTTTAAAAAAAAAATCACTACTTTTCCTAAAATGAATCGCTACTTTTCTAAAAAGAATAGCTACTTTACTTTTCGTAAAGGTATAATTACACATTTGTTATTACAAGGTAATCAAGGTATAACAAGAATCAATACTTTAAAAAAAAAAATCGATACTTTCAAAAAAGAATCGCTACTTTTCAAAAAAAGAATCGCTACTTTTCTTAAAGTGAATCGATACATTTCAAAAAAGAATCGCTACTTTTCAAAGGAGAATCGATACTTTAAAAAAAATCAATACTTTTCTTAAAGTGAATTGATACTTTTTTTAAAAAGTCTATACTTTTCAAAAAAGTATCAATACTTTTCTTAAATTGAATCAAAAAGTATTTTCAATTACTTTTCTTAAAGTGAAACTCTACTTTTCAAAAAAGATTCGCTACTTTTCTTAAAGTGAATCGATACTTTCAAAAAAGAATCGCTACTTTTCTTAAAGTGAATCGATACTTTTCAAAAAAGAATCGCTACTTAAAGTGAATCGATACTTTTCAAAAAAGAATTGATACTTTTCTTAGTCAATCGATACTTTTCTTAAAGTGAATCGATACTTTTAAAAAAAGAATCGCTACTTTAAAAAAAAGAGGATCACTACTTTTCTTAAAGTACACATTTATAATTACTCTGTAATAAAGGTATAATTACACATTTATTATTACACTGTAATAAAGGTAAAATTACACTGTAATAAATGTATAATTACACTGAAATAAAGGTATAATTACACAATATATTTTTACACTGTAATAAAGGTATGATTAATATTTATTATTACACTGTAATAAATATATAATTACACATGAATTATTACACAGTAATATATTATTTTCCAAAGTTTCCAGACGGATTCCGTTAAATTACAGCAAATAACCATTTCACAAAATGACATGCAAAAATAAACAGAATTTACTTTACAGTCAAAATTGATTCAATTACAGTATACTGTTGATAATGGCTTAATAAACCGTGGAAAAACAGATAAATTATGTCAAATTACATTAAAAAAACTTTCAGGTTAAACTGTAAATTTAGGGTTTTATAAAATTATTTTATATAATAATGCTGTCTATCTACAGTAATTTTCTTTTAATATATAGTTTTAACAATGAAATTATGTATAAAAATGCAATAAGTACATAAATCCAAATACAAATGTTTGTAAATTTACAGTGAATTTCTGTTAAATTAACTAAATGAGATAAAAAATTTTTTATTAATTTATATATAAATATATATATATATATATATATATATATATATATATATATATATATATATATATATATATTGATTGTATATAAATTTGATTAATTCAAGCCAAAAATACAAAAACTTTTATAAGCTAACCCAAACATTTATAGGACTATTATTTGATCCACTAGTTAGCATGCCAGCAGAGCGGTGTATATTAAGCCTTGACACGGTCTGTTTGACATGTTTGAAACCTAATTCTCTGAAACCCGTTACGATTGATTGAAGATAGCTATGACCTATGTTTGTCGATGCCTCCAGAGACATGTGGATGTTTAAACATTTCCTTTCCATTACCTTGTTGATTCTCTGTCATCATCCCACTTATATTTAAAGTGTTGTATGGGGATTAAATATTGAGGCTCACTGAATGCAGATCAATTTGTGTTTGTTTAAAGACAGGGTAGGTCTTCAAGCAAAATTGAAAGGTTTTTTAAATATTATTATAATTCAAAAAGTACAAAGTAGGCCATAGTGCTCTAAGCAGAAACCCCACAAATATTGTGAAAGTGTCAATAGTGATTCATAAAAACGATGTCTGCTTTCCGAGAAGGAAGGTCTACTACAGTAATTACTTCAGGAAATGCAAATCTGGTTTAAATCAATTATAAATAAAGATGTTCAAACACTCTTTGTTTGGTGTTTGGATTCCAGAAGGTCCTGAATCATAATAATAATTTGATTAATAATAATTTGAAACAGGCTGATATATATATATATATAATATGTTTATACATTATATTAAATTATAATGTTTCCTACTAAAAACATTATACACACACACACACACACACACACACAAATCCCTCTTTATGTTAAAAATAAAGAAATTCTTCAAAATATAAATACTTGAAAGGTTACATCTAAAGAAAATTTGGATCAGGACATTCATTGCTTTTAATTCGAATACATTTATTTAGTTTTATTTTAAATACAGGCTCTATGCTTGTAAAATACATTTAATTTAACCTGTCCTCAGCATGGTCACAATGTAAAAATGCCAAATAATGTTTAAAAAGGCATCAAATCCAAAAATATGAATTTAAATTTAAAGGGGTGGTTGATTATGATTTAACTTTTCTGTGGCTCGGTGTTCATGATTCGACTGGTCGAGACTGTTTTCCAAAGATGGCTCCTGCCGGTATACGCGAAGTGGACTGTCTTTATAAAATATCTTCTTATGAAACTGTCTGTACACTTACAACGTTCGCAATGCTTCAGTTTGCAGGTAGGGACCCTGATTATGCTACCATGTTAGTGTTGGGCTATTTTGAGCCTTGTTAGTGGTTTTAACTAGCGATTTTTATCTTCATTACTCTAGGGCCCTATTGCCCTATATACTAGCGGTATAAGCTAAACAGTTTTAAATAAAAACAGAGATAAAACTCTTTACATTCGATAATCATGAAAACAAATCTCAGAGAACGGTTGACTATGTACCAATGTGTAACTAGACCAAAGGTTCATTTTGCGTCGGAGTTGTCCTTTAACTCCACACCATTATTCCAATGTTGTTTCATATTTTTATTTACATATTTGGCCTTATATACATAGCATCTTTACATCTACCTGTCGCCATGAATTCAAAAATGATGATCCTCATTTTTGTATGGAATATTGCCGTTCGTATGAATAATTAATTTGTACACATTTTTTTTTTTTTACAACCTGATCACTGCAATAGCAAACCTTGATATAATGGACTTCATAGAAAGCCATGCAACATGCCAGTTTCCTACTGTTTAAATCATGGAGGTCGGCACAAATAAAATGTACGTAATTGATGCAGTTTAAAGACAGTCTACAGATCCTTTGGACTCACATTGGGAACATTTCTGTTGCTGCTGCAGGGTGGCACATAATAATGCTTATCATTACCATCAACCTAACATACGCTTCTTAAATTCTGTGAGCTACTGGAGACCCTGAGACTTTACTATATGAGAATGTATTGTGTTGTCAATGAGTTGTTGCATTTGGACTTTTGTCCATTCCGTCAGTTTTTGTCAACTCCCTCAGTATATAACACTGTCAGGAGAAGGTTTCAGTTAATTGTGAAATAAATATTTTATTCTTTTTTTTTTTAAATATCAACTGACCTACATGATATTATGTGCACTGTAAAAAAAATCCTAATTTTACAGAAAATAACTGTGATTTTTTTGACGATCATTTTCTTTAATTTTAAATTGTACTCAAAACACTGTAAAATTACAAATAATATCTGTAAAATAAAAATTCAGCTGTTATTTTAGGTATTTTGACATTAATGACAAATTGCAGTAATTCACATTTTTTAAACAGGAAATTGATTGTATTTTTCATACAGTATTTTTTCTGTTTTCTTAAATTACATAAAAATGTATGTAAAATTACAAATATAATCTGTAATTAAACAGTAACAAAACAGTTAAATGATAAAACGGTCAAATGACTGGCAGTCCCCAAAAAACTGTAACATTAAAGTAAAACATCCTAAATTAAATAAACTGAAAAACACCGTGATAATTCAGGATTAACCTGTAAAATAACAATCAAAAAACCTTCATTGTAAAAAAAATCGTAAAAAAAGGGTCAAATGACTGGCAGCTACGGCTGCCAAACAAAAACCGTATAATTAAAGTAAAATATACTAATTTAAATAAAGTGTAAAAAACTTTTACAGAAATGTGATGCCACCATGATTGAGATCAGTGTTTGCTTTAGTTGGGCTCATGACCCTTGAGTTTTTAACATTAGATTTTCTCTGGTTGCTTTAACTGTGTTTTGATACACTTTTGTTATGGCAATGAATGCAGGAGAAAATATAAGATGATTTTGGTCATTTACTGATGATTTTATAGTCATCATATGGTGGTCTGATTCACTGATATGACAGTCAAACCTCTGAGATTAGCTGTGAATATATGTGACCCTGCCTGTGAAAACCCAGCTAAAGTAAATTTTTTGTGATTCACTGTTTTCTACATAAAATCATCCAACACAATGTAAAGAACATTCTGTGAAAATATAACCTTGATATCTGTAATATTGACTGAGTTAGGCTATGTCAAAGATTTGCTGAATTTCGGGCTCAGAAAATCATGTTTTTGAGAAATTCCAATTTAAAAAAAAAGCTTACTTTTAAAACTTTTAAAACTGCAACACATTTGATCCATAATTATCCTGTATATGTGCCTTATACCACATTAAAGCTGAGATTCTCACATTTTCAGTGATATATAACACATTTATGGGATAATTCTTAAAGTTTTTGTAAAACAGGCCTATTTATTATGATGTGCATGTCCAAAAAGCTAAAAGCATAAAAACATTGAAACGAATGGGGGTACCACAAGTGCTTGATTGTAGCAACAATTACCAGGTCAATTCAGTGGAATGATTTGTATAACTTTATTAGTAAAATTAAATATCAGTGGGAAAAAAATGTCAATAATACATAAATTATTTAAATTTAACATATAACATTTCGGTGTACAATCTCATTCTCTTTTGTGTGTCTCATTCACTGTGTAACAAAAATTCATGGGATAGTTCACCCAAAAATAACAATTCTGTCATAATTTACTCACCCTCATGTTATTCCAAACCTGTATAAGTTTCTTTCTTCTGAACACAAAATAAGATATTTTAAAGAATGTTAGTAACCAGACAGTTGACGGCACCCATTGATTTCCATAGTAGGAAAAAAATACTATGGAAGTAAATGGGTGCCGCCAACTGTCTGGTTACTAACATTCTTTAAAATATATATTTTTTGTGTGTTAAACAGAAGAAAGAAACTTATACAGGTTTGGAATAACACCAGGGTGAGTATGAGTAAATATTTTTTGTGTGAAATATCCCTAAAAAAGGTCAGTCTCAAACTTTGTACACATTCTAAAATTGTCTAGATGCAAAATATTTGATAATCTCATGGATTCTATTCACAAAGTATTTAATTTTGGCATTTAAAAGTCAAGTCAAGTCACCCTCATTTATATAGCACTTTTAACAGTAGGCCTATAGATTGTTTCAAAGCAGCTTTACAGTGATAATAGGACATTTCCATGCATTAGGGGTCACATCATTTTGCAAATAATGCTGGACCAATGCAGCTAGGCAATACTTGAACACAGCATGCATAAAAGTGCCAAAACAGATTTTCTGTCCCTCATAGTAGTAATCTATGCGATGACGTTTACGCACAGTCTGTGATCCTTTATTTGATTTAACTGTTTCTTCCCCACAGTGCAACTGACTTGACGTATTTGAGCTAAAACTACCATGTCTAGTACAGTACTGCCCATCTCCAAATGACTCATCCTGTGTAACCGCAACTCTCAATCCTTGAAAAATTAAGAACACATTTCCCCATTGAAATACTTGCAGTTGCAAGAAAAGAAAAAAATAATTTCAGTTCCACATCTGGCCTTCCAGCATTAGAAGCAAATTCTTCTGGTTGGTGTTCCCTCTTCAGATTCACCAGACCAGCTTGGGGTTCAATCACCAAAGCTGGCTCCTCCTCATCATCATGTTGGTCACTGCTTGAAAAAGCAAGGAGAAATTTTTCAATTCAAAGCAAGAGACTTAAAAACATGATGGTGTAACATGCAAGAATGGGGTGGGCGGCTAATTCCACATTTAAAGTTGATAATAAAGCATTTTATATATGAAAATAGTCTTTCAGTTTAGCCAGAATGGATCTGATTAATTGAGGGGAGGGCTATGAGTGGTAAGACTTCAGTTCAGAGTGTAATCAAACAAATAAACATCATGTCATAAATGTAATTAATTTAAACTGACTCAATCCCAATCAACAAATCTGTAATACACATTTAAATCCACTATTTTTGCATCACAGGATGAATTCTGTGTTAGCATTACATTAGCTGAACACTGACAGTAACGTTACTTACAGTAAGCATAAAAAAATAATGACAAAAACTTACCGGCAGTTTCGTCCAAGAATGTGTCCTGTTCACCATCATCCTCCAGAAAATAATCCGCTATAAAACCGGTTATATCATAATTATACCGAGATGAATATCAAACAAGCTATTTAAGCAATCAACTATTTTCAGTTCGTGCTCGCTTCGGCGGCGCCATGGCAGATAGTTCATCAACACGACGCATCACCATCAAGCAAAATAATTATATTGACACATAGCAGGCCTAAAATGTCCTTAAAATAAGATTATTATATTGACAGAATATTGAGCTACAAAACAAATAAGCTATTCTTAAAATATTGGCGAGGACACGAAACAATCTCCACAGACATCTGAACCCGGCTTAAGTCGCATTTGTTTTGCCTTAACAAATGTTGACGTGATTGCTGCTCGTGCGGATTGATATTAAGGTCTGTTTACTCTTTCTTATGGTAGAAAAGAAGTTCCTGAACCGAATGGTATAAGAATCAGCAGGTGTTGTTGCGCCAAAATAAACACAGAGACGATTGAAATCAATGTGTAGGAAGCCCGCGTGGCGCGTCCGTTTTTTTTTTTTTTTGTTGCGCAAAAGTATAACGTATGTCAATAAAATCATTAATTTCAGTATTTATCATGTTATAAATGAAAATGTGAGTATTGCATCTCAAAACCCAAGGTATAATCTATCATTTACAGCAATAAACACACAGGACCTATTTTTGTAATTTTTATGGCTATGACTAATTTGACGCTCTTTTACTCGTAATTAGATTCTGCGACTTTAGCCGGGGTTTCACAGGCGGGGTCACATATTATATGCAGATGGACTTTAGTGTTATACAAAGGCAATTATCAATATCATAATTTTTTTTTCATATGACTTTTTGAAATATTGTGGCATCAGTACTAGAGCAAATAAACAAATAAAATAAAAATTCTACCAAAGATGTTTTGATTTGATTACTTTTGATAGGAGTATAAAGACATCAAGTATCAACATATGAATCTCAACAATGGTGACAATCAACAAAGCCCTTTTGTGACTTTATAATAGGTCAGAGTTGTTCACCATTGTTGAGATTCATACGCTGATTCTTGATGTCTGAGTGAGTCTGTATGATCCTGTCAAAACAGTTTCTGCATAATTACTTCATAAAATCTTAAGATCACAATTATCTTCTATAGCAGTACTGGCATGCTAAATTAGCAACTATTATTTCACAACTTAATCACGCATCAATCAATCATACTTATCAGGTGGTATCAATAAAGCAGATGACTGCATGATGATTATTATCACTAATAAGTGACCAACATCACCTGATCTGAGTTTCTCTTGGTTTCCCACAATAACAAATACGTATCAGAGACACATAGTTAAAGCAGCCAGAGAAATACTAATGTTAATATCTGATGGGTCAAGAGCCCAACTAAAGCAAACACTAATCTCTATCATGATGGCATCAAAATTTATCATTTTCAATAAAATATATCCTTCTAAACCTCTGTTAAGTCTCAATAAGAATGTTTGTATTAAAGTAGCCTGGATTGCAGTAAGTGAGGAGGCTGAGATCTTGAGAGATCTGATAGTGTTTAATGTTCTGTTGGGACGTAAAGTGTTTCTGTATGGTGTGTTTTGTGTGTCACCGTTGTGTTGAAGAGTAGGGCCTGAGCTTCAGTCCAGGATGAGCAGAGAAACACTGATGAAATGCTGTGTGTTGCTTTATTTAACAGACAGTAACTGTGTAGTTGCTGATGTAGTGACATATAATCACAGGAAATCATGCATGTAGTTTATAGCAAGAGATTCACTTTTTACAATGAATATGTTATTTAGTAAAAAATCTGTAAATATATATATGTGAAATAACTGTTTCTGTTAAAAAAATTAAAAAAGATTTCTGCAATAGTCTTTATTATTTAAATTAGGATATTTTACATTCATTTTATGGTTTATGTATGGCAGCCATTGCTGACAAACCTTTTTTTTACAGTGAAGGTGTTTGATCATAATAATTCAGGAAATAACTGTAAAATAACAGTGTTTTTCTGTAAAACATTTAAGGACAAAGTTTGGAAAAGTTTTTTGCACTCAATTTAAATTAGGATATTTTACTTTATTTTTACGGTTTTTGTTTGGCAGCCGTAGCTGACAGTCATTGACCGTTTTTTTACGATTTTATTTTTTACAGTGTGTGATTTACTGAGAATATTGGTTATATATTAAAAAGGAGGGTAGAGGATGAAGGTATTTAGGAACTGGATTGTTCATATTAACCCTAACCCAGGACATTTTTTTAGAATTTTTTTCACTTAGCTACTTTACTAAACACCATTATTACATAATTGAAGACTTTACACTGTTGTTTGATGGATCAAATTAAAATAACATGCTTTTTAATGTGTCGGACGGAGTTGACACAAATTAAGTTATGAAGTGAAAAAATGTAAATTTTTCAAAAAAACCTTTTCCCTTACATGGTTCATTAGATGAGACCTGTTCATTAGATGAGACCTTTGTCTACAAATATATCAGTTTATAATAACGTGGTATCAAATAATACAAATTAACTTCTAAAACATGTTTTGTCCCTTCTCTCAAGAATCATTTGTGTGTATGTTTTGGATAATTTATTATCAATCTTTCCATTCTTAAGATCATCTTACCCACATCCGAACAGAATCCCATTTTAAATACCTCTATCATAGAATTAAATTATACACATTTTGGAACAACTTGAGAGTGGATTAATTAATTAATTTTTATTGTTTGGGTAAAATCTAATCTTGACTATAATCTTGCCAGCCCAAAACTTATACCAAGCAAAGTACACATTTAGAGTGTAAATTCAGGCTTAGTGTGTCATACTGTACTGTGTATCTTGTCTTCATGGTTCTTTCAGGACTCACACCCTTGTTAGTTTGAGATGATAGCAGCGATAAATGTGCGTGACTGAAAGTGTTTTCCCTATCAAGCTTTCTATTCATCCTGTTCATTCTCAAACCAGAACATTAAATTTTGATAGGACTGAAAGATAATATTTCAATCGTGCATACGCCTAATCAGATTACACTTCCTTAAAAACACTACAAAAGAGCAAGTGCTGTGTGCTGCCAGACAGCTCACATCAGCTCTTGAGGATAGATGCTGTCTCAACGGGGACAGTGGGGATGTCCCAGCAGATTAACTGAATTAGCGTTGAATTAGCTGATTCTGATTTAAACTACACCACCTGAAGATGGAAAGTAAATTACCTCTGAGACAAAGTGAATCTTCTTCAAGCAATATAAGAAGCCTGCAGAGATAGCCTACTGATGGTATGGATTCAGCATTCACACTTAGGCTAGCCTATATTGTGTGATGTGGATGAAAATCTCTCTGGCCACCAGGGATTTTGAAATGAAAGTCTTCTTAAATTACGTAAATCTGTGATAGCCTGTCTTTATGTAGCTAATCAACAGCGAACCAAAACATCGAAGTTTTTATGTTAGTAACGTTAGCTATATTTACTTTTAAATGTTACCTGAAAAGAATGCAATAATTAGGCTAAGGAATAATATAGGATACAGTTTAAAGGGGTTCATTTTTAAATGATGTAGCCTACCTTAAATCTTGTTAGACTGCTACTAGGACGAAAAAATCTGAAATTAAGAACATGTGTGGATAATTGTTTCAGGAGGACTAATGTCAACAGAAACGTAGGCCTACACAAAAACCCGAGTGAAATCTGTCCCGTTCAGTAGCTTGACGACAGGGACCTCTTCTGGTAAGATGTAGGTAATGCATTTGTCCCCGGCCAGGTACTGAAGGCTTTGTGTGTACACAGTGGGATTCAAAATCTAAAATAAACATTTCACAAATGAATAAAAATAAACTAATTTCAGTTTTAGGAGCTTTTTTCACTGTAAATATGAAACCATGTACTGGAGATTACATTTAAGTATGGGCTACCAATGCTTGCATAAAATGACAAATTAAGATACCGATAAAATATGTAGATGTACAATCAAAATTGGTACTCCAATGCTTTGTAGGCTACTATCAATGTATACAGACTGGCACTTTTCTAGAAAACAAAACAAGAGACTGTAATTGATGCTCTTTATTATGCTTTGTGATTTTAATTAATTTCATTGGAAGGAAAAGTACATAATTATATCATGCATTACCAAAATTTTTTTTTGAAATGCCCCCTTCAAGAAATAAGAATACAATATTTGCCAAAATAATTTTAGCCATTAATGCACAACAATCAGTTTAAATCATCGTTATTGTCATTTTCGGTTATATATTTTAAAATAGTTGCTTTCTTAGTATGACAGATCAGCAAGAGTGAAAAGCAGGATCTTTTTTTTATCCGCAGTTGCTCTACTACACTGCAGAAAATGTTTGTAATTTTAACAGCAAAAGACTGTAAAAGTGCTGTGATTAAAAGCATGTTAATTGGATAATGGCAACTTATCTTATTTTATATGGTGAAAACCTGTAATGAATCTAACAGGACATTCTATGTAATTTTTAAATGTACAGATTTTGGATGTAAAAGCTAACAATCATCTTATAATTTACTGTAAAAACTAGTAAACCGACATTTCTTAAACTCTCTGCGTTATATCAGTTAATGAAATGTGCAAGTTTTTACCACAAGGTTACCACGATTCTATATTGGGCGTCTGTAATTGGAGGCTTTTCTCCAGTGTCTTCTTCACATTTGGTAGGAGTGCATGTGCAGCTCTCTATGTACATGTAGTGATGAAGGATCTCAGTGCCATTGGCACACTTCAGCGTCACTTGTCGTTCGATGGATTTCTCCTCCTGGCAGCAAGAACAGTTGTGCATCATCATGTTCGTGTCCATTGAATACCTGTCCAGGTTTCCAAGAAAACACCAGTCATATGAGTGTAGCACAGGATGTGAGTTTATCCTATTATACAGTATCCAAACAAATGTTTAAATGCTTAGGCAAACTGAAACATGTTTGAATTTCATTAGATACCTGACAAAATATCAAACCAAATGTCCAACTGATTAGTTACATTTACTTTTCTGAGCTATTTTGTTTTGGAGATCTTTTAGAAACTGGATTAAATGTGATTTTTAGTTTTTTTTGTTTTGGGAACTATTATATTAAAATGTGATATAGAATACAGTAGTATGGTATAATATACTAGTATATAGCAGATTAAACCAATAGATAAATTATTATTCAACATAACATTAACATAGCATGAAAAGTAGCCAGTTTAAAATGCATCAAATGTCTCTCACATCCGAGGTCTTGACCTTCTCTCAACGGTGTTCAATTAAAATCACACAACATAATTTTAACAATCTGTTGAATTGATATTCAATAAGCTGATTTTAAATAAATAATAATAAATAAAACAAATACGAAATCAATATTGACATTTTTCTCCTTAATTAAATTCATTTTATATGAGGCTCGCAGCCGGGTTACTAAAATTTAGGACATGTCTGAAAACAATCTAAAACATTTGATTTATGTTGTTTCATAAATCAAAAAAAGTTTTAGACTGTATTCAGACGTCCTAAATTTTAGTAACCCTGCTTCGAGCCTCATAAAATGAATGGCAAATAAACAAATTGTCGTTAGTTTTACTCTGTAACTCTAAGACTTGTATGGTTCTGAGAATTTGTTAGAAAAAAAATGTGTGATCATCATAGGTGTGTGATGCTCTCACATTGATCCGTCGTCACAGTGGCCAGCGCAGGAAGTGACTTCTACATCCTCGATGGAAGTGCAACCATTGACATGCAGACGGGTGACGTTCTTCTTAAGAACACAGTTGCTGAGTTCACCTGAGAGATAATAGAGGCAGACATGCATTTTATGCAGCGCCTAGTATGATATTTTTACGGAACATCTATTAAATGATCTGCATAAATGCAATTACAGTTTTTGTTCAAGGAAACAGTATCTTACAGATCCTGCAGCATCCATCTTTGTCAAATTGCTCTGTTCCCTGTAAGGACACAAATAATAGAAAGGCAACATTGCTTATGATTTTTGTAAAGTATGGTTAATTCCCTCAAAACTATGGAAGCTTGAGGTTAGATATGGATCTCAACGTTAGAAATATCAGATATATTAGAGCCGACCAAGCAATATTTTTAGTGAGCTGAAATTTTGTTCCTCACACGAAGACCAGATTTTTTTGTTGTTGTCATTTTATGAGCCCCCATCCACTTTCATTGCTTGGAATAATATGATCGTGAGTTGATGATGACTATTTGAATGTGTTTCTATGGCTGTGATAATGTTTTGAGATCATTGAAATTTGTAAAATACGCATGTCTATACTCAAGCAGTAGAAGAAAGGAACAGGCACACAAAATACAAGCAGAATGTGGACTTTTTTAATGTCCTTTGTGTAATGTCCGCTCCTCGAATTACAGATATTCTACTTACAGGAACACAGTCTTCTGGATTTAAGGATGGGCATTGTTTAAAGCTCTCTATTGTCATAAACGTGCCATTCCTTTTCAGACAGGTAGCATTCATACATTTGAAATTGTACTCTTTTCCATAAACAAAAAGAGAGACA
The DNA here is from genome assembly GCA_031834385.1 of Semotilus atromaculatus. Classification (NCBI taxonomy): domain Eukaryota; kingdom Metazoa; phylum Chordata; class Actinopteri; order Cypriniformes; family Leuciscidae; genus Semotilus; species Semotilus atromaculatus. The sequence continues at coordinate 16,965,818 of JAULUF010000027.1, forward strand.
GGTACATGAAGACTGAAGAACAGAGCAGATTCATTGTCTGATGAACTGACCAAACAAAGAAAAGTCTGGTAATATTTTCATTGAATGTACCTTGAGAACATGTCTGGTGCATCATAAATACAGGCATCTTGTGTACATGATCCACAGCACTCTCCTTTTTTCACATATTCTAACCCCTTGGAGTGAAAAGCAATTTTATACAGTAGTGTTATTATCCACTGGCACCTTTTACTGCATTTAAAAAATGTAAACAATATTTGGTAAAAAAAAAATATATATATATGTAAAAAGTAACAGAATGTGAGCACAAAATGCTGCATTAGGGCTGGGCAAACTTTAATTATCAAAAATTAGAAATAAGCATCAGCCAAAAAAAAATGCACCCAGAAGTGTTTGACGTGGAGTTGAAGCTAGAGCTTCTACTTACAGGCCCACAGTCTTGTGAACTCGAGGCGAGACGCCCTCCATTCAACCCGAAAATAGTCATAACCATTGCAATAACTCTGAAGCTGTTCTGTTAAGCTAAAAATCCTGCAAAATCCTGGGCTGCAGTCGATACAAGCAGATTAGATCAACTTTGTTACAAAAAAAACGTAAAAATTATATTTTTAAAACACACATTTTGCAAATGCGATTCCCCATTTCTGATTTCTTCACCTCCTGAAGATGGAAAGTTTATGACCTCAGGGACAAAATGAGTCTTGTTCAAAAAGAGACCTGTAAGATGGTATGAATTCAGCTCTCACACTGTTCTTTCCTTACAAGCTTGAGAAATAATCTCAGGCTTGAGATTTAGCCTTGTTAAATTTACAATACTCTCTAGGAATGTCAAGAAAAACGTCTTTATGTAATGAATAGCAAATCAAAACATCAAAGTTTTGTAGTCATTAAGTGTACTTATAATACCCTTTTGCCTGAAAAGTTAAAAAACAATATTTAATATAAAAAAAAGGAAAAATTTACAGTTAGAAGGGGTTTATTTTGAAATAATGGCCATCTATACCTCATCTTATTACACTACATTTTATTTGTTTCATTATAAACCACTACCGATGCTGATCTCCCGCTCGCAGACAGTTAATAGAGATCGTTGATTGGAGGAAAATTGTTGCGTGAGTGACGATCGCTATATTTGATTTATTAAAGTGAAGCTACATCTTTGACATTTTATTTAGTAATGGATGAGTTTGAGAGAAAGAGTAAAATACAAAATTCAACATTAAAGGAGTGCTGAATGCTTAATGTATACAGAGGAATTTAAGTTTTAGGATTTAATCATTTTCATTGTAAATATGAAACCGTAGATTAACGGTTAACGGTACGCAGGTCAGTGGTTAATAATTTTTTGACTCCGACCTCGTCTACTCCGTGTGTTTCTCTGCACAGGTCCCGAGCAACCAGGACGTGATCATCCCTGGCTTCATTCACTCCGGCACCGACACAGCACCACGGACCCTGGGTGATTCCACGGCGGAAGACGCGAGCCAGGACCAGACCAAGGACCTCCCCACCCCTCCCGGCCTTCGAGATCTCCACCCGGAACCGCTTCTCCCCTCTTCGCGAGTCGGAACGCGACGACGCCGTGATCATCGGCAGTTCCATCGTCCGTCATGTCCGCGCTACCTCGGGTAAAGGTAAGGTGCGCACTCACTGCTTTCCTGGTGCTCGTGTTCTCGATGTCGCTGCGCAGGTTCCCGAGATCCTGAACGGTGACGAGCGCGTCGGAGCTGTCGTGCTGCATGTGGGGACGAACGACATCAGGCTGCGGCAGACGGAGGTTCTGAAGGAGGACTACAGGAGCCTGATCGCGACGGTACGCAGCACATCGCCTGAAGCAACGATCGTCGTGTCTGGACCGCTTCCCACGTACCGACTAGGACAAGAAAGGTTCAGTAGATTATTTGCTCTAAATGAATGGTTAATGTCATGGTGTAATGAACAGAGACTGCTCTTTGTAAATAATTGGAATCTGTTCTGGGAGCGGCCTAGGCTCTTCCGTGCTGATGGCCTTCACCCCAGCAGAGTTGGAGCGGCTGTGCTGTCGGACAACATCTCCAAGACGCTACACACCATATGACTAGTAAGTCAAAGTCCAAATCACAGTCTTTGCTGTCCCAACTTAATTGATATAAGCACCAATGTAGAACATTATATAGAAACTGTGTCTATTCCTCGTTTAGTAAGGCCAAATAATATATATAATGTAGGATCTAGGAAAAATTTAATTGTAATTAAACCAGAAAATCTCAATATCAGTGATAAACAATTTCTAAAGCTAGGTCTTCTAAACATTAGATCGCTCACACCTAAGGCGGTTATTGTAAATGAAATGGTCACAGATAATAGTTTCGATGTACTGTGCCTTACTGAAACCTGGCTTAAACCAAATGATTATTTCGGTCTAAATGAGTCTACTCCGCCAGGATACTGTTATAAGCATGAGCCCCGTCTGATTGGTCGTGGCGGCGGTGTTGCAACAATCTATAGAGATATTCTTAATGTTACTCAGAAAACAGGTCACAGGTTTAATTCGTTTGAGGTACTTGTGCTAAATGTTACACTATTAGATTTAAGAAAGAAATCCCTATTATCTCTAGCCTTGGCTACTGTATATAGACCTCCAGGGCCTTACGCCGATTTCCTAAAAGAGTTTGCAGACTTTCTATCAAATCTATTGGTCAATGTCGATAAAGCAATAATTGTTGGAGATTTTAACATACACGTAGATAACACAAATGATGCGTTAGGGACTGCGTTTACAGATTTATTAAACTCCTTCGGGGTCACGCAAAACGTCAGTGGTCCCACTCATCGCCTAAATCATACACTAGATTTAATCATATCATATGGAACCAATCCAACCGATATAGATATTGTACCGCAAAGCGATGATGTAACTGATCATTACATGGTAACTTGCATGTTACGTACTGCTGAAATTTGTCATGTTGCGCCACGTTATCGACCAGGCAGAACAATCCTTCCAAACACTATAGATAGATTCTCAAATAGCTTACCTGATCTATCTCAGCTGCTCAGTGAACCCAAACAAACAGATGAACTAGAGGAAATGACTAGCAGTTTGAGCACCATTTTCTCTAGTACATTAGAAATTGTTGCACCAATTAGATTAAAAAAGGTTAGAGAGAAAACTAGAGCACCATGGTACAACAATGCTACGCATGCTATCAAGAGAGAAACTCGTAACTTAGAGCGTAAATGGAAACAAACAAATTTAGAGGTCTTTAGAATCGCGTGGAAAGACAGTATGTCACGTTACAAAAAGGCTCTTAAATCAGCCAGGGCAGAGCATCTCCGCAGACTAATAGAAAATAACCAAAATAATCCAAGGTTCTTATTTAACACCGTGGCCAGACTAACAAATAAACAGGCATCACCTGAGCAAAATATTCCGTTACAATGTAGTAGTAATGACTTTATGAATTTCTTCACTGAGAAAATAGAAAACATCAGAAACACAATTGTAAATATACAATCTATTATGGTGTCTTATGATTCAGCCTCAATTACCGCCCCTCAAGAACAACTACACCGCTTTACAACTATAGGACAGGAAGAGCTAAATAAACTTATTATTGCATCTAAACCAACAACTTGTTTATTAGATCCAATACCCACTAAATTACTTAAAGAAGTGTTACCTGTAGTGGAAGAGCCTCTTCTCAATATTATTAATTCATCTTTATTTTTAGGTCACGTTCCAAGAATATTCAAGCTGGCAGTAATAAAACCTCTTATTAAGAAACCACAATTAGATCCAAATAACCTAGCAAATTACAGACCCATTTCAAATCTTCCATTTATGTCTAAAATACTAGAAAAAGTTGTGTCCGCTCAATTGTGCTCTTTCTTGCAAGAAAATGATATCTATGAAAAATTTCAGTCAGGATTCAGACAGTATCATAGCACAGAAACTGCGCTAGTTAAAATTACAAATGATTTACTTTTAGCTTCTGACCAAGGCTGCATCTCAATACTTGTTCTACTGGATCTAAGCGCTGCATTTGATACTATAGATCATAAAATACTCCTGGATCGACTACAAAACTACACTGGTGTTCAGGGACAGGCATTAAGCTGGTTTAGATCGTACTTATCAGACCGTTACCACTTTGTCTGCTTAAATGGGGAAAAATCAAAGATAACGTCAGTAAACTATGGAGTACCGCAAGGATCTGTGTTAGGCCCTCTACTATTCTCAATATATATGCTGCCACTTGGTAATATTATAAGAAAACATGGAATTAATTTTCACTGTTATGCTGATGACACTCAATTATATATTTCATCACGGCCAGATGAAACCACTAACTTATCTAACTTGACAGAATGTCTTAAAGATATAAAATACTGGATGACGTGTAATTTCCTGCTATTAAATTCTGATAAAACAGAGGTATTACTTATTGGTCCGAAAAACTACCCACAAAATCCCTTACAATACAACTTTAATTTAGAAGGATGCCCTGTTACTTTATCCACTACAGTAAAAGACCTGGGTGTCATACTTGACCGCAACTTGACTTTCGAAAATCATATTTCATATGTTACAAGAACAGCCTTTTTCCACCTTAGAAACATTGCTAAGCTACGTAACATGCTATCCGTTTCTGATGCAGAAAAGTTAGTTCATGCATTCATGACCTCGAGACTAGATTACTGTAATGCTTTATTAGCTGGTTGTCCTGTATCCTCAATAAACAAGCTACAGTTAGTCCAAAATGCAGCCGCTAGAGTTCTTACTAGATCAAGAAAATATGATCATATAACACCAATTTTATCATCTCTACATTGGTTACCTATTAAGTTCCGTATCAATTACAAGGTATTGCTACTGACCTATAAAGCCCTAAATGGTTTAGCTCCAGTCTATTTAACGGACCTTCTATCGCCCTACAATCCGTTGCGCTCTTTAAGATCACTAAATTCGAGGCTTCTGGTCATTCCTAGGATATCTAAGTCCACTAAAGGAGGGAGGGCGTTCTCACATTTAGCTCCTAAACTCTGGAATAGCCTTCCTGATATTGTTCGAGGCTCAGACTCGCTGTCCCAGTTTAAAACCAGATTAAAGACGCATCTCTTTAACCAAGCATTCACATAATGCTTACCTTTTATACTACTGCCGAATCAGATCGAATGCATTAATATTATGAACATCAGCTACGCTAATTATTTCTCATCTGCCTTTCTGCTGTTATCTCGGGACGCAAGTCCCGAGGTAAATAGCGTTCGTCAGCTCCAGTTTGTATCCAGCCTCTCACGGAGACTTCGGATGATCCAACACCTGTGATGAGACGACTAAACGCCTGTGGAGAGACGACTCGACGACTGTGAAGAGACGACTCAACGCCGGCGATATGTTATGCCCTAAATTAATACATGATGAACTAACTGTATTTTCTATGTACATTTTTAATGCACTTTCTGTAAAGCTGCTTTGAAACAATGTGTATTGTGAAAAGCGCTATACAAATAAATTTGAATTGAATTGAATTGAATTGAATTGAATTAAGAATACAATGATAAATGGCATAAAAGGATCAATTCAGACTAAGATACTGGTAAAAAGGACAGAAAATTCCTACATTTCGTCAAGGGAAAATGTTTGAAACTCCAATGCTTTGTTAGGAAAAAAATTCAGGAGACTGTAATTGATGCTCTTTATTATGCTTTATTTTAATTTTTATTAATTTCATTGGAAAGAAAAGTACATAATTATATCATGCATTACCAAAGAGTCTAAAGAATGCAAAAATGCCCCCTTCAAGAACCGACTAAATAGATTACCGTATGCTTAAAGTTAACTTTACCCCTAGATCAAACCACAAAGAAAAAATAAGTGGTGCAATATTTGCCTAAATAGTTTTAGCCATTAATGCACTACAAAAATCAGCTTAAATCATCGTTATTATCATTTTCAGTTATATATTTGAAAATTGTTGCTTTTTAGTGACAGATTATTGAGTCATCTTTAAATCAGCAGAAATCAAGCAGGATCTTTTCATCCAGAGTTCTTGTAGTCCTCACATTTGGTAGGAGTGCATATGCAGCTCTCAACATACATGTAGCGATAAGAGATCGCCCTGCCATTGGCACACTTCAGCGTCACTTGTCGTTCGATGGATTTCTCCTCCTGGCAGCAAGAACAGTTGTGCATCATCATGTTCGTGTCCATTGAATACCTGTGCAGATTTCCAAGAAAACACCAGTCATATGAGTGTAGCACAGCTGGATGTGAGTTTATCCTATTATACAGTATATCCATTCAAAGGTTTGGATGCTAAGGCACACTAAAAAGTGTATGAATTTCATTGGATACCTGACAAAATATCAAACCAAATGGCTACTGCTTGTGTTGGAGATTTCCACAGAGCTAAGTTCTCTTTTCTGAGCCATTTTTTGTTTGGAGACCTTTCATCGGCTGGTGTCAAGGCAATTTTAAGTGGATGTATGAAGTCAGTTCCCTTTACATGGTGTCCCATTACTATTTTTAAAGCATTGCTTCTATTTGTTGTTTATTGCCAAATGTTGGTAACAGGGTTAAAAAAATAATAATACAGTAAAACCGTTCACATTATATTATGGTTGACGATCAACATTTCCTAAAGCTTAAGAATTTATTGACCATGTTTGTGATCATTAAGTGTGTAATATTCTCACATTGATTTGGTGTCACAGTGGCCAGCGCAGGAAGTGACTTCTACATTATCAATGGAAATGCAACCATTGACATGCAGACGGGTGACGTTCTTCTCAAGAACACAGTTGCTCCATTCACCTGAAAGATAATGGAAGCAGGTAAGCTTGTGACTAAATCTCAGTACATGCATTGCATTTTAAGTAGTGCCTATTAAAATATTTTTTTATTTACTTAATATAAATGATACATAAACACAACAGGGTAGACGGAACCATTTTAAAATAAAAATAAAATACTGTGTCAGGAAGGTTTGTATAAAGAATATCTTACAGGTTTCGCAACATCCATCCATGTCAAATTTAATTGTTCCCTGTAAAGACACAAATAATAGAAAAGAGAACATTATTCAAGCATTTCTCAAAATATGGTCAAATCTCTCCAGTTTTCCAAACCATATTTCAGGTTCCTTCTAAAAAGTACATATTTTACCCCAAAAACATTCTAATCCCAGGTTGAACATGTTAACACTGTCGTCTAGTATTAAAGGAATAATTCACACCATTTTGTCATTAGTTACTCATCCTTTATTACTTTCTTTTTTGTGTGAAACACAAAAGGTGTTATTTATCGCAGAATTTTCCAAGCCGGTCTTTTTTGGACAGTGCACGTGAATGTTGACCATGGCTGTTCAAACAAACTTACATTTTGGTCAGTTCCTCACATATCGTAAAGATGACTTGGAGTAAGAGTTGTATGGACTACTTTTAATGTTTTTATGAACCTGACAGCCCAATGATCCTCTTTCATTGGTTGGAATAACATGAGGTTATTAAATGATGACAGGAATTGTCCCCCTCTTTGATATACTAAAACCCAACTGCAACTTTTGATTTGCAAAATTATGTGTCTCTTTGGCCCTGTTAATGGTTTTGAACATTAACCTTAGTCTGAAGAAATGTGGGGGAAAAGTAATATGTCCACACTTAAGCACTAGCAGAAAGCAGTCAGGCATATAAAATACAAAAAGTGTCTCATTTATTAAGTTGAATATAGAGATTGTACTTACTGGCACACAGTACTCTGGATTTAAGGCAGGGCATGTTTTAACGCTCTCCACAATAGCAAACGAGCCATTCACTTCACGGCAGGTAGCAGTCGTACATTTGAACTTGTACCCCTCTCGATCCTAAACAAAAAGACTGGCTATATTAGGATTGAAGAATACAGCAGATTTTATGTCTTGTAAACTGAAAGAATGAAGAAAAGTTTGAGAATGTTTTTAAATGTACCTTGAGAACATGTCTGGTATTGTCTGGCGCATCATATACACACTCCTTTTGTGTACATTCTCCACAACACTCTCCAACTTTTTTCACATATGATTGCCCCTTTGTGTGTAAAAACATGTTTTAGTTTGAATATGTCACTCCTTTTCACAGACTCATTAAAAAGAACCAGGATCGGATTCACAAAACATTCTTGTTTTCAATTTAAATAAAGTTAAGAATATTTTGTATTCTTGAAAAGGTTTTTAAAAATCATTGTAAATAACATCTTAAAGTTAAGATAACCTCCAACTTGTCTTAAATCCACAAAGGTAAGATGTGTAATGCATGTATTGGGTAGTTACAAATGTTAACACTAGCTGCATACATATTATTATTATTAAAGAAAGCCGTCAATCTGATTACTTGTGGATTATTTGGTTGCATGTAAAAGTTTAGCTGTTAAACAAGAAGGCAATATCACCCCTGTAAAATCATGGTGATAGGCTACTTCAGAAAGCAACAGCCAAGCAAAATACATCCAGAGCAAGTGTGCCATACGTGGAGTTGAAGCTAGAGCTTTATACTTACAGGCCCACAGTCATGTGAACTCAAGTAAGGACATTCTCTTATGCTCTTCTCAGTCACAAGCAAGCCATTCATTTCACGACAGGTTACATTTTCACATTTGTAATTGTAGACTTCTCCAACCTAACAAAAGACAGACATGCTTCGTGATAATTGAAGAAGAAGAGCAGATTCTTTGTTTGGGGAACTGAAAGAATGAAGAAAAGTTCAAAAATCTATTCAGAAGTACCTGGAGAGTATATGTAGTGTTGTCTGCCATGTAAGTACAGTTCTTTGGTACACATGTTCCACAGCACTCTCCTTTTTGTGTCACATATTCAGAGCCCTTGAGGCGCAAAAACAAGTTTGTCATTTTAATAATCACCTTTTCTGCATTTACAACTCAGATTAATTAACTCTACCATGAGTAAAGGGTTGAGGAAAGAGCAAGAGGTGATAACCAGTTATTCTCTTTTTGGCATCTAGAGGACCAAGAAATGGGTGTGTGAAATAAAGAAGACATCCAAAACCAGGATTGCAAACCAATGGTGTGGGAAGGTGAGCAGAGACAATAGGAGGAAGAGGTCGGTAGAGAGGTACAGGACATACTTTAAATGAGATGGTATGAACAATGAACAATGGTCTCTCCTTGAGAGAGGCTGCACAGACAGTATAGCCAATGTGAGAATGTACAGTGACTTTCTATCTTTTATAAATGGTTGGGAGTTTACAGTATAATATAAATCGGTCACATTCTTATAGTAGTAGTACACATGACAGATACTGTAACTATCCAAACTATAATTTGAAAAAAGAATGGTACATTTATTGTTCGCCTTAGTACAAGTGTACAATTTAATTATTACCTCAGCACAAGGTGCACAGACTTTAGTAAGACATGTCACATTATGTAGTTGAGTCTTTGGGTCTTTATCCATTTCACAGTAACATTCCACACAAGGCTCCGTAGGGATTTGAACTCCAGGCTAGAGAGAAGAGCAAAGTAAGGAATGTGAACCCAACATTTGTTGTTCACAGTTTAAACAAAGATTATGGAAGCATCATGCCCATCCAAACCCCCTCAGATATTGTGCATTTGTAATAATTAAATGGTTAATGTAAAAAAAAAAAGTCTAAAACAATATGGTACATATGATCCATTCACATTTATTTCTGTCATCTACCCACCCTGATTCTGCTCAAAGCTTGTCAAAAGGTGGTCAGTAATGTTAAAATTGTAAAGTTGTGAAAATGCAGACCAACATGGTAGAACTGACAAATTACACCACAGGAAAACATGACTTTCAATTTAACAGTGTTTGCCTTTGTGTAATTTAAAAAAATCCAGGCTTTTCCTATCATATGTAATTAGAGTAAACAAATGAACCTAGAACCTCACCTTGTATTCAGTGTTATTGTACACACAGACTTCTTTGCGCACTGGTCAGAAAAATAAATAATATTAGAAACTGCTTACTAATTCAGTTCAGTAAATCCTGACATATGCCACACAATATGTCCATTGAATTTCCTTGTAAAGTATGCATACTGTAACAGCAATAATATATTAACAATTACTCAGACTACTGGTTTAGATGAATAAAAAATCTGAGACTTACCACAGGCTGGACAGCAACTATTAGTAGTCGTATTTGCTGCCAACTCAAATCCCAAATCACATTTCTTCTGAAGACACACCTCGAGATCACACACTGAATGGGTTGAGATTAAACAGCGAGTCATTTTAAACAATTGTTGAATGTTTGGATGCGTTTTGATGGATGTTTATTGTAGTTAGATTTTTTTTAGCTCAAAAGTGGAACACATTTTAAGGTGCTCTCAAACTAGATTAGTCATTTTTGTTGTCAAACTGTCTGAATACCTTGTAAGTGCTTGTCTGGTTCAAATTCTTAATCTGTATTATGAAGTACTGTCACAAAAGTACTTGCTAACAAGTTTTATATATTCAGAATGACTTAAAAAAATTCCTTTTGACTAACCACAAGTTGGACAGCAGTTTTTAATTGTTGTTTTGTATTCTTTGCCACAGGGTTTAATGGTAGGACACTTAACAGGCTCTTTCACAACACCAAAGCTGTCAATGGAGCAGTTGTATATGGTACAGTTAAAGATCCATGTATCCCCAGGCTACAAAAGAAGATGATCATTAGTGACAGTTAGTTAATGTAACTAATGTAGTTAATGTAATCCACAACAGAAACATACCAGTCTAGGTGATCCATCAGGGCCCATGCAATCTAGGAGGGATTTATACAAAATTAACAAAATGGCATAAAGAGTATTCATCTATAAACAATGAAGTAACATTTCTTACCGCAGTTAGGTGTACATTTATCTGTCGTTGAACTAACTAGATATGTGTTGTCAGGACAGAAACAACCTTCCATGAATGTTTTTTGACAATTTTTGCCTTGGCAATCTTTCTCCACAAACATATCATTGTATCTGGTATTTAAATACAATAGAAGACGGTTACATACGGTAATATTTGGAGCATGTAGTATTACATTTACTCCACACAAAGATGATGTTATGTCATGACTAGAGTTTAGACCTTTACCTTGAACTGCAGGTTTTTTCTATTTTAGGCCCACATGCCTTGTAGACTTTGTTACTTGGGCACTTGTATTCTGTTATGGAAACCAACAATTAATATATTCATAATCCTCCTATAAGTGCAAATGTGTTAGTTATGCTTACTATATCAACATAATGAATTGCTACAGTTGAGGAGTATTAAAATGAAAAGATGCCTTAAAAATACTGAAAGAAAATACTCTGCTATAAAGTACTGCAATGGTGGGTTAATTTAGCTGTTTTACCGCATAGCCCTTTGAGGTCAGCTGAGTTTTTCCAGTCCACACAAACAGACTGCAGGCCACATTCCTGTGCATAGGCCTCCAGGCTGATACACGCAACAGACTTATTTTGAAGGGCACATGCATCATATTTGCATGCCTCATAATAGTTTTGATATGGAACAACCCCATGGCATTTTTCAAATAATCTGTGAAGAACATGCAAAATTGTGACTTTCAATATAGCACAAAAAAAAATTTCAGAGATACAAAATTAATACTTTTAGGACAGTTCACCTAAAAATGAAAAGCTGGACCAATTTTTTTCTGCAGTTTAGCTCCAACCTTGATCAAAATCACCTGCTTGTAATTTTCAATTAATCCTGAAGGACCTTAATTAACTTGTTGAAGTGTGTTTGATTAGGGCTAAAGCTAAATTTCTCAGGACAATGGTCCTTCAAGGAAAGTCACCATGCCTTTCTTTGTTGTGTTTCTTTGTTCAATGCCTGCTACAGAGTGTGCGATTTCAGCAATTAAGATCATTACAGACCACACTGTACGACATGGATCTAATAACCTTGGGTACGACATGTATAGACTGTACGATGATGACACCTATTGAATCGTAGTCTACGACGTAAATTAGTATAGAAGAATAAAACTTCATCAGCGTGCGCTAGTGGTAAACGAATAGAGCAAGATGAATCGCACTTTGGCAATTTTATGTGTGCTTAAAAAAGAGGAGGAAGCGAATGAAGAGGATATGGACATAGTCATGGCTATGGAAACTTGTACTTTTTCTTTGTTTGTATTTCACTTTAATTAATGCATTGTTTGTAAAAAAAAATATATATTTAATCTTATTTTTGTAAAGCGCTTTGAAATGCTAGTTAAAGGCACTATAGAAAATAAAGTTTATTCTTTTTATGACATCTTGAACAGTTTTTGAGTCAGAAGCATGTCTGCGTAGGTAGAGCAAGTATGCCGTTATGATTACATTTTGAAAGATTAAAGCTTTGGCTTTGCCTTACTTGCTCTTGATGAGTTCACAGGCGTTGTAAATGTCAGATGAACAACTTGTATTTTTTGTAGTTACATTAGGAGGATTGCATCCTGGGGGTACCATCCAGAACTGTGCCATGTGTTCACAAGATTTGTCAATTGTTCCGTTAGGGAGTCTGCAGTCATTTGCTGTGTTATTGTCACAGACCCCTTAATAATGTTAACAGTATAAAGTAAAAAAAAAATAAAAAATACAGAAACATTAGACATGCAGTTCAATAAGTCACTATTTAGTTAGATAAAAAATTTTTTTTTTATCTAAATCAAATTGCAGGCACAGTCACCAGATAATTAAAATAAACAAATAAACATTCAGGCAAAGTCTTGAGATACCAATCTTTGTAGCGGACAGATAAAATCTAATTTATTTATCATTGTCATTTTACACCAAGGGATCTGAGATCTGTACTTACCACAATGTCCCTCAGTATTATGATGGAAGTATGAGAATGGGAGTTTGACAATAACACCTAGATGCCCGACTATAATCTCAGCTTTAATATCAGATACATTCACGAGCACTGTAATGCCAGTAGTGGTAATGATTATATCTCCCAGTTGGATTGTTGGCTTCATCTCTGTATCATTAACAAAGACCTGTGGGAAACAAGGCATTTTGGAGTTATAATGAAAATCATATTCTAGAATGTAGAATATTGTTATTTTGCAATTTGTCATGAACAACATGAGAGCACATGGTGCGCAGTTCATTGAATGGATATAAAGTCTGTTTTGGCACAGTTGTGGACAGCAGAGAAAAAAAAATATTTCCTACAAACTTAAATAAAAAAAGATGATAATATTATGCATAATTAAGAAAGGACAATAAGTCATCTTTTAAAAGGAAAGAGAAAATGCTTTTCAAATAAGGCAGATGCTAAAACAGATGTTATGTGACACATTCTTGGTCAATCAGGAACAAAAATATGCAGGGTATAAAAAAATATAACCAATTTCATTAAATATGGTTTCATATGAAATGAGGATAAACATGGATTCTGTGGTCCACATTGCATTTTACTCTGGGTTCGGGCCAAATTCCGAGCTCGGAGCTCTCCAAATACACATAAATTACTATATCTGATTTCATGTACGTGTGAACTCGTGAAATAGAAAGTGACTGTAAGAAAATAGCTAAAGCATTGAAAATTCCCATTTCCACCATCAAGGCAATAATTAAGAAGTTCCATTTAATTAAAGATGTTACAAATCTGCCTGAAAGAGGATGTATGTACAGTTTATTTTGTTTTAATGTAAGGCGTGGAGGATCGTTTGAGTGGCCAAAGACTTTCCAAGGATCACAGCTGGAGAATTGCGTCAGAATCTTGTGGTCAGAAAGCCTAAAAAAAACAGCTCCTACATCACCACAAGTCGTTTAGGAGGGTAAAAAAAAAACAAAAAAAAACTCTGCTCTCATCCAAAAACAAACTATTCAGTTTTCATATTCATATTCAGTTGCCAGACACTACCGGTACTTCAAATTGGACTGAACTCTATAGAAAACTGAGTGTGTATGCACATGGACTTAGGAAACTGAAGGATCTGGTGAGATTCAGTATGGAGGAATGATCTCTGTACCAAAATCTGGACATCTGTCAAGATATCAGTGTTGTGTCGCCACTTGATGTCTGATTGAAAATCTGATCTTTAGAAAAAGATCTTGTCAGTGATTTGATGAAAGTGAAAGTATTTTTGGGATATATTTTGCCAATTTTGTTTGTGAACAAATTTGTGTGGAAATAGTCGTGGCACTCACCTGGACCTCTTTAGTGTTGCTTGTCAGCTTGATTTTATTGGATTTGTAATTCACAATGACATACTCTGGGCAGGCGAGATTTTCTTTAACATCACAATAATAGTTTTTAACGTGGACACTGATATTGTATCTTGGGATGATTTCTTGGAACAAAACATAAGTGCAGTTTCCTTGGAAAGTATAATATTGTCCATCAAAGGTTTTGTAATGAGGGTCACCCCAGCTGTTGCATCTACCTGTTGTTTCAGAAAAACATTTAAAATAAAGCTAAATATAGTGCAGATATAAATATAAATATAAATAATATATTTTATATATATTATATAAAATATAATTTTATATTATAAATATAATATAATATATAGGAATAATATTAATTATATACCAATTTCACTGAGCATAGTTTAAACTTACAAGGACACTCATACTTGTAGCAGCAGCCATTGTTATAATACACTTTCTCAGGGGGAAGTCCATTGACACAGTAAGGTTGGATTGCATCTGTTGGGTCACACTGTAAAGGGATTGAGTTAAAAAAGTTAAAAGTGTACTACAATAACTTGAAAGAGTTGCTGCTATGCTGTTGCTAGGGTTCTCTTCCTAGTAGCTTACTGGCACCAAATCAAAATAGCGCACTCATTCTGGCTCTCAAATATAAATCAGGGTGCCTCCTTTAATGTAAGTCTATGACATTTTTTCTCCCGTTTTATCCACCACAAAGTTGTAATTCAATTGCTTAGAAAGTAATAGCACATATCTCCTCAAAAAAGGGCATAATTTCAGGTCTCATTCATGTCTGAAGCCCAAAAGGTGTGGAACAACCTACTCACTGAAAATATAGTTAGAGTGAGGGATTTGTTCAAATCCTAATTATTGGCAGTAGAAAGCACCACTTATACTTTAAGAAAACCAACAAATGTTGGGCCAACACACTTTTGGTGCTTAGCCCAACAGTACATGGTTAGTTTACCTTCTGGTAACATGGGATACTGCTGGTTGTAGTGGGAATTGTAGATGTGTTGTTTACTTTCTGATGTCCAGGTGTTGTGGAGTTGGATGGTGGCTCTGTGTGCACAGTGAAGTTGGTCGAAGAGATTATAGTAGATGATGTTGATGTTTCTGTAGATGTTTTTGTTACACTAGTTGTTGTAGTGGTGAAAGAGGTTGTAGGTGTCTTTGTCGATGTTGGTGTTGTAGGAGTTGTAGAAGGTGTTGTTTCTGTAGATGTTGTTACAGTTGTTGTAGGAGTGGAAGTGGTTGTAGTTGTCTCTGTAGATGTTGTTGTAGAAGTTGGTGTCTCTGTAGATGTCGTTGTTACAGTAGTTGTTGTAGTGGTAAAAGAGGTTGTAGGTGTCTCTGTTGATGTTGTAGGAGTTGTAGAAGGTGATGTTTCTGTAGATGTTGTTACAGTAGTTGTAGGAGTGGAAGTGGTTGTAGTTGTCTCTGTAGATGTTGTTGTAGAAGGTGTTGTCTCTGTAGATATTGTTGATACACTAACTGTTGTAGAAGTAGTAGTGGAAATTGTTGTAGAACAAACATTGCAACATACACGTATTTTATAATTATAACAAAGTGGTATCATGCGATCTGCATTTTCTTCATTTGAACACATCAGGCCATAGGATGCATTGCAATGCATGGTTTGATCCAACTCTCCCAAGGACTTGTCTGGATAATCTACTGCCCTGCAATCAATGTCTTCTGGTGTCTGACAGGATATTTTATGTGAAGTCCACAAAGCATTAATGGATTCTGTTTCCAATCCTTGTGGTTCTCTGCTGGGTTCGTTGCTGTCAAACCAGTCTGACCACTTACAACTTTCAGCTGACAAGTTACAACTGAGCGGTGTTGTTACTGACACTGTAGGAGTTGTTGTTACACTAGTTGTTGTAGAGGTGAAAGAGGTTGTAGGTGTCTTTGTCGATGTTGGTGTTGTAGGAGTTGTAGAAGGTGTTGTTTCTGTAGATGTTGTTACAGTTGTTGTAGGAGTGGAAGTGGTTGTAGTTGTCTCTGTAGATGTTGTTGTAGAAGTTGGTGTCTCTGTAGATGTCGTTGTTACAGTAGTTGTTGTAGTGGTAAAAGAGGTTGTAGGTGTCTCTGTTGATGTTGTAGGAGTTGTAGAAGGTGATGTTTCTGTAGATGTTGTTACAGTAGTTGTAGGAGTGGAAGTGGTTGTAGTTGTCTCTGTAGATGTTGTTGTAGAAGGTGTTGTCTCTGTAGATGTTGTTGTAGAAGGTGTTGTCTCTGTAGATGTTGTTGTTATACTAACTGTTGTAGAAGTAGTAGTGGAAATTGTTGTAGAACAAACATTGCAACATACACGTATTTTATAATTATAACAAAGTGGTATCATGCGATCTGCATTTTCTTCATTTGAACACATCAGGCCATAGGATGCATTGCAATGCATGGTTTGATCCAACTCTCCCAAGGACTTGTCTGGATAATCTACTGCCCTGCAATCAATGTCTTCTGGTTTCTGACAGGTTATTTTATGTGAAGTCCACAAAGCATTAATGGATTCTGTTTCCAATCCTTGTGGTTCTCTGCTGGGTTCGTTGCTGTCAAACCAGTCTGACCACTTGCAACTTTCAGCTGACAAGTTACAACTGAGCGGTGTTGTTACTGACACTGTAGGAGTTGTTGTTACACTAGTTGTTGTAGTGGTGAATGAGGTTGTAGGTGTCTCTGTCGATGTTGGTGTTGTAGGAGTTGTAGAAGGTGTTGTTTCTGTAGATGTTGTTACAGTAGTTGTTGTAGGAGTGGAAGTGGTTGTAGTTGTCTCTGTAGATGTTGTTGTAGAAGTTGGTGTCTCTGTAGATGTCGTTGTTACAGTAGTTGTTGTAGTGGTAAAAGAGGTTGTAGGTGTCTCTGTTGATGTTGTAGGAGTTGTAGAAGGTGATGTTTCTGTAGATGTTGTTACAGTCGTTGTAGGAGTGGAAGTGGTTGTAGTTGTCTCTGTAGATGTTGTAGAAGGTGTTGTCTCTGTAGATGTTGTTGTTATACTAACTGTTGTAGAAGTAGTAGTGGAAATTGTTGTAGAACAAACATTGCAACATACACGTATTTTATAATTATAACAAAGTGGTATCATGCGATCTGCATTTTCTTCATTTGAACACATCAGGCCATAGGATGCATTGCAATGCATGGTTTGATCCAACTCTCCCAAGGACTTGTCTGGATAATCTACTGCCCTGCAATCAATGTCTTCTGGTTTCTGACAGGTTATTTTATGTGAAGTCCACAAAGCATTAATGGATTCTGTTTCCAATCCTTGTGGTTCTCTGCTGGGTTCGTTGCTGTCAAACCAGTCTGACCACTTGCAACTTTCAGCTGACAAGTTACAACTGAGCGGTGTTGTTACTGACACTGTAGGAGTTGTTGTTACACTAGTTGTTGTAGTGGTGAATGAGGTTGTAGGTGTCTCTGTCGATGTTGGTGTTGTAGGAGTTGTAGAAGGTGTTGTTTCTGTAGATGTTGTTACAGTAGTTGTTGTAGGAGTGGAAGTGGTTGTAGTTGTCTCTGTAGATGTTGTTGTAGAAGTTGGTGTCTCTGTAGATGTCGTTGTTACAGTAGTTGTTGTAGTGGTAAAAGAGGTTGTAGGTGTCTCTGTTGATGTTGTAGGAGTTGTAGAAGGTGATGTTTCTGTAGATGTTGTTACAGTAGTTGTAGGAGTGGAAGTGGTTGTAGTTGTCTCTGTAGATGTTGTAGAAGGTGTTGTCTCTGTAGATGTTGTTGTTATACTAACTGTTGTAGAAGTAGTAGTGGAAATTGTTGTAGAACAAACATTGCAACATACACGTATTTTATAATTATAACAAAGTGGTATCATGCGATCTGCATTTTCTTCATTTGAACACATCAGGCCATAGGATGCATTGCAATGCATGGTTTGATCCAACTCTCCCAAGGACTTGTCTGGATAATCTACTGCCCTGCAATCAATGTCTTCTGGTTTCTGACAGGTTATTTTATGTGAAGTCCACAAAGCATTAATGGATTCTGTTTCCAATCCTTGTGGTTCTCTGCTGGGTTCGTTGCTGTCAAACCAGTCTGACCACTTGCAACTTTCAGCTGACAAGTTACAACTGAGCGGTGTTGTTACTGACACTGTAGGAGTTGTTGTTACACTAGTTGTTGTAGTGGTGAATGAGGTTGTAGGTGTCTCTGTCGATGTTGGTGTTGTAGGAGTTGTAGAAGGTGTTGTTTCTGTAGATGTTGTTACAGTAGTTGTTGTAGGAGTGGAAGTGGTTGTAGTTGTCTCTGTAGATGTTGTTGTAGAAGTTGGTGTCTCTGTAGATGTCGTTGTTACAGTAGTTGTTGTAGTGGTAAAAGAGGTTGTAGGTGTCTCTGTTGATGTTGTAGGAGTTGTAGAAGGTGATGTTTCTGTAGATGTTGTTACAGTCGTTGTAGGAGTGGAAGTGGTTGTAGTTGTCTCTGTAGATGTTGTAGAAGGTGTTGTCTCTGTAGATGTTGTTGTTATACTAACTGTTGTAGAAGTAGTAGTGGAAATTGTTGTAGAACAAACATTGCAACATACACGTATTTTATAATTATAACAAAGTGGTATCATGCGATCTGCATTTTCTTCATTTGAACACATCAGGCCATAGGATGCATTGCAATGCATGGTTTGATCCAACTCTCCCAAGGACTTGTCTGGATAATCTACTGCCCTGCAATCAATGTCTTCTGGTTTCTGACAGGTTATTTTATGTGAAGTCCACAAAGCATTAATGGATTCTGTTTCCAATCCTTGTGGTTCTCTGCTGGGTTCGTTGCTGTCAAACCAGTCTGACCACTTGCAACTTTCAGCTGACAAGTTACAACTGAGCGGTGTTGTTACTGACACTGTAGGAGTTGTTGTTACACTAGTTGTTGTAGTGGTGAATGAGGTTGTAGGTGTCTCTGTCGATGTTGGTGTTGTAGGAGTTGTAGAAGGTGTTGTTTCTGTAGATGTTGTTACAGTAGTTGTTGTAGGAGTGGAAGTGGTTGTAGTTGTCTCTGTAGATGTTGTTGTAGAAGTTGGTGTCTCTGTAGATGTCGTTGTTACAGTAGTTGTTGTAGTGGTAAAAGAGGTTGTAGGTGTCTCTGTTGATGTTGTAGGAGTTGTAGAAGGTGATGTTTCTGTAGATGTTGTTACAGTCGTTGTAGGAGTGGAAGTGGTTGTAGTTGTCTCTGTAGATGTTGTAGAAGGTGTTGTCTCTGTAGATGTTGTTGTTATACTAACTGTTGTAGAAGTAGTAGTGGAAATTGTTGTAGAACAAACATTGCAACATACACGTATTTTATAATTATAACAAAGTGGTATCATGCGATCTGCATTTTCTTCATTTGAACACATCAGGCCATAGGATGCATTGCAATGCATGGTTTGATCCAACTCTCCCAAGGACTTGTCTGGATAATCTACTGCCCTGCAATCAATGTCTTCTGGTTTCTGACAGGTTATTTTATGTGAAGTCCACAAAGCATTAATGGATTCTGTTTCCAATCCTTGTGGTTCTCTGCTGGGTTCGTTGCTGTCAAACCAGTCTGACCACTTGCAACTTTCAGCTGACAAGTTACAACTGAGCGGTGTTGTTACTGACACTGTAGGAGTTGTTGTTACACTAGTTGTTGTAGTGGTGAATGAGGTTGTAGGTGTCTCTGTCGATGTTGGTGTTGTAGGAGTTGTAGAAGGTGTTGTTTCTGTAGATGTTGTTACAGTAGTTGTTGTAGGAGTGGAAGTGGTTGTAGTTGTCTCTGTAGATGTTGTTGTAGAAGTTGGTGTCTCTGTAGATGTCGTTGTTACAGTAGTTGTTGTAGTGGTAAAAGAGGTTGTAGGTGTCTCTGTTGATGTTGTAGGAGTTGTAGAAGGTGATGTTTCTGTAGATGTTGTTACAGTCGTTGTAGGAGTGGAAGTGGTTGTAGTTGTCTCTGTAGATGTTGTAGAAGGTGTTGTCTCTGTAGATGTTGTTGTTATACTAACTGTTGTAGAAGTAGTAGTGGAAATTGTTGTAGAACAAACATTGCAACATACACGTATTTTATAATTATAACAAAGTGGTATCATGCGATCTGCATTTTCTTCATTTGAACACATCAGGCCATAGGATGCATTGCAATGCATGGTTTGATCCAACTCTCCCAAGGACTTGTCTGGATAATCTACTGCCCTGCAATCAATGTCTTCTGGTTTCTGACAGGTTATTTTATGTGAAGTCCACAAAGCATTAATGGATTCTGTTTCCAATCCTTGTGGTTCTCTGCTGGGTTCGTTGCTGTCAAACCAGTCTGACCACTTGCAACTTTCAGCTGACAAGTTACAACTGAGCGGTGTTGTTACTGACACTGTAGGAGTTGTTGTTACACTAGTTGTTGTAGTGGTGAATGAGGTTGTAGGTGTCTCTGTCGATGTTGGTGTTGTAGGAGTTGTAGAAGGTGTTGTTTCTGTAGATGTTGTTACAGTAGTTGTTGTAGGAGTGGAAGTGGTTGTAGTTGTCTCTGTAGATGTTGTTGTAGAAGTTGGTGTCTCTGTAGATGTCATTGTTACAGTAGTTGTTGTAGTGGTAAAAGAGGTTGTAGGTGTCTCTGTTGATGTTGTAGGAGTTGTAGAAGGTGATGTTTCTGTAGATGTTGTTACAGTAGTTGTAGGAGTGGAAGTGGTTGTAGTTGACTCTGTAGATGTTGTAGAAGGTGTTGTCTCTGTAGATGTTGTTGTTATACTAACTGTTGTAGAAGTAGTAGTGGAAATTGTTGTAGAACAAACATTGCAACATACACGTATTTTATAATTATAACAAAGTGGTATCATGCGATCTGCATTTTCTTCATTTGAACACATCAGGCCATAGGATGCATTGCAATGCATGGTTTGATCCAACTCTCCCAAGGACTTGTCTGGATAATCTACTGCCCTGCAATCAATGTCTTCTGGTGTCTGACAGGTTATTTTATGTGAAGTCCACAAAGCATTAATGGATTCTGTTTCCAATCCTTGTGGTTCTCTGCTGGGTTCGTTGCTGTCAAACCAGTCTGACCACTTACAACTTTCAACTGACAAGTTACAACTGAGCGGTGTTGTTACTGACACTGTAGGAGTCGTTGTTACACTAGTTGTTGTAGTGGTGAATGAGGTTGTAGGTGTCTCTGTCGATGTTGGTGTTGTAGGAGTTGTAGAAGGTGTTGTTTCTGTAGATGTTGTTACAGTAGTTGTTGTAGGAGTGGAAGTGGTTGTAGTTGTCTCTGTAGATGTTGTTGTAGAAGTTGGTGTCTCTGTAGATGTCGTTGTCACAGTAGTTGTTGTAGTGGTGAAAGAGGTTGTAGGTGTCTCTGTTGATGTTGTAGGAGTTGTAGAAGGTGATGTTTCTGTAGATGTTGTTACAGTAGTTGTAGGAGTGGAAGTGGTTGTAGTTGTGTCTGTAGATGTTGTTGTAGAAGGTGTTGTCTCTGTAGATATTGTTGTTATACTAACTGTTGTAGAAGTAGTAGTGGAAATGGTTGTAGAACAAACATTGCAACATACACGTATTTTATAATTATAACAAAATGGTATCATTCGATCTGCATTTTCTTCATTTGAACACATCAGGCCATAGGATGCATTGCAATGCATGGTTTGATCCAACTCTCCCAAGGACTTGTCTGGATAATCTACTGCCCTGCAATCAATGTCTTCTGGTGTCTGACAGGTTATTTTATGTGAAGTCCACAAAGCATCAATGGATTCAGTTTCCAATCCTTGTGGTTCTCTGCTGGGTTCGTTGCTGTCAAACCAGTCTGACCACTTACAACTTTCAGCTGACAAGTTACAACTGAGTGGTGTTGTTACTGACACTGTAGGAGTTGTTGTTACACTAGTTGTTGTAGTGGTGAAAGAGGTTGTAGGTGTCTCTGTTGATGTTGTAGGAGTTGTAGAAGGTGATGTTTCTGTAGATGTTGTTACAGTAGTTGTAGGAGTGGAAGTGGTTGTAGTTGTCTCTGTAGATGTTGTTGTAGAAGGTGTTGTCTCTGTAGATGTCGTTACAGTAGTTGTTTTAGTAGTAGTAGAAGTGGTTGTAGGTGTCTCCGTCGATGTTGTTGTGGTAGGGGTTGTGGTTATTATACAATAAGCAACACACTTCATGGTCATCTCATTCAGATATGGCTTATCTAAAGGGCACGTAGGAAAACATCCTAGTTGAATAATAAAAGGAAAGCAGAAATAGACAAAAAAGAGACTTGGTTATTGACAGGACATGTGGGGATTAACAAAATGTTTCTTTTAGGGTTGCAACAACTATCTATAATATATCTAATCTAATTTTGATAAATAATCTTTAAAAATTGTAATAAATGTAAATGAAATTAGTTTAAAAAAACACATATAAATATTAAAGGCACAGTAAGTTTTGCTGCTAGAGTTTGCTTATCCAAAACAAAGGCATTGCTTGAAGACGTGTGGATGAGCGTGGAATCATGAGAGTTGTCATCTTCACCTCCACATCCGGAAAGTAATAGACAATATGATGGGACTCTGGAAATCATGTTCATGGATGAGCAAATGTATTAAAGTTTTCTTAACGTTACTGTGGTATGAAGCAGGGTGTGAGCCTTGGGAGCAGAATGAGGCCGCTGGAGTGATTGTTAAGAGAAACCTGTGCGACACACCGGTCTCATGGTGCATTGAGAGCAGTGGAGCATTTATTTTGCCTATATGCATAATGCATATGCATAACGCTTCTGCTCCTTACGTTCGTGCGTTAGTGGGGTAACGCCACACTGTTTTACTTGGTTAAAACAATCATACTAAATACATTTGAGTGTGTTGAAAGTTATGTAATAAGGTTACTCTGTGCGTTAGCTTGGTGACTGCTTTGAGACACTCATTGCCGTAAGCTAGATCAATATTATATTAATAAAAGTTGGATGCAGGGCCGGCGCTCCGCACACGCACATCACGCACTGCGCGTAGGGCACCAAGTGCTTGGGGGGGCACCAAAAAATCTGGTCGTGAAAAATCATCACAATAGGCTACTAGTAAAAATAACAAATAAAATATGTCTAAAGCATGTTAATATACAAAAGCAATACAAAAGTAATATAGGCCTAGACCAAATTAGTCGAGAAAAAGGTGAATCTCCTGTGCCAGTTTCCCTCTGGTGCCCCCCCTTCCCCACCTCCCAGTGGTCTGTTCGATTATGCCTCAATCAATGTCAAATTTGGCAGACACCGACCTCAGACATGGCCTCGAAAAGGCACCAAGAGTCGGGGGCGGAAAAAAGGAAAAAGAAGAGACAGCGGGATGATACTCGCGTGTCGCTTGCAGGTACGACAATGTTTTAAATAAAAATGTTAGTTTTGTAGCGCGGGCGCCCTTGCGTCGTGTATGCATGTCCAGGGGGGCGTCGCTAGTAGTGCAAATGATCCGGGGCTTTTTTAGCCCTGCATGTTGAATCTTTTATTTTAACGGGGGTCCTGGGGTTTCTCCCCCGAGAAATTTTGAAACTTGGGCTGTTTAAGATGCAGTTAGTTTGTTTAAGAAGAAAAGGAAGACCGCTTAGATAAGTTTTTTTGTTGTTGTTCTATGCGGATAAGGTCCGATTCACATATCGCGCCTAAAACGCGTAGAAAATGCTAGGCGCGCGCGTTCTCCTTTGAAGCGCTAGGGCGGTTGCGCTCCGGAGGCGTCTGTCATTGCTAAGCAACCATCAGCTACGGTGCCTACGGTGCGGCATTCTGAAAAGTTGAGATGTTTTTATCTCGATGCGCCGCGGTCGCGCTTGGAAAAAACGAGCATGTCGCACCGCGACCGCGTGGCTTCCAATATGAGCGCGCATACCGCGCGCCTACATGTGAAATAATCATAGACAGTATAAGAAGGAAATAATGAACTTGAGCGCGCAAAAGACGCGATATGTGAATCGGCTCTAATGCGGTCATTTTCAAGAGGGTCATAGGCCAAGGCCCAAGGGCGACATCTGTTGGTGAAACTGCAATAAAAAAATAAAAAAACACAACCTCTTCTCAGTGTTTGTATATTTTCATATTCACTGAGTTGTCAAATTATTAGGGCTGGGAAAAGATTAATCGCATCCAAAATAAAAGAGTGGGGGGAGGCACCACCAAGCATTTGTGCTTAGGGCACCCAAATGGCTAGCGCTGGCCCTGGTTAGATGACTTGCTTGGATGAAAAGATGCTAAATAGGATGCAATTCATTTTAAAATATATTATATGATGGAGAAAATGTTGTATTATTTTTACAACCAATAAAGCTGCATCTGATTATGCTTTGTTAGCCACAAGATAGCGTTGTCTCTGAAGCATGGTACAAACATGGTACTCGCTATAAATCAAGTAATGAGATTCAAACAATAAGACTGTGTTGAGCTATATAACAAGGATTATTTTTTCTGTCAATAAATGTATTCAAACAGTGCTGCTCACCTGTCTAATAAAACACATAGGGCCATGGAAGCTTTAGCGTTAAGTTCTGCCAGGAAGACTCAATTGCTACGTCACTTATTACCTTCTCATCTATCAAATCGCGTCTAATACTTGCGGTATTAAAGACCGGTACTTACACATGTTTGAGTTCGCAGATGCTGATGCTTTCATTTACCTCCATCCTCCCCACCACCTCCAAGATGGTTCCTTCCCCCCATCCTCCCCACCACCAGGATGGTCCCTTCCCCTCCATCCTCCCCACCACCACCAGGATGGTCCCTTTCTATACCTTCCAGGGGGTCGGCTGCGCCCCTGCCTTCGTCTTCAGGCAGGAAATGCAGAGTCCGGACCCTCGGATTGTGAGCTATGGACGGGGCCTATGCCAAAGAACTTTATTGCTTGCTGGGCTATCAATAAATGTATTTATTGTTACAGTATTTATTCTCCCGAGTCTTTTTGGTAGAACTATTTTAACGATCTGAAACGCAAGTATCAAGCGCAAAGCGCAAGTAACTTTGTGGACGTATCCCGGGTGCTGTTGCTATTATACCGGCGGGATAAATGACTCTTGCGCCCGACGCAAATCTAAAAAGGGGTTGGTCTGAAGTAGCTTCATTATTCATAGGTGTGGTTTGGGTGTAACGTGAAATAAACCAATCAGAGCGTCATCTCACATTCCCTTTAAGAGCAGGCGCGCTTCTTCCATGGTGGATTGTTATTATAGCGGCGGATTTGCCAGGCGCACGCCAGGAGCGGTTCACAGCCGAGGAGACCGACGTTCTCGTCAGGGCCGTAAAAGACAGAGAAGTGATATTGTATGGGGATGGGAGAAACACACCCAAATTAGCTTCGGTTAACCAGGCGTATAATAATTTGGGAAAATGTGTAAGCTAGATTTATGCCTATTTTTTTACATCTTCATGGACACAACAATGATTTCCCTCGTGTGTTAATATTTTTCCTTGTAATAATGTATGATTTGCAAAAATGAAAACTGCTGCATCTGTTTAGATTAGAGAATCAAAGTGTATGCGCGTTGTTCACACGCTACATAATGGCCAAGCATGCGCCCTTAAAATTGCATATGACTAATGTGCAACGCGCCACTGACTTTAGACTAAGTTTTTCCTGGTCAGTGGCGGAATTGTTTTCTCAAACAGCAAAATAGCACCAGGCAACGTTTGCACCAGAACACTCTTTGCGCTGAACCGCCCCCGCGAGCGCAAGTTCATTCCCTAATTTACCGACGTGCGTCTGTGGAGGGAAAAGTCCGCTGTGCGCAGGTGCAAAATAGGAATAATACATGCGTCGGTGTACAAAGTCAATTGCGCTGGGTGCAAGATAGGGCGCATAATATCAAAGCATCTTTGGTGTTTCTATCGTTTCTTTGAAGTAAAATAAGAAATCGAGGTTAATGGATAGAACAGGCAATGCAATGACATGCAAAGTTGCTGTGTCAAGCACTTTGAAAAATGTTTCCCACCTAAATGGTGCTTGTGCTGGAGCTCGGCTGAGGGATCTGTGAAGCTCTCTTAGAACTGGCCCAAGTTTACACTGGCTTAACCTCCTCAGAGTCAGAGGCCGCTTGTCTGAAGTATAAAATCATTGGTTACCCGTAAGCCAATCACATATAACGTTTATGCGCCAGCTCAGCCGCATCGAACTTCCACTGTAAACACATGTATGATGCGAAAAACAGAGCGAATTGCATCCCTTGTCTCCATATCCGCGGTCGTTTTCGATTTCCCTAACCTAAAATACAATCTTAAACTCGGCGCTTAGAGTCTACGTCACAGCTCTCAGCCCGCCCTCTGTTCGTTGATTGGTCGGCTGTTTTCAGGCCGGAGGAAAACTGAGAGACATGTCGCTGTCTCAGACTGAGTACAGAAGCGAACTGAAATTGAGCGGAAGTACGAAGTCTGACGTAGTCAGACTAGGTGTAAACAGGGCCAGAGTGGGATATCTGGAAGAGCTTGTCTAGTGCTTAATTAGTAAATTCCCTAGTGCCGGAACAAGGGGGCGTGGCGGATCCGGCCATTTAGTGGGATGGGGAAAGGTAAAGGAACACATGTGCAATCTCTGTTGGGTTTTCAATCCTACTATTTTTATGAGCGTTTTGAAAATGCGCATAAGAAATCCTTAATGGAAAGGACATGCAAAAATAATCTCAGAATTATCAAAGACATTTATTGTGCAGATGATCTTGAGTTTTGCGTTCGTTCAAATGTGCGTTAATGTGATGGAAACAGTTTTTTTTCGCATATTGATGATGTGATGTCACATTTGTGCATGTAAATCACCATGCCATTATACATTAGGCCCAAACAGGGTCTGACAAACACAGACCTCGACATTTGTATAGAATTCAGAAGTTTAAATTCATTTTGCGCGCAGGCCGCCGGTGTATGGGCATAGTGAGCATTTAATTCACCATAAAGGCATAGTAATACTCCTTCACAGTGCAATTCTTATCAACAATGAGGAAATCAAAACTAGCCATCAGCCAGCTACGAGCTAGTCCAACTATCATTAGCGAGGTCACTAGCTATCATTGGAAAAATTGCAATTACAATTTGTTTGTAATTTCCTAATGGGCAGGGGAAGGGAAGAGCAAGGTGAAATGAAAACAAAAGTTTCAAAGTAGTTGCAAAAAGTTTTTTGCATTCAGAACTCCAATACTGATATTTCATTGTATGGCAAATTTTACATGCATTTTGTGTATTGTCGAGATGCAAAATACTATTTGTATGTAGTATTTTGTATTTAATTTGAATCTATCTATTTTGAATCTATTTTAATTTGAATCTACTGAGGTATTATTGTTTTGTTTTTTAAATACATTCTCATGTATTTTGTGCTCATCACTTGTTGCAGCCTTAGTTTCTTACTAATTGTGCAAGTAAAAACAATCCTCTACTGTTGGACATTTATACTGTAAAATATGTTCTTAGATTTAGAAAATCTAGTTAGTTTTGTACAGTAGTTCAACTGGTAGAACAAAAGTACATGTAAAAAAATAACCTTCAAGAGGAGGAATTTGATCAGAGCAAATTCCTGAAGGGTTTCTGCAGGTTTTTATGCATTTTGGTCCACAGGATTTATAGTGCCACTCACATTCTTCTTCATCATTGGAGTTGTAATAGTCACAGAATAAAGCTGCAAAAACAAACATTTCAGTCAGCACAATGACAATGTTTTCAGAGATAATAGAAGATTATGCAGATCTGTAAAATACCAACATAAACTAAGTTCTATGACACTGTGCAATTAAAGTTTATAGATAAAAGTAACCAAAATGTGTGACTTACGGCAAACTGCTGGACTCCGCCATGTCACACAAACTCCTTTTTTACGGCATTCAGCAGCATAAGCTGCCACTGCAGTACAGAAACAATCACAGTCACCTCCGCTGTCACATGCACAGGTGTCCCTTACACAGGCATCATAGTATGGGCCAGAGGCCACCTAGGAACAGAAAGATAAAATATTTTACAGCTTCCATCATGTTCATGGCAGAAGATTAGAGAAAGTTTTTTCTTCCACTTCCTCAAGAGGTTATTGTTAGTAGTTTTCTGTGCCACTACCATTACAAAATGGAATTGTAAAAACAATGATTGATTTCAAATAAGTTTCCCAAACACTCCTGCTGTCTGTCATTGGTCAAATAATTTATTTCAACAATGAAAAATAATAAACCTTTAACAAATCACCTTTTCCATTAAAAATTGTTTATACTGTTACTTACAGATGCATTGCATTTTTCAAAGACTTTTTTATTAATGATGCTGCATCGGTTTTCAGCCCAGGCTTTCCGATGTGGATTTTTTTCACAAAGGTCCATTGTGTTTGTCACATCTGGGCATGTAAGTTTCAACTTCCAGCTATTCCCAAATTCCTCTGGATCCGTCACCACTTCTCCATTGTGCTTCATAAAGTCATTGTTCGCATTGCCATCAAAGTTTCCACACAGTCCACACACCTTGCCCTATCATAGAGAACATGTGGATGTTTACGTGAGTAGTTGAATAAAGGGGAAAGTAGTTGTGTGTTTGTGTCTGAATGGCGTACCTTTAAGGGATGCATACCTTTAATTTAGGATGGAGTTGGAGCATCAGGCTTGTTTTATTGTCCCAGATTAAGTTCAAAAGACCTTCAACCTCTGTGACAATGTATATCCCTGCGGAACTGATCTGATATTGGTAATCCGTGCCATTGCTTTCAACAACACTCCCTTTGACTCCATCCTCTGATAAAAGTATCTTGTATCGCTGCAGGATTTGAATAGTGAGTAGCAAAACATTCTCCATAAATCTGATATAGGTAAATGGATATCTTTCTCTTATGATATAATCACAAAGGACAAAAAAATATGTACAGATTTTGCATTTAAAATTTTTAAATATCTACCCTCATTATATAAATGATACATTTTTACACATTTTCTAATACTAAATTCATGCTTAGGCTGAGCTATAAAATAAAATCACCCCAAAGACGAGACTGATTGACTTGCAGATGGTCTTGGTGGTCTCACAGACTTTGTTCTCTGTGACAAGGCTGAAGGTGGGAGTCTGGTCCATATTGCAATTATCCTAGAGGGGTTACACACAGTAACATGTCAGGCAGTGAAGAAGTAGACACAGAGGGGTGAATTCAATGAATAGTTGGGTAATACTTTAACTTGATGGTCCCTTTTTAAAATTCCTTTGACTATAAGTAACTTTTCAACTAGTCCTGCATGTCAACTAACTCCGTGTATTACACCGTGTCCTAACGAGACGCAATGCAATAAGATTCCAGCGACAAGCAATTTATCTGTCCACCCCAGACATAACGGGGCTACAAGATGCGACAAAATCAATCAAAAACCACAGCCAATCAGAACAGTGTGTGTACACGCTCTCTCGGCAAATGCACGGCACCAGAGATTAATCTTGATGAAACTCGCAAGGAAATGGATAGGAACTATCATATACAATTTTAATTTATTTCTAGAGCACATTTAAGACCATTTGTGTTTAATCATTTATAAGTGATATATAATTGTTAAGGATAAT
Organism: Semotilus atromaculatus; assembly: GCA_031834385.1. NCBI lineage: Eukaryota > Metazoa > Chordata > Actinopteri > Cypriniformes > Leuciscidae > Semotilus > Semotilus atromaculatus. Next base: position 16,995,416 of record JAULUF010000027.1, read on the forward strand.
GCATAATTATTAAGCAGGTTTTCTTTTACACGTAAAACTGGCCAAAAAAGAGATTTAACTAACACTGAAAAGTCAAAAATAATTGAATGCTCATAAGTCGGCTGCAATATTAAAGGTGCCATATGTAAAAATTGAGGTAAAAATATCCAATAAATGAGCTACACGCATCAAAAGAATGAGAAGAAATAAGTGCGATGATGTCATTAAAAAAATGACAAGTTATAGTGCTGCCGAGATATAAACCTGAATTAGCATGCTAAATTACTAGCCCCGGCCGCGATATTTTTTTTCCCAGGATGGTAGGGGAAGACTCATGAATATTCATTAGGGAACTCATCCCTGATTGGTCTGATGACCTACCCCTAACCCCACCCCTAAACCTACCCGTCACTGGGGTTACGACCAAGATTGAACCCCGCCCCTAAACCTATCCGTCACTGGGGTTATGACCAATCAGGGATGAGATCCCTAATGAATATTCATGAGTCTTCCCCTACCATCCTGGGAAAAAAAATATCGCGCCCCGGCCCGGCAGGTGTCATAATACCAGTTTCGGTATTATGTTTGTTTTTATTGTTTGAATTGCGTAATAAAATTGACAGAATCTGAGAGCTGAGATTTTTTTATATCATAACTAACCTGCTCTGTCTAGTCTGTCGGTCTCCGTGTCCTCTTTGTTTTGCGATTTTTCTGTGCGTGACAAAATTGATGTGTGGCGTGAGAGCGTGTGAAAAGTGTCAATTGCGTGTGTCTCACGGTGAATTCGTGAGAGTTGGCAGCTCTGAATGGCGCTAGCTTGGTCAACATCAGCGAATGCTGTCTGTCAAATTAATGTAATTCAAACTAACAATAAAAAATTTAATATGAACAAAACGAATACCGTAAAACTTCACATAATAGCCCGGGCTTTTATTTTCCCAAATCGTCGAACTGCACCAGCTTGTATTTGAGACAGGCGTCTATATGAGACCGGCCTTTATAATTTAGTGTTAAATTATAATCTCAAAATCTCAAAATCTCCAAATGCTCCACGTGAAACTGCGGTCTTACTATCGTGTCAAATGATTTGGTAAATATGCACGAGGGAGAGAGAGCAGGACCGCGCTCGTGTTGTTTGAAGACGTGAGAATGTGCGCGCGCGGCCGGGGCTCGCGCTCGCGCTCGCGCTCGCGTTCTCTCTCTCTCTCTCTCCTCGTAACGCGCCCTGTCAAGCGCAGCGGCAGCAGTCATTCTATTCTACATCCCTCACCGATCCCTTTCTGGAGGTATACTGCCCCCCATCTGGTATGGAATATGTGGAGTATGAATTGATTTTTTGACATAAGGCACCTTTAAATCAATTAGAAATTGCTAATTGATTTGAAATTAGAAAATGACCAATGGACAGCAAAATGCTCGATAGTTCAGCAGCGTCATACAAGAACAGGACAAGAAGAAAAGACACATGTGAACTGCAAAAAAAAAAAAGAATTAAGGTGAAGAATTAGGTGTGAAACCGTCAGAAACCCTTTAGTCTCCAGCGCCACCATTTTATAGAATGGCAACCTACTGAAAGATTATGTATAATTTCAGTTAACTTTAGTCAGATGCATTTACATTGTGACTGTGATCAGATGTAATCCACTCTGTCTGTGTCTGCAAAGGTGTGTGCCAAATGGCCCATTCAGGTGTATGGCCCACAGAAACTGATTGGTGCGAATGACAAAGAATCAGCATTGCTCAGAGTGGATTAGCAAGTTAGATCGATCTCCTGTGGGAGGTCCTAACAGGTTTCTATTGTTTGTAGCCCATAGGCTTTGTCTTCATGTATAAAGTTCTGTCTCACAGACAGAACGTTGGGTTAAGATTGTTGAAGGGTGACATGCTAACATCGATGCTTAAGGACTGCTACACTACAAACCTTCAATAAATTCTTCTCCCCACAAGAACTCTGGTCATGCTTACTTATTTTATGTATTGGAGAAATCTAATACATTGGCGAGCCACCCAAACCACTGCTCGGCCAAATACAGCAAAATCTAACACTACCCTAGAGTCTCCAGAAGTACCAGTGAGCATTTTGCTGTCCATTGGTCGTGCCTAATTTAGCCATTTCTAATATTGTATTAGTATTGCATCCTTCTAATGAAAATTTTCAGTACTTTTCAGTACGAGTTAAATCTCTTTTTTGGCCTATTTTACCAGTAAAATAAAACATACTTAATTATGCACACCTAAATATGAGGCATTTTTCACTTCCAGCCTTCCTTAATTATTTATCACTTATAAATTATTAAACACAAAATTAATAGTAGTTATTAAGATTGATGTGGTTTGAAATTGGTAAAATGTGCTTGGAAAAAATATGATTACAATATCAACTTGCATAATAATTATGCACACACTGTTTTATACGTCAATCAAAATAAAATTTAAATTGCAATATGGGGTGATATGATATAACACACACACACACATTATTTTCTAATAATTCAACAGCCCGGAGTCAATTATTCATTACATATATTAATATTTTGCTTCGGTATGTAATGAAATAAAGACTGTACTCTAAAATAAGTCCAGATACTTGAAAATTTACTTAATTAGACTACAGTAACAAAGTAAAAGTACTTATTTGAATTTGAGAATAGAGTAACTTAGTTACTATCCACCACTGAGAGACACAGAAAAGGAAAAACCTACACGGGCTAAGGTGTGTTCACTGTCTCTGTGGAAGTTATATCTCCTGCCATCAAAAGTCTTGAAATGACCTTCACCGTAGACGGTACAGGTGCCGTAGCATTCCTTTTCTGTACAAATCCACATCCCATCTTTGCATGTGCTAAAATATTAAACATATATCCGATTGTTTATTAAACAATTATCATCATTGTTAACAATACAATATAACAACATGAGTTATCTATATGATGAGTGAGTGGGTGTCTGGCTCACCAGGTGTTACAGTCCTCTTTAAGTTGCTTTCCAGGTAAATAGGTGACTCCATTGTGGGTACAATTACATTTTTTCCTCTCCACACACCCACCTTTACCATCAGCCAGAAGGCCGTCTGGACACACACACCCTGATACACACCCTGTGCTCACCTATAGCCAATACAAACCAAAGAAGGACCAACATTATACAACATTATGTCCCTATACAATATATATGTATATATATATATTATTCTTTTCATTCTTTTTATGTGTTCTTATCCATCCATCCCTTCTAACTCACACAATTGTTTAGGTCTTGTTTCTCACATGTCCTCTGACACTCTGTCCCTCTTGTTCCAGGATTTGAGCAGTTGAAGAAGAACATTGGATCTTTACAGTCTACATCAGAATAGCACATGGATGAGGAGCAGAAAACTTGCACACATCATACCAATATTGCTGTATCTCAGTAATTTGGCAGATGGTATTGCTCAAAGTGATATTTTCTGCTCACCTTCTTGCCTGGAGCAGTTCAATTTTCCATGGTTACATATGCTGTAACATGACAAAAAAAGACAAGAAAACATCAAAGAGTAACTACAGGGTTTTTATCAATAATGAATGAGTCAATAACGGGGTATGTTGAACTACTATTTTTACCATGTAACACCATTATTGTAGAATATTCCTGATGTGTCTATGACCTTGTCACCATGGTAACAAGGACATTGGTCAGCGTGTACACAGCTGCCGGCTTCATTAAGGTATGTTCCCTCAGGACAGACACAGCCGTCTACAGGTGTGAAGGACCCTTGGCAGGTGTTATCATGTACACTGAGAGAGCGGCAGGTGCTTCCACAGCTGGTCACTCCGTAAGAGTACTTCATGTTGCCTGGACACTCAGTCCCTGTTCAGACAGATTACCACACTTTAGTAATGATTCATTGTTTCATTTCATGCAAAATCAACACAATGTGATTCAAATGCACATTAATAATATAATAGTCTCATTCACATTTAAATTTCATGCCCTACATATTCACAAACAAATACATGAAGTTCTCACCACAGGGCTCTGAATCCATCCATCCCTGGAGAGTGACTCCTTTGGCAGCACATGCGTGGGCATAAGTGGACACGGCCGCACACATACACTTCTCTGAACACTTGCATGTGTCATAGACACACCACTGCAAAGGATGAAACCCAAATTACATTAATAAAGGGGGCTCTTTAAATGTATACCATATAATTTAAATGAAAAGAGTCTGTTTAGTGCAAAAAGACTCACTTGGTAGTAAATCTCAGGACATATTTCCGAATGACATGGGGAAAAGACTCCGGTTTGGTTTGTGAGACGGGAACACCAGTCTTTAGCTATTTGCTCTGAATGAAATGGATAAAAACGTTCAGCACAGCTGATTTTTAACCCTATCCTGTCCTTGTCCTCTAGTATCCCAAATAACATGGATCAAAAATATCAGGAAGGGGAAAACAAAGCCTCTATTTATACTATGAACTATTTTTTATGTTCTCTCAAAATCCTTTTATCAGTGCATGTTGTTTTAATGTTTATAAAATGAGTACCTGTCTGCGAAACCACGCTACAGGGATTTTCTGGGAATAATGTGTTTTTGACATCTGTACAACTGTACAAGTTTTTCGTCCATAAGTTGACAAAGGTGATTGGTGTGCCCTCTGTAATGCCTGATTCAGTTTTAAAGTCGTCTGTTTGGACGTCGTTATAGTTTCCACACAGACCTGAGAAGAGCAAGGTGTAGAATTAAAAAAAGTTAGACGGTCATAACATACTCTTTTATTAATTTTGTCTATATGATACATTTCCTAAAATATATGTGCAGAGGGTAGAGTTACTACATTACTGGGGTCATTACAATCAAAATTACAAAATGATTTGCTGTCTTCTTAACTAACCACTCATTTTCCCTTTCTCTTTAGTGCTGGCTACAATATACAACTGCATGACTGGAGCCAACTGGATCTCTAGACGAAGACTCTTCATATCAGCAATAATGAAGGAGGAAGAGGGCTGGAAGATGCTCACAGGACCTGCATGGGACAACAAAATGAGTGGGTAAGAAATAAAACCAGGCGGAAAAGAGTTTTTCATCTCAATCAGCTCCCTAGTTCAGTAGTCAGGGCATTGACCAGAGATTTGGCCATTTGTCTCAATCGTGAAATCCTTCCAGTGTTCTGAAACATTTGCTCCCTAAAAAATCCCACAATGCACCGCAAAAACCAGGGAGCATCGATGCTCACTGTGTTCCCTTAACGTATATTCTGTTACATTTTCTGAAGCGTAACATAAATTGCACGAGCCAAACACACAATATCATGACACGCAATAGAAGTTTTGAAAAATCTAACTATTTAGGCTTTGTTTACACCTGGTATTAAGATGTGTTTTGGTCGATCTGATCACAAAATCGACAACACTAAATACAGGTATAAATGGGGTCTAAAACATTTTGATATATATATATATATTTGTTCACATACATAGATTCACATACATGCATGGAGACACCAAAATAAAAAAATGTGTAAATTTTTTTTTTAAATAAATGAAGATAAAAATAGAAATAAAAAAGAATAAAATACTAAACTACATAAGGAGGGATGATCATTTTAAGCATTAATAAATTCTGTAAGACAGGTATACAGTGAAGTGATTTATATGACCCAGTTAACAGGACAGACATGTTGGTTGTACAGAGATCTGATGTGTGAGATATACCATTTGTTGTACACTAACGTAAGATGAGCATTTTGTGTTTGCTGGGGACAACCCACCTTCAAGGACAGGAAGCAGATATGGACGTCCATTCAGATTAACGGATCCACTGGAGGAAAAAATAATCTGTTTTGAAAGTAAAACAGCAACAAAAACTAATTTGTTCTATTGTTTTACTGTGAATAAAATGAATACATTTTTAAAAATAAAAATTTACTAAAATAAAATTTACTAAAAATAAGCACACAAGATTGCATGCTATTATGAAGTTAATTGAATAGAAATAGTGCACCAAAAAATATAATTATGTCATCATCATATCCTTGTGTTGTCCTTGTGCCAAACTAATATGATTGCCCGATTGACTTCCTCAGGACACAAAATGGAACTTTTTCAAGAATTTCAAGCTTTAAAATGGGATGAAAAAGAACCATAAAAGTATCCGTTTTTTTTTTTTTTTTTAATTCAATTTGACTTGTGCACTACAAGTTTTCTAAAGCCATCCAATTATTTTTGTGAGAAACTAACTGAAGCAGGTTGAAATTTAAGTAATTTTTTCACTGAAATGAAAGCTGTTAATGGCTGTGTTCAAACCATAGTGCAATTAGTGCAACTAAATCATTCTAATTCATGAATGAATCATTCAGACTAGTATCCGAATAAAGATCTGACTCAAAAGAATAATTCAAAGAATAAATCAGGTAGACATCACTACTAGCAAAATGTATTTCTGTTCTTCACAAATCATACAGTGGGTCATCTTTCATCTAAATTACTTTTATGATACTTTCATAGTGCTTCTGCATGCTTTTTGAAGCTTGAAAGCTCCAGTTTGAAAGCTCCAGCTCCATTCTTTGCCACTGCATTAAAAAAGCAACCAATACATTCTTCAAAAACTTGTATGGGTTTGGGTGAGTAAATGAAGACAGGATTTTCATTTTTGGGTGAAACATTTCTTTAAATTGTTTAGTTGCTGCCTTAAATTTGTAAATACAATCAATTTGGATGTCATTTCAATTAAAAAAATTTTTTGCATAAAAAAACATAAAAAAGTTGAAAATTGCTTAACTTATTTTGATGAGCTAAAGCAATAAAAAAAGCATACAGTACATTGTCATATTGATCATATAATTTCTTTCAGCGTATACAAGGTTCTGAATCAAAAGTTCAATTATACAAATGCTTGTTTTCTCTAGCAAATAGTTAGTTCAAAACCCTCTTAAAGGTATTGTAGGTAGAATTTTTATAAAAAACTTTTTTCCAAATTTGTTAAAAACTTTCTGTATATATCAATGCATAATTAAAATGTAAGTACTCTGAAAAAAGTTTAAAATATATATTTATTGATTCGCTAACGAGCTAGTTATCTATAAGGCAAAGCTAAACACAGGTTGCATGATACACGTTTTTCCATTGCCATCATTTACACTGTGATGAAGATGAATTTCGTGTAAGATTCATAACATATATGGTGTTCTGCACGTAAGAGTTTCCATGATGAAAGCATTGTTGACTCTGATGAGGACTACACTCCAGAGACAAGTACCGCATGGTCAGCTCGAGGACAGATCCGGGGTCGAGGGCGAAGCAGAGGAGGTCGTGCAAGAGGCCGTGCAACTAGGGTCCGAGGAAGTAGAGGTTTGCCTTCGCGAACTGCATATGTGAATTTCGATTGGTCTTTCTCTGCCATTGTTTTGCTATTGCTAGGTTCCGTGCCTCTTGAATTACTCAAATCAAACGGGTACGCGCAAGTGGGCAGGTCATGTGTGGCAAAAGGGTGGTTGCCATGGTTGCGAGAGAGTGACAGTCGCCTAAGCCAATCCTTTGTTTCGTCCCGAATGGAAATAATGAGCTGTGTTTAGTGCAGATTAAACGTTCTAGAGTCACTCGATTTTTATACTCTTTTTATCAGAGTACTTACATTTTAATTATGCATTGATATATATAGAAAGTTTAAACAAATTTGGAAAAAATATCTTTATAAAAATTCTACCTACAATACCTTTAAATTAGAATAATTTCTGTTAAATCAGAAAAACAATGAATATTTTTTTTAATTGCGGTTATGTGAACAGGAGATTTTAACTGAAAAGTTATAAGACATTTTTCCTGATGTCAGAGTTGTGCTGTCACTTAGAGATGATAGAAATGGAATATATTAATTAACAAGGGTTTTTTAAAATACTTTTTTCCATGAATTGTCTTGTTTTTCCTGATTGTTTTACTTCTCAAATTTATCTGAAAACCAGTATAGCATAGTACGACATGTCTGACTATTATTTTGAGATTAAAAGATTATTTCATTAGTTCTGATGTCATATAGGAATTAATAAATATATGAATATTAAATAGAGCTTACAGTGATCCCCGAGATGACAAGGGTCACTGAATTTAGACATGTGTCTGTTCGGCCTGGATCACACACTGCCAGATTTCCCATGACAGCAATATCACTGTCATTAGAGTGCTGAAAGCAAACAAACAGAACAATAAAATTCATAATTTAAATAATTGATCTTTTCAGGGAGTCTCTTTTAGTGCAGGTTAAGGTGCGTTTTCTTTATTGAGAGTCGCAGACCTTAGTGAGGATGTAGTCACAGTTGCCATTAAAAGTAAATTTTTTTCCATCGTAAGTGGTGATGTGAGACCCTCCCACAATAGAGCAGATTCCGGGACATTCCAGATCCGTGCAGTTCCAATATCCAGAAGCACACACACTGAGTATGACAGTATGGCAGCAGTGTTAGCGTGTTCTGTCAAATGTCATGTCTGTCTGGTTCATGTGGTCTATTACAATCGACTCACCATGTTTTACAAGCTTGTGTGTATGACTTTCCTGATGAGTATATGTTGCCATTGTGCTCACATGGGCACTTGTTCACAGGAACACAACCAGTATTACCAATGTCATCCTCAACGGTGCCTTAACAAAAAGTCAAATGTATTGAGAACATAATAAACCAAACAGTTCTGATACTTAAGCTCTGCTTGCATCTAATGTAATACTTTAAGCATGATAAGGTAATTCTTGTGAGGAGAAGCTTCATTTGAAAATAGACCCATTAAGTGGTAATGCGTAGGTGCAAAACATTTTGTTAATAATTTCTCACCTTCAGGGCAGAAACAGCCGTCCACACAGTGTTCTTTACACATTAGACTTGCGTTTGGATCTTTGCAGGTGTTCTTGCACGGACTTCCACACTCCAGGTATTGCATGTTTAGAGGACATGACTTTGCTGCTCCAAGAAGAACACATAATAAGTCACACATCTATCTATTGATTTCATTTGTGTATAGCAAGCTTCCAGAACTGATACTCACGGCAGAGCTTCTCTGTCCTCCATGTTCCTGGTTTTCCTCCAGCATGTGTGCACTGTCGTGAAATCTCCGTGAGTGTGTTGCAGAGACAGTCGTGTTTGCCGTAACATCGACACAGGTCGTCCACACAGGCTTCTTCAAATGAACCCATGTCCATCACATTGTAGCAGTCGCTAAACCCTGGACTGCTGAGATACTCATGGCAAACACTTGTCTGGAAGATTTTTTAAAAAATCATAGAACTCCCACGGGTGATTTTGTAGCATTTTTAAAGGCCCTTCAACTAAGACAATATAGAACCATAACAAATTTGAACAAATGCTGAAATATTATACAATTTAAAACAATTAATAGAATATGACAAAAAAATTGAAATGTTTCTATTTTTTTTTTTTTTCAAGAAATGTGAGCATTGCCCAAAAATCTGTTACTAATTTGTCATAATACCTGATTTTCACACTGATCATTAGATTGAAGAATGACGTCGCCACAGGATTCAGGTGAAGGCACCTTCAATTTGGCCAGATCAGAAACATCTATACATGTTTCAAATTGCATCAAAAAAAGATTGAATCAAAATGAGATATCAATTAAATAAAAATGACTGAACTGCAGGTTATTTAATCATAATGAGGTTTACCATTGTCAACTGAATCATCAGCCTGGTTGCCATTGAAGTTTCCACAGAGTCCACAAGTCTGACTTTTGTACTTCTCAGAAAGTTCAATCTGGAATATTATATACAAATATAAGATTTTTAGAGGACTGAGATCAGGCCTTTTTTGACTCACTGGGTTACAAATATACTATACAGTAGCATACCAATAAAGATTGGTCCTTCTCCCAAAAGACAGTCACTCCATGTTTGTTAGAGATCTTAACACTTGGGCTCAGTTCGACTGTTATTCCATTCTTATAGGTTGAATTATACAACCTGTTAGAGCAAGTTGCAAAAGAAAACAGTCAACAAAAGAAAGATGTGTTTATGGAAAATCATGGACATTTGGATGCATTCTTAAGTTAGTAAAAATAAACTCACACTTGGTCGTCCATGATGATGTCGTTGTTGGTGAGTTTAATGACTGCCTCCTGTAGATCTATTGTGATTTTGCTAAAAATGATTGAGCCATTCACAGTCTCTCTTTGCATTTGGATGTTAAAATCAGGTGGTGTGCTGTGACACATCACCGCCAGAACGTAGTTGCACGTGTCTGGCACTTGAAAGAAATGACCATCAAATGTCTTGAAGTGAAAATTTCCCCATGTGCTGCAGATCATGGATTGATGGTCAGGATTCGGTTCTGCTAAACCCAAGAGAGAATAATAATATATCTGTACACTGAAAAGGCAGTTTCAGTTATTAAAAAGAAAAACACTATGAAAGACTTCATACATACCTCTAGTTACCATCACTGTATTTATGTTGGGAGGGAAAACTAAAATTAAAAAAAGAAGGCAAGAGGAAGAGTTTGTTTTTAAGATTTCTGATTGATTACCATCACTAATTAATTGGTGAGGGTATTTACTGTACAAGACAATGTGTAGACTCATGTAAGACATTTATTTTAAAATATTCAGAGATGTGTCAAGATAATTCTTTGTAAATCAATTCCATTAGTACTGGGACTAAACGTTTCATGATATGTCAATTAATAGGGCTGTGAATTTAAAACATTTACTTGTTAATTGAATAGTTTTACATGATTAATTGTAATTAATCTGTGCAATTAATACATTTAAACTTATCATAAATGCTGTTTATTTACAAACTGAAGCAAATTATTATTAGTAAACTGTGTTTTAAATAATATTTGTGTAATGGTATCTTTTATTCTGATTATTCGAATAAATACACATGACACCCCCCCCCCCCCCCCCCCACACAGAATTTGAGATTGTTTCCCAGCACTACAATTCATAAAAAGGCATTAAATTGACTCCCCCAATTAATACCTTTAATAGACAACACATGAAAATGAAATATTTACCAGCTGCTGTTGTCATGAAGTCCACTACAGAGTCTTCCATACCTTTCATATAATTTTCTATATTAACATAAAAAACAGATACGCATTTACAACAATATTGTGCATTGAGAAACGAGAACAAAACTGATATAAATATTTAGTCTGCTTACCTGCTTGTACAGACAGCAGGCCGACCAATAGGACGACCCATCTCAGCATCCACATCTGGGACATCCTCACAGTCCCCATGGAGACCAGATCCATCCTCAAGAGCTAATGTAAGCTGTCTGTCAGCACTAGTCCTTTTATATTGGCTATTAGTTTGCTTTGGAGGAATGTCGTTTGTGAACAGAAGGTGGAACCAGGCTAATCCATTTCCACAGAATTCTATATTTTAATCAAATGAATGTGTAATGTCATATAGCTGTTTGAGAACGGTTTTGCAAACCTTGGTGAGAAACACTTTCTCATGAACAAAACTGCATTTATCTTTTATCATCTCAAACTAAACAAGGATGTGAGTTCTGACAGTGGGGATTTTATTGCTAATAATACATATAAATAAATATACACAGTGTAATGCATAGCATTAAACTATTAAATAAATATTTATCTACTGTTGCTAGTTCTGGGTTAACAAGATATTTACATTTAAGAGACCCTGTTTTGCAGTGAGAGAGAATATTGGCAGCTTTTTTGTCTATATTTCACTCTAAAAATAAAAATAGTTTCAAACAAAGCCGAAGCAGGATCAACCGTTGTGTGTCGCAGAACAACCCACACCACAGACTGGCATACTGTCTATAACGCCACAAATATTTCTGATAATATATTTCTAGACAGATGACTGGAACAACCAGCTGATCCACTGTTGCTTGTAATGTTTTCTATTTAATTATTTAATTTTGTGTAAAATCCATATCCTGTTTCACTACATGCAAAGAAACAGTACTTAAGGATGCCAGGTATTATCAATTAATTTGTGTATGTCGTATGGCCATTATTACATAAACCTCAGTTTCACAGACAAGACTTTAGACCTATCTTCAAATATGTCAGCGCGGCATTGTCTCATTTTGTCTCAAGAAGTTTTTTCTAAGGCACCAGAAACCAGGGGCACGTTCAAGATCACAACGGTGCGCAACTCTCCTATAGAGGGGTTTCACGACGCGTCATCAATCCGGAAGTCGGCCATTTTGGAGGCACAGAACGTAAACAATGCCAATCAACTGAATGGACTTGCAAATTTTGGCTGATTATTTCTGCTGAAAAATGGTCGAGTTTTGGTTTGTACTAATCGGTCGCATCGGGGAAAAACTTTTCAAGTTCTATAGAATGTCAAAAGTTACAGAGAATAGGGCAAAAAAACTGCTGAAAGAAGGCGTTTGTGGTTGAGAGAGGCACACTATCAGCCACATGTGTAAATGCAGAATTGACTATGACTAAAATGTTGACGTAGTTAACGATTGCTAGATCCACAATGTCAGTCCAAATCCGATTATCTTTGTTTCCAATTGGAATCTGATCTAAAATGATGTCCACACTGTGTATCACAACTGTTCAGATCCGATTTGTGTGTCCATGCAGCTCTTTGGTAATATGGCAATGACGTTACGTTGATGGAGGGGGTTGCATTTGCAATATAGCGTTAGATGTTGACTTATTTAAATGTTATAACATGGAAATGTGTAGCCGCCGCGCTGGACTAACGTTACTGCGTCGTGAGCCTGAGGCAGAACTGCAGGAGGCTGTTATGCACAGCTTTTTCCGCGCTCTTGTCTGCGCCGGTTTCAGAAATAATAATTTTCTGCTCGTCCGGCACTTTGCAACAACACAGCATTGTTTCGACAGCGACTTTCAGCATGTTTCCTATAAATGACGTTTACATTTTACGTGGCGTGAGGAGGGTCACATACTACGCGAAATCCGATCGTTCAGGCTGAAGGTGATGTCCTGATATGTGATTTGAATAGGATTTCAAACCACATATGGATGTAATTTGAAACGGATTTCATGTGCTTTTTTGGACTGACAATCTGAACCTAGCATATGTCGGGATAAGAAATGGAAGGAAGAATAGCAGTAAGGGCTAGATAAACTAGCTCGTTCGGATCTTTACCACATATTAGTTTGTCAAAATGTTGCGCTCTCTCCTGCTACCTTAGCCTTCTCTGTATGATTTCACACCTACCATGTGTTTTTTTCCCGTGGTTTATTAGTGTAACAATGTGTTCATTAGTACATAAACAGTGCAATCTCATGTGCAATCCATTCTGTTGTTTACATCCGAGTGCCTCCATAATGGCCGCGCATCCGGGTTACCGCCCAGAACGTGACGTCGGTGAAACCCCTCTATTGAGAATGAGAATGTGACGTCACACGTTTCACTCCGCGTTGCATTGTGGGAAGGCGTCGCCATCTTGGAAGGATACGCTATCCGTTGTCATGGTTACTTCGACAGTGAGACCGAGAGAAATAGCGACAGAGAGAGAGTAGCTTGATATTTGTTTGCATTTTTGCGATAAGGCACAGTTTCTTGGGAATAAATGAAGAAGGGGGAAGCAAAAGGAAAGGGGCTCTATCGGGAGAGACTAAATAACACCAAGCAGCGTTATTTAGAGAAACTAATTGACATCTACAACATATGGACCCGTACGACCTGCTACAGAATGGACGAAAGACCCAAAGCACTACAACCTTTCACATACCCTGACATAGTCAATTACCTGGTTTATGGTATCAGTGCCTAACGTTACTGCCTACACAATGCAAGAGTTCAGAAGCTTTAAGTCATTAGAAGCTTATGAACAATTCTGCTGCGACCGGGTGCAAGACTTAGAAACCCCCAAACCTGTAACGTTAAACTGCCAGAGTTCAGTCATACCTGATGTTTCAGGCCTCATTCATATGTGGAAATAAATCTGATATGAATCAGATACGTGCATTTGCACCCGCCGTGCAACGTCAAGCGGACAGATCGGACATTCCCGTCGATGCGAGTCGTACGTCATTAAAAAAAAAAGTGTCTTTTTAAAACATTTCGCGGTACAGATACGCCTATATCTATAACAAATTAAACAACTCTAGTTGAATAACAGAGTATTCATTTCGTTAGTTTGTGTTAAATAAAAGGCGAACTGTGCTGAAATGTGTTTTTGAAATCATGCTTTGCTCCCTGTTGCTGCTGTCAGTTTATTGACAAGCAGTTTCTCTAAATAAAGATGGCCCTTTCATTTCTCTTCCTTCTCCATATCTTCCAAAGAAACTGCGGCGTATCGCTAAAATGTAAACAAATACTAAGCTGCGCTGTCTCTCTCTTTCTCTATTTCTGGAATGTTTAGTCGCGCCTCTGTGAAGTTCTGAAGGCGTTGCCCCTGGCAACTGATAGCGTCTCCTACCATCATGGCCGTCCAGCTCAGACCCCGCCCAAATCGGCACGTGACTCCTCACTCTCAATAGGGGCTGGCTGCAGACTACGGGGCGAGTGCATAGACAGTATAAGAAGTGGACAGAGCCATCTCATTGGAACTCAGTTGAGACAGTTGAAGCCCATTTTTAGCGATTTTTTAGCACTTCCGCTCCTGACGCGCAGACTCAAACCGACTCAAACTAAGCTTGATGACGTGAGCACCCTGTCTGACAGATGAAAATATTCTAGTAGCTGTGCGTGAAAACTGCCAACGTTGATCTTGCAGAGACTGCGAGCTTGAGCAAAGAGTTCTTTGGCGTGAGTGAGCAGGAGTAAGTAATTTGTATAGTATTTATTTTAAAATGTAACGCCAGTACGCCATATTAAGTTAATGCATTGATTGCCTGTGAGCTTCTCCTACTGTCTGTACGGTAATTTCTCTACTGTGCGACAGAGCGTCGAGTGGTTATGACGCAATCGTTAGCCTATTTTTACAAAAACTGTTTCTACGGGGCCATAATGTAACATAGAAGGTAATGGAGCCCTTTATACATTGTCGTGTTTCTTTAGAAATAAATAATGGACAAATGGAGTCTTTAAACGCCTCAGATGTAAAGTTATTCGCTGTCAAAGTGACGCGAAAATGAATGGGAGTCAATGGGAATGCTAACGCAAGTGAAGTTCTGCTACAAGATGGCGGCTCCCGCGAGGCTTCAACTTCCGGTCGATGGATTACCCCCTTGGGCGAGTGGAGCTCCATTCAAAAGCGGATATACGTCACCTCCCTCCACTGCGCCGGAGCGCATATATACGTCACCTAAACTGCGACCGAACGCATATATACGTCACCTCCACTGCGACCGAGCGCGCATGCATATATATATGAAGAGTTCAGATGCAAAAGCCTCTAAGTGCCATTTGAAATTTTCTTCTAGAATGATCATTTTTATCAAGCTTGTATATTTAAGTTCAGTAATTTCACTTAAATGGCAATAAAGATTACCTATTAATTGTCATTTAAGTGAAATTACTGAACTTAAATATACAAGCTTGATAAAAATGATCATTCTAGAAGAAAATTTCAAATGGCACTTAGAGGCTTTTTTAACTGAAAATGCATAACGTTAAATTCTCTTCACATTTACACTTCTCAATACAATCAAACAATCACCACTAAACAGAATTAAACAATAAATACAAACATACGTGCCACACACCAACACTAAAATGTGTTATCTAAGTTATATGTGGTCTCGCATCATTAAATAATGCTCAAAATGGATATTTGCGTTCGTGCATCTCTTAACTAAAAAAATTTAAAACATTTAAATTAACAAGCAATAAATATAATACTCACATCTGCACACTCTACTAATATTATATTTAAAAAATCATTAGAATTAATACCTGAATAGAAGGGCAGTATGGAATGTAAAAACCCCGCGAATTTACTCCGCCCCGCCCCCGCGAAGTGGAGGTGACGTATTTCCTGTTTGAGAGTGGAGCTCCAGTCGCCCACAACGTTTTGCTACGGTTTCCGGGTTGAACGTCATGTTTCCTGGAAACGGCGTGCACCGGTATGCAACGGGTTTGAGATTTTTATTTATTTATTTTTTTTATTTATTTATTTTTATTAGCAGCACAACGGGGTTTGAGATGCGTTTTCTCTTGTTTGGTGGGTGTGTCAGAACTGCAGTCCAATCAGCAGCAACATGTATATAAAGCACGCGGTGTTAAAGTGAACGCGCACAATGGAAGTAATTTAAGAATGTGTTTAACTGAGGATATTAGAAGACATGTTTGTCATAAGTTTTATTGTAAAAATATAGGATATCAACATTATTATGTAGTTGTTTATATTTTTATCTTCATTGCAAGTGTATGACATTTGGTATAGAAATAAACAATTGTAAAGTGCTTTTCCTAAAAATGAGAAAGAAAATACAGGGTATTAATAAAACAGTATGAACAACAAATAAAGTCAGTATGTGAGGCTAAATAGATGTGTTTAGTCTGAGGTAAGATGTGTGCTTCCATTTCAGTTTCCACAAATCCCTTCACTTGATTGGGATGTTCTCTTGTGTTCTGGGCGGCAAGTGCAGTAACTGTAACATCGGTCATATTTTGTAGTATTAAACACATATTTATACCGACTTCATCAGGCTCCGATTCTTCACAAAGAACACAAAAAGCCTTCTCAGCTGCCGTAGTTGCAACTCTTGCGTCATCACAACAGTGCGTTCAACGCGTCACCGTTTCTGTTTAAAAAACGTTCTGCAACGTTTTGTCTGCGCTGAACGCAGCCCTGGACTATATGTGTATTTACATAATAACAAACCAATCCGATAATGTACAGAGTGGTCTTCCATCACCCAAAAGACAACCTGTTCATGTTTGTTTGTAAGAGATCTTGATTCTTGATTAACTTTGCTGTCTTTTTAATTATGCATTAGACATCCTGTCAATACAAGTTTCAGTCTGGAATATTACAAATAGGCTAACGTTAAAGCTGCCGTCGGCAACTCTGGCTGCTTGAGTGCATTTAGGAACATTTTTGAATGTTTACAACTCTCATGCCCCTCCCCCACTATCAACGAATACCCTCCCATCGAGTTCGTGCTATAGCAAAGTCCTTTTAGGCAAGTCATGCCACTCGGCCGCCATCTTGGCAACGCCTCCGGGCAGCTATTTTGAACTAACAAGACCAGGCTCCTATCTAAATGAATGGGCAGAGAGTCAGAACTGCACATTCACTGGTCACTGGGACATAAAAAAGTCATGTACAGAAACAGCAGTAAAATATGATAAAAATCGCTGAAAAAGTTTCCCGGCTGTACTGTTAAAAAGCAGACGATTGGCTTTCCAGAAGGAGGGGCGTGGCATGTGCGTACAACCGTCATATTTGCCGTTACGGGTTTTTCCTATATAAGTTAGTTGTATTGAGGAGTAAGGAAGTGGCATGTCTCTGTATAAAGACATAAGGCTTGTTTGAGATGAGCAAAATCTGCGCAGAATCGATCACCGGTGATCAACGCGAGATGCATGCCGGTTAGAAATGTGTCCGAGAGCGGTCCGCCTTGCTCTGATGTCATGCCGACGTATGTCAAAAAACTCTCGCGACCGCAAGCCGCACGTGTCGGATTCTGCAGTCGCGCGCAGTTGCTCTCCACCGACTGCGCTGATCAAAAGCATGATGGGAAACGACTTGCTGACGACACAGCTTAATGCTCATTGGTTTAAACAACCGTGATGTATTGTTCTTTTTTAAAATGTTCGATTTTAAAACTCTGGTATCATTTGTTGTGTAGGCTATACGTACGTTATGTGTGAATAAACTCTCTGACAGTGCGATATGGGTTATGTGATGTCATTTTTATAAAAACATAAAACAATTATAAAGATATGTTTGTAGGCTAATAAAGAAAAAAATATTGATAAACACATATTTGGAATGGAATTAAATAGCATGTACTTTGGGTGTCTTGTTCATTATATTTATTTTCATATAAAAGCAACAGAACTTAAATTACATCCAGTTTATTAGCAACACCGTGCACGAGCGTGAATCCCGTGAATCCCGCTATATCCGCCTTTGATCTCGCAGGTGTCTGATCCACCGTGAGAAGAGAGATCTGTCCGTCTTGCCTGCGCTTTTTTCACTCCTCCCCTCACTGCAGCCGCCTACTCTCGACTACATTTCAGGCGAGGCAAGGCGTATCCACCTTATTCTGCGCCCGTTCTATTTCCCATGATTCATAGCGGGTTCAACTGACTAAACGGTTTTCTACTTCCGTTTGAAGTGTTTGTCTACATAGAATGCTGGCACTAGTCGAGACATTAGAAAAATATCAGTCTACACATGCGTTTTATATTTCATATGAGTGAAATACACATGTGACATAACACAACAAATCTTTAACTTTTAGGTGGCAAAATATTTTTTAGTAATTCTATGAATTACACTGCGCAAAACAAAAGTAAAAGCCTGCTAACCGGATGAAGAAGGGTCGGCCTCCACAGAACATAAAATATTATTTTTATTTTATTTTTCGTGTTCGCATTTATGAGAAAAAAAAAACAATGTTGCGGACGTGACAGTTCTCCGTTGCGGACATGACCGCTCTGAAATCGACTTTAAAACTTTCACAGAGATCTCTAAGAGAAAGCACAAAAGCCTTTCTTAAAAGTGAATTTCGGTTTTTATTAATTGTATCTTAATTTTAATCAATGTTTCATCAACCAATTGCCTGGCTGGTTTTAATAAATAAGAATATAGTAGAAAATGGATCATCATGACAGGGAGGCGCGGAGAGATAATGTCTTTATTTTATATAGCTCATGCAGTAAGATGTTATTAGACTACAGTCCATTTTCCAAATACAAACACGTATTCCATCGGCAACAACGGGCTTCTATTATTTCCTATAATCATGTAAATGCATACCTGATTAAGCTATAAACTGAAAACACTTATTTGGCCACAATTGTTATTAATATTTTAAAAGAAACGCTATCACACAGGTATACCTTTGCTATTACCACGGACATAAACTAATGGTTATTTGCAATTGCACGTTATGTCTGTTTGATCCAGCTAGACGTAAAGAGACTGGGCAATCAATCCAGCGCGCAAACTGGACTTTGGTCTCATAAATGAACCGAAACTCAGCGTATAATGTAGCCTACTTGCCTCACAGGCCTGATAAATATATAGACTATGCATTTTTGAAAGCAGAGGTTGACAGGAGTCAAAATGCTAACCAGCCTACGCTTATTGCTTGGGTTATTCTGCTGCAGTCTGGGGTGATAGCTAGGCTGTCGGATGTTCATGAGATCGTGCAGTCATGCATCAGCTATCCTTTGGAAGTTATGAAGAAAAGAAAAAAGTTCATTTTGTTTTTAGCTGTGATTTAATAAAAAATAACGTGATCAAATCACATTTGATGAATGTTTTTTTCGATTTAGTTTACCGATGTGGGGATGAAACAATCTGAAACACATGGCAAAAGCATATAGACCAGATTCGAACCGGAAGTTGGCAACCGGAGTCGTCGTCATGGCAGCGCGCATTGTTTAGAGCAGAATAAGGTGGATAGCAAGCGTTTTTCGATGATGGAAATCTATTAAGTTAGCTACTAAAACTTCTTTGTTTTTCTTAAGGACCGAATTTTACTATTAATAATAAATAATAAAAGTTACTGTGCATTAATGTAAATGTAAAGTAATTTATCCTTTTTTGACTCATTCTGTTTTATACAAATTATTTAATGGCTGAAATATGTGATGATGTTTATCTTTTTATAAAACCTTTTGTGTGAAAAATTATTTAAAGGCTGAAATATGTGAAGTTTATTTTTAATAAAACCCTTTTTGTCAAAACTTTATTTGAATTTCATTTTACTAGATGTGCCTATAGAGGGGTGGGCCGGGGATGGCAGGGGTTGGTGGCAATATAATCTGGATATTTGCAGCGGGGCGAGGGCTTCGATTACCTCTCTCTTATTTGACCATATGTGTTTGCATCCCTGATTTATGGAAAGACTGACTAGAAAGGCTATTTATGGAAAGAGCAAAACTTAAATACCTGTCATGCTATGACAGTGGACAAACTGTCACATGAATGACTATAAAACAACACTATTATTAAATAGAAAAATGAATTTCTATATATCATAGAAACATTTTATAAACAGTAGATCATTTGAGCAAAGCCAATTGTGCACTCAATTTTACATGCTTTGATCTTAACATTTCAAAGCAATTTAATTGCATTATACAATTTCACTACCAGTTAAATGTTATTTAAACAGCTGACTACATTATTTGGTAATTTACTTTTATAGCATTTCTGTAGCTCAAACAGTAGATCATGGTGCAAGTGACACCAAGGTTATGGCAAATGCTGTAAATATAAATATACATGTCCTTTTCTAGAGGATATAGAGAATATATAAATATGTGAACAAAATAAACAAACAAAATATAAAAATGTTTTCAGTGCAAGACTCAATACACATGTGTTTAGGTTTAACATGCTTTTTTTATTTCTTTTCATTTCAAATAAGCAAAAGAATACACCTTTATCAAGCAAAGAAAAAAGAAGAGACATATAGATAAAATGCGAGAAATGTTAAACAAAGAATATGCCATTTAAGTTCATTTCAGATTACAAATTTTCACTAAATACTTGACAGACATTTAGTTTTTGCATGGGTTTGATGATTCACCGCTGCTGCTCACGGAAGTCCCAAGCTGCGTTTTCTTTGGCTGTTCTCAATGAGTGCATCATTTACGTGACAGTTAGTTTTGCTACAGGAGCACTCTTCAACATGGATGTACGAGTGGGTTACTATGTCTCCATTTACGCAACCGAGATTCACTGTGCGATTACTTGAGCGTGTGGCCTGGCAACAGCTACAGGAGGACAATCCAGGTGCAGTGTACCTATGTATGAAAGAGAAAAAAAAACATGTAAAGCATTTCAAATCGGTCACTTATGACTGTCTGTTTCAGTTAGGATGCTGCTTGTAGGTTTCGTAACAGAAACCTACTCACTTGCTATAACTGTTACAGTCTCCACCACAAAATGTCAGGTCCATTTTCTTCTCTGACAGGCAGTCCATGTGATTTATGTAATTGCTGACAGTCTGTACTTTACATCCCTTAATTTGGTCCACACCTACAAACACAGGCAATTGAACACACAAGGACACGTTAATAATTGACTCAAATCAACCTTTTTTTTTTTATTGTTTTCTTTGTAAAAATACTCACAAACACGGCAGCAGCCATCAGGTGACAGCTGAACGGTACCCTGTAGAGCCAATCACAAGGGCAGAATGTCATCAATGTGATTTAATCACCATGACTGGTCAGTATAACATGTAAATGTGTGTTTGTGTGATATTTGAAGTACTGACAGGCTGGCAGTTTGAAGCGTTGAAAGGAGGGCACTGGACACTGTATTTGTCAGTGATGAACTGTCCATTAACTTTAGTGCAAGTGATTCTGTCACAGCCCTGGTTTGTAGAGGGCAAAGTGGCTCCGTCCTATAAAGGAAAAGAGAACAAGTCAAATTCAGTTAAAGGACATTGCAAAAACATTAGATTCAGATTCAGGGAATAACTGCTTAAATTTAGCTGTTTCTCACACACATTCAGAAAACTTGCGATATAGTGCACAAAATTTCAGGTTTTGTTTTGTTATGAAAATTCACTTCTGTTGTATGAAAAAAAAAAGCAGCACAAACTGTTTCATTTTGTGTCAAAGGGCAAAAAAAATAGTTTTCAACGTGAGGATAAGTATTTTTTTTTAAAACATTTATAATTATTTACATTTTTGTCCTTTTCAGCCACACCTCAAGATGACTGAGCTTTTGACCTTTGACCTTACCTGCAGTATATGCTCGACGCCATTGATGTTGATGATGCAGTGAGTTTGCACACACTTTCCACAGCACTCGTCCGAGCTTGTTTCAATATATTCATAACCCTGGGAAATATAAACATCAAATTAAGTCAACAAAATTAAACGCATTCCTGAGACAAGCCGATCAGAAACTCGTCAAACAACTTACAGGTTTACATTTCTTATCGCACTGCACAAATCCACATTTGATCTTGAACCACTGTGTTTTAGGATCCACATCCCATGTACAGCTACATTCCTGACAGGCAACGACGGGGACATCGGTACCAGGCTGAGAGAAGTGAGGGAAGAGAGTTGAGCATGCAAAACATTCATAGATAATTATTTAAATAAAATAAAATAAAAATTTATATTAGAGTAATTTTAGTTACCTGATACTCAATGTTTTTGTGGACACAAACTTTCTTTGGCTCTTAAGGAGGCAAACGACAAAAAACATATATAATGACATTCAAGGTGATACAGACGGCATCTGAGATGAAAACAGGCATAAGAATATCACAAAAATGAAGTGAAGTGTAAATAATAGTAATACCGCATTTGATTTCTGGACAGCATTTTCCGTTAGGCACTTCCAGGACCGGTTCATATCCGACTCCACACTTTTTGTCGAAAGGTGGGCAAATGCTGACATCACAATCTACATCACGAAACAGAGTAGAGACTTAGGCAATGCAAACCTAAAGCAAACCCTGTAAATAAACTCGTCTTACTGCAAACTTGATTGCTGCAGCATGGATCTGAAGGGTTGGTGACGTTGACTGGCACAAAGCCGGGCTCAGTGCAGCTCTCAGGACTCACATCAGGACACTTCTTGGGCTTACAGTTCACCGATTTCCTGGCCTTTTCACAAATACACTCTTCGCAGTTGTACTCGAAAACCTCATCAAACTGCCACAAAAAAAAAACAAGAGGATTCAGTTAAAAGTCCGGTTATAAAGTCCTGAAGAGAATTCTTTAAAGTTGGCATTAAATATAAATTCACCCAATTGATTTTGCGTGTTATAGATTATATTCTAAACGATTTATCCATGTATACAGTTCATCTCCTCCACAGTGAAGTGCAAGCTTGTATCAGTCCAATCCAATCAACAACTGATGATAAAACCAATTACCCACCCTACATTTTTTTCTTTTCATTAATCCGTTAAACTCTGATGAAAATAATACGTAATATGGAAGAAAAGATCAGTCACTATTTACGGTTTATTTACACTATTGTACGTTTTTGTTGGTTTGCCAGTGATAGAACCTCATAACAAGTGACCGATTTGAAATTCTACATATGCAGATACTACAAATAGCGCAACTCACATAAAGAGTACTCACATTAGTATATTGCTAAGCTAAAATTTAAATCTAATAAGCATAAAAATGCATATCACACAAGAATACTGGTACGAAAATATTTGCATTATTTTATGGATACTTTTCAGTACTGAATGAATTATAAGGATGAATATAAGTCACAGTTCTCTCTCCAGTTCTATCATCCACCATCTTGGATTAATTTTTTCACTGAGATTGTCGGAATGCATTCTGGAATTAATACTTTAAGAACTATCACGTTCTTAAAGTATTAAGAACGCCGCACCTCACGTGGTGTCCCAGAGGCGTCCAGACATCCTAAAAATAAAAAGGGGAGAACAAAATCAAAAGAAATGTTTTCAAAAAGTGGCCAAGACATGCAGGATGATGCAGAAAGTTTTTTTAAATACATTTCAATTTGAATGCCTAATGCACACACACACACACTTGAATTAGAGGCTTCTTACCGCATTTGTTCACACAGACTCCTGACTCCTTGTTGAAGAGTAATGTTCCCTCAGGACAGAAGCAGCCCTCTGTATGCACTGTAATGGTGCTCCGTTCAGGTCTGCAATTAAAATACATCACCTGAGATTCATTCCAATAAACATTTAAGAACAAATCTGCATAACAGGCTTTATTAACACTTAAACTGCATAATAATGTTGACAATTTTAAGTACATATCTGCCATGTTCCTCAATAATGAATAAGCACTAAACTTTAATTTCCACAACTGTCTAAATTATTTTAAAAAATGTGAATTAATGGGCATACATATCATCACAGCTTGGTGGCTCAGCTGGGCCACAAGGATTGAAGACTTTATCTGCTATTAGACATTTAATATCTGGGGATGAAAAGACAAATACACTTAAATAACCTCCATAGCTTTGAAGAATATTGGGTCTAAAAGTCTGAGTCTAAACTATAAAAAAGGAATTTAAACCCACAAAGGTACAAAAAAACTATTTGGGGTTTTGGAAAATCTAAAGAAACAATATGATATCAAATGCAACTTACTGCAAAAGTTAGTGTAGTTCCTCCAGTGTATGCAGACCCCTAATTGAGAGCAAGCCCTTGCGTAGCTCTGCAGACTGGTACACACCACGGCAGGGTTGGTCATATGACAACTATCATATTGACAACCTAAAAAGAAGTTTTCAGGGGACACATGGGAATGGCAGGCTTCGAACAACCTGAGGAAGACAGTAGTAGTAAATATCACTTTGGAAACTCGTTTATTGAAATTTATAGTTAAAACACCACACAGAATCAACTCACTCGCTACTAAGGAGGTTGCATACAGGATGGGCCTGGCATGGCTTAGGTGTAGGTTTAAGATTACCCCCAACTGTAGGCAATGCAGTTGGTGGAGTGCAAATTTCACCATTCACACCACTGGCTACCCAGTAATCCGCCATCACTGCACAGTCATTCACCAAGATCCCTCCAGGGATCATACAGTCATCAGCTCTGTTGTTGTTGCATGTTCCTTAGAGAGAATTATTTGGAATAATTTAGATGAAAAAATGCATAAAAACAAACCCCTCGTACACCATCCACATTGTGATGTCACCATCCATACAAAAATCAGGGGGTGGCTAACTTACCACAGTGACCTTGTGTGTTGTTTCCAAAATGCTGGAATGGCAGGTTGACCTCAAAGCCAGTGGCTCCAAATTTTATATCAACACCCAGCTGTGGAATACTCAGGAACAAGTCTAGGCCTGAGCTTATAACCCTCACACCATTAAAAGCATATGGCAGAGTTAACTTAACATTGTCCTTAACAGCCTGTTAGGACAAGAGACAATTACAAGAAAAACATAGGATACTTATACTGCAATGCACAAAAAGAATGTTTCATTATTCCAAATCTAGAACGTCTCACCTCTAGGTCTGCACCTCCGATGAGATTATGATTTGTTAGTGTTATGACTTGTTTGTTGTAGGACACAATAATGGATCTGGGACAGGATACATGCTCAATAGGGTCACAGTAGACATTGTCAATGTAGATCTTTAAATGGTATTGAGGCCTTATTTCCTCCATTAATATATAAGTGCAGTTTCCTTGATAACTGTAGAAAAGTCCATCAAATGTGATGTAATGCGGGTCACCCCAGCCTTCACAAAAGCCTACCAACAATAACAAAAAGCCTTCAGATATTTGAACTGAACAAGTTACCTGAATTTGGTCAATACTGTGTATATTAACTGTTGACATTTGAAGAATAGAAAATACAACTACTTTTTCATTGTAACCTGTGACAGGCAAGCAGGTGCCAATTACAAATCATTGTATTTATTTGTGCCACATCAAATCAGAGACTTAATGAAATCACGCATAATAACTTCATTGTTTTCTTTTAAAATGATTTTTTAAAATACTTTTCATCAAGCATTTCTTTAAAAAAAAAAGCATTTTCAAGTAATACATTCAAAATTTAAAGCACTTTTGAAATCATGAAAGCATAACAGTTCCAATCAAGCACATTTGGCTTGGAAGGACATCATTGCTATTCATTTGAATGATTACTGAATCAAATATAAAAATTGTGAAGACCAGTATACTCACAGTCACATTGGTAGTACTGGCAGCAGTAATGCTCATCATACACAAGCACAGGTTTTTTGCCATTTTCACAGGTGATGTTCTGCAATGGAGGGCATTCAAATGGGATAATTTCAATAATGTTGTCTTCTATGCACCTCGCCATGGTGCAGTTACACAGGATGAAGGTCTCGTTTGTCTGGTGATAATGAAAATGTGCTGGAATTAGAAAGACTGATACATGCAAAATCACAATGTAGTCTATGTTGTTTTCTTGGAAATTTAAATGGGATCATGGATACTCTTAAAAGTTAATTTCTACTTTAGAAAAAAATATATATATTTATATTTATACTTATATTTAGGCCAAAATTAAATGAAAGTATATTAAACATTTTACGTTTTTGTCCCATTCAGGGCAGTCATAGTGCGGAGTTGGAGTTGGTGTAGATGTAAATGATGTCGTAGGTTTTATGGTAGTTGTTGGGTTAGGTGATGTGGTGGATTTTGTTGTTGTTGTAGTAGGCTTCATGGTAGTTGTCGGTGTAGGTGATGTGGTAGATTCTGTTGAAACTATAGGTGCTCCTGTAATAGGAGTTTTTCTAGTTTCTCCAGTAATTATACTCATCGTTTCAGTTGTTGCAGTCTGTGCCGTTGTCGGTGTAGGAGTAGACGATGTGGTAGGTCCTGGTGTTGTTGTAGGAGACTTTGTGGTACTTGTCGGTGTAGGGGTAGATGATGTGGTAGGTCCTGGTGTTGATGTGGGAGGTTCTGGTGTTGTTGTGGAAGGTTCTGGTGTTGTAGTAGACTTTGTGGTAGTTGTCGGTGTAGGGGTAGATGATGTGGTAGTTGTCGGTGTAGGTGATGTGGTAGATTCTGTTGAAACTATAGGTGCTCCTGTAATAGGAGTTTTTCTAGTTTCTCCAGTAATTATACTCATCGTTTCAGTTGTTGCAGACTGTGCTGTTGTCGGTGTAGGAGTAGACGATGTGGTAGGTCCTGGTGTTGTTGTAGGAGACTTTGTGGTAGTTGTCGGTGTAGGGGTAGATGATGTGGTAGGCTCTGGTGTTGATGTGGGAGGTTCTGGTGTTGTTGTCGGAGGCTTTGTGGTAGTTGTCGGTGAAGGGGTAGATGATGTGGTAGGCTCTGGTGTTGTTGTGGGAGGTTCTGGTGTTGTAGTAGACTTTGTGGTAGTTGTCGGTGTAGGGGTAGATGATGTGGTAGTTGTCGGTGTAGGTGATGTGGTAGATTCTGTTGAAACTATAGGTGCTCCTGTAATAGGAGTTTTTCTAGTTTCTCCAGTAATTATTCTCATCGTTTCAGTTGTTGCAGACTGTGCTGTTGTCGGTGTAGGAGTAGACGATGTGGTAGGTCCTGGTGTTGTTGTAGGAGACTTTGTGGTAGTTGTCGGTGTAGGGGTAGATGATGTGGTAGGCTCTGGTGTTGATGTGGGAGGTTCTGGTGTTGTTGTAGGAGGCTTTGTGGTAGTTGTCGGTGAAGGGGTAGATGATGTGGTAGGCTCTGGTGTTGTTGTGGGAGGTTCTGGTGTTGTAGTAGACTTTGTGGTAGTTGTCGGTGTGGGGGTAGATGATGTGGTAGTTGTCGGTGTAGGTGATGTGGTAGATTCTGTTGAAACTATAGGTGCTCCTGTAATAGGAGTTTTTCTAGTTTCTCCAGTAATTATACTCATCGTTTCAGTTGTTGCAGACTGTGCTGTTGTCGGTGTAGGAGTAGACGATGTGGTAGGTCCTGGTGTTGTTGTAGGAGACTTTGTGGTAGTTGTCGGTGTAGGGGTAGATGATGTGGGAGGTTCTGGTGTTGTTGTAGGAGGCTTTGTGGTAGTTGTCGGTGAAGAGGTAGATGATGTGGTAGGCTCTGGTGTTGTTGTGGAAGGTTCTGGTGTTGCAGTAGACTTTGTGGTAGTTGTCGGTGTAGGGGTAGATGATGTGGTAGGTCCTGGTGTTGTTGTGGGAGGCTCTGGTGTTGTAGTAGACTTTGTGGTAGTCGGTGTAGGGGTAAATGATGTGGTAGATTCTGGTGTTGATGTGGGAGGTTCTGGTGTTGTTGTAGGAGGCTTTGTGGTAGTTGTCGGTGAAGCGGTAGATGATGCGGTAGGCTCTCGTGTTGATGTGGGATGTTCTGTTGTTGTCGTAGACGTTGTGGTAGTCGGTGTGGGGGTAGATGATGTGGTAGGTTCTGTTGTTGTTGTGGAAGGTTCTGGTGTTGTAGGAGACTTTGTGGTAGTTGTTGGTGTAGGGGTAGATGATGTGGTAGGCTCTGGTGTTGTTGTGGGAGGTTCTGGTGTTGTAGTAGACTTTGTGGTAGTTGTCGGTGTAGGGGTAGATGATGTGGTAGTTGTCGGTGTAGGTGATGTGGTAGATTCTGTTGAAACTACATGTATAGGTGCTCCTGTAATAGGAGTTTTTCTAGTTTCTCCAGTAATTATTCTCATCGTTTCAGTTGTTGCAGACTGTGCTGTTGTCGGTGTAAGTGTAGACGATGTGGTAGGTCCTGGTGTTGTTGTAGGAGACTTTGTGGTAGTTGTCGGTGTAGGGGTAGATGATGTGGTAGGCTCTGGTGTTGATGTGGGAGGTTCTGTTGTTGTTGTAGGAGGCTTTGTGGTAGTTGTCGGTGAAGGGGTAGATGATGTTGTAGGCTCTGGTGTTGTTGTGGGAGGTTCTGGTGTTGTAGTAGACTTTGTGGTAGTTGTCGGTGTAGGGGTAGATGATGTGGTAGTTGTCGGTGTAGGTGATGTGGTAGATTCTGTTGAAACTACATGTATAGGTGCTCCTGTAATAGGAGTTTTTCTAGTTTCTCCAGTAATTATTCTCATCGTTTCAGTTGTTGCAGACTGTGCTGTTGTCGGTGTAGGAGTAGACGATGTGGTAGGTCCTGGTGTTGTTGTAGGAGACTTTGTGGTACTTGTCGGTGTAGGGGTAGATGATGTGGTAGGCTCTGGTGTTAATGTGGGAGGTTCTGGTGTTGTTGTAGTAGGCTTTGTGGTAGTTGTCGGTGAAGGGGTAGATGATGTGGTAGGCTCTGGTGTTGTTGTGGGAGGTTCTGGTGTTGTGGTAGACTTTGTGGTAGTTGTCGGTGTAGGGGTAGATGATGTGGTAGTTGTCGGTGTAGGTGATGTGGTAGATTCTGTTGAAACTATAGGTGCTCCTGTAATAGGAGTTTTTCTAGTTTCTCCAGTAATTATACTCATCGTTTCAGTTGTTGCAGACTGTGCTGTTGTCGGTGTAGGAGTAGACGATGTGGTAGGTCCTGGTGTTGTTGTAGGAGACTTTGTGGTAGTTGTCCGTGTAGGGGTAGATGATGTGGGAGGTTCTGGTGTTGTTGTAGGAGGCTTTGTGGTAGTTGTCGGTGAAGAGGTAGATGATGTGGTAGGCTCTGGTGTTGTTGTGGAAGGTTCTGGTGTTGCAGTAGACTTTGTGGTAGTTGTCGGTGTAGGGGTAGATGATGTGGTAGGTCCTGGTGTTGTTGTGGGAGGCTCTGGTGTTGTAGTAGACTTTGTGGTAGTCGGTGTAGGGGTAAATGATGTGGTAGATTCTGGTGTTGATGTGGGAGGTTCTGGTGTTGTTGTAGGAGGCTTTGTGGTAGTTGTCGGTGAAGCGGTAGATGATGCGGTAGGCTCTCGTGTTGATGTGGGATGTTCTGTTGTTGTCGTAGACGCTGTGGTAGTCGGTGTGGGGGTAGATGATGTGGTAGGTTCTGTTGTTGTTGTGGAAGGTTCTGGTGTTGCAGTAGACTTTGTGGTAGTTGTCGGTGTAGGGGTAGATGATGTGGTAGGTCCTGGTGTTGTTGTGGGAGGCTCTGGTGTTGTAGTAGACTTTGTGGTAGTTGTCGGTGAAGAGGTAGATGATGTGGTAGGCTCTGGTGTTGTTGTGGAAGGTTCTGGTGTTGCAGTAGACTTTGTGGTAGTTGTCGGTGTAGGGGTAGATGATGTGGTAGGTCCTGGTGTTGTTGTGGGAGGCTCTGGTGTTGTAGTAGACTTTGTGGTAGTCGGTGTAGGGGTAAATGATGTGGTAGATTCTGGTGTTGATGTGGGAGGTTCTGGTGTTGTTGTAGGAGGCTTTGTGGTAGTTGTCGGTGAAGCGGTAGATGATGCGGTAGGCTCTCGTGTTGATGTGGGATGTTCTGTTGTTGTCGTAGACGTTGTGGTAGTCGGTGTGGGGGTAGATGATGTGGTAGGTTCTGTTGTTGTTGTGGAAGGTTCTGGTGTTGTAGGAGACTTTGTGGTAGTTGTTGGTGTAGGGGTAGATGATGTGGTAGGCTCTGGTGTTGTTGTGGGAGGTTCTGGTGTTGTTGTAGGAGGCTTTGTGGTAGTTGGGGGTGAAGCGGTAGATGATGTGGTAGGCTCTGGTGTTGTTGTGGGAGGTTCTGGTGTTGTAGTAGACTTTGTGGTAGTCGGTGTAGGTGTAGATGATGTGGCAGGTCCTGGTGTTGTTGTAGGAGACTTTGTGGTAGTAGTCGGTGTAGGGTTAGATGATGTGGTAGGTCCTGGTGTTGTTGTAGGAGACTTCGTGGTAGTTGTCGGTGTAGGGGTAGATGATGTGGTAGGTCCTGGTGTTGTTGTGGGAGGCTCTGGTGTTGTAGTAGACTTTGTGGTAGTCGGTGTAGGGGTAAATGATGTGGTAGATTCTGGTGTTGATGTTGGAGGTTCTGGTGTTGTTGTAGGAGGCTTTGTGGTAGTTGTCGTTGAAGCGGTAGATGATGTGGTAGGCTCTCGTGTTGATGCGGGATGTTCTGTTGTTGTCGTAGACGTTGTGGTAGTTGGTGAAGGGGTAGATGATGTGGTAGGTTCTGTTTTTCTTGTGGAAGGTTCTGGTGTTGTAGAAGACTTTGTGGTAGTTGTTGGTGTAGGGGCAGATGATAAGGTAGGTCTTGGTGTTGTTGTAGGAGACTTTGTGGTAGTTGTCGGTGAAGCGGTAGATGATGTGGTAGGCTCTGGTGTTGTTGTGGGAGGTTCTGGTGTTGTTGTAGGAGGCTTTGTGGTAGCTGTGGGTGAAGCGGTAGATGATGTGGTAGGCTCTGGTGTTGTTGTGGGAGGTTCTGGTGTTGTAGTAGACTTTGTGGTAGTCGGTGAAGGTGTAGATGATGTGGTAGGTTCTGGTGTTGTTATGGTAGGTTCTGGTGTTATTGGTGTTGTTGTAATAGGTGATATGGTAAATACTGTTGTTGTTGATGGTGTTGTACAAATGAAACAGCAGTAAACCCGTATTTCATAGTCAAAACATTTATAGGGGCGGAACTTCTGTTGTTCTTTCTTACATATTAATCCATATGAAACATTGCACTGGGCAACTTGTTTTGAATTATGAATATAATCTTCAAAGCTCATGTTACGTTGGCCCACAGCCCTACATTCAATACCTACTGGCTGTTCACAGATCGTTTTTCCACTTCTTCTTGCAATATTTTCATAAGTCTCCAAGTCATCCCCTTTTTCTAATGCAGGATTATATACATTAAACCATTCAGACCACTCACATATAAGACATGGTGATGTAGTCTCAGCTGTTGTTGATGAAAATGTGGTAGTTGTTGGTGTAGGGCTAGATGATGCGGTAGGTTCTGGTGTTGTTGTAGGATGCTTTGTGGTAGTTGTTGGTGTAGGGGTAGATGATGTGGTAGGTTCTGGTGTTGTTGTAGGAGGCTTTGTGGTAGTTGTTGGTATAGGGGTAGATGATGTGGTAGGTTCTGGTGTTGTTGTAGGAGGCTTTGTGGTAGTTGTTGGTATAGGGGTAGATGATGTGGTAGGTTCTGGTGTTGTTGTAGGAGGCTTTGTGGTAGTTGTTGGTATAGGGGTAGATGATGTGGTAGGTTCTGGTGTTGTTGTAGGAGGCTTTGTGGTAGTTGTTAATGTAGGGGTAGATGATGCGGTAGTTTCTGTTGTTGTTGTGGGAGGTTCTGGTGTTGTAGTAGACTTTGTGATAGTCGCTGGTGTTGTTGTAATAATACATTCCTCCACACACATCTGATTTTTTTCATCATAAATAGGCTTATCCTCTGGACATTCTGGATAACATCCTGAAAATAATAATAATCATGAAATCATGGGGAAAAAAAGTATCCTCCGGGATTAGAAACTAATTATTCCACTGCTATTTTCCTTAATGCATCTAACTGGACAAAATGAGAAACTCTATTTCATAAGAGTACACAAACAGGAACATTCTAAAATTGTAAACATGAAAAATGCTGGCACATCAGTGTGCCCCCATTAGATGTCTACCAGTACATTAAAGGTCCTTGCACACTGAGTCCGAAATTTTCGTATGCGTTTTTTCGTATTCGTCATTCAGTGGCTCTAAGTTGTCAAAACACCTCTCAAAATACTTGCTACGGATGCGAAAAACACAGAAAATGTCATGGCATCTCTCACTGAGAAAATGTTTGCTATATAATCATTGAAAGAAAAAAAAACATTCTTAACTTGTTACCAGGGCTGTAAATGTGGGGGTACGTGGTGGGGCGGAGTCCAGGGAATGAATTTCGAGGGGGGATGGTGCTCAGGTTTAGCCTGACTACGTCAGACTTCGTACTTCCGCTCTATTTCAGTTCGCTTCTGTACTCAGTCTGAGACAGCGACATGTCTCTCAGTTTTCCTCCGGCCTGAAAACAGCCGGCCAATCAACGAACAGAGGGCGGGCTGAGAGCCGTGACGTAGACGCTAAGCGCAGAGTTTAAGATTGGGGAAATCGAAAACGACCGCGGATATGGAGACACGGGATGCAATTCGCTCTGTTGTGGAGAATATTCCTGGCATTTCCAAACTGAAGGCCGAACAAGAAGAGTGTTTGGTAAACATTTTTAATGGAGGTGATGTCGTGGCCCTACTAGGTCTAGGTCTCTTTTATCTGTCGAGCTTGAACTAGCACCCTTTTGACAGGTCAGTGTCTCCTTTCTTTTCCAGTTGTTAAATATTGCCATGTCATGCTGTAATCTTGCAATTAAGTTGCAGCATTTCCGACAGACTCGAAATGAACAAAGAGCTGTGTTTGACAGAACTAATCCTAACTTTGACAGTTGGCTGCAAATATTTTCCTGTTTCTCTCTACTGTCAAATATTAGTTTAGAGGCCCCGATTGTGCCGTGGATGAGTAGATTTACTTCACATAATCTACAAAAGTCGTTCACAGCCATGTTTACTCCGGTATTTCGCACGATGGTTTCGTTTTTGCATCATAATGTGTTTACAGGTTTACAGTGGAAGTTCGATGCGGCTGAGCTGGCGCATAACACACGTCATAACCAAACGTTATGTGATTTATACTTCAGAGAAGCGCGCCCCCGTGACAAAGAAAACACTTTTCAATGATGCCATGCCAGACTCTGTCTACGAAGAAAAGCGAAGTAGCAGAGTTTGGTATTACCAGGCTAGCTCAAGTTCACTTTTAAGGAAAATGAAAGGGATTTCTATCTTTTATTCACTCAATAGCTTACAACAGCGAAATTCAGAATCCAACTTAAGAGCAAAAATACAGTGCAATAAAAGATATATAATAAATAAATGCAGCGGAGTATTCTACGGTTGATTGCGCAATGTCGACTTTCGTGATTGGCCATGATATATGCAGGTTGCAGCCATTGGACATCCTTTTATTCATCAGAATAAATGATTGGAGGAAGCATGAAATATGTTAAAAGTTTTTATAGATTATAGAATATTTGATATTTAAATACATCTGAAAGGTCATTTCCAGCCGTTAGTTACTAGCAATAAGAAATAATACTTTCCACCAAAATGTTTTTATAATGTTTTCAAAATGCTTTTATTCCTTGAACCATTTTTAATGCCAATTTAGCACTAAATATATGCTAAGGCCTAGAGATATCCAGTGTGTGTACACTCAGTCTTCAGAAATGCAAACTAGTGTGCACTCACCTTCCAGGTTGGGTAAAGTGTTATTGTGGATGCCATCAGGGTTGAGACAGGTTTTGTAGTTAGGTGTATGACAAGGACTGTAGTGCCATGTGCAATTTCCTGGTTCATTGTAGTAGTCACAGTACACAGCTAACAGAGGAACATGAATATAAGTATGAATGTGTACAAACAGACTAAATGAAAAGCAATAAAATGGCAATGCATTGTTCAAAGAAAGGTTACAGATTTAAGATGTGTACTAGAATTAAAGATGCTTACGGCAGATCTCAGGTGTTCTCCAATTGACACAAACACCTGCATCATTGCAGGCTTGAGCGTAAGCTGCCACAGCTGTACAGAAGCACTCACAATCTCCACCTGCATCACACGAGCACGAGTCCTTCACACAGTTCTCATAATATGGGTTTGGATCCACCTGTGGGAGCATGTTATGATGTTAGATACCATTACAGGAATCCATTAGGATGGATGCATTACAGGAAACGTCAATTTATTAACTCAAAATGCTTTCCATCTGTACCTTGTTATGGCAGTCTTTGAACGTAACTTCCTTTATGATGCTACATTGTATTTTTGCCCATGACTCTCGATTGGGGGTATCAAGGCAGGGGTCAAAGTCTGGTTTTGCATCAGGGCAGGTGCTTGACACTTTCCAGCTGTCCACAAACTCCATTACATTTGTAGTTGGCAAATTTCCCTGAGTGGTAAAGTCATCTTTTCCATTCCCATTGAAATTTCCACACAAGCCACAAACGTCTCCCTGCGAAAATATAACGAAGCAAAAGAGGTTGCGCTACAAATAAATTATATTGAGGGACCTATATAAATTGTCTGGAAATGTCAGTGCAAAACATGATAAACTGCAGAACATGATTCATAACTTTAACTCACCCTGTGCTGAGGTTGCAGAATGATGCGGACGGTGGTTTTGCGGTCCCACAAAATTGTCAGTCCGATGTCAGCATCAATGACAAGGTACATCCCAACGTTTCTCTCATTGTACTTGATCTCTGGACCACTTCCAGTATCATTGGCTGTTACAGTTACAGTCCCATCAGAAAGCAGTAGCCAAGTCCTCTGTGTGAGAGTGTGTGAGAGAAGTTAGAAAAATGATACTGTATGATAATTAAAGAGTCATGAAACAAAGAGAAATAAAGAAAATAGGGCAAAAATCCTTTATTTTGAAAAATTGATGTGTGTCATTATCTTATACCAAGATGTAAAAATGTTAACATGCTGAACAACTTGCGTTAGTATTTAATGACCCTTTAGAAACATCTTTTATTTTACTCTGAATGAGCATGATACCTATGCCTGCAGCCTTACCCCCAAAAGTATCCCTACAGCCTTTGAACAAGTGGTTCCTGTTGTTCCACAAGGCATGTTTTCGGTAATCACGTGAAAATTGCCAGTTTTATTTCCACACTTATTCTGTAAAACAAGAGAGCGTGACCTTATAGCTCCTGAAGGAAGAGGTTTATTTGTAACTTTATTTTCATGAAGTCTCTGACCAAATGCTGTTGTGTCCATACCTGAGCAGCAATATAACTGCAGTCTCCCCTGAAGCCAAATCTTTGCTGATCGAAAGTTTTATAGTGTCCGCTGCCGTATATGGTGCATATGCCTGGACACTTATTATCTGTACATTTCCATTTTCCCTGTCGACAAGTGCTGCAAATATAGAGGTAGAATTAAATCTTATGTCATTCTACAGTATAAAACTAATAGATCATAAAAAGCTAATTAGTGTTGTTACTCATTGTTCAGGTTTTTTATAGCAATTTAACTTTAATGTGGCAATGGCTGTTGTTTTACACAGGGTTACTATCGTTAACTAAAAGAATAAATAAATAATAAATATTAAAAGAAAATGCTTTTTATTCCAGCTAGTTGCAACATTTCTAATTTCTGTATAGTTGAACTAGTTTAGTACTAAAATAAATCAAATTGAATAAAAACTATATAGATAAACAAAAACAACTAAAATGATAAAAACACACAAACCCCAAAATTACTAAAACTTTAACTAAAATGAAAATGGAAAATATATCACTTAAAACTAATTCAAAATATTAATAAAATGTATAATATTATATTAATGAAACTAAAATAACACTGGTTTTACACACCATTTATTGCAATCTACGGTTATCTCAGATCCTGGTGCATAAAAATGTCCATCATGTTTACATGGGCAGTTATCCGGTTTAACACAGTGTCCTCTGCCATCATCCAATAGACCTAAAGGACACTGGCAGCCAGATTGACAGTCCAGCGAGAACTGGAAAGGAGGGAAGAAAACACAAAGATAAGAGCACCAGCAAAATTAAGCGATCGACTTTGGGAAAGAAAGAGAAGAGATGCTGGAAACTATGGACTCACACAGTCAACTTCCTGTTGCGAACAAGTCTGTGCACACTCCAGTCCATGTTCATCTTGGCCTGCTGTACTGCAGTTGAAGAAAGTCTTTGGAGAGGAACATCCTGCAAAAGACATCAGACGCTGCATCATTCATGTACTTATATCAGAAACCATATTTAAAGAACGTTTACAACAGATGTTGAGCAATTTACTATAATGTACTATTAGTGCTAGACTGATACAACAAAAAGATTTAGAAAATTTCAAATTGGTTTAATTATTTATAAATATATAAAATCATTTATAATTGTTACATTTGTATTTATTATTATGTAAAATTATTGTATTGCAGCATATTTATTTACAATCTTTAAGTTAACTTGAGCATCATCATTTATATCTGAACTATATCAATAAAAAAAACATCAGTTGACCACTGTTTACTGTTATTTGTTGGTTTTTAAAACCTTGGTTGGTCAGTTAAATCCAGTTTCACATTTGACAAGATAACTCTATAAAGCCTTACTAACAGATGCCTTGATAGCCCTGTATTGGTGATAGTAGTCCATGTAAACCAAAAGCATACTTATTAAACATGCAGTAGGTGAAAGTTATTTTTCATACCAATAATTTGGGTTTTCCAGGAACGACAGTGGAACTTTCCATTGATGCAAACACTGGACAGAGAAATAAGATCAAACTGTCAAACTGTCTATTAAATGTATTGTTAGTATAGTTCTAGGGCACTGATAATAATACTATCATCCACTTACCAGTGTTCATCCCTAATGGTGACAGACTTGCCGGGATGGATTTTCTGTCCATTGTGGTAACATGGACATTTTTCCATAGGTACACACAGTTCATTCTCATCCTGGTAGAGTCCATCTGGACATGCGCATCCATCAACAGGCACGAAGTCAACGCTGCAGCTTTGGCGCTCAGAGGCGAGAGAAAGACAGGTGCGCTGGCAGCTCTGCAGCTGATAGGAGTAGTTCTGCGAGGCCGGGCAGTTCTCTGTATACTTCTCTGTGGGGATCAGGGTGAAAGGAATGTGTTTTAAAAGTGCATGTAGCAAAAGGGCAAGCATTCTTCTAATTTTCTAGCTTAAATAAGGGGTTTACACACGTTTTTATGCCAAGGACATCCAAATATGATTAAGGATGCCCTTCCTAAACTTTAAAAGTATCTATAGATATATTTTTTATACTTATACATTGTGTGAAAAATGGTGAGCATTATATTATTAAGCCATGTTGTTTTCTAAATTAAATAATCAGCTTTGAATTATTAAAAAAATATCTGGAAAATATTTACTTTCCTTTTAATGTTAGATGCAAACCTAATTCAGATGTATTTTATATGACATTTTTATAATAAACTTTGCTCTCAGTCTCAAGCAGTTTTACAGAGAATGGTGCCAAGGAAAAACTCCTAAGAAATATGTTCCAAATATGAGCATTTTTCCTCTACAAAATTATATACATTTCTTTATTAGTGTGAAAAACTATTCACACTGCACCGACAGATGGCGACCGACGGAATCAATCACCAGATTAGAGACAATCCACAATCCGACAAATGCCTTTTTGACATAATGATTCAATCTGCGAAAACGAGAGACAATCAACGGCGAACACATTTGACAAAACCCGACGAAAGTGTCTGTTACCATCTGTCGGTGCAATGTAAATTGTCCTTAAATAATCACAATAATCACATGGTCTATAGAAAACAGAATGACAGTAATATACAGGTTTTACTTTTTAAATACACTTTTAATATTTTTTTATACTGAAATGTTCCATAGACCACAGCCTGGTTTGAAAACCCATCATCTGCCTGCCAAATAAACAGCTTTCAGGCTTCTTACCACACACAATTCCTCTCCAGCCTTGGAGGAATATTCCTTTAGCTGCACAGGCCCGGGCGTACGAGGAGAACACCGTACACAGACATTCCTCGCTCTTCTCACAGGTACAGCTGGAGTATTTGCATCTCTGAAAACACATAGACATGTTGTGTCACTGCTTATTATGAGAGGTAACATTCATTACAATAAGGAAAAATTGTACAGTTCTCAAGATTTCCTGTTTCAGATCATACTTTGTAGTAGCTGTCTGGATTGACAGTGGTGTGACATTTGGCAAAGAG
This sequence comes from Semotilus atromaculatus, assembly GCA_031834385.1. Taxonomy (NCBI): domain Eukaryota; kingdom Metazoa; phylum Chordata; class Actinopteri; order Cypriniformes; family Leuciscidae; genus Semotilus; species Semotilus atromaculatus. Next base: position 17,033,481 of record JAULUF010000027.1, read on the forward strand.
GCTCTCCTTGTCCTTCATCTTGGAACACCAGTGCTCAGCAAAGTGCTCTGAAGGCATCATAACATGGTATTTTATGCAAAACTCTTACTTAACAACAAAATGCATATACACTACAGTATAGTAACTTAAAAGTTGCACCAACTGATGTTAAGTGGCAATTACTTGCAGATACAAAAGTATTGGAAGTATACTATATCAAAAGTACATTTATATAAAGTATGTACAAGTATGGTTTTCGGTCACATGAGAATGCACAGTGCACTTTAAAGGGAACCTATTATGCCCCTTTTTACAAGACTCAGATGTCCCCAGATTGTGTCTGTAAAGTTTGAACTCAAAATACCCCACAGATCATTTATTATTCCACGTATTATTCAATTTTTGAGGGGAAGGAAAAACTTGCTGTATTCGTACATGTATCTTTAAATGCAAATTAGCTGCTTCTCCCTGCCCCTCTTTCCAGAAGAAGGTGGAGCCTGTACAGCTCGTGCCTCAGATACTCTGCCGAAAACTAAAACATCTGTTTGGTTTTGATTACCATACTGACTTCGGACGCAAAAAGTCTCTCACCGCTGTCACTGCTGTAGGAACAGGGGTCGTCCATCCTCTCAGAGCGATCGGGGCAGTTGGACTGGGCCTTCCAGGAGTTTGCGAAGGAAACCGCTGTACCCTCCACCACTCCCTGAGGGGTCTTCAGGTCATCAGACAGCACTTTGTTAAAATTTCCACAGAGACCTGTACAAACACACAAATGGCGCACCATTGGCCATCGTGATGGATTTACTTCTTAGTTCAGATTTTTCTTGCTTTTTAAGACATGGTTCTCACCACAAGTCTTGCCCTTGAAGATTTGATCCACAGTGATGTAAACCTGCATAAGAGGCACCAGCTGTACCTGCACCTGCAGCCCAAAGGTGGTCTGAAGTATGATGTGAAATGATGATGGCCTGAACACAGTGAAGTCAGCTGGAGGAAAAGAGTCAAAGAGTTATTTGTTAATGTATTGTTAATATTTCATATATCTTTAGCACACAGGCTTTAAAGCACAGAAACAAAAAAAGAGCTTCTTATTTCTCACCTGTCATGTAAGGAAGTGAAACTTCTGCATTGTGTTGTACCGTCCCATCAGCTTTAATAATCAGAGGCTGAAGAAGAAAGCACACAGTCATAGTTTTATTTTGCACAAGCTACATTTCTGTTTAAAAGTTTGGAGTCTGAACAGTAAAGAAACAGTAACAGTAAAGTCATTTAAAATTTTACAAAAGATTTAGTTAAAATCTAGTTTAAATAAATGCTGTGAACTTTCTATTCATCAGAGAATACCAAATCAGCCTATTAGAATGATTTCTGAAGGATCATGTGACACTGAACACTGAAAAGTCAGCTTTGTCATTACAGGAATAAATTACATTTTAAAATATATTAAAATAAAAAAAAATTTTATTTTAAAGTTCAATAATATTCACAATAGTACTGTTTTTACTGAATGTGTGATCAAATAAATGCAGCCTTGGTGAGCATAAGAGACTTTTGAACTTTTTTCAATCATTTTTTAAAGAAAATCCCCAACTTTTGAAAGGTATGTATTATGTAGGCTACATCTCATTACTTGATCATATTGCCTAGAATGACCTGTTTGCTATAAAAGCCAAATATACAAGACTTTTGTGTTGTTATTGTGGAAGTAGATCGTTATACACACATTTTTCTTGTCGTTGTCAAACAGCACCACAACAGATTTCAAACAGGTGTCCGTTTCATGAGTAAAACAAGGAACGATCTGAGCCACTATGATGAACTTGGACTCTTCACACTCCTACAAAAACACAAATGCAAAAGTTGACTTTTGTAAGGATTTCACACATTCATAATGGATACAAGCATGGATACAAACAAAATAAATCAAAAACGTCTTCGCAACAACAGAAGATGTAATTAGTAACTACAACACGCTTACTTTTGAGAGGACATAGTTGCAGTCTCCATGGAAAGTGAATTCTTTCCCGTCGTAGGTGGTGACGTGAGATCCTTCCTCTACTGCGCACAGGCCAGGGCCAGGCATACTCATACAGATCCAGTTTCCCTCCCCACATATACTGAATCACACCATATAATTACACACAGACACCGTAAACAACAGGTTCAGATGCCAAGATTGTAAACCACACTTCTGCTGTTTTATTATACATTTTTATAATTTTTTTCCCATTGATCCAGTGTCATCATAATTTAGCATTTAGTCAGGCATATGCATTTAATACTAATATTGACAAATATTTCTATATACGAGTAGTAAAATACATGAGATATAGAGTCACAGAATGCACTAGGATAAAAAAACAGAAGTACTACACACATTTTACTCAGTTATCCTCATATTCCTATTACAGATATGTTTAATTACCATTCTTCCTCGTCTTTGCGAAGAACCTCTCCTGTGCTGTAGACGCGGTCATGCTTGCACTGACACTTTTCTGCCGGGATGCAGCCCGTGTTTGAAATGTCATCAAACACAGTTCCTATAACAAAGACAGTGCATTAATATCAACTTTATGTGGTTCTTTATAATTTTTTTTAAAAAAACATACATTTCCATTCAAAAGTTTGAGTTTTTTAAAGATTTTTTAAATGTTTTTGAAAGAAGTCTTTTTTGCTCACAGAGGCGACTTTATTTAATTAAAAATACAGTAAAAACAGTCATATTGTGAAATTACTCCAGTCTTCAGTGTTACATGATCCTTCAGAAATCATTATAATACGCTGATTTGCTGCTAAAGAAACATTTCTTATCATTATCAATGAAAACAGGTGTGCTGCTTCATATATTTGCAGATACCGTGATAAAAAAAAAATCTGAATTCTTTAATGCAAAGAAAGTTCAAAAGAACAGCATATATTTGAAATATAAATGTTTTGTAACATTATAAATGCCTTGTCACTTTTAAACAATTTAATGCATCCTTATTGAATAAAAGTTCAAATAAATAAATAATAATCTTTCTGACCCCAAACTTTTTAACAGGATTAATAAACACTTTTTTTTATATGATATAAATGCTCGTACTGACCTGGTGGGCAGAAGCAGCCATCGATGTTGTGTTCTTCACACAGTGTGTTTGTGTTTTTGTGTGAGCATGTGTCCATACAGGGGGAGCCACTTTCAGAATGTACCATATTGTAGGGGCACGTCACAGCTGCATGGGAATACAAGACATACAGAGACTTACAATGTGTCTACATCGGACGCGACAGTCATCTTGAGGCTGTCTACACAGGATGTGACAAAGCGACCGCTGCGTTCTTCGTTTCAGAAGTATTGCGTCAGTTTACTGTCTGGAATTTGTAGTGTCGCTTCTCGCCGCATTAGACAGCATCTGATTATAATGGGTTCTTTTAGCTTTTGTAATGTCGTGTCGCCACACTTGCATCTGGTGTAGATACGGTGTTAGAAAATTAAGCAATTAAACATTTTGGTAACACTTTATTTTACGACCCGCAAACAACTGCGTAAGTACACCGAAATTACAGTGTACGTTTCTGTAATTATAGCGTACTTCCGTGTAGGTATAAGGGAACAATATGTTAAGTTTGGGGTAATAAAGGGGTAACAAGCAGATATACAACCTGTAAATAACTTCGTAAGTAAATCGAAATTACGGTGTACGTTTCTGTAATTATAGTGTACCTCCGTATAGGTATAAGGGAACAATATGTTTTGGGTAGGCTAATAAAGGGGTAACAAGTAGATATACAAGCAAATTATTTATAATGTAATTATTTTAAAACTAACAGGTAGGCTACCTATTATGTTAATATATTCCAGGCAAAAATTGTACGTCTGTTGTATATAAAAGTTATCATCACATTTCTGGCAAAATATGTTCTTGTGCAATTTTACAGGGTAATTTTGACATCTGTGGGTTGAAAATGATGCATGTAAGCACAGTATGATAAAAATGAATTTATTGGCTTTTCTTACTAGATTAATTAATGTTAAATCAACCCACAGATGCCAAAATTAAATGTAAAATTGCAGAAGAACATATTTTGCCAGAACTTTATATACAACAGACGTACAATTTTTGCCTGGAATATATTAACATAATGGTACCTGTTAAAATAATTACATTATAAATAATTTGCTTGCATAGCTTGTTACCCCTTTATTAGGCCTACCTTATAACTACACGGAGGTAAACTATATTTACAGAAACGTACACCGTAATTTCAGTTTACTTACAAAGTTATTTGCAGGTTGTATACTATCTGCTTGTTACCCCTTTATTACCCCAAACTTAACATATTGTTCCCCTATACCTACACGGAAGTACGCTATAATTACAGAAACGTTCACCGTAATTTCGGTTTACTTACGCAGTTGTTTGCGGGTCGTAAAATAAAGCGTTACCATTAACAGTAGGGTAGAGTGGGGGAAAACGCCCCCCTTAAGGAAAATGTGACATTACTGTGAAACAAAAAATAAATGTGACTAGAATAACCATCCCAGTTTTGAGTGACTATGGCAGGAGCTATTTACCAAATAATAAAATTGCTCAGCCTTCATGATTAATTAGTATTTTGACTGAAACATTTTTCGTACAAAGGGGGCGTTTTGCCCCAGCGGTGGTGTAAAACGCCCCCCAAGGTGGGGTAAAATGCCCCCTTTCATAACCAAGCCAGTTGCTTCATAGATCAGCAGCAAAATTAACAGAAAACCTTAAATAAATATTAAACTTATAAATTAGTACTTATGTAGTGAAATATATTTAATAAATGCATTAAAGGCCACTGTTTTATCCTTGTGTCACCTAACCACCTTCCAGCAGCTGACTGTGCTAGCAAGCTAGCTAGTTTATGCTCACTTGAGGTATTTTTTTCATGTTTTGTTCAAATATTTAGATTTTACCGCCTAGTTATACTGCATTAAAGTGTAAAATAAAGACTTTGATGAACAGAAATATGTTACTGCCATGTAATCCTCTTTTCTTCAAATACGTCGCTGGTGTCAGCTTCTCCATGGAGATTTGTATATCCCCGTTGTCAACGTAGTGCATAGCAATAATAAAAATATATCTTGATTCATTCTAGTGGTTATTCTGGGAAAAACGGGTGGGGGGCGTTTTACCCCAGGGGGGCATTTTCCCCCACTCTACCCTACATTTTATTTTTATTTTTTAAACATTAATTCAAAGAGGTAAATTGCTTGGATTTCTCTTACTGTCGCTGTGTAAACAATAAAAAAGAATTATATACAAAAGGATTCAAAGCGAAGAAAACAATCAAGATAGAACATTCCTAATCTCCACCAGAACTCAGTATTTCTTACCACAGAAGTTTGCTGTTCTCCAGGTCGGCGGAGATCCTCCAGCGTGCGAACACTGACGTGAATATTCAGACAAAGTCGCACAGAGTTCGGTGGTGTCTCTGTCTTCGTCTTCAGGTTGACGTGAACAGATATCATTTGTACAGGCCTTGATATATGGCTCATGGTTCAAAACCCAGCTACAGGAAGACCACTTTTCATCCTCCAAAAGGTCTGCACAATCTGCCCGCTGTTGTGAAAAGGACATGGAACATCTTGAACCTCAAAGGACCATATTAACAATACTGGAATTCAGTTGCTGTTGTGACATAGCTGGAGTGATTAATAGTTTCATTTGGAATAAACAACTTTTTTCTGTATCTTACATATTTTTCACATTGGTCCACCACATTTTGCTCATCGATGTTTTCAAAAGGATCTTCGCAGTTATGAGTTGGGTTGGGAACTCTGTGCTTATTTCCAAACTCAGTATATCCAATCTTCCGTCCTGTATTAAATAAGATAAGATATAGACACTTGATCTTCTTAGATATTCTTAAACCGCTTGGATTTTTCATCAGATTAGGAAAACAGTATTTGGTATTACTGTATTTGGTAATCATTATGGGGGGTCAGTAATGAACAGTAAAGTACAAAATCAGACTGTAAAAGTAACTTACCGGATTCAATGAACTCACTATAAACTGGAACTCCATTAAAATCGCCACACAGTCCACAAGTGTGATTGGAATATTTGGAGTCAAGTTCCACCTAACACAATATACCACACAAAACTTCTTGGTTAGATCATTTGACTTGGTATTTTTGGCCATTTGGACATCAAGTCAGTGCTAATGATAGTTGATGAGAGTAATGAAAACACTGGAATATGGAATAGGCATCACTTGTATTCAGTCTTGTGTAAAAAAAAAAAAGCCAGTGCAAGCCCTTGGGACCAGTAACATGGTAATGATGGCCTCAGTTAATAATACTATGTTATGAAATTATTACCACATACATATAACATGGTATTTGCAAGGTACTCCTTTTTGTAGGTAGCCTATACAAATTCAAATGTTGAAATTCACTGTTGGTAATAACCATGTTCATAAGGATACAAATGCAGATATTTCAATGTGTAACAGAAAATTGCCTTATATAGCATTTCACTTCACATGTTGCAGTGTTTGCACAATATGCTAAATCATTTACTGGTTAGTTACTCTCCCTTGAAAGGCCTGCTGGCGGGTTCCTGTGGCGTAAACTAGTAAAAAAAATAAATAAAAAAAACTATAGTTTTTTCCTCAGTTAAACACTCTCATGTTGTTTAAATTCTGCTCCCCCAACTACTCAAAAAAGTGCTTTATGAATATAATTGACCAAATCAAAAACTATATTATTAGAATATTTAGGCATGAAACATGGTTATAAACATAAAATGTAATTTCTCAATCACACATCTGCTTCATTTACATTTTGTCTCCGAAATACAAAAACACCATCTACAGCATGCTCTAAAAGTTCTATCAATCATTTATGTCGCCGGCCTATTCGAGCGCTTGTCCAATCATCATACAGAGAAGCCTGGCGCGCACGTAGGACACTTTTTACAGTCGGTAGGAAATAGGCTTTATGCACAGCTGCACTACTTCCTGAACTTCAGCCAGCTCCTTTGTTTCCTGTCTTCCATTATTGAACAAACTGATTAATCCAGGTGTGCCTGACCAGTAACAAATACCAGACACACCTGGCTTAATCAGTTTGTCAAATAATGGCAGACAGGAAACAAAGGAGCTGGCTGAAGTTCAGGAAGTAGTGCAGCAGGGCATAAAGCCTATTGCGCAGTAAAAAAATAATAATATTTTTTCCAATCCAAAAAGCAGCCATGTACGCCAAATCTTACGCAGATTCATGTAGGCCTACTGTTTGATTATACAGCACCACATAAATCTTATTTTTCCCAAACTTATGCTAGTTTACTGTCTGATCTGAGTGTGAGGATAAATTAAAAACCATGAACTGCAAATTAGTGTGAATTGCTTTTTGTGGGCTACACGCTAAAACCAAACAAGCAGCGTGATCACAAAGCTGATTCTTTTTAGTGAATCATTGAGCGCTAGAAGTGCAGTCCGATCCGATTCACTAACAAATGACTCATATGAGCCGAATCTTTTTAGTAAATCAAAAACATACAGCAGCAGTGTCTGATTAAATAACAGATTACTCGTATTGTGAGCCAGTTTTATTCATCAATCGTTCAAAATAGACTCAAGTTAATGCTTTGAAATAAGCAGAGCCGGACAGTAACGGAGTACATTTACTTGAGTAGGCCTACAGTACTTAAGTACAATTTTGAGGGATCTGTACTTTACTCGAGTATCATTTTTGGGGAGTACTCATGACTTTACTCAAGTACATTTGAGAGGCAAATATTGTACTCTTTACTCCGCTACATTTCTATCCATACCCGTGAGTACCCGTTACTTCTAAAAAAAAAAAAAAGGGGGGGAAAAAAATCTCGGAAACCCTCAATTGAAGGTCAACGTTAACGCATGCGATTAATTTTATGCCCAGCTTTAACGTGTTAAAGTATTTAACGCAGCATTCGTTCTTTCTGTCATCCTTTAGCTAGGGTTGATCACGCTCTTATTCACGCAAATGCTCTTAAACCATTCATACGCGACAAGACAAAAGAAAACGCGCTGTCAGTGAATGTCCTCCTGACACACACACACACACACACACACGACGCACAGAAAGACGCGCCCCAGTATCGAGTTCTCTTTTGCGCTTGAACGAACAATAACACACAAGATGTCCTCTTTGTCGAGTATCCTCACAAGAGCAGTCTTAAATGAGTTAAATAAAATCTTAAATCGAAGTCAAGAGTAGTGAGAGAATGAGATGTGAGATCCCTTCAGCAGATCTTAAAGTGACAGCAGCCACAATTCTCTCTGTCAGTAAAGTTAACCAAAGAGCAAAGGGAACAGAGAAAATTACCCCCTGCTCTTGACCAAAGAACGCTTGTAGCTTTAATAAGGATTAATCTATATTTCATTTATAATTTATGCAGTGTGGACTGTTTTATAACCTTATTCAATTTCTGTATATTTCATACCGATTCGACAGGAAAGGTACAGGTAAATATGACATTTATTATGGGTTTAAATGACGATTATTTTAAGATTTTTTTTTTTAAACCTAATAAATGTTTAAAATTTGTGGGAAAATCATTTTCATGGAGACATTAGTATCCATATTAATATCAGTGATACTGGCCTTCATTCATAAAAAGATGGCATTAACATACAGCCATAATACTTGATAATAAATGGTTCCATTGAAGATAAGTCCGTCTGTGCAGTTCCAGCCGTCGGGTGTCATCAGCTTTGACGCCGATTACACATGTTAAGCATGTTTTGTTAACTTGTGGTCAGGCCTACTGATGTTCAATGTTCAGTTTTAAAAGTAGCCTCAATTAAGTCTGCATGAAGTTGGAAATGATTTGCTGTTACAAAGAATCGTTTATGAATGCACTTTTAAAAAAGTTGTGGAAATAAAATGTATTCAAATACAATATTAAAAAATATTTAAATTTTGATCAGTTTTTATTGAAAGTCATCATTGCCTGGAACACACAAAAGATGGCATTTACTGCAGAGACGTGTGTGGGTCAGGGCCGGCGGACGGGGTTTGGGGAAGGGGGGCTCGGCTGTCCTACTGTAAGGGGAGGCTCACATTCACACAATTTGAAAACCCCATTTGCTTTGATGTTATTGAGTATGTGATGTGTTTAACACAGTCAGGTTCAAATGTGGGTGCAAAAAATCCATTAAAACTCTAGCAGAGGTTTGTCAGAGCGTTGCCATTGTGCTATTGCCATTTGGGCAAGTGTGAAATGTTAAATAAAGCAACATGGTAAAAAGATGAAAATGACTTGATTTTACTTTCAATTCCTTTTACATTCTCCAGTGTATTAACATTAACATTTTTCATAACTCCATGTAGGACACTTCTGTACATAAATGTAAGCACTGTGGCAGTAATGCAATATTTAGAAAATTTACTCTTGTACTCTTGATACTCAAGTACTTTTAAAAACAAGTACTTCCGTACTTTTACTTAAGTAGACATCTGACTGTAGTACTTTTACTTGTACTCGAGTAAAATTTAGCAAGGGGTATCTGTACTTTTACTCAAGTAATGAAGCTGTGTACTCTGTCCGCCTCTGGAAATAAGTTTAGTGTATTTTAGGTTTGTAAAACTTAAATCAGACTAATATCTATATGAAAATCTATAGTTAAATTTGTTTTGAACTCATAACCTCACCATAACTGCATCATCTTTGTTCCATGTGACAGTGATGCCCATTTTGGAATAGAGCCTGGTGTAAATTGTGTTTTCTTCTACAAGGATCCCTGAGAAATGCACGGGCAGTGTTACTCTGAAAAATGAGAAAAGATTTAAATGAAAAATTGACCAAACAGAACACATTTGAAAGCCAAATAAGCAGCAGTCGGGTTCCCCAGAATCTTACTTTTCTTCATTGATCATGACCTGTTTCTCTGTCAACTCGACGGCGATGTCATTGATACTAACTGACACCCTGCTGATCTTCGGGTCATTGGTGTGTTCTGTTCTCTTCACATGAACCGAGAACTGGCGGATGAGGCTTTGGCAGTCAGACACCAGGTTATACTCGCACATGCCTGGGAACTGATAAACGTCCCCATCGAACGTCTTGAAGTGGAAGTTTCCCCACATGCTACAGATGCTGTTGACATGGTTACTGGGATAGACTGCAAAAAAAGGGAGAAAAATAAGATTTGCAATTCAAAGAAATGTGAGTTTTTGAGATAAGAAATTATGTAAGTGGCCTTTCAAAGGTTGATCAACGATATAATCTAAGTGTGTATGAGAACAAATATACTTCTATGCTGAAGACTGAAAAAATGTTTACTGTTTAATGTTATTTTTTATTTTCTTTGTATTATTTTTCTTTATTCATTTTCATAATAATTTTGTAATGTTTTTTATGAAGTCAGACAGTGTTTGTACATGTGTGCTGAGCAGAGAGCTGCTTGAGTTATATTTTGCTTAGAGGTATGCACTGTTCACTGAGACAGTTGGCATGTTCTTTGCAGGGAAAGGAATGTTTCCACTGATGCAAATGTACCACTAATGTACACACCAAGGTAAGTTCTTAATATGGAAGTGGATTGCGACATGTTTAGACGTGTACTTATGACACATGTGTTCCAATTTTAAGAAGCTCAAAGCAACATGTTTTGTTACCTTAACAGGAAGCTGTAAGACTCTCTGTGATGTATATAAGCTCAATTGTACTGTACCACCACAGAGAAACATGAAGGCATGAGGGGGTGAGAGGAAGGAGGAAACTTAGAGATGATGGGACATAGAAGGAGAAACCCAGAGAAACCATTTACAGCTAGCATGATAGGGTGAGAAGATAGAGAAATGGGGAACAGAGAAATCTAGAATGAAGACCTCCTCTCATGTAGCCTTATTGTTATATGCTTGTTTCTCTCTGTCTGACATGACACATGTTTAACTAATAAATCTTTTGGCAAAATATCTGGTGTAGCTTCCGTGATTCAACAATAATGGGGGAAGCATGATTTTCAAGTCTACAATGCTTACAGTAGTTACATGACTTTATCCATTTTAATGTCCTTAAACACTCATTTGAATTACAATTACACTTTCTGTTTGCAAACTCAATTCAAATTCAGGGATTTCTGATTTGTTAAAGGGGCTATGTGTAGGTTATTATCTTTAAGATAGAGTTTTCATTTGTACATTTATGAGCCAAACACAATGTAAGAGAAAGAATGACACCTTGACTGTCCACCACGGTTGCCTCTATCAGCCTTGAGGCTCAATTGTGTGGAGGAGTCGGGTCCGAATTGGGCGAAAATTCATAAAATGTGACGTCATGCGCGTTCTGACTGCATGAGCATGAGACTGGCTGCAGTTTCTCTAACGACCACTGGTGTCAGTAACGGTTAGAAATTTCAGAACTTACGCAATGCTTCTTTAACTTTAACTTTAACAAATATTGTAATCCAGGAAATTTCAAGATAAATTTCAAGTTATCATGAAGGAAAGTAAATGAACTTTTGACATTTTTCACAATATTTCGTAACTTCTAAAGCAAGTCATCAATGGAGCTGATGGTATCAGGTTCAAGTGATGAAACTATGACATTCGCAAATGTTATCAGGTGGTTCCTTTTTTTCAGATGATGAACTGATGCTGTTTCCAACCCACAACATCATGGAATTTGACAAGATAATTTCAGGTTTAATTGATTTTAAAACACATTTCAGATATTGGATCTTGAGTATAAAAGCTTACAAATGGGATATCAACTGCCAATACTTGCCCTACTTATTAATTTAAAAAAATAAGTCTTATTAAGATAATTTTTTTATATGATTAAGAATGAAGTCATTTCTGATCGTTGTTTAGTTGCAGTAACATAATTAAATTCATAAGAAGAGGATTTAGACAAAAATAATTAAAACTATTTTAAATGAAATAAAATACTAAAATAAAATAAGGAAACCCTACTCAATAACCATTTTAAGTTAACTAAAAGTGAACTCATACTCTTCTTTGAATGAACCTGAATGAATTAAATAATTTCTGATTGTTGTTTAGTTGCAATAATATAAATATATATACATTGGGAAATCATTTAAACAAATATTATGTTAATAAAAATAATTAAAACCATTTTAATAACATAAGGAGACACCACCCTGAAGAACTCTTACCGTTCTTTGAATGCACCTGAATACTGGTAAGCGCCAGAAGTAGTATGCAGACTGCAGATGTTCTCCTCTCCATGGTGGAGGTGAGAAAGGTACAGCGTCAGTACTGTTGGATTCCTTTTATTACCATCTTTTATATCATTTCTCATTTACCACCCTGCAGGGAGGGTCTACCAGCCTTCGCATGTCACAGAAAAAAAACCGCTGACACCTGGTGGTATTACAAAAGTCCAGTGATGACATTGTGTGTGTGTGTTTGTGCGGGCGGGCGGCAGTTCCTCGGCCTCTCTGAACGATGTTTGATGAAAATTTATGTAATGAATTTCATATTTACGGCAGGGTGTGAATAATTTACAGCTTCTGTGTACATGTATGAGGAGGACTAGTAAAAATAACATTCACTACTAAAACCTGCAAATAAATATACAATACATGATTAATAAACCATTTATCAGCTGATTTGGGGAATGAAATGAAGACGAATGGTTAAAATGATTGTCTTGTGTAAACACTTAGGGCCCTATATTTTAACGATCTGAAACGCAAGTGTCAAAGCGCAAAGCGCAAGTAACTTTGTGGGCGGATCCCGGCGCTGTTGCTATTTTCCCGGCGGGATAAATGCCTCTTGCGCCTGGCGCAAATCTAAAAGGGGTTGGTCTGAAGTAGCTTCATTATTCATAGGTGTGGTTTGGGCGTAACGTGAAATAAACCAATCAGAGCGTCATATCACATTCCCTTTAAGAGCATGATGAACGAGGTGCGCTTGTTCCATGGCGCAATACTATTATAACGGTGCATTTACCAGGCGCGCTTCAGAATCGGTTCACAGCCGAGGACATCGATGGTCTCGTCAGGGCCGTAAAAGAAAGAGAAGTGACATTGGGGATGGGACAAACCCACACAAATTAGCTTAGGTTATACATTCATATAATAATTTGGGTAAATATGTAAGCTTTATGCCTATTTTTCCCATCGTCATGGACACAACAATGATTTCCCTCGTGTTTTAATATTTTTACTTATAAAATGTATCATTTGCAAAAAGGAAAATGCATCTGTGTAGATGAGAGAATCATCTACAGTGTATGCGCGTTGTTCACACTCTGTATTATGACCAAGCACGCGCGCTTAAAATAGCATCTGAATGTACGCGCAACGCGCCAATGACTTTAGACTAGGTTTTTTCTGGTCAGTAGCGCAATTGTTTTCTGGAACTGCAAAATAGCATGAGGGAAAGTTTGCGCCGGAACACGCCTCCTCTTTGCGTTGAACCGCCCCGGGGAGCGCAAGTGTATTTCTTAGTTAACCGACGTGTGTCTGTGGAGGGAAAAGTCCGCTTTGCGCGGGTGCAAAATAGGAATGATACATGCGTCGGTGTACAAAGTCATTTGCGCCGGGTGCAAGATATAGGGCCCCCTGTCTGTGATGCAGACGATTTGACGTTCAGCAACTTTGCAGGTACACAGCCAGGTGTGTCTCAAGCTCCTGAATGCCACCTGTCCTTTCGTGAATTAAAACAAACTAATCACTGACCATCTGGCAGCGGTCATATCCTGATCCTTTTCTAGTTCAAGAGTTTTGTCATCCATAACTATTCATGGGTATTTTTTACTAATAATGCTTGACCCTGTGGACCTTTAGAAATATAATTCATTCAAATATGAAACCATTTGTCATCAAAAGGCTTTACAGTATTTATACAGTAGTAGTAGATGAGTCAATAGTTCTGAAAAATTTGTTTTAAAAAAACAAACAAAAACAAACAAACAATCAAACAAACAAACGAAAAAACAAAACTAATTCTCCATGGATTGTAAAGGTTCACTAGGTAGCTAACTTTAAATAAACAAAACTGCATTCATTTTGAGGAAGAACCAGTCTATGGGAAGAACATAGTTTTGGTTGTGTCTGTGTGACTGTGCAGATGAATTTTTTTTTTTTTCTCATTATTAAATAAAAGTTAGAGCGATTATCCTACAACTGCTTGTAACACATTGACTACTAACTTAGATGGAAAGAATCTTAAGCTGACTAGCAGAAGCATTACTGTAGCTAAACCCATTAATTATTATAGACACGATACTTCTCTGAAAATAAATTCCAGCACAGCACTAAAACCCATAATGAAATTACCCTTTGCAGATAATGCTTCACAGTTACAATTTATCTGTTCAGTAAAATTACCTTAAAGCTACACTGTGTAATTTTTTAAGTTGATTCTTAGTAAAAAAACACTTTATTCTAAAGTAATATTCAGTTGGTAGTCATATACAATTTCACCGCTAGACGGGAGAAAATCCCACACAGTGTAGCTTTAACTTTACCTGTTGAGTAACCGCAATCTCCAGATAGTTTTTTCAACATTTCAAGTGCCGTTCTCCCGATCTCCGAAAAGCCAAGCCACTAGGCGCGTTTCCATTACAGATTTGACAAAACTTTTGCCATTTTTTCTAAATGTCGACAAAAAACTATTGCGAAATGACGGCGTTTTCATTAACCGATGTTATGCGACTAAAACGTCATTTTTTCCTCTAGCGATAAGTCATTCCAAAAATCATGGTGACGGATGTTGGTAGGTTTATGTAGCCACTGCACTGCCCATTATTATTAATAGAAGGAGACTGATGTGTGTTATCCAAGCATTAATGGTAAGGAAAGACCCTTATACTTGGAGCGGCTGGTGTTTCTGGGTGTTTCTCCCTCTGGGTGTTTCTGCTTCGAGGTCTTGATTGTGACATTCCTTTGAGGTTTAGAATCCAGTATTCCTGTAATTCTTTTGTCTTTTATGAATTGAATAAAGAAATGTCAGGTGACCTGTAAATGCGCAAAAACTGTTTCCATTGCAGTTTTGCGAAATATTTATTTTTCGAATAACTGGTTGCAGAGAGTTGAAGAAAGTTCAACTTTGGGTAAAACGCAGCACTCTTTACTGTCACTTTTTACTCAGCCGTCCAATCACAGTGGAGGAGGGGTGGGACAATTACAACACCGACCAACCGCCACACTGCCTACACAACAGCAACAGATGACAACAACAAGCATAATAAGGAAAATAAATTCAAACAAGAGCCAGAGCAAATACTTTACATCATATCGACATTGTTGATATTGCAACAATAGCCTACAGAAACAATAGTGAAATGAGATACTAGGCCTGTTCACACCAAGGACGATAACTATAAAGATAACGATAAAGATATAGTTCTAAAAATCGTTCTCCATATTAAAGAGTTCACACTACAACTATAACGATAAAGATTATGAGGAACGATATCATTGGGATCACTTTCAGAACGATTTTTTTTTTCCAGCTGTCGAACTATAAAACACTGACAGCCAATCGAATTTAAAGGGCAGACGATATTGGGGAGATGTTAATCACCGAGGTACAGAAGAAGAAAAAAACTGTTTGACAAGTCAAACCCCCTTTTCAAGGATATGTTAAAAAAAATGGATATGGAAAGCAATCGGTCGTATCCTTGGAATAGGCCTAACTGGTGAAAAGTATTAAAGATGAGATCGTTATGCAGGCTAGCAAATACTATAGTGTAACAAAATTACCTCAGGTAGCCTATCCAGCACTAGTTTCCACAACATTGTATTGCTTCCCTTGAAGTTGCACTGAAAAAGGAGTTGTATAAAGGTGTTAACTAGGTGTTGTTTTTATTCCACTATTCACTGTTAGATTACCGGTAAATTAGATTGATTATACTAGACTAGCTAGATTCACTGTTTATATGCAATCGAAAAGTAGCATGCTGAGATAATAGCAATACTGTTAAAAGTCTGTCGTAAAAACAACAAACTGATATTGATTCATTCAAAAATACGAATATTAGTCTTCAATAGACGACAACTCTCTAATCAGAGTGACAGATTCTCCCAACTCCTCTCTCTTTTAAAGCAACACCAAGGAACTTTTCCTCTTTGGTCACCCTACTGGTTGGAAACGAAATTGTCCATTACCGCTGTCGTAAATAATTTAGCCTACCGTCGCACGCACGCTCGCTGTTTATCCAGCACCGGTTTTAGAATGAACGATGTTCACAGACAAGGTAGAGTATGTTACATAATTTCATGAAAGGAAGATGTATTGCGACATCAGAAACGAAGAAAAACGGAATAATGACTATTGTAACGCTTGACGTAAAGCAGTGGAATTTTGTAGTTCTTTTTGTGCTGGGGTTACTACCCTAACCCCGAAGTTACATAGTGCCAGTAAAAGCAATACAGACCCCGTCAGGCTATGGCAGAAGTGCCTTTCACCCTGTTACGACTTGATAAACCACTGATAAGATTTTGGAAACATTATTTTAAGGTAAAAAATTTTACATAGTGTTACTTTAAGGATACCATGCACCCAAAAGCGCCTTTTTGTGGAACGTAAAGCAGCAGCAGGTCATCCATTTTTGCTACTTTGAAGCCAGAGCACGTGCTTAGAATAAAAAGACCGTTATCGTTCGTTGGTGTGTGTCGCTACTCGATCCGTACCGGTAACACGATCTGTTCTGTGCATGTGCGAAAAGGCGAAAACGCGTCTCCTTCCGGTCTGAAATATGTCGAAACCATTTACGGCAGTTGTTGTTCGACACTGCACGATCCGTATCGGAAATAGTTATTTACTATAAAAATAACTTTATTTATTATAAAAGTGTGGGCTTTTACCATGGCTTTTACACAGACACTACGATTTCCATTACACGAGAGTAGATGTTAAAACTTCATGCTGATTTGTACTCGGCTTTCGCCAAGATAAGCAACACTAAGACGTAGCTTTACAGTAAACTATGCTTCTCCATCCATTTACGCTTCTTTCCATATGAGGGTGTGACTCCCCTTCTGTCCGGCGTTAACGGCTGCAGTGTACTTGCCGCGTCAGCACACACGACGGCTGCAACTACAGTGTGGTCTCCCTAGTGGACCAGCACGACAACCGTCTGGATTGAGCCGAGTAGGGGACATCTCTAGGGTCTTCAAGTGGGCACCTTCCGTCCTCAGTGTTTCGTCGACTAGCCCACGACACCTCAAGAGGGCTCGACAGTGACTCTGGCGTCCCAGAGTCACCCCCCTCTGTCCCCCACTCAACTCAGCCCAGCTTACTGACCTCTACATCCCTCCTGCTGCTGAGACCTAACCACAATCACAATCTCTCCGCAACCCAACCATACGCGCCAACCCGTTTGACTAAGTATCTAAATATCTAAATATCATTAATTCATCTTTGTCTCTAGGATACGTACCAAAAACCTTTAAGTTGGCTATGATTAAACCACTTGTTAAAAAAACGCAACTTGATCCTACAGAATTAGTCAATTACAGGCCAATCTCGAATCTGCCTTTTCTGTCAAAGATACTAGAAAAAGCAGTATCATCACAACTGTGTTCCTTTTTAGAAAGAAATAATATCTGCAAGGATTTTCAGTCCGGATTTAGACCATACCATAGTACTGAGACTGCTCTCATTAAAGTCACAAATGATTTGCTCTTATCATCCGATCGTGGTTGTATCTCTCTATTAGTGTTACTTGATCTTAGTGCTGCATCGACCACAACATTCTTTTAAATAGACTTGAAAACTATGTTGGCATTAGTGGAATTGCACTAGCATGGTTTAAATCATACTTATCTGACCGTTTTCAGTTGTAGCAGTAAATGAAGAGATGTCTTATCGATCACAAGTTCAGTATGGCGTACCACAAGGCTCAGTACTAGGGCCGCTGCTGTTCACTCTGTACATGCTACCATTAGGATATATCATTAGGAAATATGGAATTAGCTTTCACTGTTATGCTGATGATACTCAGCTGTATATTTCTTCAAAACCTAACAAAACTTACCAATTCTCAAAATTAACGGAATGCATAGCTGATATAAAAAATTGGATGACCAGTAATTTCCTATTACTAAATTCTGAAAAAACAGAGATTCTAATCATTGGACAAAAAACTGCCACACGTAATAACCCAGAATACTGTCTAACAATCGATGGCTGCTCTGTTAAGTCTTCGTCGTCAGTTAGGAACCTGGGTGTGCTCTTTGATACCAATCTTTCATTTGAAAGTCACGTGTCTAGTATCTGTAAAACCGCATTTTTCCATCTTAAAAATATATCTAAATTACGTCATATGCTCTCACTGACAAATGCGGAACAATTAGTTCATGCATTCATGACATCAAGGCTATTATTGTAATGCTCTACTGGGTGGTTGCCCTGCACGCTAGAGAGAATGAAGGGCGGCATTCGTCAAACTGACAGTTTTATTGCCCCCCTATGATTGGTTCCCGCCCTAAGCCCCGCCCCTTTTTACCCCTCCCACCCACTTCCGGTCTGACCATTTGGAGCGTGGGAATTTTCCCACGCTAGCCCCGCCCCTTCCCACCCCCACCACCCCCACTTCCGGAGAGATCATGTGACCGTGGGAATTCTCCCACGCTAGCTCCGCCCCATCCCACCCCCACCACCCCCACTTCCGGAGAGATCATGTGACCGTGGGAATTCTCCCACGCTAGCTACGCCCCTTCCCACCCCCACCACCCCCACTTCCGGACTGGACACCTGCTGTACACCTGTTACGAACATCTATCTTGTTCAAAACAATACATTTGAATCTTTTTAAGAAGAATGACAGAAAACAGAGATAGGTTTAGTGTTTTTTATTAAAGAAAGGGTTTTTCACGTTTACATTTGAAATCTTTTTTACTTTCACACATTTGTAAAAATTGTTAAATAGGATTTTCTCAAATTACATCAAGCAAATAGTTCTATTTTCCATCATACATTTAAAAAAGTTGTACTTTTCACATAACACAGTGCTTAAAACCATTAAGACATTTATATCATTAAGACTAGTACAGGTATTTACCTTCACACATTATTTTTACATAAACCAACTGTTTTAAAAGGTGTTTTCTTAAAGTTATCTTAATGTTTTAGTATGAAAACATCTAAAACAACGTGTATTAAAATTATATCATGCAAATAGATCTAATTACTATATTTGAAGAAGTATTTTTTTCACAATTACCTAGTGTTTAAAGCCATTAAGACCAGTACAGGTATTTACCTTCACACATTATTTTGTAAAATGTTCCATTTTACATAAGACAACTGTTTTCAATCACAATAATAACTAAAACAGCCTGTATTAAAATTATATCAAGTAAATAGTTATGTTTTCTTAATAAACCATCTAAATCCGCATGTATTAAAATGACATCAGACAAATAGGTCTATTTTCTATCATACATTTCACATAACACGTATAGTGCTTAAAACTATTAAGCCCATTTATATAATATCATTAGTGTTCATACACTTAAAACATTAATGAAAAAGTTTAAAGAGTGTTTTCTTAAAGTTATCAAAATGTTTTAGTATTAAAACATCTAAAACACCATTTTAAAAATGTTAAAAGGTCAATGTTCAGTCATTTACAGAAAAGTATACAAGTTAAGTGTTTTTTCATTACAAAAAGATACATTTACACATGATTTGCAAAATGTTACATTTTACATAAAACATCTGTTTTAAAAAGTTTTTTCTTAAAGTTATCAAAATGTTTTAGTATGAAAACATCTAAAACAACATGTATTAAAATGATATCAAGCAAATAGTTCTATTTTCTATCATACATTTCACATAACACGTATAGTGCTTAAAACTATTAAGCCCATTTATATAATATCATTAGTGTTCATACACTTAAAACATTAATGAAAAAGTTTAAAGAGTGTTTTCTTAAAGTTATCAAAATGTTTTAGCATTAAAACATCTAAAACATAATTTTTAAAAATGTTAAAAGGTCAATGTTCAGTCATTTACAGAAAAGTATACAAGTTAAGTGTTTTTTCATTACAAAAAGATACATTTAACTTTCATTATTTGTAAAATGCTACATTTTACATAAAACACGTCATGATATTAAAACTACATCATGTTAAAAATCATAGTATCAAAAAATAGCCTTACGTTTTTACAAATCCGATTGCTGAAAAAGAACCAGCACCTCCAAAACTTAGAGGTTTTATTCCAAAAGTCCTCGTGAGGAGCTCCGCGAAACACGTCCGCACTCTTGCATCCCAAAAGTTAAAATGGGATACCTGATGTCCTGACATCAGACAGACCTAGACTCCACCCCTAGACCCACCCACAACACGTGGTCAGATGACGTGCTCGTGGGAAAATAGAATACAAAGCTCCCACGATCCGTGCACGCGCGCATGCGCACACACGCACACACCTGGAGCGTGGGAGAATTTCACACGGCCTACATCCAGCCCCACACACACAAACCCCCTCCCCATAGTGTGACGGGATAAAGGAGGGCTGTTTAAAAATCAGTCTCTAAAATTCACAAGTTGGACCGTCTGACAGAGTGGATTATAAGAAACACGAAACCTGCACGAGACCACGGCACGGATTTTGTGTGTTGTTTAACAACGGGGACAAGATACATACTTCTTGCGGATCATATCAATAAACAACCTGAGGATTATGTCATATCATTTGCCAGCCCATTTGCAGTGATTTTGGAAAGGGCGCTCGCGGCCTATTTCTGAGGATTTACAGTGTTGGAATATATTTTTTCTAAAATCACTTGGCTTTTTTAAACGGTAGCCTACGACGCATTTGGATCTGTTAAGGGATACGCACCATAGGATTACCGTCTGCAACGAACTCACAGAAAAGCATCGATCGGCTGAATACATTTTGTGATTATTTATCCTTTTTCTATGTAAAGTATACTTTTGAATTGCCAGTGTATAAAATGTGCAATATAAATAAACTTACCATGCATTGCTTTGCCTATGTCACAGGAGAACTTATATTTATTTTACAACTCTATGCTCTCTAACAGGGTAGATTTGGCACACACACACACACGAAACGACGTGCTTTTAACTTTTAAAAAGTGAAGCGTTGTATTGGGTAACGGATCAACTCTTTAAAGAAGAGTTTTGTTTTCCACATACAATTAAAAACTTTTAAAAACAATATAGGCTAGGTTATGTATAAAGTTAAAATGCAATGGTTTAGTATTCGTACATTTTACAACGTTATCTGAAGAAAGTTAGAATGTGATCCTTCACATAGGCTACAGATTTAAAACCGTTCAAAACAACATCCCAATGTGCATTCATTTAAAACAAGTTTTAAAAATAAAACAAAAAAGAATACATCAAATAAAAGTTCGAGTTCTCTAACATTACAATAGGCCTATGCTACTAAAGTTTAGTTTTAAGTTCCGTATGATAGGCCTACATCACTCATCGACGGTAGAAATTTCATGATGCAGCCTATAGATCAGTGTGTGAAACCGTGTCTCCGTCCATCTAACACTAGATTTATTTATAATTAGGCCTACACTAAATAACATTTATAAAAATAATAGTTGTCTAAAAAAATTAAAATAAAAAAATTAACTATCTTACTGATTTATTCACTCGTCGATAGGATAATCCACCTCGCTCAATGGTGAAATCTGATCATTGTTTGAGAATGCGTTTTTGAAGTAAAAAATATGAATCTGTTCAAAACTATGTGCTTTAAACTTTTTTTTTTAAAAAGTGAAATGTAAGCGATAGGCAAACAGACATGCTACACTTTCACATACAACTTTAATAACTTTTTAAATGATACGGACCTTTAAAATACAAAGGTTTATAGGCTAGTATTTAAAACGTTATTAGGCCTATCAGAACAATTTAAAACAGGTTAGAATGTTTTCCTTCACATAACCTACAGATTTTAAAACCAGTTAAAAACAAAAAAGTCAACGTTAAATCTTTTAAAACAAGTTATAGAATGTCTTTCACGAACAACTTTTAAAGATAGGTCTACCAGAAAAATGGTAAATTATGTTTTAAACAATGCTTTAACATATCAACAGTTAAAAAATACATAAAACGAATAGTTTTTAAGCAAAACTTTTTAACATTTCAATTCACTACTAAACTTTTGTTTAGTTTTTAGCTAAAATATATCTTTCCGCAAAGCATCCTCGCGGCTCGCGCTCCGAAAGCAAAACATGAGTGAGAAATAGACGGTCTCTGAGTCTCCGCCCACCTAGGCTACAACTCCGACAACGCATGAGAATTATACACATGTGCAGAGGTAGGCCTATAGCTACAGATTTCAATCTTGGTAAAAAGACTTAAAACAACGTTTTACATTTTATTTAATTGAGTTATTAATTCATTCACTAGATCTTTCTTAGCCTATATTTTCAAACTGTCCTCTAGCACAGCGCTCCGACACACGCACACACATAGAGCGCCTAAACTTTTACGACATCAGAGAGAGAGAGAGCATCCCTTTTTTACCATGCTATGCCTAGAAAAACGAGAAATGATCTCTCGTGAACTCTGAATGGTATTGCGAGCTTTGGGGTGATACTGTAGGCCATACTTGTCGGTTTTCTCAACAAGAAATTGATGAATGCTAAAGTCGACATCAAAATGTACCCTATACTTTGTTAGCCCATATTAGTCTTGTGGTGAACAATTAATCAGTGCGTGTTAATACACAGGGAAAACGGTATGCCATGGTAATCTTTTATCAAAATCTGAAAAGTTACGTCTGGAAATGGCATTCCTTTTCTGATGACGTCAGTTTGACGGCTTGGGTTGAAAACGCTTAACCACTCCCATCAAACCCTGCTATGAGCAGAGATGGAGAGGCGGAGCTCTAGAGTAAACCCCTCCCCTCTGTTCAATACCCCCCTTTCACAGGGAAATCGTCACGACACTGGAGAAAAGTTGTTTTGCAACTTCCGGTTATGGGGACTTTAAAAACATTAATACAACTCTTTGCTTTACAAAAACTGTTATTACACTAAAACAAGACACAAAATAAGATATTTAATTTACCCCTACAGCTAGTCATATAGTTAATAATTTTTTATTCTGTAGTTTTACAGACCTAAAACCATGATGCTTCAAAGTATAGATTAGAAGTAGTCAAAGACACAAACGATTTTGAACATTTATATAGGCCTACATTTGTGTGTTGCAAAAGCAGAAGTCTACCTTCTTTAAATAAAGATTTACCTTTTTATTTTCTTTAAATAACGATTTACCTTTATTTATGCTTTAATTTCTTTAAAACAGTCTGATGACATGCATTATTTCTGTGATTAATTGATTAGTAATGTTGTTAGGGGTTTCCTCACACGAGTAAAAGCGCTTTAGGCGTGTTTGTGACAAACACGTTGTATTTACAGACATTTTAAATGTATTTAACATCTTAAATGTTTTTTCTGACCAACTTACATTTAATATGAATTACCTGAGGCGTTTAACAACCACATATAGGGAATGCATGTTGATTAGTAAGTTTCAGGCATAGTACAAACATGCTATGTTCGAGAAAAGGTTATATTGTTGTAATCTTTGTGAGATCACACCCCACAAACGTAAAACTTTGTGTTGGGATGACCCAGGCATGGCTTTACTAAAATAAACTTTACGGAAGTCATTTTCAAGGTGTGAGTATGCTTCGACATGTAATTATACCATATTTTATATATTATGTTTACGGTTCCATTTGCTTTAAAGTCTTTGTTTGTTTGTTTGTTATTAACTAATACTTTTTATTTTTTAACTAACACTTCAACGTCCTACACAAATTAAAGAAACATATGAGCTAAGAATGTTCTCTAACCCCAAATAAACAGATAATGGGATGTTTGCAATCTACAATATGTTAGATATTACTCAGTATGTGTGTAAATAGCTGTGCTTAAATCTTTGGGCGTATTTTACACAGCAACATATTTTGTCACCGCAGTGATGCAAAGTACCACACTCTTGTAAAGCCTATGGACTAGCTTTAAAACATAGCCTTTATACAGGAATCACACGTGTCCAAAACACCAGTGTAAGATTCAAAAGACCAAATCACTAAGAAAAGAGGGCTGAAAAGCACTGATTATATTAAATACACAAAAGTTTGCAAATTATGGTTTCATTCGTTTTTAGTCATCTTGCTCAGATAGCAGATGACACCGTTCACATCTTGTTTCTCGGATTGTACGTGTTTTAGGTGAAGACTTTTCTTTGAGTGCCGTCAACATTCAATGTTTATAGGAATAAATGATAATTAAGAATTTAAGTGATAGTCTTTCTGTTTGAGAATGCTTGACAATCTATGACTATCCCTCTATCTATGATGCTGAATCACACAAAGTATTAACACGAAAAGTGCATGCTGTTTTACACTTAAACTATTACCACAGAATCACTTGAGTTAAATTAAAGCCTGAGTTAAGTTAAAACCAAACGTATCTTCATACCTGTTGTGCCAGACACAAATTGTTCTAAGAAATCTTTTTTGTTTTATAAATACACTTTTCTTATTTCTACAAATATCGAGGCTATATGAAGTTAATACACAATGAAACGAGAATAATGCTACCAAATACGTCTGACACAATGTTTTTAAGAAAAGGCACTGTTTTAAAATACAGATGTTTTTCTTTTGACAAACCTACAATTCCAATGATCTCACCCCGGTGGTGTTTAACATCCAAGAGCTGAAGAAGTAGTTCTTTATGCAAAAAAGCATTTAAAAACAACAACAATACAAATAGTTTAAGTTGACATAAACAAAACACCCCCCTGATCATCCCTTAAGTTATAGTAAACATTTACAATGTGTAATTCTGTCAGTTTGACATGACGTACCTGCACCATATTATTGTAAAGCAAACACATTTGAGGGTTAACGTTAAAGTAAAGGATATGGATAAAATTCAAAGATTATGTTTGCACAAAAGTAGACTCTATAGAGGACAACTTGCTAAAAATAAATGTAGCATTTGCCATTTAAAATGAATATAGAAAAGCCGCATCAGTTTTGAATGTTTGTAAGTGGCATTTTATATTTTAGAAAAAAAATCTAAATTTTTAGGAATTTTTAGGAATTTATGAAAAACACGTACAAATATGGCATAAAGAGTATTAAATTACAGTCGTCTATGAGTGTTTAAGACTAAAATTATATTTCTTTTAGAGCATCTTTCTGCTATGTCTACGAAACATCGACATGAAAGATGGGTATTGCTGTTTTTTCTGTAAACTATTACACTTAAAGATGTGCATTTCACAGCACAGATACACAGCTATTTTGTGTATGTCACTAAACAACAGTTAATGAATTACAAATGATAAGTGGTATTAAGTGGTGATTCGTTTTTATTCTGTCCACATCAATACTTTGACAACAGAGTTTTAGATATCTGTCTTTTAGGTCTAATCATCTCTAGACGTTGTGTTTAATGTCTTCATATTTTGTTTTTCTTTTCATGAAAACATGCCGAAGCAGTATCAGAATACCAAAATGTTTTAACATATCGTAAATTTCAATTGTTAGATAAATTATCTAACTATTATATCTAACTATAAACAGTTATATGTGAAACAAGCTCAGTCGCATTGATTCTTGTTTATATTGAACATCACTATTGAACCGTATGTTTAACAGTGCTAATGTTCTCAGCCTCAAAGTTTTCACCGGAGCATACCGACTCTGAAACAATGTTAGCATGTAACATTTTGAACACCTTTGTGTTTTATGCATATTTGATTTTGTTTGCATTTCTTCTGAAACACAAGGTTTTGAAATTGTTATAAATTTTTAACATCACCATTCTTCTCAATCTAGTGCGGCGTGTCTATTTTCCTTACAATTTGAAAAACAAACTTTGAAAACAACTAGGCTATGTGTTCTTAGAATGTCTTCAGCCGGTAGAAATGTCTTGCGTAGGGGAGACCGGTTATGGTTGTAACACTTTTTGCTTCAGTAACTATAACTCACTGAATTTTGTAGCTAGAGTTCTTAAATTTTTATACAATGCTGGGGTAAGTTGTAACAATTACACAAAATAAGCTAAAATGGATGCCACACTATATGAAATGCTTCAAAAACAGGTTTATTGACATAAAATAACAATGTCCCACTCCCTCTCTGGAACAGACTGTCTGATTAACTTGTGTGTGTGTGTGTGTATATGTAAATGTGTCTACTTGAACGAATTTACTTAACAGTAGGCTATTGATAAACATATTACAACTTCTAACAAAATATATATATATATATCAGTGTGTGTGTGTGTGTGTGTGTGTGTGTGTGTGTGTGTGAGAGAGAGAGTGTGTGTGTGTGTGTGTGTGTATGTGTGTGTGTGTGTGTGTGTGTGTGTGTGTGTGTGTGTGTGTGTGAATGTGTGTGTGTGTGTGTGTGTGTGTGTGTGTGTGTGTGTGTGCGTGTGTGTGTGTGTGTGTCAGCTGATCTGACTGACTTGCCCTTCTTTGTGACCTCATCAGATGCTTTTTTTTTTTTTTTTTAAACTGGCAGTCACACCTCTGTTTGTCTCTCTTTTCCACTGCCTATAGGCATTCTATAAAAATATTAAAATCAATCAGTTCTATGATAGGGGATGGTTGTAACACTTTTTCAAGAAGTGTTACAACCCACCCCACCCCTGTCAGTCACTGATTGATTTTAATATTTTTATAGAATGCCTATAGGCAGTGGAAAAGAGAGACAAACAGAGGTGTGACTGCCAGTTTAAAAAAAAAAAAAAAAAGCATCTGATGAGGTCACAAAGAAGGGCAAGTCAGTCAGATCAGCTGACACACACACACACACACGCACACACACACACACACACACACACACACACACACACACACACATTCACACACACACACACACACACACACACACACACACACACACACACATACACACACACACACACACACACTCTCTCTCTCACACACACACACACACACACACACACACACACACACACTGATATATATATATATATTTTGTTAGAAGTTGTAATATGTTTATCAATAGCCTACTGTTAAGTAAATTCGTTCAAGTAGACACATTTACATATACACACACACACACACAAGTTAATCAGACAGTCTGTTCCAGAGAGGGAGTGGGACATTGTTATTTTATGTCAATAAACCTGTTTTTGAAGCATTTCATATAGTGTGGCATCCATTTTAGCTTATTTTGTGTAATTGTTACAACTTACCCCAGCATTGTATAAAAATTTAAGAACTCTAGCTACAAAATTCAGTGAGTTATAGTTACTGAAGCAAAAAGTGTTACAACCATAACCGGTCTCCCCTACGCAAGACATTTCTACCGGCTGAAGACATTCTAAGAACACATAGCCTAGTTGTTTTCAAAGTTTGTTTTTCAAATTGTAAGGAAAATAGACACGCCGCACTAGATTGAGAAGAATGGTGATGTTAAAAATTTATAACAATTTCAAAACCTTGTGTTTCAGAAGAAATGCAAACAAAATCAAATATGCATAAAACACAAAGGTGTTCAAAATGTTACATGCTAACATTGTTTCAGAGTCGGTATGCTCCGGTGAAAACTTTGAGGCTGAGAACATTAGCACTGTTAAACATACGGTTCAATAGTGATGTTCAATATAAACAAGAATCAATGCGACTGAGCTTGTTTCACATATAACTGTTTATAGTTAGATATAATAGTTAGATAATTTATCTAACAATTGAAATTTACGATATGTTAAAACATTTTGGTATTCTGATACTGCTTCGGCATGTTTTCATGAAAAGAAAAACAAAATATGAAGACATTAAACACAACGTCTAGAGATGATTAGACCTAAAAGACAGATATCTAAAACTCTGTTGTCAAAGTATTGATGTGGACAGAATAAAAACGAATCACCACTTAATACCACTTATCATTTGTAATTCATTAACTGTTGTTTAGTGACATACACAAAATAGCTGTGTATCTGTGCTGTGAAATGCACATCTTTAAGTGTAATAGTTTACAGAAAAAACAGCAATACCCATCTTTCATGTCGATGTTTCGTAGACATAGCAGAAAGATGCTCTAAAAGAAATATAATTTTAGTCTTAAACACTCATAGACGACTGTAATTTAATACTCTTTATGCCATATTTGTACGTGTTTTTCATAAATTCCTAAAAATTCCTAAAAATTTAGATTTTTTTTCTAAAATATAAAATGCCACTTACAAACATTCAAAACTGATGCGGCTTTTCTATATTCATTTTAAATGGCAAATGCTACATTTATTTTTAGCAAGTTGTCCTCTATAGAGTCTACTTTTGTGCAAACATAATCTTTGAATTTTATCCATATCCTTTACTTTAACGTTAACCCTCAAATGTGTTTGCTTTACAATAATATGGTGCAGGTACGTCATGTCAAACTGACAGAATTACACATTGTAAATGTTTACTATAACTTAAGGGATGATCAGGGGGGTGTTTTGTTTATGTCAACTTAAACTATTTGTATTGTTGTTGTTTTTAAATGCTTTTTTGCATAAAGAACTACTTCTTCAGCTCTTGGATGTTAAACACCACCGGGGTGAGATCATTGGAATTGTAGGTTTGTCAAAAGAAAAACATCTGTATTTTAAAACAGTGCCTTTTCTTAAAAACATTGTGTCAGACGTATTTGGTAGCATTATTCTCGTTTCATTGTGTATTAACTTCATATAGCCTCGATATTTGTAGAAATAAGAAAAGTGTATTTATAAAACAAAAAAGATTTCTTAGAACAATTTGTGTCTGGCACAACAGGTATGAAGATACGTTTGGTTTTAACTTAACTCAGGCTTTAATTTAACTCAAGTGATTCTGTGGTAATAGTTTAAGTGTAAAACAGCATGCACTTTTCGTGTTAATACTTTGTGTGATTCAGCATCATAGATAGAGGGATAGTCATAGATTGTCAAGCATTCTCAAACAGAAAGACTATCACTTAAATTCTTAATTATCATTTATTCCTATAAACATTGAATGTTGACGGCACTCAAAGAAAAGTCTTCACCTAAAACACGTACGATCCGAGAAACAAGATGTGAACGGTGTCATCTGCTATCTGAGCAAGATGACTAAAAACGAATGAAACCATAATTTGCAAACTTTTGTGTATTTAATATAATCAGTGCTTTTCAGCCCTCTTTTCTTAGTGATTTGGTCTTTTGAATCTTACACTGGTGTTTTGGACACGTGTGATTCCTGTATAAAGGCTATGTTTTAAAGCTAGTCCATAGGCTTTACAAGAGTGTGGTACTTTGCATCACTGCGGTGACAAAATATGTTGCTGTGTAAAATACGCCCAAAGATTTAAGCACAGCTATTTACACACATACTGAGTAATATCTAACATATTGTAGATTGCAAACATCCCATTATCTGTTTATTTGGGGTTAGAGAACATTCTTAGCTCATATGTTTCTTTAATTTGTGTAGGACGTTGAAGTGTTAGTTAAAAAATAAAAAGTATTAGTTAATAACAAACAAACAAACAAAGACTTTAAAGCAAATGGAACCGTAAACATAATATATAAAATATGGTATAATTACATGTCGAAGCATACTCACACCTTGAAAATGACTTCCGTAAAGTTTATTTTAGTAAAGCCATGCCTGGGTCATCCCAACACAAAGTTTTACGTTTGTGGGGTGTGATCTCACAAAGATTACAACAATATAACCTTTTCTCGAACATAGCATGTTTGTACTATGCCTGAAACTTACTAATCAACATGCATTCCCTATATGTGGTTGTTAAACGCCTCAGGTAATTCATATTAAATGTAAGTTGGTCAGAAAAAACATTTAAGATGTTAAATACATTTAAAATGTCTGTAAATACAACGTGTTTGTCACAAACACGCCTAAAGCGCTTTTACTCGTGTGAGGAAACCCCTAACAACATTACTAATCAATTAATCACAGAAATAATGCATGTCATCAGACTGTTTTAAAGAAATTAAAGCATAAATAAAGGTAAATCGTTATTTAAAGAAAATAAAAAGGTAAATCTTTATTTAAAGAAGGTAGACTTCTGCTTTTGCAACACACAAATGTAGGCCTATATAAATGTTCAAAATCGTTTGTGTCTTTGACTACTTCTAATCTATACTTTGAAGCATCATGGTTTTAGGTCTGTAAAACTACAGAATAAAAAATTATTAACTATATGACTAGCTGTAGGGGTAAATTAAATATCTTATTTTGTGTCTTGTTTTAGTGTAATAACAGTTTTTGTAAAGCAAAGAGTTGTATTAATGTTTTTAAAGTCCCCATAACCGGAAGTTGCAAAACAACTTTTCTCCAGTGTCGTGACGATTTCCCTGTGAAAGGGGGGTATTGAACAGAGGGGAGGGGTTTACTCTAGAGCTCCGCCTCTCCATCTCTGCTCATAGCAGGGTTTGATGGGAGTGGTTAAGCGTTTTCAACCCAAGCCGTCAAACTGACGTCATCAGAAAAGGAATGCCATTTCCAGACGTAACTTTTCAGATTTTGATAAAAGATTACCATGGCATACCGTTTTCCCTGTGTATTAACACGCACTGATTAATTGTTCACCACAAGACTAATATGGGCTAACAAAGTATAGGGTACATTTTGATGTCGACTTTAGCATTCATCAATTTCTTGTTGAGAAAACCGACAAGTATGGCCTACAGTATCACCCCAAAGCTCGCAATACCATTCAGAGTTCACGAGAGATCATTTCTCGTTTTTCTAGGCATAGCATGGTAAAAAAGGGATGCTCTCTCTCTCTCTGATGTCGTAAAAGTTTAGGCGCTCTATGTGTGTGCGTGTGTCGGAGCGCTGTGCTAGAGGACAGTTTGAAAATATAGGCTAAGAAAGATCTAGTGAATGAATTAATAACTCAATTAAATAAAATGTAAAACGTTGTTTTAAGTCTTTTTACCAAGATTGAAATCTGTAGCTATAGGCCTACCTCTGCACATGTGTATAATTCTCATGCGTTGTCGGAGTTGTAGCCTAGGTGGGCGGAGACTCAGAGACCGTCTATTTCTCACTCATGTTTTGCTTTCGGAGCGCGAGCCGCGAGGATGCTTTGCGGAAAGATATATTTTAGCTAAAAACTAAACAAAAGTTTAGTAGTGAATTGAAATGTTAAAAAGTTTTGCTTAAAAACTATTCGTTTTATGTATTTTTTAACTGTTGATATGTTAAAGCATTGTTTAAAACATAATTTACCATTTTTCTGGTAGACCTATCTTTAAAAGTTGTTCGTGAAAGACATTCTATAACTTGTTTTAAAAGATTTAACGTTGACTTTTTTGTTTTTAACTGGTTTTAAAATCTGTAGGTTATGTGAAGGAAAACATTCTAACCTGTTTTAAATTGTTCTGATAGGCCTAATAACGTTTTAAATACTAGCCTATAAACCTTTGTATTTTAAAGGTCCGTATCATTTAAAAAGTTATTAAAGTTGTATGTGAAAGTGTAGCATGTCTGTTTGCCTATCGCTTACATTTCACTTTTTAAAAAAAAAAGTTTAAAGCACATAGTTTTGAACAGATTCATATTTTTTACTTCAAAAACGCATTCTCAAACAATGATCAGATTTCACCATTGAGCGAGGTGGATTATCCTATCGACGAGTGAATAAATCAGTAAGATAGTTAATTTTTTTATTTTAATTTTTTTAGACAACTATTATTTTTATAAATGTTATTTAGTGTAGGCCTAATTATAAATAAATCTAGTGTTAGATGGACGGAGACACGGTTTCACACACTGATCTATAGGCTGCATCATGAAATTTCTACCGTCGATGAGTGATGTAGGCCTATCATACGGAACTTAAAACTAAACTTTAGTAGCATAGGCCTATTGTAATGTTAGAGAACTCGAACTTTTATTTGATGTATTCTTTTTTGTTTTATTTTTAAAACTTGTTTTAAATGAATGCACATTGGGATGTTGTTTTGAACGGTTTTAAATCTGTAGCCTATGTGAAGGATCACATTCTAACTTTCTTCAGATAACGTTGTAAAATGTACGAATACTAAACCATTGCATTTTAACTTTATACATAACCTAGCCTATATTGTTTTTAAAAGTTTTTAATTGTATGTGGAAAACAAAACTCTTCTTTAAAGAGTTGATCCGTTACCCAATACAACGCTTCACTTTTTAAAAGTTAAAAGCACGTCGTTTCGTGTGTGTGTGTGTGCCAAATCTACCCTGTTAGAGAGCATAGAGTTGTAAAATAAATATAAGTTCTCCTGTGACATAGGCAAAGCAATGCATGGTAAGTTTATTTATATTGCACATTTTATACACTGGCAATTCAAAAGTATACTTTACATAGAAAAAGGATAAATAATCACAAAATGTATTCAGCCGATCGATGCTTTTCTGTGAGTTCGTTGCAGACGGTAATCCTATGGTGCGTATCCCTTAACAGATCCAAATGCGTCGTAGGCTACCGTTTAAAAAAGCCAAGTGATTTTAGAAAAAATATATTCCAACACTGTAAATCCTCAGAAATAGGCCGCGAGCGCCCTTTCCAAAATCACTGCAAATGGGCTGGCAAATGATATGACATAATCCTCAGGTTGTTTATTGATATGATCCGCAAGAAGTATGTATCTTGTCCCCGTTGTTAAACAACACACAAAATCCGTGCCGTGGTCTCGTGCAGGTTTCGTGTTTCTTATAATCCACTCTGTCAGACGGTCCAACTTGTGAATTTTAGAGACTGATTTTTAAACAGCCCTCCTTTATCCCGTCACACTATGGGGAGGGGGTTTGTGTGTGTGGGGCTGGATGTAGGCCGTGTGAAATTCTCCCACGCTCCAGGTGTGTGCGTGTGTGCGCATGCGCGCGTGCACGGATCGTGGGAGCTTTGTATTCTATTTTCCCACGAGCACGTCATCTGACCACGTGTTGTGGGTGGGTCTAGGGGTGGAGTCTAGGTCTGTCTGATGTCAGGACATCAGGTATCCCATTTTAACTTTTGGGATGCAAGAGTGCGGACGTGTTTCGCGGAGCTCCTCACGAGGACTTTTGGAATAAAACCTCTAAGTTTTGGAGGTGCTGGTTCTTTTTCAGCAATCGGATTTGTAAAAACGTAAGGCTATTTTTTGATACTATGATTTTTAACATGATGTAGTTTTAATATCATGACGTGTTTTATGTAAAATGTAGCATTTTACAAATAATGAAAGTTAAATGTATCTTTTTGTAATGAAAAAACACTTAACTTGTATACTTTTCTGTAAATGACTGAACATTGACCTTTTAACATTTTTAAAAATTATGTTTTAGATGTTTTAATGCTAAAACATTTTGATAACTTTAAGAAAACACTCTTTAAACTTTTTCATTAATGTTTTAAGTGTATGAACACTAATGATATTATATAAATGGGCTTAATAGTTTTAAGCACTATACGTGTTATGTGAAATGTATGATAGAAAATAGAACTATTTGCTTGATATCATTTTAATACATGTTGTTTTAGATGTTTTCATACTAAAACATTTTGATAACTTTAAGAAAAAACTTTTTAAAACAGATGTTTTATGTAAAATGTAACATTTTGCAAATCATGTGTAAATGTATCTTTTTGTAATGAAAAAACACTTAACTTGTATACTTTTCTGTAAATGACTGAACATTGACCTTTTAACATTTTTAAAATGGTGTTTTAGATGTTTTAATACTAAAACATTTTGATAACTTTAAGAAAACACTCTTTAAACTTTTTCATTAATGTTTTAAGTGTATGAACACTAATGATATTATATAAATGGGCTTAATAGTTTTAAGCACTATACGTGTTATGTGAAATGTATGATAGAAAATAGACCTATTTGTCTGATGTCATTTTAATACATGCGGATTTAGATGGTTTATTAAGAAAACATAACTATTTACTTGATATAATTTTAATACAGGCTGTTTTAGTTATTATTGTGATTGAAAACAGTTGTCTTATGTAAAATGGAACATTTTACAAAATAATGTGTGAAGGTAAATACCTGTACTGGTCTTAATGGCTTTAAACACTAGGTAATTGTGAAAAAAATACTTCTTCAAATATAGTAATTAGATCTATTTGCATGATATAATTTTAATACACGTTGTTTTAGATGTTTTCATACTAAAACATTAAGATAACTTTAAGAAAACACCTTTTAAAACAGTTGGTTTATGTAAAAATAATGTGTGAAGGTAAATACCTGTACTAGTCTTAATGATATAAATGTCTTAATGGTTTTAAGCACTGTGTTATGTGAAAAGTACAACTTTTTTAAATGTATGATGGAAAATAGAACTATTTGCTTGATGTAATTTGAGAAAATCCTATTTAACAATTTTTACAAATGTGTGAAAGTAAAAAAGATTTCAAATGTAAACGTGAAAAACCCTTTCTTTAATAAAAAACACTAAACCTATCTCTGTTTTCTGTCATTCTTCTTAAAAAGATTCAAATGTATTGTTTTGAACAAGATAGATGTTCGTAACAGGTGTACAGCAGGTGTCCAGTCCGGAAGTGGGGGTGGTGGGGGTGGGAAGGGGCGTAGCTAGCGTGGGAGAATTCCCACGGTCACATGATCTCTCCGGAAGTGGGGGTGGTGGGGGTGGGATGGGGCGGAGCTAGCGTGGGAGAATTCCCACGGTCACATGATCTCTCCGGAAGTGGGGGTGGTGGGGGTGGGAAGGGGCGGGGCTAGCGTGGGAAAATTCCCACGCTCCAAATGGTCAGACCGGAAGTGGGTGGGAGGGGTAAAAAGGGGCGGGGCTTAGGGCGGGAACCAATCATAGGGGGGCAATAAAACTGTCAGTTTGACGAATGCCGCCCTTCATTCTCTCTCACGCTTAATAAACAAACTACAGCTAGTTCAAAACGCAGCCGCTAGAGTTCTTACCAGAACCAGGAAGTATGACCATATTAGCCCGGTTCTGTCAACACTGCATTGGCTGCCTATTAAACATCGTATACATTTTAAAATATTGCTGATTACTTACAAAGCACTAAATGGTTTAGCTCCCCAGTACTTGAGCGAGCTCTTAACGCATTATAGTCCTTCACGTCTATTGCGATCTCAAAATTCCGGCCAGTTAATAATGCCTAGAATATCAAAATCGACTGCTGGCGGTAGATCCTTTTCCTATTTAGCACCAAAACTTTGGAACAATCTTCCTAACACAGTCCGGGAAGCAGATACAGTCTGTCAGTTTAAATCTATACTAAAAACACATCTCTTTGGCTTAGCATACACATAACACATTATAGATTTCTATAATTCAATGTTAGGCTGCATAGTTTAGATCAGCCGGAACCGGGAACACTTCCCATAATTCCTGATGTACTTTGTACATCATAAGAAGGATGGCGTCTACGCTAATATTAGTCTCTCTGCTTATCCCGAGGTTTACCGCGAACCGCCGGATCCAGGCCATATCCAGATCTGAGGAAGGACCATCACATGGACACGATGACAATGCATCCCTGATGAGCCAGCCCCATCAACACTGTGAAGGCCCATGGACACCTAAACGCACTCATCTCCTCACCGGCCGGATGACCCAACCCAACCAGATGAACTGGATAAATATTGTGAAAGTTCTGATCACATCTGACTCCTGACATTATGCGGCTAAACTCATAATCATATACTGTTCGTTCGTTGGCCAAAGGAGGACTGGCCCCCTGACTGAGCCTGGGTTCTCCCAAGGTTTTTTTCTCCATTCTGTCACCTGATGGAGTTTTGGTTCCTTGCCACTGTTGCCTTTTTCGCCTCTCTTCGCCTTTGTCGCCATTGGCTTTTGGCTTGCTTAGTTGGGGACATTTAACATTTCATTTTGAATTTAACAATACTATTACAACATTGTTTTCCTGTTATCTCTGTAAAGCTCCTTTGAAACAATTTGTATTGTAAAAAGCGCTATATAAATAAAGGTGACTTGACTTGACTTGACTAAGGCTGTCGAGCCCCACTGGTGCGTTAAAGCAGTTACAGTGGCAACGGTTCCGTATGGCATACCACCTACCGCAAACACAATATCTGCCCAACCACCCGTCATTCACGCAATATACACAGGAACGTAATGACCGTAAATACTATACAACCTATACAAATAAACCAACAGACTCTTCAAGTTTTTCAAGAATTCTACGAAACCGTAGCGTGGCGGCCTGTACACAGCCAGCTAGAATCTTTCCGTCTCAACCACAGCCAGTTGCTGCTCCTTTCTGCTGCTTCAGATAAGTTCTTTACTGTGCGACGCAACTCTTGGCCGCTGAATCCGACGTCTCTGAGGAACCGGGTTGTAGAGTGTGCCACAAAACCTCGACAACCCACTTCCACTGGATAAACCTGGACTCTCCATCCTCGCTGTTCTGCTTCAGTGGCCAGATGAGCATACCGCAGTTTCTTCCTCTCATATGCCTCATCTAAAGCATCCTCCCATGGCACTGTTAACTCTATCAGTTGAACAATGCGTGCTGATCCAGACCACAAAACAATGTCTGGTCGTAGGTTAGTGGTGACAATCTCAGGTGGAAAAATAAGCCGTTGATCAAGATCAGCCAGCATCTTCCAGTCCCTAGCAGCTTCCAGTTGTCCTGGGCGAGAATTGGTGTTAACACCTTTTCTTGGTGGTTGCTCGCCTGGGCGGAGGAATATTGTCTTCTGCGTGTAATGTTTTGCTAGAATAGGCAGCAACTTATTGGTCATACTACGCTTGCCTTCCAATGCTAAAGCCAAACATCGCAGTACTTGGTCAAAATGTGCCTTAATGTGCAGGTGATGAACACAAAGGACAAGAGGGATCCTCTCCTACCCAGAGGTTTAGGTTCTGTGGTGATGGGAGGACATCATATGTTGACCTAATAAGGAAACTGATCCTACTCTCTTCCATTGACCAAAGGTCTTGCCAGCCCATCTTGCGTTGTTCCACACTCTCCCATCTCATCCACTCTCCCTGCTTGGCCTGGGAAATGGCCTTTATACACCTCATCCTCTCCTCCTGCTTTCGCACCTCGTTGACTACCAGCTTCCTCCTTTGAGCTGGGCCTGCCTTGTGCCATTTAGGCGGAGCTACACTGAGCCCAAAACCCCCTCTTCCATGCTGTACATGTCCCACGATATCCCCAATTTGAAGGTCAGCCTTTGCCTCTACTACAGATTTCTTTGCTGACCACTTTCTACCAGTTTTTAATACAGGGGCTGCCTCCCTTACACATTTGTCACGTGACTCTACTAATGTCATTTCCAGTCTGACCTTGGCACACTTAAACTCCTCGGTTAAAGCAGAGACTGGCAGCTGCAATATTCCTTTACTATAAAGTCCCACTCTGCTGAGGCAGCGTGGAACTCCCAACCATTTCCTGATGTATGAACTTATTAACGCTTCCAGCTTATCCACTGTTGTCAAAGAAACCTCGTACACAGTCAGTGGCCACAGCAACCTCGGCAGTAGACCAAACTGAAAGCACCAGAGTTTTAGTTTGCCTGGTAGAGCACAGCTGTTTATGCTCTTCAACCCTTCCACTGCTTGTCGTCTAACTTCTCCCACTCGAACTGTGTCCTTTAGATCTCCATCGTACCATCTCCCAAGACTCTTCACTGGCTTCTCAGAAACTGTTGGTATTGCCTCACCATTAATGAAGAATGTCTTATCTACTACCTTTCCTTTCACTATCGAGATGCTCCTGGATTTAGAGGGCTTAAATTGCATTCGTGCCCATTCAATATTATCTGTTAACTTCCCCAATAACCGATTAGTGTTAGATTACTGTTGTAGTCATGGTTGTCATGTCATCCATGTATGCTCTGATTGGTGGTAGTCGCATCCCAGAAGCCAAGCGTTCTCCTCCTACTACCCATCTTGATGCCCTAATGATTACTTCCATTGCCATGGTAAAAGCCAGTGGAGAAATGGTGCATCCTGCCATTATTCCAACCTCTAAGCATTGCCATGCAGTGCTGAATTTTGGAGTTGAGAAACTAAATTGCAAATCTCCAAAATAGGCTTTCACTAAATTTGTTATTGACATTGGTACTCTGAAAAAATCAAATGCTGCCCAAAGAAGCTCATGTGGCACTGACCCATATGCATTAGCCAAATCCAGGAATGTCACATGGAGCTCCTTCCTCTCCTTTTTAGCTGACTGAATTCGTTGCCAAATAACATTGATGTGTTCTAAGCATCCTGAGAACCCTGGATTGCCCGCTTTTTTAACTGAAGTGTCAATGAAGCCATTCTTTAATAGGTAGGTGGACAATCTCTGGGCAATAATGCTGAAGAAAATCTTACCTTCAACGTTTAATAGTGAAATAGGATGAAACTGACTGATGCTTGTAGCATCTTTTTCTTTAGGTATAAAGACTCCACCTGCTCTGCGCCATGCTCTAGGTACAACCTGTTTTTCCCATGCCACTTTTAACAATTTCCACAGAATTCGCAGAACTCCTGAAGCACTCTTGTACACTCTGTACGGAACTCCATTAGGCCCTGGAGATGATGAAGCCCTTGCCTTTCTCACAGCCTGCTCTACCTCTTTCCACTTAGGTGCACAGACCTCCATTTGGTATTCTGGTGGGTTGATAGGTGGTATGTTATAGATTTTTTATTTACTAGTGACTATCTTGACATAAGTTACTTTTTCATTTAAATTAGGGCTGTCAAACGATTAATCGCATCCAAAATAAAAGTTTATGTTTACATAAAATATGTGTGTGTAGTGTGTATAATTATTTTGTTTATATAAATACACACACATGCATATATATATTTAAGAAAAATGTGTTATTAATATATAAAATATTTATATTTATATATAATATTAATTATGTTTAAATATATAAAGTATATAAAAATGCAAATATTTCTTAAATATATACATGCATGTGTGTGTATTTATTAGGGCTGGGTAATACGCCTTATTCAGCCGGCCGCCATTTTGATTCCAGAACGAGGCTGTGAGGGATAGAGCGTTTATATGGCGTACTGTTGTGTACCGGGATGTCGGTCATTCAGCCGGAAAAATAAAGAAAATGCGTCATTTCACAAATTTCCAGAGGAAAAAAACCTGAGGAAAAAATGGATTGTTAAAATTAGACGCGACATTGGACCCAATTTTCAGGTAAAAGTGCTGCATTGTTTATATAATATCAGTTCTGCATATTAGCCTGTTGGCTAATTGCTAATTTCTATGTTTTAAGCAAGTTTTACCTTCCTTTAAACAATAATACATCGCTAGTTGCTACAACATGATATTTTAAAACAACAACTAAGTGCTAATATATCCTATTCGTATAGATTACAAAGAACACAAGAGTGTGTTCCAAACATTTTCTACCGGAAAGTGTTTTAAGAACATTGACTGGGATCCGGAAGCTAAAAGAAGGTTCAGTCCCGTCAGTGTTTACCTGGGCTCGACAATCATGTGAACGGACATCCATGCGATCGTAAGTAAATAAGATATGTTTTACAAAAGATATTATATAGCAAAAGTTGTTTTATAATTTGTGACAAGAGTATTTAGCTACAATCGTTAATGCCGTTCAACGTTCATACCTTTTATTGAATTAAGATAAACATTTTACCGAAACCATAAGCATGGGACCAAGTTTAGGTCTGAAATCCAAGATTTACAACAGTTTAAGTTGTTGCCTTACAGTTAAGGAGGGTTAAGGTCGTATTGCTGGTTCATAATTTATAATCAATGTGATAGCTTATTGTGTACGCATTGTCAGAGGTAAAACCCTGTTTGAAATCTCATAATCATGTACAAGATGTTATTATTTTGTTAGGAATTAATCCTGCTTCTGTTTCTGTTCGGCTCTAGACAAGGAACATTTAATTTAGAGGAAGAACGAGAGGAAGATGAAAGGTGCGCAGAAATGGGGAAAATGAGTGAATACTGTTTTAACTAATTTGTTTTAAATTAACTTGTAAATTCATTAAACCTAGTCTCAGACTAAAATGCATGTTTACACTGTTTTAAATAAAAGTATATCTTAAAATATGTCAGTGCCATTGTTTTGAGTGGACATTTAAAGGTCACACAGACATATAGTGCACATGGATTCAAGTGATTTTTTTTTAAAACTATAATTCAATTAAAACCTGTCTATGTAAAAAAATATAAATGTTTGTCTCTTTACATTTTATTTAGTGCCATGCCAGGCACCTTTTTTAGAATTCTTAAAGGGATGGGAAAATCCAAAAATACTGTCTCATTCATCACCCTCATGTTAAGTATTTAACAAAATATTACAACAATTTAATGTGTATTTAAAAACAATAAAGAAAATGTCTGCATTCCACTTGCCTGTTTGATTTATTTGATCACATTTACACTGTAAAGCTGATAAGTAAAAGATGAAAAATCATGTACATGTACAAAAAATTGATTCACAGACACAAGTTAATGACATAAGGTGAGTATTTAAAGAATACAACAATATAATTTATATTTAAAAACAACATCTGCATTCTAATTGACTGTTTTGTTTGATCACATTTACACTGTAAAGCTGATAAGTAAAAGATGAAAAATCATGTACATTAAAACAAATTGATTCACAGATGTAAGTTAATGACATACGGTGAGTATTTAAAGAATACAACAATATAATTTATATTTAAAAACAATAAAGAACATTTCTGCATTCTAATTGACTGTTTGATTTGTTTTGATTCTGATTCTGCTTACACTCTCTTGTTGCACAAAGCAGGTAAGAAACAGCTGAAAAAAAAAAAATCAAGCTTACCCTTGATCTCCTCCCATTCATCCCTGTTGAAATAGATGCGTTCAATGTGGTTATCATTTTTACACTTTACAAAAAAATCACACCATGTAAACCCACTAATCCCCATTTGTCCAAAAACCTGATAGTAGTACTCGTGGGTCTTTTTTAAAGTATAGTTCCCTGCTGCACTTCTCAAATATGAGCAGTCTTTGAAACTGTCTTTGTTTGGGCATTTTATCTCAAGAAGTCCGTGGACTGGATCAGCTGCCAGGTCAACTACTTTCCTGTCAGGAGAGGCTCCTAGATGTGGGGCATGGTGATTAATTATTAAGCCACAAGGGAACACCTTGTTTCCAGTGAGTTTTTCATAGTCTGCAGCAGCAACAGGTTCAAGTTGTATGCCTCTTTTCATTGCTTTTGTTTGAACTGTTTGTTTAGCAGTCATGTTAGCAGCTAACTTTTCAAAGTCTTTAACTCTAGAACAGACGTGCTTGAAAGATGTTGATGTAATCCTCTCTGCACGTAGTCGATGCCAAGTGGTGCTGCTTTGGTCCCTGGTTCCACTTTCCAGTTGTAGTGATTCCTCTGGTGTAATGATCAAACCTCCATAGAAATCATGTTCTCTCTGGTTTAAAACAGTTGTGTAGGAGAGTGGTTGTGGAGGCAGAGGCAGTGTGGGGTGCTCTTCAAAGGACACTATCTGCTGGGGTAACTGGTAGGTTACAACAGACCCTAAAGGTAGCTCACCAAACGCTGTGGAGACCAGTTCTTTCTGTTGCTTTCCAGCTGTTAACAATTTCAACATGTGGCTTCTGCTTCCTATTGTTTTTAGGTTTTCCCTCAGTTTATCTTCAAATTCACCACAGGGCAAGGGA
Organism: Semotilus atromaculatus; assembly: GCA_031834385.1. Taxonomy (NCBI): domain Eukaryota; kingdom Metazoa; phylum Chordata; class Actinopteri; order Cypriniformes; family Leuciscidae; genus Semotilus; species Semotilus atromaculatus. Next base: position 17,075,038 of record JAULUF010000027.1, read on the forward strand.
AGAGGGACTGGGCAATAAACATTTGGGAGAATTCCAGCACTCGTCCGGCTAACTCTTTGGGGATTTACATTTGGAGGTTTTACTTTGGAAACTGATACTCTGCTGATTGACTTTGGCTTCAGTCCTAATGTTCTTGATGGCACATGCCATGTTTGAGGCAAAGAGGTTTTACTTGTACTGGGCGGTACAGATTTGTGCCCCATTTTTAGGTAGTGAGCCAGTGTGTACAGTAGTCCCAGTAAGTGGTTGCAGTGCCCCAATCCTGCTTTACAAGTGCAGTGGGTGTCTTGGATATATGGGCTTTCTGAAGACAGATCCACCTGCAAAAAAAACAGCAAAAAACATTGTTAGTAACAAAGTCGGTATTAGCACTGAAGGGGTGGATTCTTTAAACAACCAACATTAACATGACTGTCATAACGTTATTATCCAAATGTGGAACTTTTTATAATTTTAATGGAGAAATTAAAATAATAAAACAGGAAAAGTCTACCAGTTGCTGTTGTTTACATCCCTGAAAATGGTTTATAAATAAATAGATTACATCATACTGAATGTGTTTGTTTAAATGTATAAAAGTACATGCATTTATATTAGTATAAATATACTTGTATATCAATAATCTATATTCATATAAACCGTTATACCCGAAACACCCTGGTATTTAGCATGAACCAACACAAAAGGTTGAAAAAACGAACTAAAACCTTGAACTTCATATGAACCATCCTGAACATGGAGGTTGCAGAACATTGCAAAAAACGAACTAAACCTTAAACTTCATATGAACCATCCTGAACATGGAGGTTGCAGAACATTGCAAACAAATATACAGAATACCTTCATGGTGTAAGGTACCTCGTTCTTTCGCATCGAGCGAAAGGACCGGGCCCTAATACTACAGCCTGCTTCGTTTCTCTTCACTGTAAACCACAGGTATCACATACATCAAATACTACAGTTAACTGTTTTCGAATTGGCTAATATTGTCATCACATATTACAATCGGTAAGTTACATACTTTCAGCATAATTTTACTAGCCCGTTCGGCAATATTAGCTCTGTCACCTCGCTAAGCTAACCGCACAAGAAAGCCGAAAAAAGTAGATTTTACCTTCAACATCGTGAATATACCCCTCAATCCAATTGCTGTATCCCTTCAGGAGGATGGACCTAGGTATTTTTGAGTCTTTGTCCGCCCACGACTCCACTAGGTTGATAGTAAGAGGAGGAAGAAACGTTAGATTGCTAGTCCACACGGCCATATCCGGTTGTTGATATTTCCTGTTTCCCCTCACAGCCTCGTTCTGGAATCAAAATGGCGGCCGGCTGAATAAGGCGTATAAATATCGATTTCTCGATATTAATCGATTGTCATTTTTACGAACCGATATCGATTCTTAAATCTCAAGAATCGATTAGTCATCCTGTTTCATTTGAATGAATGGAACATTGTAGCGCGCTTCCAAAACATCGCAATAATCTTTGTCCTTTGTCACTACTGATATGAAACAGTCTAAATTTTCAAATTACGTCCATTTTCTTTCGAAATTCAAAAACAAATACCGTTTTGGCGCTGTGGCGAGATCGCTCTCGTGCAGCTCAAGAGAAGCAGCAGCGCGGATCGCTTTGATCTCTTCCGCCTTAACAATACCAGTTACAGCGCGAAATAAACATGAATGAGCACCTGAAAGTGTGTTAAAAGAGAGTACAACTTATCGAAATCCGTATCATGTCACATTGATTTGCTCAATCAGTGTTTCAACCGTGGCAAGACGTCAGTTAAACAGCTTGTAATCAATGTCATGTATCGTCATATTTACCTCTGAAAAACAACATGTGACCATAAACTCGTTAGTCAGACAGAAAAATTTACTCTAGAGAGGAGCATTTTGCTAAATATATGCACCATATTACATATGCATTATAATCTTAATGTTCTTCAATATTTAATGCATATTTGAATAAATCTAGCACGTTATGACAGCCACCATTTAAATGTTTATATTTCATATAATCTTATTATTATAAAAATAAATAAAGGTGTATTTTAAAGTCTCTGTAAAGGCAATTAAAAAACAATTTCTAAACACATTATAAATGTTAGAAATGTATTGCTAAAACATATTACAAAGACTGAACTGTGAAGTAGTGTTTGTATAGCTACAAAACAGTTCATTATTACCTTCATATTAGGCTAATGAAGCCTAGTAGGCTACAACTAGACTCCCATAGTTTACAGAATTAGTTAAGAGATTTGATTTCCTTGAGAAAATTTGCCATTTATTGTAACTGATATCCAAAATAATCAATATTGAATTGAATCGAATCGTAATCGAAATCGAATCGAATTGCAAGCTTGTGAATCGAAATCGAATCGAATTGTGAAATTTGTGTCAATACCCAGCCCTAGTATTTATATATACAAAATAATTATACACACTACACACACATATTTTATGTAAACACAAACTTTTATTTTGGATGCGATTAACCGTTTGACAGCCCTAATTTAAATATATCAAGGTTTAATATGTGGCATACATTAAATTGATTAAATTAAATAAATGGAAAAATTAAATTGAAGTACGCTAAATAGTTTACATTTGCTAGATCCTATATGGGAAATACAGATGTGCATTGTGTTAGTTTACATTTAATATTTCATTTAGCAAAGGATTGTTCTACTTATTTCAGCATACTTTAACAAATGTCTGCACTTAAGAAAACACACAGAAACACACATGATAACATTATTTATTTTATTTATTCATAAATTAATTCATCCATTCATCCCTCCCTCCATCCTTCCCTCATCCCTCCCTCCATCCTTCCCTCATCCCTCCCTCCATCCTTCCCTCATCCCTCCCTCCCTACACACACACTCTCGCTCTCTCAAACTCTCAATTTTAATTAACATTAAGTGACATGGCATCTGTGGCTTTAATATGTTAAGTCCATCCCAAAAAAAGTGTAAAAAAGTAATAGTACATTCTTCAAAATCATTTGTTGGGATACGTTATATACGATATGTTCTGTCTATGTTCTATAAACTGACACATGCCAACATCCACCGGATGTGCCACTAAGCATAGCAACATGTGTCATTGGCTTCTGTGCGCCAGATGCCATGTCACTTAATGTAATGCTACTACAGTTGATACAAGTTGGTGATAATACAGGCAACATTTGAAGTGGATCAAAACCTTTCATCAAAGTTATATATGAGTTTTGAACAATACCAGTTCTTGTCTTAGGACAACTTTGATGAACTTTTTTGATCCACTTCAAATATTGACTACTGTAAATATAACTTCTAAATCAAGGAGGTATCTGACAATCAAATGTGGCAAAAGTAGACACATTCTTAAGTATAGATATAAGATACCCGTATATAAAATTACCCACTCTTTCACGTCCTGGATAATTGTAGACCAATAGTAGCCAGAAATAACCCTGTTTTGAGTGCCTCTGACGTCACTATGATTGCCAGTCTCAGGGTTATTGTGCCACTCCGTAAAGAACAGTGCCCGGTTGCATAAAGCACCTTAAGTGTAATTTTCCCCTAAAGGTGGGGTAGGCAGTTTTTTGTCTAAAAATGTTTTTCCAAATTTGTTTAAACTGTCTTTATATACCAATACATAATTAAAATGTAAGTACTCTGAAAAAGAGATTATAAAAATCGAGTGTCTGTAGTCCTCTCAGGGCTGCAATAAACAAAGCTAATTATTTCCATTCGGGACGAATGAAATGATTGGCTGGGCGACTGTCACTACCATGGCTACCACCCCTGCTGCGTAGGATCTGCCCACACGCGCGCACCCGTTTGCTCGACGCAGGTCCTCTTGTCCAAGACTGTCATAGAACAGACTTACCTAATACAAATAAATAAAACATCTCCAGTTAACTAGCAGAGCATTCATTTAGTTCGCTATTAAAGGTGCGGTATGTGATTCTCTTTTTTGTCCATTTTTTCAAAATCACTTGAAATCCTATTCCTAACCCACTTACAGCCACTGAGTTAGAAGCACTGAAATGAAAATTAAGCAATTTAATCATCTGTGGAATGGGCAGGACTCAAAAAACTCCAGCCAATCATTTCCAAGACCACCTAGAATCATTGTGCGTCAATCAAACGGTCGTACCATACCCCCCTCCCCCTCGAGCGAGTCAGGGCCAGCATTGGAGGAAAGAAGGTAGGACCTTTTGAGTTGTGTATTTTCAAAATCTGCCGGCCGTTTTGCAAATCACATACCCCACCTTTAAATAAGAGATCTAGCGCTTAAAGTGAGTACTAACAGCCATGTTAGTTGTAAGTATAATGATAAAGTTTGGTATTTTATTACTTGTGATTCTGACGTGATGTCACTACATGCACTGCACTCCGCTCGGCGCTGGTAAACTCGTCCTCCAGCTGAGCCGCAGTCGGCATCGTGTGTTCATGTGTTTTGGGGGCGTGGCTTTGGAAGGAGCCCAGATGGGAGGGGGTGGGAGTGAATGGAATAAGTAGCTGTGTTTATTGCAGCCCTGAGAGGACTACAGACACTCGATTTTTATAATCTCTTTTTCAGAGTACTTACATTTTAATTATGTATTGGTATATAAAGACAGTTTAAACAAATTTGGAAAAAAGTTTTTTAGACAAAAACTGCCTACCCCACCTTTAAGTTCGCCCTTATGTTTCCCTTAAACCTAGGTCAACCGGGCCCAGACCTCTTCTTTTCCTCTGACAGGACAACTAGCCGCATGTACTGCATACCGGGGCCGATGTAGAAGAGTCTGTCGTCTATTTTAAAAGGACAAAAGAAAACATCTGAAAGAGTCGGAAGTTCAAAGTAAATTACTAAAAAAGTAAAAACTACATTAAAATCACTTGTATATTAATACCCAGATATGGGAGCTGAACAAGTACAGTTAACATAATTTGATATTTTAAACAAATTTGTGAATTTAGTACCAGTCAGTCAGTTCTCTTCTATTTTTCATTATAAAATCTTCCGGTTCTTATACCCCCGGTTTCACGCAGACAATGCCCAGAGAGTAAAATGCATATTTGAGCTGTTTTAACTGAAAGCAACACCGTGACTGTTACATCTTAAAATATGTCAGTGCCATTTTTTGTCTCAAGATACACACCAGTAATGTTTATTTTTCTAAGGGAGTTATGTTTATAACTCCCAAGAAATATTATAAAAGGTTAAGACAAAATGCACTGTTGATTAAAATGCTAACTTTGATATTACATTGTGGGTTTAAATGAATAGGCTTGGACTTGGTGCTTGTAACCCAAGGACATTGGTGCCACCAGAATACAAATATTCATGATTCTGAAGCTGAAATACTGAATTATTTATACAAATGAAATACAAATATATATTTTTTTTCCTCACACAGTAATTTTTATTTTATTTTGGGTGAACTATCCACGATACGTATTGTTGCATTTTTGTATTACGATATTTTGTGGCACGATATATCGTTAATACTGGATTAGTCTAAGCCTTGTCATAGTTAGCTACCTTTAGTGATAAAATTCGCAGACAACCGGTTCACTTTCCGACGCTCTGCCTGATTGTCAGGCATTTCTCCTTTAAGAGAAATTCTTGAACTTTCACATAAAATGCAAAAGAATCCAGAGCGGTCATGTCCGTAACGGAGAACTGTCACGTCCGCAACATTGTTTTTTTTTTTGTTTTTTTTTCATAAATGCGAACACGAAAAATAAAATAAAAATAAAAATAATATTTTATGTTCTGTGGAGGCCGACCCTTCTTCATCCGGTTAGCAGGCTTTTACTTTTGTTTTGCGCAGTGTAATTCATAGAATTAGGCCTACTAAAAAATATGTCTCTTTCACACGATTGCCGTTGAGAAATCTCAGATTTTATTGTAGTTTTTGCAAGTTCAACATGGGTTATAGGTCGAAAGTTGAATGAACGAGTAGGCCTACTATATATCCTTTCGATTTCTTACAGGTTGAGTTGTTGTTGCCCATAACACGCTAGCATTCTGCTAATAATACCATGTGTATGACGTCATTGACATTTTAAAAGACTTTTTAAAGCAAATAAGTGACTCTAAAAAATCTAACACCCAGTGCAGTGTGTAATTTCTTTGCATCTACTTTCGAATACAATATTCAAATTACTAGACAAACCCGCGAGCGCCCCCGCATGGACAGAGACGTGTTACTGCAGCCAGTCCAGAAACCGTAAGTAACGTACTCGGTTACTAACGTAACCTCGGTTCTCTCTAGAGAGGGAACGAGTATTGCGTAAGTTTAGCTTACGCTACGGGAAAGATTCATCTTCTCGAGATATTGAAGCCAAAAAATTATCCTTAATTTTGTATTCATTGTCAACGCAGTGCAGCAGCTAGCAGACCTAGAGCAGGCAGTCTTGCGTGCTCATTGGCTGCCCTGCGGGCAACTGCTGCAGCCTATCAGTGAGCCCCGCGTGACGTACGTCCAATGAAGGGCGCCCGCGCCTTCATAGCGTCATAGCCCGCCAGAATGGGCGTGGCTTAGCGTATAAAAGAAGGGGCTCTAGGCTGCATTCCCTGGTTTCTGTCGACTGAAGCGAAGTCGCTCGTGGCGCGAGCACGGCCGGTTACGCAATACTCGTTCCCTCTCTAGAGAGAACCGAGGTTACGTTAGTAACCGAGTACGTTCTCTTACGAGAGGTTCTCTCGTATTGCGTAAGTTTAGCTTACGCTACGGGAACTTTTTGTCAACGCCGTGCGCGCCAAGCAACCACCCATGAGTCGCCGAGGTTTCTCGGGGAACCCAAATAAGTGGAAAAATAAGGTGGCCAGCCACGCTGGCCATCACTTATACATAAGCACACATAGGGAATACAGAGCAGCGCGCTGGTCTGTATAAGCATATAGCACATACCCTACTAGTGCAGCTCAACCAGGAGAGCTGAGTCACGTGAGAGTGGTCTGAGCATGATATATCTGGGCAGAACGCACAACTCTCTTAAACTGACAGAAGTTTAGCCTGCAGGGCGGGAACTTCTAGGTTACAGAACCTGACAAAGGTAGACGGGGAGCTCCAGCCCGCCGCTACACATATGTCGTGGATAAAATCCCGCTGGACCACGCCCACGATGAGGCCATGCCTCTGGTGGAATGAGCCCTGATGCCCAGAGGGCATTGCAGACCTTTTGACGCATAAGCTGCCGCTATAGCGTCCACTATCCATCTGGACAGAGTCTGTTTCGAGGCAGCGAGACCTTTGGTGCGCCCACCGAACGAAACAAACAGCTGCTCCGTGCGCCTAAAAACGGCGGAGCGCGCAGTATAAGTCCTCAGCGCCCTGACTGGGCAGAGGAGATTCACGTCTGTCTCACTGTCTGACGCTGGCAGAGCCGACAGTGAAATGACTTGCGCTCTGAAAGGAGTGCCCATCACTTTTGGAACATAGCCATGTCTAGGTTTGAGGATGACTTTAGAGTCATTCGGCCCAAACTCAAGACACGTCGCGCTGACTGACAGCGCGTGCAGGTCCCCCACACGTTTGACTGATGACAGCGCGGTCAGAAAAACGGTTTTTAGTGATAGGTATTTTAGCTCCACGGAGTCTAATGGCTCAAATGGGAAGGCTTTCAGGGCCTCGAGGACCAAGGAAAGATCCCATATAGGAACCGACGGGGGGCGCGGCGGATTCATCCTTCTAGCTCCCCTAAGGAAGCGGATGACCAGCTCATGTCTTCCCAGTGACTGGGCGCGCGTCGACTCTGCGAACGCCGCCACGGCCGCCACAAACTTTGAGCGTGGATGGGGACCTCCCTTTATCCATCAGCTCTTGTAGGAAAATAAGCAAATGCGCAACCTCGCACGTCCGCGGGTCCAGATCTCTGTCGGTGCACCACTTGGAGAACACCGACCATTTAGACGCGTAGAGCCTTCTAGTGGAAGGAGCTCTAGATTGCATGATCGTGTTCATCACTCTTTCTGGCAGGGTAGCGAATACCCATTGATCAACCATGCGTGCAGAGACCAGCGCTCTGGATGGGGATGCCAGATCGAGCCGCGAGCCTGAGAGAGGAGATCTGCCCTCACCGGAATAGGCCACGGAGCTGCATGTGACAGTCGTGCCAGTTCCGGGAACCAATTCTGATTCTCCCGGTGCGGAGCTATGAGGAGCACCGAGTGGCGCGTTTCCCTGATTCTCTTGATCACCTGTGGTAACAGAGGGACCGGAGGGAAAGCATACAGTGGGAGGCTGGGCCAGACCTGGGCCAGCGCGTCCTCGTTCTTTGAAAAGAACATCGGGCAATGAGCGTTGTCTTTTGACGCAAATAGGTCGACTTCCGCTCTGCCGAATAGGCGCCACAGTTTCTGGACTGTTTGGGGGTGCAGGGACCATTCCCCTGGGGGAACGTTGTCCCTGGACAGTTTGTCTGGACCGTCGTTCAAATGGCCAGGCACATGCGCCGCCCTCAGCGAGCGCAGGTGCATCTGGGACCAAATGAGGATGCGTTCCGTCAGATTGCAGAGGTTTCTGGATCTGACACCGCCCTGACGGTTTACATAGGAAACCACAGACATGTTGTCCGAGCGGATGAGAACATGTTGGTCCTGTATGAACGGGAGGAAGCGCTTCAGCGCGTTCTCGACCGCTATCATCTCCAGACAGTTTACGTGGAAACACCTCTCCTGGTCTGACCACTGGCCAAAGACCGGTCTGCCCTCGAACAGCGCGCCCCAACCCGAGTTGGACGCATCTGTCGAAATGACTTTCTGATAAGAGATGGTTCCCATCGTCACTCCCTGCTGGTACCAGTCGGCTACTAACCAGGGCTGCAGAGCCGCTATGCAGGTCTGAGACACTCTGATTTTCTGGCCGCCAGAAACCCAGGCTCGGCGAGACACGCAAGCATTCAACCAGCGTTGGAGCGGGCGCATGCGCAGTAGGCCCAGCTGGAGCACTGCTGCAGCTGATGCCATACCGCCCAGCATCCTTTGAAACGTTTTCAAAGGGAGAAAGCTGCCCTTCTGGAAAGATGCGGCTAGGTGGCGAACACGGCGCGCGCGCTGTGTCGACAAACGAGCCGTAATGGCCACAGAATTCAGTTCTATTCCTAAAAAGGAAATTGACTGACTGGGCATTAATGAGCTCTTGGTCCAGTTGACCGTGAGACCCAAGTTTTCCAGGTGACTAAGAAGCACTGTTCTGTGAGATAACAGTTCTGTCTCTGACTGTGCCAATATCAGCCAATCGTCCAGATAGTTCATTATTCGCAGCCCTTGAGTTCTCAGGGGGGCGAGCGCCGCGTCCATGCACTTCGTAAATGTACGGGGTGCTAGAGACAGGCCGAACGGCAGGACAGTGTATTGATATACCTGACCGTCGAAGGCGAATCTCGAAAATTGCCTGTGACGGGGTAATATCTGAATCTGAAAATAGGCATCCTCCAGATCTAGAGAAATAAACCAGTCCCTCGGGCGAACGTGCGCGAGGATTTTTCTGGTCGTAAGCATTTTGAACGGTCTTTAGCAAGTGCCTTGTTCAAATGTCTCAGATCTAGGATGGGCCTGAAAGCTCCGTCCTTCTTGGGTACGAGAAAATATCGGCTGTAAAAGCCTGACTCGCTCAGAGAAGGCGGTACTTTTTCTATAGCCCCTTTGCACAGCAGTACTGCTATTTCTACGTGAAGTAGGTGTGCTACTTCCGCATTCACTATCGTCGCGGTCCGGGCTCGAAAGCGCGGGGGACGGCGAATGAATTGAAGTGTATAGCCCTGCTTTATTGTGCTCAGAACCCATTCTGAAAACCCTGGGATAGTTTCCCACACATCTATGTGAGCCGCTAGGGGGCGAATGGCCTCCGGGTTCAGATCGCCGCCATTTGCGGGCTTGTGAAACTTGAGCCGGAGCCGAAGCGCGGCGCGCGCGCTCTCGGTTCTGGGCAATGGCTGCTCGCTGAAAGCCGAGACCGTCTGATTTATGTGAGTTGTCCCAATCATTATGGATGGGGAGCGTTTTATTCTCACTTTTTGACGCACGAGCAGCGCTTTGGGCGGAAAAGCTTTCTGTAAGCGTGAGCGCGGGCACAAGACTTACAAGTGTATTTGACGCCCCGATCATAACGGATGGGGAGCGTCTTATCATAACATTTAAACACGCGGGCGCCACCCGGGGGGAGGTGTGTGTTTAGTAAGCGTGAGCGCTCTTCGGCGGGCACGAGACTTACATTCATAACCTGTTTTATTGATCGTGTAACAGAGCGGGCAGATAGTGGGCACAGCCCTGTGGACACATTTCTTATATTCAACACTCGAGCGGCTTTACTGCGCTTTATGAGAGTGTGCTCTGAGAGTGACACGAGATTTGACGTGCTTGTGTGTAGGGGTGAACACTGGGGCGTGGGCACTTTCACTACACTTAAAACACCAACGGCGTGAGCCGGATAACCAGACATTATACTCTTTTGAGATTTCTCTGGGTCGCCGTGAAAACGGCGTATGTGTGCAGGCGAGAGGGTAAATGAACCGGCTCGTTGGCTGCTAAATGGACCACTGCAGTAGCCTGTTTGAAGGGGACTGACAGGGAAATAAACTTTGACGGCGGTCCGGCCGCAGCGGGACACGCGCTTCTTTCTCTCTCATAGCTTGATATGAGTCTTTAGTGATAGAGCGGCAGAAAAATAGGCGTGGGCACGAACTCGTGGACACAATTCCTACGTTCAACACTCGAGCGGTTTCCCGCTTTAAGGGAGTGGGCTCTGTGAATAACACGGGAAGTTTTGTGCTTGTGTGTAGGGGTGAACACTGAGATGTGGGCACATTTCTACACTAAAACCACCATCGGCGTGAGCCGGATCTGAATACGGCAGCTCGCTGAGGAGAGCTGCATAAATTTTATCTGCTGCGGGAGCCGGGATCGAACACGGGTCTCCAGCGCGAAAAGCTTAGGGTTTAGCCATTGAGCCACAGGGGAAACAACGTAAGCTTTAGTTGGTGCGAGCAGATAAGAGAGAGAGAGCGTCATCACAGTTTTCGTGTGTGTGTCGGCACTGTTGCAGGCGTGCGTGTTATAACAGGCTCACTGCAGTATAGACATTACCAGCCGCTCGAACTAGGAGGAGATGGAAAATGTTTCGGTAAAAGAGGGGGTTTGTCAGGCCTCGGCGGGACAAAAACCACACTCTTTCCTTCTTTCGCCGGTGACGCATGCTCGGGGCGCGCGCTCGCTTTCTGTACGTAAGAGAGCTGGTCGCGAGCTCAGAGGAGAGCTGCATAAATTTTATCTGCTGCGAGAGCCGGGATCGAACTCGGGTCTCTGGCGCGAAAAGCTTAGAGTTTAGCCACTGAGCCACGGGGTAAACAACGTAAGCTAAGTAGCGCGAGCAGACAACAAAGGGCGCGCGGGGCGCGGTAGCTTCCTTGTAACGTAAAGGAAGCTAGCCGCGGTGAGAACAGCAGTCCATTGTGGCGTGTCCCTCATCCTCAGACGCGACGGCAGTGAGGCTCGTGAGTGGCAGCTGCGCGTCGGTGAAGGGAGGCGGGGAAGGCGAGAGCGAGGCTCGAAGGAGGTTCTCCGGCGAGCGCGTCGCTGTGGAGCTACAGGCTCCGGCTGCCTTTGGGAACGGCGCTTATCACTGCGCGGTCCCACAAAGGGCGGAGTGACTGCTTCTGCGGGGGGCGCGGTAACTTCCTTGTAACGTAAAGGAAGCTAGCCGCGGTTAGAACAGCAGTCCCTTGTGGCGTGTCCCTCAACCTCAGACACGACGGCAGTGAGGCTCGTGAGCGGCAGCTGCGTCGGTGAGGGGAGGCGGGGAAGGCGAGAGCGAGGCTAGGGAGGTTCTCCGACGAGCGCGTCGCTGTGGCCACAGGTTCCGGCTGTCTCTGGGAACGGCGCTTCTTGCGCGGTCCCCCCCGGCGAGTTGTGCATGTTCCTGGCCCAGGCAGAGAGCGCAGATCATGTGGCGGTCTCCGACGCTGCACGAGCCACAGGAAATGCGAGGCATCTTGACAAAGACGCTCGCCGCTCTTTTAGGAGTATACACAGAAAATACACAATTTGCAAAAAGGATACGTCGCCGGATAGCGTAGCTCGCACGGATGGCTGAAGGTGGCGAAGACGGCCGGCTTCCTCAGCGCTGTCCTAAGCTGGCTGTTCGCTGTTCGACGGCGGCGGTGGCTTCTCTCAGATCCAGCGATGCGAAGAGCTTCGCTGAAGAGACAGAAATCAGGGAATGCAGCCTAGAGCCCCTTCTTTTATACGCTAAGCCACGCCCATTCTGGCGGGCTATGACGCTATGAAGGCGCGGGCGCCCTTCATTGGACGTACGTCACGCGGGGCTCACTGATAGGCTGCAGCAGTTGCCCGCAGGGCAGCCAATGAGCACGCAAGACTGCCTGCTCTAGGTCTGCTAGCTGCTGCACTGCGTTGACAATGAATACAAAATTAAGGATAATTTTTTGGCTTCAATATCTCGAGAAGATGAATCTTTCCCGTAGCGTAAGCTAAACTTACGCAATACGAGAGAACCTCTCGTAAGAGAACCAGACAGTGCCAATTCTCTTCTATTAGACATTTATACTTCTGCGCATAGACGGAGAAACAAGGTGGGAAAAGGTCATAAATCACTACATAAAAAAAAAAAATTGTACAAAAAAACTATAGTAATACTATAATTGCACCTAAGGGAACATAATAAAACAAAACAAAAAACCATGTCATGACCCCTTTAATGTGAGCTATCTGTGAGCGCTTGTCCTTTTATAGTGAATTCTAGTTTTCTCTGGAAAAATGTAATTGGTGATAAGAAGGTGGAACCTGGCATACGAATTAACATGCATTAAACTCCATCATCTAAAAAAACAAAGATGTGAAAGTTGATATTGGGGATGTAACTATTTTCTAGAGAAGTTGTAATGCACAGTATACTTTACTCTTATATAATATATCTTTATATATATATATATAAAGATAGATATTAGATAAGAGAGATTATATATATATATATATATATATATATATATATATATATATATATATATATATAGATAGATAGATAGATAGATAGATAGATAGATAAACTATTGATGGCTCTGGGTTAGCACGATAAGTTTATTTGCATGTACTGTACATTTAAGGGATTATTTGTTATTAAAGCATTATTTAAGGCGTTGTTTTCTCTATTCCCCCAGAGAAAAAAGTACAGAACAAAGTCAAAGCAGGACAAACCATTGCATGTTTTAAACACTGTAAGCTCAGACAAGCAAAGTATTAGAAACAGTGAAAAGTCCTCATTCTGTTGGACTGTTGTTGGAATGCCAAATGGGCAATCAAATATAAGAACCAAAACTGATAAATAATTTTAGAATGCATCTGTGCACATATGAAATGGTGCACTATAAAAAAATAAATCAAAGTTGTAACAAATGTTGAAAAAGGAACAATTAACTAACAGCATATATGTTTGCATTACATACGTATTTTTAATGCAGTAATTATGCCTTGTAATGCATTGCATGATCTAATGAATAACTGTAATCATAGTTATAATACATTATAATATTTATCTATTCATTGAACACACCTTTAGAAAGCATAATGCATAAAAAGACACAATAACCTATTTCAGAATCTTCAAATATCATGCATTTTAACTTTGGTTTTATAATAATTATTTATGAAAATATATAATATATTATAACATACATTATGAATCCATTTATAATGCATTGTACATTAAGTATGTGCTACCAAAAAAAATTCTAACAAAAGTTTTGTTGACCTTACTCAAGTATTTGTTCAAACCAAATGCACCCATCTTTCCAAATTGAGTGATAAGAACAAGAATTGTACTAAAAATTGTGTGGCTTGCATGCATTGCAGCTTGAAAAAAAAAAAAGTCATATGTCCAATCTAATTGCATCTGTTGGATTTAATATGGTTCCCCATCAGAGTAATGTGTTTGCCTCTAGTTTTGGGCTTTGAAAAATCAAACGTAATGTTGAAAGAATGAGGTTTGTAGCTCCTTGCATTGCTAAATGCTGAACAATCTTTAGTTGCCGTGACAGGATTTTTTAAATTCAGTACTGCCTGTTACTCAGTAAAGTTGTCAGTCAACTTAAACTAATTGGTTAATATGAAGGTTGTCTTGTTTTTTTTTATTTTTTATTTAGGTCAACTTGTTTTTTTTACAGTATACAGTATTTTCTGCCTTTAGAAATATCATTTGGTTTGTCACTTTAACACAGGATTAAATCCCTGCACCACACAGGCCTTCCATGGTTGTTAGATCACTTGAGGCTTCCACCGAAAGTCAATATTAAAGATATTTCGATAGAATACAATTGAATATTTTAGACTGGAACAACCAGCTGATCCACTATTGTTAATTGATATATCACTTTTCTATTTAATCGTATGTAAAGTTCATATCTTGTTTCATCCTTGTTTCTATTGCATTGCGTGGTGGGAAAAAAAGGAGTACTTAAGAGATGGTATTATTTTGGTATTATCAAACTTAAATCGCATGTCCATTATAATTATTATTACCATCCCAACACTTATATATATATATATATAATATATATATATATATATATACACACACACACACACACACACAAAACATACATTTATAAACATTGCCGTTTGCAATATAAACATTGTTTCTGATTAAATGCTAACCGCATTTCATTGGGTTTTGTACACTGCACAGTTATGCCAACATGAAAGGAACAAGAAATGCTGTAATTGTAAATGTATCTGTCCTGTTTGCGCTCTATGGGGAATATATGTGTAAACAATATAAAAACATTCTCAATCCAAGACTCAGTACACATAAATGTATGTTTAAAATGCCTTTTTAATTGCTTTTAATTTCAAACAAGCAGAAGAGTTTACATTTAACTAGCAAAAAAAGAAGAAAAGTTCTATAGATAGTTTAAGAAATGTTAAACAAAGCATGTGCAAATTAAATCAATTTCAAATCAAAGTCCACAAAGATACTTGAGAGCCATTTCTCAGAGAGTTTGGGTTGATGATTCCCCGCTGCTGCTCACGGAAGTCCCAAGCTGCGTTTTCTTTGGCTGTTCTCAATGAGTGCATCATTTACGTGACAGTTAGTTTTGCTACAGGAGCACTCTTCAACATGGATGTACGAGTGGGTTACTATGTCTCCATTTACGCAACCGAGATTCACTGTGCGATTACTTGAGCGCGTGGCCTGGCAACAGCTACAGGAGGACAATCCAGGTGCAGTGTACCTATGTATGAAAGAGAAAAAAAAACATGTAAAGCATTTCAAATCGGTCACTTATGACTGTCTGTTTCAGTTAAGATGCTGCTTGTAGGTTTCGTAACAGAAACCTACTCACCTGCTATAACTGTTACAGTCTCCACCACAAAATGTCAGGTCCATTTTCTTCTCTGACTGGCAGTCCATGTGATTTATGTAATTGCTAACAGTCTGTACTTTACATCCCTTAATTTGGTCCACACCTACAAACACAGGCAATTGAACACACAAGGACACGTTAATAATTGGCTCAAAAAAATAAAGTTTATTGTTTTCTTTGTAAAAATACTCACAAACACGGCAGCAGCCATCAGGTGACAGCTGAACGGTACCCTGTAGAGCCAATCACAAGGGCAGAATGTCATCAATGTGATTTAATCACCATGACTGGTCAGTATAACATGTAAATGTGTGTTTGTGTGATATTTGAAGTACTGACAGGCTGGCAGTTTGAAGTGTTGAAAGGAGGGCACTGGACACTGTATTTGTCAGTGATGAACTGTCCATTAACTTTAGTGCAAGTGATTCTGTCACAGCCCTGGTTTGTAGAGGGCAAAGTGGCTCCGTCCTATTAAGGAAAAGAGAACAAGTCAAATTCAGTTAAAGGACATTGCAAAAACATTAGATTCAGATTCAGGCAGTGCTTTAAGTGGGCCGGTACGCGCCGGTACTCAGTACCGCCACTTTCAAATATAGCTCTTGAGCGTACCGCCACCTCTCCGTGCGCCCAGAACGTGCTTTTAGCGTACCGGTACGCTCATTTGCACATCTGTTTTAATCCTTTGGCTGCGCTGCCGCTTTTCAGAGCGCCCTTCACAATGCACGCTTCCTAATTCGTCCCACTGAGAGCAGAGACTACATTACCCTACCTTGAGTTTTACAAGTGAAAAGCGCATGCGTCTCTTTTGCCGCTGTCAGTGTACTCAACGTGGGCCGGAGAGGGTGTGTGAAATGCGCAACCATAGCTGTTCGGTTAAAATACCATGGATAAAATGAACCATCTTCAAGACTCATGTTTATGTTCTACTTTTCTATTATGTTTTATAATTTATTTTATGTAGCCTACATTTTGTGCAAACATTTTTCAATACACTTTTGCACATTTTATTAATGTTCAGTAGCTATTTCTCAAGCAAATCCACAAACTAATAGGATTTATTATTTTTTTAAAAGGTCGTCTGTTGACAGCTATTGGACTGATTTTTTCTTCTAAAATGACCTAGCCGCTTGCAAATTCTCTTTAAAGTTCGTATGCTAATTATTATTCTGTCATAATGAGCTAAAGTTGATCTTTGTTACTGAAAGAAAGTCTAACATATAGCTTGACTAAGTGATCCAACTCTGCCATGTCCTCTATCAGTAGGCTATGCAATGAAAACTGATCAAATGCGTTATTATCTATATTTCATTTAGATTTTTTTCTCGAAACACGACTTTATTTTCGAAATTTAATTAAGTTATTCTCACGATTATTTCGAGTTTTTTCTCGAAACACAACGACTTTATTCTCGAAATTTAATGAGTATTCTCAAGATTGTATTTCGACTTTTTTCTCGAAATTTAACGACTTTTTTCTCGAAACACAACTACTTTATTCTCGATATTTAATGAGTTTATTCTCAAGATTGTATTTCGACTTTTTTTCCCTCTAAATTTAACGAGTTTAATCTCGAATTATAATTACTTTAATCTCGAGATGGTTTCATTTTTTTATTTTTTTATTGCTTGGCCCTAATCCTCTTCCGTAGACTGCTGTATATAAAACCCCTTCAATATAGTTGTTGTTACCTCAAGGGGAGGCTGGGAGTCAGTAAAAAAAAAAAAATATATATATATATATATAGAGAGAGTACCGGCACCTCTTTTGGGCCACTTAAAGCACTGGATTCAGGGAATAACTGCTTAAATTTAGCTGTTTCTCACACACATTCAGAAAACTTGCGATATAATGCACCAAATTTCAGGTTTTGTTTTGTCATGAAAATTCACTTCTGTTGTATGAAAAAAAAGCAGCACAAACTGTTTCATTTTGTGTCAAAGGGCAAAAAAATAGTTTTCAACGTGAGGATAAGTATATATATTTTTAAAACATTTATAATTATTTACATTTTTGTCCTTTTCAGCCACACCTCAAGATGACTGAGCTTTTGACCTTTGACCTTACCTGCAGTATATGCTCGACGCCATTGATGTTGATGATGCAGTGAGTTTGCACACACTTTCCACAGCAGTCGTCCAAGCTTGTTTCAATATATTCATAACCCTGGGAAATATAAACATCAAATGAAGTCAACGAAATTAAACTCGTTCCTGAGACAAGACGATCAGAAACTCGTAAAACAACTTACAGGTTTACATTTCTCATTGCACTGCACAAATCCACATTTGATCTTGAACCACTGTGTTTTAGGATCCACATCCCATGTACAGCTACATTCCTGACAGGCAACGACGGGGACGTCGGTACCAGGCTGAGAGAAGTGAGGGAAGAGAGTTGAGCATGCAAAACATTCATCAATAATTATTTAAATTAAAAAAATTAAAAACTTGGTAATATTAGTCATTTTAGTTACCTGATACTCTGTGTTTTTGTGGACACAAACTTTCTTTGGCTCTAAGGAGGCAAACAACAAAAACTATATATAATGATATTCAAGGTGATACAGACGGCATCTGAGATGAAAACAGGCATAAGAATATCACAAAAAATGAAGTGAAATGTAAATAATAGTAATACCGCATTTGATTTCTGGACAGCATTTTCCGTTAGGCACTTCCAGGACCGGTTCATATCCGACTCCACACTTTTTATCGAAAGGTGGGCAAATGCTGACATCACAATCTACATCACGAAACAGAGTAGAGACTTAGGCGATGCAAACCTAAAGCAAACCCTTTAAAAACTGTAAATAAACTCGTCTTACTGCAAACTTCTTTGGTGCAGCATGGATCTGAAGGGTTGGTGACGTTGACTAGCACAAAGCCGGGCTCAGTGCAGCTCTCAGGACTCACATCAGGACACGTCTTGGGCTTACAGGTCACTGATTTGCTGGCCTTTTCACAAATACACTCTTCGCAGTTGTACTCGAAAACCTCATCAAACTGCCACAAAAAAACAAGAGAATTCAGTTAAACTTTTGGTTATAAAGTCCTGTAGAGAATTCTAGAAAGTTGGCATTAATTATAAATTCACCCAATTGATGCAGCTACTACAAATAGCGCAACTCACATAAATAGTACTCACAGTAGTATATTGCTAAACTAAAATTTTAATCTAATTAATAAGCATAAAAATGTATATCACACAAGAATACTGGTGTGAATATAGTTGCATTATTTTATGGATACTTTTCAGTTCTGATGAATTATAAGGATGAATATAAGTCACAGTTCTCTCTCCAGTTCTATCATCCGCAATCTCGGATTAATTTTTTCACTGAGATTGTCGAAATGCATTCTGGAATGAATACATTTAAGAACTATGAAATGAAATACTCATATTGAGTATGGTTTAAAACACCGCCGCACCTCACGTGGTGTCCCAGAGGCATCAATGCATCCTAAAAATAAAAAGGGGAGAACAAAATCAAAAGAAATGATTTCAAAAAGTGGCCAAGACATGCAGGATGATGCAGAAAGTTTTTTTTTTTTAATACATTTCAATTTGAATGCCTAATGCACGCACACACACTTGAATTAGAGGCTTCTTACCGCATTTGTTCACACAGACTCCTGACTCCTTGTTGAAGAGCAATGTTCCCTCAGGACAGAAGCAGCCCTCTGTATGCACTGTAATGGTGCTCCGTTCAGGTCTGCAATTAAAATACATCACCTGAGATTCATTCCAATAAACATTTAGGAACAAATCTGCATAACAGGCTTTATTAACTCTTAAACTGCATAATAATGTTGACAATTTTAATTGCATATCTGCCATGTTCCTCAATACTGAATAAGCACTAAACTTTAATTTCCACAACTGTCTAAATTAATTAATGACATACATATCATCACAGCTTGGTGGCTCAGCTGGACCACAAGGATTGAAGACTTTATCTGCTGGACATTCAATATCTGGGGATGAAAAGACAAATACACTTAAATAACCTCCATAGCTTTGAAGAATATTGGGTCTAAAAGTCTGAGTCTAAACTATAAAAAAGGAATTTAAACCCACAAAGGTACAAAAAAACTATTTGGGGTTTTGGAAAATCTAAAGAAACAATATGATATCAAATGCAACTTACTGCAAAGGTTAGTGTAATTCCTCCAGTGTATGCAGACCCCTAATTGAGAGCAAGCCCTTGCGTAGCTCTGCAGACTGGTACACACCACGGCAGGGTTGGTCATATGACAACTATCATATTGACAACCTAAAAAGAAGTTTTCAGGGGACACATGGGAATGGCAGGCTTCGAACAACCTGAGGAAGACAGTAGTAGTAAATATCACTTTGGAAACTCGTTTATTGAAATTTATAGTTAAAACACCACACAGAATCAACTCACTCGCTACTGAGGAGGTTGCATTCAGGATGGGCCTGGCATGGCTTAGGTGTAGGTTTGAGATCACCCCCAACTGTAGGCAATGCAGTTGGTGGAGTGCAAATTTCACCATTCACACCACTGGCTACCCAGTAATCCGCCATCACTGCACAGTCATTCACCAAGATCCCTCCAGGGATCATACAGTCATCAGCTCTGTTGTTGTTGCATGTTCCTTAGAGAGAATAATTTGGAATAATTTAGATTTAAAAAATGCATAAAAACAAACCCCTCGTACACCATCCACACTGTGATGTCACCATCCATACAAAAATCAGGGGGTGGCTAACTTACCACAGTGACCTTGTGTGTTGTTTCCAAAATGCTGGAATGGCAGGTTGACGCCAAAGCCAGTGGCTCCAAATGTTATATCAACACCCAGTTGTGGAATACTCAGGAACAAGTCTAGGCCTGAGCTTATAACCCTCACACCATTAAAAGCATATGGCAGAGTTAACTTAACATTGTCCTTGACAGCCTGTTAGGACAAGAGACAATTACAAGAAAAACATAGGATACTTATACTGCAATGCACAAAAAGAACATGTTTCTCACCTCTAGGTCTGCACCTCCGATGAGATTATGATTTGTTAGTGTTATGACTTGTTTGTTGTAGGACACAATAATGGATCTGGGACAGGATACATGCTCAATAGGGTCACAGTAGACATTGTCAATGTAGATCTTTAAATGGTATTGAGGCCTTATTTCCTCCATTAATATATAAGTGCAGTTTCCTTGATAACTGTAGAAAAGTCCATCAAATGTGATGTAATGCGGGTCACCCCAGCCTTCACAAAAGCCTACGAACAAAAACAAAAAACCTTCAGATATTTGAACTAAACAAGTTACCTGAATTTGGTCAATACTGTGTATATTAACTGTTGACGTTTTGAAGAATTGAAAATACAACAATTTTTTCATTGTAACCTGTGACAGGCAAGCAGGTCCCAATTTACGAATCATTGTAATTACTTGTGCCACATCAAATCAGAGACTTAATGAAACGCAGTAAATCACGCATAATAATTTCACTGTTTTCTTTAAAACGTGGTGGAAAAAAACAAGCATTTTCAAGTAATACATTCCTGCTTGGGCACATTGGGCTTGGAAGGACATCATTGCTATTAATTTTAATAATTACTGAATTAAATATAAAAATTGTGAAGACCAGTATACTCACAGTCACATTGGTAATACTGGCAGCAGTAATGCTCATCATACACAAGCACAGGTTTTTTGCCATTTTCACAGGTGATGTTCTGCAGTGGAGGGCATTCAAATGGGATAATTTCAATAATGTTGTCTTCTATGCACCTCGCCATGGTGCAGTTACACAGGATGAAGGTCTCGTTTGTCTGGTGATAATGAAAAATGGATGCTGGAATTAGAAAGACTGATGCATGCAAAATCACGATGTAGTCTATGTTGTTTTCTTGGAAATTTAAATGGGATCATGGATACTCTTACTTCCACTTTAGTAAAACAATTCACACCACTTATATTTAGGCCAAAATTAAATTAAATTATATTAAAATGTTTACATTTTTGTCCCATTCAGGGCAGTCATAGTGCGGAGTTGGAGTTGGTGTAGATGTAAATGGTGTTGTAGGTTTTATGGTAGTTGTTGGTTTAGCTGATGTAGTGGATTCTGTTGTTGTTGTAGTAGGCTTCATGGTAGTTGTTGGTGTAGACGATGTGGTAGTTTCTGGTGTTGTTGTAGGAGACTTTGTGGTAGTTGTCGGTGTAGGGGTAGATGATGTGGTAGGTTCTGGTGTTGATGTGGGAGGTTCTGGTGTTGTTGTAGGAGGCTTTGTGGTAGTTCTTGTGGTAGGTTCTGGTGTTGTTGTAGGAGGCTTTGTGGTAGTTGTTGTGGTAGGTTCTGGTGTTGTTGTGGTAGGTTCTGGTGTTGTTGTGGGAGGTTCTGGTGTTGTTGTAGGAGGCTTTGTGGTAGTTGTTGTGGTAGGTTCTGGTGTTGTTGTAGGAGGCTTTGTGGTAGTTGTTGTGGTAGGTTCTGGTGTTGTTGTGGTAGGTTCTGGTGTTGTTGTGGTAGGTTCTGGTGTTGTTGTGGGAGGTTCTGGTGTTGTTGTAGGAGGCTTTGTGGTAGTTGTGGTAGGTTCTGGAGTTGTTGTAGGAGGCTTTGTGGTAGTTGTTGTGGTAGGTTCTGGTGTTGTTGTGGTAGGTTCTGGTGTTGTTGTGGTAGGTTCTGGAGTTGTTGTAGGAGGCTTTGTGGTAGTTGTGGTAGGTTCTGGTGTTGATGTGGGAGGTTCTGGAGTTGTTGTAGGAGGCTTTGTGGTAGTTGTGGTAGGTTCTGGTGTTGATGTGGGAGGTTCTGGTGTTGTTGTGGGAGGCTTTGTGGTAGTTGTTGTGGTAGGTTCTGGTGGTGTTGTGGGAGGTTCTGGAGTTGTTGTAGGAGGCTTTGTGGTAGTTGTCGGTGTAGGGGTAGATGATGTGGTAGGTTCTGGTGTTGTTGTGGGAGGTTCTGGTGTTGTAGTAGACTTTGTGCTAGTTGTCGGTGTAGGTGATGTGGTATATTCTGTTGAAACTAAAGGTTTTCCTGTAATAGGAGTTTTTGTTTCTCCAGTAATAATACTTATCGTTTCAGTTGTTGTGGACTTTGTTGTTGTCAGTGTAGGGGTAGTTGATGTGGTAGGTTCTGGTGTTGATGTGGGAGGTTCTGGTGTTGTAGTAGACTTTGTGGTAGTCGGTGTAGGGGTAGTTGATGTGGTAGGCTCTGGTGTTGTTGTGGTAGGTCCTGGTGTTGTTGTAGGAGGCTTTGTAGTAGTTGTCGGTGTAGGGGTAGATGATGTGGTAGGTTCTGGTGTTGATGTGGGAGGTTCTGGTGTTGTAGTAGACTTTGTGGTAGTCGGTGTAGGGGTAGATGTTGTGGTAGGTCCTGGTGTTGTTGTAGGAGGCTTTGTGGTAGTTGTCGGTGTAGGGGTAGATGATGTGGTAGGTCCTGGTGTGGTTGTAGGAGGCTTTGTGGTAGCTGTTGTGGTAGGTTCTGGTGTTGTTGTGGGAGGTTCTGGTGTTGTTGTAGGAGGCTTTGTGGTAGTTGTCGGTGTAGGGGTAGATGATGTGGTAGGTCCTGGTGTTGTAGGAGGCTTTGTGGTAGCTGTTGTGGTAGGTTCTGGTGTTTTTGTGGGAGGTTCTGGTGTTGTTGTAGGAGGCTTTGTGGTAGTTGTTGTGGTAGGTTCTGGTGTTGTTGTGGGAGGTTCTGGTGTTGTTGTAGGAGGCTTTGTGGTAGTTGTTGTGGGAGGTTCTGGTGTTGTTGTAGGAGGTTTTGTGGTAGTTGTGGTAGGTTCTAGTGTTGTTGTGGGATGTTCTGGTGTTGTTGTAGGAGGCTTTGTGGTAGTTGTTGTGGTAGGTTCTGGTGTTGTTGTAGGAGGCTTGGTGGTAGTTGTTGTGGTAGGTTCTGGTGTTGTTGTAGGAGGTTTTGTGGTAGTTGTGGGAGGTTCTGGTGTTGTTGTTGGAGGCTTTGTGGTAGTTGTTGTGGTAGGTTCTGGTGTTGTCGTGGGAGGTTTTGTGGTAGTTGTGGTAGGTTCTGGTGTTGTTGTGGTAGGTTCTGGTGTTGTTGTAGGAGGTTTTGTGGTAGTTGTGGTAGGTGCTGGTGTTGTTGTGGGAGGTTCTGGTGTTGTTGTAGGAGGCTTTGAAGTAGTTGTGGTAGGTTCTGGTGTTGTCGTGGGAGGCTTTGTGGTAGTTGTTGTGGTAGGTTCTGGTGTTGTTGTTGTAGGAGGTTCTGGTGTTGTTGTAGGAGGCTTTGTAGTAGTTGTGGTAGGTTCTGGTGTTGTTGTGGGAGGTTCTGGTGTTGTTGTAGGAGGCTTTGTAGTAGTTGTGGTAGGTTCTGGTGTTGTCGTGGGAGGCTTTGTGGTAGTTGTTATGGTAGGTTCTGGTGTTGTTGTAGGAGGCTTTGTGGTAGTTGTTGTGGTAGGTTCTGGTGTTGTTGTAGGAGGCTTTGTGGTAGTTGTTGTGGTAGGTTCTGGTGTTGTTGTGGGAGGTTCTGGTGTTGTTGTGGGAGGTTCTGGTGTTGTTGTAGGAGGCTTTGTGGTAGTTGTTGTGGTAGGTTCTGGTGTTGTTGTAGGAGGCTTTGTGGTAGTTGTTGTGGTAGGTTCTGGTGTTGTCGTGGGAGGGTTTGTGGTAGTTGTTATGGTAGGTTCTGGTGTTGTCGTGGGAGGCTTTGTGGTAGTTGTTATGGTAGGTTCTGGTGTTGTTGTAGGAGGCTTTGTGGTAGTTGTTGTGGTAGGTTCTGGTGTTGTTGTGGGAGGTTCTGGTGTTGTTGTGGGAGGTTCTGGTGTTGTTGTAGGAGGCTTTGTGGTAGTTGTTGTGGTAGGTTCTGGTGTTGTTGTAGGAGGCTTTGTGGTAGTTGTTGTGGTAGGTTCTGGTGTTGTCGTGGGAGGGTTTGTGGTAGTTGTTGTGGTAGGTTCTGGTGTTGTTGTGGGAGGTTCTGGTGTTGTTGTAGGAGGCTTTGTGGTAGTTGTTGTGGTAGGTTCTGATGTTGTTGTAGGAGGTTCTGGTGTTGTTGTAGGAGGCTTTGTGGTACTTGTTGTGGTAGGTTCTGGTGTTGTTGTAGGAGGCTTTGTGGTAGTTGTCGGTGTAGGGGTAGATGATGTGGTAGGTTCTGGTGTTGATGTGGGAGGTTCTGGTGTTGTTGTAGGAGGCTTTGTGGTAGTTGTTGTGGTAGGTTCTGGTGTTGTCGTGGGAGTCTTTATGGTAGTTGTTGTGGTAAGTTCTGGTGTTGTTGTGGGAGGTTCTGGTGTTGTTGTAGGAGGCTTTGTGGTAGTTGTTGTGGGAGGTTCTGGTGTTGTTGTAGGAGGCTTTGTGGTAGTTGTTGTGGTAGGTTCTGGTGTTGTTGTAGGAGGCTTTGTGGTAGTTGTCGGTGTAGGGGTAGATGATGTGGTAGGTTCTGGTGTTGTTGGTGTTGTTGTAATGGGTGATGTAGTAAATACCGTTGTTGTTGATGGTGGTGGTGTTGTACAAATGAAACAGCAGTAAACCCGTATTTCATAGTCAAAACATTTATAGGGGCGGGCATTCTGTTGTTCTTTCTTACAGATTAGTCCATATGAAACATTGCACTGGGCAACTTGTTTTGAATAATGAATATAATCTTCAAAGCTCATGTTAGGTTGGCCCACAGCCCTACATTCAATATCTTCAGGCTGTTCACAGATATTTTTCCCACTTCCTGCAATATTTTCATAAGTCTCCAAGTCATGTCCTCCTCCTAATTCAGGATTATATACATTAAACCATTCAGACCACTCACATATAAGACATGGTGTCGTAGTCTCAGCTGTTGAAAATGTGGTAGTTGATGGTGTAGGGGTAGATGATGTGGTAGGTTCTGGTGTTGATGTGGGAGGTTCTGGTGTTGTTGTAGGAGGTTCTGGTGTTGTTGTAGGAGGCTTTGTGGTAGTTGTTGTGGTAAGTTCTGGTGTTGTTGTAGGAGGCTTTGTGGTAGTTGTGGTAGGTTCTGGTGTTGTTGTGGGAGGCTTTGTGGTAGTTGTTGTGGGAGGTTCTGGTGTTGTTGTGGAAGGTTCTGGTGTTGTTGTGGGAGGTTCTGGTGTTGTTGTAGGAGGCTTTGTGGTAGTTGTTGTGGTAGGTTCTGGTGTTGTTGTAGGAGGCTTTGCAGTATTTGTTGTGGTAGGTTCTGGTGTTTTTGTGGGAGGTCCTGGTGTTGTTGTAGGTGGCTTTGTGGTAGCTGTTGTGGTAGGTTCTGGTGTTGTTGTGGGAGGTTCTGGTGTTGTTGTAGGAGGCTTTGTGGTAGTTGTTGTGGTAGGTTCTGGTGTTGTTGTAGGAGGCTTTGCAGTATTTGTTGTGGTAGGTTCTGGTGTTTTTGTGGGAGGTCCTGGTGTTGTTGTAGGTGGCTTTGTGGTAGCTGTTGTGGTAGGTTCTGGTGTTGTTGTGGGAGGCTTTGTGGTAGTTGTTGTGGTAGGTTCTGGTGTTGTTGTGGGAGCTTCTGGTGTTGTTGTGGGAGCTTCTGGTGTTGTTGTAGGAGGCTTTGTGGTAGTTGTTGTGGGAGGTTCTGGAGTTGTTGTGGTAGGTTCTGGAGTTGTTGTGGGAGGTTCTGGTGTAGTACATTCCTCCACACAGATCTGGTTTTTTTCATCATAAATAGGCTTATCCTCTGGACATTCTGGATAACATCCTGAAAAAAAAAAATTATCCCCTGGGATTATAAACTAATCATTCTACTGCTATGCTCCCTAATGAATCTAAGTGGACAAAATGAGAAAATCTATTTTATAAGAGTAGACAAACAGGCATATTCTAAAATTTTAAACATGAAAAATGCTGGCACATCAGTGTGCCCCAGTTTATAAATTAGATGCACAATGAGTCCGAAATTTTCATATGCGTTTTTTCAAATTCGTCATTCAGTGGCTATAAGTTGTCAAAAAACATCTCAAAATGGTTGCCAGTGATGCGAAAAACTCGACCATGATCCAAAACTTTTTATGACGGACGTAAGATTCGGAGGCAGTGTGTAAACGTGATTGACACAACATGAGGTCGTATTTATTTTTTAACATGCAAAAACTTCGGATGAGAATTTGTGCAAGTGCAAGTCTATGGGCCCTATCTTGAACCCGGCGCAAATGACTTTGTACACTGATGCATGTATCATTCGTATTTTGCACCTGCGCAAAGCGGACTTTTCCCTCCAGAGACGCACGCCGGCAAACTAGAGAATGAACTTGCGCTCCATGATATGACGCTCTGATTGGTTTATTTCACGTTACGCCCAAACCACACCTATGAATAATGAAGCTACTTCAGACCAACCCCTTTCAAACTTGCGTCGGGCGCAAGAGTCATTTATCCCGCCGGTAAAAAAGCAACAGCGCCCAAGACCCGCCCACAAAGTTACTTGCGCTTCGCGCTTGATACTTGCGTTTCTGGGCCCGGTTCCCCAAAACGTTCTTATCGCTAAGTATTTCTTAACCTATTCCTTAACCTCTCTCTTAACCTTATGGCACAATTCCCAACACGTTCGTACGCTAAGTATATCTTCTGTAAGTCACACTTTCGTAAGGTTGGTCTGGACCATTCGTAAGCTCTCTCTTAGCGTTGTTTGAGCTCGAGACGCTAGTCGCCGCCACTGTGCAGCAGTCTTTAGACATCAGTACAAGTAAAACTATGGTATGTTGACAATGTTGTGTCTCAACAATGATTTTATATTTTATGGACATGTTAAGACTAATAATAAAATAGGTTCGCAATGGATACTAGCCTATTTATGAAGTTGACTTGATTTGGTATCAGAACTAATATGGTGGTAATTAGCCGAGGCTATTTCGTAATGTCATTAAAGCGTTTAAATTGGCAATCACTTTTGATAGGCTAATTAAAATCTGGCAAACAATTTGGCTCTAAATGGCTAAGATCTATAAATGGGTAAGCATGGTGGTGTCTAGTAACTGACCAACTATGTCACATTTTTTTCAAAACTCTACACACAATTCCCAAAACTTCACACACAAAATGCAAAATGCCTCACATCTTCTTCAAAAATGTCATAAACACATGTCAGAATGAAGCATTTGCATCAAATGGCAAACATTTATTTCATAATAGTGCATTTTTGGATATACCTTGTAAACATTGTTTTTCTAAATCTAAAGCTCTTTGGTCATTCTTACACTTATATCTACATTTCAATACAATGTTCTACAGTGAAAGTAATCTTCAGAGAGGGGTAACAAGTACACTGTAATCACCAATGCAATGTAGAAACAGAAAATATTTATTAGGCCAAACATTACTGTTGTATACAGTAGCATACAACAAAACCATAAACATATGTAAACCAAAAGTATATTCTTTAGAATACAGTAAAGAACACAATTGAGTGTGGGGGGTCTCTGTCCATTGTTGGCATCCATTGTTCAAAACAGGTAATCTGACCTTTGACCTATTATAGGCTTATACTACAGTAAAGCAGTGATTGGTTGGTGATCAGTAAAGCAATTAGTGTTTGCACATATGAGGAGTGTGTGTGTGTGTGTGTGACCTGGTGAATAAGTGTAGCATTTTGATTGGTTGTGTTTGGAAAAGGAAAGCAAGTAAATTCCTGCTAGATTTTTGTGTTTTAGGTAGAGAATTGTATGTAGTGTTTTGAAAAAGTGTTTTATGCAATTGAAAACTGAGTCAAAGGCTGAGAAATATAGCTTATGGTTTTGTAGATTTGGTGTGTAGGTTTGCACTTTGAGTGAGAGGTTTCAGGGCCGGAGTGGGACTCATTTTCAGCCCTGGAGTTTCATGCCTCAAACAGCTGATCAAAAAATAAAACCATCGCGCGAATTATTCGCGCGTCAAAATCGCGTCCAGTGTGAAAGGACCTTTAGACCGGCCCACTTTAGTTCCCGACTGTCTATATTCAAATAATGTAATTAAAACCTCAGTATATAATTCTGCAATAGTGCACTCTTCTGTACAGCATTGTAATTCATTGTAATTTTCAAAAATATAATTTTCTATTCAGTGCAAAAGCCGTACACAGGGTTTTATAAATACAGAGGTCCCAAAAGTGATCTTGCTCAGGGGGGCATTTTATTTTTTCACTATCATTGTCAAATAACTTAGGCTATGTATATCTGTGTTAAATAGGAATCCATTGCAATAAAGTTATTCTCATTGTGGGCACAGTATGATAACAATAGGCTATTGCTTTACCTGCTCTCCTCTCTTATCTCCATCTCCTTCTCTCGTTCCTCTTCTCTCAGTCTCTTTATCTTTACCTGTAAATATCCCCTTCCCGAAGCTGAGCTTTGATTGATACAGTCTTTGCAAACTGATTATTTATGTCGGTCGTTTAAAACTTCTATCGTAAAACAGCTGTTTAGTTTTGCCACTTGCATCTTCGAAGCATCGCGTTGGGATTCGCTCGCGGCTCGCGCTTCTGTGAACATAAATCCTGCTTTGATCGGTCATCTCAAACATTTTGACATATCACAATTTGATAATTTAATTAATAGTCTATATTTTACTGATAACTTAAACTATGTTAAAATAAATATTACTGGAATAATTTGAGGAATGTTTCATTTGCATAGAACGTGTTGTCTTTCTTAACGCCGTAACGCACCTTCGTGTGAAGTGCAAAATCAATTCCTGAGCAATCGATGCCAACTAATTCAGCACCTTCACTTGGGACAGCGCCTTTGTAACGTCGAACGTAAGATGAGCGTGTTAAGAAGCTTCCTAAGGGACACTTCGGGGAACACACTTAGGAACATAAACAACTTCGGTAAGATATATCTTTTTGAGTCTTCTTAGCGCGCTAAGAGTGAGCGTTATCGGGAAACCGGGCCCAGATCGTTAAAATAGGGCCCTTTGTCTGAAAGTGCCTTTCCGGTATAATGGTTTTCTATCGAAAAAGCTTAAATGTAAAAAATTATATATATATTTTTGTATGTACACAGCAGGCTACTTATGATGAATAAGGTGATTTGATCCTTCAAAGCCAGTGACTCACTACATCAAGGAATGTTAAGCTTCCTTAACATTGCCTGTAATGGGCTGCTATGCGGGAAAAAATGCCTCATGTACAAATATTTTCTTTCCTTGTAGATTGCTGAGTCGTCTAAGAAGTAGAAAGTGTTTAAGAAAGAGGTGTAAAGATAACTTTTGTTCTAGATCGTTACTGTTGGATATGAAATCATATTTTTGAAGTTTTACAATATTCTCTCAATTAATTTTAGGAATTAAAGGATTATGCCAACAGAATTAAATAAAATTTACTGAGAAAATGTTTGCTATATAATCATTTAAAAAAAAAAACATTCTTAACTTGTTACCAGGGTTGTAAATGTGGGGCAGAGTGGAGGGGCGGAGTACAGGGAATGAATTTCGGGGGGTTGGTGTTCAAGTTCACTTTTTAGGAAAATGAAAGGGATTTCTCTCTTTTATTCACTCAATAGCTTACAACAGCGAAATTCAGAATTCAAATTTAGAACAGAAATTTGGAACTTTTATTCCTTGAACCATTTCAAATCCCAATTTAGCACTAAATATACGTTAGTTGCTGAGGCCTAGAGATATCCAGTGTGTGTACACTCAGTCTTCAGAAATGCAAACTAGTGTGCACTCACCTTCCAGGTTGGGTAAAGTGTTATTGCAGATGCCATCAGGGTTGAAACAGGTTTTGTAGCAAGGTGTATGACAAGGACTGTAGTGCCATGTGCATTCTCCTGGCTCATTGTAGTAGTCACAGTACACAGCTAACAGAGGAACATGAATATAAGTATGAACATGTACAAACAGACTAAATGAAAAGCAATAAAATGGCAATGCATTGTTCAAAGAAATGTTACAGATTTAAGATGTGTACTAGAATTAAAGATGCTTACGGCAGATCTCAGGTGTTCTCCAAACGACACAAACACCTGCCTCATTGCAGGCTTGAGCGTAAGCTGCCACAGCTGTACAGAAGCACTCACAATCTCCACCTGCATCACACGAGCACGAGTCCTTGACACAGTTATCATAATATGGGTTTGGATCCACCTGTGGGAGCATGTTATGATGTTAGATACCATTACAAGAATTCATTAGGATGGATGCATTACAAGAAACGTAAATTTATTGAACTCAAAATGCTTTCTCAAAATGCTTTTTTGTACCTTGTTATGGCAGTCTTTGAATGTAACTTCCTTTATGATGCTACATTGTATTTTTGCCCATGACTCTCGATTGGGGGTATCAAGGCAGGGGTCAAAGTCTGGTTTTGCATCAGGGCAGGTGCTTGACACTTTCCAGCTGTCCACAAACTCCATTACATTTGTAGTTGGCAAATTTCCCTGAGTGGTAAAGTCATCTTTTCCATTCCCATTGAAATTTCCACACAAGCCACAAACGTCTCCCTGCGAAAATATAACGAAGCACAGAGGTTGGCTACAAAGAAATTATATTGAGGGACCTATATAAATTGTCTGGAAATGTCAGTGCAAAACATGAAAAACTGCAGAACATGATTCATGACTTCAACTCACCCTGTGCTGAGGTTGCAGAATGATGCGGACGGTGGTTTTGCGGTCCCACAAAATTGTCAGTCCGATGTCAGCATCAATGACAAGGTACATCCCAACGTTTCTCTCATTGTACTTGATCTCTGGACCACTTCCAGTATCAGTGGCTTTTACAGTCCCATCAGAAAGCAGTAGCCAAGTCCTCTGTGTGAGAGTGTGCGAGAGAAGTTAGAAAAAAGAAAGAAAAAAATGATACTGTATGATAGATCAAATTAAAGAGTCATAAAACACCCCATTTCAGCACAGGTCAGTTCTCAAAACAAAATTGCATCCAGTGACTGACATTCACTCGATTTTGCTTTTAAATGTTAAAGAAAATAGGGCAAAAATCCTTTATTTTGAAAAATGTATGTGTGTCATTATCTTATACCAGATGTAAAAATGTTAACATACTGAACAACTTGCGTTAGTATTTAATGACCCTTTAGAAACATCTTTTATTTTACTCTGAATGAGCATGATACCTATGCCTGCAGCCTTACCCCCAAAAGTATCCCTACAGCCTTTGAACAAGTGGTTCCTGTTGTTCCACAAGGCATGTTTTCGGTAATCACGTGAAAATTGCCAGTTTTATTTCCACACTTATTCTGTAAAACAAGAGAGTGTGACCTTTTACCTCCTGAAGGAAGAGGTTTATTTGTAACTTTATTTTCATGAAGTCTCTGACCAAATGCTGTTGTGTCCATACCTGAGCAGCAATATAACTGCAGTCTCCCCTGAAGCCAAATCTTTGCTGATCGAAAGTTTTATAGTGTCCGCTGCCGTATATGGTGCATATGCCTGGACACTTATTATGTGTACATTTCCATTTTCCCCGTCGACAAGTGCTGAGAATAGAGGTAGAATTAAATCTTACGTCATTCTACAGTATAATACTAATATCATAAAAAGCTAATTAGTGTATTAACTCCTTGTTCAGGTTTTTTATAGCAATTTAACTTTAATGTGGCAATGGCTGTTGTTTTACACAGGGTTACTATCGTTAACTAAAAGAATAAATAAATAATAAATATTAAAAGAAAATGTTTTTTATTCCAGCTAGTTGTAACATTTCTAATTTCTGTATAGTTGAACTAGTTTAGTACTAAAATAAATAAAAATGAATAAAAACTATATAGATAAACAAAAACAACTAAAATGATAAAAACACACAAACCCAAAAATTACTAAAACTTTAACTAAAATGAAAATGGAAAATATATCACTTAAAACTAATTCAAATTCAAAAACTAATAAAAAATATAATATTATATGAATGAAACTAAAATAACACTGGTTTTACACACCATTTATTGCAATCTACGGTTATCTCAGATCCTGGTGCATAAAAATGTCCATCATGTTTACATGGGCAGTTATCCGGTTTAACACAGTGTCCTCTGCCATCATCCAATAGACCTAAAGGACACTGGCAGCCAGATTGACAGTCCAGCGAGAACTGGAAAGGAGGGAAGAAAACACAAAGATAAGAGCACCAGCAAAACCAAGCGATCGACTTTGGGAAAGAAAGAGAAGAGATGCTGGAAACTATGGACTCACACAGTCAACTTCCTGTTGCGAACAAGTCTGTGCACACTCCAGTCCATGTTCATCTTGGCCTGCTGTACTGCAGTTGAAGAAAGTCTTTGGAGAGGAACATCCTGCAAAAGACATCAGATGCTGCATCATTCATGTACTTATATCAGAAACCATATTTAAAGAACGTTTACAACAGATGTTGAGCAATTTACTATAATGTACTATTAGTGCTAGACTGATACAACAAAAAGATTTAGAAAATTTCAAATTGGTTTAATTATTAGTAAATATATAAAATCATTTATAATTGTTACATTTGTATTTATTATTATGTAAAATTATTGTATTGCAGCATATTTATTTACAATCTTTAAGTTAACTTGAGCATCATCATTTATATCTGAACTATATCAATAAAAAAAAACATATCAGTTGACCACTGTTTACTGTTATTTGTTGGTTTTTAAAACCTTGGTTGGTCAGTTAATTCCAGTTTCACATTTGACAAGATAACTCTATACAGCCTCACTAACAGATGCCTTGATAGCCCTGTATTGGTGATAGTAGTCCATGTAAACCAAAAGCATACTTATTAAACATGCAGTAGGTGAAAGTTATTTTTCATACCAATAATTTGGGTTTTCCAGGAACGACAGTGGAACTTTCCATTGATGCAAACACTGGACAGAGAAATAAGATCAAACTGTCAAACTGTCTATTAAATTTATAGTTTGTAAAGTTCTAGGGCACTAATAATAATACTATCATCCACCTACCAGTGTTCATCCCTAATGTTGACAGACTTGCCGGGATGGATTTTCTGTCCATTGTGGTAACATGGACATTTTTCCATAGGTACACACAGTTCATTCTCATCCTGGTAGAGTCCATCTGGACATGCGCATCCATCAACAGGCACGAAGTCAACGCTGCAGCTTTGGCGCTCAGAGGCGAGAGAAAGACAGGTGCGCTGGCAGCTCTGCAGCTGATAGGAGTAGTTCTGCGAGGCCGGGCAGTTCTCTGTATACTTCTCTGTGGGGATCAGGGTGAAAGGAATGTGTTTTAAAAGTGCATGTAGCAAAAGGGCAAGCATTCTTCTAATTTTCTAGCTTAAATAAGGGGTTTACAAACTTTTTTATGCCAAGGACATCCAAATATGATTAAGGACATATGAAGGATGCCCTTTCCTAAACTATAAAAGCATCTATAGATATATTTGTTATACTTATATATTGTGTGAAAAATGGTGAGCATTACATTATTAAGCCATGTTGTTTTCAAAATTAAATAATCAGCTTTCCTATTTTCATTGTACTTAAACTAAATCAAATGAATTATTAAAATAATATCTGGAATATATTTACTTTTAATTCAGATGTATTTTATATGACATTTTTATAATAAACTTTACTCTCAAGCAGTTTTACAGAGAATGGTGCCAAGGAAAAAGAAATATGTTCCAAATACAAACTATTGTACACTGCAAGGAATGAGGGATGAGCATTTTTCCTCTGCAAAATTATATACATTTCTTTGTTAGTGTGAAAAACTATTCACACTGCAATCCGACAAATGCCTTTTTAACATAACGATTCAATCGGCGAAAACGAGAGACAATCAATGGCGAACACATTTGACAAAACCCGACGAAAGTGTCTGTTGCCGTCTGTCGGTGCAATGTGAATTGTCCTTAAATAATCACAATAATCACATCGTCTATAGAAAACAGAATGACAGTAATATACAGGTTTTACTTTTTAAATACACTTTTAATATTTTTTTTATACTGAAATGTTCCACAGACCACAGCCTGGTTTGAAAACCCATCATCTGCCTGCCAAATAAACAGCTTTCAGGCTTCTTACCACACACAATTCCTCTCCAGCCTTGGAGGAATATTCCTTTAGCTGCACAGGCCCGGGCGTACGAGGAGAACACCGTACACAGACATTCCTCACTCTTCTCACAGGTACAGCTGGAGTATTTGCATCTCTGAAAACACATAGACATGTTGTGTCACTGCTTATTATGAGAGGTAACATTCATTACAATAAGGAACATTGTACAGTTCTCAAGGTTTCCTGTTTCAGATCATACTTTGTAGTAGCTGTCTGGATTGACAGTGGTGTGACATTTGGCAAAGAGGCTCTCCTTGTCCTTCATCTTGGAACACCAGTGCTCAGCAAAGTGCTCTGAAGGCATCATAACATATGGTATTTTATGCAAAACTCTTACTTAACAACAAAATGCATATACATTACAGTATAGTAACTTAAAAGTTGCACCAACTGATGTTAAGTGGCAATTACTTGCAGATACAAAAGTATTAGAAGTATACCATATCAGAAGTATATTTATATAAAGTATGTATAAGTGTGGTTTTCGGTCACACGAGAATGCACAGTGCACTTTAAAGGGAACCTATTAAGTCTCAGATGTCCCCAGATTGTCTCTGTAAAGTTTGAACTCAAAATACCCCACAGATCTTTTATTATTCCACGTATTATTCCATTTTTGAGTGGAAGGAAAAACATGCTGTATTCGTACATGTATCTTTAAATGCAAATTAGCTGCTGCTCGGATACTCTGCCAAAAACTAAAACATCTGTTTGGTTTTGATTACCATACTGACTTCGGATGCAAAAAATCTCTCACCGCTGTCACTGCTGTAGGAACAGGGGTCGTCCATCCTCTCAGAGCGATCGGGGCAGTTGGACTGGGCCTTCCAGGAGTTTGCGAAGGAAACCGCTGTACCCTCCACCACTCCCTGAGGGGTCTTCAGGTCATCAGACAGCACTTTGTTAAAATTTCCACAGAGACCTGTACAAACACACAAATGGTGCATCATTGGCCATCGTGATGGATTTACTTCTTAGTTCAGATTTTTCTTGCTTTTTAAGACATGGTTCTCACCACAAGTCTTGCCCTTGAAGATTTGATCCACAGTGATGTAAACCTGCATAAGAGGCACCAGCTGTACCTGCACCTGCAGCCCAAAGGTGGTCTGAAGTATGATGTGAAATGATGATGGCCTGAACACAGTGAAGTCAGCTGGAGGAAAAGAGTCAAAGAGTTTGAAAAATATTTCATATATATATCTTTAGCACACAGGCTTTAAAGCACAGAAACAAAAAAAAGGGCTTCTTATTCCTCACCTGTCATGTAAGGAAGTGAAACTTCTGCATTGTGTTGTACCGTCCCATCAGCTTTAATAATCAGAGGCTGAAGAAGAAAGCACACAGTCATAGTTTTATTTTGCACAAGCTACATTTCTGTTTAAATGTTTAAAGTCATTTAAAATTTTACAAAAGATTCAGTTAAAATCTAGCTTAAATAAATGCTGTTCTTGGGAACTTTCTATTCGTCAGAGAATACCAAATCACTAAATTAGAAAGATTTCTGGAGGATCATGTGACACTGAACACTGAAAAGTCAGCTTTGTCATAACAGGAATAAATTAAAAAACATTTTAAAATATATTAAAAAAAATAATATTTTAAAGTGCAATAATATTTCACAATAGTACTGTTTTTACTGAATTTGTGATCAAATAAATCCAGTCTTGGTGAGCATAAGAGACTTTTGAACTTTCAAAATATTTTTTCAATCATTTTTTAAAGAAAATCCCCCAACTTTTGAAAGGTAGTGTATTATGTAGGCTACATCTCATTACTTGATCATATTGCCTAGAATGACCTGTTTGCTATAAAAGCCAAATATACAAGACTTTTGTGTTGTTATTGTGGAAGTAGATCGTTATACACACATTTTTCTTGTCGTTGTCAAACAGCACCACAACAGATTTCAAACAGGTGTCCGTTTCATGAGTAAAACAAGGAACGATCTGAGCCACTATGATGAACTTGGACTCTTCACAGTCCTACAAAAACACAAATGCAAAAGTTGACTTTTGTAAGGATTTCACATATTCCAAATGGATACAAACAAAATAAATAAAAAATGTCTTTGCAACAGCAGAAGATGTAATTAGTAACTACAACACGCTTACTTTTGAGAGGACATAGTTGCAGTCTCCATGGAAAGTGAACTCTTTCCCGTCGTAGGTGGTGACGTGAGATCCTTCCTCTACTGCGCACAGGCCAGGGCCAGGTATACTCATACAGATCCAGTTTCCCTCCTCACATATACTGAATCACACC
Source organism: Semotilus atromaculatus (assembly GCA_031834385.1). NCBI lineage: Eukaryota > Metazoa > Chordata > Actinopteri > Cypriniformes > Leuciscidae > Semotilus > Semotilus atromaculatus. Next base: position 17,111,551 of record JAULUF010000027.1, read on the forward strand.
ATATAATTACACACAGACACCGTAAACAACAGGTTCAGATGCCAAGATGGTAAACCACACTTCTGCTGTTTTATTATACATTTTTACACATTTTCCCATTGATCCAGTGTCATCATAATTTAGCATTTAGTCAGGCATATGCATTTAATACTAATATTGACAAATATTTCTACGTACGAGTAGTAAAATACATGAGATATAAAGTCACGGAATGCACTAGGATAAAAAAAAAAAAAGTACTACACATATTTTACTAATTTATCCTCATATTCCTATTACAGATATGTTTAATTACCATTCTTCCTCGTCTTTGCGAAGAACCTCTCCTGTGCTGTAGACGCGGTCATGCTTGCACTGACACTTTTCTGCTGGGATGCAGCCCGTGTTTGAAATGTCATCAAACACAGTTCCTATAACAAAGACAGTGCATTAATATCTTTATATGGTTCTTTGTTTTTTTTTAAAAACAACAACATACATTTCCATTCAAAGATTTTTTTAAAGTCTTTTTTGCTCACCAAGGCACAATTTAATTAAAATACAGTAAAAACAGTAATATTGTAAAATTACTCCATTCTTCAGTGTCACATGATCCTTCAGAAATCATTATAATACGCTGATTTGCTGCTCAAGAAACATTTCTTATCAGTATCAATGAAAACAGTTGTGCTGCTTCATATTTTTGCAGAAAGCGTGATACATTATTTTCAGGATTCTTTAATGCATAGAAAGTTCAAAAGAACAGCATTTATTTGAAATAGAAATATTTTGTAACATTATGAAATGCCTTGTCACTTTTGATCAATTTAATGCATCCTTATTGAATAAAAGTTAAAAAAAAAAATCTTTCTGACCCCAAACTTTTGTACAGGATTAATAAACACTTTTTTTATATATGATATAAATGCTCGTACTGACCTGGTGGGCAGAAGCAGCCATCGATGTTGTGTTCCTCACACAGTGTGTTTGTGTTTTTGTGTGAGCATGTGTCCATACAGGGGGAGCCACTTTCAGAATGTACCATATTGTAGGGGCACGTCACAGCTGCATGGGAAAACAAGACATACAGAGACTTACAATGTGTCTACACCAGACGCGACAGTCGTCTTGAGGCTGTCTACACAGGATGTGACAAAGCGACCGCTGCGTTCTTCATATCAGAAGTATCGCGAGTGCTGGAAGTACGTAAACGGAGCGTCAGTTTACTGTCTGAAATTCGTTGTGTCGCTTCTCGCCGCATCCAGTCTAGCCAGCATCTGATTATAATGGGTTCTGTTTGCTTCTGTCATGTCGTGTCGCAACACTCGCACCTGGTGTAGACACGGCGTTAGAAAAGTAAGATTACTTTTTTTTATTATTACAAAAATAATAATTTCAGAACTTTTATTCTATTCTTTCGATCTTTGGATGTGTCTATTTTTTAAACATTAATTCAAAGAGGAAAAATTGCTTGGATTCCTCTTACTGTCGCTGTGTAAACAATAAAAAAGAATTATATACAAAAGGATGCAAAGCGAAGAAAACAATCAAGATAGAACATTCCTATAATTTCCACCAGAACTCAGTATTTCTTACCACAGAAGTTTGCTGTTCTCCAGGTCGGCGGAGATCCTCCAGCGTGCGAACACTGACGTGAATATTCAGACAAAGTCGCACAGAGTGCGGTGGTGTCTCTGTCTTCGTCTTCAGGTTGACGTGAACAGATATCATTTGTACAGGCCTTGATATATGGCTCAGGGTTCAAAACCCAGCTACAGGAAGACCACTTTTCATCCTCCAAAAGGTCTGCACAATCTGCCCGCTGTTGTGAAAAGGACATGGAACATCTTGAACCTCAAAGGACCATACTAACAATACTGGAATTCAGTTGCTGTTGTGACATAGCTGGAGTGATTAAAAGTTTCATTTGGAATAAACAGCTTTTTTCTGTATCTTACATATTTTTCACATTGGTCCACCACATTTTGCTCATCGATGTTTTCAAAAGGATCTTCGCAGTTATGAGTTGGGTTGGGAACTCTGTGCTTATTTCCAAACTCAGTATATCCAATCTTCCGTCCTGTATTAAATAAGATAAGATATAGACACTTGATCTTCTTAGATATTCTTAAACCACTTGGATTTTTCATCACATGAGGATTAGACATTGCTGTATTTGGTAATCATTATGGGGGGTCAGTTATGAACAGTAAAGTATGAAATCAGACTGTAAAAGTAACTTACCGGATTCAATGAACTCACTATAAACTGGAACTCCATTAAAATCGCCACACAGTCCACAAGTGCGATTGGAATATTTGGAGTCAAGTTCCACCTAACACAATATACCACACAAAACTTCTTGGTTAGATCATTTGACTTGGTATGTTTGGCCATTTGGACATCAAGTCAGTGCTAATGATAGTTGATGAGAGTAATGAAAACACTGGAATATGGAATAGGCATCACTTGTATTCAGACTTGTGTAAAAAAAAAAAAAGCCAGTGCAAGCCCTTGGGACCAGTAACATGGTAATGATGGCCTCAGTTAATAATACTATGTTACTAAATTATTACCACATACATATAACATGGTATTTGCAAGGTACTCCTTTTTTGTAGGTATAGACAAATTCAAATTATGAAATTCACTGTTGGTAATTATCCATGTTCATACGGATACAAATGCAGATATTCCACTTTGTAACAGAAAATTGCTTTATATAGCATCTCACTTCACATGTTGCAGTGTTTGCACAATATGCTAAATCATTTACTGGTTAGTTACTCCCTTGAAAGGTGTGCTGGTTTCCTGTGGCGTAAACTAGTTTTTTTCCTCAGTTAAACACTGTCATGTTGTATAAATTCTGCTCCCCCAACTACTCAAAAAAGTGCTTTACGAATATAATTTACCAAATCAAAAACAGTATTATTAGAATATTTATGCGTATATATATATCTGCATGCTCTAAAAGTTCTATCAATCATTTGTCACCGGCCTATTTAAGTGCTTTGTCTAATCATCATACAGAGAAGCCTGGCGCTCACAGAACACTTTTTACAGTCTATGGTAGGACATTGCGCAGTAAAATAAAAAAAAATTAAAATCCTATCCAAAAAGCAGTCATGTACGCCAAATCTTACGCAGATTCATGTAGGCCTACTACCTATGATTAATATACAGCACCACATAAATCTTTTTTCTCAAGCTTATGCTAGTTTGATCTGAGTGTGAGGATATAAATTAAAAACCATGAACCGCGAATTAATGGAAACAAACCATCTTTCGATTGAATTGTTTTTGTGGGCTAGACGCTAAAACAAGAATATAGCGTGATCACAAAGCTGATTCCTTTTAGTGAATCATTGAGCACTAGAAGTGCAGTCCGATTCACTAACAAATGACTCATATGAGCCGATTCTTTTTAGTAAATCAAAAACATACAGAAGCACTGTCTGATTCAATAACAGATTACTCGTATTGTATGAGCCAGTTTTATTCATCAGTCGTTCAAAATAGACTCATGTTAATGTTTTGAAATAAGTTTAGTGTATTTTAGGTTAGTAAAACTTAAATCAGACTAATATCCATATGAAAATCTATGGTTACATTTGTTTTGAACTCATATCGAGCCACATAACCTCACCATAACTGCATCATCTTTGTTCCATGTGACAGTGATGCCCATTTTGGAATAGAGCCTGGTGTAAATTGTGTTTTCTTCTACAAGGATCCCTGAGAAATGCACGGGCAGTGTTACTCTGAAAAATGAGAAAAGATTGAAATGAAAAATTGACCAAACAGAACACATTTGAAAGCCAAATAAGCAGCAGTCGGGTTCCCCAGAATCTTACTTTTCTTCATTGATCATGACCTGTTTCTCTGTCAACTCAACGGCGATGTCATTGATACTAACTGACACCCTGCTGATCTTCGGGTCATTGGTGTGTTCTGTTCTCTTCACATGAACCGAGAACTGGCGGATGAGGCTTTGGCAGTCAGACACCAGGTTATACTCGCACATGCCTGGGAACTGATAAACGTCCCCATCGAACGTCTTGAAGTGGAAGTTTCCCCACATGCTACAGATGCTGTTGACATGGTTACTGGGATAGACTGCAAAAAAAGGGAGAAAACTAAGATTTGCCATTCAAAGAAATGTGAGTTTTTAATATAGAGATAAGAAATTATGTATAGTGACCTTTCAAAGGTTGATCAACGATATAATCTAAGTGAGTATGAGAACGATTATGCTTCTATACAGTAGTTACATGACTTTATTTCCATTTCAATGTCCTTATACACTCATTTGAATTACAATAACGCTTTCTGTTTGCAAACTCAATTCAAATTCAGGGATTCCTGATTTGTTAACTGTTACATTTATGCTAAAAACAAATATTGCAATCCGGGAAATTTCACAAAGATGATCAAGCTAAATTTCAAGTTATCATGAAGGAAAGTAAATGAACTTTTGACATTTTTCACAACTGACAACATTTAGTAACTTCTAAAGCAAGTCATCAATGGAGCTGATGGTATCAGGTTCAAGGGATGAAACTATGACATTCGCAAATGTTATCAGGTGGTTCCTTTTTTTTTTCAGATGCTGAACTGATGCTGTTTCCAACCCACAACATCATGCAATTTGGCAAGATAATTTCAGGTTTAACTGATTTTAAACCACATTTCAGATATTGGATCTTGAGTATAAAAGCTTACAAATGGGATATCGACTGTCAATACTACTTATTCATTTAAAAAAATAAGTCTTATTAAGAGGACACCAAATAGTAACTCAAATGTTTAAATATGATTAAGTATTGAGTCATTTCTGATCGTTGTTTAGTTGCAGTAACATAATTAAATGCATAAGAACAGGATTTAGACAAAAAAATATTAAAACTATTTTAAATTAAATTAAATACTAAAATAAAATAAGGAAATCCTACTCAATAACCATTTTAAGTATTGGAGGTTTTTGTTTAAAAGTTAACTCACACTCTTCTTTGAATGAACCTGAATTAATTAAATAATTTCTGATTGTTGTTTAGTTGGAATAATATAAATATATATACATTGGGAAATAATTTAAACAAATATTATGTTAATACAAATAATTAAAACCATTTTAATAACATAAGGAGACACCACCCTGAAGGACTCTTACCGTTCTTTGAATGCACCTGAATGCCGGTAAGCGCCAGAAGTAGTATGCAGACTGCAGATGTTCTCCTCTCCATGGTGGAGGTGAGAAAGGTACAGCGTCAGTACTGTATTCCTTTTATTACCATCTTTTATATCATTTCTCATTTACCACCCTGAAGGGAGGGTCTACCAGCCTTCGCATGTCACAGAAAAAAAACGCTGACACCTGCTATTACAAAAGTCCAGTGATGGCATTGTGTGTGTGTGTGTGTGTGTGTGTGTGTGTGTGTGTGTGTGTGTGTGTGTGTGTGTGTGTGTGTGTGTGTGTGTGTGTGTGTGTGTGTGTGCGGGCGGGCGGCAGTTCCTCGGCCTCTCTGAACGATGTTTGATTAAAATTTTTGTAATGAATTTCATATTTACGGCAGGGTGTGAATAATTCACAGCTTCTGTGTACATGTATGAGGAGGATTAGTAAAAATAACATTCACTACTAAAACCTGCAAAATAAATATACAATACATGATTAATAAACCATTTAGCAGCTGATTTGGGGAATGAAATGAAGACTAATGGTTAAAATGATTGTCTTGTGTAAACACTTAAGAGTCTTTAGTGTCCTGAGCGGACATATGGTATGAATTTCTCAAGTAGGATGTGATCATAAATGTCAAATGAATCAAATTTTCCATCAAGCTGTTTCTTGACAAGGTGCAGCCAAATGCCAGTACATTTCAAGTGACCACGTATGATTGCGTGTGAGCTTTGAACATCCTGTCTGTGATGCAGACAATTTGACGTTCAGCATCTTTGCAGGTACACAGGTGTGTCTCAAGCTCCTGAATACCACCTGTCCTTTCGTGAATTAAAACAAACTAATCACTGACCATCTGGCAGCGCTCAAATCCTGATCCTTTTCTAGTTAAAATATTTTTGCCTTGTGAGAAATGTGATGTCATCCATAACTATTCATGAGTATTTTTTACTAATAATGATTGACCCTGTGGACCTTTAGAAATATGATTCATTAAAATATGAAACCATTTGTCATCAAAAGGCTTTACAGTATTTATACAGTAGTAGATGAGTCAAAAGTTCAGAAAAATGTGTTAAAAAAACAAAAACAAACAAACAAACGAAAAAACTTAATTCCATATGGATTGTAAAGGTTCACTAGGTATCTAACTTTAAATAAACAAATCAAAGAATAAGCATCTCCGTGCCTTCTCCGATAAGTCAAGAAACCCGCATTTCCATTACAGATTTGCGCAAAACTTTTGCGATTTTTTTCTACATGTCGACAAAAAACTATTGCAAAATGACTGCGTTTTCATTAACCGATGTTATGCGACTAAAGCGTCATTTTTTCTTCTCGCGCTAAGTCATTCCAAAAATCATGGCGACAGATGTTGGTAGGTTTATGTATATTCCAGCCACTGCACTGCCCATTATTATTAATCGATGTGTGTTGTCCAAGCATTACTGGCAAGGAAAGACCCTTATACTTGGAGCGGCTGGTGTTTCTGGGTGTTTCTCCCTCATTTCTGCTTTGAGGTCTTGATTGTGACATTCCTTTGAGGTTTAGAATCCAGTATTCCTGTAATTCTTTTGTAGTTCCTGTAATTCTGTCCTGTAGTTCTTTTTCGAATTGCCTAAAAAACCACCTTATGTGAGATTTAAAACTTTTTTGCAATAAATGGCTGTTTTGCCGAAATTGACGTGTTTCCATTGGCCGTATTTTCAATTCGCAATTTCAATTTGCGCAATAGGAAGGGTAATGGAAACGCGGCTACTGTTGATTCTCGTTTTATTACGAGCTCTGTAAGTTAGCCTCTGTTCGGTGTTTCTTTTAAACGGGTGATTGGAAGGTCAAGATTTAGCGAGTTCCTTGTCAACCTTTCTCGCATGTTAAGAAGTACTAACACCATACACGAGTCAAAGGCTGCGTCCGAAAACTTAGCCCATGTGTTCACCAAACCTTTTTTTTTTTTCAAAGGTTAGCGTATTTTTACAATTGTTTTCAGTGGGAGGCCTCTGCGTTTTACTGGTTGCCGAGAGTTGAAGAATGTTCAACTTTGGGTAAAATGCAGCGCTCATTAAGGCCTGTTCACACCGGGACGAATTTCGCGCGCGTTATTCGCCGACGTTTAACGCCTCGTGACTAAACAAAGGGCGAAAATGTGAGTGTTCACACCGACGCGTAAAACGCCACGCGTAAAAGCGTAATTTTTAAAAAAACGCCTCGGGTTCGTTTTTTTTGTTTGACGCGCCGCGTCAAAAACTATCCGACCAATGAGATTGCCGCTTTTGCTCACGTGTCTGGAGCTTCTGAAGTTACATTAAAACACAACTTGGGGGCGCTCAAACACAAAACGGTCTTGCCGACCGGCGGCGAAGAAGATATACGCCAAGTAGCGTCTACACTGCCGGGAAGAAATAGACGAGGAAGATGCAAGGCAAGATGAATGTAGAGCTGCTGTTCTCGTTGGTGTCCGAACATAAAGAACTATATGACAAACGCGACAGCGACTACAAAAATCTTGATAAAAGAGAACTGTTATGGAGTGGTATTGCAGGGGGTGTTTCTGTTTTACATTAAGCGCCATCTAATGTCTGGGAATGAATTTGCATGTTCACTCGGCTCATCGTCAGCGAAAATCGCTTGGGTGTGAACACTAAAAACGCGTTGAAAAACGCTGGCGAATAACGCGCGCTGATATTCGTCCCGGTGTGTACGGGCCTTTACTGTCACTTTTTACTCAGCCATCTAATCACAGTGGATGAAGGGCGGGACAATTACAACACCGACCAACCACCACACTGCCTGCAAAACAGCAACAGATGACAACAACAAGCATAATAACGGAAAATAAATTAAAACAAGAGCCAGAGCAAATACTTTACATTGTATCGACATTGTTGATATTGCAACAATAGCCTACAGAAACAATAGTGAAATGAGATACTAGGCTTGTTCACACCAAGGATGATAACTATAAAGATAAAGATATAGTTATAAAAATCGTTCTCCATATTAAAGAGTTCACACTACAATAATGATAAAGGTATGAAGAACAATATCGTTGTGCTGTCGAACTATAAAACACTGACAGACAATCAGAATCCACTCGAATTTAAAGGGCTCACACATTTAAAATGCAGACAACATTGTGGAGAAGTTAAAGGACTAGTTCACTTTTAAAAAAAACTTTTGCTGATAATTTACTCACCCCCATGTCATCCAAGATGTCCATGTCTTTCTTTCTTCAGTCGAAAAGATATTAAGATTTTTGATGAAAACACTCCAGGAATTTTCTCCATATAATGGACTTCCACAGGACCAAAACGGTTCAAGGTCCAAATGACAGTCTCAGTGAAACTGTCAAAAGTTTTTTTTTTTTAAGTTAACCAATCCTTTAATCACCGAGGTACAGAAAAAAACAACAACTGTTTGACAAGTCAAACCCCCTTTTCAAGGATATGTTAAAAAATGGATTGGTTTTATCCTTGGAATAACTGGTGAGAAGTATTAAAGATGAGATATGCCGGCTAATAGTGTAGCCGAACTAAATTACCTCAGGTAGGCTATCCAGCACTATTTTCCACAACATTGTATTGCTTCCTTTGAAGTTACAGTGAAAAAGGAGTTGTATAAAGGTGTTAAAGGCATTGTTTTTATTCCACTATTGACTTCGTCAGCTAATTCACTGTTAGATTACCGGTAGATTGATTATACTAGACTAGCTAGATTCACTGTCAAGATGCGCTCGAAAAGTATCATGCTGAGCTGTTAATAGCAATGCAATTAAAATGTTGTAAATGTAACAAACTGATATTGATTCATTAAAAAGTAGCCTACGAATAATAGTCTTCAATAGACGACAACTCTCTAATCAGAGTGACGGATTCTCCCAACTCCTCTCTCTTAAGGATATCGTGCACCCAAAAGCGCCTTTTTAACGTAAAGCAGCAGCAGGTCATCCATTTTCGCTACTTTTTGAAGCCGCCACAGCGCGTGCTTAGAATAAAAAGAACGTTATCGTTCGTATAGTTATCGTTATAGTTATTGTTTGTTCTTGGTGTGAATGGGCCTGACTTGCCTCTTTGCAGGCAGAGTTCGCGCACGACTGTAACAACTTACCTCACGAAACTGATTTCGGAGTTCGGACAGATTTATGAGGCAGCATAACGGTTTAATGATCTACAACAAAATAGCCTATGGCTCTGGTGATAACTAAGCGAATATTTAATTACTATAATAGTAATTTCTCGTTAGAAATGACATCAGAAGCGATGTAACTTTCACTCAACCACAGCACAGGATTGTGGGACATCAAAGGCAGCGGATGAAACAACAACTGACCATAGACAGTAGCAACTGACGTCAAAAATCGATCAGATGAAGGCATCTCAGGAGACAGAAATTCAGTGAGGCTAACATAGGATTCAGACGTGCCTTAATTCAAACCTTGTAATGCAGCCTCCGAAAGCAACATTTTTAAGTTTTCGGAAGCAGCCAAACTAGTAGCCTAGCAACTTTTCTCTAATTATAGATTTTTTTTTTATTTGATTTTTTTTTATTAAACTTCAAACAAACAAAGTCAATGTTCAGTCAGTACATCAACAATAGCCTACATAAACAGAATAAAAACAAATAGACAGACAGACAGGTGATGGCTATAAACATTATATAAAATTATTAAAGGACTCAAACAGAAATATTTTATATGTATTATATAATTATATAGCATGTATAGTGTATATATTATGTACTCGTATATAATTATATATAGGCCTAATATAATTTTAAACACAAAGCAGTTATAAATATGCATTCATCTAAACTTCCATGATCATAATTGAACATTTTTATTTTCCTTTTCAAATTAAGATATACAACAATAAAATATGAAACAACTTTTTATTTGAAGGCTTATGAACATAGCCTGATATCTGTAATTTAACTCAAAAAGGGAATATTGACAGGGCACAATTTATAACTAGACACAGTGGATAGGAAGATTGACAGGCCATTAGACCGAAAGTAAATTTAGGTACTCCTGAGTCCTTTGTAAATCATTGTTCAATCAACATCAAATATCATAATTTGCTGATATTGAGAGCTGCCCAAGCATTCAAACAACTTCTCTCAGTAGCGCAAAAGTTCCTCCAAAGGCAAACATATGTAAAGCAAGATGATGGCTCCACCTTTTTGTGGCACCGCAAACGCAAGTGTTGACAATCTAGAAGAAACAGCTGTTCTTCAGAAATACCCTTATAAAACAGGGCACATTGTTGGCAAAGGGAGGGATCAAACATATAATATTGATTAGATAAACCAACACTGCTGTAGTGCTGTGAGTTTCTATTGACACTGCCTCATTTGACATGAATGTTGTGTATGTACAGTATAAGTCAAGACTGCAGTACATTGACTCTTTAATCAGAAGTACTGTTCAAGTCAATTCAAGAATTATTCATAGGAAAGTGTCAAATCTGACCATTGAGTTGAGGACAAAACTTTAGATTTGACCAAATTTACTACAATTTGTGATTAATCAAATTCTGAATCATTTGTAGCCTACAGAAATGTTGAACATTACATGCACTATACAGTATGGTCCAAAACTCTGAGACTACACTGAAACATGAAAGCTTAATGTTTTGACGTAAAATTAGAATTATAAGAAACATGGTGTGCATTTGTTTTAGATCATTGATTAATAAAGAGATAAAGCACAAAGACACTGTTGTTAAAGGGATAGTTCACCCAAAAATGAAAATTATGTCATCATTTAGGCTACTGAGTTGTTCCAAACCTGTATGAATTTCTTTCTTCTGCTGAACACAAAAGAAGATATTTTGAAGAATGTGGGTAACCAGGCTTTTCACACTTGAGCTACTTAACCCTGGGTCATTCAGCTCCAGAGCTCCGGCTGGGATCGTGTGAGCCCTTTTGAAGCTGCATTAAAACTGCAATTTGGATCTTCAGCCTGTTGGACCTCACCCCACTGAAGTACATTATATGGAGAAAGATCCTGAAACATTTTCCTCAAAACCCTTAATTTCTTTTCGACTGAAGAAAGAAAGACATGAATATCTTGGATGATTTATTGCTCTATTGATTTTTTCCCCCATAGCATATGGGAGTAAATGGGTCACCCACATTTTTCACAATATATTCTTTTGAGTTCAACAGAAGAAAAAAATTCACACGGGTTTGGAACAACTTAAGGGAGAGAGTAGCTAAACGACGACAGAGTTTTCTTTTTTGGGTGAACTATCCGTTTAATCTACGCAGTCTGAGAAAGGAAGAACCTTTGACAAAAAAGCTGTTTTTAAAAAGACAATAAGAATTCTTCCTGTAGGGGGCGAACGGAGGCCCAGAAACCCTCATTGACTCGCATTCAAATAACGTTTTTTTTTATTATTTTTTATTTTTTTTGCTTTAACATGTTTTGTTTTTTTATTCTAATGAAAAAAATAATTGTTGAATTAAATTCATGAGAGAAATGTTAACTGACATACAAGTTCAAATCCTGCACAAAAAAAAATATATATAAAAAAATATTAAAGCCCCTCCTCAACTCATTCAACCAGAGCTAAGAAGTTGCTTCTGTCAGGTTCAGGAGAATGATTACAGCTAAATTACTCTGAAACTCTTTAATAGCTATTGAATTTCAAATGTGTTGCGGAGTAAAAATATTTACTTGACAAACTGTGACACAAGCTCCACCCATTTATTTGAAGACGTTATTTTGTGCAAATGCCTTTCTACCCACTTATTATTTTTATTCTTTCCCATCATGCTTTGTAGAGTTGTGAGCGGAAGTACTACACTTTTATGCGCTTATTCAAACGTCCAAACAAACCATGAAGCTTAAAATTCATTTTTCGCATGCTTAATATTCCTGAGCATCTAGCGATATTTGTGGAAAGTCGTTATTAATGGGTAAGTCAGGACATGCGGGTTAGATATTAAGCAATGTGTTGTTCCTGCAGTAAATGTTTATTTAATTAAATCAATATTTGTCACGTTGTTTAAGTTAACCGGTATTATTATAAAAATAAGCCGGCAAAACCTTTCGAGGGTTAAACATACACCACAACTAGTTTTACTAAGATAGTATTTCACACTTATTTTTACTGAAGCGTGCTGGACTCGTGTTATTACTGTAAACGCTCACTCACTCATTTATGTTTTGATCTCGAGTGGAGATTTATACTTGCATTTATGTATGTTAGCAATTTAAAGTATTTATTTATTTTGATTGCATGATAAGTTAATGCATACCTACATATAGTCATCTACTGTAAGTGTTGCGTGCTTATGGTGTGCATTGGAGGTTTGTGCACGTGTATAGATACTTACAAAATATTTGCATGCATATGCTTTATGCTACGTTTTAGTGGGTTATATGCATGCATCCTTTAGAGGATTGTTCATGCATTTATGTAATATATTGATTTGTTCGTCAGAGCACAATGACAGATGCTCTCAGGAGGAGGTGGATGGAGACAGTTGTGGATCCTCCACCGCAGCTTCACCGGAGATGGACCGAAACCCGTCGCCTCCACCCGAAGAAGAGGAGACTGAAGCCGGTGAAGAGGCGGACGCCATCGGGGAGACGGTGTACAGCAAACACTGGTTCTTCAGCACCCTGACCCGCCTTATTCAGGTATCCCAGTCATTGGCCTGCACAATGTTGGTTATTAAAAATGACATTTTATGTCAAATAAAACAACACATACACATATAATATAAAAATAAAACAAAGTATGTATTTTTTAATAAAACACAAATGACATCATCTCCTTCATTTCTTTATTAATATTCACTTTAACTTATAGATGGTGACAGATCAAGAAAGTGGACAGGGTGATTTTACCATGGAACTGACGGATGATCTGGAAGAGGACTTGTGTAAAGTATGGGACATGGCTATGGATAAGGTAAACTGTAACACACTGCATTCAACACCTCTTACATGGCCATCATCATCTAGATACACATTACATGCTTTTTCTCTCCAGGACGTGGCTGTCTTTCTTCAAGAGTTCAAGGCTCCAGACATCTTGCTGGGTGTGATCGCAAAGTCACGCAGCCCGCGGCTCACTGTACGTCATTTTACCACTGTAACTTCCCTATGTGCTGCTTGTACAGTATGCTGAATTATGTGTCATATTTCCCTTGCTGCTTGCTTATGACTTTATATAATTACCCAGAGCATTTGTTTCAGGAAATCTGTGTTGGAATTCTGGGTAATATGGCCTGTTTCCATGACACTTGTGTCTTTCTCAGCCAGAACTCTGACTTGGGGTGAGATACACACACACACACACACACACACACACACACACACACACACACAGCATCTTTTTTCCTTTCTGTTTCTCTTCAGGTTAATTGAGCTAGTTTTGTAAATACAGTACTACTAACTATGTTAAATGAAACCATGTCTGACATGTTCTCTGTAAATCTCAGCGCTGTGTTACTTCTGCTTCTCGGAGACAATGACCCACCTACGCTCTTGGAAACTTGCAGGTCAGTTCTGATAAAGCCCTATTACAAAACTCTAAGAACATTTATCAGTATATGACGCATTAGACTTTCTCTGAATTGTGGTGTGTGTCTTTTTCAGGCTTCTGCTAACATGCATGTCTCAGCCTGATGTCTCCCCACTGTGGCTAGAGCGGATACGGCAGCAGCCGGCGGTGTGTGGCAGTGTGTGTTTCATCATGAGCAGCTCCACCAACGGTCAGTGATGATTAATGATGTTGCTAATGGTACTTTCAATGAATTGGGCAAAAAAAGGTTTTAAATTTTTTTTTATGTATTATTTTTTATTTTGCAGTAAACATTTTATAAACATGTAAAATGTATTATTTATTTTAATTCCCGTGTGTGTTTTGTAGGGTTTTTAGCAATAAACATTTAATATTTTTTCGTTTGTTTTTATGTCATTTAAAATGAATTCATTTCTGAGCAGCCATTACTCGACTGAAGTGTCACATGATCCTTCAGAAATCATTCTTATATGCTGAATTGGTGCTCAAGAAATATTATTTTCATGTTTTTTTGTGTTGCAATAAACATTTAAAATTATTATTAACTTTTATTTTTGGTTACTTTTTTTATTTTTATTAAATAAACAATTAAAATGATTACTATTTATTAACTAACCTATTCTTTTTTTTCTTAACTTTTTTTCACTTACTAGTCTGGGACTAATCATTTATATTTTCTATAAATTTAAGGAAAATAATTGTTTGATTAGTTTTCTTACTATAACTTAATATAGCTAATTAACCTATTTAAATTGTTCATATTTAATATATTAAATAATATATAAAAAAGTTAATATTTTAATAATAATTTAATATTCTACATTAAAACTTAACTTGCATAACCCGTCAATGCTAGTTTAATTAATGTTAGATAATAGTTTATCAAAAATAGATTACCTCTAAAGTATTGTGGCACCAAAGTATATCTCTCTCTCTGCAGTGGATTTGCTGGTTAAGGTTGGGGAGCTGGTGGATAAGCTCTTTAATGAGGATGAGGAGATAATGAAGAGTTGGGTGTCCACCCCACCCAGCGAGAGTGACCCAAACAAGGACATACAGCAGGACATCGCGTCCTCTCTGCTTGAGGCCGCCACGCAGCTTAGGTGAGACATATTAATTAAGGTCATGTGACCTTCTGCTCATCTGTCTGTCTGAGGTGTTTACCAACCTATTCATTCCTCTGTCTGCTGCTAGATTAAGAGAAGATGTTCCCCCTAGATTCACATCAAATTTCATTTTCGAATTAAAGCTGCAAGCAGCATTGAAAGGGCCCTCGCACACGTGCCATCGCCACCCGGTGGCTTTAGGAAGACAGAGCACGGTGGGCAATGTGCATTTAAGTAGATAAATATAGTGGGAGTATGTCAAAGTCAGTTACAAAAATGTCCTTTATTGTGGGGATAATAGCATGCGTTATCACTCAGATAAGTGTTGCTAGCATGTTTTTAGCATGTTTAGAACTCAATGGCATATTTACTATGTTGCTAGTACTGCATCACAGTGTCAAATATGTCACTTCCTTTTGACAGTAGGTGGCGCTATTACTTTAACTTAAAATTGTAATGCGGATTTGTTCAGGCCATGACTCTTATCAAACGTGTGAAGTTTGGGGCAGATTTGACATTCCATGCCTCAGTTACAGCAAATTCCTATTTAATTGCAGTAATAGCATGCATTGGCACTTAGTTAAGTGTTTGCTAGAATGTTTCTAGTATGTTGCTAGCATGTTTAACACTTGCTGGCACTTTTTTATATATTATTAGAAGTCCACAACAGTGTTAAACATGTCACTTCCTGTTGCCAGCAGGTGGCGCTATGACTGTAACTGAATATGAGCATGCACATGTGTTCAGGACAGAACTCTTATTAAACTTGTGAAGTTTTGGGCAGATTGGACATTGCCTTCTTAAGTAAAAACAACTTCCTGTTTCATAGCATTAGCATGCTTTAGCACTTAGCTAAGAATTGCTAGCATGTTTATAACTCAATGGCATATTTACTATGTTGCCAGTACTGCATCACACTGTTAAACATGTCACTTCCTGTTGCCAGTAGGTGGCGCTATTACTATAGCTGAAAATTGTCATGTAGATGTGTTCAGGGCAGGACTCTTATCAAATGTGTGAAGTTTGGGGCAGATTGGACATTGCCTTCTTAAGTAACAACAACTTCCTGTTTCATTGCATTAGCATGCTTTAGCACTTAGCTAAGAATTGCTAGCATGTTTTAACATGTTTCTAACATGTGTATAACTCAATGGCATATTTACTATGTTGCTAGTACTGCATCACAGTGTAAAACGTGCACGGAGGGGAATGTGCATTTATGTAGGTAAATATAGGAGGAGTATGTCAATGTCAGTTACAAAAATGTCCTTTATTATGGGGATTATACAATGTGTTTTCACTCAGATAAGTGTTGCTAACATGTTTTAGCATGTTTCTAGCATGCTTGGAACTCAATGGTATATCTAAATTTGTTGCTAGTACTGCATCACATTGTAGATGTCACTTCCTGTTGACAGTAGGTGGCGCTATTACTATAAGTGAAAATTGTCATGTAGATGTGTTCAGGGCAGGACTTTTATCAAAAGTGTGACGTTTGGGGCAGATTGGACATTCCTTGCCTGAGTTAAAACAACTTCCTGTTTCATGGCATTAATAGCATGATTTAACACTTAACTAAGTATTGCTAGCATGCTTTAGCATGTTTCTAACATGTTTAACACTCAATGGCATATTTTACTATGTTGCTAGTACTGCATCACAGTGTAAAACATGTCACTTCCTGTTGACAGTAGGTGGCGCTAATACTATAACAGAAAATTAACAGAAAATTATCATGTAGATGTGTTCAGGCCATGACTCTTATCAAACATGTGAAGTTTGGGGCAGATTGGACATTGCCTTCTTGAGTAACAACAACTTCCTCTTTCATTGCATTAGCATGCCTTAGCACTTAGCTAAGAATTGTTAGCATGTTTTAACATGTTTCTAACATGTTGAACACTCAATGGCATATTTTACTATGTTGCTAGTACTGCATCACAGTGTAAAACATGTCACTTCCTGTTGACAGTAGGTGGCGCTAATACTATAACAGAAAATTAACAGAAAATTATCATGTAGATGTGTTCAGGCCATGACTCTTATCAAACATGTGAAGTTTGGGGCAGATTGGACATTGCCTTCTTGAGTAACAACAACTTCCTCTTTCATTGCATTGGCATGCTTTAGCACTTAGCTAAGTGTTTGCTAGCATGTTTTAGCATGTTTCTAGTATGTTGCTAGCATGTTTAGCACTTGCTGGCACTTTTTTATGTTATTAGTAGTCCACAACAGTGTTAAACATGTCACTTCCTGTTGCCAGCAGGTGGCGCTATGACTGTAACTGAATATGAGCATGGACATGTGTTCAGGACAGAACTCTTATCAAACATGTGAAGTTTGGGGCAGATTGGACATTGTTTGCCTGAGTTACAGCAACTTCCTGTTTCATTGTATTAGCATGCTTTAGCACTTAGCTAAGAATTGCTAGCATGTTTTAACATGTTTCTAACATGTTTATAACTCATTGGCATAATTAATATGTTGCTAGTACTGCATCACAGTGTTAAACATGTCACTTCCTGTTGCCAGTAGGTGACGCGATTACTATAACTGAATATTCTCATGTAGATGTGTTCAGGCCATGACTCTTATCAAACGTGTGAAGTTTGGGGCAGATTGGACATTCCATACCTGAGTTACAGCAAATTCCTATTGAATTGCAGTAATAGCATGCTTTAGCACTTAGCTAAGTGCTTGCTAGCATGTTTTAGCATGTTTCAAGTATGTTGTTAGCATGTTTAACACTTGCTGGCACTTTTTTATATGTTATCAGGAGTCCACAACAGTGTTAAACATGTCACTTCCTGTTGCCAGCAGGTGGCGCTATGACTGTAACTGAATATGAGCATGGACATGTGTTCAGGACATAACTCTTATCAAACGTGTGAAGTTTGGGGCAGATTGGACATTGTTTGCCTGAGTTACAGCAACTTCCTGTTTCATGGCGAAACATCAAAATTTGTCAGGCCGCCGAGGACACGCCCTTCGACGAAAACTCAAGATCTTCGCAATTTAACGTCGCAAAGGCCTTAAGATTAGACTCACCAAATTTGAAGATGATCAGATTAAAACTGTAGGAGGAGTTCGTTAAAGTACGAGGCCTGAAAATGGCAAAAACTGCACAAAAATCTGAGAGGAAGTTCAAAATGGCTGACTTCCTGTTGTGTTTAGGGCTACGCTCCAAGAGACTTTTTTGTAGGTATTGGTCCATTACAGGTATGTACCGAATTTCGTACACGTACTTGAAACGTAACGCGAGGCGCACTCCGTTGAACCTTTATAGGTGGCGCTATCGAGCCATTTTGCCCCGCCCAATTTTGAAACGCATATCAGATGTAAATTTTCGCCAGTTCTGACGCGTGTGCAAATTTTCGTGAGTTTTCGTGCATGTTTAGGCCCTCAAAAATGCGATTCATTGCGGAGAAGAAGAAGAATAATAATAATAAACAGAGCAATTCCAAGAGGGTCCTCACACCATCGGTGCTCGGGCCCTAATTAAAGCTGCAAGCAGCGATGAAAGGGCCCTCGCACCCGTGCCACCGCCACCCGGTGGCTTCAGGAAGACAGAGCACGGTGGGCAATGTGCATTTAAGTAGGTAAATATAGGAGGAGTATGTCAAAGTCAGTTACAAAAATGTCCTTTATTATGGGGATAGTAGCATGCGTTATCACTCAGATAAGTGTTGCTAGCATGTTTTAGCATGTTTCTAGCATGTTTAGAACTCAATGGCATATTTAATTAATATGTTGCTAGTACTGCATCACAATGTAAAACATGTCACTTCCTGTCGACAGTAGGTGGCGCTATTACTATAACTGAAAATTGTCATGGACATGTGTTCAGGGCAGAACTCTTATCAAATGTGTGAAGTTTGGCGCAGATTGGACATAGCCTTCTTGAGTAACAACAACTTCCTGTTTCATTGCATTAACATGCTTTAGCACTTAGCTAAGAATTGCTAGCATGTTTTAACATGTTTATAACATGTTTATAACTCAATGGCATATTTAATGTGTTGCCAGTATTGCATCACAGTGTTAAACATGACACTTCCTGTTGCTAGTAGGTGGCGCTATTACTATAACTGAAAATTGTCACGTAGATGTGTTCAGGCCATGACTCTTATCAAATGTGTGAAGTTTGGGGCAGATTTGACATTCCATGCCTGAGTTACAGCAAATTCCTATTTAATTGCAGTAATAGCATGCATTGGCACTTAGTTAAGTGTTTGCTAGAATGTTTCTAGTATGTTGCTAGCATTTTTAACACTTGCTGGCACTTTTTTATATATTATTAGAAGTCCACAACAGTGTTAAACATGTCACTTCCTGTTGCCAGCAGGTGGCGCTATGACTGTAACTGAATATGAGCATGCACATGTGTTCAGGACAGAACTCTTATTAAACTTGTGAAGTTTTGGGCAGATTGGACATTGCCTTCTTAAGTAAAAACAACTTCCTGTTTCATAGCATTAGCATGCTTTAGCACTTAGCTAAGAATTGCTAGCATGTTTATAACTCAATGGCATATTTACTATGTTGCCAGTACTGCATCACACTGTTAAACATGTCACTTCCTGTTGCCAGTAGGTGGCGCTATTACTATAGCTGAAAATTGTCATGTAGATGTGTTCAGGGCAGGACTCTTATCAAATGTGTGAAGTTTGGGGCAGATTGGACATTGCCTTCTTAAGTAACAACAACTTCCTGTTTCATTGCATTAGCATGCTTTAGCACTTAGCTAAGAATTGCTAGCATGTTTTAACATGTTTCTAACATGTGTATAACTCAATGGCATATTTACTATGTTGCTAGTACTGCATCACAGTGTAAAACGTGCACGGAGGGGAATGTGCATTTATGTAGGTAAATATAGGAGGAGTATGTCAATGTCAGTTACAAAAATGTCCTTTATTATGGGGATTATACAATGTGTTTTCACTCAGATAAGTGTTGCTAGCATGTTTTAGCATGTTTCTAGCATGCTTGGAACTCAATGGTATATCTAAATTTGTTGCTAGTACTGCATCACATTGTAGATGTCACTTCCTGTTGACAGTAGGTGGCGCTATTACTATAAGTGAAAATTGTCATGTAGATGTGTTCAGGGCAGGACTTTTATCAAAAGTGTGACGTTTGGGGCAGATTGGACATTCCTTGCCTGAGTTAAAACAACTTCCTGTTTCATGGCATTAATAGCATGATTTAACACTTAACTAAGTATTGCTAGCATGCTTTAGCATGTTTCTAACATGTTTAACACTCAATGGCATATTTTACTATGTTGCTAGTACTGCATCACAGTGTAAAACATGTCACTTCCTGTTGACAGCAGGTGGCGCTAATACTATAACAGAAAATTAACAGAAAATTATCATGTAGATGTGTTCAGGCCATGACTCTTATCAAACATGTGAAGTTTGGGGCAGATTGGACATTGCCTTCTTGAGTAACAACAACTTCCTCTTTCATTGCATTAGCATGCCTTAGCACTTAGCTAAGAATTGTTAGCATGTTTTAACATGTTTCTAACATGTTGAACACTCAATGGCATATTTTACTATGTTGCTAGTACTGCATCACAGTGTAAAACATGTCACTTCCTGTTGACAGTAGGTGGCGCTATTACTATAACAGAAAATTAACAGAAAATTATCATGTAGATGTGTTCAGGCCATGACTCTTATCAAACGTGTGAAGTTTGGGGCAGATTGGACATTGCCTTCTTGAGTAACAACAACTTCCTCTTTCATTGCATTGGCATGCTTTAGCACTTAGCTAAGTGTTTGCTAGCATGTTTTAGCATGTTTCTAGTATGTTGCTAGCATGTTTAGCACTTGCTGGCACTTTTTTATATGTTATTAGTAGTCCACAACAGTGTTAAACATGTCACTTCCTGTTGCCAGCAGGTGGCGCTATGACTGTAACTGAATATGAGCATGGACATGTGTTCAGGACAGAACTCTTATCAAACATGTGAAGTTTGGGGCAGATTGGACATTGTTTGCCTGAGTTACAGCAACTTCCTGTTTCATTGTATTAGCATGCTTTAGCACTTAGCTAAGAATTGCTAGCATGTTTTAACATGTTTCTAACATGTTTATAACTCATTGGCATAATTAATATGTTGCTAGTACTGCATCACAGTGTTAAACATGTCACTTCCTGTTGCCAGTAGGTGGCGCTATTACTATAACTGAATATTCTCATGTAGATGTGTTCAGGCCATGACTCTTATCAAACGTGTGAAGTTTGGGGCAGATTGGACATTCCATACCTGAGTTACAGCAAATTCCTATTGAATTGCAGTAATAGCATGCTTTAGCACTTAGCTAAGTGCTTGCTAGCATGTTTTAGCATGTTTCAAGTATGTTGTTAGCATGTTTAACACTTGCTGGCACTTTTTTATATGTTATCAGGAGTCCACAACAGTGTTAAACATGTCACTTCCTGTTGCCAGCAGGTGGCGCTATGACTGTAACTGAATATGAGCATGGACATGTGTTCAGGACATAACTCTTATCAAACGTGTGAAGTTTGGGGCAGATTGGACATTGTTTGCCTGAGTTACAGCAACTTCCTGTTTCATGGCGAAACATCAAAATTTGTCAGGCCGCCGAGGACACGCCCTTCGACGAAAACTCAAGATCTTCGCAATTTAACGTCGCAAAGGCCTTAAGATTAGACTCACCAAATTTGAAGATGATCAGATTAAAACTGTAGGAGGAGTTCGTTAAAGTACGAGGCCTGAAAATGGCAAAAACTGCACAAAAATCTGAGAGGAAGTTCAAAATGGCTGACTTCCTGTTGTGTTTAGGGCTACGCTCCAAGAGACTTTTTTGTAGGTATTGGGCCACTACAGGTATGTACCGAATTTCGTACACGTACGTGAAACGTAACGCGAGGCGCACTCCGTTGAACCTTTATAGGTGGCGCTATCGAGCCATTTTGCCCCGCCCAATTTTGAAACGCATATCAGATGTAAATTTTCGCCAGTTCTGACGCGTGTGCAAATTTTCGTGAGTTTTCGTGCATGTTTAGGCCCTCAAAAATGCGATTCATTGCGGAGAAGAAGAAGAATAATAATAATAAACAGAGCAATTCCAAGAGGGTCCTCACACCATCGGTGCTCGGGCCCTAAATATGAATTTAGGGTTATTCAAATGTTTGTGTTGTAGGTCAGAGAGTCCAGAGGCTCTTGAAGTGTATCTTCATTCTCTCCAGCTTCTCACTACAGTAGAAGAGGGCATGCAGGCTCTGGGTGAGACCCACACACACATACTGAACCGCACTGTTCCCTGAAAATATTCATTTGTTTTTAGCATGTGTATTTTCTTAGGGACAATTATGTAATCATCATACAAATTTTCATATATTTCTTTTAGATAAACTTAGATGTTCCTTCTCTAAAAGTCTCTTATGCTAAAGGCTGCATTTATTGGATCAAAAATACAATAAACAGTACTATTTGAAATGTCATTACAATTAAAAAAAAAACTGGTTTCTATTTGAATATATTTTGAAATGTATTGGATTCCTGTGATCAAAGCTGAGTTTTCAACATCATTACTCCTTCAGAAATCATTCTTCATGCTGAAGTCTATAGGTCCTGGGTCCCATTAAATGTTACAACCCCAGATGTTGTCTAGACCAGGGGTTCTCAACTCTGGTCCTCAAGGTCCACTTTCTTGCAGAGTTTTGCTCCAACCCTAATCAAACACACCTAGTCTCCAGGATTTCTATACAGTTATCGGCAGGTGAGTTTGATCTGGGCTGGAGCTGAACTCTGCATGAACGTGGACCTTGAGGACCAGAGTTGAGAACCCCTGGACTAGGGTTTTGGAGGATTCAACACTTAAAAATTAAGAATTATTAGTGTGTGTGTGGATGGCAAGAGATAAATCGCGGGTAGATATGGAAGGTATGGTAATAATATGGGAAATATATATTTGGTAAAGATATGGTAAGAATTGGAGTTTAATATACATAATCCAAAAAAAATAGTAAGATGGGAAATAATATTTACAAGGAAAAAGTTACAAAAAACTGCTACTTTTTTCAGGATTTGATGAATTGAAAGTTAAAAATAACAGCATTTATTTGAAAAATCTTTTGTAACATACACAACTGTCACTTTTAATCGATTTAATGCATGCTTATTTAATAAAAGTTTAAATTTTTTAATTAAGTTATACGTGAATAATGAAAAATTACATGATGTAATAAAATTGATAAAAATGTATGTTTCTTTCAATTAAAAGATCTCTTTATTTTCTGACTGCCCATGTAAAAGGTGTGTGAAATTTGTGGCAATGTTTTAAAAAAAGATTCTTTGTGCTCAGTAACAGACGGAGCGTGTGGTCGTGCGGTGTGGACATTTGTGTGTAAGATCGTGTGTGAGGACTTGTGTCAAGCGGACGACCCTCCTCTGATCCTGCAGGAGCAGAAAGCTCTCCTGGCCCCGGCGCTCGCCCTGATGTCTGCGTTACACTCCAGTCTGCAGATGGATATCAGTACGAAACACACTGAATAAATAACATATCAAATTCAAATTTATGGGAGGCGGTGTTATTTGTTTAAGGTTTGCTATTGTAACGTAGTTTCGGGTTCAACGTCTGTTTATTCATTACAGGTGCAGAATTATTAGGAAGTCTTATTCGTATTCTGCAGTTCAACGCTGAATACCTTCAGAGCCGGACAGCTGGAAACTCTGAATCAGAAGAGAGACAGAAAGAAGAAGAGAAACTAGTGGAAGATGTTCAGCTCAAAGCTTTAGTAGAAACCACAGCGGAGCTCCTCTCAGTCGTCCTTATGGAACTGACTAAGGTGAAATTGCCAACTATCCAGTTTACAAATATATTAATAAATGATTCAGATCTAACATAAGATATATTATATAACTTTATTAGACTTTGACTAGCTTGTTCAGGTGTGTTTGATTAGGACTGGAACTAAACTATGCGGGGGAGTGGCCCTCCAGGACCGGATTTGAGGAACCCTGTTATACTATATAACAAAATATAAATAAAATAAATATATATTATTCTATATTACTATATTACATTACATTTATTATAAAAAATTATGTTTATAGAATAATTAAACATTATTAAATTCTATTTTAAGATATATTTTATATATTTTATATTATAAAAGTGGTGCACAAAATATTAATACATTATTAAATATTCTATGTTTAAAAGTGTAAATTTCATTTCAAAATACTGTATGATATTATAAAGTAAATTTAAGAAATTAAATTTAAAGTGTAAGATGCATTGTATCATTATACTACATTACATTTTTGGAATGTAATTTATACATTTGTAATTATGGAATAATATAATGTAGTACATACCTTGCTAATTCGAATTTAATAATTTATAATTATTTTGTAAACTTATATTAAATAGTATAAATAGTTTAAATAGTAAACTATATAGTAAAATAATTTTTGGAATGTAATTTATAAATTAATGATGATAATGAAAAACAATTCTAATGCAAGATAATATCATATCATATACTACATTATATTCTATATTATAAAAGTAAAAAGTACACTTGAAAATATATTGTATTATATAAAAATATTAAAATTGTGAAAATTCCCTTAAATCTTCAGGATCTTTTATCGTTGCTAGTCAAGGAAGGCCATCTGACAGAGAGAAGCTGCGTGTCTGCTGTTGCCACACTTCTACCTCAACATATTACGGCTGTACGCTCTTCTCTTCTCTTATTTGTCCTTTTCACTGCTCCCTACAGGCTCTGATTAATGACGCTCCTTCTCGTCCTTTCTCCTTTCACAGGTCCAGCACCTGGTTGGCTTGTTGTCAGAGGTGGAACCGAAACTGGCAGACATTATAAAGAAGGACTTTTCCATTTCACCCAATGTGTTAAGCTGAACTCGGACAAATCCAGAGTGTTCTTTAGCTCCAAGTTCTCAGACCCAAAAGACTGGAGATGAGTTTCTGATCTCCTTGTGAACGGACTTATTCTCGGTTTAGATGCAAAAAAAAAATAGCTTTCATAGTAAACGCTATACCTTAAAAATGTTTAAATTGCGTATATTGTTTTGTTTGTATACACAGACATCTCTATTTAGTAAACATAACCTGTTTTGTAGATTCCTTTTTTTGTACTTGTCCTAAGTACTCATTTTCATCTTATTTTCTCCAAGTGAAAAAAAAAAAAGTTCATAGAAACTTTTTTTCTTCTTCCAATTTTAATTTCCATTATGCTTCACACTAAAAGATTTCACACATTGTTGAAAGGTAACTCAAAGCCTTTAAAAATAACTTCCAGCGAACATGACGGTTTTATTTACGCACACTCGTGTTTACTGATGTTCCCAGCTCAAAAACCCCTTCAGGTGGCCCTCAAACGTGCGCGCCACGTCCCGGTTGTGATCGCCTCCCTCATTTGCTTTCCAAATAGCCTGCGCCATCAGACCGGGGAGAAAGGGACTACTGCGCACTTCCCGCGTGTGTGTGACGCCAGCAGGAATATAGCAGCTCTTTAATTAAGAGTTGGGATTGATATGCAGAGCGCGCTGCATTCTTATGGAAATGTGGCGTGTAGGAGGAGGACCTGAGAGAGACACGGGCAGACACTCAGCTGGGAACTCGACATGGGTTGAATGGAGCTAATTTTAACCACGTTCGCGTGATTTTGAGCCCCTGGCTTTTGTTGTTTTTGAGGGAATCTTAGTTGCCCTGAAAAGGCCAGATGCTCTTATATACAAGGACTTTTGATTGACACGTGTCTGTTTTGAGCTTCACCTGAGGCAGATCCGACAGACAAACCTCAGGGTGAGGAAGCACTTGGGTTGGTTAGATCCAGACCGCTGCGTGTATGAGTGAACGCTCAACTAATACGAGTTGACGGAGGGCTGGTTGAGACAGAAGCAGTGATGTTCATGTAGAAGTGAAAGCGTAACAGATGATTGACAATCATCCTCTCACTGAAGCCCAGAACTCCTGTCTTGATGACGTACAAAATGACCTAAAATGGCTAAACCGCTTCCACATTGCACACTAACTAGTCTACTATGAGTAGATGTGTAGATTAAGTCATACATTCGGACCCTGTTTACACCTGGTATTAAAATGCGTTTTGGTTAATCGGGTCACAAGTAAATGAGGAAGACATTCCCGTTTACACCTGGTGTTTTAATCCGTCTCTTTTGTCCACTTTCAACCACTTCTGTCCTGATTTCTTGAGGGGAGGGTCTGTGGGCGAGTGTTGCTCCGACGAGCGCAAAACCTCACAACACTGTCGGTGATTGGTTGAAACACTGTTTATTTTGGTTTTGAGTGGTGGTTGTACCCATTTGTTTTTGTGTGCAGATCTCAGAGCCTAGGCTGCCTACAGAGACACGTTTTTTTGACGGCATGCTTATGGGGCGGGCAGCTAGCGGATCGTTAGGAAAGATTAGATGAATGTGATCATTTATTTTTGGGCCTGAAATCGCTGAAACAACCTTTAAAGGAGCCGTATGTAAGATTGTGGCCAAAACTGGTACTGCAATCACTTTCAAATTACTGACTCAAGGTTGCCAGATATGCTGCAGGATCCGATTACGACACGTTATTAGCTGCAGCTGTGGGAACTAGAGCAGAGCTGGCAACCCGGATGCCCCAACACTACTGACTCCGTGATTGGTCGATAGGTGGAGGGTGGCACTCAGACCAAAACACAACATGACAACATCAACATCAGTTGAGGGCTGCATCTTCACTTTTTAAATGACAATATCCTGGCCGGACTACTGTTGTCAGTGATATAAGAATTTGAAATGAACATGATTTCTTAATGTCTAGTGACATATCAGGGAAAATTTATGATTAATTGAAATAAATTTCTTACATACAGCTCCTTTAAGTGTGGCCTAAACGTCCAAATGCTTTTGGGGCCACTGCATGACGTCAGTTAACATCACTGATCACAAAAATCTTCGCAAAGAACCCAAGTCTAAAACGTGGTCATTATTTAGTGGTATTTATAGTACCTTTATAGGTTCATATAAATTCAGTGGCATCTTTACAATTAATTACATCAGAAATTCCATTTGATGAATAGACAACTGCACTCGACAAAGCATGTCATTAAACATGAATGAGGTCTTTGGAGTTGTCGGTAGTCACGTGACACATGCAACCACACGTCGCCATTGTGCACTCTGGCACGTACATCTATTTTTTCACTCGTTCTCCCAGCTGCTTGTGCGTTCAGAGCTCAATAAAGACCGTGTAGCTGCCCTCCTTCAGCTGCTGTTTATCTCTCCTGTCAACAGCAGCACAATGAAACTTTCTTTCGGTTCACTCTGCTTTTCCAAAAATAACTCTCTCATCTCACCTGATGGTCTGTCCCGACTGTTTAAAGATGCATTCTGTTATTATTTACTCACCCTTGTGTCGTTCCAAATCTATATGATGTAGGAGATATTTTGAGGAATGTTTTCCTTTCTTTCAATACAAGGACCACAAGATTTATAGAGAGAACAGCTTAAATTCAAACTCCAAAAAGAATTTAAAAAACAATAACTGTAGTCCATTGTCGACTCGTATACTAGATTTCCAAGTCTTTTAAAGCCATTTATGTGTGAAGAACAGAAAAATAAATGAAATTGTTATTCACTGCTAATCTCAATAGTTTTTGCATTCAGATAAAGAAATTATGTATTGACGTCTCACACCAACAACAACAAACAAAATTTTGGTTAAATTAAACTCAATTAAACCAACCCTCTTTTATTTTTTTTAAGGTGTTTATATATATATATATATATATATATTACACTTGAATGTCACTGGTAACACTTACTATATTTGTCATATTTAGATATTTATTCAATTAATTACTGATTTAATTTATTATTATTGATTCATATATAGGCCTACACACGTGTTTGTGTGTATTGTATTATATGCTATTTATAATATATTACTTATTATATTTATTTTTTATTACCACACGCACATCGTTTTTCTTTTAATCTCTTTCTCGCCATGAATATAGCCGGGGTAGCTAGCATGGCGTTAAACTATACTACTCAATGTAATACATTATTATATTTATCAAATGAATGACTTGACAAGTTCCGAACAACATGAGGGTAAGTAAATAATGACATAACTTATTTGATCATGTTTGAAGTGTTGCTTTAACATCCTTCCCCCCGATTCTTTCTTTCAGTTAGCCTTTAAACTTGTTTATCTTGTACCTGACATGATAAGAAGTGTACAGAAGGAAGTGTCTTTTCAGTGTTAGGAAGCATTCAGGAACATTTTGATGTCTATCAGTAATGACAGCCCGTCTGTAAGAACGGAAAACAGGGTCTGGTGAACTCGCGACCCTTCTGGCCTTTGAAATGTCAGAGCTGAGTGATTTCTCAGCCGGAACCTGACAGCCATTTAAAAGAAAAGTTCACACTGAATTTGCGGGCATGTTCGTGTGTGTACGATTCTATGTGTGTACAGTGTACGCTGTATACTGTGTCAGGTGGAGCTCTTAAAATGATCATCTTCCAACACCAATGACGCACAAAGGACTCCGTGTTCGTGAATATAACTGGCTTGTGTACACATGATTTTGTTTGTCCTTGTGACATTATTTGATGCTGTAAGTGATGCGCACTACCAGTAAATGGTGCGGTCATGGTGCTCAGTGCAAGCGCATTTATAATGTCCTGAATATTCTTGCTTCATAAACTGTTGCTTCAACTCATGTTGCTATTGTTCATGCCATACAGCGGGCCACTGAACTCATTTATAATGCAAAGCAGCTTTTCGCATAGAGCAGATGCCGTGGTCCCGTTCTTGGTAGAATCATAGGGTGTTTGCTTACTAGCTCAAGTCAACAGTTGCAATGTTGTTCATGAGAATTAAATAATGGTTCTTTATTGGAATCAATGGTTCCATGAAGAAACTTTAACATCCATTAAACAAAATATTTTTATAGTGGAAAAAGGATCCTTAGATTCTTAGGATGTTCTTCATATTAAGAAAAAATTTATGGAACTGGTCAATGAAAGTTGGTTTTAGAACTTTCATTGTTGTAAACCAACAATGGTTCTTCTATTGAATCTCTTCAAAACCACCTTTTGGAATCTTTTTTTGTGAGAGAAAATCCACTGATCGTCACACTCCAGTAATGTGTTTGTTTGTGTGTGTAAGTGGTTTATTGTGTTGTCCATGTCACATGTGCACCGTGGAGTTGATATCCTAATTAAGATTAAAGCGGATCGCCAAGCTCAGGTATCACGCTACGCGTGTGTAAATCCCTTGATTGAATTGAACAGAACTGGGCCAGGTTATCAGTGAGGGTTGTAGGATGGCCATGTTCTCTGTGCCACCTGCTACGAACACTCACCCGCTTTCCCTCGCCTCTAGTTCCTCTCTTTCACACACACTGGTGTTGTGGATTCTAATGATCTGCCTCTTCAAGGAATGCCAGAACATTTTCTGCAAACATTGTAAATGTAGGCCTATCATTAAATAACGTATATATTTATAATGGTTAATAGAAGTTGTTTACATTTGTTATTATTGAAATGTTATGTGCTTTGTGAATTGAGGTTATTTAACGACATATTACGCTTTCTTGCTAGCCTTTCCTGCCCTACATATATGTAGCCTACATATATATACCTACTATGGGGCTGTTGAATGCTTGAATCTGATTGGTTGCAAAAATGTATTATTTTCAGGGAAATGCACAGCTAAAGTAGGTCCAGGCAAGTCTTGACCGCATTACAGCTCCATATCACTTCGCCAAATTACTTCAGTTATTTCAAAGGTCTTTACAGATTACAACAGCAGAAAAACCATAATCCACAATGACACTGACCAAGCAAATAAGTATAGTAAACAATGGGATAAAAACGAAACATTATTTACATGTTTTTTTTTTTTTTGCCACAAAATTAAGTTTAATGGATGAAAGAAAGCACTGCTCTCTTTCTCCCTCTCTCTCCCCCACAAAAGCGCACACACATACAGATACACACTTGCACAGAAACGTGTTGTCAGCGCAACATTTTATCAGTAAAATAGCAATGTAAAAGCTACATGATATTGCTCTCTAGCGAGTTAACGGCTCTGTTCTGTTCTGTTCTGTTCTTGAAGCATAAACGTACAGTTTCGCTATAAATAGAGACGCTGCTGCCGAACACTGTAGACAGACTGAGGTAATTCACACACGCTTATGTTTCTCTCTCTCTCTCTCTCTCTCTCTCTCTCTCTCTCTGAGTGACAAATATCTTGAAATACAACATCTGAACAATGTCTTGAGTTGTGGAAGCCGTTGTAGGTCTATAAGCAGAAAAAAATACTCTGGTCCCTTGAATTATTGGAAAATAATGCACGTACGATGTGGTAATGTTAAACCTCGGGTGTGCATTATTTTCTAATAATTCCACGGCCTGTTGTCAATTATTCCTTACATTGATATGGTCGTTTCTGAGTAAGCTGTAATGAGATGAGTGTGTACTGTTGAGCATTCACTCTCCATTGCTGCTAAGAGCCTCTTCAGAACAAACAGCACAAAAGAACCAGAGGCTGCATAATGTAAGCCAATGCTTCCTTTAATTAACACTGAGCTCGCTTTGTGTGGGGAGAGTAAGAGAGAGACTGACTCATCATGTTTAAATATTAATTCTTACATGGATACACTTCATCTAACTAATCTACTCCAAACCAATAAGGCCAGACAAAACATCTCCAGCACGGATCTTTAAAACTCTCTGTCCCGTTTCGGCCTTGAGCTCTCCATATGGTTGTTTCAGTCGCTCACGTGCCCTGATCAGACATCATCTTCTCTTAATATCTCATAAAACTGAAACAAGTATTTGGAGAAATTGCAAAGAGCCTAGGACTTATGACTTGGACTTTAGAACCATAACCTTTGCAAAACGAGTGAACAAAATGCAGTTCTTCTCAAATAAAAAAAAAAGCAAGTATACAGTACAAAGATTCTCTTTCATGTTGCCTAATGTTCACATTTATGTCCATAATGTCAAAGCGAACAGACTAAAAGATGTTCAAAGGCTCCTGGGACCCTCAGCCGTGACAGCATCTGTGTCGTCTCCAGATCTCTGAGCTCAGCTTTGATCCACCAGCGCTCCTCAGCTCCCTCCCCAACCCCTTCCAAACGCCTGTGCTGTTGATAGGAGTTTGTTTGTCTTCCGCCAGGTGGGTTTTCCTCAAGTTACACACTGTCTACACCTCCAACTCTGACAGGTGAGATATCACAGCTTCTGGATGCAGGAACACTGAGTGAGGATTTATGTAATAATTATTTTTAACCTACCCATGTACAGAAACATGTTTGTGTCAAGGTGCGGTTACACTACTTTGTGTCCAATCCATCCTTCCTTCCTTCCATCCACATACATAAAATCCATCCATCCACATACATAAAATCCATCCATCCATCCATCCACATACATAAAATCCATCCATCCATCCATCCACATACATAAAATCCATCCATCCATCCATCCATCCACATACATAAAATCCATCCTTCCTTCCTTCCATCCATCCACATAAAATCCAGCCATTCTTCCTTCCTTCCATCAATCCACAAACATAAAATCCATTCATCCATCCATCAATCCATCCACATACATAAAGTCCATCAATCCATCATCCATCCACCTAAAATCATTCCATCCATCCACATACATAACACAATAATTAAAAACAAATAGCAGGATATCATATCATGTTGCCCACATTTATTGCAGAAAACAAAGTTATTTCACATACACAAAGCCTAGTGTGAACGCACCTCAATGTTGATTTGGCAAAATGTATAGATTTTCTACATTTCATAAGTCAATATTTGTATCACCACATCACAGTGTTAACAGTAAAACAATGGCCAATAATGCAAACGGAATTAAATTCTGCTATAGTGTCATTATTGATAATTCAGTCTCATAAATATATTTTTTTTAAATGTTGTATTTAATATTGTATAGTATAGTGTATAGTTTTAGGTTAAAATGTTTTTACAGTGCAATTCAGAAAACTGAATTATCAGACCTACAAAGAATCAAAATATGAGTCACAGTAGAGAACTATCTGCCTCACCTTCAATTTCAGAAATTGCTCACCACTGCTCAATGTAACCGTGACCCCTGGATGTGCCACAAAGCTCACGTCACTGAAATAGGACAAAGAGAAGGAAAACATCCTGTAGGTCCAGGGGCCAGTTGACACATGAAACTACTCTGACCAGCAGTTAACCAATGGGCAAGCAGTCTCACTCTTCGAATTCAAATTAGACCAGTCTAAGTTTTAAAGTAAGAAATAAGTAACTAAATTGTAAGACTAGTTTAAGCAGTTAATGCAACCCGCCACGATCCGCCAAGTGGAGTCCCGTGTCTTACTTCAGACGTACATCTTTAAGACCCATTTAAGGAATCAGAGTGAATCCTCTTAAAATATCATTGAGCCATATAATCATGAAGTGCTTACAATGTCACTGCTACCTCCCGCTCCCAAGTTTTTTTCAATTATTTAGTTGTTTGCAATATAGAAAACAAGAAGGCTATATGTTAATTAATTGGCTTTCCAGCAAAGCATTTTAATTGTACACTATCGTTCAATAGATTGGGGAAAATTAAGATTTTAACTAATTAGAAGGTTAATTAATTAGATTTTACAGTGTAATAAATGTTTCTTGTGCACCAAATCAGCATTATTAGAATGATTTCTGAAGGATCATGTGACACTGGAGTAATGATCCTGAATATTCAGCTTTACCGAATAATTACATTTTAAAATGTTCAAATTAGAAAATAGCCTAGTTATTTTAAACCGTAATAATATTTCACAATATTGCTGTTTCTACTGTATTTTTGATCAAATAAATGCAGCCTTGGTGAGCATGAGAGATTTCTTTCAAAAACATTTTAAAAATCTTACTGACCTTAAAGTTTTGAACGGTAATTTTGCTGAAATGCTTATTGTGTATGTGTTTTTGTTTGGATGAAAAAAAGAGAGACTTTTTATAAAATACTGGCCCACTTTAAATGGTTTTGCATATTATAATAGGGAAAAATAATAATAGTGTTTTTTTTTAAGAAAAA
This sequence comes from Semotilus atromaculatus, assembly GCA_031834385.1. Lineage (NCBI taxonomy): Eukaryota > Metazoa > Chordata > Actinopteri > Cypriniformes > Leuciscidae > Semotilus > Semotilus atromaculatus. The sequence continues at coordinate 17,144,452 of JAULUF010000027.1, forward strand.
CTATTTTAATATGGTGACGAAAATGACCCAGTTCATCAATTGTATCTGGAGATCTCTTAAAATGCATGTTGACTGTGATGTTAAAAGCATAATAATTTACATTTTTACAATATTTCTTAAATGGTTTAATATTAATTAAAAACCACTAACTTGCACATGCTTCATATGATGTCTAAATATTAGAAAATAAAACAAACTGTCGTTCGGTGTAGTATCATAAAATATAATATTTGCTTTTTCATTTGCAGAGAAATCTCCTGTAGGCGTTTTTTATTCCTAACTCCTGCCAGTGAAGCGGCATCTCCTCACACACAGATCTTTTTTTGTGTGCAGAACGTCAAAGAGAATATGAAAAGGTACATCTCTCGTATGAATATCCCCATGACGTGAGAAGCTGCTCATTTTCCATTTGCTGTCAGGAGGAAGATTAACTCTCCTCCCCTCCTCTCCCTTTTCAGGTCCTCATAAATAGCAAATCACACAGTCTCATTGTAGTACAATTGTAGCACGTACGACTGACAAGCTGGTTTAAATAATAAGAAACACCAGCATGTACTCAACTAAAAGCGAGGGACCACGCAGAGGAAGATCTTTTGACTCCATGAACCTTGGTCTGACTTTGGAAGAGAAGCAACTTAACAATGAGGTAAGCGCTTTTTCCCATCATTTTGAAATCTTTTAAAAACATTTTTAACTTCTCACTTGGTCAATTTGCATATTTTGTTCAATTATATGATCCACTCGGGTGGGAAGTTCTCAACAGGTGAGGGACTGGAGTTTCTACACACACAAAAAAAATAATTATATTATTTAAGTCTTCTTATAATGCCAAATTTAGATTTCTAGGAAGCGTGGAGGAAACTGAAGGTGACGGGTACTGTGATGCGACTAAGCTCTCCGCTCAGTTTTAACGTCTACCATATCCATGTTTGATGCCGTTAGCAATGACATATGCACCAAATCTAAAGATGCATCAAATTAAGTACACTTAACAGAGATGTGCGTGGAAGAGTGATTAATTGCAGCCTAATCTCAGTGTTAGATTAAAACAAGAGGGCGCTAATAATAGGCTTCGCCGCTCTCCAAATGAGATTGTTTTAAGACGACAGACACTGGCCTGTCTTTGCTGAAGCGAGACGGTGAATCGCAGGACTCTGAGCTCTGCCACGGTCAATGCACTAATGCTGTCTGGGATCCTGCTGACGGGAAGACGAGGACAGGGACGGTTACTTTCCCACATGTGTGATAAAAGAAACATGGTCAGTAGATGACAAGCTTTGGGGTCGCTTAAAACTGCTAAATTTGGTAACACTTTACAATAAGGTTCATTAGTTAATATTAGTTAATGTTTTTACTAACATGAACTAACAATGAGCAATACCTTTTTTACAGTATTTATTCATCTTTGTTAATGTTAGTTCATAAAAATTCAGCTGTTCATTGTTTGTTCATGTTAGTTCACAGCGCATTCACTAATGTTAACAAATACAACCTTTGATTTTAATAATGTATTAGTAAATGTTGAAATTAATATGACCTAAGATTAATAAATGCTGGAGAGGCATTGTTCATTCTTAGTTCATGTTAACTAAGGTAGTTTACTAATGTTAACTATTGAACCTTAATGTAAAGTGTTACCAAAAAATGTCAATTAAATTATAATGAAATTAAAATATATTTATATTATACATTTTATTATATTAAATTCCTCATTCTTATAAAACACAACTTAATATGGCTTAATATTAATTAAAAAGTGATGCATGTTTAATTCATTTATTTATTTATTACCGTTTAATACTATTAATTTATTTAATAAAGATTTTCTGGATACTTTTGGCATTTATGTTTGAACTCTGTTGCCATTGAAGGAGCTTGTTTTCTCATGGTGTTAAATGTATTTAAATTACAATAAATAATTTAAAAAATAAATAAACTAATGTATACCAAAAAAAAAGAATTTGGTTAATTTGTTTCCATGTACTTCATAATTCATGAAGTTGGTGTTTGTCTAGATCCTTTTCTTTTTTCATTGTATCTTGTTGGATTGATGCACCTGGAGGGTTTGGTTTATATTCTGACTGGTGTTTGGTGCTAGATTGTCTTCATATACATCATATATTTTTTCAACTATAACTAATCACAATAATCGGTATGATTTCTTGAACCTAATCCCAAGTCTGCAACCTTGGGGAAGGTCTGGTGCGGCGCTTATGTTAAGCAGGTTATGATGACTGGCGCTGTCCGCGGTGCTGAACTGACAGAGGCACCAGCACCTTTAATCCGATGACCTGTTCGCAGCTGGACTTTGTTGTAGTTTAAGATTAAAAACAAACCCCTCAGTTGACTGAGTAAGCAGTGTCTACATTGGACGTGACAAAGCGATTGTTGAAATTTTCATTTTTTCTTCATGTCAGAAGTAGCGCGAGTGCTTTAAGTACGTCAGTAATAGGACGTGGCATCAGTTTACTGTCGGGAATTTGTTCTCACTACATCACTGATTATAATGAGTTTTATTTGCTTTTTTCACGTAAAAAAATCTAATAAAATGTACAAAATTGTTCAAATTAATACAGTTAAAACCTGAGGTTTAAGTTTTGCCTTTAAAAAATGGCATCCTGCAGTGAGAAGTTCATTGCCGTTTTCGATCATTTTCAATTTCATTGTTAATTGAAACTCAAATAACAGAATGTATTTAAGTAAAATGGATGGAGACTTGATGATATTACAGTGTTTGCACTCTTATGTTCAAAACCTTTGAATGAATACAAAGAAAGTTGTATGTGTGCCTGTGATGCCCCATAAGATAATGAGTGTTGTTTACGACATCCTTTCTTCAATCCACATGATGTGATTGACAAGATTTAAAGTAGGCGGATGTTATTGATGCTACAAATAAACCTCAAGTCATGTAAAGCAATACATGATTTTGATGATCTATCTCTACCTGACCTAACCAATCGGTTTTACACATGTTTTACAGATGAACAAATCTGCTTTTCCAAAGATCCAGGAGAATGAAGACAACAAAACTGCATCTACAGAGAGGCGTCGGGCTGCTGTTGTGTTCTCTCTGAAAAATGAAGTCGGTGGGCTTGTCAAGGCACTAAAACTTTTCCAGGTGAAGAGCAGATCAACTTTTTTAGGATTTTCTTGAATTCCTTTATTTGATCAAAAACCTTATGCTGCTGTACAAATAACCATCAGTTACAAATCAACAGGAAAACCACGTCAACCTTGTGCACATTGAGTCCAGAAAATCCAAAAGGCGCAACTCTGAGTTTGAAATCTTCGTAGACTGCGATAGCAACCGCGAGCAGCTGCACGAGATCATTCAGTTGCTGAGGAAACACGTGAACGTGCTCGAGATGGACGCGCATGACAACCGCCTGCCGGAAGAAAGCGGTACTTGAATTAACGACACTGTGACTTTTTTTTTTAAGTAAGCTACTAAAAAAATACTCAATATTTGGATGTTTGTTTTTTTCAGAGATGGAGAATGTGCCGTGGTTCCCGAAGAAGATTTCAGATCTGGATAAATGTGCGAATCGAGTGCTGATGTACGGATCAGACCTGGACGCGGATCACCCAGTGAGAGCGGGAACGCTTCATCTCAATCATGTCATCAGTATGATGTAATCACGTCGCTTACTGTTTTGCTTCTGTTACAACAGGGATTCAAGGACAATGTCTATCGCAAAAGGAGAAAGTACTTTGCAGACTTGGCTATGAACTACAAATAGTGAGTTTAGTAACTTCTTAAAATATACTTTAATATAAAGTTTATATACACCTAATATATATACAGTATATATAAAGATGTGTGTGTGTGTGTAAACATTTTATATATATATATATAAAATATACATAAACATATATTATATAAACAAACTTATTTTAGAATCGATTAATCGTGAGTAATCTATTTGACAGCACTAATATATATATATATATATATATATATATATATATATATATATATATACTTTATATAAATATCTATCCATCTAAATCTATCTGTACATCTCTTTCTCTGTCTGTCGATCTATATCTCTCTGTCTGTCTATCTAGTCTGTCTGTCTAAAATACTAACGTTCCCTCATGAAGTCTAATGTATGTTTTTCCTCTTCCATCAGTGGAGATCCCATTCCCCGTATTGAGTTCACAGAGGAGGAGGTGAAAACATGGGGAGTTGTGTTCAGGGAGCTGAATAAACTCTACCCCACACACGCCTGCCGCGAGTACCTGAAGAACCTGCCCTTGCTCATCACACACTGTGACTTCCGTGAGGACAACATCCCACAGCTGGAGGACGTCTCGCGCTTCCTGAAGGGTGAGAGGAAGGGGTGTCAGTTTGTCACGCGGGGTTTGTTCAGGATTTATAGACTACTTTAACATTGCTTGATGAACTGTTTCAGAGCGCACAGGCTTCACCATCAGGCCTGTGGCTGGGTATCTCTCCCCACGAGACTTCCTGGCAGGACTCGCCTTCCGTGTGTTTCACTGCACTCAATATGTCCGACACAGCTCAGACCCCCTCTACACACCCGAGCCGTGAGTACACCAATAATCACATATTATCAAATGTATGATACATACATGCAGAGCCTATAAAAAAAATGATGATATCACCATCACTATAATAAATTCACAGAATTTTTGTAATATATTTTTATATTTTAATATATGTATTTACTTTTATATATATATATATATATATATATATTGTTTATTTTAAGTATAATATAATGTATATATTATTTATTGTTATGTATATAGTATAAAACATTTTATATTGTGTGTGTGTGTGTGTGCGTGTGTGTGTGAATACATTTAAGAACATTTTTATATAATGGCAACACTTTCTATGGTCCACTTTAGACATTGTACTAACTATTAGTAACTTTGCAACTTTACTACTACAACCTTAACATAACAGTCTACTAACAGACTAATATTCTTAAGGTTACTTATAGTCAATAGATTTTCTAAAGGTGACCGTCAAAATAAAGTGTATATTTATACTGTGTATATACACTTACACTCATATATTATATTATATATTTTATATAAACTAACACTTTAGTTTAGGGTTCAGCTCTCACTACTAACTAGTTCCTTATTAGCAAGCAAATTACTTACAAAGTACTTATAAAGCACATATTAATGCCTTATTCTGCATGACTATATTCTACATCCCACAATCCTACACAACACCTAAACTTAACAACTACCTTACTAACTATCAATAAGCAGTAATCAGGAGTTTATTGAGGCAAACGTCATAGTTCATAGTTGGTTAATAGTGAGAATTGGACCCTAATCTAAAGTGTGACCACATGTATATTTTTATTGTTTTAGAGACACGTGTCATGAGCTGCTTGGACACGTTCCTCTTTTGGCGGAGCCCAGCTTTGCTCAGTTCAGTCAGGAGATTGGTCTCGCGTCACTGGGTGCGTCGGATGACTCCATACAGAAACTTGCTACTGTAAGTAATAACAGGCCTTGAGATTTGACCTTTAACCTTTTAGTGAGAGGTGTTTTGATGTGAATACATATTTAATGATGCAAAATGAGTATTTCTCACTGCCATGTTGTGTTTCAGTGTTATTTCTTCACTGTGGAGTTTGGCCTCTGTAAGCAGGAAGGGAAACTGAGAGCGTATGGGGCCGGTCTGCTGTCCTCCATCAGCGAGCTAAAGGTAATGAGAAACAAAAGCTTTCTCTACATGATGTAAAGAGCATGATTTTCACCTTATAGAGAGATGATCTAATCCCTTTTCTTCCAGCATGCACTGTCAGGAAACGCCAGGATCTTGCCCTTTGACCCCAACGTGACATCCAAACAGGAGTGTATCATCACCACCTTTCAGGATGTGTACTTTGTTTCGGACACCTTTGAGGAAGCAAAAGTCAAAATGAGGTGTGTGGGCAATCAAAAACAAAGAATAATACATTTAATAATTAAAAATTAAGTATTTAGCCCAAAATGTTCATCAATGAATTAACCCTGTGCATTTGAAATGAATCTTTTAGAGAGTTTGCAAAGACCATCAAGCGGCCGTTCTCTGTACGCTACAACCCGTACACGCAGAGCGTTGACGTTCTGAAGGACACGGCCAGCATCAACAATGTGGTGGAGGAACTAAGACATGAGTTGGACATCATTGGAGATGCACTAAGCAGGCTAAACAAACAGTTAGGAGTCTGAAAACTACATTTCCAAGCAAATCATCCATTACTTCATGCTCACTTGTTTTTTCACAGTACTTCACTCTCCAAATAATGTATGGCATGGATAATATGTCATGCTGTATGTACCTATCAAACGAAGTCAAATCCTCATGTGTCTATTTATATTATTAGTTTGACTCTTGTTTGATTAAATATGTGGCAACAAAAGCTGAAGCTAAATGCTTGCAATTGGACTTCTTGTATTATATTTGAGATTTCTACTTGATAAAGTGGTATTTATGCAAGGTGACCACGATGGTTATGGTTGTGCAAAGTTTATGTCTGCTGATTTCAAATTGGCACCCTGTGTTTTATTTATTAAGAAATATTGTCTGATAGCTATTTTAGTATACTGATTTACTTCATATTTCATTTGTTCACAGTATATATATATATAGTTTTTTTATCATTGTGAGTCTATGAAATATTCAGTATTTTTAGTGTTATTGACAGACAATGTTTTCTTATTTAAAATGGATGTATACACGGAGTAGGACCTGGAGGTTAGTCTTTATTTATTAAAAATGCATGTAAATGTTGCATTGGACATTAAAGAATATTTTTTACAAATTAACTTTAACTTAACAAAAATGTTTAGCGCCTAAGTACTTCAAAACTCAGAATGTCAAGTTTGTCAGTATCAGTTCAAGTTTAAAGTGTAGAGAAATGTATTGCTAAAGATTATATATTCATATATTTATATGCTTATAACAAAAAATAAATAATTGTTTTTTACTGTAAAAAAAAAAAAAAAAACTTTTTTTCTTTCTTCCTGTTTCAAATGCCGAAATCTCTAGCGAGTGTTGTTCAAATCTCAGGACATTATTTGTCTTATTGGAGACATAAGTAAAATCTTTTATTACTGTAATTCTACGAGTGCAGTTAAAGATACATGATAAGCAAATGAAAAGCGGATCCAGTAGCATCTGCAAACTTTTTATTTTTATTTTTATCGTTTGATCTCAAAATGCTGTGGTTGGTTCATCTTGACAAGCGCTGAGGAAAGTAACGGATACCACGTGACCTGTAGGAATATTTGCACAAAGTTAGGTGTTATGCTTTTATTTTTAACTTTTTTTAAATTCTTTTGAATTCATATATTTTTATTATTATTATTATTATTATTAAAGTTTATTTCTTCAGAGTTATTAATGTTGACAATTTTCGAGTGGGGGTTCAATCTTCAACTGGCTGGCAGGAGCCGCCACTGGCAGGTCACGTGACCTGTCAGTGGCTGGCTGGCAGCTGCCAGTCTGCCACTGACAGGTGCTGTGGCTGACAGTGGCAGGCTATAGTAGTCTATCAGTCTGCCTTTGGCAAGTTTCAGAAACCATTGATTTTGGACAGTTTTTGTGTTTTGTGTTCCTCCCTTTCTAGCTCATTTATTATGAATCTGTTGATATGAATAATGTTCTTTAGTATGATTGCTGTTTTGTGAACTGTTATCCCAATATAACCAGTCAAATGGCGGTGATCAGACTGGCAGCTTACAGACGTTTGCGGGGCGCTCATCTAGTCAGTCGCGGCTGATACTGCGAGTATAACGCGTTGACACTCTCGCTGCAAGAAAATACATTGTTTTCTTATTATGAATATAATGTCATGCCTTTATTCTTGTGTTTGATCGATGTTTTGGGGACTGTTATCGCAATATAACCAGTAAAATGGCCGTGATCAGACTGGCAGCTTACAGACGCTGGATGTCCGCGGCTGATACTGCGAGTAGTATAACGCGTTGCCTGACACTCTAGCTGCAAGGGAATAAATTGTTTTCTTATTATGAATAGTCTTTGTAAATTTGAAAATAGTGATACAGTCTGTGCTAAGTGATTGTACCGTTAAAGTTGGCATTCTTTTACTGAATTATTACAAATCTTTCTTTTATCGATTTAAAAGCATCGCTGTATTTTGTCCATGGTGTCAGAAAATGGTCAAAGCAATGACAAAGATTAATGTTATTGGGATTAATTCACGTTTGTATAGGCTCCTCTGCATCTACATTATTACACAACTTTTTCACAAGGATTAAAATCGTCACATCTAATGGCAGTATCCGCAAATTATCTATTTCCTTAGAATGAGAGGCAGCCACTACAGTAAGCAACCAGTCATGATCAGGGCCATTTGATTGCTTTAATTGGGATAAAATTATCTAAAACATCAATCAAAAAAATTAATAAATGCATGATATTATATTAATAATAAGAAAACAATGTATTTCCTTGCAGCGAGAGTGTCAGGCGACGCGTTAGACTCGCAGTCTCAGCCGCGGCTGACTGGATGAGCGTCCATCGAGCGTCTGTAAGCTGCCAGTCTGATCACGGCCATTTGACTGGTTATATTGGGATAACAGTTCACAAAACAGCAATCATACTAAAGAAAATTTTTTCATATCAACAGATTCATAATAAATGAGCTAGAAAGGGAGGAACACAAAACACAAAAACTGTCCAAAATCAATGGTTTCTGAAACTTGCCAAAGGCAGACTGATAGACTACTATAGCCTGCCACTGTCAGCCACAGCACCTGTCAGTGGCAGACTGGCAGCCGTCAGTGGCTGGCTGGCAGCCGTCAGTGGCTGGCTGGCAGCCGTCAGTGGCTGGCTGGCAGCCGTCAGTGGCTGGCTGGCAGCCGTCAGTGGCAGACTGGCAGCCGTCAGTGGCTGGCTGGCAGCTGCCAGTCTGCCACTGACAGGTCACGTGACCTGCCAGTGGCGGCTCCTGCCAGCCAGTTAAAGATTGAACCCCTACTGCAATTTTCTCTTCCCCAGTTCACTGTTATTATCAAACTTCCTTTCTGTACACAAAGTTTTTGTTATTATCCCGTTTTTATATGGTATGACTGAGCGAGTCATTTTAGCACTCTCTTATGGTCTATCTATGATTTTCTGTTATATTATTGTACTCATTTGAATGATATCATTTTTGCTACTTGGTTATGACTTGTATTTAATTTGTATTTATACAATATATAAAAAAAATATAAAATATGAAATGTTTGTTTTAGAAATAAAATTGCATAATTATATTATTGAATTACTTATATTAATATGTATATATGTGTATTTTTAATTTTTTTATCACATATAAAAAGTATATCATAATATTATAATTAATAAAAAGAATCATATAATATTAATAGAATAATTTTAATTGAATTATTACAATTATTATTATTTAAATATGACAATATTTAATTATTTTACTTAGTATGTATATGTGTCTATTTGTTTTAAATATTGAACATGAATTTAGTTTTTTATATCAAATATAAAACATTAGTATTTAAAAAAAAATTATACAATGCTCTGATGGCCGGGAGATTGCAATATTTGCAAAGCCAAAATGATCCCAAAAAGGATTGGATTATGTGTATGATTTGTGAGGACCATTTCCATGAGACTTGTGGTGAGGAGAATGGTCTCATTGAAGACGAGGAGCCATTCACTCAAAAATAATAATAATAATAATAATAATAAATTTAGCCTTTGTGGAATAAATTAGCCTATAAGAAGAAATGTTTATGAAGATTCCTCTTTTTAAAATGTAAATTTATATAAAATAAATTAAACCCAATACAAAATATTGTGGACAGGTGAGGGAGGGAGGGAGGGAGGGAGGGAGGGAGGGAGGGAGGGAGGGGTGGAAAGAGGTTGAATCTTCTGTACCTGCACCCCTCCTTTTTATTATTTTTCTTGTTGTTATTTATATTGTTATTGTGTATTTAATAAATTACTCCAACATTTGAATAACAATTGAATGTGTTTGATCAGTTTGCCAATAAAGGTGTCTCAGTTTGACAGTAGCGCCTGGAAAAATGTTGTTTGGGGTCAATGTGTGTTTGAGGAAGAGTCATCCATCCTGTGTTTAATGTTTCTTTATTTTTATTCTGTATAGTAGAATAGAGCTCTTGACCTATTTAAAACAGTATCGTATGAGGGGCTAAGACATTTGGATCATAATAAAAAATGATGCAGAATGTAAATTATCAGAAAGTGTCCCACCAGTATTCGCCCTATTTATTGAATAATTGTTATACAATAAAATAAAATAATTATTGTATTTATTATTAATATTATAATTTAAATATTATAATATATAGTTAATTGTCTTAATAGCTATATATTATGTATATAATAGTATTATAATGATTTAACAAGTATAGATACAAATAATATAACATATATTTGATATTATAATTCGATCTTAAATATATATATTTTATATTAAGTAGAATATTTTAATTAAATGCGTGACTTGTATTTAATAAAATAGCAACAAAACAAACGAGTAACTCCCAATCCGCTAAACCCCGCCCACTTTGGGTTTGCATGCATTATTAGCATTCTACCCCTATATTGGAAACCAGTGACGTTTCATGATTTTATGGCGACGTCATCAATTTGCGCCTAAATCTGATGGAAGGAACTCAGCTGTCAAAATGTGTACTTTACACGTGGGTAAGTGTTATTTAGACTATTTTTCATTATACAAAGCTTGCAAACAGTATTGGTACCAGTCTACAATCCTTATATACTAGAGAATAGGCGAACTTGTAACAGTATAAATTAAAATAAGCAGTCTCAAATAATTATAGCCCAAAAAAACAGCGCTTCCTAAGCAATAAATCGTGATTTTGTATCACAGGGAGCGAACAGTTCCGGGCAGCTGGGACTGGGACACACGGAAGACCAAGCCGAGCCGCGGCGTGCCCACGGCGGACTGAAGGCAGAGCAGGTCCGCTGCATCACCGGAGGAGGCGGGCATTCGGCTGTTATCACTGGTTAGCGGGCCTATAACACTATTAAAAATAATATTTATAAATGCCAACACTCTGAAAGGACACGTCGTTCGAATTAGTAAAATAATCCTCAAACTGTTTCTGTATTTGCTGACCTTTTATTTATGGATCAGTGGCGCACTCTAGTGGACACTTTAAAGTATGACAACAACATTTCTCCACCCAGGGTCAGGTGACCTGCTGATGTGTGGACACAACCACAAAGGTCAGTTAGGGCTCAGTCACACTTCAGAGGTCATAACCTTTCAACCCTGCCCTCTGTCTGGGTGTGGAAGAGTTCAGCAGGTGTCCTGTGGTTGGGACTTCTCTATTATCCTGACAGGTGAGTGGTTGGGTCATCAAATCCATACTCATATTCATATTCTGAAAAATAAAAGAGCATGCGGATATTGCAGACATCAGTAATATTGAGTTTTTTAGTTTTTTGTTTAGCGTTTGAGTAGATCAAGTGCTCTTAGACCTGCCTATGGAGACTTCCTCTCGCTGAATAACTGATATCTGATCTGTGTCTGTCAGGTGACGGTCAGGTGTTGGTGTGCGGATCCAACGCTTTTGGGCAGCTTGGTGTCTCACCAGGGATATCACACTCAGCAGAACCTTTACATGTGAAGGTGGGAACTGAGACCATAGTGAGACTCTTGCATAATTGTTTTTTATGTGTGAGGATTGAAATAAAGTCGTGCTATGTTCTGCTTGCAGACGCTGAATGAGCCTGTGACTAGTGTGGCTGCTGGCCTCAGACACGCATTAGCAAGTACAGGTATTACTTGTGACTATAAAAATATCAAATATATTCATTTGGTTTAAGAAAATTTTTATAATTAACATTATATTTTTCTAATTATTGTAATAAATGTTATAATATGTAATTATTTGTCTTGAAATGTGTATATATGTACATTTGTTTCAAATACCAAAAATAAATATAGATTTTTATATTAAATATAAGAAATAATTTTATATTTAATAGTATACTTTAAATCATTTTAATTATTTAATTATTATAAATAACTTAAATATCATATTTCTTTACTTATTTGTCTTAGTTGGTATATATGTTTGTTTTAAATACTGAAAAAGCAAAATACTTAATTTTATATTTAAATTTCTAATTATATATCCATAACACTTTAATATTATTATTTGTTTTAAATATTGAAATAGTTATATCAAATATAAAATACATTTAATTATTTAAAATATATTGTTATATTATAATTTTATATGTACGGGTATGTAAAATATATAAAATGTTTAATTATTTGATTTATATTTGTTTTAAATGTTGAAAATAAATATTTTTTTATATCAAATAGAATAAATACTTTTATGTTTAATATAATATTTAATTATTTGTCTTTATTGATATGTTTTGAATATTAAATATTGAAAAAATTAAATTAAATTTACATTTATTTATAATTCTAATGACATATTAAATATATTTTAATATTATTTTAAATACAAATATTTTAATATTAATTATATTTTAATATTATTATTTATTTTAAGTATTTAAACTATTAAATCAAATAAATGTTGAATAATTAAAAATATATTGTAATATTTTAATTTAATATTTTAATACTATTTAATTATATGGACCGGTATTACATATGAATATGTCAAATAAATATAAAATATATAAATCTGTTTAATACTTTAATATAAAAATATGTATATTTGTTTTAAATATTGAAAATAAATATACATTTTTGTATCAAATAGAATAGATCATTATATTTAATTTAATTAATTGTATAATTATAATTCATTTGAATATCATAATATTTAATTATTTGTCTTGGTTGGTATATGCGTATATTTGTTTGGAATATTAAACATTGTAAAAAAAAAAGAAGAAAATTTTCATTTAAAATTCTAATTGCATATTAAATATATTTTAATAGTATAATTTTAAATATATTTGAATTCTATAATCAACTTTTAATTGTGTATTTTTTATATGTTTGTGTGTGTGTTTCTAAAGCTTCAGGTTGTGTTTATCAGTGGGGAACTGGCCTGTCGAGTCACGCTAAGAGAACGTTGAGTCCACAACCGGTTCCTGCGCATCTGTCCTCCAAAGAGCCCTGCCTTGTTCCAGGTAACACTCTTAAAGCTAAATTAACCTCACAACACCAGATACACGAGATCTTACTCCTATTTATTAGTGTCAAATGATATATTTAATTTAGTCATTTATGTATAGCACTTTCTGATCTGCAGGGTTAGATCATGTGACCCCACAGACGGTAGCTGCGGGCTCCACCCACTGCATCTGTTTGACCGGTGAGAGGATTTTCCAAAGAAATCAAACTGATTAGTCAGGATAGAGACGAAAGAGCGTAGAGAAGCATTTGAATCCCATATGCCCACAGTGAAAGGTGACGTGTTCCTCTGGGGGAGCAATAAACACGGTCAGCTGGTCAGCGAGAGTCTCTTCCTGACACTTCCTGTGGCGTTGGATCGTTCTCTGCTGCGGGGCGAGAGAGTGACCCACGTTCACAGCGGCTGGACGCACCTCGTCACAAAAACAGGCGAGTCGTACTTCACAAGTCTCACACAATGCTTTCTTTTCTTGTGATGTTTTCAATATATGATCTATTTACAGAGAGTGGGCGGGTCTTCACGTGGGGCAGATCCAATTACGGACAGCTAGGACAGACCAATCAGGGTACGGAAAAAGAGCCAGACGATTCAGCCAGCTCTGGCCAAACTGTAAGCCGCCCCGTCGAGATTAAAGCTTTATTTGGAGCAACACAGGTATGTTATCAGCCATATACTGTCGTAAAAGTAGCCATAGACTGTAAAGTAGTGATTTTAGCACAAGTAATTCAAAGTGAATTGACTAAAACCCTGTTAACTGTGATAAAATCACTGCACTGCTTTTCGTGGTTAAGTGGCAATGAATGTAGTATGATAAAATGAACGTTCAATAAATAATAATAATTGTCAAATAAATGTGGAAGCCACACACAAAAAATCGTGTTATGGTAAATTATATACTTTTGAGATTGATTCGAAATTATTAGATACAAGTAATTGCGATTATAAGATAAAAAGTCAAAATTATGACTTTCTAAATCATAATTATGATTACAAAGTTGAAATTATGAGATCAAAATGATGATATACCAAGTCATGTTTATGAGATTTAAAAAAAAAAGCTAACTATGAGTGTCAAATTATGAAATTCAAACATTTTAATTATGAGATAAAAAGTCAAAATGATGTCATACTAAATCGTAATTATGAGATAAAACTGTGAAGCTGAATAAAAGGTCAAAATTATGACACTAAGTTAGAATTTAGATTAAAATTGAAATGATGAGATAAATCAAAATGATGATATGCTGAGTCTTAATTATGATTTCAAAGGTTGAAAATATGATTGAATTTTGATGTAATAATTGTAGCTTTTTGTCATCATTTTGACTTGGTATATAATAATTTTGACTTTTATATAATAATTATGATTACGAATCATGTCATTATTATGATTTAACACGGTGATTTGTCTTATGTGTTGTGGAAATAAAACGTTCTTCCCTCATAGGCAAGAGAATGCAGTGTGTATAGTCTTCCAGCAGGGGGCGAAAACACACTGTACATTCCCACAGCTGTTTCCCACATCTGCCCAGAGACACACACTGATTTGATCTGAAGGTCATCACTTGTCTTATCCGCTAGAGAATGCAGCATCTGTGCGCGTCCGTACTGAAGAGAATGACTCGACGACACAGTGTTTTATGCTCAATCTCAGGTTTAACGTGTTTGACGAGTCACCGAACCCTGAAATTAAACACCAGCCTCCAGATACTGTCAGGGAAAAGAGACATTTGGCATTTACGTCTTTTTGCATTGGTTCTTCAAGTTGAAGTTGGTGCACAGAGGGACGTGTTGTCCAGAACACATTTCTCTATGTCAGATCTCCTTGCTTGACTTAGTTTTGCCCGGTCGATGGACCTCGTGTCATTTTTAATCCTCAAAAGTTGCTTATTCTACAATGTCCTGCCATGTTGATGAGAGGAACTGAGGACGGGACGGGGGACGATGTCCTCTGTAACACCTCAAGTGTCACGGTCTGGGGACACTTTTAGCCGGAATATAAAGTTTTACAGCTGAATTGTGTTCTAGGACTTTGCCTGAGGCTTAAAGGAATAGTTGTACGATGGCTTTGCGCGACAAGTGTCGTTATCGTTAACTAAAACGTTTTTGCTAATTGAAATAAAGGTGAAATAAAATATAAATATTACATGAAAAACTTAAACGAAACTACAATTTTAAAATGATGCCCTGGCAACTGAAAACTAAAACTGAAATATAAAATAAATAAACTATTTAGAAATATTTTACTATTTAACTATTTCAAACTACTAAAAATGCTGAAAGCACATAAGACGATTACTAAAAATGAAACTATAAAATATATAAATAATTCTAAAATAAGACAATGTCTGGAAATTAAAGTAATTATTTACTGATAATTGTCTCTTCCAGTAAGTTGCTGATTCATCAGGGAGTTGAACATTGATTTGTTCACAGTTAGATATGTGAACAAATCAATTAGACCAATTTTGTGAACCGGATCACATCTTGAACATTTCTGACTCAAAAGAGCAAGTTAATGACAAATTGGTACAAACACTCTTAAGAAAGCTAGGGCTTATATTAAAATATTTAATCAATAATGCCTCATATTTTAGTGGAATATATTGTATGAGTCATATGAGCTTTTATGATACATTTATGCTGCTCTTCTGTTCTTCTCGAATCTTAAAAGTCTCAAGGTCCCAGTTCATGTACTTATGCACTATTCTATGACGTTTTGTAGTATACGGTAAGTAGTGCGAGTAGTGTGGGAAAAGTACACTTTAAAAACCCAGATGATGCACTTAAAGGGATAGTTCACCCCAAAATGCAAATTTGCTGTTAATTTACTGTCACCCTCAGTCCACCCAAGATAGGTTTTTATTTTTCTTCAGTAGAACAATAAAGATTTTTTAGCAGAAACCGTGGTAAACAAAAAATACAGGCAAAACAAAATGAATACCCGTGACTCCTGACGATTCATGGAGGTCTTATGAGTTATGGGGGCATCAGACTCTGATGATAAATGACGAATAAACGTATAAAATTCATACACTACACAGTTGAGTACATAAGTACATAGTGTGTAGTGTGTGGCCAATCAGGGGGGAGTTAGCATCTTCACTGGCTCCAGACTGTAAGATTATGAAACATAATACTGCGTTCTAAAAACGACTGTGTTCCTTCCTGGATGCGGAGCTGAAGTCCCAGTAATGGGTGGTGTAATTTCTTAAAATGAGTTTGTTCACACGTGAAGGTGCAGCCGACAGTCAGTTTCACACTTGCACCCGGAGCGCTGGAGTCCCGCTGTGTGTGTCGGAGTTCCCACAGTGCAGTGCGGTACCTGAGGCTTCATCACAGCGCCTGAACATGTCTGTGTGGGACACCTCGTCCTGTTCTTCATTATCAAAGGCACATGGGTACAACGGGATCTAAAAAAATAGCTCTAGGCACTGACTAGGATCTCAGTGTTCTTTATTTTATATTCAGCAAATATGTTTTATAATTCATTTTATAATGTTACAATAATATTAATAGTAGGCTATATTATCTATATTATATAGGATAAGTTAAAATCTAAGTGTGTGTGTGTGTGTGTGTTTTAAAATAAAACAAAATATAAATAAAAATTGGGTTTACTTTATATTTATATTTCACTTTTATATTTTATAATATTACATATAAATATGTAATTTATATTAATTATTTATATATGGTATGAAATAATTCATAATTAAATATGTATAAACGAAATTTTTCACTTTATATTTTGTGATATTTTCATTTTAAATTATATATAATTATATAAATTAGGCTATTTATATATGGTATTAAATAATTAATAGATAATTAAATATATTGTTAATTATATGTTACATAATATTAATTGTGTGTTTGTATTTTAAAATATGGCAAAATATAATAAAAAATATTTATGCTTTATATAATGTGTTTTTACTAATATTATTATAAAAAATTATATAATTATTTATTTATCTTCATTTCATTCTAAGCACAACATATATTTATAGGCCTATATAATTTATACTATTTAGATTTAAATGTATATCAATATTTTTGGTTAATTTAATATTCTTTATTAATGGTCAATATTAAAATATTATTATTTTTTTATTAATTGCATTATTTGATGGGAATGATATTTGCCTGGTCGCTTCACATGTCAGATGGTCTCTTTGTGTCTAAGAGTTCATTTCTTGGCCGGTCCCCGTCCTCTGTCTGAGAGCTGTTTCGGCTGTGTGTGTGGGGTCAGCTGAGGACGCTGATGGATGGGGATGTTTTGTTGGTGATGGCGAGAGAAAAACACTGATCATGGTTGTGGAGTCTGACAGGAGGATCCTGCTTTTGTTTCTATCTGCAAAAGACCTCGCTTTGTACTTTCACTATTAGATGACACAAAGTCCACAGCGGATGCGAGCAGAACATCAACATTGCTATTTAATTGTATTCATTATCTATTTAAATGACCATTGCATCTCCATCTCGTATTTTTTATGGTTTCAGTATATAATCAATATATATTTTGTTTATAACTGTATATATATCCATTTGAAGCCATATTAAAATTGTTTGATTTAAGAAACATTCTGTAACTACTTCTAAATATTTAAAATGAATACGAATTTTTGTTTCCAACTATATGTATGTCCATTTAAACAATATTAAAAAGTTTAATAATACATCTGTTCATATAATACACGAGTGCTTTACACAAAAGGATTTAAAATAATCATAAAATAATAACAAAACGGATGCAATAAAATCAAAGAATAGAAAAAAATAATTAAATTTATTTCTTGTTAATTAAATGTTATTAAATGTTAACTTTTAATAATAACAAATGACATATAAATACATACAAATATTAAATAAAACCTATTCTATATATTATTCGGCATTTATAAATAAAAATATTTCAGCTGATTTTAAATTAAAATATCTTTTCATTTCTCACTATGTATATCCATTAAAATCAGTACTCAAATTAATATAATGCTCAATTTAAGAAATATTCTGTAAATGATTCTGAATTAATAAATAAATCATTCTAAAAAAATAAACGGAAGATTAAATTATGATACAATATATAATATGCATTTACAAACGTTTATAGATTATTCTCAATGAATAAATAAATGAACATATTCCTTATATTATTACAAATTAATTATAGCAAATTAATCAATTATTCTAAATGTTTTTCTCGTGCTTATACAGCTGTGTTATGTCCTCCAAAGTCGACTCAGGGCAACACAAATACAGAAAGGTGGATTTAGGTTTAGGTTTATTTATATATATTAAATGAAGTAAATGTTAAACAAGTGAAGTTTCAATGTTCTTTCAGGCCCACGAGCTCTGCTGCCATTTCCCATGATGCACCGGTATAATTCACTAATACGAGTGTGTTTGTGTGGCCGGCATCCTCCCAGCTCTGGCAGACAGCATTAGCGATGTGTTTTTGTCCACTAGCAGCCCATTTCCTCTCCGTAATGAGCTCTGATCACCAAACATTAATAAACCAACCAGAGACGCCCGGTCACCCGCTCACATCTTCACTGGTTGTCATGGTAATGGACATATGACTCCAGCATCAGGGCCGGTTGTGTGTTTGTGCATCTCTGCACAGCTGTATGTTTAAATCACTCTCCTCGTACCCGCTTCCCAGCAGGGAATGTTCGATCCAGGCATCCCGACTTCTGTTACATGTGATTCTGTGTGTGACACGAGTCAAACTGAGGTCGGCGTTCATTGTGTTTGGACTGTGAACATGTAAGAGCATGTAATAACTGTTTCTTACAAATTTCCCCCCCATTTGTTTTGCAGATCGCTTGCGGATCTGAACACAACTTGGCTGTTGTGGGTGAGTACAGTGAGCTAGGGTGTTTTTTATGGCACAGGAAATTTAAGATTTGATTTGATTTGATATCGTAAGCATGCATGACTCTATGCACAGGTTACTCTGGGATTATGTTAGGAATGTTTGCAGTATGTAGTCTCCATGGCAACACCTGTTGTCTTCATGTATCCGAT
This sequence comes from Semotilus atromaculatus, assembly GCA_031834385.1. Lineage (NCBI taxonomy): Eukaryota > Metazoa > Chordata > Actinopteri > Cypriniformes > Leuciscidae > Semotilus > Semotilus atromaculatus. The sequence continues at coordinate 17,163,628 of JAULUF010000027.1, forward strand.
GGCCCATAACAGTCAATGGAAAGAAAGATGCCACGGCCTCCATCACGCAGTCTTAGACCGGAGTACTGAGAGTCAATCTTTAAGCTGTGATGTGCATGAGATGCACGAAATCAGGGGGTTTTCTGTTTTCTGTGAGCATTGTCGAGTGAATCTCTCAAAGAACATGTTCAGGTCATAGTTCACAAAAAAAAAGTGCAGTCAAATCGATTCATCGTGATTAATCGCATTTAAAGGGCCCCTATTATGATATTTTCAAGTTTCTTAATGTTGTTTTGGAATCTCCTACAACAAGTTTACATGCATCAAACGTCAAACAACCGTTTCATTTTCTCATAATATACATTTGCACATCACCAGATTTTCAATGATTCTCAAACGACTCGCCAAATGAATCAATCTCTCTAAATCCCGCCTTTCTGCGAGCTACTCTGCTCTGATTGGCCAGACAGCTCAGTCTGTTGTGATTGGTTTATCGCGTACAGCACGCAGCGAAAACAAAAATTCTCATTGCCATAACACCGACAGCTCTGTGTGTCCTGAGGCTTCCTACACCGTAAACTAAACACAGTAACGAACAATGACGTCGATTGTATACTGTGTGTATACTGTGTATATATTTATATATATATATTTATTTACAAACTTTTACATTAGATGTGATTAATCACGATTAATCAATTTGACAGCAATATATTTATTTAGTATAAAATTAAGCCATTATTATCATGACAATAAAGCACATTACCCCCAAAACTTTCTTAACTGTAATGCATCTGAATATTTTACTTCAGTGTTTGTCATCATCCTTAATGATGTAATATTTATTTATTGCTTGATTTTGTATAAAATTAAGCCATTCTTTTTTTGACAATCAAGCTAATTTCCCTTAAATTATTTTTACTGTAATTCATTTGAATATTTTACTTTTGTGTCATAATCTTAAATTTTGATATTTATTATCCTCTACTAATATTTTTTTTTTTAAGTATTACATTTAATATATTTCAAATTTATTTAGCTAACATAAAACATACATAGTAACATACATAGGATGATGACAAATGAAAGACTAAAGTACAAACACTGCATGTATATAATATATATATATATACATATACACACACACACACACACACACACACATATATACATATATATTCTTTATAGGTTTCCTGACTCCCAGCAGATTCTCTCTTATTCTCTCAATAATTCTACAGTATCTTTAGGTGTAAAGTAGCTTATTATGGGATGTGACTGCTCTGACATTGAGCCGGGGAGAAAAAAGACAGGATTAAAGGAGAGTAAGCCAGCATTTTGAGATTCCACTAAGCCTGATGGCCAGAATTAACTCTGGAACCAGCTCTGGCTTCTGTACTTTTGAGACTTCAGTGTCTGGATTTCAGTAATAGAACATTTTCAGCACAACGTCTTCAGCAACAGATACTCATCTCTAACTAATGCTAGAGTAATTAAGCCGCCGCTTCATGCTGTGATCTTTAGCGTATCATAGAAGGATGCTGGGAATTAGTCCCTGTGGCTTTGTGCAAGGGCATCAGAGGGAAATGAGCAATCACTGAAAAAGAATAGGAAGTTAGGGTTACTTAGATGTAATAGAAGCTATTTCTATTTCTTTCCATTTGTTAATTCCCCAACAACTTAAAGAGTTAAAAAAGTAACACCATTGAGTAATTGCAGTTCATGCAGCGTTTAAAACAGATGCCTTCTTGCTGTCTTTGCAATTATTATTACATTGAAGCGTTCTCGGCCCCAAATTATCATTACCATCATGCAAAAAATTATATATTTGTACATTTAGTTGCCTTCACTGTCTTTTTGTATCCTGTCCCTTGTTTGTGAAGTTCGATGATATCTTCTCTTAACTTTTTGGACCATTCTTTTGACTTAGCCATATTTCTAACATGCAGTCAAACGTGACACTCAACAAACCTAGCCAGGTCAGGTATTTCATGTGTTCTAGCTCAAGCACACCTGATTCAACTAATGAAGCCCTTGATTAGTTGCATTAGGTGTGCTTGAGACAACTCTGTTCTATTCAGGGGGTTGATTTATTCATTTATTTATTTATTTATTGTTATATATATTTTTTAGAGTAATGGTAATACAGTATTTATTGTGGTTTTATGTGTGTATATATATATAATTCTTAAATGGTCAATTTTATTTAAATTATTATATTTAGATCATGACAACTCTCGGAATAGATTTAAACAGCATTTATTGATAAGAATGAAGTGTACATAGGATTAGTATTGGCAGACTAGATCTTCTGCTGCTGCATGAGGAAACGCTACTGCCGAAACATGCACACAAACACAGTGAAAGAATTCTGCAAGAAAAGTTGAAAAAAGTTTGTTGGTTACGTAGATAGAACAGATTGAATGGTCAGCTTGTGGAATGTGGAAGTAGTTCATCAGCTGAGAAGGTGACTTAAAAAAGAGCCGGATTACCTTGAAAAGAAGAATTGATGATTACCAAAGAACTATTCCTTTTTTGGGGAACTTGAGGTTTATCTTTTGTCCCTTTGTGCGATGCACCCTCGGGTACAAAATAATGACGTCTCATTGCACAACAGAGCAAATGAATAACATCTCAACATGCCTTGGGAATTTCATATAGCATTCTCTAAACACACATGACTTTTCTCAGAGGACATCGTGGCACTTCCATCTTTAAATGAGCTTAAATCGGGACTGTGTGCATTATACACCACTTTTGTTTGAAACGAATCACACAGCCACGTCTCTTTTTATTTCATTATTTCTCTTGTCTCGATTAGTATGCTGTTCTATATGTTTCTATGGTCTGTAAGTGTGTTGCTATGGGAACGGTTTAGCTGTGCATCAGTGACTGAACACTAGAGCTCTTGTTTTGTGGATTACACATCATCCACACTCAAAGACAATGATTTGGTAAACAAAAACATTTTTGTCATGTTTTTATGTTCGCAATGTTATTGTCATGCACAAGTGTCCTACTTTTTTTTTTTTTTTTTAGAAATCTGCATAATTGTAGCCCACTTACAGAGAAGAAAACAATGAATTTATAAAGACTTTAAAGTGTTACAGTGTATAGGGGTAGTGTGGGAGAAAAAGGGGGGGGACGAGGCGACAAAACGAGTTACCCTTGAGAAAGCATCCTCGCTCCTGGTTGCCGTGGCGACGGGACCTGTTATGTAACCATGTTGCCGTGGCACGTGCTTCCATGGCGATGCGGGCTTGACCACACCCACCAGCTGGACGTGTTCGAGGTGTTCAAGTCTACGACGTCTCCGTTAGACTGCAGGAGGGTCTGAATGATTCACAAGTGGGATGTGTGCACAAGAAACCTGCTTCATCTGACTTTTTTCATTCAGAATAATTTTTAGCATCCCAGTGAAAAAAACTGTCTTCCTTTTTATTATTAATTTTGTAAACGCTTTTACCAAAATTACTTAAACATTTCAGTATGCATGTTCGCTGTGAATTGAACCTTTGGTGTTGCAAGCTTGATAGTCTTGTCTATATATCTGTCTGCCTGTCTATCTGTCTCTGTCTACCTCTCTGTGTCTGTCTGTCTGTCTGTCTGTCTGCCTGTCTATCTCTCTGCCTGTCTATCTGTCTGTCTATCTGTCTGCCTGTCTGTCTGTCTATCTCTCTGCCTGTCTATCTGTCTATCTGTCTGCCTGTCTATCTCTCTGCCTGTCTATCTGTCTGCCTGTCTATCTCTCTGTCTGTCTATCTGTCTATCTGTCTGCCTGTCTATCTGTCTGTCTGTCTGCCTGTCTATCTGCCTGTCTATCTGTCTATCTCTCTGCCTGTCTATCTGTCTGTCTGTCTATCTGTCTATCTGTCTGCCTGTCTATCTCTCTGCCCGTCTATCTCTCTGCCCGTCTATCTGTCTGTCTGTCTATCTGTCTGCCTGTCTATCTGTCTATCTGTCTGTCTGTCTGTCTGTCTGCCTGTCTATCTGCCTGTCTATCTGTCTATCTCTCTGCCTGTCTATCTGTCTGTCTGTCTATCTGTCTATCTGTCTATCTGTCTGCCCGTCTATCTGTCTGTCTGTCTATCTGTCTATCTGTCTGCCTGTCTATCTGTCTGTCTGTCTGTCTGTCTGCCTGTCTATCTGCCTGTCTATCTGTCTATCTCTCTGCCTGTCTATCTGTCTGTCTGTCTATCTGTCTATCTGTCTGCCTGTCTATCTCTCTGCCCGTCTATCTCTCTGCCCGTCTATCTGTCTGTCTATCTGTCTGCCTGTCTATCTGTCTATCTGTCTATCTGTCTGTCTATCTGTCTATCTGTCTGCCTGTCTATCTGTCTGTCTGTCTGTCTGTCTGCCTGTCTATCTGCCTGTCTATCTCTCTGCCTGTCTATCTGTCTGTCTGTCTATCTGTCTATCTGTCTGCCTGTCTATCTCTCTGCCCGTCTATCTGTCTGTCTATCTGTCTGCCTGTCTATCTGTCTGCCTGTCTATCTGTCTGTCTGTCTGCCTGTCTATCTGTCTGTCTGTCTGTCTCTCTATCTATCTGTCTATCTGTCTGCCTGTCTATCTATCTGTCTGCCTGTCTGTCTATCTATACGCCTGTCTATTTATTTGTCTGTCTGTCTGTCTGTCTGTCTGCCTATCTATCTATCTATCTATCTATCTATCTATCTATCTATCTATCTATCTATCTATCTATCTATCTATCTATCTATCTATCTATCTATCTATCTATCTATCTATCTATCGTTGAGAATTAAGTTGCAGCAACATTGTCATGGAATATATTTCATGTCTCTCTTCAGGGGACCGGGTCTTCTCCTGGGGCTGGAATGAACACGGAATGTGTGGAGACGGTTCCCTTTGTGACATCACGCAACCACGGCCAGTCCCTGGTCTCACAGATGCTACGGCTCTTCTGATTGGCTGCGGAGCAGGACATTCAATGGCACTATGCAGTCTGAAGAGCAACAAGGATTCTGCAAGCTGAACAGGTTTCAGCGTTTGGCTCTTTCTCTGTTTGTTTTCGTTACGTTTTAATGAATTATTCAGAAAGGCATGTCTAAGCCTTTAAAGGACAGATTTTAGATCAAAGTCTCAGAGATGCAAATACTACCTACGAATGACCACATTATGCTTATGACATCAGGAAATGACCCAAAATAAACAGGCACAAGAACACTAGGCCCATTCATGCACATATTCATAGCTTAAAGGAGAGGCATTCATTGGTTTTGTTTTTAAAATTATAATGACATATATATGGCTTTTTTTCTTCAAATAAATACCAAAAAAAGTACATCTATATGCATTCGCTGATGTATATCGGCTTGTATATACTGTCCTAGTGCCATCACAATCATTCAGAAAGACTGAAATTCAATGAGGAGACAAACTCATTATCAGACACTCATTTTCGTGAAGGGTTTATGTCAGCACTGAACTGGCCATTCACGCTTCCTTTGCTGTGATCGACGGTCAAGGATCATTTCCTCTGACTTTTCACCTCCGGGACGGAGTAAATAACCTTCACCGTAAAACCGGTTTACTGCTAAGAAATGGCCTGTCTAAAAAACAATCTCACAGAATACCCAATGATGGAGTGATAATCTCCTAAAGATACTCAACAAAGCTTGAAAAATCCACGCAACACATAAAATCTGTTTTAGTGCTTTTTATTATCATTGTTTTTTTTGTCATTGCTTTTTTTCTCTCTTCAGAAAAAGACACAAAATTGCCTTAACAGTGTGTCAACTCAAACCATCAATGAAAACACCACCTGGTTTTAAATGACTATCCAAACTATGCACTGCAGTGAGCTGAAAAACACAAGGAACGTCTCACAAAACAGCACAAACGTTCGAGATGCCTCATTTTGCCAGGAAGTTCGATATTCACTGTGCGAAAACTTTTCAGTCCCAAAGACTGTACACACCTCTTGAGTTTTATTTATATGTATAATATATATTTATTACTCATTGATGTTTGTGCTCTGATGTGGTTGGGTCTTTGAACAGTCCAGCATATTGTAATATAACGACCCAACGTTGACATTCCTGTGATGCAACTGGCAGTGCGCTAGTTTGGTCCCAAAGAATTGGGTTTACTTAACATTTTCACAACAATGAAAAATAAACGTCGAAACAAACTGAACAGTATCGGTTCCTTTCATATATTCCATCATAAACCCTGTATGGTCTTGTTCTCTATATAAAGAGTCGTGTTGTTGTTCAGTGCAGGATTGTCTCTTTTGATGGTTTCTATGAAAACCGCTATAATAATGTGGCATCCAAAATAGCTTGTATATTCACATTGAATTTTCAAATGCAAACTAAGCGTTTATTAAACATATTCCTCATCAAACTCAATGATGGTGTCATTCCTTTAAAAATTTGTGAGTTTGGTCCCAATGGTGTGCTTACAAGCCTTGGTATTTTACCTTCAAATCCAACACCACATTCTAACCAGGCACGACACTTGATTTTTTTACGCTCAAATTGAAAATGCTATGCAACACGCCAATCACAGCCACTGACGATGTATATTAAACATCAAATATGAGTGAAATTTTGGACCAATGAGATTCAATTGTGGGCGGAGCTTCCCAGCATGTCAGGTCGCGCCTGATTAGGACACTCGAAAGTTACCAGCCAAACATGTGAGCTACAAAATATATCAAATCTGTCGTTTGTTTTACAGAAAGGAATGTAAAAGTGAACGGTGCAAACAGTGCAAAAGGCATTTCTACATGGTAACTACAGTAGTACAAAATACAGGAAAACTATTGCTTTTTTTTTCTTCTCCCTACTCACACATGATCACAGAGCACATGTTTTTTTGTTTTTTTTACTGAAATGATTAGCGACTGAAGTAACATTTTTACAACATTTAAACCACCAAAAACAAACACTTCAACGAGATAAATGAAAGATTTACTCAACACCAGCACATACAAGCACCGTGTACAACACTGACACTCACGAACGGAAAAACAACAGGCACTTTGCACAGCACGATTAACCACAAACGAAACAACGCTACATACGGCTGAACAACTGGCTTCTGTGCTACATCTATGCTAAATTATTCTCAGTCACAACTCAAAGAAAAGTGCTAATCTACAACAAACACACAGCATTCGCTCTCTCTCACTCTCTCTCTCTCACACACACACACACACACACACACACACGGGCGCAAAATACGGTACTATCAGGTGGGGGATGTGGCTTTATGGTTGACACACATAGTGGTTGGTACACCATGGTTCATTACACACACTGACTCGGTTGGTTGTCTGCTTCGGTTGGCACGCCGGGTCTCTAAAAAAACACGAAGAGAAAACAACAACAACAAACAACAAGGAAAATCATATTAATACACCAAACGGACGGCACAGAAACATGGGGGGGGGGGGGCGGATGGAGAAGGCTGGCGGGATTGTAGTCCCTCGAACCGTGCAAGCAAACAGAGAGACACTCGTCAAGCGGGTGACTATGACCTCCTTTACAGGCTCATGGTAAACTTGGGCTTTTACCATGCGCTCTCCCATGCTCTAAACTGCATTCATTCAGATCTAGTGTAAGTCTACTGTTTATTGTCAAAGGAACAGTTCACCCAAAAATGAAAAGTTCCTGATTATTTTATCACCCCGGTGACATGCAAGATGTGCATGACTTACTTTCCCCAGCCGAAGAGAAATGAAGGTTTTGGAGGAAAACATTCCAGGATTTTTCTCCATCTGATAATGCAGGTGATGGTGCCCAACAAAGACCACATTTGACGGTTTGGCAGCTTCAAAGTTCGCAACATGACCCCAGCCAACCTCCAGCAAAATATTCAAATTATATACTTTTATCTACAAATTTTTTGCCTTGGTCCAGCTCTGCGAAGCACGTTCATGATACGGTTGAGTTCACGACCTCTTGCACATTGGAAAGATTACGCATGATGTAGGTGGCAAGAACCGCCCCATTGTTTACAAGAAGAGTTTACATCAATGATACACACATAAACAATATCTTTCCGCCTTACTTCCAATAATTTTCCCCTGAAGATGGTTTCTGTCATTTTTAGTCCTTATCATTTGTGACGGTTGTGGTTGTGGGTTCGATTCTCAATACCGGCAGGAAATGAGCAAGGCACCAAACCCCCAATTGCTCCACGGGTGCCACAGCAAAAATGGCTTCCCACTGCTCCGGGTGTGTGTGTGTGTTCACTACTCATTATTACTCCTAATGTGTGTGCACTAACTTGGATGGGTTAAATGCAGAGGACATATTCTGAGTATGGGTTAACCATACTTGGCCTTCACTTTCACTCTTTGATACTGCAGTTCCACCTCAAGATCACTATACTGTGCAGACCTGGGCTCTAAATAACATAATTTCTGAAATATTTTGGCTTCATTTTTCTACAGTGGAAGGAAGCAGAGTTGTGTCGTCTATCTTTTTTTGACTGTCTATGAGCTGGATCAAGGCGAGCTTTTTTTTTCTTCTGAAAATGACTGATCGTTTTGCTAGAGAAGACCCTTGGAACCCTTTGAATTTGCCTAAATATGGATTTTTGGACCGTCAAAAAGGGTCTACGTTGGGCACCATTAGATGAAAAAAAAAATCCTGGAATGTTTTCCTCCAAAACCTTAATTTCTCTTCAACTGAGGAAAGAAAGTCATATACATCTTGGATGGGCTTGGGATGAGTTAATAATTTAAAAATAATTTATAATTTTAGGTGAACTATTCCTTTAATATGAATAACTCAGGTCATGCTGTGTTTGGGTTTGTACGCAGTGGGACGGTGTGACATGCTTGGTTAATGACTTGTGGCATGCTACCGGTGTGTGAAACAGGGCACGGTCACCGCTAGTCCTGCCTCGGCTCTCCTGTTTCAATCCCCCGCTTTACCGGGAGGTCACACACTTTCTCTTTGACCTTTCCCACCTTTCACGATCCAATTGTGCTTGTGCGTCCTTTTAACAGTACTAAATTATGAGCTAGTAACACTGGTGCATAATTGCAACATTTTCTTTCTTTTTTTTATGGACTGTAAAGTCCAAAAATAGCTGACGGAAAAACAGCTTGGTGATAAAGAAGAGGTGAAAGATCAAAGAGACGTTACAATACAGGCACAGCTTATTGCCAAGCAACCGGGGAGTTATGTATGCATGTTCTGTCAAAGAAAACCAGAGTCTATATACAGATTGAATACAAAATTTATTTCATGCAAGGTTCATATTTACAGGTTTGTCATTTGCATTATGTATTTTTGCATAAAAGTCCATGCATTTACCTCTCCCCAAGTAATCCCAAAAGTACATTGATTATTTTATTTTTAAAAGACGCTTTTTTTTCTGTTGACTGCACGGTACATCTATATTGTATATTTTCTGTGATTGCGTGTGATTTGCTACAGTGTTAAATGTTTACAAATGTGATATTTACTTGACACATGTATTTACTCCAGATTAATCACATTTGAAGCTGAATTTATGAAAAATATGGGTTTTGTGAAAATAAAGCATCTTTATATAATAGCTGGTATATTAATTGAAATTCTGCTATTTAAATTTGCTTGCTCTGGTTGAGAGAAAAAAATAAAGTAAAAGTGCATTTTTTTCACTATTTGCATCTTAATACATTTGTCAAAAAGTCAGATGGTAAACTCAATTGCTGCTACTAACAGATACAGGGTGTTTAAAACACACCAACAATCATAGTTTGGGGAAAGGCAAAAAAAACAAAAAACAGTTGCTACATATATTGTATGTCATCATAAATGATATCATACTCTGCATCAGATATATTTAAAGAAGCTTTGGGTGAAAACCTTTTTTTCTTACATATTTTCAATAAGCTTACATTGTTTTCTCAGATAGTTTCCCATGCAAGGCATGCAAATGCAAGTGAGGTTTTTCCATTCAACTTTCTATGTTTGGTGATGTGTGCAGAATCATGATTGTTTGGTGTTTCTTCAAACTAAGTTTATCTTATATATGAAATAGCCATTGTCTCATATTTTTTCCTTGATGGTGTCCATAAGCACCTAATGAAAACCACAGCTTAAAACACTCAGGGTTTAGGAAAAAGGAGCAATGAAGGAGAGATAAGGAAGAATGAAGGTGCAGAAATATGAAAGTGAGGAAAGAAATGAGCCTGTAAAGAGAAGGGAAGGTAGATGACACCACTGCATAGGAAGAGAGAAAAATAGAAGGGAAGGGAAGAGAAGGGGAAAAGGAAGAGGAAGAATAGACAGGTAAAGGGAGAAAGGAAAGTGAAGGAACAGAAGAAAGGAGGAAGGGAAGGAGAAGGGCAGAGGAAGAGTTAAAGATGGAGAAAAGAGGAAAGAACAGACAAGAGAAGGGATGAGTAAAGGGGGAGGAAGAGGAAGGAGGAAAACAAGGAAAAAGAAGAAAGAGGAGGAGGAAGGAGAGGTAACTAAGAAGATAAAGGAGAAGAGGAAGAAACAAGGATAGACAGGTAAAGGGAGGAGGAAAGGGAAGGAACAGAAGAAAGGAGGAAGGGAAGAGAAAAGGAAGGAGAAGGGCAGAGGAAGAGTTAAAGATGGAGAAAAGAGGAAAGAACAGACGAGAAGGGATGAGGAAAAGGGGGAGGAAGAGGAAGGAGAAAAACAAGAAAAAAGAAGAAAGAGGAGGAGGAAGGAGAGGTAACTAAGAAGATAAAGGAGAAAGGAAGGGCAGAGAAAGAGGAAAAGGGGGAGGAAGAGGAAGGAAAAATGTGAAAACAAAAAACGATTAGATAGGAGAAAGGATAATATGGTGGAGGAAGGAGAGTTAAGATGAAGATAAAGGAGAAGAGCAGAAAGGAAGAGGAAGGAGAAGGACAGAGGATGAGAAAGGAAAAGAGAATAAGGAGTGGAAGAGGAACTGGGGAAGAGAGCAAAATGAAAGAGAAGAGAAGTTTCAAATGAAGTTAAGTAAAAATGGGAGGAGAAAGGAGGAGGAAGAAAAAGGGAAAAGAATAAGAAAAAAAGAAGGGAGGAGAAGCAGAAACAGAAGCAAATTAGTTGGTGAAGATTAGGAAAAGAGCAGAGAGGAAAGAGAAAGGAGAAGGGTTGAGAATTAGGAAGAGAAGAGAAGAGAGGAGAGGAGAGGAGAGAAGAGAAGAGAAGAGAAGAGAAGAGAAGAGAAGAGAAGAGAAGAGAAGAGAAGAGAAGAGAAGAGAAGAGAAGAGAACTTTGAAATGAAGGAGAGTTTAATGAGAGACGGATGGATGGTACACAGTGTGAGCAGGCGTCCCAGCGCAGCACTGCGGAGCGAGGGCCTCTGATTGGTTAGTTTTGTTGTCCATGCTACAGGATGGATGGGATGGGAGAGTGGACCTGCTGCATGAGACAGGACGGGCTGCAGGGCAGGGCCGACACTGAGGCCACGCCTCCAGACATGCTGCTGTGGCTCCATGGCTTTTCATAACCTTCATTTGAAGAGAAAAAGGGCTTTCAGTAAAACCTCAGACTCTCCTCCAAGGCTTGCTTGTGAATAAATATGATTATTGGACAGATAAGCTGAGGTGTGTGTGCTGTATGTGGTGTTGGCACAGATTAGATTTGGTTAGTGTTGCCCTGACATGTACTTATGTTCATGATTAGCCAGTTGACATTGACTCGTTGCCAAGTCAACTGCATCATCCTCCATGCGTTCTATGCTTCAAACTGTCTACTGCATGCATAGAGTGGTTTCACAGTGCTTTACAGCCCAACACAGGTTCAGAGAGACATCAAAGAACTCAGCCAGACTCGTCAGCCCGACAAGCGACAACCATACGTGTATACCCAGTTTATTGGTAACTGTTACAAGATAATGCTAGTTCTGTTAAATATAGGGCAAACTACAGGGCTAACAGAAGTATTTAATTTGTATCTTAATTCTTTCGTATCCTTAAGTGTTGCTCAAGGTCTTACCTTTATTATAAGAGTTAAGGAAAGAGTTTGATTCTTAATAGTCCTGGCCAAGTCTTATCTTGACTACCCTGTTGAAAAGACCTGCATTGTTTGTATTACGCATACTAGTCCCTACAAAACTTCTTAACTAGCCTACCCAGCAAGTCTTCCTCAATCATCCAGCATCGAGAGAACGACCAGCACCTAACCAGCCTGGTTGAGCATGGGAATTTATGCTGGTAAGCTTGTCTTTTCAATAGGGTAGCATGGACTTGCTAATGTTACCTGTTTGCTGTCATTGTTATAAATTACTACAGAGAGCTTCTGACTGGCTGAGTTCTTGTCATGTGACCACATGCCCCATATCCCATGCTTCATCTCTTGTGAGATTCACCATTACCAGGACCACCCGCCATTGTGAATCTGCATGCAAACAAGCACACTGCTAGGCAATATACTGAACCTTATTCATTTAATGAATAAAACCATCAATTTTTTTCCATCATTCACTTTTTCATTTAAAATTGGACCCTTACATAACGGTCCACTGAATCTGCCTGAAATACGGCAATAAAGCATACTGCATTCGCATGAACACATAAAGAAAAACTGGCACTGCATGTTCTTCTCAAAGATCTTGTTCTGACTGAGCTAAAAATCAAGAGGCCCATTGAAGGCTCACTTGGATAAGTTATTTCTATCGCAGCTTTTCCTGTCAACCTTGGGGTAACGGCAGACCTGAGGAGCTATCAGACAGCGAGAAAGAAGGCTGAGTGACAGTCGGTCGATTTGCACCGAAAGAGCATCTTTTATTGACAGCTGCTCCACTTTAAGACACAGCACTAGCAGTGCTCTGACGGGTAGCAGTGATTGGCTGGTTACGTACCCTTCCTGACTCTCCCCCCCATGTGATTGGCTCGTTCTCCTCCGGAAGTGAGCAGGAAGCAGGGTCTCTCACGGTCCACGGGGCTGAAGACTTCCTCTGGCGACACCGTCTGGTCGATGTGAGGACAATCCTCATTGGCCAGGGCAGCTTTAGATGGCTCCCCGTTCACTTTAAAATCTCCATTCACAGGCAAAGAGAGATGACTCATTACAGATTGATGCAAGGCGTGCAACACGCCAATACATCCTGAAAGCCAAACCGCTCACAAAGTTCAGACCTGATGATATTTAAATGACATTACTGCAAGAAAGACTGATGCTTTTCCAACCATGCATGATTTTGTACCTAGTCAAATGGATTTGATCTAGCGATTTGATCTAGCATTTACAAACATTAGGAAACCAAATTTTCCTGCAATATCATGACCTAGATCAGAGGTAATCAACCCTTTTGAGTTTAGCTCCAACCTTAATCAAACACACTTGAACCAACTAATCATTTTCAGTATTATTTTTACATTGTTGGAGCAGGGTTGACATTTTAAATTACACCTAGGAGCAGAAATAAATACTCCCTACCTAGATGTAAGAAATTTGACTTCTATTGTATTTCTGCATTAGACGGTTTCCCAAGTAGGGAATGCATCAATCTGGATGCCCGAAAGTAGAACTGGACTTGTCTCTCTGAAATTCCCTTTAGTCAACAGAATGTCTTCATCAAAGTGTATTGCAGCAAGTCAAAAGTCATTTTCCAAACAATTCAGCATCATTCACAAATCCTTTCCCCTCTACATCCTTAATAGATACCATGCCCTTTCATGCCAATGTAAACAAACAAGAATAAATCTTGATCACAGTAGAAGCATCCAACTGCAATTGCAATTCAGTCAATCTAGTCAATCCAGGGCTCAGCATATCAAAATCATTATCTTTAAGTAAAAGCGTTGCTCTATTTAAACATAGACCTGAACTAAAACACTTTGTCTCCTTGTCCAAAAAGTCCATCTATTGAAACTAAGCTGTAGAAACGCTTTGCAAAAACATGACCACCAACATTAACTCATCCGAGTTCAGCAAACTGACTCATTAACATGTGGCTAAGTAACAAGGAAGTGCTAAAGGGATTGTTTGTAAGTCTTAAGACCGGGACACACCAAGCCGAAGTCAAAGAACTAGCGGCGACAAAAGCCGACTATTTGTTGCCTCTCGTCGGCTGCGTCTCGACCAAAAAGCTGCGTTTGAATACACCAATTACACTAAAGGTGACTGTCAGCTAGCATGTGCGTTCTGCGGCTGCGTGTAACTAAATATCTGTCTATTTCAGCAGGTATCAATAGTCTATTTTCGTCATTCAAGAAAGGGAAACCGAATACAAATCGTAAACAAAGCAGTGCTTGCTTATCATTTTGAATATCAATCACGCTGATTACTTCCTTCAATCCAATCGTCTCATGTTATTATGATAATATTAGTGCATTCGAATGTTCAGTTAAGATGACGTAAAATTATAACAGCCATCTGTCTGTACCGTCTTGACTTCTTAGCTTGCTTTCATCACTTTTGCTTATATTCTCATGCACTGACTCTAAGCTGAACAGCCAATTAGAGTTCTCTCTCTCACCAACTCCCCGACACCGATTCAACATGCTGAATCAGCCCAAAAAACCTAGACAGCGTCCGACTAGAGCCAACACACTGATAAAACTAAGCCGACTGATACTACAACGGCCCGACATTGCCCGACATCGGCTTGGTGTGTCCCGGCCTTTAAAGGTACAGTAGCAGGATAAAGGCCAGAAATAGGTTATATAATGGTAAAACCAAATCAGTGACGCTCTGGGAAAACAAAATTATGATATGACTCCTTTATGGTTAACAAACAGATTCTAAAATATTAGTTCCTACCTTGGTATTTGATCTCGGAAACCTCTTCCTGTGCCAGGGGGCATGCTTCGCTGTGCGTGCTGGGTCGTGGGGAGTTAATGGCTGACTTGCAGTAGTTAGGAGACCCCAGTTGAGGTGCCCGTGGGATATGCTTATTTTTTTTCTTTGGTAGTTTTTGTTTCGCCATGGCTAGGGAGTAGTACATGCCGAAGTTGTTGACAATTACAGGGACAGGCATGGCGATTGTCAGCACACCTGAAAGCGCGCACAGTGCGCCCACCAGCATACCAGACGTCGTCTGAGGGTACATATCGCCATAGCCAAGGGTTGTCATTGTTACCACAGCCCACCAGAACCCAATGGGGATGTTCTTGAAGTGTGTGTCGTTACTAGCGTCGGGATCATTGGGGTTTCTTCCGATACGTTCGGCATAGTAGATCATAGTAGCAAAGATCAAGACTCCGAGTGCCAGGAAAATGATGAGGAGGATAAATTCATTGGTACTGGCACGCAGTGTGTGCCCTAGTACCCGCAAACCCACAAAGTGTCGTGTCAACTTGAAGATACGGAGAATTCGAACGAATCGCACCACACGGAGGAAACCCAACACGTCTTTCGCTGCTTTGGAGGGGAGTCCGCTCAGCCCCACCTCCAGGTAGAAGGGGAGGATGGCCACAAAGTCAATGATGTTGAGGGTGTTTCTGACAAACTTTAATTTGTTAGGACAGGTAGTCACTCGGATCAGAAACTCAATAGTGAACCACACAACGCAGACACCCTCAACGTAGGTTAACTGCACCATGGTCTCCGGCTCAAGGATGACTTGCACCAGAGTTTCATTGCCGACCTTATTGATATATGTGTGGTTGACGATGGGATTGAAGGCCTCATGAGTCTCCAAACAGAATGTGGTAATGGATACCAAAATGAAGAACAAAGATGCAAATGCTACCCACTGTGAGAAAAAGAGAGAGAGAGAGATTATGTAAGACCTTAAAGAAATAGTTTATCCAAAAATGACAATTCTTTCAATATTTAATCATCCTAATGTCATTCCAAACCTGTATGACTCTTTCATCCGTGGATTACAACAGGGGAAATTTTGGAGGAATGAACTGGTCTGTTGTCTAATGTCTAATCTGATAGCTTTGATAGAATACATGATACGTTGATATTTGTATGGTGCTTTAAACCTCATTCCCTATTCATTGTAACTGCATGGAGCAAAGAGCGATCAATACAATACTTCAAAATCCTCTTTTTGTGTTCCACCAAAGAAAAACGTTATACAGGAACAACGCTAGGATGAGTAAGTGACAGAATACCTTAAATGTTTGTTCAGTGAATTCCTCAAAAAAACAGCTGTAAAACACATGTGCGCTATAAATAGGTTTTCCCAACTTCCCAAAAATGAATCCAATTACAACACCATGAAAACACTAATTGCACATAAACACCCATTTCAGCAGAATTTAGAGGAAGTGCACGTGATAATGTCACGTCTTGAGTTTCTCAACATGCTACTGAGAAGTGCCACGTCAACAAGCGGGGGGCTTAATAGAAGTACAGTGCTGAAACTCAAGGTCATTGTGCGCTCTCAAGGACAGCATAGAATGACAGAAAGGCACCGACATAGCTCCCCTCCATCACTCTGGGATAAATTTAGCCATAGTTCCCCTCACCAGGGATTTCTGGTCAGCCTCTGGCAAGGTTACCACACAGATTTGGTGAGATGGTCCCTCAAGTGTTTTGAAAGAGGATGGGAAAGCTTCACCATTTACACTGCAGCTCACTGTAAGAGAGAACTACAAGCATGGACAGATGGAACTGGATTTCACTAGGGGAGCCCCACCACAGGATGACGGAATGATGGAATTACATAAGTGCTAGTTGGCCATGTTTTCCCTAGCGTGGGATCTTCTGGCAACTGTGAAAGGCACCATCCATTATGTATATTGATTACTTTGCTGAAATAAAATAGTTAAGACTATGAATCTCAATGACAAATCTTCCATCAGCATATAATAGGGGTGGAATAATGCATTCATGCAACAAATAAGAATTCAGTGCATTCTTGGAATTTAATAATTCATCATAATCCCTACTACTATATTTTCTAGGGGGGAAAAAATATGTTGGTTGATTGGTGCTTGCCAGTGCAAAAGTCACTACCACAATGCTAGGGTGTTCTGATTGGTTGCTTACCAAGTTTCTGTTGCTCCCTTAAAGGTGCAGTAAGTGATTTCTGAGAAACGCTGTTTAAAGTGGATTGGACCGAGCACCACTACAAACTAGCCAATCAGCAGTAGGGGGCGTGTCCACTCATGATGGGGGAGGAGAGAGAATGAGCAAGAGGGAGATTTGAAGAAAGATTGCTGAAAGAGAGATGGCTGAGAGACATTACAAAACAGAAAAGGTCAGAGGAATATCACTGGGAAAAAATAAGGATTGTGATCAAGCAAGAGCTTTAGGACCTGCATTAATACTGGAAAAGCTTTCCAGCGCTGCACTCATCCACTCTTGCATTGCGTGTTTGCATTTTGGGGGTGGAGCAATGAAGGGAGGGGTGTGTTTGTTTGGGTTGATTTCAAATATCAAGTGTTCAACAATGATTCTCAGAAATCGCTTAATGCACCTTAATGAATGGGATTTTCTCACCCATTTTATCTTCTGCTAGGCAAGAATCGTGAATCAGATCACTTAGAAGAGTATTAGCATTACTCATCCTAATAATCTGCACGATTTTATTTTAGGAATTATTCATGCCATTTGCACAAACAATACAAGTCACAAGCCAAAGTTTAATGCTTACAGTTAGGAGCTTGTTCAAATCACTAACCCCAAATATGAACAATGCATTAGTAAACACCACTACCAAATGCATTACATGCTCATTTCTGATTATTCCATTCAAAATTATACCATTCTTGTCCTATTTTCAATTATAAGAATCTACCATTCTAGATTCTGGGGTTAAAGAAGAATTTTTGCTACTTTTTATTCTTCACTCAATCGATTAAACAATTGACTCATGCGCTAACTCATGACCAAATTTCATTGCATCATTTAGTAAAGGATCATAACTGAAATGAATTACAAATTATTTGTAATTTATGTTACAAGTATATGCGTTTACAACATGCAAGCTAGTATCAAATAACAATTGTTCATATACCATGTTTTCATGAAGTTTCAAAGCATTAATACACCTTCTCTACACAGATCTGCTTCTGGTTTTGGCGGCTGGCAACACCTTTCAGTTCTTCGCTTCCTTCTATCACACAAATTCTTCTTCCACAGGCAGTTTATAACTGGGTCAGCCAGTGCTTAGTCTAACAGACACTATTCCCTAGATGTGCTTCATTTCCTGTGTTTGAGGGGAGGAGAAGCGTTTTGTCTGAGGAAGCCCTACGAGCACATACACAAAAACGCACATAAATAAGGGCTTTTCGCCAGTCAGATCAGATCAATTTGACCTGTAGAAAAGGCTGTTGAGTTATGGAAATGGAGGAAAGGGAGCAAAAAGCATATTATTCCATTGATGCACGTCCAATTTTACACACCTCTCTATGCATACAATGCCTTTTATTTTCTCAAAAGTGAGGAGTTATCATCTTATAGATGAGCACCTGGAACTTGGGATTTTCACAAGTGCTTTCCAGTTTTGTATGCAACATGTATCATGCGGTCAGTGAACGGACTAGGGCGGTAAAAAGCAGTTAATAATTCATCAAGGTAAGACATGGATTACATAATCACTACTCCTTTTTTCTCTCTCTCTCTTTGTCTCTCTCCCTCACAGAACCCAGTGGCATTTTCATTTTTTGTCAAAATAAACAAATGCGACATATATATCACTACAAATATTTGTACGAAAAAAAAACTCTTATTTAATTGCTGAATCACTTTTGCTCTCCTCAAATCGAGAGTCGAAAGCACATTCTCACGACCTTGCAAATCCCAGAGGGCAAAAGTCTGATCCATGAGAACGTTTTATCCTCACTCTCCCATTGATCAAGATAAGCACAAGAACAGCTTGATCCTCTTGATCTCGGGGGACACAACATGATCCGCTTCTCCCCATCTGCCCTCTCATCACACATTGATGACTTGAAGTAACAGTCCATTTTATGTTTCTTCTCTCCACAAAAATGAACAAATACAGCTGGTAAAACATCAGCTATAATAATATTAAATGTGTGCATATGCTGCTTTATTGATTCAAAATATATTAATTTGAGCTCCAAAGATGAACAAAAGTCTTACGGGTTTTGGAACAACATGAGGGTGAGTAAATTATGTCAGAATTCATTTTTTTGGGTGAACTAGCCCTTTAATAGAGCTTCAGAGTCTTGATCAACTTTCTGGCACTCTATCATTCAGTGAATCTAGCGCTTTAACACATCCATAGGGACGTTGACTGCGCTGCGGACATATTGATGGTCGTTCCAAAGAGTCGTCATTTGCAGTCATTTAGTATGAGTTTAAGAGCCCATTTTCATGCAGCCTTTGAAAAAAAACGTGCGAGCTGCAGAACTGGGAATGTTGAAACTCACTTAAAGTGCTGGTAACTGAATTAGTTGGTGGGCGGCCCGGCGCTGATTCATTCTGTGAGTGCATGTGTGTATGAACCAATGTGTTGCTGTGATGCTAATACAGCTGAGATGTGTAAGTTCTCATTAAACACACTCACACACACGCACACCCCAACCATGCAGACTAATGAGTGACTCGCGATTTGATAATTACTGTGAGGATGAGTCTGGATAAGTCTACATTCATACAGACAGAGTCCAATAAGCCTCGTCTGTTCACTGTTCGCTCGTATTTACGGCACAGTACTCCGTAAAGTTGACCCTTATACTGTATTCCCTTTCACAAAAGAGTCCAGGGTTCTAAACATGGGGTTTAGACAATGACTGGGGTTTAGACTCATGTTGCAAAATAAAATATTATTTTGACCTGGGAAAGGACTTACTTTCCCTTATATCTCAGAAAAACATGTCCAGAGGCCAGTTGCATAAACATAGCCTTAAGAATCTTGCTGAATCCAAAAGCACTTACTGTCTGGGAGAAGGATATATAAATATATATCATATCAATTTGACCCAGAAATTTCAGTTATTTTTAGATTTTATATTCACTCGCTCCCAGGTGTTACTGTTAAAGAATGACACAACACATTATCAACTGCAGAGTGGCATCTGTTGTTTGTAAGGCAAAGTACAAATTAGCAAACATCTGAAAACAACATGATCCTATTTCCTATTATATTTCAAAAACATGAAACTAAGACAGAATCTACCTTTCACCTGATCCCGCAGGTACAGTTCTGTAGCATCATCATTTTAAGAGAGGTCCAACACCAGGTTTGCAACAGTTTTCTCAAGTAGCATTTCATCTATCTGTTTTAGTACACACAAACAGAAAACATGTGTTTTCACAAAATGAACTCAATATCTAGTTCATAAAACATTGCAATGGTGCCTGCTAACCACATCATAACCACATTTCTACAAAGACAAGAATGCATGAGATATTGTTTTTATTTTATTTTATATTACTTTGTTTTTTTATTTATTTTTAAAAACAGCATATGCATTATTCTTTTTTTAATAAAAAAAAAATGAACAAAACCTCAAGCAATCTTGCCCTTGATTGTCCATTTCTAACTCTCAGAAGCCAAAACATTTTCTTGTACAACATGCTTCATCCTTCCCAGGCTTCTGTGCTTTTAGTTTAGACAAAGATAAAGAAAGATGTCAGTTGTGATCACAGCAAGTAACTGAG
This sequence comes from Semotilus atromaculatus, assembly GCA_031834385.1. Classification (NCBI taxonomy): domain Eukaryota; kingdom Metazoa; phylum Chordata; class Actinopteri; order Cypriniformes; family Leuciscidae; genus Semotilus; species Semotilus atromaculatus. The sequence goes on from JAULUF010000027.1 coordinate 17,184,063, forward strand.
TTGTCAAGTTCTAATGTAATTAAGATATTCTTCCTGATGGAGACGACCTAAAAATAACTCAATACAATTGACTTGACTTTCCCCAGAGAATCTAGTAAGAAAAAGCCACATGCAATGCAGTTTACACGGATGATCACACACACCACCTCTGCACACGCAGTCTAGCCATGACTTCAACATCCCAATTCATTCATCTGAAATGTGCTGTGTGTTCTCCAGCCGCCTGCACTTGAGATGCAGAGAGGAACTGCATTTAGAAAACGTGGTAAAAATTCTCCAGCACGTTGACAGAGATGCATATTTGATGCAGAAACCCAATTTTCCCATCATGCATCAGTGATTACTCAGACTTTTTCAGATTATCTACACTGTACAAAGGCTTGGAAAAGCTTGGTTTTGAAAAAAGTATCTTAGGCTCACCAAGGCACCATTTATCTGATTAATAATACAGTAAAAAAAATTAAATATTATTACAATTTAAAATAACTGTTTTCAATTTGAATATGCTTTAAAATGTGATTTATTCCTGTGATCAAAGCTGAATTTTCAGCATCATTACTCCAGTCTTCAGTGTCACATGATCCTTCATAATATGCTCATTTGCTGCTCAAGAAACACTTTATTTTTTATTTTATTTTTTTGTGGAAACTATCAGTATACATTTTCTTAAGGATCATGTGACACTGAAGACTGGAGTAATGATACTGAAAATTCAGCTTTATCATCATAAGAAAAAAGTAGGCCTACATTTAAAAAAATATTAAACAGTTATTTTAAATAGTAATAATATTTCACAATGTTACCGGTTTTACTGTTTTTTTTTTTTATCAAATAAATGCAGCCTTGGTGAGATTAAGAGTCTGATTTCAAAAGATTCCAAACTTTTGACCAGTTGTGTAAATCATAAATCCTGGCTGCAGACTATCTCCATAAGCAGATTCATCAAGCCATTACTGCTTGATTTGCTACGAGGCAGCATGGTTCATGTTTCTCAGTGGCGCTGCCAGGAGTTTTCCTCAACTCCAGCGGCTCTCCGCTTCGACAGACAGGGTCGGACAGCCTGGCTCCTGGCAGAGCGGCCCCGAGCCAAATGAATAATACATTTCCTTCTAGAAAAACAGTCTGACCTACACTTTTACTTGTTTAAAAGCATTGTCTGCATTCAAAACCTACCCGAAACTATTCTATGTCTAAGTTCATTGCACAGTCTGCCCATTTAGATCTTGGAGGACGTCCATGCCCTGCTCCGTATAGTCAGTAGACCTGACCCATATTAACCTGGCTGCCAAAACTCGAGGAAATGCTGGGATGGCGCTCATCTCTGATTAAGAGCTTATAGGTTCCTGCTGAGAGCGGTTGATGGGACAGTGGTGCAGGAAAAGAGCTGACATTTTAAAATGAGCCAATGAAATGGCCATGAAATCTCAAGGGGAGTGTGTCTTTTACAGCACATTGCCCTTAAATACGTTATGTGCATGCATCTTTAGTGTTTGCGTGCCTTGGGGTTGTTGTGTATGTGTGTCTGTGCTTACATTTGTCTTTAGGGGTGAGGTGGCTGCTTGTCACACATCAAAACAGCCGGGCTGCCGTTAGTGGCAGCTTGCTCTTGAACAAAACATGATCTGTATAGACAAGCAAGGATGTGAGCAGTCTTTATTTCCAACCCCAAAGTCAGTCAGCAGATCACAGACGCTAGAGCATAAACTTTCATCAAGCAGAGGAACCAACTAAGCTGCACTGTGGTAAAGAATCACCAACAAACGGAATTATTATACCAGAAACTGTGGTAATGCATAACATCACTTATGGTCCATCTCACGGCTGGTTTTATCTCACGAAAGAGAAGGTGGGTACTATTTCAAGGTCACCCAGAGATGTGGGATGCGCTCAGAGATGTGATCACCTAGAGTCTCAGTATCTCACCACAATTCGGGAATTGGGCCATTCCATAAAAAGAGAATCTCAAGATCAATATGATACAAGTAAACAATGACTTGTAAAAACTGACACCATCTTTTGCTATGGGTTTTACACTACAAAAAAAATATTCCCAACATTCCTATTCCCAGTCTATATATATATACAGTATATACACTGTATATATTAACATGTATTAAAATGTTTTATATTTTATTTAGAATTATTAAAAATGATTACATTTAGCTTGAGACATTTTCCTTTGACAGAATGTTTAAAATCTTGCAGAAATTGATTTTGCATAAACTAGTTTACTCATTTATTTACTTACCAAAAATCTCCTTTTTAAATGGCAAAGACCCGTTTTGTGGAATGACCCAGTTGACATGGCTGTATCTATCACTGATTTCACAAACGATCAATCAAACTCAAGACTCACTGATGGGCTCATTAGGATCATTTGACCCTCGATGGTCTGCAAAAGGTGTTGGGTTATGCTTAAGCTGGTTTGCTGGTCTGTAGGCTGGTTTTAAGCTTATATTTTTTTAGAAAGCATATAATAGCACTTCTCAATGAACTCACCCGTGCGTATTTTGAGGAATACGGGTCTTCAAAGAGCGCCCACGCCTTCTTCTGCCACCTGCTCCAGCGCCCGGACCTGTTATCGGGCGAGTCGCCTTGCGCCAGTCTCCGGGTCATCTCAACACCCTCATCCCCCTCGGCTGCCTCAACGACCCCCTCAGGCTCCGGGTCTTCATGACCGAGGTCGAGAGCACCCCCGGCGAAGCTGTCCAAAGCCTCCTCCGCCTCTCGATGCTGCCGGTAGGTCATCCAACAACACGGTTCCACATCCGTCTCGTCGATCCCCCAAAACGCCAGCTCCTCCTCATACAAGGGTCCGCACACGTCCGCCGGGCAATGCAGCTTGCCAGTGCGGTAATAGTTAAGGATGTGGGCGAAAACGCCCGGGTGCCGGTCGAAGAAAAACTCTCCGATGTTCGCATCATAATCGAAGTTGTTAGGCGCGTCGGGCTCCGCCAGCCAGGAAAGCCGAGTGCCGGGCAGGGTGCGCAGGGTGCTGCGGTACGTCTGGTGCTTGATTCCTCCGACGTTGATCACGATGCGATCCTTGTCGTCCCCTTGGCCCATCGCGTCCCTCTCTAGTCATATCTCCAGCCCACTGACCGTCATCATACCGCTGGGACCCATGTTCAGAAAATTCAAAGAGTGCAAATATGTTTACGGTTGTGCCAGGTGCGCGTCAAAGTGTCCAAGCCACAGTCAGATCAACAATGGAAACCCAAAACCCCTTCATGCACTTGAATGACTTCTAAGAAAAGATACGAACGCGTTTTCCTTCAAATAACCCAATATCCTGACCCCTGGCTCGGGTTTGAGGGTGCAATACAGGTTTTTTAAGGTGACGCTGAACGGACAGCACCACTCATCCGTCGAGCCTTCATAACTCCAGTGTTCCTATTGTGTTAAAGCTTCCCCACGTCCGTTTTCTTTAAGAGCAAACAGACAAACCACCAGCATCAGATCTCGTCTCCAGCTATTCTAGTGGCTTTCCAAAAGATATGCAGAATCGATGGTGCTCCCATTGAGGCAGAGCGCTTGAGATGACGGTGTTGGAAGAAACAGGCAGCGCAGCAACAAGGGAGGGTCTTTCATTCACAATACAGAGCTCAATCTAAAATGTGTTTCTACGAGAACAAAAACGCAACACGTTCTCCGGGTGGACCACACTGTGTATGGCAAGCCGTTTTAACATAGTTCTAGTATCCATTGTTGTGTTACTAGAACTACTGAAAATATCACTGTGCAATGCATTCTTTGACCTTCAAGACATATTTAAACATAAATGCTTTCATAAATGATTCAACAACTATTTAAACAACTTTAATTTAGCAGTGCTGTCAAATCAATTAATTGCATTTAAGATAAAAGTTTGTTTATATATGTATAGTACTGTGCAAACGTCTCAGGCACATTAGTATTTTAGACAAAAAATGGATTTAAGACAGTTATTTATATATTTTGCTGTAGTGTGTCAGTAGGAAATATCAGTTTACATTCCCAAACATTCCTTTTGCCATTAATTGTAATAATCCAGTGAGATTTGTGTATGCACAAGGAGTCTTACAACAGCCGATCCACACGGAGATCTGATCTCACCATCATTGAGTCCATACATGAAGAAACAGAAGAAACTCAGACAGAATAAATCCAGAAGAACTGCAGCAACGTCTCCAGATGTTCAGGATCGTGACCTGTTCACACTTGAATCGGATGTTGTATATGGGGTGAATTCAGGTTCATTGGGACACATTTTACCATTGAGATGAAAACGTGTCCCAATCAGTTTACAATATATACAAGTAGTTTACAGTCTAGAAGAATACAGTCTAGAAGTCTATTATAGGAAATAATTAGTATAGCCTACTAAAACTGGAATAGATACCAGCAACCAAACTGAGACTTTTTTTCTTTTTTGAAGTTGTAAATACAACTAAGATTACTGGTTTATGTTTGACAACAAAATACTTTTTCAGTTTTTCTACTTCAAAATTTCACATTTTATTCAACGTGTTACTTGCTGTTTCTTTGTAATTATTTGTGAAATTGTCTAGCAATTTTCAAATGAAAATGGTTTCTAAAACATATTTTTCAGTGCATTGAAATACATATCAAGTCTGAAGTGAATGTTAATATTTGAACAACATATATCCAATAAACAGTTACTATAAGAATAGTGACTGAATGTGATGAATATCTGTAGCCTAATGAATTGAAAAAGAGTCACCGTAGATTAAAAAAAAAATTGTACTAGTAGCATAACAATAGACAGTTTTAAATCATTCATTTTAAAACAGCTTGTCATGCACACGGTGTCCTATTTGTATGAGCAGCAGGTAACCTTCTGTTAATGCTGGAGCTCAGCTTGTGAACTGCTCCGGCTCGACGAAAATCAGAGCACATTTGCCTGGGAGGCATGTATGACCATGTGCGTGAGGAGAGTTGACTGGGGACAGGGTAATTTGTTCAATTTCAGTGACATTTGTGTGCTGCAATCTCACTGTGCCTTATGCAACTCTGAATTCATTACTGAGAAAAGCTTTTATTTTTCTATTAAGTTTTAGGCGGATCAGGGACCAGACACACCAGCCCTCAAGTGGAGCCACTGCAAGTATACAGTAGAAGTAGAAATGCCATTAAAATAGATTTTAAGATGTTGATACATATCGAAATTGACTAATGTATAGCCTAAGTGTAAATCTTTTTGTCTGTATTGGTATTTCTGAGCTGTGACAGCCTGCAATGCTTCCTTTCTGCCTATAGGTGGAACCAACGTGTTAGTATTTTATTGTAGACAAATAATATTTTACAGGTATATTCTAATTAAATATCTAGACACATAAAAAAAGCAAAGATAACTTTTATTCAATATTCATCTTGGCCCAATTTTACTTTTCAAAAAAGACTGTGCCTCTTTAGAAAATATAAAAAATAAGAAAGCAAATATAACTTTTAAAATGTAACTGTTCTCATTGTCTATATTGTCTTTAGAATAGTCTAAAAAATATAAATATTAAGTCCATATTGTTGATTAAATATACAACAATAAACTATTTTCCTCTAATGAATAAAAGTCAAGAATGTTCAACTGCTAATGCAAAATAATACATGATGATAAATGATATTTATCATGTAAAATGCTTACTTTGTTTTATTTTTTAACTATTATTTTTACATTGCTGATGTATCCAGGAGAATATAGAGATTGGAGTAATAAATACAAATTCCTATGGTATATGTTCCTGGCATTTTAAAGGTTCATTTTGTAACAAATCTTACTGTTACTGTATGTTCCAGTAGAAATTTCATAATACACAGTTTCACAATAGACACTCTTTCGCCTTTTGCAAAGTTTTTTATATGTATATTTGTCCAGTTCTCCTTATGAAAGTAAACATCTCCAATGAACAAGCTATCTTTGTCATACTGTAGGCCTAAGTGTCCTCAACTTCTTGGAAACATCTCTCATTTATCTCTCTCTCTCTCTCCCACACACACACACACACACCTGTCTGGAAGTTTCTAACATACTACACACATTCTGCAAAGGCGTAAACCAGTCGACCTATCCGAACCCTCATACAAACCAAAGTTTCAATTCCAGCCAATAGACGACGAGTAAATCATCACCTCCCACCTGCCGCTGTGGATTAGTGATGCTCAGTCAAACTCATTTTTGCGAATCGGTTCTTTCAAACAGTTCATTTTAAAGAACCTGTTCAAAAAATCGTTTAATCAATTCTCTTACGCAAGTACTTCATCAAGTGATTCCTTCTGAGTCCTGACATGACGGCGTGGCATTTATACATGCTCTAAACATCAAAGTCATACAGCCTTTAGGCGCACATCACAGTTTATTACGTTTTTATAGGCAATTACATTTTATTAAGGAGTTTATTGTAATTCAATGTGTCAATGACTCCGCTCATAGAACAGTTATTTACAACATATTGGCCTATATGTGAATTATGTACATTAGACAATACTAAAAATATTCACCCGTTCGGGGTTTGAGTGAGTGCGTTTAGGCCTATGCTGCCTGTCTCATAACAATAAAAAACAGCTAATTCTAACAATTAATCAAAGCTATAATATCAAATTAGCTATAATATAATTTACATGATATTTGAAATAAATAAGATTTTGACAGGTGAGATCTCAGTCAAGACAAGAGCGAAAATCCTGTTGCCGATCGTGATTTGCATTAACCGTGACGTGAGCTAACCCGATAAAATAACAATTTAGGCCGTTTTTCGTGACTTACATTCAGACCTTTTGTAATATTAATAATTAATAAAGTCTGAGTCATAGGTCTGAGTGTGCATAAACGTTACTTTGTTGTTGTTGACTCGAGAACCGCTCTGACAGATTCAGACCGTTTCGTGAACGAGTCAGACTGAACTGAATCATTGAGAAGATTCGACTCTTAAAAATGATTCATTCACGAATTTGACACACCGCTATCGGTTTATTATGGCCGCGCTCTAGGATGTGTGGCTCATCAGGGAAACTTTGTATCGTTCGTTAACGGGGTCTATTTTATTTATGTCTACCATTTCAGCGGGTATTATGCTTATAAACCTCCATCGACTTTTGCGCCGGTCTTTCGGTGCCAGACGGCCGTTTTTAGCGAGTTTATACCACACTCAGCGGGGAGTGTACGGTTTCAGACCGAGAGAGACTCCAGAGAGAGACGATGGGTTTCCGCAGATCTCAGGTTGACTTGTTTACAGATTGTAAACTGCATTTGATGTCTGTATATGGTTATGCTTTCAGCTTTAGTAGCAGCTATAGGCGACTTCTTCTTAACGTAGCATACGTAAACCTACAGAAAGATTAGAGATGTAACTGTTATATTAGCAAGATCTGCAATACTTTAGTGTATGGAGGAGCATATTGATTTATTCACTGGTTGTTTTATGTAAACAGATCACGGACTGGCGAGATTGGTGGAGGCCTATCGAGCACATGGACACAAAGCAGCTCTAATTAACCCCTTACTTCCCCAGACTCCTGTGCTGGACAGCGTGCCGGAGATCAGCCTGCTGAATGGGGCTGTTCATGGGGTCCTCAACACTACTGGTTAGTTTCTAGTTGTTTCCTGGCTGGTTCATAGTTTTGAAATTGATCTTAAACTATACGTCTTATTAAAGGAATGTTCCGGGTTCAATCTCCGTTAAAGGGATAGTTCACCCAGAAATCCAGTCATCATTAACTCACCCTCATGTCGTTCCCATCCGTAAGACTTTCGTTCAACTTCGGAACAAAAATGAAGATCTTTTTGTTGAAATCTGAAAGATTTCTGTCCCTCCATAGACAGCTATCAAACTTCTTTGACGCTTCGAAAAGTTCATAAAGAGATACTAACAATAATCCATACGAATTGAGCGATTAGTCCAAATTTTCATTTGTGGGTGAACTAACCCTTTAATATCTGTGATATGTTTTTATACATCATATATGGCCTATATTCAAAATAAATAATTTCCACATTTCCTTTTTTTACAGTACAGTACAGTACAGCATTACAGTATTTTTTACTTAAAATATTATTATACATTTAACATTTTTGTTATTTCTTTAAAAATTCCAGGATTGCGGCATTTTGGGAAAGCCGAGGCGACGGCTGAAGAGGTCATGGCCTACCTGGAGAGAACGTACTGTGGGGGAATCTCAGTGGAAACCGCTCAGCTCCAGAGCATACAGGAAAGAGAATGGTTCGCTGACCGATTTGAAGAGCTCAAGAAAGAGGTGTTTTCACCGGAAGAGAGGAGACAGCTGGCTAAACTAATGCTTGAATCACAGGTAAGACAACCATTTACATTTAGGCACTTTTATTGTGCTTTGCATGCCCCATGACATCTGTTACATCATGATAGCCTATCAATCATTGCATAGCCTACTTGCTTTCAGTGGCATCAGCAATTCTACATCTTCTCTGTTCTCTTTTTAAAGGAATTTGACCACTTTTTAGCCACTAAATTTGCCACTGTGAAACGATATGGAGGTGAGGGAGCAGAGAGCATGATGGGCTTTTTCTACGAGCTCTTCCGCTCTGCGGCGTACAGTGGAGTGACAGACGTGGTCATGGGAATGCCTCACCGTGGACGTCTCAATCTGCTCACTGGAATTCTGCAGTTCCCTCCGGAGGTTAATTCATAATTTATATAGGTAGCAAACTAGACAGTCTGCCTTAATGTACAGTTACGTATACTGACTGTACAGGGGGCTCCACACAATGAGACCACGATGAAAATCTGGGGTTCTTGTTTGAATTTAAACCTGGGAATGAACAGTTTAAGGATATTGAAAAATTTCATTAAAAAAGAACTGTGCTGAAAATGAGTAAATCATAATATTTGTTTTTATATAGCTCCTTCAAAGGTTGCTTTTCAGCAAGAATTCAAAGAGTTAACGTTTAGCGGGAGTGAGTTACTTTCGGTTTCCAGTGAAGACCCAGCACATTGTAGGCAGTGACACTTTTTTTTTTTCTAACAAATAAACAAGTTTCTCGGCCTAGGTAACACGAAGTTTGAGTAAACGTTTTTCGTGTACTTTTGACATCATAATAACACTGAGCGGGTTGAAAATCGGCAAAGTTATACTTCAAATCGTTTTTGCACATATCAAATACTAAGATAGTTAATGTAAAGGGTACATGCAAAGGGTACATTTTGTATCAAATTTGAAAATGCTAAGTTTTTTCGTTAGTTATCTCAGACTTGTACATGTCTGTGTTTTGTTATTTGATAATTTGTTGTAAGTGATGAGTCTTAAAGGGATTGTTAATGCAAAAAATGAAATTTGTCATCATTTACTCACCCTCATGTAGTTCCAAAACTTCTGTTGAACATAAAATAAGACATTTTGAATAATTTACTTCCATTGTATGGACAAAAAATACTTGAGATATTTCTCAAAATATCTACTTTTATGTTGCACAGTAGAAAGAAAGTCATACAGGTTTGGAACAACATGAGGGTGATAAATTTGTGACAGAATAAATAAAAAAAAGTGTGCTCAGCTTCACCTTGGAATTGATTCCTTGTATTTCTTCTTTGTGAATACAGTGTATATAAAGCCATTTTGTTTTAATTTGTGCCCTATTATTTCCTCTAAACATCTATTCCTCTTGAGTCACAATCTCCACCTCTTCATTCTACATGCATAAACTTGTTCACCGGGCAATGACAGTTTAGTTTGTCCCGGCAAGTTTTTGGGGAATATAATAGTTTCATTTCCTGCAGCCATTATTAAGCTTTGACTAACCAATTACGTCATTCTTTCTCGCTCTCAGCTCATGTTCCGTAAGATGAGGGGTCTCAGCGAGTTTCCGGAGAACTCTCCATCTATTGGAGATGTCCTGTCCCATTTAACCTCCTCAGTGGAGCTGGACTTTGGGGCGGGACAACCTCTCCATGTGACTATGCTGCCCAACCCCTCTCACCTGGAGGCCATCAACCCCGTGGCGCAAGGAAAGACTCGTGGCCGTCAGCAAGTCAAACAGGAAGGCGATTACTCCACTGACCCTCATTCTCGGCCAGGAGACAAAGTCATCTGCCTGCAGGTCCTGAGAAAAGATGTTTGATCCTAAATTTAGGATTTATTTAATAAGTGAAGTTCACTATCTAAAACATAAACCATACTAATACATAATCTAATAGCTCTTTATCTGCTCTTAACAGGTTCATGGAGATGCTTCGTTTTCAGGCCAAGGCATAGTAACGGAGACCTTCACCCTGTCAAATCTCCCCCATTTTAGAGTAGGTGGAAGCATCCACCTCATCGTGAACAATCAAGTGGGCTACACCACTCCCTCTGAGAGGGGGCGATCATCTCTGTACTGCAGTGATGTTGGTATGTTGTTGTAAATGTAAATTTTGTTTTGGTCTGTATTTCCTTTCCTTGAGAATTTTAAGAATCCTTGATAAGGATTTCTATATTTTCCAAACTGACGTGTATGACCAGTGCTGGGTAGATTACTTACAAAGTGTAGTTCATTACTGATTTCAAATTATTACATGAGTTTAAGGTAATATCTCTGACTACTTTTTGATTACTTTTAGATGACTTTTGACCTGACTCGTTTATTACATTGATTTGAATAGGATAATATTGTACCATATTGATACAAAAATTCAAGGAGAAAGAAAATATATTCCATTCTTTATCAACACATTAAATGCATTAGGTCAGGGTTTCCCCTGGGATTCGTGAAGGAATTAGTGTATGGCCGTTACAGGAAGGAAGCCAGTGATTCTAGTTTATAAAGTTATAAATATGGATATTTTTCTTACAAAAACACATCGCTCCACTTCAGAGGGCCTTTATAAACCCCCTGGAGTCATATGGATTACTTTTATGATGGATGGATGCACTTTTTAGGGCTTCAAAATCTAAGTTACCATTCACTCCCATTATAAAGCTTGGAAGAGCCAGGGTATTATTTAATATAACTCCAATTGTATTTGGCTGAAAGAAGAAAGTTATATACACCTTGGATGGCTTGAGGGTGAAAACATTTTATTTAATTTTTTATGTAACAAATTATCTTTTTTTTTATGGTTTTGGTAAACTACCCTGTTCTGCACACAGATGCCATTAAACCTTTCAGTATCTAACAATACTTTTCCAATTGCACATGGTGCCGTTTAGGTAAAATGGTGGAATGTGCAATAATCCATGTGAACGGCGATGACGCCGAGGAGGTCCTCAGAGCGACCCGGCTGGCCGTGGAGTACCAGCGACGCTTCAGAAAAGACGTTATTGTGGACCTTCTTTGTTACCGTCAGTGGGGGCACAATGAGCTGGACGAGCCCTTTTTCACGAACCCCGCAATGTATAAAATTATTCGGTGGGTACCTCTGCCAGGTAGTTTTTATTTTAATGGTTTATTGCTAAAATGTTAGGTTCTACTGGTTTAATTTTCCTTTTCACTGCCATTTTAGGTCGAGAAAAAGTATCCCAGATTCATATGCCGACCAGCTAGTCTCGGAGGGCCTGATGACCGAGGAAGAGCGCGGTCAGATCAAGACCACCTGCTATGCTATGCTCAACGACCGGCTGAACAACATGACCCTCTACAGCCCCCCGCCCACTAACCTCCAGGGGCGCTGGGGAGGCCTGGTGGAGCCCCAGAACAGGGTCTCGTTGTGGGACACTGGTGTAGCGCTACCTCTGCTGCAGTTCGTAGGCGCCAAATCAGTGGACATACCTGAGGAGATTCAAGTGCACAGTCACCTGAGAAAGACACATGTCCAGGTAAAGCTTGATCTTTGAACTCTTTTTGTAAACAAGCAACATGAGAAAAGTTTAACTTTATGCATATTTTGCAACAGTAGGAACGTCTACTTCAATGATCTAAACAGCCATTTGATGAGCTCCAGTGATAAAACTGCAGTCTGTGTGAACGGCTCTTTAGAGTCAGGAAAGAACTGATGAACTTTGATTTGAACATATCTGAGTGAACGTATTGATCTGTCGCAGGGTCGACTGCAGAAACTGGAAGAGGGCATAAAATTGGACTGGTCCACCGCAGAAGCCCTAGCGTTTGGCACAATGCTGTGCCAGGGTAATGTTCATCTCTTATTCCTCGCGCCGTAAAAGCGTTTTAAAAATAATTTGTGCTTTTGTTTGTATCTTTATAGGGGTTTTCTCCTAATTGATGTTGCCTTTAGGTTGTTCACTAGTGTTTGTAAGAGAATTTTGGACAATATTCACTGTGAAAAGTAATACATTTTATACATTTTGAATTTATATTCTCCATATAACAGTATTGATATATTATATGATAATATAAAAGCTAATATATTTTTACACAGTAGAAAAGAAGTTTGTGAAAGAAGTCTCTTCTGCTCGCTAAGACCATATTTTTGATTTTAAAAAATGCAGTCAAAATGATTAAAAATACAAATGATTACAATTTGAGATACCTGTTGTCTATTTTATGTTTTAAAATGTCATTTATTCCTGTGATCAAAGCTGAATTTTCAGCATCATTTTCTGTCACATGATTCTTCAGAAATAATTTCTGATTATCAATATTGAAAACAGTCATGCTGCTTAATATTTTTGTGGAAACCTTGACACATTTTTTTCAGGATTATTTTAGTTTTCAGCATTTTAAAAAAAAATCTTTACTGCCAGTTTTGTTCAATTTGCTAAATAAAATGTTAAAAGAAAAAATCTCATTGACCCCAAAGCTGTGGATATTAGCATCAAAATGTTTAAAAACTAATTTGTATATATTTATCTATTTAATGCAGGATTCCATATCCGTATCAGTGGTCAAGATGTTGGTCGTGGTACGTTCAGCCAGCGTCACGCTATGGTTGTGTGTCAGGAGACCGATGACATGTATATCCCCCTCAATCACATCAGCTCCGAACAAAAAGCCCACATAGAGGTAAGCCAGTTACACAACAAGTACATTCAATGTATTTATTTATAAATTACGAAGCCTACTGCAATCATTTCACTTTTAATACTATTTGTTTTTATCATTATACTTAAATGACGTGTACGGGATTAGTTTTGTACTTGTAACTCAATGTGCAAACTGTTCTTCATTCCTGAGTTGGGTAGTTTGTCCTTTCAATAAGCAGCCAGAACATTTGAAAGAATAATTATGTTTGACGTAGGGATGCAACGGTACACGGTAAAATCCCGGACCGTTCGGTCAGCCCTGCACGGGACAATCTACCCTCGTGTCCCGCGGGACTTCGGTTTTGCCATTGAGTTCGCGCTGATCCTTTTAGTTTTTGCTTTACATGCCTTCAGGTGCGTTTGCCTGTCCAGGCAGACGAAAGCCCGCCCCCGCAAGTTAATGTGTCCAATCAATCACTGTTGTGCACCCACACGCAAACTTCTGTCACTCACTGGCTCGTATTACTAGCAGGGCTCTCAAGTGTCACGCATTGAGCGTGACAGTCACTCATTTCGGTCTTTTGTGACGCTCTCCCGCCACACATTGTATTTCTCACGCTGAAAAACTATTTGTAATATATTTAATATGCCGCAGCAGCGCCCAAAACTCTGGCCGCGCCGCTCTAACTGTGGAACCGGCAGCAATCAAGCGCGTCTGGATTCGTCTGGTGTTGTTAGCCAATCAGAAAATAGCACTATTGTATCTGGGTAAGATTTAACGCAACAACCAATGACACCCCGATAATAATTTTTTTTAATTATATTATTTTGCTCTGCTTTTTTTTATTCAAACCACAAGCTAATTTGTTTCTTTAAAGGTAAAAGTGCACTTTTTCTTTCACATTGATCACTTCATATACCAGTTATCAAGGTTTGGAATTGGGATCCACTTGAATATTCTAAAGTGTGTTTGTTTACATTTTGTATTTCATAAGTGGTAGTTGAAGAGGTTGTATTACTTAGTGTTGTTCAGTACAGACTAGAGTGTTAATTTATTCCATACACATTGATGTTCTTCCTACTGTGACATTCTGTTTATGCTCATAAGAAAAATAAAACATATTTTTGGGATGAAATAGCAGTCTCTTTCTGCACAAAACATGTACCGAAACCGAACCGAGACCGTGGCCCAAAAACCGAGGTACGGACCGTACCGTGGGCTATCTGTACCGTTGCACCCCTAGTTTGACGTGTGTGTGTGTTCTCTCGCAGGTGTGCAACAGTGCTCTTTCTGAAGAAGCTGTTCTGGGTTTTGAGTATGGAATGAGTATTGCTCAACCTAGACTGCTGCCCATCTGGGAGGCTCAGTTTGGAGATTTCTTCAACGGCGCCCAGATCATATTTGACACTTTCCTTTCTGGAGGTAAAATTTAAAAAAAAAAAAAACTTTTGTAACTGTTTAAATTATCGTCTTTACAGTCATTTTATGGTTTGGATGCTACTACAGACATTGCTCTAGCCTGTCCATATGGATTTCATTTTATTTGTGCAGGTCTTTAATGTCTTAAAGCCTTAAATTTGATCATAGAACTGTGCAGACACCCTGAATACAGTACGTATCTTTAGAGCCTAAATCCTGGTTTGTGGCATTTCTGATTTTTTTTTTTTTTAAGGTGAGGCTAAATGGCTCCTGCAGAGTGGATTGGTCATCTTACTGCCACACGGGTACGATGGAGCCGGACCGGAGCATTCATCATGCAGAATCGAGCGTTTCTTACAGGTAAAGTGCAAGCATGCTCAATTACAGGAGTAGTACGGACTAAATGTTCCAACATAATTGAAACAACTGCTCTTTCTTCCTCCTGCAGCTCTGTGACAGTAAAGAGGAAGGTGTGGACGGGGACACGGTGAACATGGGAGTGGTGAATCCAACCCTACCAGCTCAGTACTTCCACCTTTTGAGACGACAAATGATTAGAAACTTCCGGAAACCATTGATCGTGGCTTCTCCTAAAACTCTGCTGCGCTTTTCGGTGCGTTAGAGATATGAATGTTGTTTATATGAATTGTTTTCTGTTTTATTTGTTGTTTATTAAAGAGCATTCTCCTCTTTTTGGCACTAGGGGGCAGTGTCAAGCTTGGCTGATATGGGACCAGGAACTTCTTTTAAAACGGTCATTGGGGACGATTCTGTAAAGCCTGCAAGGTATCTTCATTCAGTCGCTTTTTTAAACGCATTGTTCAAAGTTTATTACATGTACTACCGTTCAAAAGGTCTGTTCGCTTTTTAAATGTTTATAAAAGAAGTCTCTTATGCTCCCCAAGACTGTATTTATATGATTAAACCTACAGTAAAAACTGCAATATTGTGAAATATCACAATTTAAAATAACTGTAATATGGTTTAAAATGTAATTTATTCCTGTGTTCAAAGCTGAATTTTCAGCATTATTACTCCAGTCTTACTTTTTTTTTCAGGATTCTTCTTTTGATATTTTGGACTAGACATGCATATACATAAAAGTGCATCTTCTGCTCCTTTCCTGCAGTGTGCAGCGTGTTCTGTTTTGCTCAGGTAAACATTACTACGCCCTGCTGAAACACAGAGAGACGTTACCAGAGGCAGAAAAAAACACAGCGCTGATCCGGGTCGAGGAACTGTGTCCTTTCCCCACGGAAGCCCTACAACAGGAACTAAATAAATACACAAACGCCAAAGGTGAGGTTGCTCATATGCATCTTTTATTCATAGGAATCACATTGTGTTAATTAGTTGTTGTTGTTTTTTTCTTTGGTATTGGGGCAATCGCTCCGTGACTTGCCTTCATAAGGAATCATAGATGTTCCCATTACAAAATGTTGATGTTCCTAAGAAGCCTCATTTTGACATTCCCAGAATGCACTACACAAAGCTCCATGAAAAAATAAATACAAGATTATACTTGCTTTTTGTTATTGAATGACGTATATATGTCATTCAATAAAGTTGAATCTGATTCAGTTGGTAAGATATTTATTTTATCTGCTCACCAAGGCTTACATTATTTGATCAAAAATGCTGTACAAATATAGTAATATTGTATATTTTATGCAATATATTTATTTTAATATATTTTAAAATGTAATATATTCCTGTGATGCAAAGCTGAATTCTCTGTCTTCAGTGTCACATGATCCTTCAGAAATCATGCTAATATGCTGATTTGCTGCTCAAGAAACATTTCTTATTATCATTATCATGATGAAAACAGTTTTATATTTTTTGTGGAAACTGATACATTGTTTTCTTTTGAAAGTTCAAAAGGAACAGCATTTATTTAAAATAAATATTTTATAACATCACAAATGTCTTTACTGTCACTCTTGATCAATTGAATGGATCCACGCTAAATAAAAGTATGAATTTTTTTGACCCCAAACTTTAGAGCAGTAGTGTATTCTTAAATGCATAAAACATCAAACTCTATTGGAACCCAATGTGTTTATACACAAAACATGGCAAGCTTCTTTCATATTATTTCCTCTTCCATTACAGAGTTTATCTGGAGTCAAGAGGAGCCGCAGAACATGGGCTGCTGGTCATTTGTATCGCCGAGATTTGAAAAACAGTTAGCCTGCAAGGTCAGATTCACCACCTCATGCTAATAGATGGCCTCTTAGCTAATCCCTTGATCGCCTCTTAGGCTGCATGTAGCTTAAGTCCAGCAGATTTACACCGATTTATTGCAAGATGATTAATGTTGATCCCATTGTTCCCTCAGTTGAGGTTAGTGGGCAGACCTGCATTACCCGCTCCCGCTGTGGGCATTGGTACTCTCCACCATCAGCAGCAAGAAGCCATCCTGACCACGTCTTTCTCCTGAAGCCACGAACTATAAACATGCTGAGCATCTGTTATTACAGCAAACAAGCTGTGACTGGTGCACTGGCTCTGTTTGTAGCCTGAGCGCTAAACGGGCATATTGCAGGTTTGACTAATTTATCCCCTTACTTGGGTATAAGGGAACATCTGGTGACTCCATTTCCTATCGGCATTATCAAATCGGCAAATCGGTTTATCTTTTCTACACCTTTTGAAAGTATCATTGATATTTTAGAAGTGATATTCCCTCCGTTGGCACTGGAAGTTTGTAATTGTATAGAGGAAATGTAGAAAAGTGACAAAGCATACATTACTTATAGTAGATGTATTACAGTTTTTCAAAGCACTTTTAAATAAAATTTAATATACTTACACAAAAGTATAGCCTGAGAGGAGGCAAATAATTGTTGTAGCATTGTAATGTGAACTGGTAGTGGCTCACAATCAAAATATTGGCTCATTCAATGTTGTGTGCATGTGAATCAAGGGCTGCTTGGAAAATGTATTATTACCAGATCAATGTAGAACCTGTGCGAAATAACAGAATCTATTGATGTATGTTTACATGAAATTATTAATTGTAAAATGATACCTCTCAAAAATCTCTCAGAGCTGGAGACAATGAGATCAAACCCATCTAAACACTCAGTTTTTAATGTTAAATTATATGCGCTGTTTTCAATAATTAATGTTGTGTGAATTAAACTGAATTTGTACTTAAATGCTTATTCTGGAGACAAAACAAAATAAAAGAAAAAAACATTTTTCATTGACCATTAACATGTCTTCATATATTTTCATAAGGTAAATATATTAATAATTAAACCTGTTTGTCTGTCTTTAGGATTCACATTCACCCCTAATCAACCAATTCAAATTAATTACATTGAATGTATTCTGAAAAATGTCCATGTTTCCTTTACACACACACTGTGACACACACACACTGTGACACACACACACACACACACACATATATATATATATATAAGAAGAGAATATTAATAGAGAATATAATAAATAGAGAGAGAGTAGGCTACCGTATTAACATTTCATATTTGTATTTGCCTCCACATCTGTTATATACTATGTATACATACATGAAATGTTAAGGGAAATATTCTTAAGATTATTAAAATCTTAAAAAAGCTAAGAAAAATGTTTCTTTTAAAAACTAAAAGTTTTTTTTTTCTCCTTTGGCATTACTACGAAAACCCCTTATTGGAACCCTAATTTTGTTTTAGTTTAGCTAAATTAAAATTACCTTAATTACCTCGTTTATGGTGTATTTGTGTCAATAAGGCGCTTTTAGTTAGTAAAGTGTCTTCCTCACTGCACTGAGTTTAGATGGCTAATAATGAATGCAGTATTTGCTCTTCATGCAGAAGATGTACTGTTTCTGACGCAGTCTGTTGTCATCCCTCACACGCGCTCACCGGTTATTTACCGGGCAACAGTTGCATCATTTATCAACCGGTGCGTTACAACAGCCTTACTTTGCAATACCTCAAGAATGGGGACTAGCGCATTTGCGCGCGCGCGCGCGCTACGCGTTCTGTTGGTTGAGCTCGTCGCGCGTCGCGGTGAGTCAGTCAGGATCCGCGGTGAGTTCGCGCGCTGTGCGTCAGTCAGTCCTCGTTCTGTTGACGGTACCGGGCGGCATGGAACGGAATGCAAGAAACAATTAAATTCTGTCAGACAGTCACAGAGACCGATATCCGCGTCTTTACCTGTGTTTTGTGTTCCCTGTAAGGCTGGAAAGATTGACGCGTTAAGAAGGTTATTCGGAGGCAGCGCTCACCCTGGAAGCACCATGGCCAGGGGAAGCGAAGAATCTGGGAATGGATCGTGGAAAAAGCAAGTGGATGATATCAGGAAGATATTCGAGTTGAAGGAAATCCTCGGGACGTGAGTGTGAATGATGCTTTGACATTGTGAATGGCGGGTTATGAAATCTGCATATCAGAGAGTCAATGTCCTCTAGTGTTGGTCTTCAAAGTTTGATCTGTACGAATATTCTGATGTTACAGACAGGGGATTTACTTTACCATTCCATTGGACATTACTGGTTTATACATAAATGGTTAAAACGTGAAAGCTTGTTCTTGGTTCACTGATTCACTTTCTTTTATTGCCCCTCATGAATATAAGTGTAAACTATAGGACACCAATTTGCATATGTATGTAAATATATGGTAATGAAAGCTAGTATTTCCATTTATAGTCTATAGCTACTTGTATTATTAAGAAAGGTTTTGTTAAATTAGAATAGAAAGCCTTTATTGTCATTATACCATCCACAACGAAAGACTTGAATTTGCTTCCCCGTTATTAGTCAGCCCTGTTACCATTGTAAATCAATATTAAAATGAAATGTAATTCAAAAAATAAATTCAAAAAAAGTCATGAAATTTTTTTTGGGGGGGAAAAGTACTATTTTATCACTGTCTTGTATTTTAGGGTTTTTCAGTCAGCCCTGTCACCATGATTTATTAAAAACATCATCATTAAATTATTTTTCTAATAAGCACTTTATAATGCCCTTGAAAGCAAGACTAAATGAACTATAAAACTGTCAACCCTTTCACAAAGACATAAGTGAATGCCATATTTCGCATGTAAAATAGGATGATTTGGTCTGTGCAATGTGGTCTGTGTCAATGCATAATATGCACTTTAAATCCATACTTAACCCACTTGGAATAGCAGGTCATAATGTGCAGACCTTCTTCTGTCATTCAGTTTTAAATATCTCACACCGGCAGCTTCTGTTGTCTTTAACAACTGTTTCCAAATTCCTCTTCTGTTGTAGCAGCATTGATACAGGTTAACTGGGTTTTCCCCAGTAATGCCTTGAAATAGACCAGATGATGTCTATAAGTCTATTTATATGGTGCGCAGGGACCAAAAACAGGACAGGTATTTTAATGTCCCCTTAGAGAGATTTCACCATTTGTGGGTTTTTTATTTGTTATTTTAATTTGTCCTGTAATCTGTGATGGACCCTTAGCTGACAAGTTCACCACTATTATAAAACTATGCTTCAATTCTGAAACACTTTTTCAGAAATCGATTGCAGTATCGTAGTGTGGTTTCATAGTATTTTGCCATTCTTGCGTTTTGTTTAGCATAAAATCATAAATTACTTTATTTCATTTATAAAAATATATATATATATATTTTCCAAAGATAATATGTGATTTATTATATTTTGTTATTTAGTACGTGTGTGTGTGTGTGTGTGTGTGTGTGTGTGTGTGTGTGTGTAAGTCAGCTGAGGTTGGTCAGGTCATTAACGGTGGAGAGATATGTATTACATAAGATTTTAACCATAGCTCACCAAAAGACTCTTACAAAAGGATTAACTAGAGGCTTTATTGGAAACAGGCCAATCCCGACCTGTAAATGTTTCATTTGTGTAGAATCTCCAATAGTCATGCCAGTTACAGTACCAGTTCAAAGCGAAGCCTCATGACATGTCCCAGGCTGTGAAACTCAGTTAGATGTCAGCGGTCCATCAGCAGGAATCACAGTGGTGTTTGCACATGTGTGATGATTGTTTTAATCTGACTGTTTGACTGCATGTCATTCGAGGTTCAGCACTCCACCCCCAGCGCTTTAAACTGTTGACTGTGGATTATATGACTGCAGAAGAAGGGAAAGACTCAGATTATCCTGAATCCAGGCTTTCCTCTGTTTCTCAAGTGTCTCTCTCTCCTCTCTCTCTCTCTCTCTCTCTCTCTCTCTCTCTCTCTCTCTCTCTCTCTCTCTCTCTCTCTCTCTCTCTCTCTCTCTCTCTCGCGCTCTCGCTCGCGCTCTCGCTCTTTGCGTGTCCACTGTTCAGATTATGATTGTTTTTGTGTTGTTCACACACCATGGCAGAAGAGCTTTTAAAGTCGTTCTAATGTTGCATGGATGCTGTAATTTTTTTCATTGTTGCAGTGCTTTGAGTTCTTCTCATTTTAAAGATGATGATGATTTAAAGATGGTAATGACCATAATTCATCATCAACAGCATGAATTATACCGAGGGTCTTCAAATCAGCTCCTGAGGAGACCCACCTACTGCAGAGCTCAGCTCCAAGTTTAGGGGCCGTTTGCACGACACCATTTTCAAATAAAAACTGAACACTTGTATTGACCATTCATTTACACGACAACAGCGTTTTGGGGGTCTGAAAACGCAAGCTTTTGAAAACGAGACAGTTATCATCTCCATGTAAATTACAAAATTGCAAATTTGTGAACTCGGTGAAGTCATGCGTATTAACGTGTTCAGTTTATAGGCACGTAATGTTGTGACATCGCCTGGCATGAATAATGTACAGGGTTTTTATGTAATTTTCATAGATCATTGTGACAACACTGTGGTCTGTACACTAAAAAATATTTTTTTAGTACAGTGTTGTGTAAAGATACCCTTAATCTAACACACCTGAACCCTCTAATCAACGTATCCAGGATCACTTCAAAATTTGAAGCAGATGTTTTGGAACCTTGGAGGCATTTACACTACATTTTCAACAAGAACTGAAAACCTTTTATGCTTTTTGGCATTCTTTTCACACAACAACGGCGTTTTGGGGGATTGAAAAAGCTACTTTTTGAAAACTGGTTTCAAAATGCACATATTGAAAACAATACCATTATCATCTCAGTGTAAACTACAAGAATGCAAATTTGTGTAGACGGTGACGTCATGCGCATGTGTGATCTGTGTTTCTTTACCAAGTGACATCGCCAACTACTGGCCAGGCATCTGTACGTGAAACTTTTCAAAAACGCTAATGAAAATCTTTTCAGTTTTTATTACATTGTTGCAGGACAGTGGGTCTCCAATAGTACGGTTGAAGATCCCTGAATTACGGTACCAAAAATTTGGACCCACTTTAGTACATTTTGTTTTTCACCACCTAAAAAACATTTTGATGTAAAGTTTATGCATAAATGCATAAAATTTGTTTTGTGTCATTGTATAAATTTCTTAAACTAAAATTAGATGTATTATTTTTTTATTTAATTTTTATTCAGCAAGGACGCATTAAATTGATCAAGGCTGTTTTTTTTAAATAAGAGCATAAGAGAATTTGTTCAGAAACACTTTTTAAACACTAGTGTGTATATATTTAATATATATAAAAAATATTTTTTTTTACGTTTAAAGCTGTTGCGATGAAGAACAGGCATAAATCTAGAACAAGTTTAATCCAGGTATTATCTTTCTAGGATTCCCCATCCTGAAGATGACATAACAGATTCCATAATACTCCTTACACAAGACTCATCTTTCAGAGGCACCAACTGAAAACAGCACACAGACGGTTCAAAAACAGGAATGAATCAGTTCTTAGAAATCACAGAAATTAAGTTGTGGATACACAATGCAGCATTGTCAGAAATAGCTCAGACTTTCCTGGTTAAACCGCACGATCTCCACCGCATGCTTCACATATACTGCATTCTCCCTATTGTTCAAACTCCATCTGTACCACTCTTATCATTTCTAAATGAGAAAATGCAATCAGTGTAAGTGTTAATTAATCCGTTAATTTTAGATTAATTCCATCTTAATCCCGTTACCTTCCGAGTGGAGGTGTCAGTTTTCCTGAATTCACCTGACGTGGTTCAGTATGTCATTGTTAAAATTCACATTTAATTGTATAGCGCATTTCTCAATACATATCGTTTCAAAGCAGCTTTACAGAAAATACATGAGCCTTTTATGCAATATTACAATGTTCCGCATAAGTTAAATTCTTATCTTTGGATGAAAGCATAGAGACTAACTCCATTTATCATGAACTTTCCAGACATTTCACATTCACAAACAGCTGTATTACACACTACATGAATGGTAATATCTTTTTCAGACTGTATTCTGAATTCGTTCCCACACATCTCATAATATGTGTGACTACACCCAGATTCCATATAATGCATATAGGCTTATGAAACGCTGACATTTGCATGAGGAATTCAGCTTTACTGCGAAGCATTGAGGTCATGGACCACAGAATCATGATATATGATCAGTTCCTTGTTGACCATGCAAATTAGGTGTGTAACGGGGACACAAATACATGCTTTTCAGAGAATAACTGCATAAGTTAGCTTTGACTCTGGCAAGCTTTGTTGCTGAATGTATTTTAGAGGTGCACAACAAGGAACAGAAAGCACATAAAGGTCAGTGGATGTGGGTTAACAGTCATGCTCTCTTGTTTACCTCAAGGTGTGGCGCGTTGAGTTTTTAAACTAACACTTCCTGTAACTGATGGTTTCCTCTGTCGGTTGGTGAACTGACACCTGCTTCTCTAGATCATGATACACACTCCATCAGTTAGACACATATTGATCACCTGAATAATGGTTATATTGTATGGATATATTTATCTATTTTACATGCTGCTTGTTGAGTTGAATCTCCTGAATTATAAAGTAAAAAAAAAAAAAAACGTTTGAAGTGGGCCTTATTATTTGAAATGCTCATAAATTTGCCAAATCAAAATTTTCTTCAGAAGTTTATTATTTGAATCGATGCATGTGTCACTTTGTATGTATATTTTAAAGCACTGTTTTATTTTATGCTTTTGACCCTTTTTAGGTTGTCTAAAGCACTACAATGCAATTATATTTATTTATTAGTTTACCTTATTTTTTTAATGTTTTTTTTCCCCCTTTGTAGGCTGTCTATTGTAAATAGTGCTATTATTTTAATTTATTTTATTTATTTTCCCCTTTGTAGGCAGTCTAAACCACTACTATTTTTATTTATTTATTTTTGTATTTTTTCCCTTTTGTAGGCTATCTAAACCACTACTATTAATATTTATTTTTTTGTTTTATTTTATGCTTTTCCCCTGTGTACACTCTCTAAAGCACTACTATTTGTATTTATTTTATTTTATTTTGGGGGTTTTTCACTTCGTAGTCATAAAGCAAAATTATTATTTTTTTTTATTTTTTTTTGTGCTGTTTGTTGAATCACCTTTATTTTTAGTTTAGTCTTGTTTTTTGTTTTTGCTGCTTGAGTTGAGGTGTTTAGTGGCATTGATCACTCTCATAAACTGTGTTCGGACACGGCCCAGTAAGCAAGCACCTAGCAACCACTCATAACTCCTTAGTTACGAGCACTCTGACCATCTTTACAACCGCCTATCAACGTTCTGGCATCCATCCATAAAAGTCTAGCACCATGTCAGTGACTTTTGCACTGGAAAACACCAGTAATGTTTAAAAGGTGTCTGAATTACACGTGATAAATCTGATCTGTTTAATGCACTCCATCCAAGCACACGCTGTTGTTTTTCTTGTAGTTTAATCCTCTGAAGAGATGAATGCTGCGCCCACTGCAATCTCACACGCTCATATGAACACATAGCTTACAAAGTACTCAACCTGCTGGGCGCTCGGCCAATGAGTCACTCCATTTCTAGCCTCCTAAAGGGCTTGCGTTTCAATCGCAGATGAGAGTTGAATTTTACTGTTTAAGAAACAGATGACAAAT
This sequence comes from Semotilus atromaculatus, assembly GCA_031834385.1. NCBI lineage: Eukaryota > Metazoa > Chordata > Actinopteri > Cypriniformes > Leuciscidae > Semotilus > Semotilus atromaculatus. Next base: position 17,208,290 of record JAULUF010000027.1, read on the forward strand.
GCTTTGTCTTGGCAAACCACCAAACCCTATATTTTGATAAAACGATTCAGGAACAGCCTTTTGTTCCAAGCTTTCCGAATTGCCGCGAGTGCTCGTGTCGGTATTTGTAAATTATTGGGGGTGTGTGTGTGTGTGCTGAAGGATTAGAGCGGATTTTCAGTGACCAATAAAAGCTTAGCTACAAGCCACAATGGCCAACTGATTACATAGTGCATGATACAACATCCCTGAAGAATCAGAGACGTGAATGTGGCTATGCTTTTGATTATCACATTTTTGAAAATGTACAAATATAGTGAAACATTTGAAAGTGGTCTTTATTATTTGACAACCAATTCAAGGTTTTCTTCAATATTTTATTATGTTATTTCATGCGTTTGACCCTGTTTTTTTTCTTCATTTTATATTACACTTTGGCCTTTTGTAGGCTGTCTAAAGCACTACCACTCTTTTATTTATTTATTTTATCTGACTTTATATGATCTTATTTCATTTTATTTTATTTTACTCTTCTGTCCCTTTGTAGGATGTCTAAAGCACTACTATTTTTATTTTATATTAATTTATTTTATTATTCTGTCCCTTTGTAGGCTGTCTAAAGCAGTGTTATTTTTATTATTGTATTTTAATTTATTTTATTATTTTATTTGTCTGTCCCTTTTGTAGGCTGTCTTAAGCAGTGCCATTTTTATCAGTTTATTTTATTCTTCTGTACCTTTGTAGGCTGTCTAGCACTACTATTTTATATTTATTTTTATGATTATTATTTTTATTTTTATTTTTTTTCTCTGTCCACTTTCTGTCTCCCAAACATTTCCAGCCACTATTTTATATTTCCCCTTTCTTTTGTGCTTTTTCCAGTGGGGCGTTCTCTGAGGTGGTCCTGGCCCAAGAGAAGGCCACAGGAGACATGTACGCCGTGAAATGCATCCCGAAAAAAGCACTAAGAGGAAAAGAGAGCGGAATAGAAAACGAGATTGCAGTGCTGAGGAAGTAAGTATTCCTAAAAGCCACCAGAAAAGGCTTTAAATAAACCCAACACCCATTACATGCTTCACACAAGTTCCTGTTGCTACTGAGGAAAAAAGCTAAAGTTGAAAGGAAGCTGTTCGTGTGAGTTTGAGCGGGAGATGACTCAGGCTTTATGACATGCCCCTCGCAGCCTCCCACCTTTACTGACTCCTACTTGTCCCTTTCAAAAGCATCGCAAGAAATGATTCATGTGGCCTCCGTCGCAGACCTCGCTATTCACCGCACGTTGAGGCCGAGCGCAGGTCCGCGGTTGTCATGGTAAAAAGGCGTTCTGGCAAAGGAGGCAAGGCAAACCGCGAGGAAAAAAACGCTGCAGCTGGATTGGAGACGCCGTGGTCAGAATGATTCTACTGACTGGAATGTGGATATTCAGCAAGGATGCATTCAATTGATCAATAAAGACATTTATAAAATGCTACAAAAGATTCCCGTTTCAAATAAATGCTGTTCTTTTGAACTTTCTGTTCATCAAAAGAATCCTGAAAACCAATTATCACAGTTTCCACAAAAAAGTAAGCAGCAATTCAAACTGTTTTCGACATTGATAATAATGAGAAATGTTTCTTGAGCAGCAAATCAGCATATTATGATTATTTCTGAAGGATTCTATTTTATGTTATGCTTTTGTCCCTTTGTCAAAAGCACTACACATTTTAATTATATTTTTATTTATAATTTTATTTATACAAATTTCACTTATTTTATTATTTAAAAAAAATATTGTACCTTTGTCAAAAGCACTACATTATTCTATTTTATTCTATTGTTCCTTTGTGTGTCCCTTTGTCAAAAGATCTTTTTTTACTTATTATTCTATTTATTTTATGACAGTGAATACTGGAGTAATGGCTGCTGAAAATTCAGCTTTACCATCACAGAAATAAATTATGAATGCATGACACTTGTTAGCAACTTACATTTGAGAATCTCTAGAGTTTCTTTTTTTTTCATTGTCTGCATGAACAGAAAAGCTCAAAACTCATATGCTATGGTGTACGGTCGGGAACATGTAATGGGAACCAGCATCAGCCATCCAAAACAAAGCCTTCATAATCCACTCAAGTGCGTCTCTGGTTCATTGTAATTGATCAAATATTTTGTCTGTTCTTTTCAGGGTCAAGCATGAGAACATTGTGGCTCTAGAAGACATTTACGAGAGCCCCAGTCATTTATATCTTATTATGCAACTGTGAGTAAAATCTGTTTGCTACTTCAATTTGTGTTTAATTAATGCGCTCCAAAGTCTCCAAAGTCTTTCAAATGGAGCCAAACAATGTGAAGCAAGTTTGCAATGTGGAAAACTTAGAAAACCTAAGAAGTAATCTGTTCTTTCCTATATCTGATGTGTGACTGACTGATACATTCCTTTTAATTGCAATCCAAAAAATTTCTCGTTCTGTCATTCCAATTCACATTCCTATTCAACATCCTGTGGCGCATTAAACTCATGACTTGAAAAGGAGCCAATTCTTATTCTGAATTGTGTCCAAGCCTCCTGCTGCTGCTTGAAATCATTTTAGTGATCTGAACAACAGATGATTAACGCAGTCTCAATTTATATAGCTTAATGTGAAACATGTTAAACCCATATTTGAGTTTTTATTTTATTTTATTTTATTGATTGTATTTTTAAACATGCACTACCTTTCAAATGTTTTTGGGTCAGTAAGATTTTCTTTGTTTTTATTGTTGAAAGAAATTAATACTTTTATTCAACAAGTCAAGGATGCATTAAATTGATCAAAAGTGACAGTAAAGACATTTATAGTGTTACAAAAGGTTTCTATTTCAAATAGATGCTGTTCTTTTTAACTTTCTATTCATCAAAGAATCCTGAAAAAACTTTATCATGGTTTCCACCAACAATAATAATAAGGAGCACGACTGTTTTCAACATTGATAATAATCAGAAATGTTTCAGCAAATCGTCATATTAGATTGATTTCTGAAGGATCATGTGACGCTGAAGACTGGAGTAATGAGTAAAGATTCTGCTTTGCATCACAGGAATAAATTACATTTGAAAAGATATTCAAATAGAAAACAGTAAATTGCACAATATTACTGCTTTTACTGTATTTTTGATCAAATAAATGCAGCCTTGGCGAGACTTTCAAAAACATTACAAACTCTCACCAACCCCAAACCTTTAAACAGCAGTGTATGTTGTAGGGATGCACCGATATGAACATTTTGGCCGATAACCGATAATTCTTTATATTTGAAAGCCGATAACCGAAAAATCTTAATAAATCAAACATTTTCGATAATTTGACCTTTTTACAAAAACAAAAGACTCACCATTAAAAGCCATGTACCAAGCACACAATTACAATGTTCTCATTATAATTATATAGCCTATATGACAGACTTGATATGTTGGACTTAACTATTATATCATATTTCAAGCAATTCAATACCATCATGGCGAGCAGTGCACATCTAACTGACAGTGTCTTACCTGAAGGAAATAATCCATTATTTATTGGCCAAATTTTCTTGTCGCGCCTATGACGATCACATTAAAAAAAAAAACATATCAGTCGATACCGATATGGTGGCCGATATATCATGCATCCCTAGTATATTGTTTATTGTATACACCTGTATGTAAGATTGACAGTTCTGAATAGCTGTAAACATTAAAAAGCCGATTTCTTGTTTTCAGCGTGTCCGGCGGGGAGTTGTTTGATCGTATTGTGGAGAGGGGTTTCTACACGGAGCAGGACGCCAGCGCATTAATCAAACAGGTTCTGGATGCAGTTAACTACCTGCATTCACTGGGGATAGTCCACCGAGACCTGAAGGTGATGATTTCCTTCACACCTAAACTAATCGATATGCATAGACGTACAGTTTCATTATAGTACATAAGAAGCTGGAACATAAGACTTGAAAGGTCACCACACTTCAGTGGAAACAAGATGTACAGCGTAAATAACTCTCTGTGAATTTTTAACCTAATCACCCTCTCTCTCTCTCTCTCTCTCTCTCTCTCTCTCTCTCTCTCTCTCTCTCTCTCATCTCCTGACAGCCAGAGAATCTGCTCTATTTTAACCCGAATGAAGAATCCAAGATTATGATAAGTGATTTTGGGCTGTCCAAGATGGAGGACGCAACCAATGACATCATGTCCACAGCCTGCGGGACGCCGGGATATGTGGGTAGGGCTGTCAGTCTACTAAATATTAGTGTGAATCTGGATATTTGAAAAATGATCGCAATTGTAACGCCTGTTGATTGGTTAACAATAAGTTCTCTTTTTACTGTATATACAGGGAAAAACTGTAGTAGATCTAATGGGACGTTTCATGTAATTTTACGGTAGAATTTGAGTTTTTAGAAGTGTAAAAAGTCTTCTTAAAATGTCCTCATGCGTGACACTTCTCATTTGATGTGTTGTTTTTTAAATGACAGTTTTGTTCTTATTTGTTATGTACATTAGGGTTTATGTTACATCTTGTGTTGTTAAATGAATGTTTATTGCTTTATTATAGTGTCATATGTTACCATGTGTATGTAGGTGTTTTGTATATGATACCATCTATTAATATTTACCTCAGTGTGTGGAAAAGCTCTTATGATGAACTTTTATTCATCATGTGATTTTTCTCTTTACCTCTTTTTTAAAGTGGTTGTCGGTGGGTTATGAAAATGACTTTAGTAATTTAGTGTATTAACATCATTACACTTAATAAAACATTTTTACTGTAAATTTAAGTTTACAGTAGCACAGTTCTGACAATCACAGCTACCATTTTGTACCATAGATATCACTGGTACAGTAAACTTCCTAAAATAAAATTCCGCTATTATTTACTCACCTTAATGTGTTTCAAATCCATATGCTGTTTTATTTCATATTCGTACTTTTCATATCCATTTTTTGGGGGGATTTTTTGAATAAAGAAAAAGACCACAAAAAAATCACAATAAAAGTGGTTAAAAAAACCCAGCAAATTAGAAAAAATACAGTTTTGGAATGACATGACAGTGAGTAAATGGTGATAAAATTTGGTTTTGGGTGAACTATCCTTTAAAAACATTTTTATTAGTGCGGTCAAATTGATTAATCACACATAATTTTTTGTTTATATAATATATATGTGTGTATATATGTGTTATAATATTTATACTATATATATATATATATATTATATACTGTGTGTGTGTGTGTGTACATACACATATACACACACACACACATTATATAAACAAAAACTTCTATGTTAGATGTGTTTCATCGCGATTAATCAATTTGACAGCACAAATTTTTAGTAAATACTTTCTCTGTCATTTAATGTTTAATATGTTTAATAGCTCCGGAGGTATTAGCACAGAAGCCTTACAGCAAAGCCGTGGACTGCTGGTCTATTGGAGTCATTGCTTACATCTTGTGAGTCGTTTTTTTCCCCCATATGAAATCTACTTCTGCTTTCCCAACCATTGCTACATTCATTATTTTAAAAAGAGGTCTTTAGGTTAAAACACTGACCACTTTTGAATCCTCTGCTTCCTCAGGTTGTGTGGATACCCTCCGTTTTACGACGAGAATGACTCCAAACTGTTTGAGCAAATACTGAGGGCAGAATACGAATATGATTCCCCGTACTGGGATGACATTTCTGATTCGGGTAAGTGTGAAGTACATCATATATTATAGTTAATGACATAAACTCTTTACTCTTTTTTTTTAATCAGGTTCAAGCTTTTGTTGTCTTAATATGGGAGAAAATGACACCTTTCTTCCACCCACTAAACGCTATCATTGAGCAAGACTCGAGTTACTTGTGTTTACGTGTCACTGACAGTCACGACTTCGTTTTTTTCCCATGAGCAACACTTTAATATAGGTTTTTCGAAAGTCACACTGAGGTATTGCAGCCAGATATAAATCAGCAGTTGAAAAGCATTATCTGGCGCTAGGCGATTCAGCTTCGTTTGAAAATAACAACTCGACACCCACACCACAAGCTGTTCCCTGGTGTCTGGGGAAGTGTAGGAGGGTGTCATTTTTTCACAATTAGAACTGCGCCCTTGTGTAACTGATTCAGGTTTTTTTCTTTTTTTTTCTTCACATTTGTGTTGTTTTATAGCTAAAGACTTCATTAGTAACCTGATGCAGAAAGATCCGGAAAAGAGGTTAACTTGTGATGAGGCTCTTCTGCATCCATGGTGAGTGACCAGGATTGTGTTCACTGCCGTTCTCATGTTATATTAGTTGCATCTCACAGTCTATTTACATCTACATCTATTTACATTTTTGTGGAAATTAAGCATATTCCCCTACCTTCATAATGCCCATTAATGTGTTCAAAATGTTTCACTTTTCAGTTTCAAATTCTCATTGTTATCAATACAATCAGAATAAAATGTACACGTTTACACCATGATGTAAAAATAATATAATATAATTATATGCATAACAGTAATGAGAACGGCTTAATTGTCATGAAAATAATGGCACAATGCAAAAACATTTAATAGTATAACAGTATAGGTGTATATATATATATTGTACAGTTCCAAAGTTTGGAGTGAGAAGAAATTTTTATATAAATCAATATTTTTTTCAGCAAGGATGCATTAAATTTATCAAAAGCGATAGTAAAGAGTTTTATAATGTTTTAAATAAATGCTGATCTTTCAAACTCCATATTCATCAAAGAATTTTAAAAAAAAGCACACAAAAGTTTCCACAAAAAAAACAAACATCTATTTTCAATATTGATAACAATCAGAAATGTTGTTTGAGCAGCAAATCAACATATTAGAATGATTTCTGAAGGTTCATGTGACACTGAAGACTGGAGTAATTATGCTGAAAATTTTTAAATATATTCAAATAGAAAACAGTTATTTGATATTGTAATAATATATCATTATTACTGTATTTTAGATCAAATAAATGCAGCCTTGGTGAGCATGAGAGACTTCTTTCAAAAACATAACAAAATATTACAAATCCCAAACTTCTGAATTGCAGTGTGTATATTATATTATATTACACAGTTCCTAAAGACACAACACAACCTTGCGTGCAGTAATCATAGCCGTAACTAAATTCACCTTAAGATGTTATTGAGCACAAATCTTTGTTTTTACATTATATAGTCAAGTTTATAATATACACACATATGGTCACATATAATAAGACTCTGCCCCCTCATGGATCCCAGATGATACTGCAAGTCCAACTCTCCTCTGATTTCAGGATAGCTGGTGATACTGCGCTCTGTAAGAACATCCACGAATCCGTCAGCAGACAGATGAAGAAAAACTTTGCGAAAGCAAAATGGCGAGTAAGTGACCACGTCCTTGCCACAAAATGTTTCTTTCCCCCTTTGGAATCATTAGTTGAAAAACCCGTATTGATTGACCAGTATTTTATTTAATGTGATTTAAATGTCTGTGCTCTCTAAACTCTTCTCTCCTCACAGCAAGCGTTTAATGCCACTGCAGTGATCAGACATATGAGGCGTCTTCAGCTTGGCAGCAGTATGGACTCGTCTCAACACAGGAAGCAGAATCCAACATCCATGCTAGGGAAGAGTCAGTCGGTTGATGTTTCTTCAGTCCACCGCAACGACTGTAAGTTGTTACCACAATGCTGTAAGGCCCCGATATACTCACAGCGAAGCTCTTTTCATTCTTCGCTTAGGGATAAAAAGAAGCCCGAAATAGCCTTGCAGCGATATACTGTTAGCGACCATCTGACGCCGCCCACACATTTAGATGTGAACATGTGGTGAGCGCTTTCCTCTCAATAACAAAATAAACCAACCGGAGCCAACTTTATTGTGATTTTCGCTTTGACGAGCTGTTTTGACCTCAAAACTAACGTTGTTTTGCCCTAAAATTTGTCTTTTGCTCAAAATTATGTCAACTTATCGGCTTTATCGCTAGATTTAGCACCTTTTCAGACCCCTTTAGAGACAAATCTAGCGACTTCTTGTTAAAATGTTTAACACTATATCATACATGTTCCATTGTCTGATGGGAAATATGTAAATGAGAACAGCTTTATTTGATCAAGCTATATATTACAATGCCCGGCCAAAAAATATCTATGGTTGGGTCATTATTGCAGTGATTATTATGTTTCTAGCATGTTATATGTTTGGCAACAGTTCTTCAAACCCTAATTGATGGAGTGTGTAGCTTTTCATTTCTTAAACAACCATGTAGGAAGACACAACATGATATTCCAGGATGACAATGTCAAGATACATCAGGCTCAAACTGTGAAAGAATGGTTGTGAGGAGCATGAAGAATCATTTTCACAGATGAGTCGTCTCCTCTGAGTCAAGAGCTTAAATTCACTGAATAAAGTCTTTGGGATGTGCTGGAGGGCTCCAATGATTTACAGAGCGCTGGAGTGGACTCTTGCGTTATCAATACAAGATCTTGCCCAAAAATGTATGCACCTTTTGATGGAAATAAATGTTGTGATGTTATTTACATCAAGAGGTGCATCATTTTTGTCCAAGATCTTTGTCATCCTGAAATATGGCCATGTTGTGTCTTCCTACATGGATGTTTAAGAAATGAAAAGCTACACACTCCCTAGAAACATATTAATCACTGCAATAACGATCCAATCATAGACTCTTAAGGATTTGCCCATTTAAATCCAAGCAGCGTCTTTTTTTGGCGGGCTGTGTATATTAAAATGCAGAATGTAAGCACAGATTAGGAGAGAAAACAGATGACAATTGGCGCATGACGCCATCTAGCTACAATCTAGCTACATGTTGCGACTTTTCAAGCAGGCTTTAGCTACTTTCCATTGAAAATCGTTGGCAACACTGGACGTCACATCAGTTCGTTCTTCGATTTTGCTTGAAGTATATCTGGGCCTTTATATTTCTTGAGCTAAAACTCACAAAAGATGTTTTTGACTCGACTTTTGTTGACCGTGTCAAGTTACTCATCACCAGTGATGTGTTTTGTGTTGTATTATGTCATGTGTTCGAACAGCCCTTGAAGAGGGTGTTATCTTTGTCTAGGTTCGTCCGTGCAAGCGGGAAACTCTTCCTCGAAGACGGGAACGCCTGAGCGACAAGCGCGGGCATCCACCGTCACCACCATCATCACCGGCTCAAAATGACATCACTCCTTGTGAGACCGCTGACTTGACTATTGCACTTTGTGGAAAATCGTGTTTTCTTCTATTTAACGGTAACTTCCATTGTCCACAGTCGAACACGTTTTCCTCTCTGGAAAGCCAATGGCGCACTATACCTTGAGACTGTCTCAAAAAGAGCGGCCTGTGTATTTAAGGTGACTGTTTTACCGAGTACAGCTCATGACTTGAACGTTAATGTGGCTGTTGAATGGAGATTACGAACCTCGGCTTTGGGTCGTAATAGTTTTTAGAAGTTGTGCAGATAAAACAGTTTTCATTCATTAAACCGTTGTTGTAACATTTTGCTGCTTTGTTTCAACCTGCTGCTGTTTTGAAGGACCAAACGATAAAGGATGTGAGATTTACAGAATGTCTAGAGAAGCTGATGTAGTTAATAGAGGCTTTAAACCAATAGCCACAATTATTGCCATCCAGTACGTATAAACTTGAAATTCGGTTCTGGATGCATGAATGGTGCAAGTGAATGAAGGGTGTTCATATTGTATTAAAAAAATGGAAATGTGCAATTTAAATAGTTTTATCAACACTTTGTTAATATCGAGAAAAGATTCTGGAGTGATGTGTGTGTGTCTCAATTTTTTTGAAGGTATGAAATGGCAAAAAAATGTTTTTTTTGTGTATGTTTTGGATTTATTTTGTAAGCTTTGCTTTTTTAAATGACTTTTTGGGATTTACAGTATAATTTTGTTCACAATTTATATTGCAGTGATTGTTACATAGTAATATTTTGTGGAAATTGAAGTACTTGTTGTTATTACCACTTAAATGATTATTAATTGTAATGTAGCCACTGTAATGTAAACTGTTGTCATCATTTTATTCTTTTAATTGTGACTAAGCCTGAGGAAACTGAAGAACGCTTGACCCATAATGTGTTTTTGTCACAGATCTATATGAAAACTACCAGCTTCAGTGACATTTGTATTTGTTGATCTTGTGTTTCAGTGGAGCGAAAAAGCCTAAAATTTCACACACCATCCAAAGCTGTTTTGATATGATGTTCCCACTGATATATGACCGTGAGAGATTCAAACAGTTTCTGCTCTGAATCTTGCATGTCATCATGGTCTTCATACCAGCCCTCTGAATTTAGCAGCTACATGCTGGTTCTTTCATTCAGGTCGCAGAAATTATGTAAGCAGTGTATCACTTCAGTAGATTTGTTCTGTGATGAGTGTTTTTAGTGTATGAGTGTATGGTGAGTTGATTTAAATTTTCCATTAAATGCAAAGATAAAACCGTTTTAATGTTGTTCAGACTTATTTGGATAGCTTTTATTCTACCAAAATGAACAGAAAGATTTACAACATTTTGCTTAGACTGCAAATATTTAATTTAATGTAATTATACACTTTACATTATCCCAGCACAAATGAATAAAATCTGGTTACTTTTAAATTAAGAAGTTATTAAAAGCTTCTTGAGAAATTATTTTTTAAAAAGAGAGATTTTCTATAACTTGTGCAAACGATTTTGACATGTGGGGAAAATGTACAATTAAACTAACCATAAAAACAAAAACTGGTGAGTTATTAGTCGTACAGTTAATAGTTATGAATAGCCTGCATATGAATAAATGTACATCTTAAGAACTATAATACATGATTACATAGCCTACGTCATGGCTATTGATACGTTCTTTCACGCTAGTATGTGTAGCCTACATGTTTATGGTACACGTTGTGCCAAAAAGCCTTTACAGAAATATGCTGTAAAGTAGTAGGCTACTGTAAAGCTCTCCACGCGTATCCCTGTAACTTTATCCACTGTTTCAGTTCGTGTGTCGGTTGTATTCGTAAGATGGGTCGAGGCCGTCGTAGTGAAACTCTCTCCACTGCTCTGTCTTCTCTCTGGTGCGCTCGTCTTGTTCTGGACGAGAGTAAAAATGGAGGAATGTTAACTTTGCCTGTGTATTTAGGTGATTTATATAAGCCAAAAGTACCACATTTGAATAACTGTGACATTTACGGTAGCACGTGAAGGCAGCATTACACATAGTGAGTATAGAAATATATAAATAAAAACAAAAGTGTAAAAATGTGATTAATTAGATTTGGTTTTGTAAAACACAAGGTTCATCCGAGCTCATGTTTGCGTCAGTGTTGAATGATCTCAGACCGCTACTACTGCTGTCTGATCCAATAATGGCCGCCAGGTGAGTGATTTGATTTGACTTTTTTTTTTTATTTTATTTTTTTACTCACCGTCATTCTCTTCTTCAGCGTAATTCTCAAACTGATTCCTCTGTTCCTCATGGTACTCCCTCCTTCTGTCATCTGCGGCCAGCCTCTGTCTCTGTTCAGCTAATGAGACAACAAAATGATAGAGGAAGAAAGAGAGAAGGAAATAAAAACAGAAATATGCCCAGACATCAAGAAATAAGGTATGGTGATCATAAATGATCTAACGCCCATTTCAGCCTCAAATCACAATTATAGTCATAATATAGTCACTTAGGCTATGTCATATTTATGATTTACCAAAGCATGATTTATTTTCTGGAAATCCATAGACAGACCCGTTTTCTATTATTATAACATATTTTAACTATGCAAATGCTTTTGTTTGGATTTCATTGTATTGCACAATAGTAGGCTATCATCTGATTTAGCACCACTGAGTTATAAAGCACCATAACCACATAACAAATTAATTTAGTTTTAGTTTTTTAGTTTTAAAGTTTTAAGTCCAAAAAATATAACATATCGAGTCCATTTGGGATGTTCCAGCCTCTTGTCCTTACCTCACTTTCTGAATACATAGTAATGAATTCCCACAAGTGAGTAAAACATAGTTTTTGGTGAGCCCATAATAACCATAAACAAACAGGTCAAAGCCAAATAAAAGCATGAAAAAGCAGCAGAGCCCCTCCTCCGTTGGCAGGAGCTGAAGACTGAATGCTGGTTTCTCCAGCCTGCCCTGTGGTTCCTGCTATTTGCTGTGGTTTCCCATCCTTGCATTCCTCAGCTGGCTCAAAACGCAGCACCTGTGTGGCCAGTGCAAGCCGCTACTAAAAGGGCTCTTTATTACTGTTTTACAATAGCAAGCCTGACTAAAAAGTTCTAGAAGCCATGACAGTGATGTGATCTATGCTCATTCACACTGACTTGTTATATATACACAACTGTTCACATGTTTGCGGTCAGTAATATTTTAAATATTTTTTCAAAGTCTCTTATATTAATTTAATTTAAAAATACAGTAAACCAGTAATATTTTGAAATATTTATAAAAACTGTTTTCTTTTTCAATATATTTATTCCTGTGATCAAAGCTGAATTTTCAGCATCATTACTGCAGTCTTCAGTGTCACATGATCCTTCAGAAATCCTTCTAATATGCTGATTTTATTAATATGCTGAAACATTTATTATTCTTTTCAATGTTGAAAGTTTGCTTAAAGATAATATATGTACATATACATGTATATATGTATGTGTATATATATGTATGTATGTATGTATATGTATATATAGGCCTATGTGTATATATATATATATATATATATATATAGGCCTATATATAATCTTATATAAGAAAAAAATTCTGGATTGTCCATTGTAGTTGACAGCTGCTCAAGGGGCTGCAAGAGTTTACAAATAAGCACAAATAGCCTCACCGTTTATCTCATCCTGAGTTTTCACAGACCTCCTGCCTCGCCGTTTGAAGAAGCTGGACGCATCTGCCTCTGGCATGAAGATCTTCCTCAGTGCACCTTCAGTGATGAAGAACATTGATGAGGGGGAAGAACTCGTTGGAAAGATCTATGGTAACATTGTGGGGTTTTTTGGTCACCTTGAGGACTGTCTGCCTTTGTATCCCTCCTATCTGACACAGCGGCGCTGTCGGCTCCATGGAACCCTGTAACATAGGGAAAATGATTGAGGTAAGTCCAAAAGATTTGCCACCCTTTCCAGGCACTGTTGAACCTGTGGTTCCCCACATTAGTAAATCAACACTTCCCTTGGTCAACCACAGTCCGGTTACTCACAGGTGATGGCGGACAGAACAACGAGACAGGTGAGAAGGGCAGGTTGCGTCCAGGACATTTTGAAGTTTAGCCTAGCAAGAACAAAGTCAAAGCTGCTGATGTTCTCAGGGACGTCTTGCCTGAGATTGGGCTTGTGGTCATGGGAGCAGTGAATGGAATTTGACCAGGAGGGTGAAAGAGGGGTGGAGCCTTGGGAATGTGTTGATTTTGGGGTGAGGGGTGGCACCGGAAAGGGACGGTGGCAGGGATCAAGCTCTGTAGCTCTTCTTGCTTGAAGTGATCAAATGACATGGGAATGGTGCAGTGTTTTTTTAATTTTTTTTAGCAAGGCATTTCTGCATTGGGAATTTATTAATAACACTGCGTTGTTTAGGAACATTCCAGATTTGACACAAGTTAATATTAATCGACAGCATTCGTGGCATAAGGTGGATTACGATGGATAATGTTTTCAAAACACTTACTCGCGTGCAATAGCGAGTGGGTGTTGATACTTTTTCCTATGCAATGACGTTAGCCAATCATAAAAGGGACCATTTACTGACAAGCCTTAAAAAATGATCATTTCAGAATGAGGGTTAAAAATAATAATCTTTCCTCATTTATATTTGTTTTTTTGCATGCACACAAAACTTTATTAACATTGTTTTTTTAAATCCTTTTTTTTTTTTTTCAGAAAAGGTTTGTAAGTGATTTTTCACACTAAAATCATGTTAACACATATTGTTTGGTTTTGTGGCTGTGGTATTAAAACAATAATCAGCCTCATTCACTTCCATTTTATGTGCCTGACTATCAGCTGGTTTGTTTTGTCCCCCTGTAGTCAATACTTGTATCCCGTAAAACTCATCTTTGATCACCAAAATTACATATTTAAAAGTTTTTTCCTTGAAAAAAAAAATCTTCATGCCTTAAAATAACTTGAATGTAACTCTACACCCTTGCCTCATTTAGTATATGCGGTTCTGTGAATATGCAAATGAGCCCCGCCTCCACTCACTCACTCCAGCTCAGAGATCCACTGGTTGACGATCACATGTTGACATGATTGGTTACGACGTCACAAACACCAGAGATTTCAACCCACGTTTTTGAGAGACTGCCTTTGGTTCACCGCAGTTTTAAGGAGAAAAGACTCAGCATGGTGTTGACATGAATTTGCACATGGTTTGTCTTAAAGCACATTAAAAACACCACATAGACATATAAACAACATTAAGAGCTTGATTTTCACCACAGGGGGACTTTAATGAAAAGAACAGACAAGACAAAATGCATTATTGTAGTAATTAACATGCCACATATTCTGCAGATTATACTTAACCTATATTCCTAAAACGAAAATAAAATGTTGTTGGATGTATTATACAAGACCTCAATATATTTCATATTCTCAGGCAACAAACTTCTTTTTATGCTTTCTGATACATAATCTTCATTGAGCCCACCCCAGCTACCTTATTTACACTTTGTATTTCTTGGGTTTATATTCACATACAACCCCAAAAAACAATATTGCCCCTCGTGAAAATATGACCTTCTCAACAACATGATTTCAGGACATGTTTCTGCCCTAGAGTACCAAAGTATGGAGAGTGTTTTGCACCTGAGGGGTGTGATCAACACAAGGGGCTCCTCTCAGGCCCCAGGCGGGAGGAACGTCTGCGGTTCTGTGTTTACTTAGGGTTTTTTTCTAGCTGGAGTCTAGCCAATGGCAGGACGCAGTGAATGATGAAATTGTAAGGGCCTCTTTCCCTGAGATGTGAGAATATGTAAAGGAAAGACTTCCGTGGTTGACTGGATGACAGAGAGAAACGTTTTGAAGCCGCTGCCAGAATAGGTTGCACATGTCTTAACTCCTCACTGTCGCTGTACAGCCGTAAACATGTCAGAATTGCTGGCTTTTTCTGTCCTTAATTTTTTTTTGAGTTTTCATAAGTTATGTTTAACAGCGTTTTATTTGTTTATGACTAATGTTACCAACTGACACATTCATTCACTGTCTGTCCTGGAGGGAGCGCTAACTGTCTAGATTTATTTAACTGTTTACTGTCTAGACGCTTTATTTAAAGGGGTCATCGGATGCCCATTTTCCACAAATTTGTAAGATTCTTTAGGGTCTTCATGTAAAGTGTGAACATATAGCCTACTTTGGTTAAAATGCCTCAAAAACAGCTCTGTTCGCAGCGACCCATTTCGGTGCATGTCTCTTTAAATAATAATGAGCAACTGCTCACCCCACCCCTGTCTACCATGGGGCGTCGACACAAGACACGTAAAGTATACAAATGGCTGAGGGCAGAAATATGCTAATACGGGACAGTCCGTCAGGGGTCGTGGGCGGAGCATGAGCATTATGACATCATATTGCTCAGAAAATCCAATCGGCTCAATTATTGAGAGTGTTTAGGCTTTTTGAGGATTAAAAAAAAAGGAGTGAATGAATTTTTTTCATTGTATGGTGGTTGTGTCCACGCACTGCAAAGACACATTTATATGGAAACACCATATAAAAGTGAATTTTGCATCCGATGACCCCTTTAAAGCTGTTTCAAAATCTATCTATCGTTCTATCGTCTGTCTGTCTGTCTGTCTATTGTTCGATCTATCCATCCATTTTGTTCTGTTTGTCTCTGTCTGTCTATCCATCCATCCATCTGTCTATCGTTTGATCTATCCATCCATCCATATTGTTCTATGTCTATCTATCTATCTATCTATCATTTTAATCAATCCATCATTCTATAGTTCTATCTTTCTATTGCATTTATTTATTGGATCTTATATATAAATGAGAAAAATACAAGATAGATTCTTCTAATTTAATATAATTATTTTCCAAATTACATTATTATCAGTATAACAATTACAGAACATAGTGTCCAAACATCTGAAACTTAAAAATTTGTAATTCAACTTCTTTTTTTTTACTCAACTTTTCATGCTGATGTAAATTGCAAGGAAAATATAAAATTGCAAAATTGCACAATTAGTAGTCTCAGAGTGGTCAAACTTTTTTTAATCAACATGTGTGCGTTTCTGCTGATGGTGGCAACATTTTACAAGCTACAAGCTCAAAGGAAACCACTCAGTCTAACAGTTTGTTGACTGATAGATCCTCATCTTTTTGATCAGCGTATCGTAACACAGAACATTTGGTGCAGAGATAACATAGTCAAACACCACCATGTACTCTGTCTTCTGTGGTTAAAGGAGGGGTCCACAGAACAGCCTTTGATTGGCCCATTACAATTTGTGTACACCAGCCAGTGAAGTGATTTGCATTGCTGATCACACTCCTCAGGTGTCAGCCTGTGGTGTTGTTCAGTTCAGTCATTGGAGATGCCTCGCTTCACGGTCCACGTTCGGGACGAGTGGCTGACAGTTCCATGCAAAGATGCCACCTCCAGCATCAGATGGTTGGGTTTCGAAGCTCTCAAGCGCTACATCAAGAACAAACCCGACAATGGAGGAATCCAGCACATCAAAGATGTGCGTTTTGCGGTCAGAAGATGTCAGGGATTGGGGTTGCTGGACAATGACGATATCATAGAAGATGTGCTTGAGGACAATGATTTTGTTGATCTTGGTAATGTAACGAATATGTCTTATTTGTTCTTTGTTTGTCGAGAGGTTGAACTTTAAGCATTATAAGCACCACAAATACTGAATCCTGTTTTGCAAGATGAGTCCGTAACATGATATTTTACTGTTATCTTCAGCTATTGAAGGAGACACCATGCCACAAGATTTCATTCCAAGTCAGCCTGGGACGTCACACCTGTATCTTTTATATTGTCAGTCAATTACAAACTTTAATCAAATAAATGATATGATACCCTAAATACATAATCAAATGAATTACAATTAATCACATACACCAATGTTTGCTGAGAAAAGCCTCTAATTAAGATCATTCAAAGACATTAAATGCATATCTAAAGTTTTACTTAAATCTTAAATTGCAGTAAAGGGAAGAAAAGTTTTATTTACCGTAATATATTTTAAGAAATTTTAAATGCATTCTTAATTTTGATCAGTTTTATAGCATTTTTTAAGTAACAGCACAAAAGAATGCATTCAATTGGCCGTGCTTGCTGTTGTTTTATATTAAAACCTTTTGCTTATAACTTATGTAATGTTTCACCTGGTCCACATTTGGAATCATTCATTTATTTTTGTACAAAATACAGACTTACATGTAAATGATTGTCTTTCGGGAAAATCTCATAAAAGCTACTTAGTAAACTTGAACAACTCTGAAAATGTCCTTAATATGGATGTTAAAAACAGAATAAGACCATATAGAGAACCAGAGCAAGTAAGTATGAAATATCAGTACAGCAAATCCAGCACTTTTACCATCATCAGTCAGTACTATTAATGACAGCTGTCCGTTTCCAGTACACTTCTCTAGATGGGAACAGCCTGACCTCAACTGATCTGGTGAATTTAGGGAAAGGCCTCTATAAGATTAAGGTGAGTGGAATGTGCTGGGTGTCTACAATTGCTTTGTGATTTAAGAATGAACATTTACAAACAATATTTCTCAATGGAAATGCATTGCAATTTTTATCTGACCCTCAGCTGACCCCAGAGGCCGAGCAAAAAGTTGTGCAATCGAGAGAGCTTCTGGACACCATTGTGAAAGAAAACAAAGGTGAGAATCATTAAATCTACAGGAAATATGTGCGGGTTTGCAAAGTGATCGGACTGATTTTGTGAGTTTTTTTTTTTCCCTGCTCTTAAAAATAAAGATTCCAATAGGGTGTTTTTTTGCATTTTGGGTTCCCCAAAGAACCTTTCTGTGAATATATATTAAAATAAACAATTTTTGCTTAGTGTGAAGAGCAATTTAATATTCTAAAGTTCCTTTAGTGCAGTGGAAACATTCCATGGATATTAAATGTTCTTCATGAAATAATCAACTTTTATTTTTAAGAACAACATTTTTAGACATACATTGAATCCTGAGCGATATCTAGTAACCACATTTGTTGGTTATTTTGATTTGGACTAGTACACTGTAAAAATATATTTATATATATTTTTTTATTTTGCAAGTACTGATATTCCTTGGATTCCTTGTTTTTTGTAGATTGTTTTAGCAAACATCTATACATTTAATGGTAAAAAAAAAAAACCTGTAGAAAGGCATTCCCAGAATTCTCTGTTACACATCACGTATCATTTCATATTTATAAATAATTTTTTCTTATTTGTGTTATCTGTAATGTGCATTAGTGTGTTACATTTTATGTTATTTAGTTAATGTTTATTGCATTATTATAGTGTCATGTATGTTATGATGGCGTATGTTGGTGTTTATGTCTATGACCTTGTGCACCGTCTATATACAAGTATTGACTATGTTTTATGAACAGTCCACTTACGATGAACTCTGTTTCATCATGTGGCTTTCTATTGTGCCAACTCTATGGTGGTTATTGGTACATTTAAAAGGTAAAAATTAGTTAGTTAAAGTAGCTATATTAACATTATATAACTTAATGAAATATACGGTTTTAAGTTGTAAAATATACAGGCATCCCGTAAAACTGGAAACTGGTATCTATGGTATTTTCTACTGGTATTTTTAAGAGCATGAATATCCTCATTAATATGAAATAGTGTTTTTTTTTATAAATATGACTCGACATGATCATTCTTATTTTCTTTTTCCCTTTTCTAGTTGTGTATGGCATTACTACGGGGTTTGGTAAATTTGCTCGGACTGTCATCCCAGTCAGCAAGCTCAAGTATTATTCTTCTTTTCTTCTTTTTTTAATATAAAGTTTGGTAACACTTTATTTTACAGTGTTCTTGTTACACGTTACATGTAGTTACTGTAGTAATAACTATAAATTGTGCATAATATGCAACTAACCCTAAACCAACCCCTATTCCTAACCATACTGTATAGGTACATGCAGGACCGGCGCGCGCACTTCTGCCGCTCTAGGCGAAAAACAATTGTGCCGCCCCTCTATTTGCAACTTATACCAGCAACAACACACAAAGACCAATATATGCCATATAACGCAAAACCAGCAACAACACATAAAGACCAATATATGCGATATACATATAACGCAAAACCAGCAACAACACACAAAGACCAATATATGCGATATACATATAACGCAAAACCAGCAACAACACACAAAGACCAATAAGCCATAGGCCTACATATAACGTAAATAGTGCGCAACGCGCGCGTGCCCAATATGTCAACAATAGGCTATTAAAGTTTATGCAGGAGGCAAATGCCTGCTGGCATTTTTCTTTCAGCAGTCATGACAGGTTTTTTTCCAAATAATCACATTTCACCTCCTCAAATTACTGTTGCTTGCAAATCTCTTTACACCACTTTCTGTGCGTAAAACACACACAAATGAAATGTCCGCAAGCACATTATATCATCAGCAGGTTCAGCATCTTAAATGACGACTAAAGAGCAAATAAAGCTTAACTTATGTTTCAGAAGCGCGCACGGCGGGCCTTCATCGCAGCAAAGCTCTAACAGCATCCTCCATTTCTATTCTCTGTGCCTGATCGGTGATTAATAAACGATCTGTTCATTGCGTATGTCACGTGACGCAATGAACGGATCACCCAAATGAACGTAAGACTGGGAAGGTAAAGTAATTATTTATGTTCCCTGTTAATAATTTTTTACTGCATTATGATTTCTTAATTCAGAATATGATCAACATTGCGTAGGTGGATGTGATCGGGGAATTTGGCTGTTAAAAGTATAACATTTAAGCCACTTAAATAAACGAAATGACTCGAATGACTCAAGAGAGTCAGTAAAATGATCCGAACTTCCCATCACCCAATCATAACTCGTGAGAGCAGGGGCGCGTCTCGCCGGAAGCTCAGTAAATCATATTATAACCTATTTTGTGAATTGTTCATTCCCGGTTGGCACACATTTTGCCGCCCTTACAAAAGTGCCGCTCTAGGCAATTGCCTAGTTCGCCTATATGGACGCGCCGGCCCTGGGTACATGTAGTTAATTATTATAACTCAGTACTTTAATGTATAATTACACTGTGACATGGACAACAAAATAAAGTATAAACAAATGTTTTCTTACTCTTGAAACCTTTCGCATTTAACTAAGTTTATTTTAAAAATTAATTTAAAAATATTAAAATAATTAAATATTGAGCAATGAGCAAAATACTTTACAGCATTTATTAGTCTTTGTTAATGTTTGTTAATAAAATAATTCATAAAACAATAGTTTGTTTGTTCAAAGTGCATTAACTGATGTTGACAGATATAATTTTTGATTTTTATAATGTATTAGTATATTTTAAAACTATTATTGTTTATTGTTAGTTGGTTAGTTAACGAATGGTGTATTAACAAATGAAAGCTTATTGTGAAGTGTTACCAATATCTCACATATCTCTCTTTCAGGGAGCTTCAGGAAAACCTTCTGCGCTCACACTCATCAGGTGACATATATTAGTTGCAATAAATATAAGTATGAATATATGTGTGACATTTTGAAGATATGTACTCATAGAAATATTCGCCATGAATTGAAGCTTTCATTCTGTCTATGATTATAGGTCTGGGAAGCCCTTTAAGTCCTGAAAGAACTCGAATGCTGCTGGCTCTGAGGATCAATGTTTTGGCCAAAGGGTACAGCGGGGTTTCACCGGAGACGTTGCTCCGCATGATACAGGCCTTCAATGGTACATAATGGATATTTGAACTGAAGAGAGTATTGTTGGGTATTTTTGTTTCTTTGGCACAGCATGTGAAACATGGTGTGCCATTTCAAAGAATACTTTTATGGTAGTTGCTGCGTCTTTGAAAAAGTTTCTTTGAACCTCTCCCTCAGGAGTTTTTACTCGAGCTGATATTTTTACCATTTTCTTTCTTCTCTCGTCTCAGCCTCCTGTTTATCCTACGTCCCGGAGAAGGGTACGGTTGGTGCGAGCGGAGATCTCGCCCCTCTTTCTCACCTCGCCCTCGGCCTGATGGGAGAAGGCAAGATGTGGTCACCCAAGAGCGGCTGGGCGGATGCCAAATACGTGAGCGCATTTTCTTTGGAGAGGCTGTGGTTGCAAATCTTTGTCCTAATGATAATGAAACATAAACATATTTACTTTCCATTTAGCCTTAAAAGTCACATGTGACCTTTGTATTGCCTGCAGGTATTGGAAGCACATGGTCTGAAGCCCATATCTCTGAAGCCAAAGGAGGTACGGTTAATCTCCCCATTGTGCAGTCAACATGTTTATCTCTGTTGACTTAGAGCTGGTTTGTGGGGCAGAAATGTGTGCCCTTTACCTGCCTGGCCGATGACTTATAACAGTGGAAACCCAACAAAACAAGTCTGCACACAAGTTTTTTTTTTTTGCATAGCAGAGGGACAAATTATACAAATTAGAAAAGAAATATTTTAAAAGTGATGCAGCATGAAGGCTAGGCTGAGTGGTAATTGTTTTTTAACTGAAGAGAGTATTGTTGGGTATTTTTGTTTCTTTGGAGTGCCATTTCAAAGAATACTTTTATAATTGTGTTATAGTTGCTGCATCTTTGAAAAAGTTTCTTTAAACTTCGTAAAACTTTTTTCTCAAGCTGATATTTTACCATTTTCTTTCTTGTCTCCTCTCAGCCTCCTGTTTATGCTACGGAAAGCATGTTTGGATTGTTAGCTATGTGGTTACTGATGTGTTCTGGGTGGTTTCTAGGGCATTGCTATGTTTTTCCTATAGAGTGCAACAGTTTGGAGTGAAAACCATAGATACATACATAGAATCCTCATTAGTGTCTGTGCTATCTGTTATTCTTAAGCCATCCGCCATATTGGAACAGTCAAATCAAGTCCATTACCACTTAAGAGCAAGTTGACTGCAGATGTACTGTATATGTGCAATAGACATTAGCAGAGGATTTTCACTGCATTTAGTTTATCATTAATGTGATAATTAACATTTTCGATTAAAATGTATTGATTTGTTAGTGTGAGTGATGAACAGTGTCACGTCACATGTTCTAAGATGGTGGACGCGCCATAGGTCTGGATAGGTTGAACGTGAGATCTACGTATACATATCTATGGTAAAAACTTCATTCATTTTCTCCATAAGAAAATTTGGAAATTTTTTTTACGATACCTTCTAAACCTTTAAAGACAGCCCAACTGTGAGCAACAGGGGTGTTAGTCCATGATATTAGCTTCTATTGAAGCTGTTAGCATGCATTATTTCAACTTTGGTTTTAAAATATTCGTGTTTAACTGGGGAATTTGTGAAAAACTATATTACACATGATGCTGTACAAAAATTCCACCAATCAGTCGCAACAGGCAAATGCACCAAAAGAGCTCTTTAGCTCCGCCTACTCCCATAAAGCACTCCGGATGATGTGATAGTCAGTCTACATATGTTCTCAAAAATTGTAATATTTGTAAATGTATGCATATTTTGCAATACACTTAAAACATATTTTTCGCTGTTCGCAGTGCTTCATGGGATTGTAGTTCTTTCCCTCATTAAATCCGTTATGTACACAGTCTTGTGCCTTTGTATTTTTTGTCCAATTTTCAAATACTAAGTTTGTAATATTGTGATTCACCCTGTAGCTGGTTGGCTTGATTCATGGCTTATTGTGCTCTAACAAAGACTTTTTAAATCCCTATGCGGGAGATATTAAGTGAAAAAATACTTCCGGAACCAATGCCGCTGAAAAAGTGGGCGGGAACTGTTGGCCTCTGAAGTGTCCTGGGAAGTTTCTACTGAACGTTTATGTGTCTGCTAGGGCGATTGCTATGTGGCTCCTAGAGTATTTTGTGTGGTTGCTCAGCAGTTCCTAGGATGTTCGGAAGTGTTTGCTAGGTGCTAGGTTTAATCTGTGATAAGAGTGTGTGTTATGTTTATCTCTGTCCATAGGGGCTGGCTCTGATCAATGGGACACAGATGATCACTTCTTTGGGAGCAGAGGCCGTGGAGAGAGCTGAGGCCATCGCCCGGCAGGCTGACATCATCGCTGCCCTGACCCTGGAAGTCCTCAAGGGGACCACCAAAGCCTTTGATAGTGGTGAGGGCAAAAATAAGGGTTGTGTAAGCAGACATATGTACACACTGATTCTCAGTTCTGCAGACAGAAGCTGTAAACACTGCAAGACTTCTCAGACAAAACATTACTATGGAGACAAAAACGTTTTTCTGTATCACTGCCTTGCATATAAAGTCACGGTCCCTCCTCCAATTTTCAATGCAATTGCGATGTCATAAACAATTTTCATGACAAACCAATTTCCTTACAGATATTCATGAACTGCGACCTCATCCGGGACAGAAGGAAGTGGCCCTGCGCTTCCGTTCCCTGCTGGACTCTGATCACCACCCGTCTGAAATTGCAGGTGAATGCCACCGTTTTAATATGCTCTATTAAAGCTCATATTTATCCATTTGGTGGTAACCTGTCTCGCTTTTTTCTAATTGCAGAGAGCCATCGGTTTTGCGACAGAGTTCAAGATGCCTACACTATGCGCTGTTGTCCACAGGTAACATACAGAGCCCATTCTGGGTCACCCTAAATACATTTTAAGTGATCTTTTTTTTTAATACTGAAATTATAAAAAAAAACATTTTGAAATAAAGCTAAAATGAAATATAAATATTAGATGAAAAACGTAAGCTAAGGGACAATTAGAAATGGCAACTAATTCAAGTTTAAGTTGAAGGCTAAAACACTAAAATGATTTGCTGCAAATAAATAAAAATTAAAACTGGAAAAAATAATACTCCGAAATAATAATAAATGACAAAATCACATTAAAGAAATACAAAAAATGTACTCAAATTAAAATAAAAGCTGTAAATATAAAACTAAAAATCTAATACAAATTACGGTAACACTAAAATAAGACTGGTTGACACACGTGTGAACTATATTCTAATTCAGTTTGTCTTAAATTTGGAAAGAAAAAACCTAAATAATAATAATATTATAAAAAAACTAAAACTAATAAAAGTGACAAAAATGCATAACAAAATTACTAAAAATGTAACTAAAATGAAAACAGAAAATATAAAAAAAGCTAATTCAAAATATTAATAAAAACTATAATAGTATTAATATGTGATACTAAGGGTACGTTTACATGACAACGATGTGCTAAAAATGGGGAAAAAAATGATGTTGCTTTTTTTGTGTACAAACGACAACATTGTCAAAGCTATCCACGAAATCCACGAAAATGCTGTATTATTCATGTCAGGCCAGTAGTTGGCGATGTCATTTTCTAAAGAAAGACTTTGTCTATAGCTCAACACGTAATACGCATGCTCATAACATCACCATTTTCACCAATTCGTGTTTTTGTTGTTCACATGGAAAAACTTGCACTTTGATACCCGATTTAAAAAAGTTTGCGTTTTCAGGCCGCCAAAGCGATATTGTCGTGTATATGTATGGCCAAAACGCATAAAAAGTTTAAAAAAGTTGTGTAAACATCCCCTAAAATAACACTGGTTGACACACTTGTACTATATTATTCAGTTTTCCTTACATTTTGCAGGTCCATGGAATCGTCAATGACACAATTGAGTTTGTCAAGAAAATCATCAATACAGAAATCAACAGTGCCACAGATAATCCTGTATCCTTTTTTAATCTGTATATAGAAGTTCGAAACCTGAACACTGGCACTCTTCAAATCGCCAACTGAAAATGTTTTCCGGACACTTTTCACTTTGGTGTTAAAGGAGCTGTATGTAAGAAATTGATTTCAATTAATCATAAATTTTCCCTGATATGTCACTAGACATTAAGAAATCATGTTCATTTCAAATACTTATATCACTGACAACTGTAGTCCGGCCAGGATATTGTCATTTAAAAAGTGAAGTTGCAGCCCTCAACTGATGTTGATGTTGTCATGTTGTGTTTTGGTCTGATGCTCCACCCTCCACCGATCTACCAATCACCAAGTCAGTAGTGTTGGGGCATCCGGGTTGCCAGCTCTGCTCTAGTTCCCACAGCTGCAGATACAAACGTGTCGTAATCGGATCCTGCAGCATATCTGGCAACCTCGAGTCAGTAATTTGAAAGTGATTGCAGTACCAGTTTTGGCCACAATCTTACATACGGCTCCTTTAAGGTTTGTCTGTTTGGCTGGTCAATGCCAAAACTACACCAGCCTCTTCCACAGATATGTACATTTGTCCTTGACTGTGAGTTAGATGGTGTTTGCAGAGAGAGGTGAGACAATATCCGGTGGAAACTTCCATGGAGAATATCCAGCAAAGGTATTTTATCTCGCCACAGTAGCATTTATTTAACAAAGAGTCTCGACGACGTTTCTGCACATTCTCTTCTTCCATTCTTAGGCTCTTGACTATTTGGCGATCGGAGTGCACGAGTTGGCCTCCATCAGCGAGAGGCGCATTGAACGTCTCTGCAATCCCTCTCTCAGCGAGCTGCCTGCGTTCCTGGTCAACGAGGGAGGCCTAAACTCTGGCTTTATGATCGCGCACTGCACTGCCGCGTCTCTCGGTTAGCATCACCTATAACTCTCCTTAACCAAATAGTGGAAAGTTTAATTTCGACTACTGTACTGAAGTCATGTTGACCATTAACTAAAACAGATTTCCTTCTGCAGTTTCAGAGAACAAAGTGCTTTGCCACCCCTCCTCTATTGACTCCCTATCCACCAGCGCGGCCACAGAGGACCATGTGTCCATGGGTGGCTGGGCCGCACGCAAAGCCCTCAGAGTGGTCGAGCACGTTGAGCAAGGTCCAAAACCTGATATTAACCTCCCATATACCCACTGACATCATCCACTAATCAATTTAGCTCAAATTGTTACTATTATAGCGCCCCCTACTGAAGCACCAAAACACAACAGCACAAATTGTAATAATACTTAAAATTTTTCAACACAATCATACTGCAATTATGCAATTCATAACTATTTTATGTTTTGGTGAATTGGTGGCTTAACGGTGTGGTCACATGAGCAATATTTCAGTCAAATTGCAGACCAAATAAGGTCTATTGTCAAGAGTGTAGTGATGTATTAACTCTTTCCTCACCAGCATTTTTGATCATTTTTTTTACCAAAAGTTTCATGGACGCTAAAATATTTTGTTGCATGAAAATCTGAACATGCAATATATCAAAAGAAAGAACAGATCCTCTGCTTTTGAACCCCCCAAAAATATATTTTTTTATCACATACATTTAATTTATTTATATTATGTGGGTAAGTTTTTAAAAAAAGCAACATTTTGAGCAAAACGCTGAGAAAATCGCGTTTTTGTCAAATACTGTTTGGGTCGGATTCAGAACAATGATCAAAACACAGATGGAGTAGATCGAGTTGTTTAATGTTGATGATCGTGTTATTTTACATATGCATCTGCTTAGATAAGCTGTGGCTTGTTTCTGCTTCTTCATCTGTGTTTTGATCTGGAGACTCTGAACTCTTTCAGAAGATGCGTAATAGCACCCCCTACCGTATAACAGTGAAAACATGGATAGCCAGAACATTCTATCAATGGCGGGGAAAGAGTTACGTATAATTTATGTAGAAAGCAGCTTTCTGTTGTACACTGTGGTAAACTTGAACATGAACGAAACTTTTACGCATGAACGCGAAACCTTTAAATTCCACAGATTCCTATTGAAATTACAGATTTTTTTTTTGGTCATTTTTTTACTTTTTGTTGTCATCTGCAAATACAGAACAGAATATGTAATTTTGGGAGAAATTCAACCTGGATATGTCCGTTTTATGTTTCCTTACAGTGCTAGCCATTGAGTTGTTAGCTGCCTGTCAGGGTATTGAGTTTCTACGCCCCCTACGTACAACGACCCCATTGGAGAAAGTGTACGACCTTGTGCGTGCTACAGTAAAGTAGGTTGAACAATGATACACTAACCCCAAAACCTCCAATATATTGAACTTTCGGGTTAATAATTGGCAAACCTTCTTTCATCTGTCTCTTCCTACTTATCTTTGTCTTTTTTTCTCTCTTTTCCTCAGGCCCTGGATTAAAGACAGGTTCATGGCTCCAGACATTGAAGCTGTACATCGGCTTCTCGTGGACCAGAAGGTAAGACTCACTGCTTCTTATTCTTGGCATCACTATTACTATTGAAACGAACCTCAAAACCCAGAGTTATTAACCTTTGGTGCGTGACTGTTTATGCTACAGGCGTGAATGGTAGCTCACAAGTTGAGTCTTGTTGGGAAGAGTTATGCTTTTTTTTCTAAACTATCAAACTTACAATTACTTGTCTGGTGGAGCAAAAAAAATCCAGACCAAAACATCATATAGACATGAAACACAAAACATCCAAGAAAAACCTAGCAACCACATACTCAAAACCTTCAGCGACACACAAAATTGTCTAGCATTATAATAATGAATTTTGCACTAATAACATTCTCACGCCATGTTGTTTCTTGCCTGTTGCATTCAGGTGTGGGACATTGCTGGGCCATACATTGAGAAATATTGTATGGAAATCATCCCAGAATCCCGCCCCTCTTCCCCCACAGCCTTTGCTCTGGACCCGCCCCCATCACCACGGAAACGGGTCAGGCTGGAGTGACAGGGATGGCGTCCTGCTGATACTGTTCTATAGTCTCACATTTAAAATGTGTTGATATTTCAGCATAGGTCTTACTGTTGTTTAACGCGAGTTTATTCTAAGATGTGAAATGTTCCAGTTCTATTGTATCTTGCCATCTTTTAGTCCTTATGCAGTTCTGAGTGTGTTGGTGAATAAATGTCTTGTGTTATCAGTATTTGTTTAGTTTTGTTTTTCTTCAACTTTCGCAGAAGGTAGCACACAGTGACAGGATAGCCATGTTTTCATTCGGAAATTGAAATGTCTATTGAATGATTTCAGAAGTCTGGTCTTAAAGGAAGTGTCTTTGAACTCATGACACAGAGGTATTTTGACAGATGGGGGGGATGTTGGTCTTTGTTCTATGGCTCATCGCCATGTAAAATATATCTTTTCTCAGACAAAAATTCCCTTTTTAATTTTTTTTTTCAACATGTTAATTTCATGAGTGATCGTGTTCTCTATAGGAAACAGATGACATGAGTGTTGCTAGCAAGTTCATTCAATGCAAAAATTGTTTCTTGCTTCATATTTTTGCTTTGCTTTTCATTATATCCAAAAAATCTTAAATACATTTACTTGAGAAGCAAAATGACTTAAGATTTTTTTCAAAATCAAGTGAGTTTGTGCCTGAAATAAGAAATAAATATCTGTCCATGGGGTAAAACATTTTTAAAAAATTAAAACAGGATAATTTACTTTTAGTTAATTTTCTTATTTGTATTATTTTTCTTACCGCATGGACAGATGTTTTCTTGTTTTAAGCATAAACTCGCTTGATTTTGATGGTTTTTTAAAATGACTGTCGTTTTGCTTCTTGATTTAAGAATTAAGAATATTTAGATATTTGTACTGGAAAACAAGACAAAAATACTGAGTAAAGGAATCACTTTTTGCAGTGTCCATTTTGAGGTAAAATAGGTTATAAATAATGCTTTTGTCAAAAATGTTTACACATATTTGTCAGTTTTGAGAAGTTTTCAATAAATAAAACTCTATATTTCATTCTGTTCCTCATAAAGCATCATACAGTATGACTTATAATATATAAAATAAGTGCTGTCTAACATAATGTTAGTAAATATATATATAACTTTTATGTTAGATGCGATGAATCACAATTAATCGATTTTACAGCAGCACTAATAAAAAGTCATATGGACCACTTTTATACCACTTTTCCATCCAAATGAGTAGTTGTGTATTAGATGATAGCTTATTGTTAGTGTTTAGCGGTGGTTTTGTGATGAAGAGTGCAGTATGGGTAGTACTGAGGGATGTCAGAGGCAGCTGCTGCTGTGTGAGATATTCAATGTCCATTACAATACTGTCAAGCCTCTCTCTCTCTCTCTCTTTTCCTCTGAAAGGTGATTAAACTAGATTAGCTGCAACAGCGACAACTTAGGACTGCAGTAACGTCTCTCCCTATCTTTTCATTTTTGTCTGTGAGAACATTTTTATGAAAGCCAAAAGGGAATAGACTGAGAGGATTTTTACCCAAAGGTAACGTTTTCTCTTGTTTTGAATGCAAAATGTAGTTCTACAAAATGTAGAATGTAGTTACACCCAGGAAACAGTTATTGTTAATGTCTATATATATAGACATACATATACATACTGCATATACACTATAAAAAAATAATGTTTTATGACTGGTGAGATATGGTAAGATATACTTATGGTAATACACCATATTTTGTGTGTGTGTGCGGGTGCGTGTGTGAATAAATTATGTATATGAGGGTATATACAAATATTTTGTATTTTAATGTTTTGTGTTTTAAAACATACATAATATCAAAATATTGTATACAGCTAAAGGTGTTTTCTCTTGTTTTAAATGCAAAATTGTGTAAACTTTGTAGTTACACCCAGCAAACAGTTAGTGTTAATGTATTTGAGCACACATATGTATATTAAAATATATATAAAAAAATATGAAATATGAAATTAATTATGCATTTTAAAATAAAAACTTAATGACTAGTTATGTGAGATATCGTAATGTCTGTGTCTATATATATATATATATATATATATATATATATAATGTGTGTATGAGTTAATTGTTTATGAATTATTTCTACTTTAATGGTTTATGTATTTTATAATATATAACATGTTTAAATAATAAACTAATTATGTGAGTAATGTAAGTTAAAAATGTTACAATCCCACAAATCAAGATTCAGAATCTGTTGTTAAAAATGAATTTATATACTAATCTACTTTGATCTAGATAAACATTGCTTTCCACTGTTTAATAATGTGGGCACATACTGTAAGAACAAATATTAGTTGATTGGTAACGGATTTCTTTTTTTAGTATAAAAATACTTTTCTGTTCAGCAACCCTGATGCTTTACATTACAACTGTCTGAATTAGTTTCCTGCAAAATGCTGTGTATGTAGTTCTAGACTAAATGTGATTCTGACAGGAGAAACTGCTGCGTGTGTGTGAAGCGGAGACATGAGTCTAGATGAAGACGCGCGCTGGCTGGAATGGGTCACCAAGCAGTTCGAGAGCATTGCAGGAGACGACAAAGAGATCGACCTGGATGAGTTTAAAACGGCTCTGAAAGTAAAGGAGGTCGGTTTATTGATCATGAAAACCTTTTATTATCCCCCTGAGATGATAAATTAATATTTGTCCACTGTAGAGAGCACTTGGTCTGAAAAGATCTCAATGTGCTACTTTTTTTTTTTTCTTTTATTATTGTAGTCATTTTTTGCGGAGAGGTTTTTCGCCCTGTTTGACTCTGACGGCAGCAGCTCCATCAGTCTGGAGGAACTTCTCAAGGCTTTAGATCTTCTGATCCATGGCAATGAGACAGACAAACTACGCTTCCTATTCCAGGTCTACGATGTGGATGGTGAGATGTACAATACAACATGGACAAATCTTTTACTCTTTCATTCTGAAATTCAGTGTAATTTTGCGGCCTCCTGTTTTTGAAATTATTTAAAATAAATGGCATTATAGTCAAATAATTCAAATCATTTAAATAATTATTTAGAAATGTAAACAATGTAGAAAGATTATTGACAATGGAGGTTGAGAATCACTGCCATAATTGAATTGTCTGTCTTTACTAAGTGTGGAAAGACAACACAATTTATTTTCTGAAGGCCTTAAATGCATTGGTAAAAGTATGTAAACATCCCTGACTGGCCAAGTATGTGTTAAATGCACAAAGTGATGTACTATTTTGTGTAGTTTTACAAACTAAAATACAAATTTGGATTCGATTTCAATATTTGGCTTCAATATTTAACTCACACTCTTTCATCTGATTGGTTAAACCGCCCCGTCTTCTGTATGGCGTTAAAGTCGGAACTAAATGGAAGATGAGATAGTCTTTTCTTCCCTATTGTGACGAAAGCCTCTATATCCGTGTGAAACGGCTTCATGAACAAGAACAAATGCAGGGCAGGACTTGTCCATTGGGAATTGATTTGATTGTTGTGATTTGGTATTGGTCGATCTCATGTGAGTGACAGGTTGCCCCGCCCTCGCGCCAGTAAACACGTCATCAGAGAAAAGAAGAGATGATACTGCTAAAGAGAGAGAATGTTATTTTGATTATAGCCTTTAATAATAATGCAATATTCCATAAAAAAGTAGGAATTGTACATTTTAATTTCGTGGTTAACTTTAATAGAGTGCTGCGTTAATCCAAAAACATGGAAACTACATTAATTTTAGGGTTTTTTTCTGCTTCCACCGTCCTTAAGTCAATGGGTTTTTGGTTAAGCGTCTAAAATAACGTATAGCCTACTGTGTATTTGTTTTTCTTGCATTTACTTTTTTTTGGGGTTATGGCAATATTGTAAGAGGCCTATAGAATATAAACAAGTCTTTGTCTTTTTCGTTATTCTTTCCCAAATAGGAAATTAAATGGTCAAAACGTACAGAGACCGTTCCTGTTTCCCTTGTTGTTCCTGGGACAACATTAGGCCTACCCTGGCCACTGGCCATGTCATGACTATATCAAAGCATTGACTGACTGAAATGTTGTGCCAGGAACAACACAGAATGTTGATCCAGAAACATATAGGCTAAATCGTGATAAGATGCGTTAATTGAATCATTAATTTAATCTAATCATGTAGGCAGTGGTTCCATAGACCCAGATGAGTTACGTACGGTTCTGAAGTCCTGTCTGCGTGAAAGTGCGATCTCTCTCCCTGAGGAAAAGCTGGATGACCTGACGCTGGCGCTGTTCGAATCTGCTGATAAAGATAACAGCGGCTCCATCACATTTGAAGAGCTGAAGGCAGAGCTGGAGAACTTTCCTGAGGTTATGGAGAACCTCACCATCAGGTGGGACATCATTATGCTAATCTCAAGAGTGCTGATAGACTGTGAAGTTTTTATACAACAGTTCAGAAAGAAGTAGGCTAGTATTGAGTTACTTATAATTTAGACACAATATTGCCAGTCACTTTTTTTTTTACACCAAAGAAAATATTACTGAAGAAGTTAGGCAGCACCATAGCTAGCACTGCAGTGTTATATTCCAAAATGATTTTCGAATCAGTTGATTCAATGACTCACTCAAAATGACAGTCACTTGTGTAGTTCCTTAACGAATCAATTGAGTGAATGAATCGATAACTCGCTCCTAAAGACAAGCATGCTGAAAAGAAAAACAATAGAAGATCTCATAGAATTTGTAATGGTTTCAAAGGTTAAACAGCTAATGGTTTGTAATAGTATTTGTAGTGGAAACCATTCATATTTCTGTGATGGTTTCTATTGTTGTTGTTTTTTTTCAGCAGGGGCTTTTTTGGTTTCAAAATAAATCAGTGTTTTTTAACAAATCGGTTGAATAAGTGATTCAAAGACTCACTCAGTAACCAGTCACTGGAATATTGATGAGTGCAACAGTCAGGTTCTGGATGTAAAAGTTACAATAACAATAACTTAGAAACTTTTCTGAGAAGATACACGTATCATGAGGTACAAGGTTGTTAATTGATGGTAAATGCTTTTGTTGAAACTGTTAAAAGTCAGAATTGTTGCAATCTGTCACAGTGCTTTAGGAACATCGATCGGCCAATCATATATGGGGACCAGAACTAACCGTTGTATGAACATGAATAAAACCAAAAAATATGTTATTCACCATGACTTGTACATTAGATTCTTAGTCTTCTGAAACCGTATACAATACCTTTGTGTAATGATAAGTGAGTAGACCAACATTTAAATGATTATTTGCTGAAATGTGCACTTTTTGTGTTTTTGCCCAGTGCCGCCAACTGGCTGAAACCTCCTGATCTGGAGCAGAAGAAACGTAAGACTCCTCGATACCTGACGCGGGCATACTGGCACAACAACAGCCGCAAACTATTCTTCCTTTGTCTGTACGCCCTCCTGAACGTGCTCCTCTTCATCATTGCGATGCAGAAGAATGCCCATGGAGGCCCCTGGTTCATGGTGGCCAGGGGCTGCGGACAGTGTCTCAACCTCAACTGCACTTTTGTTATGGTGAGTTGGGCTCATGGATTCATCAAATACATAATTTCCAGTAGTGACAGTAGGTTTTGTCTTGGCCAAAACTGCAGGTGCTGATGTTAAGGCGTAGTCTGACGTGGCTACGTGCCACCTGGGTGGTGAGGATCTTACCTTTGGACCAGAACATTTTACTGCATCAGATCGTGGGTTACGCCATCCTGATCTTCACCGTTGCGCACACTGCCGCTCACGTCCTGAACTTTGGTAACCTGTGATAAATCTAGTTACAAATAGTCTAATTCATTTTTTTTAGGAATATTTTGAAAGTCAGAGGATCCAAACAACAATGGACTCCCCTGGCATTCATTCTATGGATAAGAAAGTAAAGTTAAACTAAACATGAAGTAAACTTGGTAACCTGTAATAAAATTGTTTATAAACATGATGAAATTGATCCTTCCCTCGTGTTTTGTAACAAATCCTTCCCTCGTGGGTCAAAATGTGATTATTTTTTTGTCCATAGAGTGTACTTTATTTCATTTTGATAATATTTTTTCTTTTCTTTTTTATACAAATTTTGGGAGATTTTTTGTTATTTTTTATTTTATTTCACTTTTAAATTACTAGATTTGATCAATAAATAATAAATCAATAGTAATTTTGTCATTTAAGCACATTCCTCACATTCTTTCAACTTAAATTCAAAATAACTCACAATTTCATGCATAAACCTTTTAATTCAGCTCAAAATATCTTACATTGTGTGTCTTTGCTGACCTCTTGTGGAAAAATGACTCTTGCCACTAGATGAACGTATAGCTCTAGTTGGAACAAATTAGCTGTTCCGCTGGGCCCTAAAGTAAGTTTTTCATTAGAATGCATTCAGATACACATGTAGACATTATAAAATAATTAATAAAATAAGTTTGAATTTTGAGCATTTCTAGGTTTTTTTATGTGTACTGAAGCATTCCTCGCATTCCATTCATTCCTATGGGGGTCAAATTGACCCGCGGGAAGGATTTTTTTTTTTTTGGGATTTGTTACTTCCTCGAATAATAAAAATTTTGTTGTGTGTATTCGTGGTTCAAGTGCGACAAAAGTCCTGGGGTCTTGGACCTCTCAGATGAAAACTCCATTAAAAAAATCGAAAATGATTTCTGTGTCAAAATGACCCGAGGGAAGGATGATGTCATCATTTACTTACCGTCACATTGCTAGAATGTTTCTGTAGGACACAGAAGATGATATTTTGAAAGTCAATGGGGCCCAGAAAACATTAACATTTGTTGTATGAACAAAAAAGTAAATGATAGAATTTTCATTTTTGGGTCTACTATCTCTTTAAATTGAGTATATAAAGTATATGATATAACAAAAGCAATATATTCATAAACAATATCCCAAATAACTGATGAATTTATATGTCTCTCTGTTCATAGCCCGAATGTCTCAGAATGATGGCACGTACCAGCTGTGGGAGTATCTTTTCACCACCCGTCCTGGTATTGGCTGGGTCAATGGCACCGCCTCCATCACGGGTGTTGTTCTGCAGGTTCTCATCTGCCTGATGGTGGTGTGTTCCAGCACATGCGTCAGACGCAGTGGTCATTTTGAGGTGATGCCTTTCATATTGAATTCACGAGAAGCAACAATCTGCACATGGTTGCTTTTGTGAATAAAGCTGTGTTTGCAACTTATTTCAGCCTCACATACCGAAAAGCAAAAACCATCCCATATGCCCAAATAAGTGTGATCAAAGCATAATATGTTCAATGAAATGTTTTTTTTTGTGTGTGTAGGTGTTCTACTGGTCTCATCTTTCCTACATCTGGGTTTGGGCCCTGTTGGTCGTTCACTGTGCAAACTTTTGGAAATGGTTTGTGGTGCCAGGAGTGATGTTTCTAATTGAGAAAATTGTTGGAATGGCAGTGTCCCGAATGGGTGGGCTGTACATAGTTGAAGTCAACTTATTGCCCTCAAAGGTGCAGTCTAAGCCAATGTACATGTTTTGGTGTATTTTGTTTTCTGGAACATTTAGTTAGTCATCCATGAGCTAAGCCTCACCTCTTCTGTCTTTTTGTGTTTTTGTGTGTGTGTGTGTGTGTGTGTGTGTTTGAAGGTAACACATTTGGTAATCAGGAGGCCTCCATTCTTTCACTTCAAACCTGGAGATTATGTGTTCATAAACGTCCCTGCTATCGCCAAGTATGAATGGCATCCGTTTACTATCAGCAGCGCTCCTGAGCAGCAAGGTAAAACAAATAGAAAGTATACAATTATGTTAGTCTTGCGCTATTGTAATGTATTGCCTTGATTTTTTTATATTTCAGTAGTTAAGTGCATTTAAATGCATTGGAGAAAAATCATACTCATGTTTTTTCAATGTTTTTGTCTTGTTTTGCGCTAAAAATATCTAAATATCTTTTGAAAAAGATACATTTACCAAATTTAGGGGGGGAAATTATTTAGACAAAAAGCAAATATGTTTTACACAATAAGATTTGTTATCAACAAATAGCCATTCTGGATATATTATGAGAACGTTAAAGTGTCTTCTAAAAACTTTTTCTTGGAGACTCCAAAACAAAATTAGGAACCTTTAAATATCATAATAGAGGCACTTATTTTTCTTACCAAAACAAAACAAAATTTTTCTAACAAAAACTAATTTACACAAAACAAAATATTTACACAAAAAAAGCAATGTTTAACACAATAAGATTTGTTTTCGAACAAATCTTAAGAGTTGTTTTCAGACAAACAAATTCTTCAAACAATCTTTCAAACAAAACAAAAGAACAATCTATTTTAAATAAACAAAAAAACTGTTTATGACTGTTTGAAGTGATTAAAGGTTCCCTGCTCGATCTCATTTCTTCAAACAGATGTGCTGTGGCTCCATATTCGTTCAATGGGCCAGTGGACAAACCGCCTGTATGAGTATTTTAGACAGCCGGAGAGTCAAAGCATCAGCAACAAGAGGCTCACGGCCAGCCTGAGGAACAGACGGCACCAGAGCAGAGCACAGGTCTCGCATCAAACACATAGCAATAGAAGTTCATTACTGTGGGGTTTTATTGATGCAATTCTTTAAAGGAGGGGTCATTTTGTAATCACATCATTGACAAAAGAACTATCAATAACACTTTATAAACCCATTAATTAACGTTAGCAACTAGCATAGATTTGTTACAGTTTAAATGTTAGTTAATACAGTGGTTCATTGGTGATGTACAACTTTTGATTTTAATAATGTATTGTAAAGTATGTTGAAATTAATATTAACTAAAATTAATACATTCTTTCGAAGTATTTTACATTGTTAGTTCACGTTAACTAATGTAGTTAAATATTGTTCGAAAATTGAACCTTATTGTAAAGTTTTACCAAACTATCAACTCCAAAAAAAGGTGATCACAATAGACATTTACACTTCTTCTCCATGTAGGATGAAATGTTCAAGTCTGCAAGCTACAACGGAACTGTGGCGTCTAATAAGGATGATGCTGTCGAACTGACCCTGTACCGGTCAAGCGTAACCCGCACAAGCTCCCAGGAGCCCGTCAGTGGCCCAGAAGCCCAGGTGGACCTGGGAGAAGCTCCGGCCCCCAGAGAAGTGAGCTTCAGTCTGAACAAAGCAGAATATATATTCTATTGTATGTGAGATACACAACAGGCAGACTTATTTTCTGTTGTCTTCCAGCTGACAGCAAAATTAAGTGAAAATCACAGATACTGTAACATTAAGGTAAGTCATTTGGGTGCACTTTATTTAAAGGCATCTGTGTCACAGTGTAATTATACATTTAAGTACTGAGTTATACTAATTAACTACATGTGTACATTCTATACGGTTAGGATTAGGGTGTGGTTTAGAGTTTGTAGTAACTACATGTAACTTGTAACACTGTATCACTGTAAAATAAAGTGTTACTATCATTTGTTACAGTTTTAATGTCTCTTCTGCCCTGGAACTAGACTTTTAATCACGCACCACCTCTACAGAAAATGTTATTTCATTTATTGAAAGTGTTTGTCTTCTAAGGAACTGTACAGATTTGGTTATGCCTTTTTTTGTGTGTGTTTTAGTGCTATGTGGATGGACCTTTTGGCACCCCGACCCGACAAATCTTTACATCTGAGCATGCGGTGCTTATCGGCGCCGGAATCGGCATCACTCCCTTCGCATCCATTTTGCAGAGCATCATGTGCCGGTAAGACACGTCACACATGCAACATCTCCATTCGCAACATTAAAGTTTTCTTTACATAAAAATACCACATTTAGAAACTTTTCCATTTTTATGTAAAAAAATATTTTTTTGTCTTTTTTTTTTAGTTATCGCATGACAAAGCAGAACTGCCCTAGTTGCAACTACTCCTGGTGTGAAGCCATCAAAGACAACGAAATGAAGCTGAGGAAGGTAAAGGGGGCACTTGGACAAATGAAAACTGGAATAGATTTAGTAGAAAAACAATATTAGTGGCAAAAACTATTTAAACCCTTTTTTCTTAAATTGGCCAGGTTTATGTCATTCTAGCAAAACCATGGTTTGCTACATTCTGATTCTAAAGAGCATTTGATTGAGAAATTTACACAACAAAAGCAAACATTTAAGCCAAAACAACAAAACAGCTGATTTACACAAATCAAAACATTTACACAAAAAAAGCTTTGTAAAATTTGTTTTCAACTAATCTGAGACATGTTATCAGACAATCTTCAAACAGTCTTTCAAACAAAACTAAACAAAACATTTTAAACAAGCTGTTTGTGACTGTTTGAAGTGGTTAAAGGTTAACTTTTTCTTTTACATTTTCCACTAGCATATAGATAGATTCAAAGCTAATAGACATAAATAATTTTGATTTGATGAGGTTTTAAATTTCTCATTTCCTGCAGGTGGACTTCATTTGGATCAACCGAGATCAGAAATCCTTTGAATGGTTTGTGAGTCTCTTGACCAAACTGGAGATGGACCAGGCAGATGAAGAGCCAGAGGGTGAGAGAGAGAGAGAGAGAGAGAGAGAGAGAGAGAGAGAGAAGCTTGGCACAGATATGGCCAGTCATGTTTATTTTTTATGCTTTCAGGCCGTTTTTTGGAGATGCACATGTACATGACATCAGCCCTCAGTAAGAATGATATGAAGGCCATAGGTCTGCAGATGGCTCTGGATCTGCTGGCCAAGAAAGAAAAGAGAGATTCCATCACGGGGCTCCGCACACGTACCCAGCCAGGCAGGCCAGATTGGGCCAAGGTATGAAAAGCCCAGTATTCGTTCTGTTCTGTTATATTCTTCTATCTTTGTTTCTCTATGATTTTTGTGCATTTTCAGGTTTTCCAGAAACTGTCTGAGGAAAAGAAAGGAAAGGTCCATGTGTTTTACTGCGGTGCTCATGCTCTGGGCAAAGTCATCAAGGCCCAGTGTGAGCATTTTGGCTTCAAGTTCTACAAAGAAAATTTTTGAGCAATTTACAATAATTTCAGTTGTTTGAAATCTTACTGTGGCTATTTTTCACAACAATAATAATCGTCTGATAATCTGCTTTTGCTAATGTGTCCGATGTTGTACATTTTGTAAAGCTCATGTTGTCGTGTAAGTATATCAATCAACTTATGTATGTTTTTATTCATTTTAAGAATGCTCATCATGGTTATTATGCATCATGTAAATTGTTTGATTTGTTTTAGCCCCGGTATGAAAATAGACACTACAGATGATGACATGTAAAATTGTCTTAAAAGTAGTATGAAGTAATTTACTGTAGAATATATAATAGGGAATATTAGTTACCCACATGTTAATACAAATAATAAATAACAGGTACTTGTAAAAGATTTTGATGATTTAGATGACTGTGTGTAACGTATGTGTCAGTGTTTTAAAATGTTCAAAGCATGTACGATCAGCTTTTGATGCCTATTGTATATTATGGACATTAATAGGCTATTGCGTCTATTCGTAACCGATACAAGCGTGTTTCTCATACCTGCAATGTGTTCCCCGTTCTTTTCTTTTCCAGATTGTGGGAATTCTCGGATTTCCTGAATAAAAGTCAAACCCAGACATGCATTCGCGTGGTTTATAGAGACATCTTGCGATTATGTACAGCAACGCAACACAAGTAGCGCTTAATGGACTGTTTATCATTCAAAATTCCAATAAGATTCTGCACAGAATATTAAATGGGCCTACATAAACGTTTACTTATTCCTTGTTTTTTTACCTCAATATTATTCTAAAATTTGTAATATATAATAATAATTATCAAATAAATACATAGGCCTACTCGTTAAAGGATTAATAAATAATTTAAGAAAATATGTCAATATATTCACCTTATGTCACACCTATTTGACATTAGATTGGTGATTGGCTGCCACGGAGGTCAGTCTCCTCTCATTGGCCAGTGCTGCATTAGTACAGGGGAAGCATCTACTATGTTGCAGATTTGAGGCGAGAGTAATCTTTCAGCATTATTTTTCTTTGCCTGACTATGCGTTCATAGACCCTCTCGCAGACGTCGTGATGTTTTCAGGTGATCGTAAGTATGGTTTCATTCCGTTTTACAGCTCTGCATGTTTTTCAGCGCCTTCATTCGCATTAAAAATCACATGAGCCCTCGCAGTTTCAATTTAGAGTGATGCGATTAGATTTTATAATCATTCGCCTGTCCGTGTATGTGCTGAATGATTAATGCTCATCAGACGGGGATGAATTCACATTCATATTTTGACCGTGCAAATTGAATCCAGACAGCCTAGTATGTAACAGTACATTAACGTTTAATGTTGCATTTAAATGTACTAGTAATATGACTGACAGGCTTCACCATAAAATTCATTACCAGCGATTTGTAATATTTGACATTGTCATTTTTTGTGTGTGTGTGTGTGTGTGGTTATACCTAGAATATGACAAAATGGTGGACCCATATTCACCATCTTTACCTTTGTCTGCAGATGCTGCACCTGAATCATAAAGGTTTCCTGATATGTTCTGGTGTCTGGTGGCTGTGATGTGACAATGCGCTGTCTGGTGTCTCGAATCAATCACAAGACTCTGATAGTCATCTGTGCTGTGTTTGCCCTCATCACTATACTGCTCTGGAACAAGTGCTCCAGTGACAAAGAACTGACCACACAGATCAGACCTCAGCTGGAGTTTGCGCCCACCCCAGAAAAGGAGGAGGAGGACAACGGGCAGGCCCCCGAAGCCCCACCTGGATCCAGAGAAGTCACTTATGAGCAGATCGACTGCCTCATCAATGAAGATGTGATCATAAAAGGCCGTAGGGAAGGGGGCGAGGTGTATCTGCCCTTCAGCTGGGTGGAACGGTACTTTGACGTCTACGGGCGTCTGGTGCAGTATGATGGGACGGAACGGTTTGAGTTCTCCCACAGTTACTCCCGGGTGTACGCCCAGAGGGAGCCTTACCACCCAGATGGGGTCTTCATGTCTTTCGAAGGCTATAACGTGGAGGTGCGAGATC
Source organism: Semotilus atromaculatus (assembly GCA_031834385.1). NCBI lineage: Eukaryota > Metazoa > Chordata > Actinopteri > Cypriniformes > Leuciscidae > Semotilus > Semotilus atromaculatus. The sequence goes on from JAULUF010000027.1 coordinate 17,249,033, forward strand.
GGGTGAAATGCATCAGCGGTGTGGAAGGTAGTTTCCTTAAATCCGGGGTAGCCAACCCTGCTTGCGGAGAGCTACTGTCCTGCAAAGTTCAGCTCCAAGGGTGTCTAGACCTTTTTTTACTGGGACACAAGCCCCAACAAAATACTGCTGTGCCCCAGTATAATATTAAATGTTGTTAAAATAATAGGACAATTCCAGATTCACTAATGAATAACTTTTAATCAGCTTTGCAAAAAGGTCTGAAATTGTTTGAGATTCAGTTTGATTTATTCTGACAATTGCACTAAATCGTTTACACTGGTTTCTCACATCGAAACAGGATACTTTATAAAAAAAGAGAACAAAAGGAATGCCTGATGAGGTGAATGTTTACCTACAATCCATTTTAGGAAACAAAACTTGTAAATGCTTTATAGTTACACATGCTTATATAGTTTTACATGCACCTTGTGAACGACTCTATTGGGGGTAAAGACAATTTATAGACTATATCCATAACAGTATAAAAAAAAAAACATATATAAATTTGGGAATACATTTGATAGAGTGCTTGTGGCCCAGTAAAGGCTAGAAACTAAACTAACACACCTGAAAGCTGATCAAGTCATTTAAGGTTACTTAAAAATTACAGGCAAGTGTGTTGAAGCAGGGTTGGAGCTGAAGTCTGCAGGAAGGTAACTCCTTGAGCAGGATTGGCTACCCCTTGCATAAATGTTTTCATACTGAGTTATCCTATTTCTGGAATCAACCTTTTGTGTTTTTATGTTTACAGGTGTACCAATGTCTACCCAGTGGGGTCCTCAGGGATATTTCTACCCCATCCAAATAGCCCAGTATGGGCTGAGCCACTACAGCAAGAACCTCACAGAGAAGCCACCTGACGTAAAGATCTATGGCATGTTAGAGGAAAAAGAGGGCTCAAGTCCTTGGGTCGTCCCTAAGGGTTGCACGCTCTCCAAGCTCCAGGATCAAGGTCGCTCTGGGTTTGCGCACCATTTTGTCACAGCGGGTATGAACTCCTTGTGAATTTTTTTACTTTTGAAGTTGTGGTTGTTGTATGGACTGTTTTGCTGTTAATTATCATAGATGGATGATTACTTTGTGGTATTTCCATAGAGAACTCAGATGGTGTGTCTTTGGTCTTGGACAACGCAAAAGATTTCGTCCTGACCTTTGATGTGAAGTTTATCTCCAACGGTAGTGTCTCTGTTGTTCTGGAGACCACAGAAAAGGGACCTCCTTACATTATACATTACATAACTAGCCCACTCCTTCTTTCCTTTAAAGCCAGAGAGGTCACATACAGCATCGGCCCCAGAGCCACCTGGAGCTCCGTCAGTCGTGACTTAGTGACGGATTTGCGTAAAGGCGTTGGTTTGTCCAACACTAAAGTGGTGAAAGCTACCAAAATCATGCCTCGCCGTGTGGTCCAGCTGGTTCTTAGAGGGTCTGGATTCATCAGCAACATCACTGTGTCTTCCACCGCACACATGGCTGCCTTCTTTGCTGCCAGTGATTGGCTTCTTTATAACCAGGATGAGCACGGAGGGTGGCCGATCAAGGTGACCCGTAAGCTCGGAGAGGGCTTCAAGAGCTTAGAGCCCGGATGGTACTCCGCCATGGCCCAAGGCCAAGCCATGTCGACGTTAGTGAGGGCGTACCTGGCAACGCATAACCCTGCATACCTCGGCGCCGCAATCCGAGCGACATCCCCCTTCAAGAGGACTTCAGAACAACGTGGCGTCAAGGCTACATTCATGAACAAGTACGACTGGTATGAGGAATACCCCACAACGCCCAGTTCGTTTGTTCTTAACGGCTTTATCTACTCTCTGATTGGGCTCTACGATGTGGCGGAGACGGCAGGCAACAAGCTTGGTCGAGAAGCGGGCGTACTCTTCAGTCAAGGACTGGAGTCACTCAAGTCCATGTTGCCGTTGTTTGACACAGGCTCTGGAACGGTTTATGACCTGAGACACTTTACCCTTGGTGTTGCCCCTAATTTAGCACGCTGGGACTACCACACTACTCACATCAACCAGTTACAACTGCTCGCATCAATTGACAGCGCCCCCATTTTCAGGGAATATGTGAAACGCTGGAAGACTTACCTGAAAGGAGGCCGGGCCAAGCACAACTAGACATGCTCAGAGGGCAGTTTTATATAAAGATTTGAACTATTGTTTGAGAATGTAGTAAACTGAGAACAAGCGTTTTTACTTTTCACAGAAAAGGGTTGCATATTGTATCTGACTTGATTGCTTTAAAGTGTCATGCTGAAGAGCTTGAGTTGTTGTATGGACTTTGAGAATGTACAGTCACCTAAAATATTTATTTCCAAAATATCATAGTATATTTGAATGTAAGAAGCAATGCACAGTTATTTACACACCTTTGAAGGAAGCACAGAATATTTGCTCTAAAAATGACAAATGTGTAAATGTGAGTAGTCACACTAAGGATTGTGTATTAATGCATCTATGAATAGAGCTATGCTGTAAAAAAATTAATTATTTTTGCAAAATAGTAAAATGAGTGCTTTGCATTAGAAATGTTTTAGAATTATTTGATCTTTGTATTTTAAAGCACAATCCTATCATAGTGTAATCAAGATTTTATACAGTTGCACACTTTGAATTGTTTTTTAGTATGTAATTATTTAAAGCTTAAATAAATGTGCTATTTTAAAAATAAATGTTTCTGTGAGAAATCATTGCTACCAAAAAGAGGCACATATAGTAACACCACGGTATTCTTTGAACTTAAAGTACCTGTAAAACCTCAATATGGCAATCATTACTTACTGTAACAAAGTGCCATGATATTATGATCTGACAAAATCACTATACATAGTAATGCCACGGTACTATTTTGTAAGGACTTTCACTTTGTTGCTTTATGTAACATCACTTAAATGTTTTAGAACCTTATAATACACTTCTTTTAAAGATATTAATACATGTAAATAAATATATATTAAATAAATTAAAACAAATGACCATAAGAAGTTATAAAAGCACAATCCGAATTCACCTGTCATGGAGGTGCAATCCACTCTGCAATTGATTAACCGACCTAAAGTAGCTCAATGCAGTCTTCTCTCGATTAGTTTTCCTGCCTACGCCGAGCTACCCACAAACCAGTTAGCTAGCATCATTTCTTCTATAGCTACCCCAGTACATCCTCTCAATGTCACGATTATCCGAACGGTTAGATTGAGATACTCCTAAATGACATGAATGTAATCTGCTCGCCGCTTCGAATCTGTCGGTTGTCATTCCAGGTTAGTTAATAACGATCCAGCTCGGCTAACAGGCTAAGAGGCTAACAGCGACTTCGATGACATTTCACTGACAAACACAACAGAACAGGTATGTAAAATATCGATTCACGGTCTAATCTGTATTTCAAAACATCTAGAGTGTGTTTGTGGTTATGTGTGTATATGTGGTACTTTTAGAACTAAAATATGTTTAAATAAATGAATGTTTATACCGTATAAACGGTGGCTAACACTGTAAGTTAGCTTCTGTTCTGTTTCCATATTTGGGCGGGCACGGCAGTGAGTTATTGTTAGTCACACGACAAGAAAACACATTTAATTCCTTTTATTGATGCTGTTTATGTGCATATTTTGTTGTCTCTGGTTTGCTGTTGATCAAATGTGAATGAAAATTTCACAGGCATGGTGTGGATTTAAATGGCTTGTTTGTTTACATGGTTCAGCACATCTGATAGGGCTTTAATTGTCCCCACAACATGCATAATATGATATGACTATATCAAGGGTAATGTTTTGGTGTAACATCATGGCTAAACGCCCATAAGGTTTTCCTTTTGCCGATATGTCATGTAAAAGATGGTAGAGTGATGCTTGATGGATTTGATTGTTGGGCCCATTGGAGCAATAACAGATCTGCTAAACAGCTGTAGTCAGGAGGTATTGTCTTTGTTTTTGTTTGATCAGTCAGTTCTGTTCAGAAATCTGTCTGGAGATAAGCTGTAATTTAGGTTCAATGTGTGTGTGTTTAAATCTGGTTATAAATACAGGGAATAAACACTGAACTTACTCTCAGTAAATGATCTGTCAAAAGTTCTCTGTGATTATTATAAATGTTACAGACCTAGAAATTGCTGTGTGTTGATTTAAGCTTGGTGTCCGTCCACCAGTCTGCATGGCTGGCGTGCTGCTGAGTTAGTGTCCGGCCCGTGTGCGAGGAAGGCTGCCCGGGCCGTGGAGCACTAGAGAGGAAAAATGGCATTGCAGAACAGGAACTCTGTGCTGATCCTGTCGGGTCGAGAGCGAGGAGCCCGCATGCTGGGCACCCAACGGCTCCTGCAGCAGCTGGTGGAAGACCGAACGCGCTGGATGAAATGGCAGAGCCAGGTAGGATATCAACCTCAATCGTTCTTTCTGGCCTACACTCAGCAGATTTTTTTTTTTATATAGACCTGTGCAAGATTTTAGAATCAAAATAACGACTCAATTTTTGCAGCAGAGAATATTGAAAAAAGACCCCCTCCCCTTTACAGGCTCTCCTCTGGTAATTCAGCTGAAATGAACAAATTTGGTAATCTGGTCATTTCATCTGAAATCATAAGAATCTTTTTGTATTCAATGAGAGTAATGAATGAAATGAAATTGCTAACCAAGCATTTTAGATACTTAGGTTTCAGTGTTATGTTGTGTATAGTTGCTGTTTAAAAATGATGAATGTACAAAACATTTGGAAAATCAGGATTGATGGCATCCATATCTAATAACAATTTTGTAATCATAGTAATATGCATGTTCCTGTTTTACTGTAGAAATAATCCCTGTCTTGGTCATTCTATGTGTTTTTCTTGTATAACGAAAAATTTAAAAGATAACCCACTGACAGTTATATTGCTCACATTACATTGAAAAAATAGTCAGAACAAGAGTTTGCTTTGTCAAGTTTTTGATTTTGCCTGCATTTTTAGCAGATTTAGCATTTTAATTGTTAGATTACTTTAATGTTAATATAAACAACATTAATACAATTACCCACTTAATATTACTTAATTGTTATTATTCGAATATAATAATTTATTATAAAGTATATTATAAAATAATTTGAATAGTCTTTGTTTGGCCCTGAAAGTTCACAGAGTCTAATGTGTGTAATATAAATGTCTAAATTATTTCTACAGAAAGTAGAGTTGCCGGATAATCCACGATCAACCTTCCTGCTGGCCTTCAGTCCAGATAGGTAACAACATTTTCAACAAAAAAAAACACTACATGTTAAATTACTTGTGATTTGCCTCATTTTCTGACGTTTTGTTTACATATGTTTATAGGAATCTTGTGGCCTCAACCCACGTCAACCACAACATCTACATCACAGATGTGAAAACAGGAAAGTGCCTGCACTCTTTAGTGGGCCATCGACGCACACCTTGGTGTGTGACCTTTCACCCCACCATCCCTGGCCTGGTTGCCTCTGGGTGCCTTGATGGAGAAGTCCGCATTTGGGACCTGCATGTGAGCATCAGTCTTTGTTTAATGGTTTAGTTATTCCTAAGAAGTGTGGACCTTCCCCATTAGCAAATATTCTTATCTTGCGTGTTAATTTGTGTTTGATTTTCATACCGTTCAGTAGCAGCTCAAAGCAGTTATTCTGGTCTGATCCATTTGCTAGTCATCTACATGTATACCTGGCTTAGAAATTGCTGTTTAAATAAACGTTGTGGATGTTTTCCCCCATTCGCAGGGTGGTAGTGAGAGCTGGTTCACAGAGAGTAATGTTGCCATCGCTTCTCTAGCGTTCCACCCCACAGCTCAGCTCCTCCTCATCGCCACTAACAACGAACTTCACTTCTGGGACTGGAGCCGACCAGAACCTTTTGCTGTGGTCAAGACCGCCAGCGAGACAGAACGTGTCCGGTGGGGAAGCAATCCTGTTTATGTCATAATGGTTAACACGAAAAAAAAAGAATTGACCATATTTCCTTATTTAAAACATGTTCCTGTCTTATTGTGCATGATTCATCAAAGCATGTTAAAGAAAATTTTCATAATCATTAATGTGTAATAACTAGTGTAATAACTCCTTTACTATTCTGTTTCAGTGAAATGGGTTGTGAATGCCAATTGATGTTGACTTTATGAATGAATGTTTTTTTCTAAATTGTTCATCCTCAATTTTTTTATTTTTTTATTTTTGGCCAGGTTGGTGAGATTTGATCCTCTAGGTCATAATCTCTTGACAGCTATTGTGAACCCATCCAACCAGCAGGTTAGAAACAACCCTTTTTCCTGTCAAAATAGCTGTAATGTTCTGTGTGCATGTCCCTTTACAGAAAGTGATAAATATAATTTCATGAGTGTTTTACTATGTTTGTGTAGAATGAAGATGACTCTGACGTTCCCATGGACAGTATGGAGATGGCTTTGTTCCGCCAACGGTCTCTTTTACGCTCCCCACCTGTACGCCGCACGCCCATCCTGCACAATTTCCTGCACATCTTGTCCTCTCGCTCTTCTGGGGCACAGGCCGGCGATCAGTCCCGTCCCGCCCCGGAGCCCCGTGAGCCTCCCAGCATACCTCGGTTCCAGTACCCGGTGCGGACGGAACCGAGTGACCGCTCGGCCTCACAGGGCTGCACTCAGCATTTGGGTCTGGGCTGCCTGTGCAATCGCTGCGCCGCCACGCGGAACTTATTCACGCAGAACCCGACAGGCATCCAGCCTTCGGATTCGCCTCACCTGCAGACTCAGTCGGGCCCCTCCGCCTTCTCGCCCGCCCCCAGCCAGACCCGCACCTCCACGGATCGACCTTCTGCTTTTAGCAGTGTGTTTAGCGGGACTGCGGGGAACTCTTCACATCGCGGTCTCTTGCCTCTTAGGACTATTGATCCCTTGGGGTCACAGGTGCCCGGGCCTCTCCCTGGGGCTGATTGGTCTGGTAGTCTGCTGAGCACGGGACATGAACATGGGTTGGGTGCGATTGGGGTAGAAAGCAACGGCGGAAGGGGTGTGGTGCCCCCTCCTAGGACCAGCTCCTCTTCAATGGATCTCCTCTCCCTGCGCAGGTTCCCCGATGGTTCCTCTTCATCACCCATATACACGTCTGCTACGGAAGGGCGGGGCCTAGTGCTGCCCGGCATGGATCCCAATCGTGGACGAGCCAACGATGGCACAAGTAGCGGCCATCACCCTTTCTACGACAACACCCAACGCAACAATCCCGCCTCCATACGCAACGTCCTGCAGTGCAACCTGAGCCGTTATTTCATGGAATATGAGCGCATGCAGGAGTTGGAACGACCTGGTGGCACCCGAGAGGTGGCAGGTGGACCAGGACCCATGCAGGAGCTGCTCAACAGTAGCATGGACACCGATCGACCCGGGCCTTCGCATAATGGCTCTTCCCACACTGGAAATGGAGACACGGTCACAGGCCCCTCGCAAAACCACCCCAATCGCTGCCGTTCATGCCACAACCTCCTCACCTTCAACCATGACACTCAGAGATGGGAACGCTCTGGTCAGACCTCTTCTTCCTCTTCTTCTCAAGACGGACCATCCTGGCCGCTTTCAGTGCCTCCGTTTGAGGACCCGGGTCAGGGTGCACGAGTGGAAGCCCGTGCCCCTGAGATGAGGCCTATGGAGTTGAGCGAGGCCTCCTCTGGGCTACAGGAGCAGCAGCCCATGGGTCTGGTGTACAATCAGGAGACAGGGCAGTGGGAAAGCGTGTACCGGCAACCAACAGCCAGCGCTTCTTCTGAGGCAGCGCAAGACGTCTTAAACCCAGAGGTGCCTGTTGATAATCCGGATGAGGACTCACTCAGGAGGTGAGGAAGAAAAATATCTACACGTCCAAATTTGGTTATTAAGGTGTGGTCGCGTTAGCGTTAGCGTTTAGCGTTAGCGTTTCTGCTGGTCAACATGGGGAACTTGCATGGCCAACTTGTACCTGTTGCGAAATCAGCATTGGGAAATCTTTTGCCCTTACGCAAAATTCCAGGTTGTGCATATTCTTATTTAAAACGATTGGATTTCGCCTGTAAAACAACGCTAAATGTGACTTCACCTTTACAGTGTCTTTTCTGTTTCTTAAATATTTCTCATCTTTTGCATTAGGAGGTTGTTGGAATCGTCGCTGTTTCCATTTTCTCGTTATGATATGTCTGGCTCCAGAGATCATCCTATATACCCAGATCCTGCCAGGTACCCGTTTGGAAACAGTTACTCTTCTGTACAGCCTGTATCTACAAACTCAAGGCTGATTATTGGGCTTCGGTTTCAGAGTTTGACCCTTTCTTTTCCTCTTCCACATCTCCTCATCTTCTCAGGCTGTCTCCAGCTGCTTACTATGCTCAAAGGATGATCCAATATCTGTCTCGGAGAGAAAGCATACGCCAGCGTTCACTGCAGAATCGCCTACGGACGCTCTCAAACTCTCAAGCTGAAAGCCAGTCCAACAACCCATCCTCCACGCCACCGGAAGCGAGTGATGGAGACTATGAGGACATCGAGTGAGTCTGATAATACACATTGCACTTGCACTCGCGATTAAACGCATATATATTACTTTACAATTACCGTTATGTGAATCCATTTTACTGTTGTATTAAAAAGGAAAGTGTTTAATATTTCTTTTCTCCTGCTGTCACAGGGAGCCTGGAGACAGAACAAGACACAGAATGCCCCGCAATGCTCGAATGTCGGCCCCCTCACTCGGGCGCTTTGTTCCAAGGTCAGTGTCATATGTGACGTTTGGCATTGCCTGTCATACACTGCCATTCAAATGTTTGGGGTCGGAAAGTTTTTTATTTTTTTATTTTTTTTAAAGAAGTCTCTTATGCTCACCAATGCTGCATTTATTTGATCAAAAATACAGTGAAAACAGTAACACTGTGAAATATCATTAAAATTTTTAAATAACTTTAAATATATTTTAAAGTGTAATTTGATGCCATCATTACTTCAGTCTTCAGTGTCACATGATCCTTCAGAAGTCATTCTAATATGCTGATTGGCTACTCGAGAAACCTTTCTTATCATCAATGTTGAAAACAGTTGTGCTGCCTAATACTTTGTGGAAACTGTGGAAAAAAAATACATTTTTTTTCAGGGTTCTTTAATGAATAGAAAGTTAATTTATTTGAAATGGGAATCTTTTGTAACATTTTAAATGTCTTTAATGTCACTTTTGACCAATTGAGTGCATCCTTGCTTAGTGAAAATATGAATATAAAAAAAATGAATGGGATTGTACCAAGTTGATACATTTATGTTAATATATTTTATTCATGTAAACATTTCTGTTTGAAGGAGGTTCCTGCTACCGGAGTACTTGCCTTACGCTGGACTCTTCCATGAAAGGGGTCAGTCAGGCCTGGCCACTCACTCCTCTATCAACAGAGTATTAGCAGGTACAACAGGACGTTTCTTATTCTGTTTCATTCATGAAGCATTCTGGATCATTTTTAGCCCATGAGGTCAGAAACTCTCTAGACGAATAGTGATTTTGAACAAATTAAATAGATCTACTCGTAATGCTCTGTTGCAGGAGCGTCTATAGGTGACGGCCAGTCAGCTGTGGCCAGTAACATTGCCAACACCACTTATAGGCTGCAGTGGTGGGATTTCACCAAGTTTGACCTTCCGGAGATCAGCAATGGTGCGTTCTTCCAAGTTCTACTGGTTTTGAGCTAATGCATCAGTTTTTGCTTGACATTATCTGAATAGGTAGCTTGAAAGTTTTACTTTTAACTTCTTCAGAAGCTACAATATGTTTATCTTTATTTCATCATATTTTTCTCTTTTTTTCATCTTAGCCACTGTGAATGTGTTGGTTCCTCACTGTAAGATCTACAACGATGCCAGCTGTGATATTTCAGCGGACGGGCAGCTGCTGGCCGTGTTCATTCCCAGCAGCCAGCGGGGTTTTGCAGATGAGGGCATCCTGGCCGTCTACTCCCTTGCTCCTCATAATCTTGGAGAAATGCTGTACACCAAGAGATTCGGTCAGTGTTTAGGATCAGTTCACCAAACAATTCAAATTAACCAATAACCTTTGGTTTTGGCAGTAACACAATGACAATTCTGGCTTAGTTTTAAAATAGTGACACTTTTTTTAGCAGAAATTCCTCTAAGTTTTGTTTTTAAACTTGCATTTCAGGTCCAAATGCAATCTCAGTGAGTCTTTCACCCATGGGCTGCTACGTGATGGTAGGACTGGCCTCCAGACGGATCCTGCTCCATCCCACCACTGACCACATGGTGGCGCAAGTGTTCCGTCTCCAGCAGCCACACGGAGGAGAGACCTCCATTAGAGTAAGAACCTGAAAATTATTTTTCAATGAATGCACAACTGGAAAGGAAATGATACAAGAAAAACTCTTAATACGTTTAAACTGGTATTTATGGTGAGTTTTTATTCATAGACCCAACAAAGCCATAAAGATTGATTCAGTACTGTGACTAGCACTGTTTTTCTGCTTTCCGTGTTTTTATTTTATTTTTTATGGTCCGTTTTCTCTTGGCATCCTGCAGATGATGTTTAATGTGGTGTACCCCATGGCTCCAGACCAAAGGAGACACGTCAGTATTAACTCAGCCCGGTGGCTTCCGGAGCCAGGCATGGGATTGGCCTACGGAACCAATAAGGGCGATCTGGTCATCTGCAGGCCAGTGTAAGTAAACACCCAGCTAAAACAACCATCACCCAGTAGACCATCTGCTCCACATGCATATCTTTAGTCCTTAGCAATTTTGAATGTCCTTATCAAATTGTAAAACACAGTAATATACACTATTCATTTACCAATTGATTTTATCCATTATAGTATACCTATTACAGAGACAAAGTGCCTATATATGCTATATGCCTATAGCAACAATAACTCCAAAACCGGTTGAGATATAAAAATACATTGCACACAAATATTGGGTAATATAGTCAATTAGCACAATTTGTATTGTTACTGTTTTAGTATAATGAAATGTGAGCTTGTTTAACATTTTTATATTTGTATGTTGTGTATATCATATATGTATCTAATGCATTATGGTATTGTCTCCTGCCTGGAGGATATAATGCTGCTTTAGATTTTGGCCAAAAACGACTATAAAACCTTAACATTTAGGACTGTCAAGCGATTAAAAATGTACATCTAATTAATTGCACTTCCCCAAACTAACCCCATAAGATAAGGTCATTATTGTGTTTAATGAGAAAAGCATCAAGTAGACATGTCAAAGTTTGCTTCAACATAGATTTTTTTTACCCTAACTTTTAGGCTACAATAGCCATGATTTTTTTATTTTCAGAAGCTGCATCTGAATTGGTATTTAGATATATTTACAGACCGGTTATTGCAGCTCAGAGGTGGCATGAATGCATTTACATTGCAATTACAATTGCATAAATAATGACATGAGATTAATGGGTTTTAAATGGGTCTTCTCTTGTTATTTTATTCAAATGGAAATGTGATATAATTTTTTTTAATGAAATTACACTCTATATATTTTTAATTAAATTATATAAATAAACTAAAACTGCCAGTAGGTGGCGGTAAACATCTTAATGAGTAAGTCATTGAATCATTGAGTCATTCATTCATATTCAATTAGCTCAAATGGCTGATTCACACAGTAATTAAATGGCTCTCTTTATGAAATGAGCCAGTGAATCATTGTTTCACGTTCTTTGAAAATGCAGAGAAGCACAACAGTTCTGCTGTGGCTTTATAGGTAATATTTTCATTTGCAAAATTGAGCAAAAATTCACAATATTTTGTCTACAATATAACAAAATACTAACTGCTTAGTTATTTAATTGTTGTAGAAAATGAATTATCACATTTGCATTTTATTCTGGACAGAAACAGCACTCGTGTGATATTGCTTAACTATATCATATAAATATGAGAACTCATACAGGGGTATTTTTTAATGAGATTAGTATGACCTTTGTACGTCTGGGCTCTGTGTGTGCGCTAAATGAGTAAATTATTTGAACACACAATTTTTTCCATAACTAATTAATTAAATTAACATGTTAAATCAACAGCCCTACTTAAAATACTTCCTTTGTGCCAAATGCTAGGTTTTGCAAAAGAGTAAATGATAGTGATAGTTTGTGAATTGCTTCTACTTAGCTTTTTGGCTTCCAGCCCACGTCTTTAACCAGTACGCCACACCATCTATCAAAGAAAAACAGAACAAGTGCCACTGTGAAGCACAGGAGCCATGGAAATTGCAGATAAAATGAAACACGGGTTAACAGCGCAATAAAAGCTGCGTTTTTACAACTAGTAATTTCCATAAACATGTTCCAGAGCCCATGTCAATATTGATTTAAAAATGCCAAATACCCAGAGAGTTGATTCATTATAAATCATCTTCATCTTTAACAATTACATAGTCAAGTTCCTGATCCCAGATCAGTGTCAGTTTCCAGATGTGGACTATATGTGGACTTTTAATAAATCAGTGTTACCTGAAGCCGCCTTTCATTAGATTACCTTCTTCATTAGTGGCAGGAAACTCGGGTGTTCAAATGGAAAGAAGCAATTATTGTTTTTTAACAAGGTTACAGGCCACATTACCCCTGTGCCCCATGACTTTTGCAGCTCATAGCTTTCAAGGAATTCTCCCCCAAACTGATGGGTTTATAATCAGATCACAGCCCACGCGGGCAGATGGAGTATGTCACAATAATTCCATTGCTGCTTTCCCATTCGGTTGTTAAATTTTGTAATTTGGTCAAATCTTGTGTATATTACTGGTTTTAAAAGCATAATGCGAGACCTGTAGCAATACTCGTTTCTGATTGGCCGTTCTACAATCAACAACCAATACCCTACATTGTATCATGTATCTTGTATCACTCTGCAGTTTCCTGCTCTTCACATGATGAAATATGATATTTAAAAGAGAGCCTAAGTCCCGCCCCTCCGCTTCCGGCTCATGGGACCTTATTTGGAAAAAAATATGCATGGTAGTCAATGGGGAGAGACAACTTATCTTTTTATTCCATCTGAGCTGTGCCCTGAATTACACATATGATGTTTGTCAATTTAAAAGGTAATTATGAAAGTCGCGGTTTGTCATAAGACAGGAGAGTAACAGTTAGTTTTATGTGAAAATCGCTCAATGAACTACATCTCTCGTCTCGCACCAAGCTCGTGTGTGTGCAGTCTGGTACAAAACACACAGGCATGACGGCGTAACGTTACGATTATAACGTTAGACTATAGAAAACATGACAGACGTTAGCTTTAGTAAAGTTAGCTTCATTCATTGAGAGAAAAGGTATGATGTCTCATGCGCGCCTTTTGGGTTTTGTAGTCTTTGTAATTACGTATTTTCACAGTCTTATACCTCGACAGTTTTACATCAAACTGTCTTGACTTTAATATGGATCTTTTAAATTGACAAACATCATATGTGTAATTCAGGGCACAATTCAAACGGGATCAAAATATTTGTTGTCTCTCGCCATTGACTTTCATGTAATATTTTTCCGAATTAAGGTCCCATGGTGGTTAACTGGAAGAGGAGGGACTTAGGCTCTCTGTGTCCATTTATTTATTTAAATATTTGCTGATTAGCTGTGTAATAAGTGGTATAACGTTCAATCAGCCAGTCATCATCACAAAACGAATCCCTTAGGGGTAGCCTTGTGTAACCAGACCTTCACACTGATAGCAGAAGGTCTGGAATCCACAGCTGCTTTCATTGGCCAAGGACCACCCAGAGGCCATCTGACTAAAATGTAAAGCAACCAATCACAGTTTGTTTTGCTCATCGTAATGTTTAGGGCCCTAAGTCTTATGTAGCCAGGTCTGGACTCCATCGCGACTTTCATCCAAGGACTGCCCAAGAGGACGTCTGACCGACATTTAAAGCAACCAATCACACGTTGTGTTTAGGGACGTGGAAATATAAAGTCGATGTCCCTACGTTGACAGACTGGCGTGCATCTAATAAATGATTCAGTCAAGAACTTTGTGCAAATTTATTGCAAAAACTTAATTCTTTTGAAAATCCTGTGTTTAGTTGATCATAAGCGCTCATTGTCAGTTGTAAACACGACGGCTTTCTTCCATGAGGGGGTTTGGCGTCACGATTGCTTTGTTTATAGGCGGACTGTTCAAGAACGTGACGCACACGCCTCCCAAGAAATCCTGTGAAATTCAAACAATCAGATTACGACTTTGAAACTCCCAAAGCGTTTCCCATTTTGTGTGCCTTGTGCATCAGACAGTCTGTAGACGTGACATCTGAGGATGAGACAATAGGGGCATGAAAATGTAAAGTCAATGTCCGTACAATAACAGACCGGCATGTAAAACTCTTGGACGTATTTTAAAGAGTCTATGCCATGAACTTCAGCGTTTAGTTGATCATAAGTGCTCACTGTCACAGTTGTAAACATGACGGCTTTCTTCTTCTTTGAGGAGATCTGGCGTCACGATAGCTTTATTTCCAGAGACACGTCTGCCAGAAATCCTGTAGAATTCAACCAATCAAGTGACGATTTCGAAAGTGTTTCTAATTTTGTGTGCCTTATGCATCAGACGTTCGGCCAACAGTCCGTGGGTTTGACGTCTGAGGCTGGGATTACTTAGATGTTTAAACAAGATAATGAAGTCAAAAATATCTGTTTTGTTGTCAGTGATTTCCGCAGTGATGGAGACAGTCCGTCGGATCTGAACACGGATTCTTTGTTTACCGTCAACAGCAGCAGCCGAACCCGTGGAGTGGAGCGCCCAGGGTCAGAAACTAACTGAATCTGAATTCATAAGTCATAGCTTGTTATATCATAGTCCAGTGTTATTCGTGGATCCTGAAAATGCTCATTTGTGTATATTTCTTACAGGACGAGCAGGTCCGGCTGGCGATTTGACCGTGACATGGGCCTTATGAACGCTATTGGCCTGCAGCCGCGTCAGGCGGCGCCGTCTGTGACCTCACAGGGGACGCAGACACCAGTGGTGCGACTGCAGAACGCCGAGACCCAGACTGAGAGAGAACATCCTCCAGCCAGTACCTTCCAGAACGCATACACATCCAGACACAGTAAGACATTTCCATAGATGTAATTTGCACTAAATCCACTTGCACTAAAGTAAAAGTTATGGGATAATGATATTAAATTTTATTTATATACATACATAAAAACTAAACAGCAATATGTAGCTATATTCAGTGGGATCTAAAAGACCACTAGTGGAAAAAGATTTGTGTTACAGAAGTGGCTCGCATTACAAGTTTTAACTTATTAACGTTTTATTCAACATAAGGCTGATTTATACTTCTGTGTTGGAACTACGCTGTAGGCTCCGCGTTGGTTTTCATTTATACTTCTGCGTCGTTGTTCGCATTGATGCGCAAATACACATGCAGAGCAAGCATGTGAAACCTGAGGGAGCGATTCTAGCAGACCAATCACAGCGCTGGAGCCTGCTTAGAATTGATGCGTTGTTACATTTTTGGAGAGGTGCACATCAGGGTACACCAAAGGGTACGTGTGCTACACACAGCCTACGACATACCTACGGCGTGAGTTTGACGCAGAAGTTTAAATTGGGCTTTAATAGTCACATAATCAATGTATTAATATTATTTCTTAATTTTATATTTCCAGCTAATCCTTTTGAATATTCAATATATATATATATATATATATCGCCTAGCCGTAATGCCACTAATGACAGACCTGCACTGAAGTGTCTTGCTCAAGGCTATAGCGATTGTAACGGATATCTATAACGCTCCAGTTCATTTTTTTTTTTTTTTAACCAAGTTAAGTAATATTGATCATGTCCACTCAGAGCTGCCAAATGTGTTACTCTTGCAGCGGTTCAGGTGGCCAGCACCAGCACTGAGAGACACACACACCCAGAGACGACACACACACTGTTACACACAGGGGTCTCTTCAGAGGGGTCGCTGAACCGGACAAACTTGCCCCCCACATATCACGGTAACTGCTTTGTCTCACTCTTTCTCATCCTGTCTCTTCCTCTGTCATCTGACACTGTTAATGGAGTGAAATTGATTGAACTGACCTCTCTGAGATCTGTGTTGTGTCCTACTGAGGGCTTTACACTGTTATTACTGTTTCAAGTGCTTTATTACCTGCTGTTATCTGGTCTAATTTAATTTGCACCCTCGTTTTCTTGGTTTAATGGGCCCCAGTGTGCACACATGGAGAGATAATAGATAACTCGCTACGACCTAATTGTTGCTGGGCTGTTTTCTTTTTTACTTTGGTCAACCAAAGTGTGTGTGTGCTTTTGAGATAAAACATAATTAACATAAATAAATTACTCATCTTAATTCTGTTTGCTTACAGATACGGTTTACGTCCAATCTTACATATTACGTCTGCCCACTAATTTCCCATGTTCTGAAATGAATCCAGTCTGGTTTTGTCGTTATCTGATATGAGCGTCTCACTGTTCTGTCTGGTTTATCTTAGCGGACTCAGCAGCCGAGCCGGGTCCGGGAGAAGACGCGCTGTCTCGGATCCGCCGCCTAATGGCTGAAGGAGGAATGACGGCCGTGGTCCAGCGGGAACGCAGCACTACTATGGCCTCGATGGGTGGCTTCGGAAACAACATCGTGGTCAGCCATCGTATTCACCGTGGCTCGCAGACCTCGGTCAGGACGACTCAGGTGGGAAACCCAACCGCGGAAACGCCTGCTGGACTCACTGTCCCATCTCTTTTTCGCACTGAACCCTTGGTAGACTCTCTAGAACTTCCTGGGCCATCAGGGTCCAGCGGCGCCCCGCTTCCGCCACAGTTTACAACTCGCTCTGAGGTCGCGAGGGTGTCTCCTATAGTTGAGCCAGACTTGTTTGCCGATCATCAAGCCGATGTTGCGCAACACCACCCATCCCCGAGCGGTTTGAATATGTCTAACCGTAGCAACAACAATAACAATGACCATAACGGCTACAGTGAAAGCCGGAGCAGAGATTATCCTGACGACCTGTATGGCAGATAGTCTTGCGTCTGGTTTGTCATTGAGACGAACATCTCAAAACTGGTCTGCATTTCGTAGTGGAGCCTTTGTTACAATGACAGGACATAATGTTTGGGGCGGAGCCACTGAACTTCCCGCCTCAGTTCTGACTCCTCTCACTCTGGCCTTATTTGGGAATGAATGAGTGCCAAGTTTTTCATGCCGTCTCCTTAACTGGGAGGCGTCAACCTCACCCTTTCTGTCAAAACAATAGATTCTCGCTTTGGGGAAGCATCATTATTGCACTTGCGTGTTGCACTTAAGTTTTAATTTTTCTTCCTTTCAAGGTTGAGTCTGACATTACATCATTCCATGCGAGAAAGGGCATCATACTTGAATCCTTCCCGTACTACAGTACGGAATTACACGGTTGTAGTTAACCACCCTTTCAAGCTTCATGAAAAATCATCAGCCAATCGAAGTGCCAGTTGTGTCTGGGGGCGTGTCCTTACGATTCCTTTGGATCCAATGGGGTCTGTTGTCTTCAGGACATTTCGGTTTGAGGAACTGTAAAGCAGTAAAGACTCTTCACAGCTTAACACTAACTCTCTCAACATCCTCTAACGGTTTTTGTGTTCAAATTCAGAGATTATGCTTGACTTGACTTTTTTTTTTTGTGTGTGTTCGATAATGTGATTTCCAGTAATCCGGTTGATCAGTGTCTAGAACAACATCTGCTTTGAAGTTCTCAGACTGGAAAGACTTGTGTGCGTGAACATGTGTCCCACTAAACTTCCAGATGTCGAATTTTATGATGGTTTTAATTTGAATTTATTTATCTGTCGTTTGAAAAATACACTATTGAAAGCATGTTGTCTGTAATTGTCCATTGGATGGAAAAATCAGTTCAAGAACCGTCATGCTGGTTCAGATCTCTCATATCTGCATGTGCGTCCAGTTCAAGAGCTTATAAACGAGGAGATGCGTATTAGCATGTAGGCTGTCGAGCGCACATGCACCGTAAGTGAATTTTTGGTACGCTGAGCAGTGGTTTTTATTGGGATTTTATACATTTGTGACCGCTAACTTATGTGTATGGGTCAGTTCGCAGTCGCGATTATTGCTAAATCCCTGATGGGTTTGTACGAATCCTACTGATGTGATATCTCAGAAATACCTTAAAACTCAGAACCGAAATGTAAGACGTTACAATTCTTGCGCCGGATTTTTTTATTTTATTTCAATTCTCCAGTAATTCACCCCGAATCAACCGATTGCCCGAGGGTTTCATTCCACTCTACCAAACGCAGCAAGCCTCTAATGATGCGTAAGAGACAAATGGCAAGCGATTGCACTTAAGCACCATTTTCTCCTTCCGAACTGCACCGAGAATAATGTTACAGACGATAAACCAGACGTATCTCTATTTTAGATCTGGATTATGTACAATAAACACTTGAATAACCCATAAAAGAGCATTTTTTTTGGACATTGGACACTTAGGACAGTGACTGCCCTATATGCGTGCACACTGCTGAGAGTCACTGAGGACGGGCACTGTGTGTATGCTTGTACGTGTGGATGTGTATGTCTGTGAGTTTCTGCCACTGAACCTACAGAGTTTTATTAAAAATAAATGTAGCATTGTAAATGTAGAGATGATAAATCGAGAAGAAAAAACTTATTTCGGGATGTTTTTTTTTGTTTTTTTTAAATGACATACTTGCCTTGTAAGTTCCGTTGTGCTTGTTTAGATTCTTGTGTGCGATCGGCCAGCTCTAGCGATGAGTTGTCAGTGCATTTGCATATGCACAGGCCTTTCATTAGGAAGCATTTATAAAATAATAATTAGTGTAAAAGATTTTGTTTTTTTTAGCTGCTTGGCTTGAATTAGCTTTTTTGTAAAAAAAAACAAAAAAACGGTCTGCATTAGGAATGGTTTGTTTTTTGAAAGTTTGTGGATGTAAGATTCAGTTGGGTTGTGTGATCTCATAGCAAGCAATGGCAGCTGAGGAACCTCTCAGAAACCACATACCCTTTGGTGTTTTTCAATGAGTTCAGTGCCTTGGGGAGTCTTCTCCTTACTGAACCACAAAAGCCGACAATACCGGAATAGCTCCTTCATACGCCTTTTGAATGTTCAGTGTTTTAGTAATTGGTAGAAAAATTGGTAAAAGTCTGGTTGTGTTGGCTGTCATTTCGATTTATTTATTTTACTCTTTGTGTGAATGACAAATGCAATCCTGATTTAAAAAAATGCGTCTGTGATAATAAAGAAGGACCTTTTTACTTTAAACTCCATTTGAGAACATGCTAATATCTTGTACCATCATTTAAGGACACATCTCATGTTTGACCATATGCAGTGCACACCTTATTTTTATGAAGTTGCTTTATGCAGGGTTTGTTTTAGACTTTTAGGACTATTCATGTGTTCGGACGAGAATAGCTGACGGCGACCGAAAGTGTGACATTTTAAAAACTGTAACTGTGTTCTTGTTGGATGTGTGGTTATGTATATGCTTTCACTGCTGGATCGGTACCTTAGCTTAAGTCATGATAGTGGGGAAAGACCAGAATTCGACTTCCTCTTCTGTCCAGACAAGAGGGATGTGTTGTTATGACTTACCATAAATATGTAGTTGGTTCTTTATTTAGTGAAAATGAGGATTAGGTGTTGTAAAAGAATTTCGTGGGACACCAAAGATCCTGTGGTAATGACGATTATGAGAGTTTTAATAAAATGGGAATATGGAAATTAATTCAGTTGTTTTTGACATTATTTATTATTACCGGTATTTATTAATTACAATACAGTGAAACTCATGAAACCTGTTGAGAACCTATCCAGGCCATATTTCTTTCTAATATATCAATAAAAAGTATGATTTGTCCCATCTTCTTTTACTGTAATGTAGTATAAAAAAATAATGGAGATTACAATAAAACCTTAATTAATTTGGCAAAAGACCAATTACAGTAATGACAATTAAGCACATTTTCACCAAATTCTCTTTACTGTAATTGGTCTGGACAATTTTTTTTCTTATTTTTATAATACTATGTTTTATATTTATTGTTGTTTTTAATTTTAGGTTTATTTGTATCTTGACAATTTACACAAGCAAGCACATTTCGTAGAAAAATGTATAAGTCTAAAATATGCTAAATTGTCTTTATGCAAACTAAAGTTTCTTACATTTTTTCCTGCTTACAATGTTTACATAAAACTTAAGGCCCGTTCACACCAAGAACGATAACAAAAACTATATTAGCGTCCACACTAGCGGACGATATTCTGTTTACTCCAAGAATGCACTGCAGTTCTGAAAGTGATTCCAACAATATCATTATAATTGTGGTGTGGGCTCTGCTATTCATTTATATTTAAAACTATTATTAGAATCATTCATTATAGTTGTCGTCCTTGGTGTGAACAGGCCTCTGCCCAAATCCCAGCATCCTCATTACAACTTTACATTTGGAAACAGCTGTAATTTGTTGTAGTACGTGTGATATATGAAAATGAGAAAAGGCAATAAAGTATTATAATAGAATTATAATTAAAAAATATGTGAAACAGCTGCGGAGCTGCATTACTGGTCAGGTAATTAGATTCCATCTGTTATGTAACTGCTGCCTTCCTCTTTAGAGGACAGGAACTGCATTAAGCTTACATGCTCTAAAGAGGCAGCACAATACTAGGAGGAATTCGGCTGTAATATTATCGTTCCACTTTGATCATCATATTCTCGTAAATTCAGTGTAATATTGATACAGCTCGAAGAGGTTGGATAACTTCTTCCTGGTTGTGTGTTAGGAAGGTGAGGATGGGTGTTACTGTTTGAGGAATTAAAAGTCCTCCCAGTTGTTCTCTCATTCAGACCGAGCAGGAGATCATGGAGGCTGGATCGGACGTTTTGTCAAGGAACTTGAAATGGTTCGGTTTCAACGGTAAGTTTCCTGATGGGACCATTTTAGAGTCATAAATTTGTTTTATTTCTTCATTTCTGTGTTAGATTTTTTTTTGTACATTAACATTTGAAGAGTAGTGTATATACTAGTGTTCAGTTTCAAGTTGTTTTGCTCATGTCAAGTTAAATGCCTCTGTGCCACTTGGTTTATGATTATTGGTCGTTTTCTTGTCGCAGGCTCCTCCACAAGTTCCCCCAGCATGCTCAACAGCAGCACGCAAAGTCCCATGCCCGAAGAATCCTACTTGTTGTCGGGAAGACCACGTCCTGCTTTTGGGACTGTAGGGGTGGTCATCATCATACTTATCACTAGCTGCATCAACCTTCTAACAGTCCTAGGCAACGTCCTGGTTCTGCTTTCAATCAAAGTCAACCGCAATCTCCGAACCATCAACAACTACTTCCTTTTTAGTCTTGCTTGTTCAGACCTTATCGTCGGTGCGTTCTCCATGAATCTCTACATTGTTTACGCCGTAAAGGGATACTGGCCTTTGGGACCGCAGATGTGCGACTTGTGGTTGGTTGTGGATTACGTGGTCAGCAACGCCTCGGTGATGAACCTCCTTCTGATCTGCTTTGACCGGTACTTCTGCGTTACCCGGCCCCTGAGTTACCCAACCAAACGTACCGCAAGGTGGGCAGGGGTGATGATCGCCGCGGCTTGGTTGCAGTCTCTGCTTCTCTGGGCTCCAGCTATCCTGCTTTGGCAGGCTGGGAGGGACAGAAGCGAGGTCCCGGAGGGACAGTGTTACATCCTGCTACTCGCTAACCCTGCTGTTACCCTGGCAACCACCATCCCAGCATTCTACATTCCTGTTGTAATAATGATGGTACTGTACACACGGATATCCCTAGCCAGTCAGAGGCGGGTTTGTAAGTTGAAGTCTGAATCCGCAAACTTGCTTAAACCATCCAAGACTAGTGAAGGAACATCTACCGCAAACCCTGACCTAGTGAATGACATAGAACCAGATGAAACATGTTCATTTAAACGAGATTTAGACCTTGTGAGAACCAAACGACTCTGCAGCATGCCTTCCGTAGAGTTCAGCAAAACGGACTACTCCTTGGATTCAAGCCATGATGCCTCTGCGGAAGACCGAGGGCTGGATGGAGAAACCTTGAGACCGAAAAGCTTGACCGAGTGTACGGAAACTAGCAGGACAACGCAACCTCACTGTTTTCCAAACCATGCTACCATTCAGGTTCAACGGCAAACATCCAAGGCCATCTCCATGAATGCCAAACGGAAGGCTCTGAGAGAGAGGAAGGTGACCAAGACCGTTCTTGCCGTTCTTCTAGCCTTCATCGTCACCTGGACGCCCTATAGCGTTATGGTTCTGATTGGTACCTTCTGCCGCTGGTGTGTCCCTGAAGTTCTTTGGATGGTGGGCTACTTTCTGTGTTACGTCAACAGCACGGTTAATCCTGTATGCTACGCGCTCTGTAACACCACCTTCAAAAGAACCTTTAAACGACTGTTGATGTGCAAGTTCAAAAATCTGACGTTAAAATGAGCTGGACTTAATCAAAACTTCAGTGTTTCATCAATGATTCCTGACCAACCAATGAGGAACCTGATTCGCTAAAACGTTGTGACTGAAGCAGTTTTACCAGAGATGTGTTGGTTGAGGTTATGGGTGTTTATCATTCTGATATCGCAAACATTACTTGTACAACTTTATGAAGTATTGTAAAGTAATTTTTAAGCTGTTTGCGAATGCATTCTTATTTTTATGGGCACGATGTTGGTTTACTTAGAGCCAAAAGTGTAAATAAATTGAGGCATTCATTGTTTTGCATGTTGCTGTTATTGCATGCATTTGTATCGTAAAGTTGTTTTAAGTTGTTCGCAAGTGCATTCTTATGGAAATAGTTGTATGTAAATCAATGCAACAAATTAGAGAAGACCCTGATTCTTGTTTTGATAGTGGTTTACTAAAGCGAAAAGTGAAAATAAACATGTTGGTTCAGATTTTTGATGGTTATGTCGCTGAAATTGCAATTGTTTTGAATGGAAGCTTGTTTCCGCCACAGAATAAAACAATTCTAAAAGATAATTGTGATTTTTTTTTATTTTATTTTTTTTAATCTCACAATTCTGACTTTTTTTTACACAATTGCGATTTTTTTTATTTTTATCTTCAGTTATAGTCAGAATTGCACGTTTATAGTCAGAATCGCAATTTTGACTTTGTAACTATTTTCTCCGAATTTTTAAATATAAACTCGCAATTCCAAGTTATAAAGTCCAATTCTGAGGGGGAAAAATATTTTTCTCTCAGAATTGCAAGTTTATCTCACAATTCTGACTTTAACTTGTCGTTATTGTGAGTTTATATCACGCAGTTCTGTGAGAAAAAGTCAGAATCGCAATTACATTTTTTATTCTGTGTTGGAAACAAGCTTCCATAGTTCTGTATGATATCTCGCAAATACATTTTTAAGTTTGTAAGACTGTTACTGTTTGCACAATAAATGAGTAAAAACACACTGGTTCTCATTCATGAAACAAAAACCAAACACATTTTGTGTAAATCATGTCATCAATCATAACATTAAAATGCAAGTCAAATGTAGGACTGTATATTTGACATTATAAATTAATTCCTAAGTTTGTCAGTCTTGAACAGATAAATGTGAAAAAGTTCTTTTTAAAAAGGCACCAGAAAATATTATTGAAAATACACTTTCATTTATTCACAACCTGTAGAAGTAATCAGTTAGTGTTGTAAATTTGATTGTACATCCATCAAATCTAAAACCATAAACATTTATAAACATAGATACTTTATATAGGCCGTTACTTCCAGGAACTGTTCGTTTAGCATTATAACGTACAGAAATCGCCTTCGATTCGATTTGTTGTAATTTACAAATACTTTCTTTTAGGGGTGTAATTAGGGTTTTTCTCTTTAGTAAAGACAATTTGTTAGACGACAGATTTGCTGCGGCCTATTTTTTACATGCAAAGTCAATTACAATTAAAATTTGCTACAGTGATCAAATTACAACAGCATAGACACATACATTTACTAATTACAAAACGAAGAAAGTGGAAATAAAAACAATAGGTAGGGCTACAGTTTTTTTCCTCTCAGCATTCACCTTTTGGAGGATTTGGGAGTGTCACATAGGAATGTACCACTGAGTGGGCAATGGGGTGGTCTTCAAGTTAGTTTTCCTTCCCTTTTCCTTTCTTCTTCTCGCCTCCCTTGGGTTTGGGGGTCTTTGGGGTGCAAGGTTTGGACACTTTAATGGTGTTCTGGCATTCAGCGTTGAACAGTGCCTTCTTCAATTGCCCCGACCTGCTTCTGGTTCCTGTGGTAGTGTCACATTCTGCCCAACGACCAAACTTGTACTTGCAGTCAGCTTAAAATAAAGAGCAAATTAGATTGATTGAAATGTTTCTATGTTTGATTCATATCCAGACATGTAAAAATTCTTACCGCCAAAGTCCTTCTTCCAGTTGCATGGGACTTTGCACTTGGTTTTCTTTGTCTGTTCGTTGCAGGTCGCCTCCCGAATGCCAGCGCCGCAGTCGCCGCTGTTGGGCACACATTTCCCATACTGCCATTCGCTGCACTCAGCATCTGCTTTGGCCTCTTTGCCCTTTTCTGTCACAAAATAGAAAATAGTTAATAATGCTATCACACAAAAAGAATGTGCATTGCATCATTTTGTAAAAGATAAGAACCTTTTTTCTTCATACTGGCTTCCACGGTGATCATCAACACCACCAGCAGCACAAGCGCTATAGAGAATAAACTCCGCATTCTGTGAAGAAATACAGCAGACATTAAGTTCAGATGAAACCTTGAAACTTTTTTTATATACATATATTATTTTAGAACTATTTATATACTATTAAAAAATTTTCCCTTGTCGTTTTTGAAAAGTTTCACGTACAATGTTGTCAACAGTCTGCATAGACATGGATCTGCGAAAATGTCTAAAAGCACTGTGTTATGCAGCCAGGCCAGTAGTTGGCGATGTCACTTCCGCTAGTTTCGAAATCGCATATTGACTAGGTACTACTTGACGGAAGTAGGTCATCCAGAAACTTTTCGCCTTCTGTTTTTCGAATAATATGTATTCCGACATACTACTCTTTTGGCGTATGTTTATTTTGCATACTATATAGTTGGGAAGTATTTGATTTTGGACACAGTGTTTGTAAAGAAACACTACTCGCCTATTCACTGAACAATACGCATGACGACACCGTTTTCACAAAATCGAGTTTTTGTAGTTTACACGGACAAAAACTTGCACTTTGAAACCTGTTTTCAAGCAAGTTTTTTTTTTTCGTTAAAAATGTCCATTTAATATTTACATGGTGTTTTAGCTTTATTTCAATTAACAAAAAAAAAATTTTTAAACAGTTCAGTTTTATTTAACAATGACAACCCTAGAGAATGTGTCTATAGTCTTGCAAAGTCTGTTTTCAATGGGGTAATATTTTCTGGTGTTTTTAGGCTGGTTTAATTAGTTTGTGTGGTTTTCACACAGCAAAACTAAGAATTGTATTATTTCCTAGCTCCTCTCAAAAAACACACACTAAATCAGATATACACTTCAGATATGAATGTTTTCGTTTGTACTGTCTAACTCTGAATTAAAGACACAGTGTACACAATGTCCTACGCCATCCTAGCAGCTCGCTGTGTGCGACTCCATAAAAGAGCCTCAGCCTCTCTATATTTTCCTCTTTTCTTGAAGGAAAAAAAAAACACGCAGCACTTCTCCTTTTCATTCTTTTCCTGCCTCCATTAAAACAGGCTCCTTTCAAGGCGCAGCCCCGCGGCACGGCTCCATTCTTCAGTCAGTCATAAATGTGAAGGGCTCCTCGGGGTCGGACTTTTGTGTGAGGAGAAACAGCGGTCAGCAGGGGTCCCCCAACCCCCCTTCTCCTCCTCCTCCTCCTCCTCAGGGGAGAGAGAGAGGCCAAGCACTCAAAGACCTTCAGCTGGGCCTTAGAGGAGCCTGATTCACTGGCTCCGAACAAAGCAGCATCTCGCCCGTTTTGCTTCCCTCTCTGAAAGAGGCCGAACACAGATCCCATGCTGTGTCTTGAGGAGGGGGTGGGCCTCCCCTCACTCCTTTGAATATAAGCCTATTTGCATTGGAGGACAAACCCCGCTCTGTTGATGAAAGAGGGGACGTGGGATGCTGCCTTTGATAAATGCAGAACCGGACATTTTGAGAACTTCCTCAAGGAGCACAAAGTTCAACCGCATCTGGAGCTTTTCGTCCCGTCAGAATGAAATTGCGAGGACTGGTGTGTCCGTTTGGTTCTGGTTTAGAGAAGTGGGTCAGCAGTTTGCTGGCAGCTGGTCCTCTGCTCTTTGGCTCTTCACCGTGCATCATTTTCCCTGACAGCATTAAAGAGCCTTTTTGCACACGAAAACAAAAACTCCACGACTCTATTTTAGCATGAAAGCAACTATTTAAAGAGACATTCGCCATTAAATAAACTACAATACACTGCGATGGTGACGCTGTTCAGTTAAACCTAATATCGACGATGCTTTTATTCTAAACTCAGGAAATATTCTCATATTACATAAATCAGATGTTTTATGATCCAAACACGTTCTTCAAATGAAACGCTAACGTTAATTGACGCGTTTGTTATAATGATATACGGTCCATACGCCCCCTTTTATCATGTCACATAATAAATACGCCACAAACATTAATAAAAATATAAATGCGGAATATTATCGCACTAAAACGCAGTTACAAATAAAATGATAAATACCGAAAATAGAAACCTGTACATAAAAAATCCGGGTCAATCGCAGATAGATATTTGCATTATTTATCACACAGTAAGCTATTATTCAAACGCGCAGCGTCGTGAAACATCACTGCTGGTTAATAATAGCCGTTGTTGGGTTATGATGATGAGGATGTACTTGCCTTATTGCTGTGAATATGATGCTGTGCTGTGAGCGTGTGTCTTGCGTTCAGCTCTCTCTATGATCTCTGCTGCTCTTTGTGTTTCTCCGAACTAGTTTGAGCTGGTCGCATAGCTGTGCACTTACACACACACACACACACACACACACTCTCTCTCTCTCTCTCTCTCTCTCTCTCTCTACCAACGTACACCATTTTTTTCTTAAGTATTTTATTGGTAACACTTTACAATAAGGTTTCATTAGTTAACCACATAGTACTATAACATTTTTTTAAATCAAAAAGTTGTATTTGTTGACATTAGTTAACATGAACAAACAAGGAACAGCTGTATTATTAACTAATGTTAAATATTACAAAGATTAAATATTACAATTGTATTGCTCATTGTCAGTTAATATATTGACCTATTGTAAAGTGTTACTATTTAATTTTTTCATTTAATTTAATCGTCAAGGATAAAATAGTTTGAATTACCATCGTTTTTGAGTGTGAAACGTGCTATATGGATTTAAATCTATTTCCTCAAATTTATTTAATCTAATACCTTTATAAAATTTCATAAATGTTACATTTGTTTCTTTTTTGTCACTTATTTATTTTCATTTCATTATTTTTCTATTCTGTCCCTGCGTGTGGTTTTTAGCACTATTAAATACTATTGTGTATGTAAAGTGCTATATAAAAAACCTCAACCCAATTCTCCAATGATTCTCTGTTCAGATGAGCTTTTGTGAATGTTTCTTTGACTTAACACACTATAGCTCCCAAGTTTAAAATAAGCAGGTTGAACTGAGGTTAAACTGATTTGCGTCCTTTTATACTCCAGAAATAGAGCTGGATCAGGAGAGAGAAAAACAATAACCTTATCTCCGAAATGATAAATGAGTCACAAATGTCAACACATCCATCATTGCCGGTAACTCATCCAGACACAAGGAACCTCATAGGGAGAGGCACAGTTCAACATTATACACTGCTTACCACCCGGTGCTCCAAACCCTGAAAAGACGCCATTGCTGTGCGATAAGAGAACGAGAGAGTAATGAGGATGACGGATGTGTATTCAGACTTCATATGTAAATATCCTCAGTCAATTAAACCCCATGATAAAAGTGCATTCAGTAAATACACAAACTTATTTTTAAAGACTTTATTTATTCCTTTTTTCCCCCATGTAGACAATAACAAACCAGACCCAATAACAAATATAAGACTATTCCTCTAACAAAACTCTTATCTACTCTTATAAATAAAGCATTATATAAGTTCATATCACATACAAATTAAAGACCTTTATGTCGGAACAGATTGTTCACACATTTTTAAAATGCTTGACAGATTATTTACATGTATCATCTATTTGGAATTGCATAGCAACTCATACAAAGCACTGACAAAATACATATTCTATCATAATGACATCTCACCACAAACACACTATGGCAATGCCGACAACATAATGTTGTCAAATGGCTGCTTTGTAAAAAGACCAGCTTTCCTGTCTGTTATTATTCAAGCATTAAGTCAATTTTACATTACATAAAATGACCCGGTTTAATACAAAGGAATTTAAACCTTGTAACTGCAGACGATGACATAAATATATTTATATATATATAACTCTGTAATGCACCAATGCAAAACCCATGACAACTCATTGTTTAGTTTCCTCCATTCGTCACTGAAAATGTGATTTATATCTCAGGATTAAGCCTTAAATCTATGTTTCTGTGTAACTAACATGCTCCATTTGGCTCGACATCAAAATAACAAGTTCAAGTTGCTGCATGACCGAAAATCACACTGGTGAGAAATTTGAATTCAAAAGTATAGCAGACAGTGCAAACAATCGACGCTAAAAGATCTGATCCCATTCCTGAAAGAAACTTCATTCATTTAGGCGTACATTTAGGGTCATAAAATGGCCACAGGCAAATCTATTGACTAACAAATGATTACGATTTATAATATATATGGAGAATACGGAATTGATTTAATGCAATCTAAAGTAGTAATTAATGGAATGTTTTTAGGAGATTGGAGCATTTACCACAAAGAGAGAAACTGTCCGTAAGACAGCTGAGGAAGCATTCTTAAACACAGGAGGTTATGAAAACAACGTCTATCTCCAATCAGAACAAACACGTGAAGTGGAAGCCAAGCTAAAGGAAGTTTCCAGTGGACTACGGTCACATAAACTCTGTAAAACTATTAGATATGCCATCAGAATTTTAAAATTCAAATGTAAATGTAATCAGAAGCAGCAAAAAACCTCTGCAGTTAATCTCACATGAGGTTTATGTGGTTTTCTTTATAGTAGTTCAGTGAAAGCCACTTTTATACATGGTACTTCAGCCCTGAAATTCCCAAAACGTTGCACGTTGTGTCTTAAGGAGCAGAACGGTGCAGCTGTGCACGGCCTGAAAGCTGGACGCGACGTAGCAAACTCATGCATTCTGAAACGTGACACGAAACACTGTCTTTTTGGCATTACAATCAATACAGAGAGTGAACAAACTAATTTCCGCACACATGCTGCCTCATAGCATCGCTAACATGTGGCCGTCCCGGATAAACCGGCCGCGGGACAGACGGGATACGCCTCTGTTTGGTCACACAGCCGTCTCGTGGTCGTCCCTCTGGATCATCTGGTGGTGCTGTCGGTTTTCCAGGTACTCGGCCAACTCGAGGTCTTGAGCTCTCTCCGCGTACATCTTTGGAGTGTCACCCTGCAGGATGAAGGAAAGACAGGTTTTAAAATGTAAATCAATTTTTCACATTTTTTTGGACACTTTTTGTTTATTCAAATTCTTGCTGGGATTGATAGATAAATGGATATAGATGAATGGATGGATGATATATAGATAAATGGATGGATGGACGGATATAGATAAATGGATGGATGGATGGATATATAGATGGATGGATATAGATAAATGGATGGATATATAGATGGATGGATATAGATAAATGGATGGATATATAGATGAATGGATGGATATAGATACATGGATGGATGGATATATAGATGGATGGATGGATATATAGAAAAATGAATGGATGGACGGATATAGATAAATGGAGGGATGGATATATAGATGGATAGATGGATATAGATAAATGGATGGATATATAGATGGATGGATGGATATAGATATATAGATGGATGGATATATGGATGGATGGATGGATGGATATAGATAAATAGATGGATGGATATATGGATATATAGATGGATGGATGGAACTTTTATAAATAGATGGATGGATATATGGATGGATGGATATAGATAAATGGATGGATTTATTTTTTTGCAAATACAATAATATTTTTTACTGTTTTGCAGTGGAGAATGGACTCCCCCTTTGGAGTCTCTGGAATATTTAAAAATAATCCAAGGAAATGATGGTTCCTCACCTGTAGATCAGTCTTCATGAGGGACGCTCCGGCCTCCACCAGATAACAGCAGATCGTCCTCTGACACAGAGCAGCAGCCTTGTGTAGAGCCGTCTCTCCTCTGAGGACAACACACACACAGCTCGTGACCTTTGGCTGTTTCAAATCTAAACCACAAATGAAAGAGTAAAAGAAGCCTGCGATGCCCCAGCACTACTTACGTTGATTTCTCCGTCACATCCAGGATGCAGGCTGGAGCTGTTCCCCAAAAACAGTCAAAGACAATTAGAAACGTGACCAGAGTCAAAGTCAAAGAATGAAGTCCAACCAACTCACCATTATCAGTGAGATACTTCACGATGTTTTTGCTGCCCGAGACGACGGCGTGATGGAGGAGGGTGCAGCCGAAACGGTCCTGGACCAAGAGACTGACCCCTTCTTCATGCATCTGGACCAGCTGAGAACATCAGCACAGAAACTGTCCATCAGCTCTGGCAATGCACAGCACTAATGTATCATAGTGCTGCAATAGGGTCTTTTATCAATACCTTTTCAATGTTGTCACACTTCACGGCATCAAAGAGCAAATGTATCGATTCTGAAAGAAATGGTGGGAAAAATAGGAACTTTTATTGTAGTAAATTAATTATAGAAAATGTATGAATTTATATATATATATATTTTTTTTATAATAACTTAATGAATAATAATTCCAATAAAATTCCAATAAATAAATAAATACAATTATAGTATATCTATAAAAAAAATATTATAGAAAATGTATGAGTACGTGTTAATTATATTATATATATATAGTTATAAATATATTATTACTATTAATATCAGTAATATTAAGCTATTACAATTATTGTATTATTAATAAAAATATTTAATCAATTTTACTATATACTCTATAGTATGATTGATCTAGTAGTCTAGTTAATTACAGATATATAAATTATATATAGAATTATACATTATAATATATTTGATATTTTTATAGTAAAATTATATTTGGATATTAGTGAAAGTTTATTGTATTAATATAAAACATTCTAATAAATAAATACAATTCTATATATATGTATGTACCTTGATCACTGTCATTCCAGGCAGAATCTAACCTGTGAAATTAAAAATTAATATTAATACCATGATTCATGAACAAAACCAACTACATTTGTGTGTCTCACCAGCGATAATGCTGAAATATTGTATGTACCTCGGCACATTCACTGAGTCCTCATCAAATGTGTTTGACCGACTCGTATTCAGCATTTTTGCTCCTCTCCTTCAAGATGAAAGACATTGGGCAAAGACAAGCTTATGTAAGATATTCATTTAAAAATGGATATCTTCTGCCCTCTCACTAACAAAAAATGACACTATTATGGCGCAATGCAGACATATGAATGGTAGTCATTCAGTACCATAGTATATATCAAAGTACCATGGTATTATTGTAGCGCCACAGTACTTTTCTTTATTTAGAGAGGCATTAGAGAGTCTCAACGAATCACAAGAGTTAGCTTAGTAATGATGTTTGCTATAAAAAGACCATGGCATGATATAATACATAGTGTCTATGGTTCACTGAATTAAAGCCCGAAGCCCTGGGTTTGAGCTGTACCTGCACAGGCCTTGCTTTGAGGGGCTCTCTGGATCGCTTTGCATGTGTGGGTCTCTATCCGGGTACACACTTTCCACTCGGCCTTCAGCGTGCGTCTGATGAACCCTGCGAGAGCATGATGGGATGGACAGACAACAGAGAGGTCGATGCGTTTACAATGCTGTCCTCCCGCGTGGGGAGGGGGGGGGGGGGGCTCATTGTTTGTGAGATGTGTATAATTTACTGTAACAGAAACAAGCGCTACAATGAGGTCTGACAGATGGGGTGTGTTTTTTCAGCGATCTGCTGTGTGTCAGGCAGGGGGAGGGGGAATGTAAACACGGATAAATGAGTGTTTAATAGCAGGGGCCTTAATGAGGGGCTGTCCTGTCCTGGATGGACTCACATTTTAGTAACACATAGATTTGTGCGTGTTCACAGTAGACTTTGGCACAAAAACGTCACTGTCTCTCACTCTCTCGGTTTCGTCATCAGATGCGCACGCAAATACACAGACGAAAAAGACTTCCCCTGAGGGTATAGACTCGAGCTGAAGAGCAACTGTCATTTTTCGTTTTCAAACAGGAAGGAACGTGTTTGGTTCAGTCCAGCGTTACACATTTACTGCAAACGCTCAAGCTTCTCTATACATGCATGTATTTAGGACCTATCAAGTATTAAAACATTCTGAAATTCATGCCAGTTAAACATATTACTCAAATTGTTCTACTAATATTATTTTATACAGCTAAAAATAAAATAAAATAAAATAGATATAATTAAATATATTTTAATGTTTAAAATAATTGTATTATAATTGTACATGTTTTAATAGTAATAATATTAATAATATGAACATAGTTTTTCATATAAATAAATGAATTATATACATATATATATATATACACTTTTTTTTACTATTAATACAATAAACTATTACAAATATAATTATAATAAACATAATTATCAAATATATTCCATCATATAATGTCAGTTCAACTGTTTACTTAAAAATGTTATACTAATATTATTTTATATATAACATATATAATATAAAACAATATAATAAAATGTTAAAGTTTAAATAATTAAAAATAATTGATATTTATTTATAATAGTTTACTGTATATATTATATGTTAGTATTAACATGATTTCATATAAATATATATATATATATATACACACACACACAATAAACTATTACAAATATACAAAGTATATTCTGTAATATGTCAGATCAAAGGTTTACTCAAATTGTTATGCAAAAAATATTTTACATATAAAATAAAATATATTTTCATATGTAAAGAATTACAAATAAATTATTATATTTGTAAATATTTTGTACAATAGTTTACTATGTTACTAATGTTATTCA
This sequence comes from Semotilus atromaculatus, assembly GCA_031834385.1. Lineage (NCBI taxonomy): Eukaryota > Metazoa > Chordata > Actinopteri > Cypriniformes > Leuciscidae > Semotilus > Semotilus atromaculatus. The sequence goes on from JAULUF010000027.1 coordinate 17,282,277, forward strand.
TGATATAAGAAAATGATAACATAATATAAGATAATTATATAGAATCATGCTAAATCTACAACACTTTTTGGCTAAATTAAAAAGAATTTCATAGCAAGACACTTTTTTTTAGTTCCTTAATGAAGATTTTGCTTGTCTTCACTATGCACTAACGAGCATGTCTTCAACAAGGGGTTTAGTGAGCTTTTGCTGTTCTTCTGGGGACATTTGCAGAAATTTCATGCCCACAGGCGAAGCAAAACCTGCCCACGCATGTACTGTGCTAGACTACAGTGTTAAAATGATCTGTCAACGTAAAAAGCGACATAAAATTGCATCTTGAGGCAGTGCAAAAGCTGTTCGCAGCCCTGACAACACGAGTTGATCAAGTTGAACCACACATTCTGTCATCCGAAGTGTCTCGTTCCAATCTACCTGCACAGAGAAGGGCCGGGAGAGCAGGCAGGGAAAGCGAACTGGTCTGAGCTGTTGGAACATCCCCCAACAGTTTCCATCGCCCCCGGCATTCCGGGCGACGTGCCCACCGTCTCCTTGGTGACCAGCTCCGGGTCCAGGATGAAAAGCTCATCCTGGGAGATCTCCGTCACATAGTTTAGATGCTCCTGCAGAGATATGCAATGCTGTAGGGTAAAAAGGCACAGTGTGACATGTAACACAGATGTAAAACGTCAACGTTTCCCTTTCGTAGGTACCTGACCGCGGTCTATTCTGTAGAAACGGTCTGCAGTCGTAGCTGTAATCAAACCAGAGGGGAAAATGGGATTATGGGGTATGCGAAAATCACACTTAAAAGTTTCGGAAACGTCAAGACCAGTGATTCTCACAAATATGATTTATATATCATTATCACATTAGACGAATTCTATACAGTAAAAGCTTCGAAAAGCTTGAAATGCACTACTTACAGTCAAGGAAGCACCATTTTGGTGAAAGTTTTGGCATGTGCAGTGTGTCTGTATTTATACCATCCCCCTCCTAAACAGACAGAGAGAGGAAAAACACAGAAAGTGAAAAATGGCCCCTGTCCAAAACGGCCTCACTGTGTGAGTTCAATTAGTCACAAAGTGTTTTTCTGACTGTAATTGCACAGGAAGTCAACGTGCAATGGGTTTCACATGCACAATATCACATGGCCTGAATGGCTGTAATTAAAATGGAAACTAGGGACTCTTAAAGGTAAAACACATCATTTGTGTTTCAGAGACGTGTCAATGTCGCCACAGGAAACAGCTTTCAAGCTGAATTAAATACAAATTCATTTTCTTTCCAAGGAGTGGCATTAGCACAGAAGTGTTCTTATTTAGCCAAGTATGATTAAACAAGTATATGAAGAAGAATTTTCATGAACAAAAAAACTGGAGGACAGGATTTGAATCATGAATGAAAGAAAGGCTGTTGAATGCCAAATGGGTGTTATAAAGTGGAACAGCAAAGTAATTTTAGAGGTGGAGCAAGTTATTATATCTGGAAGTAAATGGAGTTTTGATTTCATTTTGACTTGAAGCCAAGCTTTGAGAGTTCCGATCCTCCCCTTTACTTTTGCAAGTAAGGAAGGAGGTTGTTGCCAAATCTGCCTGTTGGCACATTTTCTAACCAGCATTCAACAAGCTGAAAAGCACCTCGTGTAGCTTCTCGATATGCAGCCGACATGTCTCCAAATCACTGTTCCCGGGAACTGTAATTATCCCCATAGGAATTGCTGACAAGGTGAAAGAAAAGAGGAAAGGTAAGTTAGGGTTGATTTAAATTAAGTCGTATTTAGAAAGCAGAGGGTTTTTCAGGAGTGCATGAGAAGGTTCTTTTTAGAGCTGTGAAAAAGACAGAGGACAACCAGAAGAGATACTCACAGGCCTCCCTGAGCTGCTCCTTATCATAATGAAGAGCTTCATAATCACACATGCTGATACGGTTCACCTGGATCTGCACTGTCTCTGCCATGGGCTGCTGACTATGAGGAGAAGAAAACAGTCAGATTTCCTCGAGGATTGAACGCAATTTAGATAGATAGACAGACAGACAGACAGACAGACAGACATGTGGTTGGGCTGTACTGACTCGTACAGTTGTGGCAGAGAGATTCTCCTCTTGGTCTTCTGCAGCATGTTGGCCTGGTTCCTGAGAGTGATGTGTATGACGGATGGAGCGAGTCTACAGGGTTCTCCATCCACCTGCACAGGAATGGGTTTAAAGGTGGTCAGGATCACCTCCTGACACTGGTGAAGCCTCTCGCCGTGTCCTCCAACCTGCAGGGTCGCCTACAGAGAGAGCAGCGACATTTAGATGGAGTCGTGGATTCACGCAGGACAAACTCATGCAGTGAAACTCACCAGAGAGGTCATGGTGAAGCCGATGACCTCGATGAGCCCGTCGTCATGTTTCTGTGGCCCAAAGTCATTGTGCTCACTTGGGTTCCCCCATGGCATCGTACCAGCACAATATCTACAGAACATAATGCCGAGCTCAGTCAGGATAATCTCATTTGAACAAACCTTAGTCTAGTTTCTCATTTGTAGATTATATTTTATCCTGGAATAAACATAATTTGGAACTTTTCAGGCAAAGTTGCCAGTAATTGTTCAACGGTATTAAATTTGACGTCACTAGGATTATTATTTTTCTTAGATTACATTTTAAGACCAAACATGCCAAAATAAATAGGATCTATATCAAATAGCACATAAATGAATACCAGGATGTTCATACGTTCTCTTAAAGTCAGTTTACCTGGGGATGTTGAGGAACAGGAGGCACTGCAGTTTCATATCCTGCACTTTACTGGTTAAGTCAGTACCATCACACTGGACAGAAAATGAAAAACAAACCATAGGCCTATGAGGGAACATTGTGTATTTTGAGTATACGTATTACAAGTTTTGACAGGTTACAGGTTTTGACAAATGGTTTTGGTACCTAACAAATTTAAATTAGACTCAGTTTCAAGCACTTGAGTCATATTACCCATAAAGTGTATATAAATAAACTCAACTCACCACGACCCTGATGTGTTTGGACAGATCTTTAGAGCTGCCCATTAGGAAGTCTGAGAAGGCTGTCTGCAGAGGAGCGTACGTATTTGAACAAATACGTCACATTTCACACATTACACAGAGAATAAAATGAAATATCTACATGACTTTAATGGACAGACACTCACCCCTGCATAAAACATTTTATTGCGAAGTCGACTGTTGAAGCGTTCTGGTTTAGCCTCTGAGAAAAACAAAACAATGTCTGTTTGAATTCTTTCACAAACCACTGATTTCATATATGCAAACTTTCCTTTTATAAACCATATTCAAAGTACACGAGTGAGTGGACACACCTCGGGATTCGTGAAACTCCAATGTCACGTGTGCATCAAATCCGAGGCTGAAATAATTGTTGAAGACGTCAATGGGAAGCTGAAATAGACATGGAGTAGTCATTAGCTCTACCTCACCATTCATTTGAACACAAAAACTGGATTTGTTGTGGGGAAGCTTGAAGGATGGTGTTCTTCTGCTGAAGCCTAGCGCCCTCTACTGGTGTCAGCTGACCTTGTCCGTCTGGTGTTCATCTCTCTCCTCCTCGCTGGCCTCTAGATTGGGTTCCACGCTCAGGTTCCATCGGTCCAGCTGGACGATGTTCCCGTCTTCTACATGGGACAAGATCTTGGTCACCGGTTCATCTGTGTAGCCCTTGAAGTCAACAAGTACACACATTTTCAGAGAACAATGAGAAACTTAATGGATAGTGGGTCATTCTACCACTTTAATCTGTCAGTATCACCAGGTTTCTGTTTTTAACCCTCCTGTTGTGCTAAAAATGTACAGTATGGAAAAACAGCAAACCTCTATTGAAGCTTGAGAGACCAGAGACCATGCTATTTGCACTTAGTGTAAACAGCCTCTTCCTTTTTATGTTTGGTTCTCAAACACTTGTGTGAGTAAAATGTACTTTCTACACTTCTTTTCAGTGCTGCAACAAAAGTAACTGAGATCCAAAAAAACTAATGACCAAAAACATCCTTAGTCAAATTTATTGACTGTGAAACTCAAATAGATAAAAAAAAAAAAAAAAGAGTGAATTTTACTTGGATGATTCAGAAGACAAGTCTTCAATTTTGAGTATACTTCGAGTCTTAAAATTCACACAAATTCAGATTTTAGTGTTTGGCAAGCTATAATAAATGTTTTCTGATTTTACCTGACTTTACTGTTTTTCAAAGTGATTTTTGCCAGATTGCATGGAAACCAATGTTGTAAGTTGTAACAGTATTTGATCAGCCTTTCCAAAACAAATCTGTGTCGAAACTTTGCCTTCGCATTCATGAATCTAAATGAGAAATGTTCTCACGGTTTTAAAATGAAATAAATTGTTTAACCAGTCTTTCAAGCAGATGCAAATCGAATAGGTGTCAAATTGACACCGACACAACAGGAGGATTAAACCACAAATCCTGCTTTTACATAGAAAAAGTGACCTCATGTTGAAAAACTTTGTGTTGAAAAATGTAATATTGAAGGGATTTTTTTTAGAAACACTTTTTGTTATACTGGTTCAAACTGGTTGTTTGTCCAATCATTGTATGCAGTCTGAATGCAATGATTAGCCTCTTTGATAGCGCGCCAGTCTCCAGCGCGAGGAGGACCTGAGGGCTTACACTTGCCTCTCTGAAATTGCCTACCATTACCTATAAAGTGTATAGGAGGAATATAAATTTAAAGAGAGTGAAAACCTAAAATTGCGTCTTGTATTTAAATTTTCAATACTCAAAAAAAATTTTAAAAAATGAGGAAAAGTCCTAACTAACGCCAATACATTTATGAGAACATTACAACCAAGAGGATTCAGGTTCATACCCCGCCCCAGTTGAGAGTCCTGGCCAGGTCGTTTCCCGTCCCGAGGGGCAGAACGGCCACGGCGGGTTGAGGGTTCAACTGGAGTTCATCCAGCACTGAGAGAATCCAGCCAACCTGTCCAAACAGAGCATACAGAGAACACCACACGTGATGGATGGACCCCATGAGCTTCCTGACCAGGGTCAGCGTGACGAAACGCATTTCAGTTCAACAGATGTGTCAGTCTAGGCCAAATTTGAAGAATTGGCTTGGATAAAGTCCAGGCAAAGTTAAATAAATGACTTGATTTCTGCTCTTTTCGCATTGTTGGAAGGCAATATTCAAAAAAGCATAATAGAGGCACTATTCATGAATCATGGCTGATAGTATGTTTGTTTCATTAGTCACACTGGACATTGAAGGTACTGTTTAGTGCACTGCATTGTGGGAAAGTTTGAATACTTTTAATTGATATGTAAAAGCTGTAATGTTCTGAAAAATGAGGGTCATGTCGATAACATTGCATTGTTGGAAAATTTGCATACTGTGCACATACTGCGTAAACAGAATGAGCAGCAATAATATTACCCACAATCCAGTTTCAGTTAGATAAGAGCACAGATATTTGACTAACCGTTCCATCTCCGCCACAAACAAGGATCCGCAGGTTGGGCACTTTGCTGTACATTTCTAACCTTAAAAAGAAGAAGAGAAACTGTAAGAGGACAAGCTCAGAGCAAAGAAAGAAAGAAAAATAGTATGATGTGTCATCTCTTACCCCTCTCTCGGACCTCCCTGAGTCAGGTCAAACACTTGCCGTGGGTTCAGGTACCACATGAAAGAGCGGATGATTTTGGTTCCCTACATAGAAAAGATAAAGTGCTGTTATGTGGCTGTAAAGTAACATTTCTATGCGATACAAACTGCGTGTCGGTTCTGACCTGGTTTCCGCCACTCTTCGGATTGACAAACACCAGCAGAGGCTTCATGAGCTGAGAAGGAATCGGTCTCACGACAAAGTGCTTCCATTTGCCATCCTGCTGAGAGATAAATATTAAAATATCATCATATATAGGACATATTCGTGTCACTTTTATTCAAAGTAGTTCAGTGGTGTTTGCTACCTCTGTGGCTTTCTTGCTGGGTTTGGCCTTCAGAGATGTTTTCTTCTTTCTTTTACTGCTCTTTAATGATGCCTGTAAACAGGATGATGGAGACAGATTATACAGGTTTATAGGTACATATTCATTTTATGTGTTTGCATTTGAGATGCAGATGACCTCTTTTTCACCTTGCTAAAAACACTCTCTGAAAGACTTTGTCAGTCGATGCATCATGATCTTACATCACGTTTAGTATGATGAATAGAAAGTTTAAAAGAACAGCATTTCGTTGCGTCACTTTAATGTAACCTTGCTGGGAAAACCTCCCTTTAAATTCACACTAAACTTTGTATTGCTTCTGACAAATTACAGACAAAATATGTTAACATATCAGCCAAAAATATAGAAAAAAGTAGACAGTCCTAATAGAACTAGCATATAATAAACAGAACTTCCAAACAAAATGGAGTCACGTGTCTTATGAACGGGTGAAATAAAGCCAGGGCAGATGGTACCTGCTGTCTGCGGACTCTGATGATCCAGGTTGGAGGGATGATGACAGCCGCGTGAGCGCCGAGGGAACACGTCTCCTCGATTTTCTGCAGCATGAAGCAGGTCAACTTGTTGTGATACTGTAAGACACATATCAAAGTGCATTGATATATATTTTATTATGCACTAACATTCAAACGTTCGGGTTGTAAGATTTTTTAATGGTTTTTGGAAGAAGTTGATCATTTATTATCAAAAATATGGTGAAAAAGTAATATTGTGATTGTGTAATATTATTACAATTTAAAATAACTGTTTTCTATTTGAATATATTTTTAAATGTAATTTATCCCTGTGTTGCAAAGCTGAATTTTCAGCAAATCCAGGCTTCACTGTCACATGGTCCTTCAAAAATCATGCTAATATGCAGATTTTGGTGCTCAAGAAACATTTTCTTATTATTATTAATGTTGAAAACAGTTGTGCTGCTTAATATTTTTTCAGAATGTTTTGATTAGAGGTTTTTACTGTCATGTTTGATCAATTTAATGCATCCTTGCTGAATTAAACTATTACATTTCTTTTAAAAAAGAACGGTAGTATACTTGTATATTGCAACCATTGTAGAAAACTGATTTGAGATCAGATGTGCAACACTTACTGCCTGCTTACACCATGAGCAGCTGATGGCCACAATATCTTTACTGTGGAAGGAGAATTTCTGCTGGAAACCCTGAGGAAGGAGAGTGAAATTAATTTATTGCCATAAATGCTTCCTGGATGATTACACGTTTCATATTTTATGAGTGTTAAATACTGACCTTTCCGCATTGCCGGCATTTTCCTTCTTGCCGTCTCCTATGGACCCAGTGATGTCTCATGTTTGGAGTCTGAAACACAAATAATCTCAGTTGTTAAAAAAAAAAAGATATGATAAAGCTTGTTTTTAAGGGACAAAAAGTCTTACCTCTCTGACATTTTTCACCCCTGGGTCTTTAAATGATGCCTTACACCTGAAGTTAATCTGTTAAAAAGAATTTCATTTCTTGAGATAAAAAGTTGTAACACATCCTAATTTCTATTCAGTTTTCAGTTCAACCTAAATGTCTAACCTTCTCTAGCTGATCCATGCATACAGTGTGAACAGCTATTTTGCAGGATGCACATTTGTGGCGAGGAAGAGATTTTTGCTGAGAAAAGAAAAGGAAACGATTGGCATCTGCTTACGCAACCAGAGTGAAACAGGCATTAGCAATGCATCTGAATATGTGCATACAACATCTGACCAGTAGAGAGAGCTCTTGTGCAATTTTTTTTATAAATTGAGGCACGCTACTATAAATTGTTTTAAGGATAAAAAGATGGGTCATCTACCAGGGACTTTGCAAAACAATACGTCTCTCCCACGTAACAGAAATCCCCAGATGGACTGGTCTCAAACCACACATGTTGGCCAAACTGGGCATTTTCCTGTGGAAGACAATTGACAAGTAAGAAGTTACAAAAGATTATTGAAAGAATACTGTGATATAAGTTAGAGATGGGAGTTTACTGCCAGCTGCCACACAGATGAATGAGAATGCTAACGGATTGCCTTCTACAGGATCTTGTCTGTTAAAATACAGATGAGTAACTCACAGTCCAATCCACGGTGTTGCAGATCTCTTTGTTGGGTTCACCTTTGGCAGGTATGGAGCCGGATTGGGCTGCGTTATCCTGCACACCAGCCTTGGCGATGGCTTTCCTGAGAAAAACACAATGATAGTGACATTAAAGACTAAACACACTGCCTGTGTCAATTAGAGCACAGATCAAAAACAATAAAATCAGAAGCATTTACCCTGAAAAGATGGCATCTTATTTTATGCAGTGTTCCACCCATAAAGTCTTGGGGGTCTCTTTAAATCGCATCTGTTTAATTCTGTATCAATCAATAAGACTATTTTCACCAGCCGAACACAAAGAGCATTATGGAGCATGGCTTGGAAAGCTATAGGTTTTTCTGCCTCCAATCTGTTTTCTGTACGACCACATTACACTGTGGATACATAATGCTTAGCCTACATTATTTAGCTCGCCAATTTTATACTAATAAAACTCAATGTAACTGTTTTATACACTTCTATATCTACGAATCTGAGCATGCTATCAATACATCAACGTTCATGCTAAATGCTAACGCAACAGACAAGAGCAGAACAGATGTTTCCTTGTACAGGAACTCAAATGCAAGTAGTATGGCTACACCAGAAGGTTTTCAAGAACGTTTATGCAAAGGAAACAGGAAATGCATTTATGAAGGCAAATATCCACCTTAGCTTTAGGTGGGGCATTTCCAAGGTTTTTTGTAATCCTTTTGCAATCAAAACCTTGCTTGCCCTGACCTTTGTGTCCTAATCCCTAAAGAGCGATTCAGTGAAGCTTAGCAACCTGTTGATTAGAAGCCCACTGGGTGATCAGTAGTGATGATGAGTCACATTACCTCGCTATGGTAGTAGCTGTGCTAATGAGCGAGCACCATGGAGCTCGTATCCACGGGACGGAGAATGAGAAGGTCAATGCAATGAAAAGCTGCATTGTAACTACCTGCTCTTGCATGCATTTAATATAATGCTTGAGAAATTACTAAAGATATTGCCTTGAAAGTAAGTGGAGATTCAGATCTAATCAACAAGCATTGTGTTACATTTACTTGGTCTTCTCTCATTTACAAGGTGCATTCACACTGACAGCAATTTGCTGTCAAATATGAGTCCAAAAATAACTTGTTCTTACAAGAACAAAAAAACATCCATAAAACACAAAGGCTGTATTCTAAAAATTGTGAGCACAACATGATATAATATAATGACAATTAGACCCAACAACAGAAAAGATTTTACATACGACAAGAATCCAGTCCAAGACTCCAGACTGGGATCGTAATAAGCACCCAGGAGAGGACTGAAAGTCGCCTGAGCCCTGTTGCAGGTGGAGCTTCTTCGGTTAGGTAGCGGCATGCCCCTTCCTGGCCAGGGGCTTCCCGCTTTCGAGATGGTGGAGACCCGACGACGGCGCCTCCTCTGGCTGCCGCGGCAGAAGCGAACGTGCGGGCCCGTCTCCGTGTGGCCATAATGGGACGAGTTCCTCCTGAGGCAGCGGGGAACTCTGATCAACGGGTGGGCCTGGACACGCTCTGCCAACACAGCCAGAGGAAGGCAGTCCTGCTGGCATAAGACAGTGGACTCTTTGATTTCCCAGTCTGACACACTGGCCTCCTCCAGGTGCCCCTTGCGCAGCCCTGAGTGGCTACTCTCATCCGAGTGCCCGCTGGACTCATCGCTGTCACTCTCGCCCTCTAAAAACAGCACATCCATGTGACTCCTGAACTTTGGGCAGCTTCCCTTAAGTTCCACCTGCCCTGGCAATGGACTACGGCCCTCCTCGTCCTCTTCCTCCTCTTCGGTCATCTGAATCAGGCTGGCCAGCAGCATGGAAGGGCCCAGGAGGTGTGTGTCTATATTGCGGAGCTTGCCTACCTTCTTCCGGCGTACGGCAAAGCGAGGATTGGCTTTCGGGGTGGTGGTGCTGGACCGCCGTCTTCCACTGCTCCTCTGAACCGGTTGACCACCAGTGATTCGGGGTAACGCCTGAAGTTGGACACTGGATCGGCGTCGCTGGGCCAATGCAGTGGACGGAAGGCCAACGCTGGAGCGCCGACGGGCACGGCTGGTTGGCACCGCGATGCTCGGCTTCCTGTGTCGACAGGGTTCAGGTACATGGCCGTCATGCACAGCTTCTCCTGCCTCCTTCCTCTTAAAATGTCGTCTGAAAAAAGTGTCCATGGTGGCTGGAAGGATACAGTTCCCTTTCTAACGTTCCCCCTGAGGCTGTTGATTGAAAATGTAGCTTGTCAGCATAGATTTAGCATTTTAGCACTACGTTCAGAAACTACTGAAAGCTTGTCACACTGACCTCCATTGAGCGAGATTTAAAGCTAATCCTTAAAATCGAGATAATCTAGATCGTCCCAATACAAGCCAATGCTTCCCGACGTCATCAAATTTTGGAAATTATTTTACGAAAACACCTCTTCAACAACAGACTAGCATGAATAGCAGCTAGTGAATCTGGTCTACCAAGAATGTCTTTTTGGTTAGCTTAGTTAAAAACCATGATAGGGACTCCAGCATCCACAACTCAACATACAGTATGCTGGTACTTTCAGAAGGAAAGACTAGACATGAGACTTCACACTGGTCATTAACATTGTTATGAACGCTGAAAGCAAACTCCGCCTGTCCTAGCAGCACAGATTGTCCAGGGGTTTACGACGGGACAATTTGCCTTCCAAATCGTGTTAATACTAGCAAAGCCAGTTGCCTACAAATGCGCATTGTGAATCCACAGGTGATGACATCATGCCATCATGACGTGAAAGGCACTCAAGGAAATGAAGTTCTGCTCGGCTAACGTCCTGATTATCACACGGGGATGTCCGGGGCAGATTATAAGGGCTTTCTGTAGTGACTGCCTATACTAATTATAGTAACGTAACTAGTCTCATCTCATTAGGAGACGGATATGACCTAGACAAAACTCTCAGGGTAAAGAATGATACTTATTGATGATTTTTTCAAGTATTGTATAGGCACTCTATTATTTACAATAAATATGGTATTGCACTACAATAGGAGTGACAGTACCTTACATTGAAAAAATACTGAAAATTGTCCTAAAAAGAATGTGTGTCCGCACCAAACACTTCTCCATAGAAAAAACAACTGTTCTTGCTCATCACGCAGGGTAAGGAAGTGAGAGTCAGTCAAGACTAATTACTGTCAGGGTCATATCTAGCAATGGTATGTAATTAATGAAGTGGGTTTTCTTTAGTACCAAAAGATGCACTTAAACACAAAGTCTGAGTTTGATTAGCTCCATCTAAATCTTTTTTAAAAAGTGGGACAATAATATCACGATTGTTTGTCACTGATTACATAATGATTAGTGGTTCTGTTTGTTTACATCGCGGCAGATTTAATTAAAAGCACAGCCTTAGACTATTTTAAATATTTCTAATAATAATTTTAAATTACTTTAACACAACTGAGGAATCTCTTAAAATGTCAAATTATATTATAGAATTTACATATAATAATAATAATTTATTTTTTAAATTTAATACTATTTTCAATAAACAAATATTATAAAATTACTATTTAAAAAAATAGTATTCATAATAAAATAAATATTCAATTTGTAAAATTATAATAATATTTCTCAATATAATTAAGCATTTGCACTACTAAGCTGTCCAAATAATTTATTATTCTACCTACTACATTTATATTGATTTTATAATACACAAAGCCTATGTAAAAAAAAAGTACTCAATATAAGAACAACTGGTCCAAACTCACTGCTAAATGTCCATATACAGTACAAACCTCTCTAAACACTAAGTTGTTCTCTGCATTTCTCTCCAGATATTAGTCAACATCCAACAACAACAACAACAACAACAAAAAAAAGATATTATACGACCTGAGAGTTTAGCTCCTGTCTCCTTCCCTGAGCGTCTCTTCACAGTGAACTGACAGAGAAAGTCCAAGAGATGAACAGGTGAGACACACACCCCCAACACACACACACACACACACACAGAGACAGAGATGAACAACACAACTCAAGCCTACAGGAAGAGAAACATCCACCCACAAACAACACGGCTCACTGGGAAGCAGCAGCACACATCACACAGGAAAGAGCCATCGACTAGGCAGGAGGTAGCCGGTAGGAGGGAATGCAGGGTGCATCGAAGCCTCCGGTTTAAAATAATGACCAATTATCAGCTTAACACTGGGAGTTTGTGCAAGACGTACACAAGCACAAACTGCCGCTATTACTTTCTAGCCTCCCGGATCACGTTATACAGTCTTCCTGGCACATATTTGGGGCAGACACCAGGTGCATTACAGGAAAACAATGAATGGTTTTATGATAATTATCTCCCTCAAGAACATTTTGCAAAGCTGCTTCCGCTTTTAAACAGGCCGTTATGCATATTGCTTAAGAAAAAGAGGACATAGCACCAATTCTGGCGCAAAACAACCCACGACATGCAACACCCACAGCTGTGAAGATGATCTATGAGGTTTAACCCACGAGAGCGCTATCAGGTTTAAACAGCACGTCGGTTTTTAACCAGAACCATTGTAAAGCTAATCGTAAAGATGATGGCTTTAGTGAGGACACCTTGTGTCTATTCAGGTCCTCTAATAGGACGACATGGCGATGCCACTCCACCCCAAAAGCACAATGAGTGTCATTTCCATTTCAAGGCCCTTGTGCTGTTGCATTATGGATCAGCGCAAGAGAACACCGGTGAGTGGTGAATGCGCTTGAATATCAATTCGACAACGTATAACAAACATCGCAGTTTTGTTACGCAGAGGGATCGTTTACTATCGGTCTTACTTTAAACACTGAGTGTCGATACGAGCCACTCGTGTTCCTTGTTCATGGGTGCACTTCTGTGCGTGACGGATGCTCACAGAGCTGGTGAATCGGTGTGGAAGTAATTACTGTCTTTTAAGTGATGGAGGAGAGATCCGCTGGCTGTTACCATGGAGTGGGACATCATGGCAACCAAACCTGCTTAGCTGTCCCTTAGTCACTGTGAACTTCACTTGATATAAGCCCACCCCAGCTTAATTGACATTTTATTACAAAACAAATTATTATAAGGGACACCTTGTGGTTAAAGTCAACATGATATCAAAGTTAAACACATTTACAACACTTTCTAAATGCATGTTAATGGTCTTAAATAATCAGTGCGCATCAATGACAATCACATCAAGTTTGTCCTCGTAATCTTTTATTCTAGGCCTCAATGTCCTCTAGTATATCATTTAAGAAATTTTTTTTTTTAAATAAAAAAAGAAATTAACACTCATTCAGAAAGGATGCATTAAATTGATCAAAAGTGACAGCTTTATTGTCATTAAATATTTAAATTTCAAATAAATTATGTTTCTGTTCATCAAATAATAATAAGACATGTTTCCTGAGCAGAAAATCAGCATATTAGACTGATTTCTGAAGAATCATGTGACACTGAAGACTGGAGTAATGATGCTGAAGATTCAGCTTTGATCACAGGAATAAATTACATTTGAAATTATATTAAAATAGAAAACACTTATTTTACATTGTACACTGTTATAAAATATATGATTCATAATTTATGACATGTGTTTTTAAATTGCTTTCACTCATCAAAATAAGTTCAACTTTTTTATGTAATACAATATTCAACTATTTAAAAAAAAAATCAGTCTAATATAATTTAATGCAAATAAATGCAGCCTTGGTGAGCATAAGATGCTTCTTTCAAAAAAAAAATATTACCAAACAGCAATGTACATCTATTTATTTTCCAAAATTACTATTAATTTATTAGCAGTAAGAAATGAACAGTCGAAAAAATCTGCTTCGAGAAAAATAGACATGGATCAATCCATACAGGATTTGAATTCACCAGCTCAAATCTATAAGTCTGTAACAATTACGCTACAGTCCACCACCTCTATTATTATTGATTATTATTAGAGATACATTTAGCATATAATAGAAAACCAACTTTAGTCAACGTTAAATCAAAACTGACCCTGTTTACTTGCACATTCACGGTCTCATTGTGTCCGATTTATCAGTGATCTTCCCTTTTCCCATGTTTCTGAGCAATCCTCTGATGTTGCAGGAAAGGTGAATGTTAGATTGAAGGGGAAAAGGATGGCAATGCCACCACCTGCTGGATAGGAAACACTGACACCAGCATTTCAACAAAAAGATCTATCTATATAATCCGCGCAGAATCTGAATTAAAAAGAGAGATTATAGAAATCGCATTTTGTTTTTTATTTAGTACTATTTAGCCGCCCTGAGACATATCTCACAATACAACATTTTACACAAATGATCTTTTTTCATTTTACACACACTTTCTTTCCTAATATTTTGTGTCGCCACCTCATGTGCAGTGACCGTTTGTGGATTCTGTAATTATTTTATCTTATGATTTTTGTTAAAGAATATAACATCTTAAAGATTCTGCAAGGGGGAATGTGAATATGATCACAGTTGTACTGTGTGTGAATAAAGGTATCAATGGCCACACAAAAGAATGAGAAATGGCATTTATACATGCCATCTGCTTTTGCGACATGCTAGAAATATTTGTATTTCATTACACAAAATGTACATTTCACCAATCGTGCCATGACACTGATGATCAGAGAAAAATCGCTGATTTTGTCAAGAGTCTTGTTAAATTCCATCTTTGTTCAGCAAAACCGATCAGTTGCTATGATTGCACTTCCTCCACCCCGACGGTCAGACCGCAGACACAACACAACATTTTTATATCTTTCACCAGAGAGCGCTTCACAAGCAGCAAGACAGCATTTACTGCATGAGCTGAATGGGGTTTTTTCTATTTCTTGGCATAGCAACATAATGGTGGTTATTTTTAGAGCCTATTTCAAATTCCAGCCTTATTCCAGGAGTACGACGTCATTTCCTGTCAGTTTCTCATAGGGCTGCTTGATAATGGCAAAAATCATAATCACGTCTGTTTGTATCGTGGTGAATGTTTATATGGTTGTCAATGAATGGGACGCTAAATAACTATGGGTTTAATAAGATTTTCCCAACAAATAAGCAAGAATAAACCTCAATGGTTCCTGTTCTTTCCGTCAACAAAGCACTTGAATGCGGGGAGCTCGAAATCACGACTTCAGAAGTGGGAAGTAGGAAATTCCCAATAGCACTTGCAATACACACATGTTCACTTTCCCACACACATTCAGTCACCCACAAAGGCCTATCTTCATAAACCCATCTTGAGATTCTGACCCTGATCCATACTTAGCTCCAGCATAAAACGAAACGTTAAAGATAGCTGCAGAAATGGGCCTGTTCCTCCAAGGGGCAAGATGGGCTGCTGGGTGTGAGTGTGTTCAGGGAAACCTGTGTCTACCTATGACCTGAAAAAAGCAGTCGTTTGATGCAATCTGCACTTTTAACTGGCCGTTTAGATGCACAGAACTTCCCGACCCTAGGAATCCAGTCAGAACTCTCTGTACCGCAGTGATACACAACCTGTGTCCCTCAGGTGTCCTAGCTGTGCATGGCATTATCAGATTACACACATCAACACAGCCGCGAACAGGTGCCTCATCATCACACAGGACAGGTGGAGTACAGACACACACACACACTTCGATCGATGGAGGACTGGCTGATGGAGTCAATTTCTGTTTGACAGCTTTATATTTTAAAACTATCTATTGTCATTTAGTCAAAAATATTTACAAAAACGTAATTATTAATAAGGCTAATATTAACAGGATTAATATGATTTGACTACAAGTAAAAACCTTTTCTTTTTTTTTTTTAAAGAAAATATTGATACTTGCCTTTGCAACTTTCATCCACAGACTTCCAAGATTTTAGGTGGTTGCTAGGATGTTACTATATGCTTACTAAACTGATTGGAGTTGGTTGCTAGGATGTTCTGGGTGGTTTTCCAGGTGATTGCTAATTAAACCAACCCTAAAAGAGTCCAACAAGTCTTACTGATATTTCTGACTGAAGATATGGCTTGGGTCCCTCATTCAATTCAAGAGTCTTTTTTATTTATGCAGCACAAACATACAACAACAATTATACTTAAAGGCAGTTGTGAAGGTTGAAGGTGAAGGCTCTGTCATCATTTACTCGCCCTCATGTCATTCCAAACCTGCATTTCTCTGTTGTGTGGAACACAAAAGAAGACATTTTGTACATACTGTTTTTGTCCATGCAATAAATGTTAATGGGGTCCAAAACAACATTGGCCCCCATTGACTTTCATTGAATGGATGAGAAAAAAGAGAGCAGAAAGTCATATAGGTTTGGAACAACACACAAGTGAGTAAATAATGATAAATAATCCCTTTAAGGTTAGAAGGTTCATCAAATATGAACAATACAGTAGTATGAGAAATATCTAGTGATGCTTGACTTAAAAAAATGCTATTATCAACAAAAGCAAATAAAAAAACTGCCTGCATGAGTGACTAAAGCACTCACAAAACCAGACTAGGTGAATTCTTCTCAAACTCTTTTTTCATGCTTAAAAATTGAGCAAGTGAACTTCCATTGTCTGTAGTGCAGTAAAAGCCAACTGCAAAACCTGCAAAAACATTCCAGTCAAACTTGCAGAGTTGGATTATGTGTCTGATTGGATACTTGTCCAATCGGAAGTTTTTCACAGTGGAAAGCAGAAAAGCAGGATCTGCCAAAAGCTTTATTTAAACTGATATTATTTTCAACACTGAATTAGAGAGTCCATGAAAAAAATCAAATAAAAATAGCATATAAATAAACTTCCATTGTCTGTAGTGCATTACGTGATGTGTCTGGTGGGATACTTTACTTGTATAACCATGTTTTGTTTGTCAAAGTTTTTCACAGTGGAAAGCAGAAAAGCAGAATCTGCAAAAATGTTTTATTTAGACTTAGTTAAGAAATTCTGGTAGGGCTCGCAGGTCAAGACGTTTGTAAAGAGCTGATTTGACTGGAGATGTATGGGGATTAAACAGAAAATTACACAAGAATACGCAATCCTGAGGCTGACGGTCGAACTTTTCTCTGCCACCAACACAAAATTACACATGCCAGTCAATCCAACTTTGAAGGTTCTTTATGGCAGCTATGGTTCCATGGAACCTTTCCATTGGACAAAAGATTCTTTATATTGGAAAAATGTTCTTTCAATTGTTAAAATCTTTTTTTAAGAACTATTTACTGAAAGATGCTTTGGCGAACCCTAAATGATGCCTCTATTGCATCACTGCAAAAACCTTTTATTTTTAAGGGTGTAAAGATGAAGGTATTAAACAGCATTAAGTTGTGAAACGGGAGAAGTCTTAAGAGAGTGTTCACACTTGTAGTTCAGTTCGCTTGGTTCACCTGGTCCGGACTAAAAAAAACAGCATTCACATTGCCAGTTTTAAAGGTTGTATCAGTCATTTCAGGCCCAAAAAAGGCCGAAACATAAATGATCACATTCACCTAATCTTTCCTAACGATCCGCTAGCTGCCCGCCCCATTAGCATGCCGTCCAAAAAACGCGTCTCTGTAGGCAGCCTAGGCTCTGAGATCTACACTCAAAAACAAATGGGACAACCACCACTCAAAACCAAAATAAACAGTGTTTCAACCAATCACCGACAGGGGCGGGTGTTGATCCGACTTCGCGTCCAGCCGTGCACGAGCGCAAAACCTCACAACACCCGCCCCTGTCGGTGATTGGTTGAAATGACTGATACAACCTTTAACACCAAACCTAAAAATACAGAACCTAAAGACATAGGGATATGTTCCCAACCTGATTAGTCGGCTTTTATTACATATATTTCGTGACTATCCAAAACAATACTGTGTTCTGGGCTAAATGCACTCGTTGTATGTGCGTAGCCTACATATGATGGTATTTTGACCTGCTGAGAACTCGTGAAGAGCTTATAAAATGTGTAAAGGAGTTAAAACAGCGGCAGGAATCCCTCCGTCACACACACAAACGAAGATCTGCTGCGAGGAGACGTGGTTCTGATGTCTGTACCGAACTGTGATGGGCAACATCGCGACTATGATGAGAAAAAACATGTTTGTTTTGAGCATTCTGTCCTTTTCAGGGTCGCATCTTGACATCATGTCCCATTTTTGGTTCGTTTACACGTCTTTGGTCGGTGTTGCGTTCATATTTCATTCAAACCGCACCAGAGTTTGTTTGGAAGCGGTCTGAGACCCATCTTTTCAGCGGTGTCAGTCAGTCTACTTGTTTGGTGTGCACAAGGATTCGGATGGCAGAGTTCACACTTCAAAATGAACGTAACAGAGCAATCAAACATGACACCCTTGATCTAATTTAGGTCAAGGACTTTGAAAGAAGAACAGAATCCAATCATCAACAACAAAACCTGTCCATTCAGAGGTCAATGCAGGTCATATACTAAGGTTGAACTGACCGGCCAGGTCAAAACCCACTATAGGCTCACTGTAACCGTAAAAGAAACCTTGTGCAGTTTTTTTTTTTTGTTGCAGTTTGCAATCCTCATCAACCATGACAAGATAGTAGTGAGTGGAAAAGATACCAAAAGAAACACGCACTTCTGTTTTCTCAGCTATCTCACATCCTCATGTTATTAATACCTTGTCTCAGTTTTTCACAGGTAAAACGGGTTCAAATCACACAGATCTAAGTCAACTGAAGGTGCACGAGGTCAGGAGTGAGGAGCACAGGTATACGCTGTTCTCCCAACAGGTCGGACAATTATAGTGCGTAATTAATTGCTTCTCCAATCCATTAAAGGAATCTATTTCCAGATAACCACAGGAGAACGGAGGATTAATTTAGACGCCTGATGAAATTTTCAAAGCGCACATCACCTGAGGTGATGTCATGGGAGTTACTAGTTAACGTTTTTAAGGAGAAATAGTTACAATGAAGGTTTGGAAAGGTGGTTTACAAAGTGTTTCCCAGAAAGATGAAGCAGGTGGTGCCTTTTACCACAGGGCTGGTCCAAGCAAAACACAAGTTTAAATTGCAAATAGACATCGAACGTGCTGTTTCACAGTCACGAACGTTCAATGTAAAGAAAGCGAAACACCACAAGTTTCAAATATGTATAATATGTGTCTTTAAAGTTGGACAAAAAATCATATTATTTTAATTCAACATTGAAGTTTAGAGTCCATAAAATAACGTAAAATAAAATAATAAGGCCTATAATTCAAATAAAATAAACTAGTTTTTTTAGTTGCTAAAAAAAAAAGAGATAATTTTTGGTAACACTTTAGTTTAGGGTCTAATTCTCACTATTAACTAGTTGCTTATTAGCATATTACTAGGATATTGGCTGTTTATTAGTACTTATGAAGCACATATTAATGCCTTATTCTACATGACATTCTACATCCTTTAATCCTGCCAATACCTAAACTTAAAAGAGTAGTTAAAAACGTATTAACTAGTCATAGTTAATAATGAGAATTAGACCCTAAACTAAAGTAGGACCTTATTTTTAATTTACATTTTAAATTAAAATGAAAAAAAAAAAGGTTGAATTTAAAACAGACTCCAGACCTACTGTTCCAATCACGAATGTTTCGAGTAAAGAAAGGGAAATAAAGAAATGACGTAATATTTCCTTTTTTCACAACACTTACGTTGCGAGTCTAGTCAAGATCTCAAACACCTCACCCACCTTCTACCAAAGATCCGCAGTCCAGAGAAGCTCTTGGTGTTGTTGGGACAAGGTTGAGCTGCAGGGGTTGTGATGGACAGGTCAGAACACGACGAGGACGTAGAATCGGGACCTCCGGGCTCTTCCCCGTCCAGGAGAGCCTCCAGGGGTCGGGACAGCCCCTCCGCCTCTCCCTCTGGGCGAGGGTTTGACTGCTCCATCTCAGATGTGCAACCTGACTCCTCCTGTCACAACTTCAGACGTGACGGTCACAGGAACCCAGTCCATCAAAGTCTCCATAGCAGATGAAAAAAATGCAAGAGAAACTTTCGAAGACGAGGTTCAGAGGTGGTGTGGGTGGAAGTGAACTTAGTCAGGCACTCGTGGAGACGGCACAGCACCAGGAAGTAGATCTTGTATTGCGGGTACAGTTTTGACAGTTGACGTCCCTTCTTTTATTGTCCATGGGCAACGGCCGTTCGACTTCCTCCTCCTCCTTCACGGCTCACCTACTCCAACTCGGCTGCTTGTTCGGCAAGAAGCTCCCCTCTGAGCAAACTCTCTCTCTTTCACTTTCTACACTTGAACCAGGCATGTGTGCGCAATCCAGGATGTGTCAAACAGGTGTAGGACTCTTAGACGTGTAGCTACCTGCCCGTGTCCTGCTGTGCAGCCTGACTGGCTCGTTGACGTTTGAACACACACTTTTATCAGGTCTTCTCTCTCTTAACACCTCCCCCGCACCACGTTCTCCCTTCACTGGTCCAGGTTAGGACAGGAGTGTGTCACCATCTATTGGTAGATCGAGAGAATTGGTGAAAACTTCAGTGGTAAACCGTCACAGGAAGCAGTCGACACAGTGCACATACATTTAAATCACACTTTGCATGATGGTGTTACATAATACGTTTCTACTAGGGGAAGAAGGTCGTTTCTTCAAATCTAAAGGGTCAAATGCAAAAGAAGGGTACGACAGGAGTTTTTCTGCATTATTTCGTCAAAGTGGGTGGTTTTGTTCATATTTCTGCAGTACTGTTCTAACTTTGGAACAGAAGAGCGGATCAGGCCTCCCTCCCACTCAGACTTTACATAAAGACGTTTGGAGCGAGGCCCACGCCGCGCTCACTATGCTATGCAGGGACTACATCCAGGCATCGGTTCATATACAAGCTTGTTACACACACACACACACACAAACGTCTTGAGCTGCAACTGCATTTCTGTTTCAACCTCAGTTCTTTTGTCTAAGGACGAAATTAAAGCTTTTATTGGATTGGCGGCTCAGTTAGCAATGCTAACCTCAACTGTGATGTCTAAATCTGTTGGCAGATTCTAATTTGATACAAATATCTAATATGATGTACATACTGGAATAGAGTGGCAGAGTGAACGTGCAAGAAAACACAATATTAAAACCACATAAACAAGCCTGTTGGGGAAAAAAAACAGGATCAGGATATTATTTTAGTGTTGTTATTGTAAACTAAATATATAATAAAATGTTTTCCGTAATTGAAATAAATATAAATATTAGATGAAAAACAATTTTTTTTAAATTATGCCTACTGAAGTACTAAAATGACTAACTAAAACATAAATTAAAATAAAATAAATTAAAGCTATATGTAAATATAGAAAATGACATAAACTGGCACATAAAAATAAAAAGATTATCTAAAGTTAAAATGGAAACTGCGAATATAAACATAAAAGCTATTTCAAAATATTATTAAATACTATATAAATAATACTAAAATAACAGACATATTTCACTCCCCAGATAAAATAAAAAATAACTCATATGCATTTAAATGTATTAAATAAAAATGACCATAATAAAAAATGTAATTAAAAATACAAAGAATTTGCGTAAAAATATATTTCTGAATAAAGATATATTTTTGCATTGTGGCATTATGACAGTTAAACACATTTCCAAACTTATTCTCATTCTTATCTCATTCCCATTAACGTAATACAAAAAAGTAACATTTATTTTATAATACATTATTATAAAATAATACATTATCCATTATATCTTATTTATAATTTTAAGGTATTTAAACATTTGTTTTACTTCAATTTATATATTTAAATATATGTGTGTGTGTGTGTGTGTGTGTATTTTTTTATTTATTGTTTTTATAATTTATGCCAAAATTATTGTTTCCAGACAGACTGTATAACAGTAATTAGAATTAGGAGAATTCCAACTCAAAATAAAACATTTGGATAAATACTAATGAGTTTTTTACTAGGGTGAAATAGGAATTTTTGTAAGATTCACTTTAACAGAAGAAAGTAGTGCTGACAGAGCCGCTGATATATTCCTGTGCTAAGTGAGGACACAGTAGTGTTAACTTTGTCCTAGTTCCTGTGAGGTTAAAGTTCAGCGCATTTCACACGTGTTCCGATCTCCCCCGGCAGCAGAGGACAAGAGAAGAGCTCTTCTGCTATCATCCATCCACAGAGATGATATTCATATAAGCACATGGATATAATCCCCTCCTACACACTGGGTTCAGTTAGATAACATACTGGGCTGCTCAGGTAGGGAAAAATAGACAAAAAGTAGGAGGAAAAAGAAAGAAAGAAAGAAAGAAAGAAAGAAAGAAAGAAAGAAAGAAGGAAAGAAAGAAACGCCAAAAAAGGAAAAATTCAGAAAGGAAGGATAAAATGGAAATAAAGATATATAAATTCCTTATAATAAATGTACAGAAACGTCATCCTTAATGGGGTCATGACATGGTTTTTTGTTTTGTTTTAATATGTTCCCTTAGGTGCAATTATAGTATCTGTTTTACTATAGTTTTTTGTACAAAAAAACTTTTAAAAAATGTAGTGATTTATGACCACCCTGTTTCTCACCTCTGATTCAAACAGTCTGTTTTGGGGTGTTTCCCCTTTAAGAGTTCAATGTTAACGCCCACTGTTATGATTGGCTAACGTCAGTGCTGCTTATGCATAAATTATGAACGTTAATCATTTTCTATCACATGTAGACTACACAATGCTCCGTCACGTGAAACTTCGGTCTTCCAATCTTTTACCATCGTGTCAGTTCTCAATTGATTTTGATTCATATGCCCGAGGGAGGGAGAGAGAGAGAGAGAGAGAGAGAGAGAGAGCAAGACAGTTTGAAGGCGCGCGCGCGGCCGGGGCTCGCTCGCTCTCTGCTCGTTCTTTCAGTAACATGCCCTGTCACACTCATCTGATCACTCACCGTTCAAATAAAGCTTTGGCGCGCTGCATATGCTGCAAATAAACTGCATCCAACTGCTTTCCCTGACGTCTGGATCGTTCGGCAGCGTATTCAAACATGTTGTTTTTCCACAGCAGGAACAGCACATCTGCGTGGCATCACAGTCATCTTGTAAACAGACCCACTCGCTGCACGACAACGCATGCGATGATGCGTGGCGTAGTTGTCTTGTGCTGGAGGCGGTCATATGCAAACGACTGGTACGTCACTAAGTTCAAAGGATCTAGAACTAGCTGTATTTAGAGCTTGATTAAATAAATGCTTCGTTTATAATGGGGAGGACGTCTTAAGCTATGAAACTTGCAGGAAGTTTTAATAGTACATAGATCTCTTATATACCAAAAGATCAAGGGAAATTTGGTTTCTCATGTCATGACCTCTTTAATAGTTTTTCTTGCAATCTCAAGCCCCCGATATGACTTCACCGAGTGCAAAAATGTTCCTGGATCAAAACAATAAGAGAATATAAACAATTAGAACACCTAAGCAATTGCATGGCAACACCCTAGCAACCAGCCAAAACTCCCACGCAATCACATAACTGTGCAAAAAAACAAAAACAAAGAACATCTCAAGGCAGATGTAGACCAGAGGCAGGGTTATGTTAGAAATGTTTCTGGATCGACATGTTTTGTTGATCCTGGAACAACATTCCTGTCCAGAAATGTAGCACAAGCCCTATCCCTAAACCTAACCCTAACCATAACTTCTCCCTAAAATCAGAGAGAAATGATATAACACTGATGTAGAAGCACCTAACCCTGGTTGTAAGCCTAAACTTGACGTAAACGGTAAACTTGTCCCTCAAATCTGATTGGTTGATTGGAATGTTGTTCCAGGATCAACAAAGATGTGGATCTAGGATCATGTTGCACTTGGTCAAATCACTTTCACCACAGTGTCTTAAATCTCTTCTAGTATTCAGTCTAATCTGAATGCTCCTTTGAACAACAGAAACAACACATCATGTGAAGAAATCCTTGTCAGTAAATGTAATTGCAGCTGTATTAGTCTAAATCACCAAACAACTCTTGTCAGTCACGTGTTATTTTCAAACTGCTATTAATACCTAACAATAACGGATGACTGATGTCGGGGAGCTATACGTTACAGACAGTGACACATATGTTATGTTTCCATAATATGACATTTAAAATAGCTCAAGGGAATTTTAGAGCATAATTCGTCATAAAGGGGACTCGAAGCACGGCGAGTCACATGATATGCATGACACAATGCATTCTAATGTGTATTTGTGATTACAAGGAACTAACTCAAACCTAAAATTAAACCAAACCTAAAACCATTTAAACCAAAAATCATTGCAGATGAATATCAATCTTATTAGAGATATTAGGTAGCATTTTTTACAGCATTTTGCAGACTGAATGAATGAGGCATTTATAAAAACTATGTATAAACATTTTGCGTAGGTAAAAAGAAGTCTCTTATGCTCACCAAGGCTGCATTTGGTCAAGTCAGAACAGTAATATTGTGGAATATTATTACAGTTTAAAATAACTGTTTTCTATTTTAATACATTTAAAAATGTCATTTATTCCTGTGATGCAAAGATGAATTTTCAGCATCATTACTCCAGTCTTCAGCAGGTTTTTTTCAGAAGCGTTTCAAATCAATCATGGGTCATTTTGACCAAACTGCCTTACATCTAACATTCATACAGCTTCTGCTACATGCAGCGCTAGAGACAATTATATATTTATGCTCAAAATGTTCTCGTCTGTCACAAGCTGTTTCAGTCAGGTGGAGAGATGTGCAGATTTGATTCTAAAAATAACTATAGATTGCCCAACCTTAATATGTTACCTTCATCTATGCTTGCGTGTTATAGTAGCAGTAGTAGAAGGTTTAATCGTTACTTGAATCGTGAAACTAACTACTTTCCACAACAGACCAAAGCAGAGTCCATGAGCCACAGCTCATTTCCTTTTATGCTTCAGCTTTTATGTCAGTCCGCTTTGAGGTTTGGCTGAGCCAGGACACTAACTCAATCCTGCCTGATCTGATGAATTCAAAGTTATTTAGAGATGCAGGTTTTGATGTAGAAGAACAGGTGTTGCCGGAAAATCCTTTGTTCTGACAAAACATCCTCCCTACACACACAAGCAGAACACCCGCTCTGAAACGACATATGGAAAGTGAGTGACATGACTATGTGACCACATTATACCCGAGGAGGATACACTTTCTTTCTTTTCTTCCTTAATTTCTTTCTTTCTATCTATCTGTCTGTCTGTCTAGATGACTCAGAGCTCTGCTCAATGTAAGCTATTGTGTCATACAACAAAATTATACAACAAAGCAGGAACTCTGGGATCTCATTTAGCCTGAAAGGCTGGTCTAATGTCATTTGATGCTTTTGATTGTGTGCTGATTACTGTGACCTGTTTAGATTCATCAAAAACATCAAGAGGCGAGAGAGAGAGAAAGAGAAAAGCTGTTTGATTGTGTGTCCATTACAATTAAACCACAGAAACAACAGATGGGCACAAAACAGACATCAGCAGGTCATTCAAGCTAGATCTGAAACAAATGTTTGCAAATCCGTTTTAGGCCGGATTAGTTTTAGGCCTTTAAATACAGACTCTTGTGATAACAATACAACTGCTTCGCAATGTATTATGATACGTTTTATTCTTCTTTTCTTTCATACACTTGATGAAAACGTCAAGTGTCGCTCAGGCCTACTGCTGGATTAGCCGAAGTCAATGTGAAGTTTCAGGCAGGTTAGCTTAGCTACCTCTATGTAAAGACTACTTTAGACCACAATTTCATTTCTGAAGTAAGCCTACAAAGTAAATATCTGGCTTTCAAAACCTTAAGCAGCTGTTATCTTTATGAAAGCCCCAATTATGATGAAGATATCTTCATCATTTGACAGTCGTGAAATGTCACAAATCAATGCTTTCGCAGAGACATCCATATGACTATAGATTTCCACAAGAGTACATTGCTTTAGATAATGACACAGTATCACAGTCGCCGTACTGATCCTGAATGGGTTTTATTGGACTGCAGGTAAAGGTCACCTGACCTACAGACAGTGTTTTAGTAGTTTTAATGGCTTAGTAGTTTTCAACTGGTCACGTGATTGCATGGCCGCGAGCTATCGACAATCGACTCTCTCCATTTTAAATAAACATTACCATTTTTTTGGGGGGGGGGCATATTAATTTATTATGGTTTAAAATAGTTTATTATGACAAAAAATATACTGTCTGAGTGCACCGTTAAATTGCAATTCTCAATATCTGTCACATGAAGATTGACTGTTGCACAATAAGCGCCCCCCGTTGGTCACTCTAGGACACTGGGCAGATCTACGGTAAGAATCCCACAGACAGCACTATCCTCCTACACTACCGTTTTGCAGTGTACGAAGCCTACACGTAACCTTGACACTGGTTACGACAGTATACGAGAGCAAAAAGTGTGTAGCCTAAGTGAAAGAGCAATGTATATCACGGTTGATTGAAAAAAAGAATCGAGTACATTACAATAATATTAACGTGTACTTTTTCCTCATCCGAGAGTATCAGTTTCTTCCGGCTATTTAAATGCACCACAAATTAGCAATTGGAGCACCCTGTCTGGATAAAAAGAGAAGAGCAAGAAAACACTTTGATCAGATCAGACCAAGTTTAGGCTCTCCTCATACTCAGTGCAGTTTTTTTTTTAGCTTTTGCTAGAGTTTTTAGTCAGTACAATGGCTCCATCTACTGTTCACAACAGACACAACGCTTTTTCACAGGCAAAAAAAAAAGGCCAAGATTATCCTATTCATCATATTGTGGATGTGCCAAAACATTCAAGCCAGGCTGTGAAGTAGACTTCATTTCACAGCATCTCCATATTTAAGTGGAATATAAATGACTGCAGAAACGTGACAGACTGAATAATGATCTAGCAAAGGAGTTCAGCAGAAGGTTTTAAAGAAAAAAAAAAGCCATGATGGATGAAAACAGAACAGCCTACACTGCTGTATTGTGTAAAACATTACATGAGAATAGTAATGAATTTTAGATTTTTTTTTCTTTGCGGGGTTTATAGGGGCGAAATTATAAATGTGAGCTGCATGGACTGAATTTCCCAAATACTTTTGAAGATTTTAGAGTCTATATGTGATGTTAAAGTCATGGTGGCATTTAGAGAGCAGGAGAACATTATTAAATTGGGCGTCTTGAGACTAGTGAAAGGTGGCAGCAATAAATGACAGAACAGAGTGGAGAATAAAAGGGTCATGATGATTCGATAAGCTGAATCATTTTATTTATTCACAATTTTATATTTTATCTTTATGATCATCAGTGATGGAGAGTTTTGAGGCCAAGCAACAACCTGTCTTTCAAATTTAGATATTTTTATTATTATTTTTATTTAAAATGTATGGATGATTATTTATTTTCTTGTATGTTTATTTAATTTAGAGATATAAACCATGTTTTTTTTTTTGGACACATTTAAACGTTTTTATTGTGTATTTATTTTTATTGTGTTTGTATTTTTTGTATTGTATTTATTTTTAAAATTGTATACAGTTATGATAAATATATTCTTAAGCTAATCTTCAATGTTTTTAATGAATATAAAAATAAATCTTAGGTAGAAATATTTTCGAAAGATTTACATTTTTTATATTCTTTTTTTAAACTAGATACAGTTATAATCAACATAATCTTAAGCTAATTTTCAATGTTTTTAATTAATTTAAAAGTACATTTTAGGTAGGGATATTTTGTTTACTTAAAAAAAACAGCATCGTACAATTTATCCACTTTAGCTAATCAACACATGTTTGCTTATTTCTCGCGAGATTTGCGTGCAATAGTTTTAAACGCGTGTAAAACCTCAAACTGAGAGTTAAGTTCAGATAAAAGCTCGATTTGAGCATCTGAAGCTATTGCTACCGCTCATATATTGTACAGACACCTGCCACATTGCGAAATCCTTTTGATTCTCGGTGTGTCGATTCAGCAAAAAAAAAAATCAGCAAAAAAAAGCCTATTCCGAGCAGCAGCCTCAAAAATATGTCATGGCGGCCCAGAAAAAACTGTTAACTCCTGACAATTTCATTGGTTAACGGAGCGGCCATCTCTTTTATAACATGGTAGGAGAGATTCGTTTTCGTAGATTATTGTCTAAATATATTTCTGGCGCTCTTTAACAGACATAAAGCGTCGTGGTGGTGGTGCACGTGCGCTCGGTTTGATTAAAGAACCGCTGTAAAACACTGAGCCGTGTGTGTGACAGAGGCATTTACTTTGGCTGTAGGGGGAGTGAAGTGTCAGGCAGACATGGTGGTCTGGATGGGGGATGCAGTCACTTCTTTTGCTGACTATTTATCCTGTGAAACCTGTAGTACTGGATGTTTAGTTGAATATAGATTAGCTACTCCTGTGATTTCTGTTATGAAAATGAAACGAGTTTAAATTTATATAGGCTGTTCATTGCATGTATGTGAATATGTTTTGGACTGACATTAATGCTCATAAAGAAGAATTGGAACTGGGTCGAAGTGACTCAATAAAATATTTCAATGTGAAAAACATACTTATACAATTGTTAGAAGGCTATATGTGGGGTAGTTCAATACATTAAATTAAAAAAAAATTATCCAATTTATAAATTCCTTCAAACAATGTTGTTTTGTACAATTGTGAATGATAAATAGGTTGCAGTGACTGATCTGGCAGACAGTTTTTACACAAAGTGAAATATTGTGTAATATCACAATAAGAGTGTCACATCATTAACACATATGCAAGGAAATTTATCTGGCATATTATTTATACACGTGTGTGTGTGCACATAAACTTAAATTCTCTAGCTCCAACTCAAGTTTTTTCCCCCCATTATTTTATGGCTTTCAGCAATAGCTACTGGGCCCAGTTAGCCACTATGTTAAAACTGTGTCTTAAGAAGTAAACTGACCCACTAGAAATTAGTCAAGAGTCATCAGTGTTACTTTCTGATTCAAATTAGACCAATCTACCTTTTTATGTAACTGACTTTAAAAAGTTAGCACCAGTCTGGAATAAAAAACAAAAAAACAACTAAAAAAAAAACTTTTAAGACTAGTCTATGCAGTTTATGCAATCGGCCCTGTAGGCATTGTGCTGTGTTTAAACATAAAAGCAGAAAGTCTGTTAGAGCATGTAAAACTGTTGTTATGAAATAGCCTATAATGTTTGTAGACAAGTAAAGCAGCATCTTTCCCTTTTTGTTTTAGCTGGCACTTTTTAAATTGGCCATATTGTTTATATAATTTAACCAGTTAGCCTATACTTTGTAAAATGAATATTTTAAATTCAACATTTCTCTCTGTATTTCTTTATGGTAATATGCATTTATAAACATTACACTAATAAAACACTTATTGTGTTGTCTTTGAGAGTATATGTACGAGTTCGAGTGAGTTGACTGCCACTTCTCTTCTCCAGATGAGTTTCGCCGAGTTTACATCCGGGTTTTTCCCTAGGCAATGGGAGACACACTACCGCTGTTCCTTAGGCAAAGTGAAATAAATTCGCCGCACCGTCACAAAAAGCAGTCCTCTTCACAAACACGTTTCGAGGAAACTTCACGTCTACTTTTATATCAAGCACGTGCACTTTTACAGTAATCGCGATGTCTCTGAATCGTTTGAATAGATGTTTAAAGTATTTGTGCTTTTTGACGGCTACTTTTCCTGCCCCCTTCGTCTCCCTCTTCCTGCGCGGATGAATCTTCGGGTGCTGCGGCTGTGGTGAATGAGATTGAAGAAGAGTTCTTGTTTTGTATCTCAGTTTCTCTCTTTTTTACACACACAAATTAAAATTAAACAAACAAAAAATAAGGTCGTTAACCTAGCTAAATTCAGCCCAGATGACCACGGCAGCTATGTGAGCGATCGGATCGGACTGGGAGCTCGGATTGTTTGTAAATATTTATTTAAATAATTTGTGGGGAGCGAGAGAGGCACTACTGCTCAAGTGAGTAGAGGAGGGTAAGTGCACCTTGGGATCTTTTTTTATTATTGCAACTTTTATGCGCCTCGTTTTTGGACTTTAATCGTTCCTAGACTCTTCGCCGCTTTTCCAAATCCAAACCCCGTCTCGATCGGGTAGGTAGAGAAGTCAGGATCCCGATTATTTTGGAGCAAAATTGCCGCTTATTTCTAGGAGTTGAGTGGTGTATTTCTAAGTGCAGCGCGTGAATCGAACGTTCCGCGCGTTTTGTTATTTTGTAACATTTTAAACTTCGCTGGATACATTGTTGCCGCAACGGTTGTTTCCAGCTCAGTGGAAACAATGTATCCGATGGCAGCGTGGGGATGAAAGGGGGAAGAATGAAGATCTTTTGCTCCTGTATGGCTTGAATTAGTGGTTGCGGCTCAGTCGAGTCCATCTAACTGTAATTTGTGCTGTTGGCCTGTTAGCTTTAGCAGAGTTAGCCGTAGCACAATATGAAAGCTCCTTATATCCAGCAGCAGGTTTGTAAAAAAAATTACTCCTATTTTCGTAGTTTTCACCGCTTTTAGTACATGGACTTTTCGTGGGTGAGTGATAAAGTGATGCTTTTTATAACGATGCGGGTTTTTTGCTTGTTTAGAAAGTGATTTTCTTTTATGTTGCTTTTTTTTTTTTTTTTTTGTTTTTTTTTTTTTGGTTGGATGGTGGAGGCTGAGTTATTGGAGCTGATGTGTTTTAGCTTGCGCCAACTACAGCCAGATTCTTTTAGAGAGAGAAAAAGAAACGCAAAACGCTTATTGTAGTGGATGAAACATGCATGACCACCTCCTGTATGAATATTTGTTGAAGTATGCTCTGGGTAAACACTGTGTATCATCTTCCGTGTTTCCCTGAGGTTTATAATAGTGGCCTAATCAAAGTGCTGCTCAACTTTTCCTGTCATTTGCACATCCCTGATCAGATGGACTGAACTAAAGCCGTGTTTAATGTCTAGATCGAGATCTTTTTGGATCAAACTGTACCTTAACTACCTGTCACTGTCAGACTGTTTTGCACATTATTGTAGTTTTGCAAGGTGGCATATTAAAGCTTATGTAGGATATCTGTCATGTATGAATATTTCGTATTTAGCCATTGTTGGATATTTTTGTGTAAACTTTAAATACTTTTTAGCACAGGTTTAGTGTCAGTTTACTAGTTGATAACGGGTTGGGGATGTTTGTAAAACTCTAGTAACGTGTTTACCATTTTGTTATTGTTTAACTGTTTTATCTACTTCGTTTTTCTGCTCATGTTTGGCTTTCATCTTGCTTCTATTTTAAACTGATTGTTGATTATTTTTGAAATGTTTGTTAAACTTTACACTGTTTCCACCCTCACCTGACATGTTCAGCTCTTTAGGTTTTGCTTTCCTTATCCATGTAGTTTCACTTTTAATGTTTTCATACTGTGTTATCAAATCTTTTAGGCCTATATGATTCCATGTAGCGATGTATGTATGTAATGCGTCCAATACTCACAAATTTGCACAGTAGTTTTGTTGTTCGTGCCATTCTTGAATATCAAGCAATTATGCAAAACAAAACGTTGCTGGCTTATGTAACATGACACTGGAAGTATTTTAGTCCTATAGTTTGTGTCTTGTCAGGTGTAGTTGTGATATTGTTACCTTATCCAAGCCTGGATACTATTTATAACAGACAATAATTCACATTACCCTTATTATGCCTATTTTTATCCATCTTCTATCAGTTTGCTTAAGTAAAGTTTAATTTCAGCACACAAATGAATCAGTTGTTTGTAGGTCAATTAAAACAAGACTGCCATTTGTTACATGTATAGGTATTCGTGTAAAATAACAGCATTTTTTTTGTAGAGTACTTTTATTTATTAAAATGTATTACAAGAATGTTGTTCTGACTTATTCTCACTTTTATGTAATTCAGATTGCTGTGTTTTACTTTTTGAAATATGTAGTATTGGTTATATATTTTCCAAAGCACAACCAAAAGTTTGGATTTAGGAGTCTAGATTTGACCTGGGTTGGTTGTATAGTTTTACACAGAACATTTCAACAGGTCACTGAAAACTTTACAGACACAATAAAAGCCCTCTGTTACTGTACTGTATAACTTTCATATCGCAAATCAGAACCTAGTTTGAATTGCAAACTGAAATGTATATTTTTCATTACTGATGCAAATTTTGTCTGCTCATTTTATTTTTAATATGCAGGATTTAGTCAACCTTTTTAAGACATTAGCTGGTGCTAACTAAAAGCCAGTCAGTATATTATGATTCAACATAAATCTCTTATGTTGCATCAACAAGATACATTTTTCAGTCAAGTTCAGAGGGATTTACCTCTAACTAACCAAAGTTTCATGAGTTGAATGTTGATATCTATTATTATATTATTACTGTTGTTGTTATCAGTATTATTATTACTATAACTAGTCTTATTACTATAACAAATGTTTATTTAATAATAATAATAAGGTGACTTGCAAGTTTCAGTAAATTATTACAGAGACTTCAAGGTCCATTCACACAAAGGACGATAAAGATATAGGCTAGTTCTAAAAATCATTCTGATTATAAATGAATAGCATAGTCCACAATACATCTATAACGATATTGGCACAGAGAAACGTTATCATTGGAATCACTTTTTGAACTTTTTCTTTTTTTCTTCAGCTGAAATCACTGACAGCCAATCACTATCCACCTAAGACGACAAAACTGCTGTGCATTTTTAGAATAAACAGAACGATATCGTGCGCTGGTGTGTACGCTAATATAGTTATCATCATAGTTCTCTTTAGTTATCGTTAACAGGCTTTTAGGTTGGGTTTTGGATGTTTACATAGTGTTTTTTTCCTGGTAGTTGTCAGAAGAGATGATAACCGCTGATCCACCTCAGCTTGTATCTTTCTGCTTGTTAGTATTCGTTTTTAAGAATATTGGCGCTGGGTCAGGCTGTTATTGTTTTTATTTATTATATTATAAATATAATGGACAGTGTGCTTTTAAAATACATTTTAGAATGAAAACTTCTGAGAAAAAGGTAGGCTACCTAATATCATACATTTTTGTGAGCACCCAAGTTGACATGGTTCCCTTTTTTAAAGATAAAGTGATTGTAATATTTACTTGTGTGTTATTATAGACTTTATTTGATCAAAGATTTGCATAGTGACTCATAGACTTGTTGATTTGAGAGGTTGTAGTTTCCAGTGCATTGTAGGATGAAGGTCCTGAGATACCCGACTTTCGTGTGGTCATGACAGATGTCATCGCTGGCGAGTGTAGGCTTTTCTCCAAGGGTTAGTTCACTCAAAAATAAAAATTGTCACCATTTATTCTCCCTCATGTCGTTCCAAAATCTTCGGAACACAAATGAAGATCTTTTTGATGAAATCTGAGAGCTTTCTGTCCCTCCGTTGACCGCTACACAACTGACACTTTGACGCTTCAAAGAGATCGTAGAACTAATCCATATGAATTGAGCGGTTTAGTCGTAGAAACTCGATCGCTTTATATGATGAACAGATTGAATTTAGGCTTTTATTCATATATAAAAATTGATCAGCGATCATAAACAGAAGCTCAACCAAACCTGCTTGACACGTGAGAACAAACCTCATTGGTTCTTGCTGAAGCTCAAAGTGATGCGTAACACGAGAATGAACCTCATTGGTTCTCACACGTCAAGCAAACCTGTTTGAGCTTCTGTTTACCACAACTGATGTGTGCGTTGATGAATGTTTATATGTAAATAAAAGCCTAAATTCAATCTGTTCATCTTATAAAGCGATCAAGTCTCTTCAGAAAATTTGGACTAAACTGCTCAATTAATCTGGGTTAGTTTTACGATCTCTCTACGAACTTCATGAAGAATCAAAGTGGTAGTTGCGTAGCTGTCAATGGAGGGACAGAAATCTCTCAAAAGATCTTAATTTGTGTTCTGAAGATGAATCAAAGTCAAAAGGGTGAGTAATTAATGACAGAATTTTCATTTTTGGGGGAACTAATCTTTTAATATCGCAGAACTCCATTTGGCAGGACTGCACAAAGAACAAATCCAATGCTTGAGTTTTGAGGAAGATGTTTTCCGGTCCGGGGAGATGCACAGGGATGCAGGACTTTCTGTCGTGGGGTTCATAGACGGGATGAGCAATTAGAAGCCTGCTGAATGCTGCGCTTGCAATGTTGCCCCTTTTTTCACAGACTGTATAAGAGAGAGAGAGAGGGAATTGGAGTGTCTCTCCCCAATCTAATAGGCTCTGTGTGTGTGTGTGTGTGTGTGTGTGTGTGTGTGTGTGTTTCATCTTGTGCAGGGAGTTGGAGAGAGCGCGTGAACACCAGTCTCAGTGCCAGCTGGTAAGTCCTCTAATAGCCTCTGTTATAATTGTCCTCTTGGCACAGGGCCGCACACCAAAATCAATGAGAGTGAATGAATGTCTGTAACACTGCCTCCGATCCACCCACTGTTACTCTAAAGTCTTTGCGTCGAGGTTGTTCCGTTTTACACGACGGGCAAAACAGTCCTGCCCATCTTCTCGATTGTCACAAGTTTTGAATCCTCCACCAACCGCAGTTTTCCTCTCCCAGAAAACTGCTTTCCAGCAAGAACCTCTATTGAGTTTTTTTCCTTCTTTTAGTCCCGTTTGGCCAAGATACTTTTTGAACTTAAACAAGAGGTTCTTGCAGTGCGGTGGTGTTGCGGAATCGCTCTGGGAATACGACCTGAATAAAGCGTGTCTGTTTACCACCACCTGAGACATCATGAATCATGCCTCGATTTAGAGAAGTGCGTTTTTCCCTCAAATCGCATTAGATACCGACTTGTGTTCCCCCTTGTGGTGCTGTTGGATTAAGTCAACCTCAAAGCATCTCTAAAGGTTAAACATATAACATAAAAGAAAGAAAAAAAAATCCAATAAGTCTTTGAAATTTCTTTGTGTGATTTCTCTAGACAGGCTGAAAGTTTCCTGGGACTCTCTTTCTGGCGAACTGGATCAATGATGGAATTGCAAACATTACAGGAGGCCCTGAAAGTGGAAATACAAGTCCATCAGGTAGGAGATCTCACAAATGGGCTTCTAATCAGTTAAATCGTGTGGGGAAAACAATTCTGAAGTGTCACTGCGCTCTCATTCCAAGAGTTAAAGTCGCAAGCCAATGCCAGAAAGATCCTCCATTGCTATAATGACAGAAACCAGATGCTTTTCGGATGATTCAAATGATTCGGGAGTCCGGGAGAACAGGTCTTCAGGTCCACCGTTGCACTTGAGCATTAGTGTTAAATGAAGATATGTTTCTCTCATTGTCCCTCGCAGTCAGAGACGGCGTGTCCCAGCAGGCAGAAAATTAGTCTAGCTGTCTGAGTGGGGCAAGAGAAAGAAAAAAGGCAGGGAGGGAGGGACGGAGAGAAAGAAAGAGGAGGAGAATCAGGGTCATACTGGGCTGATAAAACGTTAGCCATTACTTCAATTGTAACGAATCATCTTAAGCAGGTGTTATTTTACATAAGGGAGTTTTTTTTTTGTGCTGCCGTCTGGTTTTGTCTTCATATCGCTTGGAATATTTGACAGGCAGGTGGAAGAGGGATTTGTTGCCTCATCCGGGGCAGCTGAACGGGTTGTTTTGTGGTCTCGCATGACTCACTGTTGCCTACTGGTGGACTGCGAAAACTTTGAAGAAACATAAAAATCACTCTTGGGTTTTTTTATTTTTTTATATTAAAGTGGGACAAGATGCGTCATGATTTGTCCATATATTTCGAAAGAGCCCATGATGTATGATGTGCTTGTGGTTGTGAAATGTACATAAGAAACATTACAATTTTTTGTAAATCTAAGTTTTGTGAAATTAGCTTAATTTTAAAACCAATGCATTTATTTTACAACATATATTATGTCGACAATGTATAAAATCAAGCTAAAAAATTATTTTAGCTAAAGAAAAACCATGCTAATGTTAAATTGTTATTAAATAATAACAGTGGTCTTTAGGCCTTAAGTTTTACTTCTGAATTTGTTTCACTGCATTGTACAACTGGTTTATGAAAATGTCTATTTCAGTGGATTCCAGTTTCGGTTGATAGCAGACGTCCTGAAATATAACTAGGGGACAGATTTAACATCTCATTTCTCCTTGTTTAGATACAAATTGGCACCGCTTACCCCACTCTCCCCTATCTTTTTCACCTTTTTAAAGGCATTGTTCACCCAAAAAATTAAGATTCTGCCATTTACTCACCTTCAAGTTGTTCTAAAGCTCCGTAAAGTTCTTTCTTCTGTTTAACATAACATAAAGGACGAATACTATGGAAGTTAATAGGGACCAGAAACTGTTTGGTTACCAACATTCTTCAAAATATCTTCATTTGTGTTCAGTAGAAGACAGAACTTTTAAATTATGTCAATTTTAATTTTTAGGTGAACCATCCCTTTACTATAGCTGTCAGTCAAAGATTGATTTCACCCCAACTGGAATTCACAATTTTCATATAAATTCCATTTGTTCATTGTAAATGTAAAATGTTTGTTCTAAATGAACACATTAAACGGTGTCTCCACTAACCGTTGTTAACTGGAAGACAGTTACAGAAGCCGTTGGCAGGCCGCCTGCTGCCCTGCTTTTGTTTGAATGTGAGGCTGTAGTTCCAGATGTGGCCTGTAGATGCCACACCATGTCTGCAACTCCCTCCAAAACTGTTGGCATAAGTTTTGACTGCAAATTCTTGTCTTCTCTTCTGTTGCCATAGAAACTTGTCGCCCAAATGAAGCAGGATCCACAGGTAAATATTCCTCAGAAATTATCCTCCGGTTTGTTTGAGAACTTTAACATGATTGACAGATGAGCATTTATATTTTGC
Organism: Semotilus atromaculatus; assembly: GCA_031834385.1. Taxonomy (NCBI): domain Eukaryota; kingdom Metazoa; phylum Chordata; class Actinopteri; order Cypriniformes; family Leuciscidae; genus Semotilus; species Semotilus atromaculatus. Next base: position 17,319,082 of record JAULUF010000027.1, read on the forward strand.
ATTTTAATAAGATAGCTTGGTGTTGTTTGTGTTTTATTAAACAAAGGTTCAGCAGTTCTGAATTATTATTATTGAATGTCATTGTTGTTGTTCAAAAGAAGTGACTCTTACTCTTATCTTTGGTGTTTTTAATAGAACGCAGATCTGAAGAAACAACTTCACGAGCTCCAAGCGAAAATCACGGCTCTGAGTGAGAAACAGGTAAGAGCTTTCACAGTAGTTGTGACGTCATTCACTGCTGCAAGTGCTGGAAAAAAGGGATTCAAATGCTTTATTGTCTGTGTCGGAGCAAAATGTTATTGATTGATTATGATTTTTGGTTGTAAATGTAAAAAAAAAAAGACAATGGGTGACTACATTAGGCTTTATCTCTTACATTTAATTGAACACATGAACTAATGCAGTGCAAAGGATATGCACTGATTTTATTTTTATAGCTCTTTAAATTTTGTGCTTCTAAAAAAAAATGTATGAATTTTTTAACAGATTTTTTTTTTAGATATATAATGTATATACAGTCATGGTCAAAATTGATGGCACCCCTGGTAAATACGATCAAAACTGGCTGTAAAAAATAAATTTGCATTGTTTATCCTTTTGATCTTTCATTCAAAAAATTTGCAAAATTCTAACCTTTCATTGAAGTAAAAGAATTGAAAGTGGGGGGGAAATCACATTATGAAATAAATGTTTTTCTCCAAAACACGTTGGCCACAATTATTGGCACCCCTAGAATTTTTTACGAGTAAAATATCTCTGAAGTATATTCCCATTAATATTTACCTTTTTTAGCACACCAGGGTGACTAGGAACATGAAATTGTCCAGCCATGGCTTCGTGTTTCACAGGAGTTTAAATATGAGGAAACACAAATGCCAAATCCCCTTAATCATTCATCAGAATGAGTAAAACCAAATAATATAGTTCTGATGTGCATTAAAAGATCGTTGACCATCACAAAATAGAAAGTGGCTGTAAGAAAATAGCTAAAGAATTGAAAATCCCCATTTTGACCATCAGGGAAATAATTAAGAAGTTCCAATCAACTAAAGATGTTACGAATCTGCCAGGAAGAGGACGTGTGTCTATATTGATTTAATGCACGGCGAGGAGGAGAGTTTGAGTGGCCAAAGGCTCTTCAAGGATCACAGATGGAGAATTGCAGAGATTAGTTGAGTTTTGGGGGTCAGAGAGCCAAAAAAAAAAAAAAACTACATCACCACATGTTGTTTGGGAGGGTTTCAAGAAAAATCCTCCTCGCACATCCAAAAACAAACTCCAGCATATTCAATTGTCAGACACGACTGGACCTTCAAACGGCACAGGCTTCTGTGGTCAGATGAAACTAAAAAAAGATATTTTTGCCAGCAAACACACTAGATGGGTTTGGTGCGCACAAGGATAAAAAGTACCCCATGTGTACAATTTAATATACCATTGGATCTTTAATGTTGTGGGCATGTTTTTCTGCTGGAGGTCCTGGACTTCTTGTTCAGATACATGGCATCGTGGATTCTATCAAATATCAACAGATAAAAAATCAAAACCTGACGCCTTCTGCTAGAAATCTTATAATGGGCCGTGGTTGGATCTTCCATTAGGACAATGATCCAAAACAAACATCAAAATCAACACAAAAATGTGTTACGGAGCACAAAATCTAAAGTCCCAGTTCCCTGACCTGATGAGTGGCTGAACTGAAGAGGAGAAGCACAAACATGGATCTGGAGAGATTCTGTATGGAGGAATGGTCTCTGATCCAAACTCATCAGGCATTATAGGAGAAGACTCAGAGCTGGTATCTTGCAAAAGGAGATTGCAAAAAGTATTTAATAAAAGGGTGCCAATAATTGTGGCCAACGTGTTTTGGAGAAAAACATTTATTTCATAATGTGATTTCCCCCCCCCCCCCCCCACTTTCAATTCTTTTACTTCAACGAAAGGTTAGAATTTTGCTCTTTTTTTTTAAATGAAAGATCAAAAGGATAAACAATGCAAATGTATTTTTTTACAGCCAGTTTTGATCATATTTACCAGGGGTGCCATCAATTTTGACCATGACTGTATGTATGTATAATATATATATATACACTCACCGGCCACTTTATTAGGTACCCCATGCTAGTAACGGGTTGGACCCCCTTTTGCCTTCAGAACTGCCTCAATTCTTCGTGGCATAGATTCAACAAGGTGCTGGAAGCATTCCTCAGGGAGTTTGGTCCATATTGACATGATGGCATCACACAGTTGCCGCAGATTTGTCGGCTGCACATCCATGATGCGAATCTCCCGTTCCACCACATCCCAAAGATGCTCTATTGGATTGAGATCTGGTGACTGTGGAGGCCATTTGAGTACAGCGAACTCATTGTCATGTTCAAGAAACCAGTCTGAGATGATTCCAGCTTTATGACATGGCGCATTATCCTGCTGAAAGTAGCCATCAGAAGTTGGGTACATTGTGGTCATAAAGGGATGGACATGGTCAGCAACAATACTCAGGTAGGCTGTGGCGTTGCAACGATGCTCAATTGGTACCAAGGGGCCCAAAGAGTGCCAAGAAAATATTCCCCACACCATGACACCACCACCACCAGCCTGAACCGTTGATACAAGGCAGGATGGATCCATGCTTTCATGTTGTAGACGCCAAATTCTGACCCTACCATCCGAATGTCGCAGCAGAAATCGAGACTCATCAGACCAGGCAACGTTTTTCCAATCTTCTATTGTCCAATTTCGATGAGCTTGTGCAAATTGTAGCCTCAGTTTCCTGTTCTTAGCTGAAAGGAGTGGCACCCGGTGTGGTCTTCTGCTGCTGTAGCCCATCTGCCTCAAAGTTCGACGTACTGTGCGTTCAGAGATGCTCTTCTGCCCACCTTGGTTGTAACGGGTGGTTATTTGAGTCACTGTTGCCCTTCTATCAGCTCGAACCAGTCTGGCCATTCTCCTCTGACCTCTGGCATCAACAAGGCATTTCCGCCCACAGAACTGCCGCTCACTGGATGTTTTTTCTTTTTCGGACCATTCTCTGTAAACCCTAGAGATGGTTGTGCGTGAAAATCCCAGTAGATTAGCAGTTTCTGAAATACTCAGACCAGCCCTTCTGGCACCAACAATCATGCCACGTTCAAAGTCACTCAAATCACCTTTCTTCCCCATACTGATGCTCGGTTTGAACTGCAGGAGATTGTCTTGACCATGTCTACATGCCTAAATGCACTGAGTTGCCGCCATGTGATTGGCTGCTTAGAAATTAAGTGTTAAGGAGCAGTTGGACAGGTGTACCTAATAAAGTGGCCGGTGAGCATATATATATATATATATATATATATATATATATATATATATATAATTAAATTCAGCTTGAATTCCGTTAACAAAATGTTTTTAATAGTTTTATATTAGTTAGCGATAATCAGTGCTGGTAGGAAGTGATTATATGTAATCTGGATACTATATGAAAGATCATATATGCTCATAGTCTTCAGTTTTGTGGAAGTACACATACAGTCCGGCGACTGTAAGTGCATCGAAAAACGTGAGGTTACGCCGCTTTTTAGAAGCTTTTTGTTAGGTAATGTTTTAATTTGATAGTTTTTAAGATTTAAATAATTAGCTTTTTATTAATTTATGAACCCCCTGCAGTTCCTTTCTAAACCCTAGTATGGAAAACCCTGACGGAACTTTGTTGTTAACAAAAAATGGATTAATCGTATATTAATAAATAAATGAATAATACAAAGAAAGAAAAATTAAAATAGGTCAAAAGTGATAAAGTACTTTGATTATATTACCTAAAATGTGTAATGTAATAGATATACATAATTAACTAAAAATTTTACAATTTCTCCGGAATCTATCCAGCACTGGTGATAAGTGCCGGTGATAGCACCTTTCAAGCAACATGACAAGAACACCAGTGTGTTTCAGCAGATCTGTGTGTCCAGTTAATTTTGGATTTCTTGAAATTTGTTTACTTGAAAGTTGTTCTGTTGATATATATATTGAATTGTTGTTGTTTTTTTGCGGTAGAGAAAAGAGCAGAAAGCAGGAGAGGCCTGTATCTGCGTGTTTAAGAACGGTGTCAGAAGAGCTAAAGTGTGTGTGTTGGGGTGTGTGTGTTGGGGCTTGTCTCGTCTCCTGCTGACAAAAAACACTCAAAATTGACAGAGTTTGAGATTTCACTTATTCGGTCGCTTCTTGAAAAGTCTGCACAAGTTAGCACAGTAGTTTTGGGGCTATGTTTCTCTCTCTCTGTCTCTCTCTCTCTCTCTCTCTCTCTCTCTCTGTCTCTCTCTCTCTCTCTCTCTCTCTCTCTCTTTCTACTTTTGAAATTCTCCAGTTAGTTTCATCAAAGAATCGTCCCAGTTTACTGACTCGCAGATCATTGGCTTAGCTTTGAGCTTTTATCCTTCGAAAGAGATGGAGAGAAAGAATAGATCAGTATAAGTACACATGATTTGATTTATTTTACTTTTTACTCTGTACTCAAATGTGGAGGGCAAATATTGTATGTGTATAGCTTTAGTCAAGCCAGATGAGGATTATAGAATGAGATGATTAAACAGTCCAGTGAATGCTAATTCAGTTCTCTCACGAAACCTGTCAAGAACCTGTCCTAGTTCACATTTCACTTCAAAATCGAAACAAATTATATTATATTAAAGGTGTTGTATGTATTATTATTTTTTTGACCGTACTAAAGCATTAAAATACCATACTCAGAAAAACACTGCTACAGCCAGTTATTCTACTTTGAAATGTGAATTCCGTGTTTTTTGTTTTGGTCTCTGTGATCCCGCCCACTGACAATTTACCCAATAGTATTTCAGCACTCCAGGTTGCCAGTTGGTGAAAAACACTGAGTGTTGTAGCCATGGAAGCCAGCAAACAAACTAGATCAGAGATCACAGATTCTAGCCAACCTAAAAAGCCTCTGCATCCATCAAAAAATGAACGGAGGCATAAATCAACTGCGCTCGTTCCTGTTGAGTGTCCTCAATCTGGCAACCGTCATGAGCGTCGAGTCTGAGGAGGAGGGGGCGGGAGAAACAACTCTCGCCAATATTTTGACTTTGGATTTCTGTACCCATTTCAACCGCTAGCTGTCAATATTACATACTGCAACTTTAAACTCACTCTCTCTCTCACACACACACACACACACACACACACACACACACAGACAGACAGACAGACAGACAGACAGACAGACACACACACAGACACACAGACAGACACACACACACAGATATAGTTCAGTATCAGACTTCAATCAAAATTATACATAATCTATTTAGTTTTTGCTGATTAAAAAGTTTACATTATATTACAATAGGGCATTTTTTTTACTGGTGAAATATACTAGTGCATTTCGGTGATGAGATTTATTTGGGGGGAGAAATGTGATTAATTGTCATGAAAATGTCACAATACAACAAATCCTAGTAGTCCTAAAAGTAAGCTTTATTTTTATTTTGGGGTAAAAATGCAGGTTGAATTTGGAGTGAAATATGTCCTGCGCAGGTTTTGCAAATTTGTCCATAAGGTGTGTGTGCATTGTGTCAGGTCGAAAGGTTGACGCTTCCTCAGACTCTTTTTCAATTCTGTCGGCTGGGAATACAGTTTGTCTGCCTTTAAATCTCAGTTCCATTCATATGAATTCTAAACTCTTTCCACATCATGAATTTTTATTTATGTGAATTTAGGCTCGATGTTAGGCCCGCAGCTGGCACGGCGGTCTGTTGTGTATGTAAACTTTCTGCTTGTGAGTCTAAAGCTGCTACTATGTGATTGATCGTCCGCTTAAAGAGAAAAAATGTTTTGTCAAAATTCATTTTGAGGAAGAGACTTTCATTTGATGTTGTGCTTAGCACAGGGGCTTTGTTGAGGAATGTGTGTGTATTAGGGGTGGCACGGTACATGAAAAAACATCCGAACCGTTCGGTTCGCTTGTCTCGGTTCGGTGCGTGTGTGCGTCGCACGGTTCGTTCGTCGCATGCGCAATGTAACCTCGTGCCCGTGACCTCAGACAGTGCGTTTACTTTTCGCGCGAAATAAGAGATGTGTGGACATACATATGAGGCTTGTTCGACTTGAACCGGCGCTGCACAGACCGGTCGATGAATAACATCAAAGTACCGCGAGAGCAACGGCTCCGTATGCTTTTCAATCTCTCGCAGTACTTCGATGTCATAAACTGATCGGTCTGTGCAGCGCTGCAGGTCTCGTCACGTATAGAAATGGCAAGTGGGAGAGATAAGGAAGGCTAACAGGAGTTGGAGGATGCACCAGCGTCGTATAAGTCGGTGTGTGGGAACATTTTGGATTTCATCTTACCTATGATATTTAAATATATACAGTGACACTAAGTTTAGATGAGAACTCCAGTCACATGTTTCCAAACTGCACTTTAATTTCACGTGAAAAAAATGTATCCTCACTCTCAGGGAATAGAAGCATTGTTGATATACTGTTTTTGAGTTTGAACTTATGTTTCACTTTATGATTATGGCCTTTGCTATATTGTTATAGCCTCATTATCTATAGGCAATTATTTTTAACGTATTTTGACTTATTTAAAAGATAGTGCTTTAAGAGTTCCTCTCTTTTTCTTTTAAAAGATAAACATTTTACGCTAACGTTACACTGAATTTGACAGTTTGATAAATGCAAGTTAATTCATTCTTTGTGTGTCAAATAAACAAAAGCATTTCATCAATGTCTTCTCTTTTGCTGTATAAAAATGTCACCGGCTTTCCTCAGAGATGGTCTCTCAATAATGTGCTTAAAGTCAAGTCAAATTCAGTTTGTGCATGATTACATGATATAATTTTTTTTTTTAAATACTGTATCCTGAATTGTGGTTAATTAAGCTATAGCCCATATCGTATGCTGAAGTACATTTCTGGAGTGTTAAAGATTAAAAGAAAAAATAACAACAAGAACCGTACAGAACCGAAAACCGTGACCCTAAAACCGTGAAACGAACCGAACCGTGGGTTTTGTGAACCGTGCCACCCCTAGTGTGTATGTGTGTGTGTTTCCACTCTCAGAGGTGCGCTTTGGCTCCAGAGGACTCTGAGGCAGCAGAGTGTGTGAGATGAATTTCAATCACGTTTTTCCCTGTGTGTGTGTGTGTGTGTGTGTATAGGGCTCAGTGGGCCTTTATAAAAGCATTTCCAGTGTTGTTAAGGTGGTCTCGCACCTGAAGGGTCTTTTAAGGCACAGCTTAGCTTCACACCCAGAACAAAGAAAACCAGGGAATTTGGTGACTAATGATCTATTATTAGAAACCATTGCGGCTAGATATAAACAGAACATTGAAAAGACGAGAGATGGGGGTCTTTTCATTTTTATTTCCAAGAAAAGCTGTGCATGTGTGTTTCAGAATGTTCTGGTTGTTTCTCTGTAATCACACAATCAAAATGTGAATGTGAACGGCTGTATAATTTCCCAGTCATTTCTCTCTCTCAGAAAAAAGTGGTGGAGCAGTTGCGGAAGGAGTTGCTGGTCAAACAGGAGCCCGAACTGAAGCCACAGACATTCCCAGCAACCGCAGACGGTAAAACCGTGCTGCTGACGCCCGCCTGTCCCCCTCCACAGTCGCTCACAGGGCCTCCACACAACCAGGGGGTGCCACAGGTACCGCTTTACACTCCAAACACCACACAGTTTCTAGACAAATGTGTAGAATGACTCCAAACTCAAAGGTAATTTGCAGTGGAATATTTACCCACTACCGGCGAGACGTGAATTCAGTTCCTCTAGCGCAGCACCAAATTAGCCGATTAGCTAGTTTACCCAAAAGGTTTATTGAAAAACGATTGTCCTGAGTCATCTGTGCTGCTCTGTTCTAAAGGTGCACTCTGTAATTGCAGACTCACTAACCGTTGTCCCAGAAATAAGCTTGGAGTTTGTAAAAAAACAAGGCCAGAGTGACCTTAGAAGATTATAAGAATGGTATTGATTTTGTACAGTTAATAAATAATGAATGACCTCAAACTTCTTTTGTATTGTTTTTTTCTGTGCTGAGGTTAGAAGACCAACTAATGTGACTGCTTTTTAGCATAGTATTTTTCAACTATTTAATATCTTTAAAATCCACATGAAATGATATTTACAAACTGTTTTATTTCTGTAATTTGGAATATTTGGTGAAACAGAATTTTCAACAGAAATAATTATTGGGGTGGCACTATTTATTTTATTTTTAACTTCAGTATTGTAGGATGTTTCCTACTATAAGTGAATATTTAACATGAAAAAAAAAGTGGGACTATTGAAAAGTTGGGTTACACTTTATTTGAAGGTGTCCATGTTACAGTGTAATTATACATTTAAGTACTGAGTAATTATGTACTTGCTTGAGGTTGCACAGACCAATAGACTTTAGTCGACTAGTCGCTGATCATGTGTTTGTTTGTTTTTGTTTTTTAACCGACATAGCCACCTTGCAGAAGACCTACAAACTGTTCTGTGCTATATATTCTCTAATTGATAGGACTTACGGTTTTCTTATAATTTGCGATCAACCCTCAAAAAATAGATTTACATTGGCTGTAATACTAATGCTGTCCTAAAGAGGGGGCCACAGGATAAGAAATCTTTGAAGTCCACTTTTACGAATTTTACAAATAAATGCATATATATAAATAAATATTTTCCCAAAAGTTATGTTTGTTTATACCATCTGCATACTCGGGTGAATTCATGTTTATTGTGCAGGTAAGTTAATCGCTTTTCTGAAATTAAACTGCTGCTACATTGTAACAGCTCGCACGTCATGTGCAGATCGCACGCACACAGTACAGAGCATTCAGATGTGCAGAAAATTTCTGTCTGCGCTTGTTTTTATCAATAAAACAGTTTATAAACAGAAAAGTGCTAGCATATATTTCTTTCTGTTTTTGAAGTAACTAAAACCCACAGATTTACTATTCACTATCTTACTGTGCTACTTTATCTATATCTGATTTAGAACGAGCAGAAAACTGTAAGAAATATAACGACCCTCAGGCAACATAATTGATAAATATGAGCTGTTATGTAGGAGCAATAGCCTTCTTTGAAATGCCGCTGCTCTTCACAAGGCAACCCAAGTTTGAGTCTCTGCTTAAAGGAGAACTCCGGGCAATTTTTAAGTTAATCTTGATCGTTAGATCTTTGTGAGTACTGTCTATAGAAAAAAAAACGAACCGGATTGGTGCTTGCGACGCGGAGCTGCGACAGCGAATGCCCAGAGCTCCCACTCAGCTATAATGGCAGCTCTGGGGGCATCTACATAAAGAGCGATTTTGTGCCTCTTAACAGACACAAAATGCAATTAAAATGTCTGTCCAACATGAACAGGGGCCTTACCTGTGAACAAGATGCGTTTAGCAACTTAGCCATGGTTTAAATTCACCTAAATAGTGTTTTAGACAGCAAGCTGTAGTCTCGCGCTGAAGTCTCGCTCCTCCCACCTGGACACTATTGACCTTTCCCGGCTACAACTGAGATCACGGGACTTCAGCGCGAGTCCAGGTGGGAGGAGCGAGACTTCAGCGCGAGACTACAGCTTGCTGTCTAAAACACTATTTAAACCATGGCTAAGTTGCTAAACGCATCTTGTTCACAGGTAAGGCCCCTGTTCATGTTGGACAGACATTTTAATTGCATTTTGTGTCTGTTAAGAGGCACAAAAACGCTCTTTATGTTATGCCCCCAGAGCTGCAGTTATAGCTGAGTGGGAGCTCTGGGCATTCGCTGTCACAGCTCCGCATCGCAAGCACCAATCCGGTTCGTTTTTTTTCCTATAAACAGTACTCATAAAGATATAACGATCAAGATTAACTTAAAAATTGCCCGGAGTTCTCCTTTAAGGTTCAGGCTTCTCAAAACAAACATCACAAACTTTAGCCTCTAGTTGCAAATTGTGCCATGTTGCAGAGCATTCCCATCTCTTCTGTTTTTATTAATGATGTCATCATTGACTCGAGTCGACCTAAAAAAAATCTGAGGTCGTTCAACCCCTAGTACTTACTATAGTTTGGTTTAAGGTTAGTTGCATGTAATTATGCACAATTTATAGTAATTACTACTACATTAACTACATGTTTACAAGGACACTAAAATAAAGCAAAAGTTGGTTGTTACCAAACGTTGTTTCAAGTTGTTACATTTTGATTAAAGGCAAAGACAGAAAATGTTCTCTATGCACTGATCATTTGTACACAATAACTGCAGAGAAGTCTATAGCATACATTTTTATTTCATGCTGACTTTAATGCCATCTTTTGTGTCTCCTCGTCCTCATTCATTGCTTCCCTCAATCAAAACCTACCCCCCACCTCCTCAACTAGAAGACTCTCACCATGACGCCGGTCATAACTGCAAAGACTCTACCTCTTGTGCTGAAAGCTGCCACCTCCACCATGCCTGCTTCCATGGCAACACAACGCCCCACAGTCGCCATGGTCACTGCCATCAGCAACCCTCCGAGACCCGGCGCCAATTCCGACTCCCAGAGCACACCAATCAACCTTCAGGTGGCCAGCAAGCTACCCAATCAGGACATAGATGCCGGCACACGGATTGTGTCCAAGAATGTTATTGTCGTGAGTGTGAATCACTGCTAAGGTTTCTTCCTCTTCACATAGTGTTTCCATATAACTTAAATATAACAATTTTAAATTGAAGATCTGTTTTTGCATAGTTTGCTGTAGACTAGTACTAGTCAGACCCAATTTGCTCTGATGTGTTTAGAACAATGTGTATGTCTCCAGTTAGTATGAATATTTGAAAATGACTGCCTTTCTGACAATGATGTGCTTGGCAGGGGTGTATGGTGACTGCAACCAGAAAGAGGCTAATTTCCTCTAAAAGCAGACAATGTTATGAATTTCTCTCATTTCGATTGCTGAGTGCCCAATGAACGGCTGGTTTTGTCACAGGTGCAGGCCACCACCACCTCTGCCCAGCCTATCAAAGTTCCCCAGTTTGTCCCTCCTCCTAGATTGACGCCTCGACCCACCTTTCAGCCACAGGTGCGTCTCTGTTAGACCTGCCCCCTCCCCTTATGTATATGCAGTTCCACATTGACGCCACCAGAGGGACACACAATCTAGTAAAGGCTCTGTGTCTGTAAAGCCTTTGTTTACGGAGACAATCCAATTAAAGTAAACTTCTCATCTTGAAACAGAGTTTTTAAGATGGGAACTGAAATCGCTCGAACACTGTCACCCAAACTTCTAAAGATTAATTCCTAAAGAATTACTGTTCCACACGTAGAGACTCAAATTCAGCTTTTTTCCTCACAATAAAACTGACTCTCACCTTCTCCTTCCTAGCACTGGCTGTTGCTGTGATACTGTCTGCTCAAGTTTTTTTTTTCTTTGCTTTAGGATGCTTACACACTAGAGTATATGCTGTCATTGATTTCTACAAATCTGTTGATTTCAATGGGGTTTTGTGTTGCAAAATATAAGAAAAAAAAAAAGGTTTGAAAACGTGACACTCTGTCATGCGACCTAAAGAAAACGTATAACTGCACTGCACTCTGACCTAAGCATCTGTTCACTGCACTCTGAACTAAGCATCTGTTGACCAATGAAAATTCAATTAAGTCCACTGTATTACTGCTGACCTGCTTCTTTCTACACGCTCTAAATGCATTCCTGTTTGTCAAACACTCCGCCAGAGCTTTCTCAAGTGTGTGAGCTTCCTTAGCATCATCTCTACACTGGACGTGACCCAGAAGTGCAGCTACAGCTTGATTCTTACTACACTGAAAGTGTCCAAGCTACACAGCATCTTCAACAACATTTGAATGAACATTTAGTTGAATAACTTTACAACAGAGATCTGTTGGTAATGTATGCTGTATGCAAGTTTCTGATCACGTCTGGTGTAGACAGTGTTTAAGAGTGAGACAGTGTTTTGCTGTTTGTTCCTTTATAATAATGTTGTTGCTTCAGTTTTTCTGCTTTTGTTCTTTTAATATTGCGTTGGCTGACCCTTTCACTAACCCCACCCCCTTAAAGAGTGACCGTATATAAACTTATACCTCAAAAATATACGTAATGCACAGTGAGCACAAATGAATCCACTTGAACCCATCATTTATTTACCCACAAGTTGTTCCAAACCTGTATGCCATACTTTCTTCTGTGGAACACAAAAGAGGAAGGAAAAAAAATGTCTGTGGTCCAATGTTTCAAAATGTTTAAAATGTCTTTGTGTTCCACAGAAGAAAGTCAATACCGGTTTAGAATGACATGAGGGTGAGTAAATGGGGCTTTCGCACCAGAGGAAACTTTTAATAGTTCCTAGAACTAATGGTGGAAGTACTCGCTTTTTGCCATGTTCACACCACAGGAACCGGAAGCAATTTTAGTTTGTTTGTCCCTTTTGAGGGAACTAAATTACCTCCTACGTCAGAGTCTAACCTCAGCACAATAGGATCTACCTGTGACGTGGGTGTATGTTGATTGGCCGAATGCACGTGAAACACCAGGCAGCACCCATCATTTTTTTAAAAGCCGTGTTTACACAGATTATAGCCTATACGTTTACTAGTACACAAACATGGAAAACAGTGATAGATGGACCTTTCAACCATTACGCCAGGGAACAAATCCAATGTGACTTTGAGGGGACCAATCAAAACATGATTATGTGTTTCTGCTCAGCTAGCGACATTGGGCATCAACCACACGGCAAACGCTAATACTTTTTCATATACTGTTTACTTTCTTTGTATAACAGTTCTATCTGATAACCTATTAGACAGGGCTGTTAAACAGATCGTAAACTAATGAAAACAGAATGTGAGCGCTGCATGCTCAGGCTCTGGCGTTCTCAGTGCCGTCGAAATAAACGTCACAACAACAAGTGCGGCTTACATTACTTCAGAGTTCCTACTGGCGGTGCAAATGCAACCAGGAAAATGGCCCTAGGGAAACATTTAGTTCCTATAACTACCGGTTCCTAAAACTACTGGTGCGAAAGCCCCTACTGATGGCAGAATTTGGGGGGTGAACAATCCCTTCAGGGGCCCTCAAAGTCCACTGTCTTGCAGAGTTCAGATCCAACCCTAATCAAACATACCTGAACAAGCTAATCAATGTCTTCAGGATTACTAGAAAGTTACAGGCAGTTGAGATTGATCAGGGTTGGAGATAAACTCTGCAGGACTTCGAGGGCCAGAGTTGCCCACCTCTACTTTAAGGGATTGTTTTGGTGTTTCTAAATTGAGCTCTTCACACAATGGGACATTTTCATCCACTTTAAAGCTAGTCACTGTGAGTGAACCAAAGCTCAGTGTTTGCATTACTTGGTCTCTTAACCCAAAACAGCATGCATATTAAGGGCATGGCAACGGAGTGGCTGTCCTAATCGATTGGTTTGGCAAGACTGTATCTGCTTAATAACCCAGCACCCTTTTCTCCATTACATAGGTTCGACCAAAACCCCCCATGCCCATCAATGTGCCCATCGCTCCCGCTCCTCCTCCAATGGTGGCGGCTCCTCTAATCCAGCGGCCCCTGATGCTCACTACAAAGCTGACGTCATCTCTGCCTGCCTCCACTGGGCCCATCCACCAGGTGCGCATTGTGAACGGACAGCAATGCGCCACCATCGACAAGACCACGACCGCAGTCACGACTGGCACCACGCATGTCACAGGCATTGTCATCAGTCCTGCCCAGGCACTTCAGATCAGCAACCTTAACTCAGACTTGAAGGTAAGAGCACATCTTTAATTAGCCTGCTTGTTTGCTCCAGGCATGCAAAGTTATCCAGGATAACTTCTTATCTATTGTTCTTGCTCTAAGAATCAAACATTCAACTGAATGGAGTGCATTCCTTGTGTCTTGTTCTCTACATCAGACTGTGAAACCACATGGAGGACCAGAACGGTTGGTCACAAAAACACCTCCCTCATCCTCTCCTCCTCCTCCAGCTAAGGTCAAACGAGAGGAAAGCCCACAGGTACCGTGCACCTTCACAGTTAACACAACCATTCTGTCTCAAGCCGAAATAAAAAGTATATATTTTCTTCCTTCAGAAACTTGCCTTTATGGTGTCTCTTGGGTTGGTCACACATGACCATCTTGAAGGTAAGTCCCATTGGTATCAATGATATACTGTGGGTTTCCACTAAATTAAAATTACTAGGACAGGATGTTTTGTAACCAGATGTGCATGGAATGTCCTTTCTCTCCAGAGATTCAGAGCAGAAGACAGGAACGTAAGAGGAGAACAACAGCCAACCCAGTGTACAGTGGAGCAGTGTTTGAACCCGAGGTACAAACATTTTTCTGTAGTTCGCTCCTCCATCTGGTATCATTTTGAGAACTTAGAATGTACTTTCTCCTCTTCTAATATTCTGACTTCTCTCGAATGTCTCAGAGGAAAAAGAGTGCTGTCACTTACTTGAACACTCCACTGCATCAAGGCACCAGGAAGAGAGGTCTGTACTTGCCTGTCTTAGTTGCTTAAGTTGATGTATTGTAGCCCTGCTGCTTATATGTACCGCCTAACAGACACCTAATAGATACCTATCTGCTTACTTCTGCTTTGTTGTCTTCACTAGAGCTTGATCTCTCTGCAGTCATACAGCTGTCCAGTTGACCTAAGATGACATGTATGATGTTTTATAGGATTGGTGGTTGAGGAACGACTCCCTCAGTTTTGTGTAGTTTCCAGAGATGGAGACTTTTGGTTTGTCTTGGACTTGTTAACATTTAAGACTCCAAAATTAGAGACATTGGTACAATGTCAGTAGAGTCAGTACAGGGAGAAATATGTCCTCCTAGTCTTGCTCTACTTTAAATTTGAGTCTCTTGTGTGCTCTCTGTGCACTTTTTTTCTTTGAAAGTACCCTGTTATTTGCTATTGAATTTCAGAGCAGTGTTTCAACATGATTGATTTAGTTGGATTTGGCCCTGAAAGACTTGACTTGGTCTTCACACCAAATACTTGAACATTGACTTGAACTTTCCCCTTGGACCAACTTGGGCTTGGTCTCGCAAGACTTCACCTTAAACTACCTGAAGTACTTTAAGTATAGACAAGAAAACTTCTAAAATTAAAAAAGAATTGCAGATATTCTTCTGTGGTGAATCCCAGAGACAATGTTGTTGATCCTATCCTGATCTATGACATCTTATTGAGTTTGTGAAAAACTTGTTACTTGTTCCTGTTGGCAACATCTGCAGATAAATAAATTGAGATTAGATGTCTATCTGTTTGTGGCTTAGGCTTAGACTCTTTCACACTCTCTCTTTTTACTCTTTCCCTCCTTTTACTCTTTCTTTCGCTCATTGCTTTTCAAATTCCCTGCATGCTGCTGTGGTCGTCTGTTGCACTAACTGCTTTTTGTGACCCTCCCTTCCTCCCATTTCTCCTTCGCTCTCTCCCTCCTTTCCTGTTTCCATGCTAGCCAATGAGGATCCCCTCTCTAAGGTATGTTGCAACTAGAAAATGCCATTATTTTATTTCATCTTTGTGTTTTTTTTTCTTTCTTTTCCCTTTTTCCTCCTCCATTTTTCTGTTCCTTTTGGTTTTGTTTTTTTGTTTGTTTTTCTTTTCTTGTCTGTCTCATTTCACTCAGGTCGCCCTCCCAAATACAGCACCACCATCACCAGCAGCACGGCGGTGCCGGAGCTGGGCTGCAACCCCCTGCTCTCCCCCACCAGCAGCCTTCCCGCCTCCCCAGCCCCTGAGCGGCCTGACACGGGGGGCTTTCCCCTCTCTGTCCACCCTCATTCTGTCCCCCAGCCCAGCCCCAGCTCCGGGGATGTAAGTAGCCACCTGCCAAGTCTGGGCGACCATGTTGTTGACAGCCCCCACTTTTATTATTGTTCTAGTAGAGTCCTCTACTTCACAAGCTGCCCCTACCCCCCCAAACCCTCCACTGCATTCACCCTGTACACCTCAATGTGTACCGGAGCAAGGTAACTCCTGTTTGTTAGAGTCCAGCATCCACCCTGGAAAGAGAAAAGACTGACCTACCAGCACTGTCATTCATGTGTTTATTTGTTGTATTTGTTGAAATGGAGCCAGCAGTCTTACAAAGTGAACAGTCTTTCTCTACTTTCCACACAAATATCAGGCCTGAAGTAATAATTATAGTATACAATTTTTAAAAGCCAAAATACCCAATACTGATAAATACATGATATATTTTAATAGTGATTAACATAGGTCCCAATAATAATAATAATAGTAATAAAATACTAGCTAAATATCCAGTGCCCTGACTAAGTGAACAATCCAGTCACCAGTGAGCCACTAGACAAATAAATCCAAACAGCAGTCAGTTTCTCTCCTCCCCACTCTTCCCGCTATCATCTGATTGGTCCAAACCAGAAGGGGGGCGGTGGTACTGACACCTGCCGTTCTTCCCGACAGGGAGACATCCATGAGGATTTCTGCACTGTGTGCAGACGCAGTGGACAGTTGCTCATGTGTGACACATGTTCGCGCGTCTACCACCTCGACTGCTTGGACCCACCCCTCAAAAACATTCCCAAAGGCATGTGGATCTGTCCTAAATGTCAAGACCAGGTAAATAATAGCAGCACAATGAACCCTTGGCCTCTCCTCTCCCAGGCTAGTCAGTGATGTCTTCTTTTAACTGGAATTCGCTCCTTTAAAGCACATACAATGTTATATAATTAGAAATGGGAGATCGACTGAGAGGTCAAACTCCCCTTTCCCTGCCAAAATAAAGTGTACATTTCCCCCCCTTACACAAATTGAGTCTATTCAGGCGTTAAGGCTGTTTCGTCCTTTGTAAGCTCTTCACATGGTTCGGTATTGATTGTGCCTTTTTTCCACCCATCATGTAAGTGTAAGACAGCATCCAGCACTCCCATTGAAGTTCTGTTGTTCATCACTGTTGCCATATACAATTGATCTCAGTTTCTCTCATGGCTTTCCAAAGGTCAAGTGTGCATAGCACCGGTCTGTTATTGAGAGAATTTCTTTTACAGATTCTGAAGAAGGAAGAGGCCATTCCATGGCCAGGAACCCTGGCAATTGTCCATTCCTACATTGCTTACAAAGAAGGTATTGATATTTAGATTTTCAAGGGTAGACATCTGTAAGTAGTGACATCTTAGATATTTCTGACAATTTTGGATAAAAGTGACTATCATGTATAAATCTATGTTGGAGGCCATTAAATGAATGGCTGTTTTGTCCCTGTCCAACAGCAAAAGAAGAAGAGAAGCAGAAGTTAATGAAATGGAGTGCCGAACTAAAGCTGGAACGAGAGCAACTAGAACAGAGAGTGAAACAGCTCAGCAATTCTATAACAGTGAGTTATTTAATTATTTTCCTCTTTCAGTTTTTCCAGATTCAAGATTAATTATACTGCTGTTCTACGTCTCTTTGAAGGGATGTTTGCCTCAGAAAAAACATTTTAAGGCAAACATTCAGCTGTATTTTCTGGCTTGTCACACACTACACTGTAGTTCTTTTGAAGTTTTATTGAATGATTGTTAGTTGTATTCCTAATGTTAAAAGGGCTAGTTTACCGAAATTTTTTAATTCTGTCATCATTTACAAGTTGTTCCAAACCTGTATAAGTTTCTTCCTTCTGCTGAACACAAAATATATTTTGAATAATGGCGGTAACCAAACAGTTGACGGGCCACATTGACCTCCATAGTATAGAAAAAAAATACAATGGAAGTAATGTGGCCCATCAACTGTTTGGTTACCGACATTCTTCGAAATAAGTTTTATGTTCAGCAGAAGGAAAAAATTCATACAAGTTTGAAACAACTTTCAGAATTTTCATTTTTGGGTAAACTATTCCTTTAATGTAATTTTATAATATGCTGTGTGAGATGTAATGCCATATTCCTGTTCTTTAACAGAAATGCATGGAGACTAAGAACAGCATACTTGCCCGTCAGAAGGAGATGCAGTCCTCTCTAGAGAAGGTGAAACATCTGGTCCGCCTAATCCAGAGCTTTAACTTGACTAAGCCCATGGAGACAGACATCCTACAGGATTCCAAACAGGACTGCACAGAGTCAGGGAGCATCAAAGACTCAAAGGATGCTACGCAAGTGTGTGTGCAGGAGAGTCCCACAGAGCCTAGCGTGCAAGTACCAGTCGCCGTAGCAGTCCCTGAAGTGAAGGCAGAACCAGAGGTGGGTGAAATGGCAGAGCCAGCGGCCGCAGTCACACCTGAAGCTGCGTCAGGTGAATCGGGAATTTGTGTTCCGGAAGTGCCCAAAACCACAGTTGGTGATGATATGATGGATACGGCGAAAACAGTGGAGACTGTGGAATTGCCTCAGGTCAGGGACATAAAGACTAATGGAGGAACAGACTGTGATTGTACCGGCTTGAACCCGGAAGAAGAGGAGGGCGCTGTCGATGCCGCAGATTCGGTTGACTCCGAGAACATCCCTCCCATTGACAGTAGTTGTGCAGAGGATGCTGGGAAGATGGAAGTGGAGCTGCAGGAAGATGGAAGTCATGGCGTGAACACCAACAACGGCAAAACCTCAGAACCTTCTCAACAGGCTTTGCCAGCCCCTCTAAGCAGCGTGGACAACCCCAAATAGTTCTCAGCCTCACCCTAAACACACATCACCAAAACATTTTAACAGATTTCCTATTGCACCTTGGACTGGTGCACAAAGTTGCCAATCTATACGTATATATATATATATATTATACATATATATATATATATATATATATATATATATATATATATATATATATAATCTATATCCAAATAAATGTCGTTTTTTATTTTCTTTTCTTTTTCTTTTTTTAATGCATATGCTGTGTCAACAGTACTTTTACATCCAAGGAGAACTAATCTTGGTTCTTGTAGACCAATAGAGCCCAAACTTGTGGGAGAAAGGGTGACTTAAGAAAGAGTGTCATGCCAATTATTAGATTTAAAAAAAAAAGTAGTTTAATAATATTAAAAATAATAAGGATGTTGATGTAGGATGAGGGTGATGGTGATAAAGATGATGATTTATCAGATCAGACCAGTGTGCCTCCAACATGGGGTTTGTTTCATAGGTTGTCTTAGTTGTCTTCTCTCCGGGATGAGAAAGGCAGGGCAGACATGTCCAAAGACTGCATGAATATGCCCACACCCTGTGCACCTCCAGCCAGGCCTGAGTGGACTGGCAAAACCAAATGCTTCTCTTTCCAAACATGACAAAAATCAACGCATCAGTATTCGCCAGTGACGAGGCAGAGGCATAGAATCCTGTTGCTGGCGTAGGTTAGACTAAGTCAGGACTCGGTCAGGAGTCAGGACTGCCTATAGCAACCCTTCTAATTTCTCTCCACCAACCCGACAACTTCTTGTCCGCATTTCCCAGTAAGTAGTAAAAAAGTGTCCCATCTCCAAGTCATCTCAGGCTAATTAGCGGTAGAGTGCTCTGCAAAGCCTCTTAAGATCTTTGACAAAGGGCTGGAAGAGAAAGCTACGCCAGAAGTCACATCTCAGAAACTGCAACAAATCATGCGTGGTAGATTAGTCTGAAAAGCAATGGTGGTTCTGTGTATTGAATGAGTCTTGTTCTAAAGTCTGTGTGTATGTGTGTGTGTGTGTGTGTGTGTGTGTGTGTGTACTCTGCTGTATGTGGATTTGTTTTTTTTTGTTTAAGAAAATATATTCAGGTCTTCCTAGTCTTCATTGAAAATAAGTGCTTTTCTGTTTCATGAAACAGTTGTTTGTTATCAATGGTGTTTAAAAATGGCATGAGTTATGCAAGCAGCTTTCTCAATCTCAGAGAGGCACATTGCATAATGAGTCTGTTTTTGAATTCTGAACTGCCAAATGCTTTAGTTTTTTTTTTGTTTTTTATTCCAAAATAATGGAAATATCCTCTTACTGTGTTTAGTCTATAATATAATGGACTAGTCCCATCCCCATTTTTCCAAAATCTTTTTTCTTTTTTTTCTTGGAAAAACAATAATGACTTGGTCACAATTTGCTGTCTTAAACTTGAGGGTTTGATGTATGAGCCAAATTGAGTAATAAGGAAATGACAGAAAACCCTTATTTAAAGCACAAGCTTTATTGCAGATAACTAAAGCAAACGCACTAATAACCTCTTAAGAGACTTACCGAGCAAATTTTTCAAAAGCGCTTAACTTTTCTGTTGGTTTTTAAAATGTTTGCCAACATAACGTCCTGTAAGATGGAAAACAGTGGTCAGTTGCTCACGTACAAAGGGGAAGCACTGTTTAAGACAGTCTTTTGCTGGTTTTTCTTTGTGTTGTGTAGTATCTTAACCTGTCCCAGGTAATGTTAAGTCTTAACAGTGATGCACGGCTGGCACCTTTTTTATGTTTATGTCAGGCCATTCCAAAACAGCATATCCCTTTTACCTTTGTGATGACAGCCACTCAGGCTAGGATTGAACAATTTAAGCATATCAAATTCCACGTATCCGTTTAGGACATCGTTGTTAGTGCTAATTTTCACTATACCATGTATATACAGTGCTTATTTATTTGGGGATTTCAAAAGGACGGCGCATTGCTAATTCTGACTGTTTAACCATGAGAGATAACTTACACAATATGTATTCTGTGCTTGGGATGACGTTTACGGTTTTGTCTTTTTTTTAAATATGGATTTGTCTTGTGTAGTCAGGATTTCATGGCTTTAAACCCCAATTTGTGGTTCTTAGTGGATGGGGTCTTGGTTATATCGACAATGTGCTGCAATTTCTCACAATCTACTGTGAAAATTCACATACTTATCCTTAATACATTCCCATAATGCCCTCTTACCCTTTGAGCCAGGATTGGGTAATGATGGATAAACATTCATATCATGGCAACCATTATTGTGGCATACCGACATGAATATTTAAGGCCTTCCAGAAGTTACCATTGTCAGTCTAGAGAATATTTAAAGAAAACTACTTTTACTCCTTCCTGTACAGGTGCCCAGAGTGCCTTCAACCTTTTACATACAGAATTTAATCTCCTAACTCACCTACATGTCTTTCCCAAAAAATATCGAATGAAACTGGTCATATTTCCCTCTCTCTGCAAAATGTCACTCATTTAACCTCTATTAGAAGCACATATGTTGTAATTTCATTGGTTAAAGTGAACTGGTGGTAGTGTTGTGCTTGTGTTGGTCTGGTCCTATCTGTCTGTCTGTTTACTAAACCTACTTATCTGCTGTGAAGTTAAAGAGCCCCTCTAGTGTAGGCAATATTTTAAGGAGTTGCCTTGTTTTTTAACACTCTGAACAAAAGTATATCTTAGTGATGCACAAAATTGGTCTAAAAAAAGAAAAGAAAAAGTTCCATATAATGTTTTAAAAGAATTAATTGGGAGCGCTCTGTGCCACCAAAATATTAAGTGTGTGAAAGTTGTGTCAAATAAGGCATTTTTGGATTGACATTCATTGGAAAAGAAGTTCTGGAAGTTTAGGAAGTCTTGGTTTCCTGTCTTTTATGCACTTTTTTATAGGAATCTCCTAAGTATTACTATGTTTTGTTTTCCAAAATACATATTGTCTGCTCATTTTAAGTTCTATTTTAGTGTAAAATTCAGGAGATTTTTTTTCTTGTATCACAAAACAGGACTGTTCAGGCCAGTGACTACAACTTAATGTCATACATAACATGATGTGCACCCTTTCTTATTCACTTCATCTCTCCTTCAGTCACTGAGTTAGAATACTGGACTTGTACCTGAATCAGGTATTTAGATTTCAGCCTTGATTATTAGCAAGGCTGAACGGATCAAAGAAAACCTGCAGTCTGATTGGGATAGACTCAAATGCCCAGAACACCACCTGTCCAATCAGTTCAACAAAAAGCATGCCTTCTTATGCAACTTTTTTATATAAGTTTTGTCAGACTTTTTTAATATGCATTTAGTTCTGAGTTTATTTTGTAAAGATTTTTATGTGAACTTTTGTGTCACTTTCCTTTTTACATGTCTGGCGAAGATGATGCCAAAACGAAACCGTATACATATGTACATCTCTTAAATACACATGCAGTTTTTGTTGTTGTTTCAATTATGAACAATATACACTTTCACAATGGCATCTGAAGAAAATAGTTATTTCATGTACAGTTACAGATGGGAATTATTTGCTGGCCACAATTCTGGGCTCTTTGGAACATGGAAATGTGGCATTTCAGCTGTGTATGAATCTCATGGACCGGTACTTTCATTCAAGTCTGCCTTTGCTAGCACACCATGCTGAATGTTATTGTTATCTTGGGGCGCTGGGTGGGCAGGGGGGGTTGTGAGAAGATATTTATGGTCTTACATGGCTTATATTGCAGAGTGCATGTAATCTGTTGTGGGTGGGGGTATTTAGAAAGAAAGGGGAGGGAACTTCAGAAAGCCACGCATTCAAAGCATTCAAGTTCTGTATACCCAAAGAGACTGCAAACATGCATTTTGCTATTAGGAAGCCTTTTTATATGCATTCCAGATACATATCATTGAGAGTTTTCTTTTCCATCACGGTTGATTTCTGCTTTAGCTTATGGCGCCGACGCGTGGGAAACACTTTCCGCCAGCTTTCTGAGTTGTCTGTATGGCTTTGCAATTTTGGTTTTAGAACTTAAAAGGCGAAAGGTTGCGGTGTACATTTTATGCATAAAATCGTAACATTTTAGACCCATTTCAGCTGTTCATCCTGTCACCTTGATCTTAATAGTTTGTAGATCATCCATATTCTTTATGGTGCGTTATAATTCCACAGTGACTAAGAAGTCATTGTAGTTTCAATGTAGTTTCTGTTCACTTTTCATACTACGTCATGATTGTGGCCTTGTACTGTTGATGCATTTCATTTCTATTGTCGTGACTTCCCTGATGTTGTGCTGTGTGTGTGTGTGTGTGTGAGCGAGCGTGTTTGAGCAGATGTTTGTGTGTCTGTGTGTGTGAGCGATACCTCATCTACAGTCAACTGTCAAATTGGAAAACATTTTTGTTTACGCGTGCAAAAAAAAATTTAAAAAAAAAATCTTCCACTTGATGAAACACAAAACAGGATACATTGTAGCGACATGAGTTATTTAAAAGAAAAAAAGAAAAAAGTTCACCTGGTGTGCTGAACTATGTGTAAATGGTTTTACACAATATGAATATTTGTAAAATTGTTTGTATTTTTTCATAATGATTTTAAAAAGGAGTGTGTTTATTTTTTGACTTTTTTCTGTTACAGAGCTCTCTCTCTCTCTCTCTGGTCTTTTTTCTCCTCGTTTGTTCGCCTGACATTGTGAGTGAGTCAGTTGGTTTTTACCTCTCCTGTATTGAGCCTGTGATGAGTCCTTTGTATGCAGTGTTTTGAAAATACTGTAGGGAACATGGGAAGAAATTGATATTAGGAGCATTTGATCAATTTGTATTTATTTATTTTATCATTTTGTTAATAAATTGACAAAGAATATTTGCCTCCCATTTGTCTTGAATTAAATTTGGCCTTTGCAGAAAACAGATAAAAAAATTCAGGGTGGCGGTGAATTATGGACTGTTAAGGGCCTCCAACCCTTGGAACACAAATGTAGATTTTTTTATTTTTTTTTTATTAAATCTTGAGAGCTTTCTGTCCCTCCATTGACATCTACGCAACTACCACTTTGACGCTTCCGAAAAGTTACATAAAACTAATTAATATGAATTGAGCAGTTTGGTAAATATTCTGAAGAGACTCGATCGCTTTATGATGAACAGATTTAATTTAGGCTTTTATGCACATAAACATTGATTGATCAGCGAACACAAACAGAAGCTCAACCGAACCTTATGTGATGCGTAACATGAGAATAAACCTTATTGGTTCTTACATGTCAAGCGAACATGCTTGAGCTTCTGTTTATATGTGAATAAAAGCCTAAATTCAATCTGTTCATCATATAAAGCGATCATGTTTCTTGGACTAAACCGCTGGATTCATATGGATTAACTCAAGTATCTCTTTAAGAACTTTTTGAAGCTTCAAAGTGGTAGTTGCGTGGATGTCAATGGAGGGACAGAAAGCGCTCATATTTTTATCAAAAAGATAATTTTTGTTCCGAAGATGACCAAAAGTCTTACGGGTTTGGAACGACATTTGGGTGAGTAACTAATGACGTAAAAATACATTTTCATTTTTGGGTGAAATAACCCTTTAAGGTATACGACTACCAGAAGGATGTCCTCCAAATGCACAATTGTTATATAAAGCAACCTGTTGTTTTAAAAAACCAGCTTCACAGTTTGAAGTAACTGAAGACATTTACTTCTAAAAGTAAAAACTTATGTCCTGCTCTAACTTACAGTCCTGTAGGATATTCATGGCAAATTAAATACTAGACTAACCGTTGAATATTGTATGAAAATTGCTCCAGTTGTTCCACGTCATTGCTGCGACCTCATATCAACCAAAACAGCAGCAATTTCAGTAGTAACCCATTGCAACATTCAAATTATTTTTGCCATTTTAAACTGACTGAATTGCAGAGACCGGTGCGTTGAATTTAAATAAAAATGGAACGTTTTTTTTATTTTTTAAAAAGGTGGAAACTTGGCGCGCAACTGTTTTGTTTTGGGAGGCGCGTGCAGAAAACGAACGCACATGAAACGCGCGTGAAGCGCTTCATACAACAACACGCACAATCTAACTTTCCCTTTCCTGAAATTTCGTGCCCGGTCTGCACAAACACCGCTTTCTTCCGTTTTCCATGTCATTTCCTGTAATAAAAAGATGGTGGTCATAGAAGAGAGAAGCAGCTGACTGTGGTACAAACATTTGGAGATGATAAACTTTGCATCGCCCGGGACTAGTGAAACCCCCCCGTGCTGTTGCGTCACCGCCGCGTTTCTCTTAGCGGCCAAAGAGGGGACGCGCCACGACTGAAGAAGACCACCAAAGACCCCACGACGCACTGCGTATATTCTCTAGACGGTGAGTTACACTCACTAGCCAATGTGGCCAATGAAAATGGCTTCCGAAAGCGTTAGGCAAATTGCCAGTTGCCTTGCAGACGCTAAAAGGAGACCGAGCGTGCAGAAGCGTTGCGTACCGTCATTGTCATCACTCGCGCTTGATCGTGTGTGCAACGTTTACCTCACAATGTTTAGAAGAACACAACTTTGCTGCAGTTTTGACTTTCAAGAGAGTATTGTAACCCTATTTGTTTTCCTGCTCTCGTCTCTCTCACACAGCTCTTGTAGTTTATGAGTGATGGCCGGTTTGGCCAATCAGAGCGCTGCTCTCTGACTGAAATATTTTGGAACGGAAACGTCAGCAGAACGCAGTGAGGTTTTCTTGCGGTCACTTCTCGAGTTTACTCAGCGTGCGTTGTGGTTATCGCGTTAAGCATGTTTTTATGAAAGCAACTTAAAGTTAACATGTATAACCAACAAATGCAAATGACACGTCACGGTGTCCAACTGTATTTGGGTAATAACATTGGCATAAACTTCTCTTTTATTACTCCCACAGTATCAGTATTTTAGATGACAAATTATATACAATTGGCAAAGGTTTAGATTAGTGGCTAGTAAAAATTGATTATTTTTAAATGCATTATTATATATATATATATATATATATTACAAATTATATTCTCAGCATAAAAATGTGAGTTAAAAGTTTAACTGATGAATTTCAGAACAGAAGAACATGTGGAATTGAAACGGGGCACACAGGAGTTTCTCCTTCCTGCCCAGATGGCAGATTCCTGTGTTGTTCCAGACCATTCTCCCATGGAGGCAGAGGCCGAATGCAGCACCAGGTCAGTCTTACAAAGTGTGAACAATAGGAAACATTTAAAGAGCAATTCCTGTGCATAAAAGTAGAAAATCTGTAGTAATAAAATCTGTATTAATAAGTCTTTTTCTACCCATTTACCCTAGTGCCTCAAATGAGAAGTCAACTGAAGAGCCAAACAAAAAACTAAAAGTTGACCATGAGCACTGTACCAGTTTTTATTGTAAGTATAATTTACTGTAATTAATATTTACCCATAATTTACTCACCCTTAAGCCTTCCTAGGTGTATATATCTGTCTTTCTTTCAGCCAAACACAATCGTAGTTTGTATTAAATAATATTATGGCTCTTCCCAGCTTTGTGATGGCATTGAATAGAGCCAGAGTTTTTGAAGCCCAAAAAAAGCACGTCCATCCCTAATAAAAGTAATCCATACGACTCCAGTGGGTTAATTAATGCCTTCTGAAACGAAGCGATTGGTTTTTGCAAGAAAAATATCCATGTTTTTATTGCCATTTATCAACCCACTGGAGTGGATGTGCTTTTTGGGCTTCAATACTCTGGCACTATTCAATGCCATTACAAAGCTGAGAAGAGCCAGGATATTTACTTATTGCTGTTTTTACTTATTGCTTATTATACAGTCTGTGAAGAGTGCAAGAAGTATTTCTTGGAGGAGTGCCCTACCCATGGGCCGCCTGTCTTTGTGCCGGACACACCTGTGGCATCAGGGGTGCCCAATCGGGCGGCTCTCACTGTTCCCTCAGGCATCGAGGTCCACCGAGATGGCGATAAGGTGGATGTCTGCTGCATGGATGAAAATATACCAAAGGGGGTGCTGTTTGGTCCTTATCAAGGCCAAATAATGACCTCAGATAAACCTTCAGGGCCATACTCTTGGATGGTAGGTTATGTTGTATGTTTAATCACCCATTAGCATAGTTGTATGTATTTGTATTCATTTTTAATGCAGGTAAAAACTATTTTAATGTCAAATGTATGTATTACAGATTGTTGATAAGGACAACAAATATAAATTCATTGATGGGAGTGATGAAACTACAGCTAACTGGATGAGGTAATATTATGCCACTTTGAATCCTCTTTTCTTTTTAATTTCTAAGAAAAGTGTTCTATTGTAGTAACCGAGTGTTCAACATTCTGTTCTTTTAATCACTGTGTTCATATGATAGGTTTATTCAGATTTCTTCAGAAGAGAGTGAAAAGAACTTGAGTGCATTTCAACATGGCAATCAAATCTACTTCCGAGTGTGTCAGAGACTGACGGTGGGCGAGAAACTTCGTGTGTGGTACAGCAGCGAGTACATGAGGCGACTGCAGAGTGTGTCTCAGGACAGCATTGACCGAAATCTAGACACAGGTGAGACAACCTTGCTGGTGCTTGAGAAAAAAGTAAAGATTTTGAATTAGGTCAGAGGTTAAGGAATCTCCAAATGCTTTTTAAGAGGCTGCTAATACAGTGCAGAGCTGAATGCAGGTTAAATAAAAAAAATACTTGTTTCTTTCAATATAAAACGTGTGTTGTTTAACACTAGGTGACAAGACTGAAAACTCACAAGATTTCACAAAAAATTAAACTGTTGTTCAGCCAAAAATGTGTATTACATAAACACTCTTATGTTGTTCCTTTATGACATTCTTCTCTGAAATTATAAAAAGGAGAGAGAATTTTACTGGCTGTGCTTTACTTTTCAATAACAACTAATGTGGGCTGGCGGTTTCAAGCTTCAAAAGGGATCCAAAGGCATCATAAAAGTATCGTAAATGTGCTCTATATTTCAAGTCTTCTGATAGATTTGTGTGAGGAACAGACCAAAATATAACTTATTTCATAATGAACATTTTTGATCAACAAAAAAAGTACCCAGACGAGATGTTCCGGGCCTGCAATGGTTTAACAGGTAAGTTAAATGGGATTATATTTTACATAAAAAAAATCTTTTTAGTCATCCTGGTTTAGCCATCATACTTTTTTCCAGTTTTATATTTTACCACACAGTTTTTTGTTGTTCTTAATATGCTGATAGTGTTAATTCCCCTTATCAACCATTGTGGTATTGTATTCCAGGAGTGAAATTAGAAGAGCACGATGAGCCCAAAGGTCCAGTGTTGAGATCTGCAATGCACAGTAGAAGGACCCTAAGTAAGCATGGAAGTGACGAGGCAGAAAACCAGCCCCAGGCCAAGAAAAAGAAGATTGACCTCATTTTCAAAGATGTTCTGGAAGCATCTCTGGAGGCTAATCAAAGTCAGAACAACCCCCTGAACAGCACCTTGTCTTTTCCAAGAGCAAGAACAAATGTCTGCCAGGTTTTCAGCCAGCCTGACGGTGAGTGTAAAGTGTCAGTCTTTGCCTCTGGATTGGCTTCCATGGATCACCACGAGAGTGGCTTTGATGCGAAATGCATTAAAATGGAAGACACGGAAGAAGATGCGACCCTGACCGGCCAAGGACCATCAACATCTTTCTGCCCGAACTGTGTGAGGCTAAAACGACGAATCCGTGAGCTGGAGGCTGAACTGCTCCGTCTCAGAGGACAAGGGCATGTTGAAATTAAGCCTGTACCACCATCTGAGCCCCTTCCTAGTGAGGACCTCAGAGGTAGGTTTGCAGCTGGGATGAAACGCTACCATGGATGAGAGCCGTTCTGCAATAAATGTTAACACTGATGTTTTTTTAAATATATGACTATATAGACCCCATCAACTAAAGTTTGCGTTCTTTTGTTGTTTTTTGCCATTGATTGTGTGATTGCCGTATTTGTTAACATGTTTCAAATGAAAGTGCACTCCTAATTAAAAGTTTTAATAAAATAATTGTATTTACTTTTTGAAATCTGCCACTAAAGTTTAATTCTCTGCTTGTGTTTGGTTTGTTGTTTTTCAGAAACAAAAATGTTTAAAAAACGTTTTAACTTGATTTTAACTTGAGATAAATGTGAGCTATATTGAGAAGGTGTGCTTATAATAGGTATGGAAACTCTGTAGAAAACTTCATTCACTCCAAATCTAATCAGTAAAGAATTGTTTCTTGAATTTTAATTCTGCGTTATATTTGTGTTAAGTTATGCTCTATTTGCTCATCTGTTGTAGACTCCATGACGCCAATCCCAGCGGCGCTTGAAGAGGATGACCAGGATGTTGATTCTGCTGATGAATCCATTTCTGCTGACCTCATGGTGGCTGCGGATGAGTCTTCAAAACTCTCGGTGGGCTCAGGTCGTCGGATTCGCCGCTTCAAACATGAGTGGCTGAAGAAGTTCTGGTTTCTCCGTTATTCACCCACACTGAATGAGATGTGGTGCCACGTGTGCAGACAATACACCGTCCAGTCCTCCCGTACCTCTGCTTTTATAATCGGCTCCAAGCAATTCAAGATCCACACCATTAAACTGCACAGCCAGAGCAATCTGCACAAGAAGTGTTTGCAACTTTACAAACTTCGCATGCACCCGGAGAAAACTGAGGAGATGTGTCGTAATATGATAACACTCTTCAACGCTGCCTACCATCTGGCTTTGGAAGGACGGCCATTTTCCGATCTGCGACCCTTGGCAGAGCTCCTCAAGAAGTGCGACCTCAAAGTGGTGGATCAGTACATGAATGAAAATGACTGTCAGATTCTCATCCAACACATCGCTCGAGCATTCAAAGAGGATCTGGCTGAGAAGATTCGCCTCTCGCCCTTTTTAAGCATCATCATGGATGGACAGCATGACGATCTCCTGGCTGACACTGTTGCCGTTTACGTCCAGTTCACCACCACTGATGGTCTTCCTGCCACTGAGTTCCTCTCCCTACAAAGGCTTTGTGGAGGCAACGTGGAAGGCTACCTTCAGGCCGTGGATCGTGCCTTCGGTGTCCTTGGGCTAAGACTCCAGGACATGCTAGTTGTTGGCTTGGGAATAGATGGCTCAAACATCTCCTCTAGTCTGAGGGCAAATCTTTACATAGCCATACAAAAGACAATCCCTTGGTTGTTGTGTCTGCCTGTGATGATCCATCGCCCCCATTTAGAGGTTCTGGATGCCATCAGTGGTAAGGAACTGTCTTGCTTGGAGGATTTGGAGAACAATTTGAAGCAACTGCTTAGTTTCTACCGGTATTCTCCACGTATGATGGCTGAGCTAAGGTCAATAGCACCAACTCTGTCCGAGGAAGCTGAATTTCTTGGGGATATAAGGGCCGTTCGTTGGATCATAGGAGAACCCAATGTTCTCAATGCCCTAATTAAGGACTATCTGGAGGTGGTTGCTCACTTGAAGAGCATAAGCAGCCAAACCCAGAGAGGTGATGCTGCTGCCATCGCTCTGTCTCTTCTACAGTTCCTGTTGGACTATCAGTCCGTCAAGCTGATCTATTTTCTGTTGGACATCATTGCTGTCTTTTCACGACTTGCTTTCATCTTTCAGGGGGACTATTTGTTGGCGTCACAGGTGGACGCAAAAATTGAAGATGCCATTCATGAGATTGGTCAATTGGTGGATTCCCCAGGGGAGTACCTACAGGAGTTTGAAGACAACTTTCGAGAGAGTTTCAATGGTGTGGACCTCAAGAACTTGCGGGTTGCAGATTCCAAGTTTCAGTCCATTCGAGAGAAGATCTGTCAGCGAAGTCAAGGCATCTTGGCCCAACGTTTTGATCCACGCAGTCGCACAGTGGTCCAGGCTTTTCAGGTGCTTGACCTGGCCTCGTGGCCTCTTAACAGAGATGTTCTTGGCGCATATGGAGAGGAGGAGATCCTTGTCATTTTTGACCACCTGGAGACTCTTCCTTCATCCGGACGCGAACTCTCTCGAGAAAGAATAGATGCCAGAGGAAGTCTTGTGGTTGAATGGAGGGATCTGAAAGCTGATTATTGTAGTGTGAATGGTTTTAAAGAAGTAGTTAGCCATATCTTCAGATACAAGCAACGTTTTCCTCTTCTCAATCACATCCTGCAGGTTGTCAGGGTCTTGCCAACGTCAACGACCTGCTGCGACAAAGGAAGAGGTTCATTGCAAAGAGTGCGCCGAAATAGCCGTTCCAGACTGACTCTGGATCAGATCAATGATCTGCTCACCTTGGCCATTAACGGACCGCCTATCGGTAGCTTTGATGGAAAGCGAGCATTGGACAGCTGGTTTGAAGAGAAATCGGGGAACAGCTATTCGCTCTCAGCAGAGGTGCTGAGCAGAATGTCCACCGCCGAACAAAAGTCTGTGTTGCACAATATGGATATAAATGCAGAGTATTATCCTGATATTTGACTGATCAGAGCCAATTCCTCAGCCAACATGATTCCAAAAAAGCCATCTCATTGGAAAAGGGCTGATCGGGACTATAATGTGATTGGCCAAGTAGTTTGACACTGGCCCTGCTGCTAATGGCCTAGATCAGCGTCTTCTCTAAGAGTCGGTATGAATGCCTTTGCAGGTCGCAGGCACATGAAACACTTTAAAATGTTCATGTAAATGGTTGTGATGTGTTGATATGTGTTTTTGTTCCAAAGAGAAACAATTTTCTAGTCGTGAGGATTGTTGCCGTTAAGTGAATGTTCGGCTGAGCACCATTTCATCAGGCGTTGGTGAGTGAAGCCTCCTTACAGTCTTTTGTAATCTCTGAAAATGTCACCTTCTTGCAAAAGCTGATTTAGCTGAAAACTTTCTGGAAAACCTTTTTTTATTCTGTCTGCAATATAATTCGAGCAATCATTATGTATTTGTACGTAGACTTGTGTGTATGGAAATTATCTAACAAAAAGTGCTTAATTTTTTAGCATGTTCTTTATGCTGATTATCGATCGCTAATTGGAATGGAAATAGCCACTATTTTGCCATGCAGTATATTCCTAAATATACTGAAAAAAAATTCCTTTTTTTTAAAGATACTCTTATATCAGGGTTCCTCAAAATCCAGTCCTGGAGGGCCACTGCCCTGCAGAGTTTAGTTCCAGCCGTAATCATACACACTTGAACAAGCTTATCAAAGTCTTCAGACTTACTAGAATATTACAGGTAGGCGTGTTTGAGCTAAAGTCTGCAGGACAGTTTTGAGGAGCCCTGCTTTAAGTTACTCTTTTAACCATTACTCTTAAGATTACATGTAAAAATGGTTTGAAAACATGTTGATGTGCCATAATACTTTATGCAATCAGGCACCTGTAATGTGCAGTTTACACCCAATCTGATTTAAAGTATATAGCCTAAATATGCAAGGTTTGAATTCCTTACGATTAGAAAAAAATGTGCTGGTGTTTGATTTCTGGTACATGTTTTATGTACAGTTACAGACAGCCACTTCAGGTCTCCTTATAAGCCAGTTCAAATTATGATATAGTTAAATTTTCATTTTGGTTTTACTCTATTTTACTGCTTTATGCTTTATCAAAACAACAAATATATCATACGTTTACTTTTTAATGCTGCATATAGGCAGCCTAAATAGTCAAATGTTTACTGAAAATTTTAAATGATGAATATTTCAGTAATAATAGCCCCAAATATGATCACTCTCTGTCTTCAGCCATACTTTTCATCTGATTCAAATGCTTGTGCATGACGTCACCACTAGTAGGCGACACTGTGCAACAATTTACCTTTGGCAATTTTTTTAGACATTAAGCACCTGAAAGAATCTCTTTTTGATTTAATGTCATACAAGAACAAATCTTTTGTATTTTTGATATTGTTATGTTATTATGTGCATTCATGTAATTTACCAGTGTGCATGTCTTATGGTCAGCAGCATATATTTTTTTCACTGACTTTTGATTAGTTACTTTTGCCGTACCTTGCCTTGCCACTAAATTACATCGATTACACCTGTGCAATATATACTTTACAATTAAATTGTACGTTCTTAAATACAAGCAAGTTTAAAACTTACTTATAATGTTCACTCTGGAATTTAGAGGTTTCCAATGTGATCAAGCATGTTTAATAAAATGCCTATGGATTTGCCCTTTTTATTTTGTTCTAGAAATTTCCATATTTTTAATTCATAACTATTTTTTAAATGTAATTTCTGAAGGTAAAAAAAAAAAGTGACCAGTTGAGATCTATTATTGAAATTAAGGCTTTTAAAGTCATATTTGCAATGTTGTTGTTAAAATGAAACATGAGTTATCATGTCAGTTTTAGTCATATAACTGTTAAAGCGTCATTATTATCCATTAAGAAAATATTGTAATCTGTGGTATATCTCCATCTATCAATCTCAAAAAAATACATGCAGTATAATATTCTGCATTCACGCCATGTCTAAAGTACAGTGGTCACATGGTACAAGTAGGAGTTCCCAGCTTACAAGTTGTAATTACGAACTTTACGAGGATGAGAACGCTTTTTACAAGTTGAAATCTCGTAACAGGTCATTTAGACATGGTGTGAACGTACCTATATTAAATAGTATTGATTGTTCTCACTTTATAGTGCGAAATGGTGCAGTTAAATGCAATGTTCTCTAAAGTTACATTAACCTTTAACTATCCACATGCACAGTTGAGACTTGACTACCTTCCATGTGCTGGAATGTTTTACATTGATCAAATTTTCTAGAGAAATTAAAACAGCTTGTCATTATTTTAAAATAGATTTAGATTTTGCACGTCTGAAAACTTAGCATGTTTAAAGCTTTAGAAAGCTTGTGTTTTAGGGAAAACATTTTGATAAATCCATTTTTTATTCTGTTTTAATGAATGTACATTTTAAAAACTGTGCTACGCAAAAGATTATTATGTTTATAACTATTATGTTTCAAAGTAGTTCGCATTTTTGTTAGCATTTCTCGTCCCAGTGAGCAATTGATGTCAAAGCATACCCACATCTGAACTCATTTGGAGTAGCAATAGGATTGTGTAAAGGGTTAATAAGTGCGCTGCCAAAAATCTAAACTTTTTGTTTCATTTATGCATGTATGTGAATGCTTTTGAATGTTAGACTGTTACCTCACAGTGAGGTATGCCATCGAGTGAATCTTCTCTTATTGTGTTGGGAGTTATACGCCGTAGCTGCGTCAAGGCTAGCGTTTGCTCGTCTTCAATGGTGAATTCTGGTCAAATGAGCCAAAGTCAAGCCTGATTTTGTTTAGTTAAGGCTTTCATTTTCCTTTCATCAAATACTACGCGTACCAAATGTAAATGTTACGTCTAGGTTCATAATTTTGTACTTCTTGATTTACTTGTCATGTAATCACAATAATGTTCATTGTCCATATTATGAATTATTATGAAATGTTTTTCAAACAATTATTAATGATCTGTTTTTATGTGGGAGACATTAGGTTTAAGGCCTAAGGAACAAAGTTACTTCTGATTTCAAGTTTATATTCTAATGGAATTAAATGAAATAAGTGAATGCTAGATCTATATTATCATTCAGTTTCTTTTTGCAGAGAAATATGTCATTTGCTTGGATTTATACATCATACACACACCTTCTTCCTGAAAACATAACACTGGAAACTCAAGAAAATGAACTACATGTGAAATGTATACCTAGAGAATGTGTACATGTATTATAGAAACCCACTTAAAATGACAGCATATGGAATCTATATTCAACAAATAATGGTTTAATAAAGTTTTCTATGTTATTTTCATTGTCATGGTCATTTTTTCACTGGTTTCTAAATTGTCTAACTATTCATAGATCAAGATACAATATGATGACCTAAAGGAGTCATAACATGAGAAATCAAGTTTGCCTTTTTTTTTTTTTACATATAAGACGTCTGCGTACCATTAAAACATCCTGCAAGTTTCATAGCTTAAAACGTTCTCCTCATAAACAAAGCATTTATTTTAATTAAGCTCCAAAAACGACTCGTTTGGATATTGTGAGATTGTGATGTCACACGGGCAAATACATTTGCATATGCCTGTCTCCAGAGCAAGACATTGATGAATAGTTTTACATCATTGCTTAACAGCTGACGTTTGCCTACACTGTATGTGAGTGTCGCGTTGTGTCAAAAGCAAACAACCCGTCATAATCACAGACGCTTTCTACGGTGGATACAGATGTGCACTCAGTTTCTGACACTTGAGTCTAAACTGATCTTACTGCAGCTGCATTACAAGTAAATGATTTCATAATGCTTTGCAATCTGTAACCGATAGATGGCTATGTTTACAAAACACTGATACTTTGCTATGCAATGATGTTAGCCAATCATAACTGTCCGTTTAGTGACCAGCCTTAAAGGAGCCGCCCTTTAAAAACGGATCGTTTCGGACAGAGGGTCAGAATGAGGGTTGAAAATAGTTTTTCTGCACAAAAAAAAACCTTTATTAACATTATAAGTGAACTTAGAGGAACATATTAAAGTCATTTTAAAACAAAATGTCATGACCCCTTTTAAAAAGATGATTGTTGCATGCAAAAAAAAATTTTCAGAAGATATGTGAAACTTCACAAGATAAAAAATGATGTGAACTGAAACTAAAAAATTGAATCTTTTTTTCTGTTTTTGAGCTGGATTCGCCCAAACATACACACAAACATCATGCACTGAATGCCACAGCCCAAACAAAGATCAAGTGCTCTTTGTTGCTTGTTTGAGCACAGCTTCATTGTTCATCTGTGCCTAGATTTTGGTCCTTTAACCACAGTCCCATTCCGGCATTGTGGAAAAAGCCAATCATCACGCCTTCTCCTGGATATTAGCATTCTGACACTTTTCTGTTCCCTTCGGTAACGTAGGGAAAAAAGCAATAACATGAGTATTTGTGTGGGCTGCCACACAAACGCCGCCACTTCACTGTGTTTAAATACCAACAAATACATTAGCTTAACACCGATTGTTCTGCTGTCGCCAGATACAGATTCACAGTTGTGTTTAGTGTCTTTTCAGATTCAGACTAAAATAAGGGCGCCATTGAGATGACATTTGAATTGAGTGCTTCCATGACTGCAGAAAGGCTCTGGGAAATGTGACACAGGCCTTATTGTCACCACCAGCTGCAGCGTTGGGAAACGTAGCAGAAAGGATTGGGTTTTAATTTTCGTGGTCAGTGGTTACGCTGTACGGAGAGAGAGACAATTAGATTCAACTGAAGTTCAGAACATCTAGAACGATCTTTTGTCTTAAGATTCTGTATGCTATCTTTTGTAAAGGCAAATTCGGATTGTGCTCTATTTTACGTCAAAATATAACTCTCTTTTGGCTGTGCAAGATAAGATAAGCGAAATGCAAATGGTTTTTTGAGATGGTTTAGGATATGAACACATTTGTGACCTCTAAACAATTGAATGTGTTGAATTTGAGCATTTTTTTTTTTTTTTTTTCAGGAAAAACTCACTGACTACATTGAAATCATGTTTTGTTTCTCATTTTACACATTTTCTAAGGAACACCACTGACCACTTTAAAAATAAAGTCAAATTTTTTTTGAGGGTCCGTTTAATCTGATTTGGCATCTGAGAAACTCCATCAATGACATCATTCATGTGGGGCAAGGGTGAGGTTGGGCCAGAGCTCGAGCAGGGGAGAGGTGGCACGAGGAATTCTTTTGGTTCGCTGAAAAGCACAAGCTTGGACGTTTGTAACATCTGAATACTTTTGAGCAGGGTGAGTGATATTTAATACAATTCTCATGCTGCTGATGTTTTTCTTATAGCTTTCATACAAGCAAATCCACAAAAAAGCAGATTTGCCTTTTCATTTTCACCGGTTTTCGTTCTGTTTAATTTCAGGTTATTGTTATTCATTGTCAGTCTCCTAGGTCGGGAAGGTTTTCTCACGATGAAGTGCTCTCTTGGACTTTTTCTGCTGGTCTGTTGTGTGTCTCTTAGCTTCGGTAAGTTAAATGCATTATGGCACTTATTGTCGGGATGGTTTTGTGTGGCTTTGGTCATGACCTCAATGCTTTTTATTCGAACAGGCAATAAGCATTATGGAATGCGCTTCTCCTCTGCAGGCTCGTCTCTCCAGTGCTACAAGTGTGAGGATTACGCTGGGGCCCATTGCTCAGTGCAGCAAGTTTGTTCTTACGAGGACGCATGTTTATATCTTCATGAGAAAGGTTGGTGGATAAAGTTTTAGTGTACAGTACATGTCCTCCTGAGACAGAAAAAATGTTTGGCATTTATATTTTTTGTTATTTTTTATAGTGTAGACATTTTAAATGCAATTATTATTGTTACATTCTTTTTTGTATATTATATTATTATCCAAAACGTACTTGTACACTTAAGTCACTTAAAATATCTTTGCTTTACATATAAAATATCAAACAATCTACAAACAAGTGATGTTATACTTTTTTTTGAAATTCAACATTAGATAAACATTTATCAAATTTAAAAAATAAAATCAGGCCAATGGGGTGTTACGTAATTAACCAATTTTCCCTGTTAACAAATGCTATTAACCTTTTCATTGTATAAGTGTCCATTGTAATTTCCATCCATGCAGCTAGACATTTTCTAAGGACTAACTTCACTTTTCTGAATCACTCTTGCAATAAGTTCTAACCAAATGAAGTTGAGCAGTGTTGGGTAAGTATATTAGTTACTTTTTAAAACTGTACTTTATTAATTAATCTAAAATATCATCACTTACTTAATATGACTTAATTAGTCAATTAAATGGCCATTGTGGTAGAAATTCCCCTGCACACTTGACTTGAGTTAAGTTCAACTGACCAATTTATCCTCTAGCATATCTCCCAATCCACATCAAGTCGAACGATGTCTCGCCCCTTATGAACAGTATCACTTGGGAATAAAGTCTTGTGTTCCACTAACCTGCAGTAACCAGACAGATTCCAGACGGTGTCTTTAAATATGGTTTAATCACAGTCTGGACGACCTCGTATCAGTCACAGAGAATCCCCTCGACCAGGGACGTCGACAAAGAGAGGTCAACAATTTGTATAGAATCGGAGCATTGCAAAGGTCACATGACTCATCATTACATCATTTTTCTACAATATGATTGGTTCTTCATTATGTATAATTCAGCCAACCCTTGTGTTATACTTCTGGATAATACTTCTAAATCTGGATTTCTTGATCGCTTCACCTTGTTCCTCAAAGTTTATACATTTAGACAACTATCTAGTTTTGCTTCCCCTTTTTTATTATCAGACAAGACTCGGACACAGTTTTTCAAAAGCAAGTTTTCAAAAGCATAGAAATGTTAATCCTAGATTTTAACCAAAAGGCTACATAATTTTGTTCAGTATATGGTTAATCATTTAAATTCTAACTTGCTTTCCTTTTGTTACAATGTTTTGCTTGAAAAATGTGCGGTTTTTAACATAATTAGTATACCATTTCCTTTATCTTTTGTTATAAACTAAAGCAATGCCGTTCATACATGGACTTCTGTTCTGTTCTGTTCTGTTCTGTTCTGTTCTACACTTAAAAAATAAAGGGTTTTCACAGAGATGCCATAGAAGAATCATTTTGGGTTCCCCAAAGAACAGCTTTAATGATCAGTTCTTAAAAGAATATTTTTTTACTAGTTTGAAGAACATTCTGAAATTCTATTCTATTCACTAATTAAGACATTTCTCATTTTCCAGGTGGGAAGACCATTCGCCGATGCATTCGATACACTGACTGTGAGAACTCCCGTCTGTCCCAGAAGTTCCCGTCGATATCAGAATACACGTACAGATGTTGCAACACTGACCTGTGTAACAGCGGGCCAGCGACTGCTGCAAGCACGTCGTTCTTGTACCTGCTCGCGGTGCTCAGTGGCCTCTGGTCCTGCTGCATCACTGCATGATTTCACAATACAACTTCTTTAGAAGTTTTTTTTTTGTTGCCATACCTCTTATGGATATCTATATATTATTTACTATGTACCATTAGCGATTGCTCGTTGTTTACTAACCACTTATAAATCACAAAGTACTGTTTGTAAATTATTTGTAGTCTAATACCATTGTGTTTCTTCTTTTTATTTACGTTTTTTTTTTTTTTTTTTGGCTGATATTTAAAAAAAATAAAAATGCTGTAAAATGTTTGATCTTTTCATATATGACCTTTGTATGTGGTACCTTTACATTAGTAAAATAATAATAATAAAACAACTTTCAGAAACCTGATTTTCTACATTCTAAACATTTTTAAATACTGGTGTTTGGGTGTTTTAAGCGTTGCCTTACTCCTTACCAACTTAAATGTTTGGTTTCAAACCACCTGCAACAGTTCAAGTGTCCATTCAGCACCGCGGACAGCTCCACTTCAACTAGCCATTCTAATTCAGCACCTAAAGCTGCGTTCACACCATGTCGTAATTACTGTAAATAAAGCTCTGTATGCTTTCCAATCGCTCTCGCTGTACTTTTATGTCATACACTGATCGGTCTGCACAGCGCTGCATCAAGTCGAACACACCTGAAATCTGCAGTGGTCAGTTGGAACAGCGGCCAAGTGGTACAAGTCCTTAGGCTTATTACAGTTCGGAATCGTTACGGTAATAACGGCATGGTGTGAACGCACCGTAACACTGAGTAAAAAGAGTAATATATGTATTCAGTTCTAGACTGCTGAGTGGATTTGAAACAGCTGATTTTAAAATCTCCACCATCTGAACGCAGATGGACCCGCTTCCCTCTGAATACCAATCGCTGCAAAGTCTCTAAAGTAAACTCTGCCCAGCTGTTGATCCCTAATCCTGTGATATAACACGCACGTTTTCCCAAAAAAGTAAAGAAAACTCCTTCAGTCAGATATATAAAACGTCATTTGCTTTATTAATTGCATGAAATACTTTAAATAAATGAACCCGCTGATATGTAAACAGTTAAATCAACACGGAATGTATTCTCTAATGGTCATATAAATAGCTTAGGGGGACACTAACAACATGATGTGTTCAATCAGGTCCTCTAGTTCACACACAATTGCACAAGGCCACACAATGTAAACACACAATATGTCAACATTTACAGTCACAGTAAAAACAAAAAAAGTCACGTAAACACGATCACATCTCATAAAACAAGATGAGAACACAAAAAGGCAAAGGACTGACCTGGAATATTTCTTAAAAAGGGTTTATGGTATCAAAACCCAACATACAAACATATACAGCTGCCTCATGTTTGCTTCAATAGCAGCAGCAATATTTTTTAGTCCGGGTAGATGCCATATTTAATTTGACATGAATGAAAACAAAGCTGTGGAGTATAGAACAACAGTCTGTCAATCCATTTGCGTGTTTGTATTTCACCGCGCTGCTTTCTCCATTGTTTTTCTATGTAAACATGCGCTAGGCGGATGCATTTGAGCGCAGTTGCGCTCACAGCGTGATGCCTTTTTACATTTTACTGGCCTACGTCATGCGTTTTTGTGGTTAAAAATGCTGTAAAAGCCGCGCACGCAACGGTCAAACACGTCAGTTCAGCGCATGTGTACATAGTAGCACAGTGGAACATAAAAAAGCATTCTGTGTGAATTAAAGGTCTTTGGTAATGTTTATTTTCACAACTTGGAAGTTTTGAATTGACTGTATTTACTGTACCTCTACGTCCCACAGCCTCCCTTATTATTCTCATCAAACTATGTATGGCGTCTACCCTAACCAGGCTCCATGCCTTGACTATTACATTTATCTGTCAAAACAATCCTAAAATTCATTGTATTGCCGGCAGTACAGGACAAAATCTACAAGAAATTCTCAGTTGTCCATGTTTTGACAGTTTACAAAACATGTGTAGTATAAAACCTATTTGAGACCTATTTGTTAATTATAATATGTTTGACTATTAACTGAACTAGTGTCACCAGTAACTGCTAGATCACATATCTAAAAACAAAAAAGTGTTTGTTGTTCTCTAATCGCTCATGTCCTCTATTGTCTCTTCTTCAATCTCTCTGCCTATCTCCTCAAGTTTCACCGTTTTCTTTTGACCCTTCTTCTCGTCCTCTTTCTCCGCCGTTACGTACCACGGCTTGGCTGCCGCATCATCGCAGGCCCTGCCGCCCCCCCTCCTGTACCCGCCCCGTCCCGCCCTCACCAGCCCCCAGCCCTGAGGTTTACCCTCATGGGGTCCGCTGTCCTGAACTCCCCTGGTCTGGTCCAGCTCCTTGGCACTGAGGGCCGGCATCCGGACGGGAACAGTGTTCCCAAATTTGGAGTAGTCGACCGAGTAGCGGCCATCCTCCTCCGTCATAATGGAGACGAAACGCCGACCCCACAAGATCTCCTCCGGTGTGTAGGATGTGCGGGCCTGCATTGTGATGCCGGTGGTCTCCACAACACCTGGAAGAACAGACACATTGGCTCGGTTTCAAAACCTTAAAAGATAGTTTTTACTTTATTTATTTTTCTAGTTTATTTAGTTTTTTGTTTTAGTTTTAGCATTTTAGGGCCGCCAAAGTTAATGTTGATTATGAAAATGTTTTCATTTCATTAACGACACTAACTGCCTTGAAATTGATTTGACATTAGCATGTTGCTAAGCTAATGGTACGCTAAAAAGCTTAAAAATATGGGTAAAACTGAATTTTCAATTTAGTGTAGTTTTAGATTAGTGTTAGGTTTCCTCTCTTTTATTGCTCCTTTCAGTTTTTTCAGCATTTTCTAGTTTCAGTTTATTTAGTTTTTATTTTAGCTTTAGTATTTTAGGGCTGCCAAAGTTAATGGGCTAAATATCATTTTAAAAAAAATTCTCAGCACAGTCTAGTGTTTTGATATCTATACTTGC
Organism: Semotilus atromaculatus; assembly: GCA_031834385.1. Classification (NCBI taxonomy): domain Eukaryota; kingdom Metazoa; phylum Chordata; class Actinopteri; order Cypriniformes; family Leuciscidae; genus Semotilus; species Semotilus atromaculatus. Next base: position 17,360,474 of record JAULUF010000027.1, read on the forward strand.
ATTTTCATAATTAATTCAGGTGGGTTGTAAAGGTTTCAAGTTTTATAATATGTGACCCTGGGTCACAAGTAGCACTGGTATATTTGTGGCAATAGCCAACAATACATTATTTGGGTCAAAATGATCGATTTTTCTTTTATGCCAAAAATCATTGTGATATTAACTAAAGATCATAAGATATTTTGTTAATTTCCAACCGTAAATACATAAAACATTTATTTTTGTGAGTGAATGCAGCACAATCGTGAACATAAATGCACAACTTCAAAGGCTATTTTCTCAATATGTCAATTTTTTTTTTTGCACCCTCAGATTTCAGATTTTCAAATAGTTCAATGGAAAGCTTATGTATTCAGCTTCCAGATGATGCATACATCTCAATTTCAAAAACTTGACCCATGTGACTGGTTTTGTGGTCCAGGGTCACATATACCACATATCAAAAACTAAACAAAAAGGTTCCTTTAGAAATAACCTTTGCTTCCATGATTCATCAAAATGGTTACCTCAATAGGTTGTGAAACAAAAAGATTACAATAAAGAGAAATGCACTTCATTCACCTTCCAAAATGACAACGATCTCCAGGTCTTCGGAAGCCAGCGACTGTGCCGAGACCTCGTACAGCGGACTTCCTCGGTCAATAGTGTGACTGATTATAAGCGGAGAGACGAGGAATATGCCGTTGCTCCTGAGAGGGTTCTCCACCTGGATATCCAGCTGACAAACAGGAATCACCTCACCTTCCGCTGTCACTGTCCGCCGAATCACCTGAGGGACAACAGTCAAGATTAGCCGGGAATTCAACTCAAGAAGTGCTGGACAGAAATGATGCCATAGAAGAACCGTTTTGGGCTCCCCAAAGAACTTTTCAGAACCATTTTGTCTTAGTGTGATTTTAATAACCTACATTTTTTTCCACTATAAAGAACCTTCGGTCCGATGGAAAGGTTTCATGGATGTTGTGGAAACCAAAAGAACCTTTATTTTTAAAAGAGTAGAAGATGTTTGTCACCTGCAGCTGAATGGTGGCCGAGATGATCATGCTCTTCCTCAGATCCCCGACGCGGAACATAAGCGTGGGTCTGCCGTTCCGCGGGGCAATGACGGCGTTTCGAGAGAAGATGAGGGTTTCTGCTCGCCGGTTGGCTTGAGCCGTCTTCATGAACACACAGCCCAGCATGATGGCGTTGATGATCAGGCCTAGAATGTTCTGGATGATGAGGACTATGATGGCCAGCGGACATTCCTCCGTCACCATTCGTCCTCCAAAACCAATAGTGACCTGATATTACAGACACATAATAGTTTTCGCTATCTCACAACCCTTTTAACCTCAATTTAGGTGGACTAAGCTCAGCTGATACTGTTCTATGTTAGGTCATTGATGGGTCAGTTACCTGAACCTCAATGGAGAAGAGAAAAGCAGATGTGAAGGAGTGAATGGAAGTGACACACGGCACAGGCCCGGGCTCGTTGGGATCTCGAGGCTCCAGATCACCGTGAGCGAACGCCAAGAGCCACCAAACCATGGCAAAGAGCATCCAAGAGCAGAGGAATGCTGAAGTGAAGATGAGGAGGGAATGCTGCCATTTCAGGTCCACCATCGTGGTGAACACATCTTGGAGAAACCGGCCCTGAGAAGCAATAAAGTCATCATTTCATCGGTTGTCCAATACCATGTTATACAACAATTGCTTGGACCAGAGTTGATCTGCACCTGTTCTCGTATATTCTTGTGGGCAACATTACACGAGCCGCTCTTGGTGATGAAACGCGCTCTCTGTGACTTGGGCCGGATGCGACTGGGTTGTGCGGCGTCCTCAGCGAGTCGGGTCAACAGGAACCCATCAGGCATAAGGCCTTTGCGGGCCAACATTGTGATAATCTGTGGCTGATTGGTGCTCCACACTACAAAAACAACAATCAAACGGATATATAAATTACATTTAAATATACATTGGCAATAAGAGTTTGACTATTTAACACATTTTTCAAAATAATACATTTAAAAAAGGTTTCACATACACTCAAAAAGAATATTTAGGCCTATATTTAAGGTGAACGTCATTTAATTGCATAAACATTTTCATCCATTTGAATTTCAGTTTCAATGAACTAGGCTAATAAATTAAACATGATGTATAATGTGTCAGTCATGCATAAGTGAAACAAGGAGAGTTATGTAATAGTACAAATGTCAGCGAATGTGTTTATAATGCGCAATATTTAGGTTTCTATGTTTATCATCAAATAAAATTCCAATACTTAACGCTATGACATAATTATTTTTTAATTCATATTATTATAATATGTATTTGTTTATTTATTTATTGTGTTCGTGTGTGTGTAAAGATTAGATATGAGAGATTACACTATTGAAAATGGTTCTATTATACATTATTTTATAGTTCAATACAAAAACTTCACTACAAGTTATATTATATTTTATCCAAATATATATTTTAAGAAGTTATTTTATAATCTATATTTAATTATAGTATTTAAGTGAGTTTAACAGAAACCTTTCTTGAATTTTAAAAAAGGTTTGTGCTTGGAATAATTGCAAATAAACTTCGCATATTTCCCTCATTTAAATGCATATTAAAGCTATGTATGTAGTGCGTTGTATTCTGTATAAACTGGTCGTACATTAAGAGGATTCAGAGGACAGTGGTGTTTGTGATCATTCAACACAAGCACTGAAATATCACAAATATCACTTCTGTTAAAACCAACAGTTAATAATATTTAAAAATCTCATTTTTTCCCCCCGCTTTATGTTGTGTATCTGGAAATACATCGTCTTCAATGGATATGTAACGTTATTATATAGGCTATTTAATGTAATGCATCTTCGTTACAAAACGCACACGAGCAGTTAGACATGCAAATATTATCGGATTTAATTATGAATTCCTTGTTTTTGCATTTTGCGATTCGTCGTTATGATAGCATAATCAAGGTTATTATAACATAAAGATGCTTACCAGCACAACAGTGAAACGAGCTGTTTATTTCATATCGATGTCGTTTAAAAAAAAAAAATTACCCGAACAAAATGTTTAAAGAGCGAACGCAAGCAGATGGCTCGCTAGGAAGCTTATGCAATCAGACAGAGTCCTTATGATAGAAAAATGAATGACTGGCGGACAAACATATCCCACAATCCTCTCGCGGCTGCTTCGCTACAGTCAACGCTGGCTGCGCTGCTCAGCGGTTCGCTCTGTGTGATAACTGTGCTCTGTTTTACAGTTGTCAAATCTTTTACTCAACTCATATTTGTTGGTATTTGTTTTAGACGTCATTTACAGTTAAAACGAACAGTTTTTGTTTGTGTGCGGCGTGTTTTAGAGTGTTTCTTTGGGGGGTTGTTAGCTTGTTAGCTCTTTAAAAATGGCTGATCCGTGGAATCGAGGTAAGTTAAGTGACACGTAGCAGTTTTCTTTAAATATACAGTTATATTTTGTTTTCGACTATTTTATTAGTATATATACAAACTATTTTAATGGTATGTTGCTTCTTGGTCTAAAAACAACATTTATTGTTGCTGTTGCCAGGTACACTTGAATCTGAAAGTGGTCAGATATAAAGTCATATTAGTGTAACTTATGTCAAAATGACTTCATAACAGTTAATTTTGTTGAACTGACAGGACATGGTGCTGTGGATGACATGCTGGACGCTGAAAACAAGCTGATGGCAGATAATCTGGCCAGTAAAGTCTCTAGACTGAAGTCTGTAAGTTAGCTTTTATATAAACACTGTATAGGATTTTAAAATAATCTGTCATGCTGTTGCTTTTTAATGTCTTCGGTCTCATCCACAGCTGGCATACGACATTGACAAAGAGGCTGAGGAACAGAATTCCTACTTGGATGGCATGGTGGGTGTGTGTTATCATTGTTGATGTTGTATTTGCAATGTTGGCACATGGGTGTGACTCATCATGTTTACTACATCCTTGTTTACTCAGGACTCCAATTTTCTCAGTGCAACTGGCCTGTTGACTGGTAGCGTGAAGAGGTTTTCCACAATGGTACGATCAGGCCGAGACAACAGAAAAATCCTGTGTTACGTGTCCATCGGCCTGGTTGTGGTCTTCTTCCTGCTGTACTATCTTGTGACACGGATCCAGAACTAATGGCTCATTTGCTAATGTTTTAGGACAGGTTTCTCAGTTCTATGAGAATTATTTTTTTTTGATTCTCTGTTTGATCCTATTATGAGGAGATTTCAGTGAACTGTACAGCGGATGTCTTTCCATTAATATTAAAAAGAGTGACTGCACTTTGAGGGTGATTTATCACATTTAACTGTAAGCAACCCCTTTGTTTACGCTCTCAAAAGTGGTCTATTCAGTGTATATTTTTATTCATGATCGAATGAAACATGCCACGGACCAATATTTGTTGTTTCATTTCAAATTAATTATAAACATATTTTTTCAAATTCCATGACTTATATTTTTATCATTGTAGAATATGTAAGAAAATTGAACTAACAGTTGTTTTCTGAAATTATAAAAAAATAAAATGAGTTTTAACGCCTCCATTGTGTTTTTTTTTTTTTCTTGTGCTTTTTTATCCAGGTTAGATAAAGTCCTTGCATGATGTTAGTTTAAAACTACTGGGTATATCTGACCCTCAAAATCAGTTATGCCATAACATTTATTTGTTGAAATCTGCAAATATTTGAAGAATCTTCAGGGGTTGGACAATGAAACTGAAACACCTGTTTTGTCGTATGGTGTAGTAGGGCCTATTTTTGTGGCCAATACAGCATCAATTTTTCTTGGGAAAGACAGATAAAAGTCCTTCACTGAGATCAGAGGGATTTTGGTTCATTCCTCTTCCAGAACAGGGGCCAGATCACTATGTGATTCTGGTGGAGGAAAACCTTTTATGATTTGCTCCTCCAAAATACCCCCAAGTTTTTTTTTCTTTTAAATACCCTAAAGTGACTCAAAATATATAGATTTGGTGATTGTGTTATATGTTATGTATATGTCTTACTGTTATCTATAAGCTAGTGTGCTCCAAAACAATGACAAATTCGCATTTAGAAGACCAAACACAATATTGAAAATTAAAATCAGGTTGACGTCAGAAACCAACATCAGTCGGGTTCTGACATCAACCCAACTTCATTTCCAACCAAAATTCAACCCCTGCAACCAAAATCATCCACTGAATGACGTTACTACTTTCTACTCAAGGACCTTGACATAAATGTCAGTAAAAAGTACGAGATTTGTTGTTCAAATGTAGTTAGATTAAAGTGAAAGGTTTCCAGAAAAAAATAATACTAAAGTAAAGTACAGATATTCAAAATGTGTAATTGAGTACAGTACTCAAATGTACTTTGTTAGTGTCCACCTCTGACTACATACCTTCTGCGATGTGATTGATAGTTCATACTTTTCTAGCAAGTAAAAGGCTTTTTAGCATGGTACATATGTCTTAGTGCTGTGAAATATTTAATTACTTTTAAAGTAAACGTACGAATAACTTTTATACTGTGAGTAATATTTCAAGAAATTATACAAAATACAAACGGCGCTGTTCTCCTCCAGTCCGCGAGGCGGCGCGCATCTCACAGTGACTGAGGGAGTCGCGCTCTGTTTCTCGCGAAGAAGAACATTTAGGATTTTCAAGACAGCAGCAACAGCAGCAGCAGACGGCCAGTTACAATATCTCCTGACGGCTCTCCGAGGGCGAAGCAAAGCCAAGTGTTCCGTGTTTTTGTGTTTTGTTTTCTTTTGGTTTTTTGCATTTAATTTGTCCAGATGTCCGGTGGAGTGGAGGCGAGCACGGAGGAGCAGCAGGTTCGCTCATTCAAACACGTTTTGTGCGAGGCCGTAGCGCATCTGACAGTGTGATCGGGCTGGCTCAGTAATCAAAGCCTCATTGTTGAAATAATAATATATAAGTAAATATATCGGGTGTATTAAAGTGAGAGCTACTGGGCCATGTAAAGCAACACTATTTTTACTTTTCTTTTAAACCGTGTATTATGTGTTTGTAGAACCGTTTTAATATTTAAAATAAGTATCAATTTTATATATATGTATTTATTTAATATATATTAAGCTATAAGTGGTAAACTTTACTTTTTAGGGAGGCAAAGAAGTTGTCTAACCAGTGCTGTTTTTTCTGTTTTTGCTGCGGTTCAATGCAGCTTTAATCAGTAATATGTTTCCTGTGGTTTATGAAATTTAGTTTGAAGTGTTTTTGTTCTCACATCTAATGTAGGAGATGCAGGACACTGTTGTAAGTCCAGAAAAAGCTGAGGAGGTCAAACTGAAGGACCGATACCCTCATCTCGGGACTAGACCTGGCGGGTCGGATATGTTGCGAAAAAGACTACAAAAGGGGGTACGGTTTCGAACGAGATTTTAAGGGATAGTTCACCCAAAAATGGAAATTCTTTCATTAATGACTCGCCTTCATCTCGTTACGAACCCATAAGACTTTTGTTCATCTTCGAAACTCAAATTAAGATATTTTTGATGAAATCTGAGAGATTTCTGTCCCTCCGTTTACAGCTACACAATACCACTTTGATGCTTCATAAAGAGATCGTAAAACTTATCCATAGTATTTGAGTGGTTTAGTCCAAAATGTCTGAAGTGACTTGATCGGTTTATACATTTTCTTGAGAAAATTTGGACTAAACCGCTCAGTTCATATGGATTAGTTTTACGATCTCTTTACGAACATTTTGAAGCACCAAGTGTCAGTTGCGTCGCTGTCAATGGAGGGACAGAAATCTCTCAGATTTCATCTTCATTTGTGTTCCCGAAGATGAACGAAAGTCTTGCGTGTTTGGAATGACATGAGGGTGAGTAAACAAGATAATTTTTGGATGAACTTTTAAAAGTGTCAGAATTCAACCTATTGATTGCAAATAACGGACTTGTTTTTTTTTTTCCTCGCAGCAAAAATACTTTGACTCCGGTGACTACAACATGGCCAAAGCCAAGATGAAGAACAAACAGCTCCCGAGTGCCACGGCGGAGAAGACCGAGGTCACCGGAGACCACATTCCCACTCCTCAGGACCTTCCCCAGCGGAAACAGTCTCTGGTGGCCAGCAAACTCGCCGTCTGATGCCCTGTCCATCTCTTACGTTCCCTCAACCGTCATTGTTTTGTCTTTCTTTTGCTCTTTTCTTACTCTTTTTGTCTTCTGCTGTAGAAACGCTCTCGATATAATATTTTGACAAGGAAATCTGTAGATTGCTGCTACCAATGTACTTGGATTTAACCGTACAGTTAAACGTATTGCTTCAATGCCAAGGTTTAAACATGGTAATCTGACCGATTGAGTCGGATCGGCATTATTTTAGGGTTTTACACTTTTTTTCCATCTTTTCAACCACTATTTTTGTGCATGTCTTGAAAAAAGACCTGTGTGAACCGATATGGACTTGACTTGAAATAATCACATCCACCTCTTCTGGCAAAACTGTGCCTGTTTGGAGAAAGAAACGGCCTCGTAGACGTTAGATGGTTGAGCTGAAAAAAATACGAAACGCTCTTAAAGTTCGTTCGTTGAGATTTGCGTTTTGCCTCCTCCTTGTTGATGATGAAAATGGCCTTAAAACGGTCATTCACCCACATTGAAGAGTGTGTTGACTCTTAACTGTCTCGTCTAGGTTGTGTTGCCAGAACAACTGAAATGATTCATCTGAGCTGTACTAAAGTTTACTGTCACAACTGTGCCATTTGTTTTGTAAATAAAATAGTTTTGGACATGTGATTTATGACCAAGTAGTTGTTTTTGAACTCTGCAGTACTACTTGTCTTTTAAAGGTAGTATTGCTGTTAAATAAAAATAAAATAATGTTAAATACCTAGACAAATTTAAACTAGCCACAAGCATTGTGCTGTCATTTAACAATAACTTCTGATGAAGTGCACTCTTGGTAAAGTGGTTTGTTTAACTAGATCTAGTCAAACCCTGATGAATAAATGTAAAGAAGTGATTATTAAAACTAATACACTCTGCCTTTTCCTTTTTAATTTGATCCATATTTTAAGTTGATTTATAGTTAGCAAATGCTTTATTAAGCTTGATCTGGTTTCTGACAGAATGTTCAAGAAATACAAAGAACCAGCTACATTTGACATTTGGATTATGCGTGGTTTGTTTGAGCGATTATATTGCCAAAGGGCATCAAGATGATGAACAAAGAGCTTCTGGTAGCATCAGAGAAGACATGATATACAAATAATCACCTCTCGTTTGGAGTATGGATTGCAATACCTATTCCTGAGGGGGGTGCAGTAACTCACAATCGCCACAAGGCGGCACTGTTTTCACGTCGGTCATTGCCACGGCGACTTTTCTTTTTCTTTTTTTTACTACGGGCCACAACGTGTAAAATAAAACAGAAAAAGGAAGTATATTGTACAAAAGTATTGGACATAACAAACATGAAAGGAAAAATAATAGCTCGTTCCCGGCATGCTTAAAAGAAACGGGAGAACGGGCATGGATGATTGTCAAACAGAAATAGAACAAGCGGAATGAACACGTTGAATCTGAAATGGGCGTGGTTTGGCTCACCGGAAGTTCTTTCTAATTGGTGACTTGCGCTAAGTATTAATACTATTTTACTTGAATAAGGTTGCAATTTTTTACAATCTATTTAGATTTCTTTGGTTATCGAAGTTTTTCAGCGTCTTTATTCTGATAAAGCAACTCATGGCGTTGTCAAGTGGTATCTATTACTTTTCTCAGCATTGTCAGAATGGACCAATTATAGTTGGTTGTGATTATAAGGTGAATTGTTTTTATTATTAATTTAATAATAGTTTCCAATTGTATGCCAGATATTTTTATATCAATAATTAATTTAATAAAAAGATTACACTATTTTGTGCACACACATTTCCAATATTAGACAAACCCCCTGAGATTTGAATGCAACTCAATGGAGGAATCAGCGTTTTGAGCCGCCCAGCGCCCCCTGGTGGAATAACACATCATGACCCATAAGAACAGCTGTTAGTTATTAAACAGTCTGTGCCACTCAATGTGTTTCCCCGGCGGCTGTCACACTTCTTCCACACCACCAGCCAAGAGAATGCAGAAACTTTGTCGTTTCTCAATGTCTGTTTTCTAAATCGTAGCATACGCAGAGAGTTGTGATGTTTCTGGAGTAACGGGAGTTTAGGCGGAGCTCAATGGCAGCGCCGGAGCTTTACTCGAAGGTATGTATGAGTTTAAACTCCGCTAATTTCACATATGAGTCATGGAAACATGTGAGAAATTGTATCATCCAGACAGTTTATCAAACAGCACTTTTCCTGGTTTGTGGGAACTTTAAAGGGGCTACTGAAATATAAGTTTTTATTTGTTTATTGTAATTTCATTAATTAGATTGTTCAGAGTTTGTTTTGGATACAATCTAATGGTTAATTATAGTTAATATAAATAAAAAAAAAATAATAATAGTAAATACAAATAATATGTTAATCTGAGTTGCCACTCTTTCTTAATTGTAGGTGAATCAAAATTGCATTTCTTGTTTTAAATATGAATGCATTGATAAAACCATTATATGCTTGATTGAAGTTGAAAAGATGCATCTGCTTTGAATTGCTTTAAATAAATACTGTTATTCAAACTAACTTGGTGTTGACCTCCTGCAGTTTGCTCGAGTCTGGATCCCAGACACCACAGAGGTGTGGAGATCAGCAGAGCTGACCAGAGACTACAGGCCCGGAGACACCGTCCTACATCTGCAGCTCGAGGATGAGACGGTGAGAGCATCAAACACGAACCCCTGCTTTCACAGACAAGGCTTAAGTCAAGCCCTATATTAAAATGAGTGTTTGAGCTGTTTTAACTGAACGCAATTTGCACTGACATATCTTAAAATATGTCAGTCAGTGCCATTGTTTAGTCTCAAGTTTAGTCTTTTTTTTTTCTAAGGCACATCTATAAAAGCTACTTAAATGTCCTCATTAGCTAAGGCTTAATTCTGGTTTAATCTAAGCCTTGTCTTCAAAAAGTTTTCCACATGCACCCTGTTCTTCATCTGATGAAGAAACCCTGTTTTGATCTTGTTTACCCATCCAACATGGGTATTATGAAGGGAAAGTATACAAATTAGACCAGATCAGGTGGTTTACAGCGTTTAGGGCTGCTTGAGTCAGCATCGAGTCAAGTTTGAGGCAAAGTTGAGTCAGACTGGTGGTGGCCAATAAATGGGTGAAAAATAATGGGTGTGGAGTTCCAATTCTAACATATTTCAGTAACTACACCCATTGCTGTTCCCACAATTTTATTTCACTGGTGGTAACGTTATCATTAGTGTAAAGTCACTAGGGCAAAGAAAATGATCTGTGAAGCTTAGCTTGTGGTTTTTCTGAGGTAAATGTATCTCCTGTCTGCAAGTGTGTCACCGATAGCAAAAGCTTTTGCATGTTTTATCCGGCTGTTTAAGCTACATGTGTGTAGAAGATGACCTGATGAACTTCAGTTTAATTAAAGACTTCGCTCTACTGACAACATGCTGTTGATTATGACAGAGTATGTTGTAAAGATTATGAGTAAAGTATTTAAGTGAATAAATGTAATTAGTTACTGTACCTACAAATCTTTTTGGTTACTTTGTAGTTTGACTATCAAAGATATTAGCAACTTTTACTCTCTACTTGACTACATTTTATAAGTATGTGTACTCTAGTCTTTACTCCAATACATTTGTAATGAATAATGCAATTACTCCTTACATTTTGCATGGCAACTAACTTTTTCTGCAGCACTTTATTTCTGCTACAAAAGTGATCTCGCCATCTACAGGGCATTGAAGGTACTACATTTTGTGCGTTTTGCGTTTACACACCCAAACTAGTCAACAATACTACTTTATGCAAATGTGAGTGCATTTGCAGGTTAGTTGTTGAATTGCAAGCATTATATTTATGAGAAGAGGACAAGGCTACAGTTGAAACCAGTCTAGTGCAAGTAGGCTTTAACTATTCCATTTTACTTAGCATTATTTTACTTACCCAGTGTATTGAGACCTTTTTGTTGGATATTGGTTTACTTAAGCCCTTTTAGAGCACTTGAGCGTAACTGAGGCTTGAGTGTTTGTAGAAGTCTAAGAGGCTGTTGTGTCGACCTTGATGAGGTGCTCAGTTTTACTTCGACTTTAGAAAATGAACACGCGATTGCTCTCCTCACAAATCAACTGTTTTTTGTTTTTCACTGGCATGTCTGTTTTGAGGACAAGTGCATCTTTGAGCCTTAATTCAGTACGAGTAAAATACTTAAGTACTGTTATAATAATCTAAGATTTTTTCTCGAGTGGTATTGGAATTTGTGACTTGTATCTTGTCATTTTTGCTGTAAGGTATCTGTACTTTTACTCAACTATGGTATTCAGGTACTCTTTACACCTCTGAAAGGCATTAGATTTCCTTTTAAGAGCATTTATAGTTCTCCTGATGAGCTTCAGCTGAACTGTAGTGTCTCTTCATAGGAGTGCGAGTACAAGCTGGACCCGAAGAGTGGCGTTCTGCCTCATCTTCGTAACCCGGACATCTTGGTGGGCGAGAACGACCTCACGGCTCTCAGTTACCTCCACGAACCGGCCGTGCTGCTCAACTTGCGGGTCCGATTCACAGACTCCAAGCTTATCTACACCTACTGCGGTAATGAAAAACGACATCTCACCTGGCCATGACATTGCTTTCTTGATATATTAAACTCAGACTTTCCTATTTCATTTAATGTCTGTTTGAAATATGTATGTCTCAGGATGGTCCGTTCAATATATATAGTCTGATAGTGTCACATAAAAAAAATAATACATGTTTTAAATATTTTGCGTGTTGTTTAAATGACCTGTAGACTTTGGAACTTCCATGAGCAGCAGATATTACTAGTGAATATGAATCATAAAACATGACCCAGCAGAGCTTGTCGTATGCACTGCATGCCTCATTAGACTTTGAGTTATGGACTTCTGTTCTTAGATTAGACAGTTTTGCATACAGTATGCAAAGTAAAAAAAAAAATGGCACAAAAAAAGCATTACAATTCAGTCTGACCTTTGACCCAGAACTAAAAAAGTTTTACAAATCAAGTTGTTTGTTTTTAAAATTATAACAGGGATCATCCTGGTTGCCATCAATCCATATGAAAGTCTTCCGATCTATGGATCCGACATCATCAATGCTTACAGTGGGCAGAACATGGGTGATATGGACCCTCACATCTTCGCTGTATCAGAAGAGGCCTATAAACAGATGGCCAGGTATGTACACACACCTTATTGCAATAGAAATTGCATGTCTAAGAATATGTCCGCAGGCAGTGACGATGCAATCTCTCCTCCACGTCCTCCTGTAAGAGACGAGAAGAATCAGTCCATCATCGTGAGCGGAGAATCTGGTGCAGGGAAGACTGTGTCTGCCAAATATGCCATGCGTTACTTTGCTACAGTCAGTGGGTCCTCTGCTGAGTCCAGCGTGGAGAAGAAAGTGCTGGCGTCCAGTCCTATCATGGAGGTATGACTGCGGTTAGATGCCTAACTTTAACTGGCTAGCCTGTAACAAACTCCTAGACATCAAACAGATCTATTCCAAGAAACTGTGTCATGTCGAGGTTTTCATCTGTGTGTAGGCTATAGGAAATGCCAAGACGACGAGAAACGACAACAGTAGTCGCTTTGGGAAGTACATTGAGATTGGATTTGACAGAAAGCACAACATCATTGGAGCCAACATGAGGACGTACCTTCTGGAAAAGTCTAGAGTGGTGTTTCAGGTTAGTTTTATATTCATTCGTCTCTACTATATACTGATTTAAAGAGTTTGAATGACCCATACGTCATCATCAGTAATATAAAACTTGGTAGCTTTAAAATGCAATTATTATTATCACCTTTCATGTAGTGTGTAATATAGCTGTTTGTGACTGTAAAAGCCCTGCAAAGATTCAAGATCAAAGTGGAGATAAATGGAGTTATTATCTCTCAAAAGAAAGAAGCTATTCTGCCTGAAATGAGATGTCTGTAATTACTTCCTGCAAGAACATGGGTAGGTTCATAACAAATTTGCATAATGCTAGCCTATGGTCTTCAGTGCCCTCAAACGCTGTAGTTGTAGCTGATGCCTTGAAGAGTTTGGTTTGTGTTGTCGACATGTTGAGAAGATGCGGTTTTCTGCCCTGCGAATCCACTTTGCTGCACTTCCAAAGGACGAGGACTTAAGCTTGAATTGATACGATAAAACTGATGGCATCATTACTGTTCATATCACTGTCCACAAGTGCTGAGCAAGATATGCTTATCGCCATTTAGTTTCTGACACGCAGTGTAAGCTGTTGGCCAATCACAATGGACTGGGCCATCTGACCAATCAGAGAGTAGACTCTGGAAATGGAAACCCTTGTAGACACTCTAGATAATGAGAAATAATTGTTTTTTTTTTTATTTATTTTTTTTACCTTGGATGCATGTAAACCTTTTGCTGGAGAATCCAAAACACAATTAGAAACCCTAAGAATGACATAATAGAGCCACTTTAATATCAAATGAATATGTAGTATACCCAATAAACATATGTTTTATGTATTTATGTGGGAATGTCACTTGACTTCCTCTAAAGGGATCAGTTTCTGTTTCCTGTTTTAGGCGAGTGAGGAGAGAAACTATCACATCTTCTATCAGCTCTGTGCCTGCGCCCATTTACCTGAGTTTGAACCTCTAAAGTTAGGTAATGTGATACCCATTCTGGATTGTGTTTATAAATAACAGTCAAGTAAAGTATAGTATCTTCATTTGACTATGTAGCCTTTCATTTTCATCTGTTCGTCACTTCCCCTCAGGGTGGACTTCTTTTCTTCAGTAACCAGTCTTTCTCTTAAGGTAGCGCTGATGACTTTCCCTACACTAACCAAGGCAGAAGTCCCGTCATCGAGGGAGTGAAGGACCTGAAGGAGATGCAGGCCACAAGGAAAGCCTTTTCACTGCTGGGTATGAATATATTACCTTTCCATGTGCCATATGTTGTTTTGTACACCAGGATCCCATATGTCTCACTTTTATTGTTTTAACTTGTTAGTTATTAGAATGATAAAAAGTCACATCTTTTATTTAAATGTTTTACATAATTTATATATATATATTTTTATGTATATATATATATTTTTTTCATTTTAATGTAAATTTGTTTTTAGTTATTTGAGTTTATCCTTTATTTATTTTCATAATTCTTTTTTTTTAATGGTATTTATTGTATATTATTTAAATAAATAAAAAATTAAACGGTCAGGTTTCTGAAGACCCAATAGGCATTTGTATAAACATTTAGAATGTTCAGAATAAGCCATTTTACAGTTTAGTTTAAAGTCTTTTTGGACTAGGGAGAAAATTACAGTATGTCTTCATAGTACATAAAGCTCTTTTACCTGAAAAGATCAAAAAGACAATTAGATTCCTCATGATATGAGCCTGTTTAAGGGTTCTTCACATACCCTTAGTTTAGTCATTCAACCACAAACATGCCAGTATCTGCTGATTCCAGGAATTACTGAGGCACACCAAATGGGTCTGTTCCAAATCCTGTCAGCCATTCTTCATCTGGGAAATGTAGAAGTGAAGGAGAGAGGATCTTCTAGCTGCGCCATCTCTGTGAGTCGCAGTGAGAATGCAAGAATAAATTGCTTTAATTCACATTTTGCAAAGTTGCTTTGGACAAAAGCATCTGCCTAATGATTAAATGCATTTTCCCACATCGATTCCACACTATATTGTTTGCATTGTGTCCAGGATGAAAACGGCCACCTGGCAGTGTTTTGTGACCTCACTGAGGTTTCGTATGAGTCCATGGCTCACTGGCTGTGCCATAAAAAACTCAAGACCGCCACAGAAACCCTAAACAAGCCTGTTGCCCGTTTGGAGGCCGTGAACGGCCGCGACGCTCTCTCGAAACACATTTACGCCAAGCTCTTCTCCTGGATCGTCTGCCAGGTCAACAAAGCCCTGAGCACTTCCTCCAAACCGCACTCGTTCATCGGTGTCCTGGACATCTATGGGTGGGTGAGCTGCTTCTTCTTCGTACTTTATTGATGATAAAAATACAGTTCCAGGAAAATGATGTTGTATTGTGCCCAGGTTTGAGACGTTTGAGGTGAACAGCTTTGAGCAGTTCTGCATCAATTACGCCAATGAGAAGCTCCAGCAGCAGTTTAACATGGTCAGCATTTTCACACATGCGTCAGCTGCTCCAGCATTCACGAAATGATCAGTCATGTCCAAGCACATCCCCACTCACAGAAGGCATTTCCCCTCCAGCACGTGTTCAAACTGGAGCAGGAGGAGTACATGAAGGAGCAGATACCATGGACGCTCATCGATTTCTACGACAACCAGCCCTGCATCAACCTGATCGAGGCCAAGATGGGCTTGCTAGATCTTCTAGACGAAGAATGCACTGTAAAAAAACATTATTGAACCACAATTGTTATATAATTATCGGGTTTTTTTTGTGATGAACTTCTCAAATTCCTTAATTTGATGCATCCAGATGCCAAAAGGTTCAGATGAATCGTGGGCGCAAAAGCTGTACAACACTCACCTAAAGAAAAGCTCTCACTTTGAGAAGCCGCGCATGTCTAACACAGCTTTCATCATACTGCACTTTGCAGACAAGGTACATGAAGAAAAATATAGCTATTATGTGTTATTATAGGAATTCCTAGGAGTCTGTCTCATTTTATCTCTCTCTATATCACTTTTAGGTTGAATACCAGTGTGATGGATTTCTGGAGAAAAATAAAGACACAGTCAATGAAGAACAAATTAATGTGCTGAAGGCTAGCAAGGTGTGTTTACCTCAACATAGCTCACTAAGACATTTTTTGGCACAGAAATTCAGCTTTTAGTGCTCCACAGGAACATGTTTCTGCTTGCGAAATGTTATTCAGTGACATGATTCAACATGACTTTGGAGAAGTATCGCCACCTGCTGTTCAGTTCATAAACACAGTTTTTGGATTCCTAGATCTGTGGTTCTCAACTGGAGGGTTGCAATCCAACATGGGTGTTAAATGCAAATAAGCCATTGAGAACCACTAATATAGAGTGTAACTGTCACAAGTAGCATACAAGTAAGGTGTTATGGAAATCGATCTCTGTTATAAAGGCTCTCTGGTTTCCTCCCAGTTCGCCTTGCTGGTCGATCTCTTCCAGGATGAGGAAACACCTGCAGCTCAGAGCACCACAGCAACATCTGGTCGAGCAAAGATTGGACGGTCCACTCAGTCTTTTAGGGAGCACAAGAAATCGGTTGGACTGCAGGTTAGAGTTGACCAACAAAGCCATGATCCATCACTGTTATTCATTAAGGCATCATTCTTATTAATTCACTTAGATATACAGTATATTACCCTTCTGAAGTTTGGGGTCAGGATGTTTTTTTTATTTTATTTTTTATATTTTTATTCAGCAAGGATTCATTAAATGGATAGTTCACCCAAATATTTAAATGTGTATAAATGTATTTGTTCTGCTGAATACAAAGGAAGATATTTTGAGTAATGTTGGTATACAAACAGTTGATGGGCACCATTGACTTCCATAGTATGAAAAAAAAAAAAAAAAAAAATATGGAAGTTGAGGACGACCAGCAACCTTTTGGATATCAACATTCTTTAAAATATTGTCCTTTTGTATTCAGCTGAACAAATAAATGTATACAGGTTTGGAACAATTTGAAGGTGTTTAAAGGTGCCCTAGAATGGTTTTTATTTTTATTGTATAATGTTTTCTGGGTTGCCCTTATAATGTTAGTATGTTTTTTAGATCAAAAATAGTCATAATTTAGAAATAAAAGGAATTTTTCCTAGCCTGATTTTTGCCCTGAGCCCAAACGCTCTGTTTGGAGGGGCGTGTCTGCTGTGTGTAACCGGCCTCTGCTGTGATTGGCTGACATGCTTGCATATGAAATAGCTACGTATTACATGTTAAACTCTCTCGAACACTTTTACTACAGATATTATACGTTTTTACTATTACAGCTATCGAGATTAACGAATCGTGAGATGTTTTTAAAGTATTTAGATCTATTCCCATCACATAAAATGTTGCCGTGATGAGCATTGAGCAAACAGATGACAGTGAGTTGATCGCGAGAATAAAGATCTTATCATTGCAACGCAGTTTCTGCACTCTCTCTAATGCTTTCACCAATGCAAACATGATGATGTAAATACAGTCTTGAACGATTTTGAGAGAAAGATTAACGTTACCTGTCTGAACTTGAACAATTACACATTCAGAAAGTGTTGCTTGGTAGCTCGATCGATCGAGGCCAGCTCTGTATTGGCCCAAGTTGAGGAAACAGTCTCATCCCGTCGTCTGTGAAATGTTTGGAAATTTCCAGAGAAAATAAAATTAACCCATTGTTTCTTCAGAGGCTCGGATGAAGGAACTAAATACCTTTGTGTTCATTTGTACATCCAAACACTGATCGACTGCCATGCTTCGGCTGCGCAGTTCCGCCTGTCATTGAACATGGGCTGGCATATGCACATTTTTGGAGTCGTACATATTAATGATCCCGACTATTGCGTCACAGTCGGTATTATGTGGAGATTCGCCTGTTTTTCAGGGGTGTTTTTCAAAACCGAGATTTAAGTAAGAAGGAGAAAACAATGGTGTTTGAGACTCACTGTATGTCATGTCCATGTACTGAACTCTTGTTATTTAACTATGCCAAAATAATTTCAATTTCACATTCTAGGGCACCTTTAAATCAATCAAAAGTGACAGTAAAACTTTTGTTCACACAGCATGTTCTTTTACACTTTTTATTCATCAAAGAGTCCCAAAAAATGTATCATGGCTTCCACAAAAAGAATGATTAAAATGATTTGTGAAGGATCATGTGACACTGAAGTGATGATGCTGAAAATTCAGCTTTGCAAATAAATACAGTTTTGGAGAGCATAAGTGATTTCTTTCAAAAACATAAAAATAGTAAAGACCCATAACTTTTGAAAGTATTGTTTGGTATTAAAAGTATTGTTGTAGTTCATTGTCTCATAAAATATGTCTTGTGTCTTTGTCATTTTCACCATTCATAAAGAACATGTATGGGAAAATTACTTCCAGAACCAAGTTCCATATTGGAACAAATATTATCCACCCATAGAAAATAAGTGTCATTTGCTTGATGTTTTCAGTTCCGGAACTCTCTGCACCTGCTCATGGACACGCTAAACGCCACCACCCCACACTACGTGCGCTGCATCAAGCCGAATGACCTTAAAGCCCCCTTCGTGTCAGTAAGATGAGTTCAGAGATAATCCGCCATTATGTAATACGGGTCATTATAGTTTCTTCTCTTTCTGTCTCTAGAATGGACCCTCATCGAGCCGTTCAGCAGCTCAGAGCGTGTGGAGTCCTCGAGACCATTCGTATCTCAGCCAAAGGCTTCCCTTCCAGGTGCTAACTCAATCTCTGACATGTCTTACTAGGGTGAACGGGATTTCACCAAGTACAACGTGTTCCTGGGTCCACATCTGTATGGATCCTGGAACAACATTCCAATCAACCAATCAGATTTGAGGGACAAGTTTACAGTCTGTCAAGTTTAGGCTTACAACCAGGGTTAGGTGCTTCTACATCAGTCAGAAGTTATGGTTAGGGTTAGGTTTAGGGATAGGGTTAGTGCTTAATTTTCAGACAGGAATGTTGTTCCAGGATCAACAAAACATGCTAATTTCAGGAGCATGTCTTACTTGGAAACTTGTATCCATTCTGCTTGGAATCTGATTTGTTGTGATTAACTCAAGGGAACCAATCAGAAGCACCAATCTTGAACGTTTTTGAAATGGTGAACTAATATAGCAAAATTGTAAATCAGTAAAAACCTATTGTGTTTAAGTTTAAAACTGCTTCAGATTTACACTAACTGTAATTCTACTAACCCAGCTTTAAATATTCGAATGCCTTAACTGATCTGTGTTTGTGTTAATACTTTGACTCCCTCTGGTCAGGTGGACTTATCAAGAGTTCTTCAGTCGCTATCGTGTTTTAATGAGGAAGAAAGATATCCTTTCAGACTGGAAGTTGACCTGCCAGAATGTCCTAGAACGGCTTGTGCAGGTATTACACTTGTCTTTGTAAACATAAGTAGCATTCTTAGTTCTTTCTCTATGCAAAGAGCATGTATCGTGTTAAAAAAAAAAGTAGGCTGGTTTAAGATGGTCTAAGCTGATCTCCCATCCAAACAGTGCCCAAAACCCACCTAAAACCAGGGAAAGGACAATCGTGACGCTGCTCAGACATCTACAAACCAGCATAGGTTGGTTTAAGATGTCTTTATTTTTAAACAGTCTAATGTTACTCCACTCCCTCTCTACAGAACAAAGATAAATACCAGTTCGGAAAAACAAAGATTTTCTTCCGAGCCGGACAGGTGGCTTACCTGGAAAAGCTGAGGGCGGACAAACTCCGTACGGCCTGCATCCACATCCAAAAAACCATCCGCTGCTGGCTGGCCCGCAAGAAATACCTGCGTATTCGCCAGGCGACCATTACCTTGCAGAGATACACGAGAGGACACCAGGCTCGATGGTGGGGGACGCTTGCAAATTTTGTAGATTTACTTTGGGATATGAGTCAAGTGTAAACGAAGACTATGTATTTATTACTGAAGACTTGTCTATCAGTTGCTGATTGGAGACTAAACCAACAGTGTGTGTGTTTTATCTGCCCTCGATTAGCCTGTGCAATAACCTGAGAAGGACACGGGCCGCAGTGATCTTTCAGAAGAACACACGCATGTGGGCGGCGAGACGACAGTATCTGCGACAGAAAACAGCGGCGGTTCTCATTCAGAGGTTACTGCGCGGATATACAGCCAGACTGGAGTACAAACGGGTACGAGGCCAATAACATTTTATAGAGGTGTAGCGTAGCAGAGAAAAGACTGGGCTGGTAATCAAAATGTGCAAGAGGGAAAAGAAAAACGCTTTCAGGAATTTGATAATTCTCATTCGTTGAAAGGTGTGAGGTCAGACTCAAAATAATTACAGGATATGATGTCATGCACCAGAGATTCTGTTTCAGAGTAAATAAATAATTGTATATTTGCAACATTTTACATTTCTCTACTGCAGTTTTCCTTCAACACTAATTTAATTGATGTGAAGCTGCCAAAATGAATTTGATTTCCAGCCAAGTCTGTTTTCTGTTGATCTAATATCTTTTTGTTTTACAAAAGTTGACATGGAATCTATTGACCTTATTTAAAACCAGCACCATTCTAGTACTGTCTCTCAATCAAGTTCGCCCAAGTTGAACTGGGGATGAAAACAAGTTTTATAGAGGTTTTTTTTTTATCTCGTTTTCTTGCACAGTTGGTGTTTGAGCACAAGGCTTTACTGATCCAGCGCTGGGTGCGTGGCTTCCTGGCCCGCTGGCGTTTCCGTCGTATCAAGCGTGCCGTGGTGTATCTGCAGTGTTGCGTGCGCAGGATGCTGGCCCGTCGAGAGCTCAAGAAACTCAAGATCGAGGCCAGATCAGTCGAGCACTTCAAGAAGCTCAATTTCGGCATGGAGAACAAGATCATGCAGCTGCAGAGGAAACTGGATGAGCAGGTGTCCTTCATCGTTGTTTTATTCTCAGGACGTTTGCACTGATATCTAAGGATGAATCCATGTTTGATTAATAATGTGTTTTCATGTGTCTTCAGCATAAGGAGAACCGAGAGCTTTCTGAGCGAATGAGTGGATTGGAGAGCCACAGTGCTGCTGATATAGAGAAGTTACACGTGCAGATCAAGACTCTTCAGGAGGTGGAAGAGGAGGCCCGTCAGCGTGGACACCTGGTGACATCATTACAGGACGAGCTGGAATTGGTCCGTCGGGAGCTGGAGAAGTACAAAGAGGTAAAAGGTGTTTTTGTTCTCAAAATTATTATTTATTTGGAAAAAATCTTAGATTTTTAATATTGTCATTTATCAGTCATGACACATAATAGGAATATATATACACTTCTGTAAAAAAAATTGGGGGTCACTATTCATTTCTTGAAAAAAAAGAAATAAAAGCTTAATTTTATTCATCAAGGCCACATTAAATTTGACGGTAAAGACATTTATAATGTTATGGATGAATTCTAGTTCAAATAAATGTCATGATTTCCCCAAAAACATTCATCAGCAAATATGGTAATTTTGTGGCATTACAGTGATGGTATCAGATGGTAATACCATGAGACTCTGATCTACCATGGTAATGAATGATTATCATGTTCATATACTGTTGTATTTTACAATGATAGCATGATGCATGTAAAAAAATATGGTAAAACAATATTACCATGGTACATAATGAAAGCTGAATTTCGAACACCACTTTTAAAGGTCAGAATAGGATGTTATATGTTGTAGTATGCATACTTAGCCATATATGATTTATGCAGATGGTCGTGGATCTCAATGAGAAGAACACACTGCTGAAGAGTGAGAAAGATGAGATGAACAGACTGATCCAGGAGCAGGAGCAGCAGATAAGAGGTACGTTCATATGTTTTTTTTCTTGATGGAGGAAAGCTCCAACTCTTAATTACTCTTCTATTTTAATCACTATAATATCATGTCTATAATATATGTGGGAGAAAATGAACAATTAGCATTTATATTCCTCTCAATCGCAGTTACTCTACAGAATAGGTTAGCAGATCCACTAATCACGGGTGGATTAATAAACAACTAATTTCTTCATTCCTTCTGATTTTATCTTGAACAGAAATTCCCGAGTCGACCCAACAGGAGTCCACTGAGCACCTGCAAGCCCAGCTGAACGAGGAGCGATTCCGTTACCAGAACCTTCTGACCGAACACCTGAAACTGGAGGAGCGCTACGCTGATCTGAGATCAGAAAAAGAGGCGGCTGGGGTAAGAAAAATATATTTCGTGCCACTTATACAAACATGAGATAACAATGGTGAACTTGAATAATGATATAGTTGGTAACATATAAACCGTTTTGTGTTCCTAATCTTTCTAAACAGGATCTCTCCAAACTGGGTCATTACAGAGCCGACTCTGGCTACAGCAGCAACCAATCAGAGAGCATCCACAGCTCTCTGCTCACGGGGTCAGAGGTCAGCTCTCTGGAAAGAGAGGTCAGTTTCAGTTCTCTTGGGTTCCTCTAGATTTCCTCTGTCATGACAGAATGTAATGGATGTGTTTGATGCGTCCAGGACGCTGTGCAGACGGCAGCTGATGTGTCTCTCCTGATGAAGCTGCAGAGGAGAGTCACTGAACTGGAGAAGGAGAACATGGACCTGCAGAGTGAGATGGACACCAAAGAAGAGCAGCTACAACTGGAGCGAACTAAAGTAATTTAGTGTTATATATTTCAGAATGGCCCAATTCATCTTAGTTTAAATCAACCAAAAATGTAATTCTGTCATCATGTGTCATGGTTTCAATGACACATGTGGAAACCATGATACAAACCAAGTTATGCATGCTCTTTCTCTGCATTTTTAAGGAACTGGAAGATTGTCAGAGAGTATTAGGGGCTGAGAGAGACTACGAGGCTCTGAAGGTACAAAAACACACTTTGGCTCACCAAATAAAGTCTTGGTTTCTCTTTCATGCATTCTGAGAAATATACAAGTGTGTGTGTGTTCTGGTCTTCTCAGCGTCAGGAGCTGGATTCTGACAATAAGAAGCTCAAGAAAGATTTGCAGGATCTCCGTCAGTCTCTCAGTAAGGGGAAGGGGTCAAAGGTGGCGTCCCCTGGAGGTCAGGCGTATAACGTGGTCCTCGAGCAGCTCAACTCCACCAATGAAGAGCTGGAGGTGCGAAAGGAGGAGGTGCTTATTCTGCGATCTCAGCTGGTCAATCAGGAGGCATTTAAACATAAGGTAGGGTGCATATTACGTTATTAAATATTATATTTCGCCGTCTCTTGTATATCGAAATATAAGACGGATAAATCTGGTTAGTAAATATTTTCTCTTTTCAGGAAACAGGAAGTGAAGGCGATTCCGGTGACTCAAGCAGGTAAATCAGCTTTTATTTTTCATGCATTTTTATTTATGGTGTCTATGTTCACACTGTAACATGCAGGATTCTTTATAATGGAAGTCACTCATGACTCTTTCGCTCTCAGATCCCCGACTTTGGACCTTCATGAGCTGAATGAGGATGGAGAGCTCTGGATGGCTTATGAGAGCCTGAAGGAAACTAACAGGTGAAATAAAATAGATTTAATATTCAAAGACTTAATCTTTCTCATACACACTAGCACACTACATGCTACACACCATCAAGAAAGTATTTTTCTATTGCTTTTCATATTGAAGAAACAAAGGGGCTAAATACCCCCATTAAGGAAAATTGTATAAACTCTGCATGACAATTAAAAACAATAATTTTTGTTAAATATTGATGGAAACATACTTTTTGTAAAAGGAAATGGTAAAATATTGTACTTTTTTTTTTTTTAGTGTATATCTTTTGAGTAATATTTAAATGCATCTTTCACTGCAGGATTCTGGCATCTCAGTTGCAGACACAGGGACAGTCCCACGAGGAGGAGACGGAGGGTTTGAGGGCGGAGCTTCAGCGGTTAAAGGCGGAGCTTGGCCAGCAGCAGCGGATGATGTCAGAGAGCTTGGAGCTTCCGCACGACGCTCGAGTACAAGCAAGCCTGCAGCACGAGATCAGTCGCCTCACGCAACAAAACATGGTGCGCATACACTCTCACTGACACACATACATGTATTACAACAGTTGATGATCATAATAAATATTCTTCTGTATTAAAATGATTTCTGTCAATTATAGGACCTCTTGGAGCAGACGGGAAAACAGGACAAAATGGTCCGCAAACTAAAGAAGCACCTGAAAATATATATGAAAAAGTTTGGGGAGCCTGAGGGTAAAGTTTTTTATTTTTTTATTTTGAATGCATAATATCAATACTATCCTTAAAGATTTGACTGATTAGGATGGGTTTTTTATCATCAGTTTTGTAGACCGATTTAGCCTACACATGAATTACTATTGGAGCAGCATTCCAGGAGGATTTTTATGTTTTTTATGTTTTTCAGGTGTTCATTTCGAGCAGTCCTCTCCAGAGAACGTGGTCGGCGAGAGCGGTCGCATGGTCAGTATCGTTCGAAAAGAGAGGGATTTCCAAGGCATGCTGGAGTACAGGAAAGAAGACGAGAACAAACTGTTCAAGATACTCATCACAGGTGATATGAACATCATAAACATGTAGAATATCAACACAGACACTAGAAAAAAATATATATATACATTTTCTTTTGCTTCATCAATGCAAAGATAAAAGGAAAGAACAAATGGACTTTGACTGTATTTTCTATTCCATTGGAAAGAGTTAGTGTTGGGTCCGAGTCCACCTTTTTCGAGTCCGAGTCAAGTCCAAGTCCTTAACAATCGAGTCCGAGTCCAAGTCCGAGTCCAAAGAGGGCTGAGTCGGACTTGAGTCCGAGTCCTTAACGTCCGAGTCGAGTCCGGCCGAGTCCACAAAGATTTAAATGATTTGAAATTGACCTGGTTTGAATGATTTGAAAAGATGTATCTCGCAATCATAGCCACTGCTAGTAAGGAGTCAAATATGAAGAAGATGCTGGAAAAGCAAAGAATGTGCAGGAGCTGGAGGATTTTTCCTCATGAACAACCATTACAAAAAAACAAAAAACAAAAAAACAAAAAAACACCAGTTGTGGATCATTCAGGTAATGACACACAATATAAAAATCAAGTAATTTGTCTTGTATTTTGTGTTTGTATTTTGTCTTGTGGACTAGGCTATAACCTGTTATGTGAAAAGGCTTTTTCAGTGCAGTACTAAATAGAAAATGTTTTTATGATCCTTTCTTATAAATAAATAAAAGTTACATTTTGGAGATTCTGAAAGGTGTAGCCTATGTAAACTAAAGTGTAAATGTAACAAAAATCATAAAACTATTAGACGCCAAAATGTTGCTATGGTTACTATGTCAATCATCGCAATTTCATGACTCACATGACTAAAATTTTACGGATTCACTCCCACATTTAAATGCATTAATCACTCTTTATAATTTACTGTGTGAACGTAACCACTGGTCCTCTAGAAGCACGAAAAACAAAACAGCGCTCCCTTTAAGCCATCACTTAGGCTACTTACCGCGCTCTGCACTCTCCCTAAAACTCTCGTCATAAACACTGAAGTTGTCCGCACTGCACAGTGAATCTCTCATTTATATCGCGTCTAGACTTTGTTGATTATGAGGGGATTTGCGAAAGGATAAAGCTTGTGCTGATTCTGAACATACATTTTGAGCGAATTCTCCGCATGTTGACTAAAACGCCTCTGATTTGCCACTGTGTTCATGCGCTTAATATACATGTCTGTGATTGGCTACAATGCTCAACGCGGAAACAGCACAAGTAGTTTCGTTTCGTTTTTGAATAATATTGTGTCCTCCAGTGCCCGGACTCGACTGGACTCGGACATTTTTCCGAGTCTAAAATGTCCGAGTCCGTGCCAAGTCCGAGTACAAATTCATCCAAGTGCGTGACAAGTCCGAGTTCGTTCAAAATTGGACTCGAGTCCGAGTTCGAGTACCCCAACTCTAGAAAGAGTCATTTTCAGTCTTGTTTGTCTACCAGAGCTCAAACCCCGAGGTGTGGCGGTGAACCTGATCCCAGGCCTGCCCGCTTACATTCTCTTCATGTGTCTGCGACACGCCGACTACGCCAACGATGACCAGCGGGTCTCCACCCTCCTGAACTCCTCCATCAACGCCATCAAGAGCGTACTGAAGGTGAGACTCTCACACACAGGAAATACAGGAATATTAATCCATGGAGATGACAGTGAAACATCTTTACATGAAAAAACATTGTCCAGATTGAACAAAACATCTGATATATGATACACTGAAACTTTTTAATAATAACTGACTGTTTTTACAGAAACGGGGAGAATTTGAGACTATTTCATTCTGGTTGGCAAACACCTGTCGCTTCTTACATTGTCTGAAGCAGTACAGCGGAGAAGAGGTAGGCATGACGTCTGGCTGTGTTTCATATCAGAGTGTGCTGTCTACTTAGAAAGCATTTTAGGCTTTAAGATTGTTTCAATAAGTCAGCAACAGCATTAATATATTTTTTGACCTCCAGAAGAAATGTATTGTTATTTAGTGAGAAATCATTTTTTTCTATTGTTTTGGTATAACCCCAGCAAACAAAAATATCCTGTATTCTGTGAACGTTTTACCAACGTTCCCATTAAGTTATGAAAACGTTATTTCTGAATGTTTCCTGTGCAGTTCAAAATGTGCAGTTTTTAAAAATGTTTTTTAAAAAAATAAGGGAACATTTCATTTTATAATTTGGCAGACTTTATGGGAATTTTACTTTTGACTGTAACGAGTAGTAAAAAAAATGTAATAAAAAAAAAACGAAAGCCTTTCAGATTTTTTTTTTTCCATGAACAATGTATTGTTAACACTCTATTGGAATTAACTATAGCTGTCAATTTGTGTGTGGCACAGTGTTGTTTCTTGTACATTTTAGTTTTTCACTTTTAGGATACAGCTTCTAATGCAAACACTATATAAATAGATAGAGCTATAAGTTTTGCTGCAAATATTAGGAGTAAAGGTTTGGAACCGTGCGTTCACATACATGTGAAATTCTTATATTCTTAATGATTCACTGCTATATGAATGCTGACCCTTATATTTTATGTCTTCCTGACTTTTTTTTTTAGGGCTACACAAAGCACAACACCCCTCGGCAAAACGAACAGTGTCTGTCGAACTTTGACCTGTCTGAGTATTGCCAGGTCCTGAGCGATCTAGCCATCCAGATCTACCAGCAGCTCATCAGGGTCATAGAAAACATCCTTCTCCCCATGATTGGTAACTGCATGCTCTGATCATAAAGATTTCAATATTTATTATACTTCCTCTTCTTGATCATTCCCTCTTTTCCTCATCCCAGCACCAGCCATGTTGGAGCAAGAGACCATTCAGGGAGTGATGGGTGTGAAGCCCACAGGAATGAGGAAGCGCACGTCCAGTTTCCCAGAGGACAGCTGTCACTCGCTGGAGTCCATTTTGAAACAGCTGGATGTTTTCTATTACACACTGCTCCAGCATGGCAACGACACCGAGCTGGTCCGACGGGTCATCAAACAGCAGTTCTACCTCATCTGCTGCGTCACACTGAACAACTTACTGCTTCGCAAGGACATGTGCTCCTGGAGTAAAGGCCTGCAGATCAGGTACTGGCTGGTGATGAAGTCGACTCCTCAACTCTTAATAGTCCTGGTGTCGTTGCTGTGTCTAAAAACGCTCACTCAAGCGTAGAGAGCTGTCGCAGAAACAACATCACAGTCATATAGTTTTATCCTACATGTAGCTTATTAAATATGCTTTACAATAGAATAATACGCCAGTTACATAATTATCTACCTACCTCCATGCCAGCTTTGTGGTTTCATCGGTTTAAATTAATTTGGTTTGCCACGGTATGCTAATTTGTGCTTGTAATAATTAAACTAATCAGAATATAAAAAAACTGCAAACAATCAACAAAAATAAACACATTTATACAGTACGTAAGTGTACATTATTGTATGTATTTAGAATAGTTATTATTTTTAGTAACTCTCCTGATCAAGCAGCTTTTTTGCGCTATTACAAAAGATGCGCTAACCCGTCCGTTTAGAAGAATTACATTAATTCCTTAAAGAATGCATTATCTTCTCTCTCAATTATTTAACTCTGAAATAATATTCGACCAAGGCTTTTTCTTGTGACTTTTCCCTCTTTAAAATTAGGTAGTATGCAACAACTAGGAAACGATTTAAGGTAATGTCATCTCTAAACTGGATTAATGTGGTCAGTCACGCTAAGAGTGTGTTGTTTTAATTGTGTCGGGGGAAAAAAGAATAATATACATTTAGAGTGTAACAATAACAGAAATCTTGTATTCTTATTCCGACCCTATTTTAACTTCAAGTTAATGGATCAAATGGAGTCGATTCTATCGAGTCCTACGGTGGGAATCGGAGTCGACTCCGAAAAACCCGGATCAAAAACCCCTTGTACTGACCACTAGAGGCCACTAGACCTTGTTCAGTCAAGTTTGGAAAAATGTTCGTAATCATTTTTAAAAATCTGATTTATACCATAGTATAATATATGAATATGTCTGTTTATAGTTTAGTTTGTGTATATAACTTTTATTTTGAAATGATGTAAGATTCAACAAACCATTCTTAGATCATGCTGGGATAACAAAATAAGAAGGTTTGTTTTGCATTGACTTCAAAAAAATTTTTACTTTTTAATTTAAACAATTATTCTGAAATGCTGTAATATCATTTAGTAGGTTTTCTATTAATTTAGCATTTCTTCGTTTTACTCTGTTTATAATTTTTATTGTAAAAATAGATTTTATATAAAAATTCAAAAATACAACTGCATTTTTCTGGTGTATTTATTTAATATGTCACACATTTAAAAATGTTAATGTATTATTTCCCCTTATATCAGGTATAATGTGTGTCAGCTGGAGGAGTGGTTGCTGGATAAAGATCTTCAGGGCAGTGGAGCTCGTGAGTCTCTGGAGCCTCTGATTCAGGCGGCTCAGCTTCTGCAGATCAAGAAGAAGAGCCAGGACGACGCAGACGCCATCTGCACCATGTGCACGGCTCTCACCACCCAACAGGTGTGTGTGTGTGTGTGTGTGTGTGTGTGAGAGTGAAAGGGCTGAATGGAAATGAAACCGTGAGTTTAGTTCTGATGTGCTGTGTCTGTTTCTCTCTGGGACAGATTGTGAAAATCCTCAGCTTGTACACACCAGTGAATGAGTTTGAGGAGAGAGTGTCTATATCATTCATAAAGTCTGTACAGGTGAGTCTTTTTATTTTATTTTATGTATTTTAAAGCAGATATTGTCCGATTTCTCATGGTTAAACACTTCTCCCTCCACTCCACAGAATTTATTAAAGGATCGTAAGGAGTCTTCTCAGTTACTGATGGACGCTAAGATAATTTTCTCAGTCACTTTCCCCTTCAACCCTTCATCTGTGGCCCTCGAGACCATCCAGATCCCCAGCAGCCTCAATCTGAGCTTCCTGACGCGAGTGTAAAACACACCCGTGATGTCATCACGGATCCTACGGGACAGATACTGAGAATCAATTTTGAAATAAAGCCTTGGATTGTATTTATTTGGTCACATTTTCTGGGATGATTGTTTACACTTTGTGTATTACTATAAAGGATTTCACTTAAGAGATGAATTTTAAACACATTTCACTGTATGTTCAAGATTATTGCATTGGGTTTTGGGGCTAAAGTGGTATTTGTAATGTTTAGGATATCAGATGTGTCTGTACCTTTACAGTGTTTGAATGAAATATTTCTGTAAAGCATATTAATAAGGCTTCTTGTACGATTGAAAATGGATAGGAACCTTTTTCTTGATCTATCTTAAATATTTTATATGCAGTAGTTTTTTTGTAAAAACTTAATCAGTATTGTCATTTGAAATATATTGAATATTATAAAAAGAGCTTTCATACAGTGTACATTGGTGATTTGCCATTTTACCATTTGCCAGCTACTTTCTTTAAAAAAAAAAGGATTTCTTTCATTAATTCATAGGAAAACCAGCTTTAAAAGAACATGAATACCTCCAGGACATGGTGTGTATGATAATTACGGTCTTGTATAGTGTCTTTTGTATGGTATACCATTTTTATACATGCTTTATGATAGACCACTAGTTATTGTAACCTCAAATATAAAAATGTTGGGGGTCTACTTGTTTGTATTTTGATGATCTAAATGATTGTTAAATAGGTATTAATATTAACACATAATATACACATAGTATTGCAAGAATCTTTAACAGTTTCGGTATCAGCACCCAATCCAATTACACGCAGAATGCCATCCTGTAATTACTGTAACAATTCTGAACTGTAAAAAGCCTTCACATGCGTGTAGAACTTACTTTGTAAGTACAATGAATAAACTCATAATTTTCGGAGCGCTACGACTTGTACCACCTGACCACTGCAGATGTAAGGTGTGTTCGACTTGAAGCAGCGCTGTGCAGAGCGATCCATATCAAAGTACCGTGAGAACGATTCGTTTTCAAAGCATACAGAGCTTTATGGAAATTACGACATGGTGTAAGCGCAGCCTCGCCAACATGATTGATTCTCCACAGTCAGCACAAAAATATGCTGCCATGTAAGTTTTCTTAATTTCATCCAATTCTGAGACTGTGAAACATGTATCATTCACAAGTAATTAAATTTTTTTGCATCCTTCACAAGTAATGTAATCCCAGATTGCATTTTTTTTTTTTTTATTTAACCAGGAATAGTCCCATTGAGTTACAGTAACTCTTCTCCCAGGGAGTCCTGGCCAAGATAGGCGGCCAAAAAGTTAAAAACATTAAAAAAGACAGGACAAAAAATGTACATACTACACAACAAATCTCTATACATAGACTATACATATACAAACAAGACATTTTGTTTAACTTAAGTAAATACAAACATATAATTTGAAGCATAGGCGTAATCCTATGGGGGGACAGGGGGACACGTCCCCCCCAATATTCAAAGAAGGACAATTTGTCCCCCCCAATATTTGATCATACTGTATGATTATGCGGGCGGTTGCAAATACGTCTTTCTTTCCAGCTCCGAAAATATAAAATCCCGGCCGGTCCATTTCCCAAATCCATTCGACTTGCCTTACACTATAGGCTACATTAACAAAACCTATTTCTCCTGAAATCCATGTCATGTTTTCCCTATAGTAGCTCTAGTAGCTCGTGCACCGTCAGTGAGTTAGGAAAAACCAAACAGAAGAAGAGTTAAGGAGCGCGAAATCTGACAGACATTTGGCACATATGAATGGTAAATATCCTTGGCTGACATAGCCTATCCCTTAGCGACCAGGTGAATTTCACTAGAATTTATTTTAGGAAAATATCTAAATCAGAGAATTCATAGGTTCGGGTAGGGATGCTCATTTCGGTTCATTTTCCCGACCGACAACCGCCGCTCGTTAATCGATTATTAACGGTTAACTGATAAGTTTTAATTGAATTGGCATTAAATAAAATTAAATTGACGGGTATCTGTGACCCATTGAAAACACAAACATTTTATTTGATTTAAATTTTTTTTATCAAAGGGTTTAATTTAACATGCAAAGTGCAAACAGCAGCATACAGAACAGATTCAGATAAAATTTTCACGGAGCATTTCTGACAGTGACAACAGAGAAAAACAGAATACAATAATATAAATAAAAAACATAAAATAAGACTACAGTAAATATATATATTTTATAGCTTAAATAATTAACAAATTACGATGTCAAAAAGAAAACACTGAATCAGTTTGCGTTCAAAAAACTGCATTTTTTTCTCTCCATCAGACTAAGTTTTTCCGTCAAATAAAATAGCAGCCCTACCACAATCCACAGCTTGTCTAGTTTTTATTTTAAAAAGTACCATTACAGTCTACATGCTGTTGGGTAGCCGTCTGGAGCGCAGAGAGAAAACACCCTCTCCGATGGCACAGATGTTCGGGAATACAGAGATAACGTCTCGCTATGGCAGCTTCGGGAAGCTGCTTCGCAAGTGATACTGCATTGTATGCTACTTGGACGACTGCTTTATTTTAATACCACGAAGCATATTTTGCAAGTAACTTTGTCGCCCTTTCTGTCGAAATGGTCCCACATTAGCCTAGCTAGACTACTTCTTTTCTCTCGCTTCATTTTGCTTGCTCAGGGAGAATATCTGTTGGTGCGTGTGATTGCGCATGTCGACGCGCTCAGTGAGTTAACAAATGTTTTTTTTTTTTTAACCATGAAGCAAAAAATAAAATAAAAAAATCTAAAATAAAAAAAAACGTTTAACTGTTGTTAATCAGTCAATTGTTTTACTTTCGGTTAACGGTTAAACGGTCAGTATGAGCATTCCTTCTGCGATTGGCGGGGAGATTTTTCATTTTCAACAGTTGATTTGGATGACTCAAAGTGCACCAGATTAATTAATTTATCTTTAAAATGTAAAAAAATTTCTCACAGAAATACTGTGGGAATCACTGGATATGATCTGTGAAAAATACAATTGTAATGATCTTATAAAAGGCTACATGATCAGAATTTTACCACCTCCGCCTCGTTTTGAGCCAGGAAAAACCCTGTGTGTTCTCATTGGGGGCTGAGCCTCCCTAAAATTAAAATCGCCCCTGGTGTCCCCCCCCAATGTTAAACTCCTTCCTACGCCCCTGATTTAAAGGGTACCTTATTAAGAACAATTACACCGTTCAGTCAAAGTTGACTTTAAAAGGTTTTTAAAAATATGAATAGATGGACTCATTGTGAAATATTGATTTTAAATATAGATTTGCCACTGTAGCTACATTAATCATTACATCAGAAATCACTGGTCACAGATCAGGCATTAGAATGAACAGGGTTACTTATACTACATGTTGTGGTGTTACTGTCGAGTCCATATCGTAAAAGCCAGGACCAAGTTTGCGGACTAATTTACCAAAGAATCCAGTTAAATGTACGAATACATAATATTCAACGGAGACATTCACATTGTTGAAAATAAATATCCACATTCCTAGCATTAGGATATTTTGGAAGGTAATGTTATTTTTTTAGTCCAGTGAGTGACCCTGTGCTCTTCTCTCTTCGTCATCGATCTCACTAACGCCAGTGGGCGGGGCCTAAATGTATCTTCTTCAGCAGAGGCGGTCTTTCACTACCTTATTACATCATAAAGGAGGCACATTACAGAACGAGTCGTTCACTGGGCTTGGTAACAATAAAAGCTGATTTTGGACTAACAAGGAAGTTTTCAGTTCTGAAACATTTTTTCATAATATGATGACCTCTTATATGTCAAAACCTCAAGGAAAATTGGATTTCTCAGTCCATGACCCCTTTAAGGTTAAAACAACTGCACATTCGTAATAGATTTATTAATATTTATAGTTAAATATTATGATGCCAATGTCATAAATGTCCACATTATAAAGACACAAAACACTTTCAAAAATTCAATCGTATTCATGTCTTCTTGGAATCTTCTTCATGCTTCTTTAATCTTCTTGGGAAAATTTTAGGGATTTTGGGCAAAGCAAGTGTTTGTCTGGTTCCTGAATGTTCCACAGACTCCAGGATGGATCTCAAAGATCCGAATCCTGAGCTGTGAGATGAGGCTTTAGAGCATGATGAGCTAAAAACTGAATCACTGTCTGCTCCTGATAGTGATCTGATTGAACCATAACCAGAACTTCCCACAGACCTTGTGTCCCATCGCTCATCCTCACTCACTGGGGGAAATACAATTAAATCAGTAAAACGTTTAAAAGTGTTACAGACTAAAATAATGGATAATGTAGGTTAAATATAAATATTTTCTCAACAAAACAGATATCTTGCTGTAATGATAAAAAAACATAAAAAAAGGTCACAGGAGACAAAAGTGAAGAACAAAAAAACAAATAAAAAAAAGACACTCACTATTTGGTGGTAGTAATTCCATGCTGGTATATCGGTTTATGGCCCCTGACTCGTAACTTGTGTGCGATGAATATCTGGAACGAAATGAACTGAAAACTGGTTCTGCTGCTGATCGTGATCTGAATGAACCAGAACCAGAACTTCCTACAGACCATGAATCAGATCCTTCAGCTCCACTCACTATAATAATGAAAGCAGAGAGCAGATCAGCAGAACATTAACATTAATGATTTCACAGACACTGGTTTCCTAATGAAGATAAACAGGGTTGAACCTTGTAAGTAACAGGGTGGAAAATGAGAGAAAATTAAGACGGTTTCCGCTAGAGGTGTTATTGAATGTTAGCGTTGGTCCTGAACACTATAAACTATTGAAAACTACATCTAAAGAGCTGTAGATCTGAATGTAGAACATTGAGGAAAAACATTTGAGTCTGTGTGTAGATTATATTGATACAATTTTATGATTACACTCACTAGTCTGTAATCTCATGTCTTCTCTCCATTTGTACAATCGTTCTTCTGCTTCCTTTCTACCATCCATTTCAAAATGGCGGCCGTTGTTTTGTGCCACTGTCTCCTCAATCTTCTCCAGCAGCTCCTTGATCTGAGTGCCGTCACTCCTGTTGAGATTGTTGAGAACATGAAACCTGTTCCCACATTTGTCCAGCAGCCGCTGGAGATCCTGTCCTTCACTCTCAATGTACTGCTCTATAGATGTGTCTGACAGAGAGTCTCCATAAGTGAACAGCACTATAGTGTGACTCCAGACTCTCTCACTGAGAAGATCCAGATGACCCTGCAATGCTTTTCTCTTTTTTTCTTTAAATCTAGTGTCCACAGGTATGATCAGTAGTACAGCGTGTGGTCCTGGAGGACACAGAGACACACTGAGCACAATCTGCTGTTTCAGTATCTCAGGACTCTCCTCTACAGTGTAATTACTCCACCATCCTGGAGCTTCAATGACAGTGATGTGTCGGTCTGCTACTTCTCCATGTCTCCTCACACACTGAGCATTTCTCTTCAAGTCAAACTCCTCTCTGCCCAGGATGGTGTTTCCTGATGAACTCTTACCAGCTGCTTTATACCCCATCAACACAATCCTCAGCTCTGAGAGATGTTGAGCGTCGCCTGCAACAAACAGAGAACAAAAAACACTTATCCTGTTTGTGCTTTCTGAACAATTAACAAGAAAGCTGTACTAAAAATATGCTACTCATAATAATACGAATGCCACATTAATGGACTTAAGTTAATCATCACCCATGGTTAACTCAATTATGAAAAAATTAGAATCGTTTAATTTTCTAAATCAGGAGAAAACAAAAACACAGATTACATAAAACTCAGGGCTAAATCGCAATTTGTCGCAAAAATAACATGTTTTCAGTATTTATATATCCTTAATTATATATGCAACATGTAAAACCGCAGAACTAAATTCAAATTAAGGCACGACAGTCCAGGTGAGGGTAAAAATATAACTAATAGATATCACTATACTTCCTCAGATGATTGATTACATTAAGAATTGCAAAAATAAATTTGTATTACAAATTCTTTGAAATGATGTGTTAAATTATGCAAATTGGGTATCTAATTAAATACACACTCATTTGCATACATTTGTAGAACAAAAATTGGAACAAGTCTAAAGTGACAAGAACAGATCCAAAATCTTATTTGTATTGACCAATATGAAAACAGTAAAAGTGTCTCACGAAAACTGTAAACATGTTGACACTTTTTCTTTCATAAAAAAAGCATCTATTACCAGTGTAAATGTCCATTTTACATGACATATTTTTGCCTCAGTTGGAGCTCCAAATTAAATTGACGGGACTCACTTCCTGGAGCTTCAGAACAGCAACTAATATGAGGCATTTCTATGGGTGTAAAGCTGATGTTTAAGGTTATATTCAAGACATGCTGTTTGCAGATGTTTATTGTTTCTTTTTGTATTGTTTTCTATGGACTAAAGGGATTTCTGTTTTCCAAAGCACACTTTATGAAGAACGGGATTGTTTAAGAAATAAAAGTGCTTATTTCCTTTAGTAAAAGGTTTTATGGGCCGTCACTGTGAACTGCTTTGAACACATCTATTGGGAATGCCTCTACAAGCGGTTAATGACAAGAAGTTTCATGTTATTAATGATGTGACTGTTACATTTTCATGATTTACTTCATATACTCAGTGTGAATATCTGCACTATAAAGTATGTGGACTCACTCATCTGTGATCTGATGTTTTCTCTCTGTTTTTTCATCCTCTTCATTCGTTCTTCTGCTCTCTCTTCCTGTGCTCTTCTTCTCTCTTCCACCTCCTGTAAAATCTTTCTGTCTATTTCAAAATGGCGGCCGTTGTTTTGTGCCACTGTCTCCTCAATCTTCTCCAGCAGCTCCTTGATCTGAGTGCCGTCACTCCTGTTGAGATTGTTGAGAACATGAAACCTGTTCCCACATTTGTCCAGCAGCCGCTGGAGATCCTGTCCTTCACTCTCAATGTGCTGCTCTATAGATGTGTCTGACAGAGAGTCTCCACGAGTGAACAGCACTATAGTGTGACTCCAGACTCTCTCACTGAGAAGATCCAGATGACCCTGCATTGCTTTTCTCTCAGTCTCTTTTAATCCATCACCTACAGGTATGATCAGTAGTACAGCGTGTGGTCCTGGAGGACACAGAGACACACTGAGCACAATCTGCTGTTTCAGTATCTCAGGACTCTCCTCTACAGTGTAATTCCTCCACCATCCTGGAGCTTCAATGACAGTGATGTGTCGGTCTGCTACTTCTCCATGTCTCCTCACACACTGAGCATTTCTCTTCAAGTCAAACTCCTCTCTGCCCAGGATGGTGTTTCCTGATGAACTCTTACCAGCAGCTCTATTACCCATCAACACAATCCTCAGCTCTGAGAGATGTTGAGCGTCGCCTGAAAAAAATGGAGAACAAAACACACTTCTTAAGGCGAGTGACATCTTAAATCTTCTTAAGTAATCTCTCTTAGTGCAAAGGGGTTCTTGAAATAAAGTTTACTGTATCTGTATGAGTGTCAAACTACATATTATTGATTAAAAATGACACATAAGTGTATCTCACATTAATTAAACTCTTAAATCAAGAGTTGCACAAAAGTTATTGATGGACAATAATTATGAATTATGGAGAAAAGAAAATTGTGTGTGTTCTGTTATCTGTTGTGTTTTGTGTGCAGATCATTGAAACTAAGCAGAGTGAAGGAAAACAAATTTATTAAAGGTTTAATTTAGATTTCCAATACTGTAGAATATAAACTGAGGAAGTTTATTAGTGTGAATGTCAGCTAGCAGAGCCTGAGCAGATTCTTAAATCAACACTGAGACTATCACTTGTTGTTTCTTCATGTCTCAGCATGTGAAGTGACCTGCTGAGAGGGTCTTCCCCCCTCGCCTGTTTCAGTGCTGGAAGCTCTGCTCCATCCTGTTCTCCTGGCTCAGGACATTTACATGTTTTGTTTTGATGTATCCCCCCCCTCGAGGAAAACTCCTCCCCTCCGTAAAAGAATATATAAACTACAAATGTATTATGTTTTAGTTAGACGAGTTTGAGATGCCTACAGCGACGAAATAAAGTAATATAATAATAATAATAATTCATTACATTTATATAGCGCTTTTCTAGACACTCAAAGCGCTTTACATAGATGGGGGGAATCTCCTCAACCACCACCAATGTGCAGCATCCACCTGGATGTTGCGACGGCAGCCATAGTGCGCCAGTACGCCCACCACACACCAGCTTACTGGTGGTGAGGAGACAGAGTGATGAAGCCAATTAGTATATATATATATATATATAGGGGTGATTAGGAGGCCATGATAGACAGAGGCCACTAGGGGCAAATTTGGCCAGGATGCCGGGGTTACACCCCTACTCTTTCGAAAGACATCCTGGGATTTTTAATGACCACAGAGAGTCAGGGCCTCGGTTTAACGTCTCATCCGAAGGACGGTGCTCTTTAACAGTATAGTGTCCCAATCACTATACTGGGGCGTTAGGACCCACACAGACCACAGGGTGAGCACCCCCTGGTGGCCTCACTAACACCTCTTCCAGCAGCAACCTGGTTTTCTCATGAGGTCTCCCATCCAGGTACTAACCAGGCTCAGCCCTGCTTAGCTTCAGTGGGCAACCAGTCTTGGGCTACAGGGTGATATGGCTGCTGGCCATAAGTTCTCCAGCTTGAAAAGATGCCTCACCGTCTCCTGGTCTTTGCTTCTGAGCTTCTAACTTTTTCTACAAGGAAAAAGTTCACTACAAGAGTAAGCAAGACTAAAATTACAAATAGCTTCAGAATAATGTTTTCATAAAGTATATTCTTTAAAAATAATTAAACTGGCCTCTAAACCAGTGAATAAGTCTCTCTCTCTTGTGTGTGTTCACACCTGAGAAAGCGTTATCAGTGCACTGGTGGATATTAGTACCAGCAAATACATTACTATTACATTTACATTCATTTACTAGATGGAAAGAAAACTAAAAACAATTTGTGACTGATTATTTTTATGAAAGACTTTATGAAAAAAAAACAGCCTAAAGGGGCATAAACAGATCCAAAATCTTATTGACCAATATGAAAACAGTAAAAGTCTCGCAAAAACTGTAAACATGTTAACATTTGTTGTTTCATAAAAATAGCTTCTATCACGAGTGAAAATTTTACATGACATATTATTGCCTAAGTTGGAGCTTCAAATGAAATATAGTTATACCAGCAGTCGAGTAGGTTTTACTTGTAATGTACACTCACCGGCCACTTTATTAGGTACCCCATGCTAGTAACGGGTTGGACCCCCTTTTGCCTTCAGAACTGCCTCAATTCTTCGTGGCATAGATTCAACAAGGTGCTGGAAGCATTCCTCAGGGAGTTTGGTCCATATTGACATGATGGCATCACACAGTTGCCGCAGATTTGTCGGCTGCACATCCATGATGCGAATCTCCCGTTCCACCACATCCCAAAGATGCTCTATTGGATTGAGATCTGGTGACTGTGGAGGCCATTTGAGTACAGCGAACTCATTGTCATGTTCAAGAAACCAGTCTGAGATGATTCCAGCTTTATGACATGGCGCATTATCCTGCTGAAAGTAGCCATCAGAAGTTGGGTACATTGTGGTCATAAAGGGATGGACATGGTCAGCAACAATACTCAGGTAGGCTGTGGCGTTGCAACGATGCTCAATTGGTACCAAGGGGCCCAAAGAGTGCCAAGAAAATATTCCCCACACCATGACACCACCACCACCAGCCTGAACCGTTGATACAAGGCAGGATGGATCCATGCTTTCATGTTGTAGACGCCAAATTCTGACCCTACCATCCGAATGTCACAGCAGAAATCGAGACTCATCAGACCAGGCAACGTTTTTCCAATCTTCTATTGTCCAATTTCGATGAGCTTGTGCAAATTGTAGCCTCAGTTTCCTGTTCTTAGCTGAAAGGAGTGGCACCCGGTGTGGTCTTCTGCTGCTGTAGCCCATCTGCCTCAAAGTTCGACGTACTGTGCGTTCAGAGATGCTCTTCTGCCCACCTTGGTTGTAACGGGTGGTTATTTGAGTCACTGTTGCCCTTCTATCAGCTCGAACCAGTCTGGCCATTCTCCTCTGACCTCTGGCATCAACAAGGCATTTCCGCCCACAGAACTGCCGCTCACTGGATGTTTTTTCTTTTTCGGACCATTCTCTGTAAACCCTAGAGATGGTTGTGCGTGAAAATCCCAGTAGATTAGCAGTTTCTGAAATACTCAGACCAGCCCTTCTGGCACCAACAATCATGCCACGTTCAAAGTCACTCAAATCACCTTTCTTCCCCATACTGATGCTCGGTTTGAACTGCAGGAGATTGTCTTGACCATGTCTACATGCCTAAATGCACTGAGTTGCCGCCATGTGATTGGCTGCTTAGAAATTAAGTGTTAAGGAGCAGTTGGACAGGTGTACCTAATAAAGTGGCCGGTGAGTGTACATTCAAAGCGTGTTTGACGGTGCTTCAGAACCGCAACAAACATGAGGCATGTCTATAGTAAAGCTGATGTTTAAGGTTATATTCAAGACAAGCTGTTTGCTGTTGTTGTTTTTGTGTTGTTTTTTATTTTGGATTTCCGTTTTCAAAAGCACACCCTATGAAGAATGGGATTGTTTAAGAAATAAAAGTGCTTATTTCCTTTAGTAAAAGGTTTTATGGGCCGTCACTGTGAACTGCTTTGAACACATCTATTGGGAATGCCTCTACAAGCGGTTAATGACAAGAAGTTTCATGTTATTAATGATGTGACTGTTACATTTTCATGATTTACTTCATATACTCAGTGTGAATATCTGCACTATAAAGTATGTGGACTCACTCATCTGTGATCTGATGTTTTCTCTCTGTTTTTTCATCCTCTTCATTCGTTCTTCTGCTCTCTCTTCCTGTGCTCTTCTTCTCTCTTCCACCTCCTGTAAAATATTTCGGTCTATTTCAAAATGGCGGCCGTTGTTTTGTGCCACTGTCTCCTCAATCTTCTCCAGCAGCTCCTTGATCTGAGTGCCGTCTCTCCTGTTGAGATTGTTGAGAACATGAAACCTGTTCCCACATTTGTCCACCAGCCGCTGGAGATCCTGTCCTTCACTCTCAATGTGCTGCTCTATAGATGTGTCTGACAGAGAGTCTCCATAAGTGAACAGCACTATAGTGTGACTCCAGACTCTCTCACTGAGAAGATCCAGATGACCCTGCATGGCTTTTCTCTGAGTCTCTTTAAATATATCACCCACACGTATGATCAGTAGTACAGCGTGTGGTCCTGGAGGACACAGAGACACACTGAGCACAATCTGCTGTTTCAGTATCTCAGGACTCTCCTCTACAGTGTAATTCCTCCACCATCCTGGAGCTTCAATGACAGTGATGTGTCGGTCTGCTACTTCTCCATGTCTCCTCACACACTGAGCAGAACTCTTCAAGTCAAACTCCTCTCTGCCCAGGATGGTGTTTCCTGATGAACTCTTACCAGCTCCTTTATACCCCATCAACACAATCCTCAGCTCTGAGAGATGTTGAGTGTCACCTGAAAACAAATGGAGAACAAAACACTTCTTAAGGCAAGTGACATCTTAAATCTTCTTAAGTAATCTCTCTTAGTGAAAAAGGGGTTCTTGAAATAAAGTTTACTGTATCTCTGTATGAGTGTCAAACTACATATTATTGATTAAAAACAACACATAAGTGTATCTCACATTAATTAAACTCTTAAATCAGAGTTGCACAAAAGTTATTGATTGACAATAATTGTGAATTATAGAAAAGAAAATAGCTTAATTTCAATGATCTGCACACATACCATAATAGATCACAGAACACATAGATTAAGCAAGACTAAATAATGTGCTAGCTTCCAGCTTCAGAATAATGTTTTCAGATATTCTTTAAAAAATAATTAAATTGGCCCTCCAGTGAAGTCTCTCTCTCTTTTGTGTGTTCACACCTGAGAAAGCGTTATCAGTGCACTGGTGGCCTTTAGCACCAGAAAATACATGTATTACATTTACATTACAGGGCTCGCAAAATCCCGGGGCTATTGTGTTTTCCAGTCGGGCTACCAAAATGCATAACCGGCCTGCCCGACGGGCTCTCTGAAATAGTGTTCGCTTCAGTCTTGTTGTAATCAGATTCAGCGCGTTGTTCATCTTCAATCCGCACCACCGCCGAGCAGAGAGCACATCAGAAACAGAGGACAGGGTGTGTGTGTGTGTGTGTGTGTTCATCTGAGCCTCAATGGTCTGTCACTGCTCGTCAATTGCAGAATTTGAGATGACCAATCAAATCAAAGTAGGTTGCGCGAGCTGAGAGAGCCCCAGCCGCGCGCGCGCTCTCACCGTCTTCAAACAACACGAGCGCTGTTTTTAGATCTCAGAAGGGTGCTCGCGAGCGCCCCCTCTGCGGTCGATTTGCGCCCTTGATGCGCACTTTTGCCGAGCCCGCGCTGATGCGGACTCCACAGCAGACTTCTTCCCGACATTCAAAGCGGCGTTACGTCGCGAAAGTGCGGACTCAGAGGAAGACCGCGAGTGCCTAGGGTTCCATTTGGGACAGGGCCGAAGTGTGCCATTTGGGATTCCCTCGCTCTCGCGGATATTAATCAACATCAATTGACGCGATGGTAAAAAAACTTTGCCTTACCTTCTCTAAAAAGCGAAGGATGCGATGCAGGGCCGTCTTGGTGCTCATTCTGTATAACGTTACCGTTGTTTAACCAGCAACATATTTGCGATGTCATTAAGCCATTTGATAGATGCACCCAGTACCGCGGAACAAGTCTCCGGGTGAGTAGCCGGCCAGAGAAGACGCGCTCCGTAGTCAGCACTTGGTCGGTTAATTTTAGCATTTTCTAAGTTAGGCTAATAATAAATGAACACACATACAAAAATGTCTTTCAGTTTCATCCTGTAACTTAGCGTCCTGGAGAATATTTCTGTTCGTCCTAAACACATTTTCTATCGTCCCCAGGACGCCGTTAGTCTCGAGCCCTAAACTAATGACAAAAATAATCAGGCAAGCGAATATAGTTTTGTCTAATTTCGCCATTTTGAACTGAAAATAAGCCTATGCAATGTGACTCATGTAATGTAATAATTAGTTTACTGTCATTGTGAGGGGATAAGAAACATTAACAAAGCCGTTTTCATCATGTTAGCCACAAGATTAATAATGAATTGAGAATTAATATAGTACAATATGTAGCCTTAAGTAAATTAAAAAAGTTCAGCTTTAGGAGGGGAAGGCAAGATGAGGAGACTGAGAGAAAAAGAAAGGGTATGGATAAGAAGTGAGAGCAGGTTATGACAAACAATCTACTGCCCGCTGACATGGTTTTAACTTTTAAGACTATT
The DNA here is from genome assembly GCA_031834385.1 of Semotilus atromaculatus. Lineage (NCBI taxonomy): Eukaryota > Metazoa > Chordata > Actinopteri > Cypriniformes > Leuciscidae > Semotilus > Semotilus atromaculatus. The sequence continues at coordinate 17,402,985 of JAULUF010000027.1, forward strand.
TCTTATCCCTTTTTTGGCCTTCAAATGTCTTGAAATGCACATATCAGAGAAATAAAAAATGTGAACCCCCTACCAACCTCAAATTTAGGACCTCAGTGATTATAAAGCCGTCTATGGCCCTGTATTAGGAATAAGATCAATAATGAATGTGTACTGTGAATGAATTTAATAAACCTATTTAGGCTACCTAGCTTTCCTAGTAGCTTTCAGTAAATGAACTCGTCTGAGAAAGCTCAGCTTTAGGAGTGGAAGAGACAGTGCAAGAGAAAAACAAAGAGAAAAAGTGTGATGGAGATGAGGAGAGGTAAATAATCAGCTGCGTGACATGGTTTTAAAGCTGTTGTTATCCAATTTTTGTTGGCCTTCAAAACATCTCATAACACATAGCCTATGTAGATCAGAGAAATCAAAAATGTCTCGGAGGAGCCCACAAACCCCCCCCAAACTAGCCTACCTCACATTCGGGACCACAGTGATGAATGATAAAACCCTGCCATGTTAATGAAACTAGTTAATAGTGAGCATTAGACCCTAAACTAAAGTGTTACCTTTTTATTTATTTGTATATCATACCCTCATTGGGGGCTGATCCACCGACAGACTGATTCATGTTCATACTGGTCACACATTTCAGTTCAGGTAGTACCAGTTGCATATTTGTATTGATGATTCTAATTTGATTATTTTATATCCAATTTTTGATATTTGTGTTTTGAAAAAGGTTTTGATTCATGTTTTGACTCCTAACCAATTTTCTACATAAAAAATTGTCTTTTTATTTGGGCTTGTAAAATTCATTTCGGGCTACCAAAATCTGAAGAGTGCCTGCCCAACCAGCAATTTTGAGATTTTGCGAGCCCTGCATTACTTTAGTCTACTAGATGGAAAGAAAGCCAAAAAACACAATTTGTAGCTTTAACTGCCTATAATTATTAAAGACTTCATGAGAAAAAAAAAACGAGTCGAAAGTGGCATAAACAGATCCAAAATCGTATCTGTAGACCAATATGAAAGTGAAAGCAGTAAAAGTGTCTCACACAAACTGTAAACAATTAAGTTGACATTTTTTCTTTCATAAAAATTGCTTATTTTACGAGTTAAATGCTTACCGATGTCCATTCTACTTGACATATTTTAATTTTTTGCCTTAGTACTATGAGCTAATAAATATAGTTCCACCAGCAGCAGTCTAGTAGTTTTACTTGAAAAGTACTTTCACGGTGTGTTTGACGCTTCCTGTTCCTGGTGCTTCAGAACCGCAAAAACACGAGGCGTGTCCAAGGGCGAAGTTTTGGTTTGAACATTGGAAATGAAGTGTGAACCGTTAGCGGCGTCCCGGGACATATGCTACCTCGTGAGATTTATTTTCTTGTTTATTTTTATAAATGGTGTTTTGTGGTATCATGCACATGCAACATTTACTGATAACACAAATGAATAGCCTAGTTAACAATTACTTGTTTAGGCTACATAGGATAGGTATAGCGTATAGGCCTGCATGTATTTTATATAATTTAAGCATCTGAAAACCTTATTAGTTTGACATACTTGTACTTAAAGTACTTTACTTAAAATTTCTTATTCTAAAATTTTTAATTTCCTGTCATCTTTTGGAATATCTGAAAGCCAGGTTTTCCTAACATCTGTCATTATTAGAACACATTTTACACATGAGGAAAACCAGTTAGTCAATCATTCAAAGTGGTCCAGATTTTAAAGCTCTTACTTGGCCTTATGAAAAAGTAACAGTTCTTGTAATCGTTTAACAGAATTTGTTACAAGGTTATAATTACAGACCATTTATGGCTCCTCATATACCATGCTAAGGCCAATGTTAACCTCTTTCTTTCTTTTTACTCTATAGCATTTGTTATGAAAACTAACATCGCCACATAGGAGAGAAACTATAGCTACAACAAGTGAAAATAGTTTCCCTTAACAGATAATCCTATTATAAATTCTACAACAAGTTAGTCAAATTTTACCACAATAAATACAATAGAACTTGATAAATTCTAGTAAAGGTGGTCATAAGTAGTTTAACAAGCTTTCTAATTTATGTTGCTATTGCAGAATGATGTTTTCTACTCTTTTCATCAGTTTTTTTTAGTTTTTGCCTGTTTTAGATCACGTTTGACTTTCTCCATAGCATTATAAAGTGGTAAATACGATTTATTGTACAATAACTAAGCCCCTGCCACGTCTCTATAGGTGTAAAGCTGATGTTTAAGGTTATATTCAAGGCAAGCTGTTTGCTGTTGTTTCAATTGACAGTAACTTATTTTTAAAGATTAAATCAAAGTTAAGATGACTTGATAAGGTAACCCTAAACCCCAAACCCACTCTTAACACAATCATAATGAAAAGACATCATGAAAAAGAAACTTCACAGCAGGAAGGGTGCAAAAATTATTTAATCTTCATCGGAGTACTTTTTTTTAAATGGTAAAAAAAAAAAACTAGTAAAAGTTGCAAAGGTGAAAGGTCTGAGCACACACAGCACAGTAAGGTCCTGAATAATTTTTTATTTTATTTTATATATTTATATAAAATTGTGGAAAAAAAAAGAATATATATATATATATATATATATATATATATTCACATTTAGTACAGAACCTAAATGTCTATGCATTTTTCAAATTTGATACATAAAAAAAAATTTTTATTCATAATTCTTTAGGATTCTTTTATAAGTGTTAAAAATACATATATTGTTCCATTAACAGAAATAATATCAGTTTAGTTGTGAAGGCACTCATATTTTTGTCATCTGCTGTTGTTCAGGATGTTCAGAGCTCTTCTGAATGACTGTGATCCCGTCCATATCCAGCTCCACTGAATGAACACTGAAGGAACCAATGGCCTGTCAAAACAACAGCAGGACCAACACTATTAAAAAATACATTTTACTTTCACCATTTCTGTTTTTCTGTTTTTACGTAGGTCTTTCAGCAACCAGTTTTTAAATTGCATATATATTTAAAGCTGCCGTCGGCAACTTTTTTTTGATCATATTCAGCGACAGAACAACATAAAGTGGTTCCCGAGCTTCTAACTCCACCTGGAGTGTGTTATTTGTTTTGCAAAAATCCACCGCTCCCGGTTCATTGTGTCCAATCAGCGCAGGGGGGTGTGAGAAATGACTGTCAATCACAAGTTGTGCACGCACACGTCAATCACATGCGTGTGCCTGAAGTTCGAGCAGTAGCGAAGAGTGATGGCGCACTGACGAGCACGAACTCGGTGGGAGGGTATTCGTTGATAGTGGGGAGGGGCATGAGAGTTGTAAACATTCAAAATTTTCCTAAGTCGACTCAATCAGCCAGAGTTGCCGACGGCAGCTTTACTCATTCTGAGAGAAGTGCTTCTACATATATCAGTTTAGAAAGGATTAAAAACAACCATTCTGCTTCACATGTTCTCATTCAGTAGCGGTTGAACCAGTTTCTCTGACTCTCACCTGTATGTTTGTGAGAATCTCTGTCACTGGTTCTTTCTGCTGAGGCTCACGGGTGAGTAAGAACAGGAATCCTCCTCCTCCTGCTCCTGCCAGACTCTGTCCTAAACTCAGCGGCTGAAGAGCGTTCATCATGGATCTCACTGCCGCCGGCTCACAGCCTGGAGCCATCAGCTTCTTCTGCTGCCAGTATGTGTCCATACACTTCCCCAACCTGAGGAGAGATCCTGAGAGAAAGAGGTCAAAGAGTCCATCTGAAACTGGTTTGTGTGTGTGTGTGTGTGTGTGTCTCACCCTCTCTGCAGGCTTTAGCACACTCCTCTGCATTGGTCACCAGCTGCTCTGCGTTCTGTACGATGGAGGGTAGACGCGCATACCAGCTCCGCACCACGTCCTGCACACACACACACACATACAGTGACACACAACACAGTGTTCATGAAGTCTGACCGTCACCATCAGCCGTCGTACCTGCAACAGGTTCCGTGCTAAACGCGTCTTTCCAGTGTAAACCAGAAGAAGATGCTGCTGCAGGACCGACTGGAAGTGTTGAGGAAGAGAGAGCTGTTCTACTTCCACTCTCAGCGGTAACTGAGCTGCAGATCGAGCCAGCTTCACTCCTCCAAACAGCCCGCCAACCTGATCCTGCCATCCACCACCTAAAACAGCAGCAAATATACTATACCTTCAAATTCAGTGTGTTAAAAAATATAAACTCCTGCCTGATCGAGCTTCACAGCTCAGTGAAATCCTATATTACACTAGAAAGGAAGTGATGCATCCCGTTATGAGAATAAAAGCGTCTCTCGTACCGGTGGTGAGGATCTGCTCCAGGTAAAGAACATCATGAATGAGAGAGTTTGTGTCGAAGCTTCGTCCCGTACATCTGTAAACCGCTGCAAGAGCTGCCCCTGCCAGAATACTGCTGGTGCCTACAAACACACATATTTAGTTATTGCTTCTGATCTTTCTTATGCACATTTTTCCCCATTTGTACAAAATATATTTTATGTGTTTATGCCAAAACAAGCATTATTGCACATTTAAACTGAAGTGTTTCAATCAAGTAAAGTAATTCCCACTTACCGAGACCAGAACCATGTGGCAGTGAAGACCAGCTGTGGATCTCCAGTCCGCCTCCCCAGCGCTGCAACAACTGCTCTTTCAGAGAGACCGGAGACGATACACTCACCAGCTCACTGCACACACACACGGCTTTCAGCAGGGCACCTAAAATACAAGCTTTAGTGAGCATTTACAAAATATTTACAGATATTTCTGCATTTATATTAATGTGTTATATCATATATCAGAAGTGTAGACATCACAGTATATGATGGCTCGTTCTCTGACCTGGAGCGTGAGGTTGGCAATAGTCCTCCAGGTCAGTAAGATCCTCACAGAGTGTTTCTGTGGAGAAGCTGCAGGACGGGTCACCGCTGGCGCTGACCAACAGCAGATGAGGCTTTGGAACGCGTCGAACTCGAGCTCCAATCGGACGTTTTCCATCCACTTTGACGGCCACATTGACCACCAGTCCACCGTGTTCAAACGCAATAGGAGGAGTGTCACTCCAGCCGCCTGGTGACGTTTTCAAAAAAGTGTGAAAGACACTATGAAATCTGAATTGTTTTGAGTTAAAGCTTTGTTTTGATACGTTTGACAGGAAGAATTTACTTAATTGCATTTCTAAGAAATTTAACACAGGTAATGCATTGTGGAAAATTAAGTATTCTAGCGCAGAAAGATTTTTCTAATTAAATACAATGAAATATATAAACTAAATACATCACTACTTTTCAAAAGTTTGGGGTTGGTAAGCAAGGAGACTTTTTCAAAAACATAAATATTACCAAGTCTACATGTATTTGATTAAAACTACAGTAAAATAATACTGTAAAATATTATCAATTAAAAAAAAATCCTATTTTAATGCATTTTAAAATGTAATTTATTCCTGTGATCAAAGCAGAATTTTCAGCATCATTACTCCAGTCTTCAGTGTCACATGATCCTTCAGAAATCTTTCTAATATGCTGATTTGCTTCTCAAGAAACATTTCTTATCATTATTAGTTGAAAAGAATTTGAGCTACTTAATATTTTTGTGAAAACCTTGATATATTTTAAGGATTCTGAATAGAAAGTTCAAAACAACAGCATTTATTTGACATTAAATAGTATGTAAAAAATAAAATAAAAAAAAACTACTGCCCCAAACTTTTGAACATTATTGTATCTATCAATAGTCCTATCTATAGTTCAAAATATTTTTTAAACTGTTTTTCAAAACTTCACATGGTGAAAAAACTTCACACAGCACCGTCAAACCTAAACTCTGATCAGATTTCCTGCTGTACAGTTGAACTGAAGAATGTTCTCACCTGACAGATCAAGTCGAGCGGGACACTCCACTTCCTGCCACTCGCCCATCGGCGGCATCTCTCCTTGACCAATGAACACAAACTGGCGCGCTGACATCACTGCCTTCCGCAGCAGGATCTGTCCCGCCCCCTCATAATGCCTGGCGGCTCGCACCAACAGATCTGGCCTTTAGAGAGCAATGACAAATCTGAATCTGGCCTTTAGAAAGCAAAGACAAATCTGAAAGCATCTCACTTTAAAGGCCCTTACACTTTAATAAAAAAAAAAAATCTATTAGTTCTGACCTGTTGAACCAGTGCTTTCTCTGATTAGCCAGTTCTTGCACACCAGCGGGTAAGTTTCCATCCTCTAGGAGTTTAAAAGCAGGAGCCCATGATGGATTTGCTGCTGGTCCGCTGCGTAAACCGCCTTTACCCTCGCCCGCCAGACAGCCAAGAACATCTGCGATACAGGCCAGACTACGAGCCGCGACTCCCAGATCACCACTACTGTTTGCAGCAACTGAGCAAAGAGACTCAATATTAGTACCCTCAAAAGTCAACAGATGTGAACCATTTCTGATCTTTTGCTCCTCACCCGAATCTAGCGCCTGTAGTAGCGCCTCCTGCTGGCCGGCCAGCGCTGCTGCTCTGAAGAACGGCAGTAGATTGAGATCCGCGTGGCCTTGCAGAACGTCAGCGGCTCTTCGTCGACCCACGCTGAAGAACAGCTCCTCTCTCCAGCGCAGCTCCGTCTGCTGCTCCGTCAGGATCACAATATCTCTGAGCGAGAGTCTCCAGGCTTCCTTCCAGCTGTCCCGCACACCAGCGCCGCCCAGAAGCCAACAAACACCCTCCAGTCCAACAGGTCCTGAACGGGGCATGAACACTGGGAACAATCGGGCGTCCAGCAGACAGCATGACTCAGTCCTCTCAGGTCCCCAAAGGTCCAGAGGCCTTTATAACACACACACACACACACATATTTTAGACACACTATATAATGATGTGACCAGGGCCTAAAACTTTTTGCCAAAACTGCCAATGTCAGGTGATGAAAAAATTTACGAACAAGATTTTTTTTTTACTAGCCATAAAACTGTGCATTACAGATTAGGGGGAAAATGTTAGTGTAATTTTCTGATAAAATTTTCTCCACAAATCATTTCACAGGCCCTGGCTAAGACAGTCTCAGTCGAAGCAAAACAAATAGAAAGATAAACCAAACCTTTAGTCTAAAGTCTGAGTGAGGTATGAATGTAGAAATGTCTTACTGTATTCCAGTCCGACTGTAAAACTCACTCCATTTTTGATTGAGGAATGAGGCTGTAACATCATCAGCATGAGCCTGTGTGTAATTACAATACCATATAATAAAGCACAAAACTAGCATAAATTATTTGATTTTGTTCTTCAGAACAAATATACATTGTATTGTGGATTGTGGAATTTTGACTGTGTAGTCATATTTTACCATTTTTTATCTTTCCTTTCTATTTTGAATGTACTTCATTTTGTATAGTGCTATGGACCATTTTATATGTATGTCCTGAATAAAGATATGATGATGATACAGAACTTACTCATTTGTAAGAGGCTTTGGATAAAAGCATCTGTTAAATGAATGGATCAGGCTTTAAACTCACCTCTAAATTATCATGAGCTCCAAAAGCTGTGTACACAGTTAACTTCAACTCTCCAAGCATCACTCGATGACCCTGAACGATTATGTCACTGGATAGAGGTAGACGTCGGATGCAGGATGATGAGGTCAAATCAAGCCCTGATAGCAGGCACCCAGAATGCACCTGGACTGGACCCTATAATTGATATTGACACATTTTGATAATTGTATTATTACTTGCAAGATTCAACATGAAACATTCATAAGCAATTTTACTTCCATAATGTGGCATATTTCAAAGTGAAACAGGATAATCTGTAAGAAAAACAGTAGGGTCAAGTTGGTTTTCTTTAATCCTCCAGACCTGTAGGTGGCAGTGCTGCACTACAGCTCCTGCTGATACACGAACATCTCCTTCCAACACGCTATTAATCACCCTGCTGCCTTCTGCCACAGACTCCACTTCCTTTAAAACAGAAAGAGAAAAACATTTATGACAACTGACTTTATTAATAAATTTCTCAGAGACATGTTCACAACATTTCCCACCTGAATATGAGACAGAATCATCGTCTCTGATCCAGATTGTGTCAGACGAACGACATGTTCTCGGCCCGACTGAGTCAAATAATCATAGCGGCCCTCTGGAATGTACACTGGCAACAAACAAATGTTACATCAGAACAGCATGTGCATTTTCAGTATGCAAGGCCAAAATGTTAAGTATACAGAGTATGCCGCACTGAGAACTGAATCCCACAATGCACTGCACCAAACCTTTTATTTCCTGTGTGATTAATGAACTGGAAGTAATAGCAGTTATTTTTAACATATATTCATGACTCATTATTTTACTGTAGGCCTATATCAAACACATTTTAGAAAATTGGATTAAAATGCAAAAAAAAATTTTTATCTAAATCCGAACCATATTTACATTTGAGACAAAGGCGCAATGACGGTGCATGGCGAGTTGAATGTATGTAATGAGGTCATTATTTGAATGTATAAAAACATGTTTGAAACATTTGTCATTGCATAATACATACGCACTATGCACTGTATACACTACGCAATATGCAAGAATTCCATTCTTAACACATCCATGCAAACACACTCAGATGCTAAATTCTAATTTAGCGACATTAGAGTAGAAAAGAGCAAGAGTACACATAGAAATAGAGGCTCCTCTAAGCGTCCTCCACAGCACAGCACGGCCGCTCCTCACTACTGCCCCCTGAGGCCCGGAGGACGAGCTGCAGCCTGCTCTCTCTCCATTGATGAACTCATGCTCTCTCAGGTCAGAGCAAATGCACACCAGAATATCCAGAAAGAGAGATATCTGGAAGAGAGCAAGACATGTGAGAGTGGAATGTGAGAATCTGAGAAAGAAAACCATGTTGTGTGCGATTACCTCAAGCGGTGGAGCTCCTGAATCCATGCCAAGATACGTACAGCCGTCCAGCGGTGACGTAACATGAGTCTGCAGGAGTTTCTCTGCAACAGCCTTAGAGAAAAACACCGGCCCAGACACCTGAACGCCACACGGATACTTTTAGGAAGACTTTTTAGAATTATTTGTAGAATTTGTTTTTAATTTAGACAGTGACAAATAGTAGACATATATATATATAGTAGACAAATATTTGCATTTAATGGGCATACCATTATTTTTTATTCAGCAAGGACAGATCAAATTGACCAAAAGTAACAGTGAAGACATGTAATGTAACAAATGATTTCTATTTCAAATAAATGCTGTTCATTAAACTTGGTTTTCATTAAAGAATCTTGAAAAATGTATCACAGTTTCCACAAAATATTAAGCACAGCTGTTTTCAGCATTGATAATAATACGAAATGTTTCTTGAACAGCAAATCAGCATATTAGAATGATTTCTGAAGGATCATGTGACACTGAAGACTGGAGTAAAATTAAGCTTTGATCACAAGAATAAATTACATTTTAAAACATATTCGAATAGAAAACAGTTATTTTGAATTGTATTACTATTATTTAACAATGTTACCATTTTTTACAGAATTTTGATCAAATAAATGCAGCCTTGGTAAGCATAAGAGACTTCTTTTAATACATATAAAACTATTTTTACCAGTCGATCACAACCAAATAAATTTTTTATATAAAAGTCTTAAAGCAACAGTACCAAAACTAGCCTTTTTAATTCTCATGATAAAAGAAAGTCTGGAAAACTCAAAATCATGTTTTAAGTGACAAATAAAGGCACCAATCAAATTCATACCAAGGGTACTTTCCCATCAGGGAGTGCGGCAAGGCTGATCTTCTCCTTTGAGCCCTTATAGATAATGTTACATACTCTGTTCTGTAAAAGCAATAATTAAAATTTTCTCAGAAAATTTAACAAATGCACAATTGAAAAAACAAATGAACCCTAATTTTGAATAACGCACCTCTGCATCAGTGAGATATACGCCATGATTAAGAGCAAAACCAGCATCACCTGGCAACGCCACAACCTGAACCCCAGAGAACCCGTCCCATGAAAACACTAAAGAAAAAGGGTGAGGATATTGATCAAATTCAACAGTAAAAACTCCTTGCTGAACTGTTTTTGAAACTGTACTGTTGATTTGTCTGTGCGTAAAAAATAAAAAGCTACTTGTGACTATATATCACAATCAGAAAAAAACATGCTTTTTGAGACAAATTGTTTGTGCATTAGATGTGTGATTGTATAAATGTTAGCTCACGCTGTCGTGATGGAATATTCAGGATCATATCAGTGCCGCACACCCAAACGCCTGGAGGAGATCCAGCGCAAATCTGGAACAACAGGACGTTTCACTAAATGTGCATTTGCATCATAATGCACTCACCTCATTGCATTACATATAGAGAGAGTGGTGTGTGCATTCATGTACATCTGTGTGTGAATAACTGTGTTTTTTGCACTCACCTTTGTGGACAGACAATCCAACAGCAGATCTAAGCAGCAAACGGCTCCTTCTACAGCATCTGATCTCTGTACGGGCATCCAGCAGAACGCCCTGCTGCAGCCGTCCCACGGGAAATCTCTGCCCTAAAAACACACACCTATTAGCACACGTCTGAGAATCATCTACATCTAAAATGCTTTTTGTTTATATTACAGACCGTGTGAAGGATGAGAATATGAGCTTGATCCAGAACATCTGCGTTCACCACCTAAACACAAACACACATTTAAGAGTGTTGAAGTATGTTTAAAACTGTATTCTAATAATCATTTATCAGAACATTGAGATATTATAGTGCTGAATATGCAAAAGAAATTCAAAATTCATTCACATATTAATTGAGCACTAAATCATATTAGAATGATTACGGAAGGATCATGTGACACTGGAGACTGGAGAAATTAGTATCAGGAATTATTTACATTTTAAAATATATTAAGTTAAAAGTTATTTTGAATTGTAAAGCATAAAAAAAATCTTTGTGGCCAGTGGTGTCTACAGTATTGCTAATACTTTATTTGAGGATCTTGTTTTAAAAATTAAACAAACTAATAAGTAGAGAGAGAGAGAGAGAGAGAGAGAGAGAGAGAGAGAGAGAGAGAGAGAGAGAGAGAGAGAGAGAGAGAGTAATGTGAAGCTCACGCTGTATCCAGCCCTAGCGCTCAGGTGTTCTGCAGCCACCAGCAGGGCGTTCAGTGTGGCCCCGCCACTGCCCAGCCGGGCGTTTGGGTCAGGAACCGTCAGCAGAAGGGCATCAGCTGGAAGAACACCACGCTTCTGACGCACCTCCAGCTCTGAAACACACACACACCTCCATGAGATCCACCTGAACCTGGAGTGGAGATCTGTTAATGTGTGGTTGACCCATATACAACAAAGTACATGGTGCAGTGATGGAATTAGATACCATCCAGTAGCCTACATAATTTGGCACTTAAATTCATGAACCCTTCGATTTATATAATACTCCATGATACTTCTGAGAATACAGTGGTAATACCATTGCAAATGTCTAGATATATTAAATGGGTAATTTTCACAGACATTAATGACGCGTTTCCAATTATCAACATCTCAAATCTAGTAAAGGTTTTTCATATTTTAATTATTTATTTAATTATTTATTTAATATACATGCACAACGGTAACGTCGTATACTTTTGCGTTTTATTACGATGGGAGTAAGTTAAATGAAGTAAAAACGAAACACCACGATGTTGTTTTTATTAACTTACTAAGGGAGATGCTAAGGGAGAGGTGGTAAATATCACAAGTGTCTCTCTTCTGACTTTCACAATATAAATAAAGTATTATTTATATTATGTATATATTATTAATATTAATATTTTTCGCTCTTTTGGAAAGTCTTTGAAACACTTTTTTTTCGTTCGTTATTGGAGCAAATGGGAATACAAAAATGAGTCTCAACTATGACGACTTCCGCCTTCTGAGAACCCCGGAAATGTGAGGGTCCCCAAAACAACCCAGAGTAATACCATAGTACTTTTTGTTATCGTCTACATACTTTTTCCACATTATTACTTTAACGTAGATTAAGACTTTTTAAAACAAATATGCAAAGACATACGATGTGTGAACTCACCTCTCTGGAAGGCATAAACACTGTCTTTATGTTGACATGTGAGCACAATAACTGTCCACTTCAGCAATCCTTCATCTGCCATCCTGACGTGAATTATTTCTCCTCATGTGAGTAACAACCAAGCGCGTGCAAAAACCAAAACGAACAGCGCTGGGGTCCGATTCATTCACCAACTGTCACTGGATTAGAACGCCAAAAGTCGTTCTACCACAACAAAACATCGAATGCAGCACTTCCGGACTACAAAACAGTTTCTGGACTACAATCTAATGGCACGCACAGTGCGCTGGGAAATGCAGTTTTACACTAAATAAAAGTAGTAGGTTTGGATGATTATGGCGTAGCACAACGAATAAAATCAATGAATAATTATAGGCCTAGATTAAATATATTGCATTGCACAGGGAAATGCAATTAAAGATTTTAGCTTGGAAACAGAAAATTGAATAGTTATAATAAAATATAAATCAGTGTTTTGCTGGGAAATGAAGTTTGAAACAATCAAAAGTATAACAATGACTTATTTTATGCTTTTTGGGAACATAAAACTAAGTAAATTGTAAGTATTTAAGTACATATTGGATAAAGCTAGTTTAGTAAGAAACCATGAACTAGCAGTTTCTATATAAACCAAGTTTGTAGTTTGAAACCAGGAACTTCAGTAAAGAGTATATTACATTTCTTTTTCTTGAAAACTGTAGTTAAAAAAAAAAAAAAACTAAAATAATAATAAATTGCCTAGTTGGCTTTTGGTTAATAAAGCTAAAATAAATGTAAAAAAATTTAATAGAACTCACTTGGATAGGCATGATTTTAGATAGAAACATGGAATGGATTAAATAGGGAAGATTACATTTCTTACCTGAATCAATGTTTTACTGGGAAATGTGGTTTGAAATTAACAAACTAAAATGATGATGATGATAATGCTTACCAGAAATTAAATCTGCAAGTGCTTTGAATTGAACAAGTTCCATTACTCTCCATATACTTCATCTTACGAAATTAATTCCCTCAGAAACAGCCAGCAGGATTTCTGCAGGTTTTATAAAGCTCAATGTAAAACCGTTTTTAACACTAAGTAAAGAAAATGCAAGTAATATATATTGCAAAGCAACACTTCAGAGATTTCATTACCTGTTCATTTATTTTACAAAAAAAAGTAGCTTGAATGCCTCTGCTCCCAACCACTAGAATAAAACTTTTACTGTGCCTTCTGATCACAGCAAAATAGTACTGTTCTTCCTCAGTATCTTTCATCTTTTTTTCTAGTGCAAATGTCTAAAGATTCTTAAATCAAAATGATAAAACATGATGTCCAAGAAATTGATCATCAAAATGAAGTGACGTGGTTAAAACAAGAACAAATATCTGCCAATGGGCTCAGAAAAATCTACTTAATTCAAAGGAAGTTTTCATAACTCATTGACAGATTCTTATTTTAAGCATAAACTCAATTCTGTTTAATTTTTTAAAAACAATTTTACATTTGCATCTCAAGTAAATGTATCTTGATTTAAACCGGGACAAAAGCACTGAAAACACAGAGGGAGACATTTTTATGTATCATTTTTGTATGCATGCAACATTTAATGCCATGACTATAAATTTAAGACATTCTGCTCTTTGTGTAAGGGAAAATTTAAAATGTTAAGACCCGCAGAAACCCTGAGCCAGTATGAATGAAACATGCACTGCATAGATTAAAAAAAGTTAAAGAGTAAGAACTCCCTTTTTATTTATTGAAAACATTATAAAATATGAACTTCCAGCTGTAACATGTCTACATGAACCACTAGAAGCAGAGGCAGACAGATCATCAAATGGTCCCACACAGATTTCAGAGAGAGAGAGAGAGAGATAATTCTGATCATTTGGACGAGAACATACACTGATTTTAACTTTCCCCTCATAGTGAAATCAAAATGAACCCTAAACACCTTCAGTAACATGATACTAAACAGTAACAGCTCAGGCATTGGCGCTTAAGTTGAACTAGTGCTAGACGTTTACATTCACAGTAAGATTATAATGGCATTTGATACACCAGATCAGGCCGTTTTGGACTTGCACATTATCAGAATACAGACGCACCATCACAACACAACGGCACACAACTTACTCACTGCGACCAGATCCTTAACATAGACAGCATGAGCTTTGGGATTATTTTTTTTTTACATTTTTTTTTTTATCAGACCCAAAACACCCAAAGGTTCTGTCTATGGTTTCCCTGCAAAAATGAAAACAGCATCAGCAAGATGAGTGTTTTGGCTGTTATGGTCTTGCGCACACATTCACACATGCAAACGAAAAGTTTAAACAACAAAGTTCTTCAATTTTGGTCCAATCATGGCACTGACCCAAGTTAAAATGGTCAGAAGGATTGTCCATGTGTGAGTTGCTTGTGTAATAGGCACGCTAACCTCCTTTAGTATCCTAAACATAGCAGAAGTATACAGCCGATTAAATAATTACATTCTCAAAGCTTTTTAAATACAGTTTTGTAGCTTATGCGAGATGTTTAGTAGCACTTTCCTGTGTGTGTGTGTGTGTGTTTCCTTAGCTACCCACTAAACGTAAGTTTAAAAGGATTGTTTTATTCATAAATGGCTATATGTGCACTTCCTCTACCCTCAGCTCACTGCATAGTGTTCTGCATCGAAATGTGTCTTCCTGCATACCACCGATCAATAAACCCCAAACCAGAGGGACAGTGGACCCCGAACCCTAAACGCCTCACCTATGTAACAGCTACAAAGACATGTTTTCCTAAATATACAACAACGCTCTCCGTGAGGAGAGAAAATGATGGCATCACCTGTCTGGAAGCAGCTCGACAGACACCATGAGCGTTGGTATGATCTGAACAGGATTACAAACACAAACGTGTGTCCAGTTGTGATGTGCAGCGCATGGCTGTTTGTGTGTGGAAGGATGGATTCATGACTTCCTTTGTCGGACTGTGTCCATACTGCCGTTCAGCTTGCTGCGGCCAGACGAGGCCGTGTTACTGCCGTCTCTGTCCCGCTCTGAAGACCCTTCCTGTCTACGCCGCCGTGTTTCTTTGTATCGGAGTGTGATGTCACTGTCAAATGCAGAACATTTGGTCAGTTGACATCTTAGTCAGATCGCTGGATCAGTTTCTAATGCTTTGCTAAATGAATAGCAAAATAACATCCTTTTCTGTCATCATTTACTCACCCTCATGTCGGTTCAGACCTGTATGAATCTTAATTCTTTTGTGGAACTGTTTTGGCTACCAGTGACTTTCCATTGTATGAACAAAAACTAATTATCTTTTTATGTTCCACAAAATGTTTTTAAATAAAAATAAATACAGATTTGGCACAACAGGGACAGTAAATGATGACAGAAATTTTTATTTTTATTATCTTTAATACTCATTTTAAAACCCATTAAACTCATTGCATTATTTATGAAATTGTAACTGCAGTATGTAAATGCATTCATGCCACCTCTGAGCTGAAACTGTCTGTAAATATATCTAAATGCCAATTCAGATGCAGCTTCTAAAAAAAAAAACATGGCCGTTGTAGCCTAAAAGTTTGTGAAATCAATTCTATGTTGAATCATATAAAATATTTCTTTATAAAGCTACTTTTTGTAATGTCTTATTAGATGCTTTTCTAATTTTTCTCATTCTCATTCAATTTTTCTCAGATAGATAGATAGATAGATAGATAGATAGATAGATAGATAGATAGATAGATAAAGTAAATGCTATGCTAGGGTTTGATTCTGAACAGAACCTTGATTGCAATACGGTTTGATTCTTTCTATTATGTATGATTTATTTGGATGATTTGTCTTCTGGTAAAAGGTAAAAAAGTTATATTGTGAAAGAAATTAACAAATGTTATTATTAATAATTAAAATAAATAATTAAATAAATCTGCATTTATACTGCTATCAGTAACTGTAATTAAAGAACTGATATGTAGGGTCATTACCGGATGAAAAACCGCCACAAGGTCCAAATAAGGATGAGAACGATTCCGAGTATCCAGCATTGAGTGACGAAGAAGGGGATTGGCAGCATGATGGTATTGGGATCGTATTTGACCACGATCAGGAACTCTGTAACAGTGATGGTCGCCACAATCCACGCTTGCTGGCCCAACTTTTTATGGAATTTCCTAAAATGCAAATGATACAATAGCCTTACTGCAAGCACACAAAAAACCTGTTCCTAGTGAGCTGCCTAACTAGGTCATATTTTTATGCCTTACAAGCATGTCCCAGAAAAGCCACTCCAAACAACAACATCTTCATAGCACAGCATGTATTATATGCAAATAAGACAATCACTGAATACATGGCAACAAACTTCCAAAATGGAAGGGAGAATTGAGAGAAACTGATTTTCTTTCTCTGCTTACATGTTTACTGGCGCGAGGGCAGGACAACCTGTCACTCACATGAGACCGACCAATAGCAAGCCACAACCATCTGATCAATTCCAGATGGATAAAATAAAGTCCCTCCTTATGCATTTTTTTTTGTTCGAGAAGCCGTTTCACTCGGATATACACAAACATAAAAGACTATTGCAGCTTCCTTTTCATGCCGACTTCAATGAAATTGCTGCTTGTGTCAGGTGAAGCCAGGACGTTCCCTTAGAAGGTAGCAGCCTACACAGACAACAGTTAGTGAGGCAGCTCATTTGGAAAAAGCTCTAGATTGTACTTACGGATCATCCATGAAGTCGTAGATCTCTCGCATGGCCACTCCGCCCACGTTCACAAAGAAGACGAGCCTCAAAAGCACCAGATAATGCTCCGGAGGCATCCACAGCACGAACTTCAAATAAAACGTATTCAACTCTGCCAACAGGAACTACAAATAAGGAGGGAAAAAAGGGTCATTTTTATTTCCGAAATCACTGTGTGGTGATTGTATGCACTGGTCATGTGACTCACCATGAAAATAATACCCAACACCGCCAGCCATCTTCGCAGGTTAGACGCCGGACGCCATTCAAAATTCACCCAACTGTACGGGGTAAACTGGAAGGCGATTCTCTTAATTTTACCCCTTTAACACAAAAATTGCAGAATGTCATGACAGTTCAGTGTTTTACCTGCTGACCGATCCTTTAAGAGGTTTAATGCATTTTACTTGTATGTTGGGATGTGCCACAATCCCTGCCACTGATACGGCTTCATGGAGAGCCAACCGAGCGTCTTCATGCCGCAGTAAATGCCCAAGCCGTTACACAGCAACACATCCATGATCCACTGCAGGAGAGATTCATTTCATCTGACCTCTTTAAAACAGAGCGATGTGTGATTCACAGGGTGTATCTGGTGTGTTTTACTCACATGGTCCCACCAGCACTCTGAGAAGTTGGGCAGCTGGTGTTCGAGGCTGTACTCCAGGAACTCAAACATCACGCTGATGATCATACACATCCACCAGTCCCTGATCATCAGTGTCTGACACACACAAAAACAAACACATGACTAAAAGTTTCTAATGAAATTTTTTGATACTGTCTGCAGATTTCAAACATGTGGTAACGTGTTCATTTGCCAACATGCTCTTGAGTTAGGTACAACACCAACCTTAATGTACCAGCCGAGAAAATGGGCAGGAACAAATCCATCCATTTTGTCCTGGAAAATAAAAATAAAAAATAAAATAATTGTTTTCTGATGCAAAATCAAACTAACTTAACTTCAAATTATTCAGGTTTTGACAAATATGAATATAAAATGATACACCTCACATTTCAGACTTTAAACCATTTTTTAAGAAAAGGCATGTCAAAATTATTTTGACTATATTTATATTCATTAAAAAAAACGAGATTTATAGCCATATTGCGATTCCTGTTTTGCTGTAGCCAAATTTAACCAGTTTGCTTGTGTCATTTAAGATACTTAAGACTATTTATTGCCTTACATTTGTTACAACTGAACTAAGGACCTGTGGGAACTCTGATTTAAAAGAAAAAAGTTAAAAATAAAAATACATTAATTTTTTTTTTAATATTCAGTTGGTTGGTGATGCATCACATTACAGAAGATTAATGCTGTTTCATGATGTTCCTACAAATATGTACTAGATTTATGTCACTCATATCACACTGCAGCCTCTACTCATATTCAGATACTTTAATATTTCATGTCCATTTAACCTTGTACGAGCAGGATAATGTACAGCCAACCAATCATTAGAGTTTACTCTGTAATGTACAAATGATTGTACATTATCTCTAGGATTAGATGTATATTTAATGTAAGTAACCAGGCTCATGCCTAACCCTCTGTAAGAGATCTTTATTATCTGTGTCAATATTGTGTTTATTATGTTGGTTGTAATGCATACCCAGATATTGTGGAAGGGGTCGGTAGGGTGTCCAGGGTCATAAATAAGACAGTTTCCACCATAATCTCTTTCAGGAAGAGGGACACCCAGCTTTGGGTCAATGTACTTCATAAACTGTCTGCCATCATGTACAGTCTGAACAAAAATCAGAAATGTCACATTTAAATTAAATATGATATAATATGAGTAAAATACTGTATGTAAGGTTGAGGCTGATAACGAACCTGGAACAGGATGAAGATGAGGAAGAGTTCATACACAACAGAAACACACAGCCAGAAACGCCAGTAAGCTGCAGAGACAAATGCATACCATAAACTCTTACGTAAACACAAAAAAATACTAATGCAGTAAAACACTAATAACTAAAATGATAAATCTTGTACAGGAGAATATTGGGGGTTTGTGTTGAACTTTTTGTTGTTTGTATCACATCTGAACTATAATTCATCTGCATTCTGGTTAATGAGGTTTGTTTCTGTTTCAAGAATAATTCCTTTTTCAAGGAGTGTGAAAACGGTTCGTTCGAAAATTCAGTTTCTCTAAGCCGCTCCTTTTCGATAGCCTACTCTGCTCTGATTGGTCAGAATGCCAAGTCTGTTGTGATTGGTTGAATGCTTATAGCATGTGTCGGAAACCAAGTGTCCATTACCACATATCTGAACTTCAGTTCCGGATCTTACTCAGCACTTAATACACAGTGATGCGAACAGCAAAGATGGCGTCAGTTTTATCGTATCAATTCGAGTTTGAGTCTCCTTTGGAAGTGCAGCAAAGTGGATTTGCTTTCACAGCTCAGAAAACAGCGTCTTCTTGACATGTCGAGAACATGAACCAAACTCTTCCAGGCCTCAGCTACAACTACAGTGTTTGAGGGTCATTTAATGCAAATCTGTTACATTGTTACATAGGTATGTAACAGGAAGTGAGACTGGGATTGCTGACAACTCGTTTCAGGCAATTCAAAATGGGTTCTTTCTTTTAGAAGAGCCAACTTTATTTGCCGTGCACTTTACATTCACAAACAGCTATATTACACACTGCGTGAAAGTTAATATTTCCGAAAAAGCATAATAGAGGCACTTTAAGGTGGTTGAATAATGGAGATTAGTGAAGCCGTTTTTTACTTCGTTGCTACAACCATTTGTTTGCATCTATGTCTCTAGAGTCTCTATATGTCTCAGTCTCAATGTTCAGACACTCTTCTCCTCTGCACAACCTAGCGTACTTCACTGCAATTAAAAAAATCAACACTGTTTTCACTATGACAGGAAACCAAACTAATAATTTGTCAGTTATCTTGAGAGGCCTGAATGCTTCCTTCTCTGCTGACCGGAGGAGTGCTGTGTTGAAAACCCCAGGACCAGCTCATCCAGCAAAGCAAGTCGGCCCTCATAGCACAACAGAAAGTATATGTTGATGGAAGAAGCGAGTTACAGTTGCTACAACTGTATTCTCACCGTTTCATTATGTTGAAACTCTGTTTTAAGCTGGGTCTGTGAAAGTCTCTGGGTCTGTAATCCTATCCTATCTAATTATTTAAAATAGCTACCCCTTTGATTAGTTAGTTCTTATCGTGCAATAAGTTTTAGAAATAATAATCATAAATATATAAACGTTTATTAATTATAATTTTTTTTATAGTCATATTGATATACAATCACACTTTTTGGACAAATTGTGTAGCCCTACAAACAAGCACAGCAAACTGGAGTTTTATTTATTTATTTACATTTTAAGTTTAATCATTGTGATCATTCATAAAAATGACAATTAGATGCGTTTCCAAAATTATGCAGCCCTACTATAAATTTGTGTTCAGTTTTGATGGTTGTACTTCAAATCTTCATTGTTCGTGTGCCTGTGACATCGCCACCTACTGGCCAGGCAGCAGAAGGCAGCGTTTTTAGTCTTTTTCGCTGAACAAGGATCGTTTGACACGAAAATTCTCAAAAGCACAAAGAAGAAACTATTTACATTGCTGTCATGTGCTTCAGGGAACACTATTAAGTGATGACTCAAATCAAATTTTTTATGAACTACGGCATTGAGATAAAGACAAATTTAATCAGTCTTCCCAACACTACTTGCAAGGTAGCCTGTCTGGTTATTGCATCAGCTCACTCAAGTGTAATGCAGTGTGAAAAACAATGATGTATTTGTTTAGTCACGCTACATTGCTGGTTGTTGGAAAGCATGTTACTGGAAAAGGTAACCTATTCTCAAATCAGCTGAGCAACACTACTGAAACGTGGTTAAAATCACTACTTTTAGTTTCTCCAGCCCAATGGGACCATGGGATCTCACAATTATGGCATCTCATCCTCACTGTTAAGCACACCAACAAACAGAAGTCGAAGTTAACATGAAGGTGATGTGAAACCTCTGTTAATGTTAAATCGTCTTTGAGTATAGGTTACCGCTCTAGCTTCAGTTAGGGTTAGATTATGTTTAAATGAAGGGTACTGGTCTGACCTGGGTGAGGGCGCGTGAAGGGACCATCTTTAGCTTGTGTTACTCCAAAACAAAGGAACACCAGAATACTGGCCACAATTCCTCTGAAAAAGACAAAAAAATACACATTAAAAACAAACACTGATTAAGGGAACTGTAACATTTGCTGCCATGATATTAAGGTGTTCTGGGGCATTGCTAGGTAAATACTAAATATATTCAGTACCGGGCAAAAGTTTGGAAACATAAAACATAAAAAACAACAGTAATTTTGTGAAATATTATTACAATTTAAAATAATGGTTTTCTATTTTAAAATAAAGTTAATTTATGTGATGCAAAGCTGAATTTTCATCAGCCATTCTATTTTGAAAAAATGCTGTTCTTTTTTAACTTATTATTCATCAATGATTCCTGAAAAAAGTACAACAGGTTCCAAAAAAATATTAAGCAGCACAACTGTTTCCAATACTGATAATAACTGAGTGTAAAATCAGCATATTAGAATGATTTCTGAAGGATCACGTGACACTGAAGACTGGAATAATAGCTGATGAAAATTCAGCTTAGCATTACATAAATACTTTTTTTATTTTTTATTATTCACTAATTTCATATCACTAAAATAAATGTTTTATCTGTATTTTTGGTCAAATAAATGCAGGCTTGAAGAGACTTCTTTAAAGAACATTAAAAAAAACAAAAAAACATTTCCAAACTTCTGAAAGGTACTGTAAATAAATATACACAATAAAACAAAACAACATATTTTATGTTTATTGAAAATATATGCATATCATGCATGCAAATATTTAAGTAGTTTGAGAGCGTAGGGAAACTGTCTCTATGTCATTCGAAGTGCTCCATGAGTACTTTTGGGCCAGTTTATTTTTGATTGGTGGAGATTCTTAGCAGAATCATGGGCAATGTAGGTTTTCCCCAGGAAATCTGCTGTTAAAAAATAAACTGAAATAATGTGTGTTGATGGCTTCCACTAAAGTATATTCCATCCATTAACAATCTTGTAGCTCACCTAATTTAAAGTTTAAAATTTCCTTTATGGAAAACATGAATACGATTTTTACTCCCGGAACTCGACTGTTGCACTCTTCACTAAGTGTTTGATTTGTAGGTTACTATTTAATTGATAGAGTGTTTTTTAAATGGTTTTCTTACAAAGTTCAATATTTAGAGGCCCATTTAAACCTTGGAAGCACATCTAATAATACCACACATGACATTCAAACAGAAATAATAGCTTCTCTTTCTTCTGATAAAGGTCATGTGCTCTTAAGCACAGCAGGTCAGTCTGTGACCTGGACTTTGTGATCAGCAGCAGATGTCACACATAATCCTGTTAGCCAATAGAATGCAAGACACTTGCCAAGCCCCTCCCAGCTACAGCCATGTGACATTTTTGACCACATCAGACCACTTTAACTTTATCTTCTGGAGATGTCTCATTCTCTGGTACTCTGAACTGTGTTCTGGTCCCAGTGCTGAAGGTAAAGGACACATACCTTTTAGTGTTGTACGCAGTGTCATGTGGCGTCTCCTCCAATAGTGTCACATAAACCAGAGCACATGTCAGGATGAACAGCACTGTCAGGGTGTGTGCCCTCCTGCAGATAGAAAGACGAAACAAGAGGATAAAAGTTAGTTTAGTTTTTTCACAGCCAAAACCTGCTGGGCTGGTATACCGGTTGATCAAAAACACAACCACGCCTCAACATACTCATATGCAAGAGGGAGAGAGGAGAGATCAGTATAACATTTAATTACTTGGAACTGATTTTGAAGGAGTATTTTGACCTTTATGAGGTCAAAATAAGGTTTTCATCACAAAAAAGATGGCGGTTAATCTACAAAATAATAAAATAATTATATAATATAAAAAATAATTAAATTATCAGAAAATAATTACAGATAGGACTTTTTACAGCCTTTCAAATTAGAAAAGCGTAGCATTTCAAAAGACAGTTCATCCAAAAATGAAGAGTCAATGGGGTCCAAAACAACACTGTAAATTATTTATTTATCTAGTAATTGATTCATTTTCAAATAATTTATTTTTGGGTGAACTATGCCATTGAGCTTTAAAAATAGACAACCTAAAACAAAGGAAAAACAATGAATGCAAGCAACTTCATTAGCATTAATATTACTGTATTGTATTATTATTTTCTTTTATAGTTGCAGCCTGGTTTTGCTTTTGCGTAAAAAAATCTGAAATGAAATAAAAATTGTTTCTGAATATTGGTTATAACATCCCAAATTAAAGACTAACAATTAATGTAAACATTTGATTTTTATTATTACTATTATTAATATAATTATTTATATTAACAAGAACAAACGATAAGGTTTTTAAAGTTGTAGTCGGATTTAGTTATTGCGTCAAAAATCAGGACTAAAACAAGAATCGGTTCTGAATAGGGATGCACCGAAATTTCGGCTCTCGAAAATTGTCAGCTGAAACAGCTGAAATGTTTTTGAGGGCTGAAATCAGTGACTGAAAAAGATACTGCATTTTGACTAGTTTGAAAAAATAAATCTAGAATAGCATTTGGCATTTTGGCTAAATATATGCACTGTATTACATAATCATTACATTTGAACTTAACCTGTTAGTGTTGTCTTCATTATTTAATGCATGTTTGAATAAATCTGTCCTGAAAACAACTTATTACAGTTGTTGTTTAAATGTTTATATTTCACCAACAAACTGGAGTAGAAACTATTTTTTTATTATTAAAAGGTGTATAGAAAAGCTGCCTTGTGTGCAGTTTAAATGTTTATACGACTCAGTTTTAGCTATTCGAGTATTGATTATTAAATACGATTTTTAAATGAATTAATAATTTATTTTTTGTTTTCTGTAGGCCTAGTTTTGGCCAAGTGCATCCTGAATTTTAGATTTCGGCCCAGAATTCTCACTTCGGTGCATCCCTAGTTCTGAAAATATGTTATGAAACAAAACAAAGACTAAAAAATTATGCAAAATTATAAGTGAGAAAGAGTGTCTTCAACAGCATCTGTCCATCTCAAAGCCTTTAATGGATGGAGATGTCATTCTGCTGAGATTGCAGAAGAGAGAAAAGCCGAGCAAAGCTGTAATACAGAACAGCCTCTGGACACACAACATACAATATATAACACTCACACAGGGGGAAACCACAGAAAGACACTGAAATCAAAGAGCATAATCAGCAAATAAACAATAATCAACTACCATAACATATTAAGAGATGTTAACTCACCAGAAGAACGTGTTGGTTCCATCATCGAACACTTCACACTCAGAGCGGCCGCTTAACTGGAGATCATCTGTGCCTGACCTCTTCCACTCACCTTTAGCCATTATGGCACAGATACACCTGTAGTTTAAACTAAACCTGGAATAAACTAAACCAAACCCAACCCACCTGTGATTTCAATTACAACCCAACCCAACACACATGAACCAAATCTACCCTAACACAACACATCTATAATTTCCTACCTGAACTTAAAGCAATAGGCTGACCTATTTGACACCAACTAACAGTAACCAAACAGACCTGTGATGACCTGACCCCTAACCCAACCAACCCATGCTGTGATGATTTACAACCAAAATAACCTTAAATAACACACCTGATATTAAAAACAACAACTTAATCCTAACTAACCCAAAACCTATACACTAACGTTACCGCTGAGATGTAACTTATTCCTGAACTAACTCAACCTATATAAGTTAAATCACAACAACTCAATAACTAACCCGAACAAACAAACACTCCCCTGAACTACCCAAGCCTGCACATTTGTGTTGAAATTTAAACCTGGCTGAAATAAGACTAAAATAACTAAAATCACAGTAAGTCACAGGAGCTCGCGCGCGACCCGCCACTGTCCGGTAACGGAGCGCGAGCGCATTAACCGGATCAACAGTCGTTCGTAGATGCGAGGCTTTAAGAACCAGAACGAAAATAACGTCTTCAAGGTTTATATATGAACGCAACGGAGGCGCATCATCCCGATAATACAGACTGCTGTAGACGCACGCGCACCTCCAGTGACATGCACTTCAGAAAATAATAACCATCATCATAAGGTCGCGCGGCATGGCGTCATTTCCGCTCATGCCATAGGCGGCGTCACAAATTTGTGTTTTTGGTCATCAAACCATGTGCACAAATATGAAGGGCACTCTGTAATGCAGCCACAATCGGTTATAAACACACCATTGTGTTTATTATTTATTGTTTATGTAATGCATTTAATGAAGCTGCAATGTGATCGTTGTAATATTAAATACTATATATTTATTTGCATAGGCTTTAAATTAACATGAGAGCACAAACAATCTTTCAAATAAACAAACTGTTTCAGGTTTACACGTAGGATGACCGATTACGTGTGTGGTGGAAAGGTTTGCATAACCATAAGGAAAGTATGTCACATGATTACAGGAAACATGATGTCTGTCACCAGTCACCTGCATCATCAGTAAAAGTAGTACATTAAATCAGTAACTTTAAAAGCAATAGACAACACTGGGATAATTGTCATACATTATGTAAGCAGTCTGTTTATGTAAAACACAGTATGCCCTGCTTAGCATACAACTCTGAAAGCCTTCCCAGAAAGCAGAGTCAGCACAGATACAGAACTTAGCCAGTCTAAACATGTCAGTGGTTCTCAGTAAAGCTCAGTTCTCTGATTTAGAGTTGTATGTGATGAATTGTATTATTATTAAGGGCTTGCTGCAACTGGCTGGAGCTCATATAGCTGGTCAAACTTGCTTGTTGTAGAGGACTTGTGTGAATTCAGGACTTGTGTGTATTCCTATAAGACATAGGCAACAGGTTACAGAATATAAATATGATGACTGAAGCCAGTAATTAACAAGGTCATAAACGTATCTGATCATCTTATTAAGATTTACCTCGAAGTTTATTTAACGTATTACTATATTGTGATCTAAAGGGGGCGCTGTTGTACTGTTCACAGAGCGCAACTACCGAACAGAAACGATTTGTAGCTTGATTTTTAACAGATCCTTTTCTTTTTTTTTGTTGCAATAATAAAAAAAAACAACAAAAAAAAACACACACATATCTCCATAAACATTTTTGGAAAAATACATTATAAGAACAAGATTAAAAAAATACTAATTTAAAAAATCAGTGTCAGTGAGGAATGTGCTTAAATTAAATTTAAGGCAATTTTAAGAGAAAAATCTTACAAATTGAGGAAAATATCACTTGAACAGAATAGTTTTATTCTATGTAATTTCCAATCAAACGGTCTACTTGTGAATAAAAGGGATAGGCTGCAATAAATACCACATATTCTTAAAAAATAAGCTTCACATCTAAATTTACACACTCTTCTTAACCTGACGCATTAAGTATGAGTAAGCTTGGTGAGAATAGAGAACAAATAGGGCTGGGCAACAAACTCAAGCTCTTCTGACATTTCTCTTTGAAAATTCTCCTTTAAGACTTTTTTTTACATTATTTTTATTATTATGCTTGCAAACAAATACAGAGATGACAAAATTGCACAAATGTCTGTACAAAATATTAATACAATATGTACAATCTCATCTGAACATACAGAATAAAGGAAGAAGTTAACTAACTAAACCAAAGAAAAAATAAAAATAAATGAGAAATAGATGATAGAAAAAAAACAATTAGAATAAAAAAATGGTCATGAGGGTAAGATATTATTTTATACATCATTTAGTGTAGGCCTACACAAATTAAAGTCATTACAATTTATTTAGGCTACTGAGGATGAACTAGCGTTAAGGTACAGGTGCGTTTTGAGGTCACTCTTCTGCCGGAACTAGACTCGCATTCGGCCGCTGCCAGAAGCCAATGATAATAGTTTATAAAGTTATAAATATGGATATTTTTCAAACAAAAACGCATCACTTCACACCAAAAGGTCTTTATTAATCCACTGGAGTAGTATGGATTACTGTTATGATGGATGGATGTCCTTGTTTTGGCTTCAAAATTTCAGTCACTATTGACTCCCATTATAAAGCTTGGAAGAGCCAGGATACTTTTTTTATAACCTCCTGAATTGAAAGACCCAGATTTTTTTTATTTTTTTTTATTTAGTATTTTGTCATGTTTGTCAAAACAAACATTGTTTAGAGCATAAGAAACAAATGGTAAAAAAAAAAAATTGACATTATTTTATATTCATGTTACCGGTATGCTATGTCCTCTGTACTGGACGCCATGGCAAAAACAATGGGATTTACTCATTGATATAATTTTCATTTTTGAGTGAACTAACCTTTTAATAGCTATATATATTAACGGGTTGCATTCAACATGCATTATAATTACTTTTTAATTAGACTGTTGTCATTAATCTGACTCATTTTACTCCAGGTGGTGCAATCTGAGAGGGTGGGGGGGAAGGCAACGGGGTACAACCAATTACACGTGAATGTATGCGGGTCTAACCAATCACAGCCGGGTAGAGGCGGGTCTAACCAATTACAGCCGGGTAGAGGCGGGTCTAACAACAAAGCCAAAGGGGTAGCGGATTTTGACCAATGGGAGCGGAGCATGTGGTTTTACATCCCTGAGGCGCAGGACTTTAAATCTGACGAGATTAAATCACGGCCACGATTCATGACGACGTGTGGTGTAATTCACATTGACTTTGCTTGCTCTCAGGGATTTTCACACCCATTTGGCCCGTTTTATTCTGGATCTGGGCACTATCAACGATGTCTACCATCCTGCTCTCCACCATCGCCGGGGAAAGACTGGCCTCTTCAAGGGACACAGAGGCTCTTCCTCAACTGAAGCACACGGGAACATCAACATGCAGAAATCTGTTCGGACCCGTGGATCACGACGAGCTGAAGCAAGAGCTGACATCCAAACTTCGGGAAATATCTCGTCGAGATCAGCTGAGATGGAACTTCAATTTCAGTGATGGACAGCCGCTGACCGGGGGTTTCAAGTGGGAGGAAAGTCCAGCTGAGGACTGTCCGGAATTTTACAGAGAAAAGACTGTCGTGTCAAAGAGACCATTAGTGGACTTCCCCACGACAGAAAGAATCGCCCATGTCTCAAAATGTGGGAGTCGTTCAATGAAAGTTTTGAAAAAGACAGCCATGTGTAACCGAAGAAGATTATCTAACAAAACAGTAGCTCGCGTCCAGACGAAGAGACTCACAGACCGGCGCATTACAGGTAAACAATACGGGACTAGTATTACTTCTATCTATACTACTGTAACATTAATACCAGTCATTATAGTAATTTAAAATTGTTCACGGTTTTAATATTGTGAATTCTTTTTCTTGTAGATTTTTATGGAAAGCGAAAGAAAACGGACATCGTCCACAAGGAAAGCAGAAACATGGAGTGAAAACGCTACGCATCCTCTGAAAGAAAAAAGCGCAGCAGTCCGTGGTGGCGGGAAAAGGCCGGAAGTAATGACGTATCAGAGTCTGATCCACGTTATTGCGTGATAATGTGATTCTGGAATCTTATTTATGTACTGATTTATGTTCGGTTTAATAATAGGAGCAGTGCTGGTTGCTCTTTACAGTGTACAACTGATAAGTAACTTTAAATTAAAGTCAGGACAAGTAAGCCTATTTATTGTTGACTAATATATATCGGTGTATATATATATTTTGTAACGGCTTAAGTTATTTATTTATTTTATTTCATTTATTTTTGATCCTGAGCCATATTTGTCACTGTTGTAAATATGTTGCTTTAATAAACGTGTATAAATGTATGTTGCATCCCATCCAGTTTGTGATTTATTTTTCTTCCATGCATGGTAAAGTTGTGTTATCTAAACCTTTACAGAACCAAATACACTCGATACACTGTTGAATGTGGTCTAGATGATCACAACTCTTACAAAACATAACGTTAGAGCACATAGAACACATATTGAGGATAACATCATTATTTGGGTAATTTTAATTATGTTCCATTACAACTTTGTAATTAATTAATGAATGCTTTTATGGTTAAGCTTATAGGAACAGAAAATTAAACGGAAATAAAGCTAAAGTAACACTTAATAAGGTTCCATTAGTTAACATTAGCTAGATTAGTTAACATGAAATAAGATTCAACAATTCTTCTAAAGTAGTTAGGCTATGTAGTTAAATTTTAATGTGAACATTTAGCCTAATATATTATTAAAATCAAAGGTTGTACTTGTTAACATTAGTTGATGCACTGTGAACTAACATGAACAAACAACGAATGACTTTTTATTAACAAAGATTAGTAAATACTGTAACAAATGTATTGCTCATTGTTAGTAGGCTACATGTTAGTTAATACGATTAACTAATGTAAACAGATGAAACCTTAATGTTAATTGTTACCTTAATGTCAGTCATTGCTCAGTTCATACCTTAAATAATGCCCCCCAATTTGAAGTTCTTTCAAATGGTGATATATATTTATTTCTGTAATTTTTACATAATATGATCGAATATGTTTAAGTGAGAGACAAACACATGCTTGCTTATGTGTGGGATTTTCCCCACCAAAATGATGTCACTTCCCCAAAGATGATGTCATTGATGTACTGGCTTTTTTTAATCTTTTTTTTTTTTACAAGTCTAAAATTATGGAAAGTGAAATTGAGGTCACAATATCAAATTTTAACAATATGTTTACGAGGAAACATGTTTGCAAACGTTCCGATTAAAAAATAACCAAACATTTCTATTATAAAAAAAAGACAAGCCTCACGATTGAAGGTATCATTAATGTCCGCAGCCAGTCAATATCTATAGCCTAATACATAAAGTGTCTCTGCTAATACTCAGATTAAACCGGGTTGTTCAATTTGCCTTTGCAAGCACACCTAAAAGAAAGAAAGAAAGCGCAGTGGGGGAGGGGGAGGGGGTTGAATGTTTTCAAGACCACATACAGGCAGAAGAAACGCGGGGCGAAAACTAGCGGGAGAGATGAAGGAGAGCGGGAGAGATGAAAAGAAAAGATGAAGAGCGCGCTTTGACCTGCAAATTAGGCCGAAATTAAATCTCTGTGACCCGCGCGCTCCTCCCACAACTCCCCGCGAAAACACCTGCTGGAGCGCGCGCGTAGGAATGGCGCGTGTCTGCCGGCGATCTGCTTAATATTCATGCGTGTTTAACATCTGTATGACAGAGAGCCCATCTTCACTGTCAGACAGCAAACATTATCATTTGTTGTCTTCAAATCTCAGTTGTCTTTCAAAGTTCCTAATCCGAGACCAAGGTTTCTGATTGTATTTGCCTAACTTCAAATTTCAAAGCTCTCTTCAAATTGACAAAGTAGTTAAACTACAAAAGACTTACCTTTAAGATAAAAGAACCAACTAGGACTTTAGTGGAACAGGAAGGACCACCTGAGTCCAATTACTTTTAACTGATGTGGTTTTCTATAGGCACATGTGTGTGTGTGTGGGGGGGGCAAATGTAACAGATTGAGACATGCACAGTTAAGAATATGGGGGTGGGGTAAATGCACATCAATCAAACATCATTTAAACATCAGAGTATTTTAACTAGATTAAATGCAATTTACAAACTAAAATGAAATAAAAAAATATAGAGAATGGATGACAAGATTTCAAGTTACAGAGTTGCAAATTTACCCTTAATTAAACTATTATTCAGTAGGGGTTAAAATGTCACAATTTTAAGAATTGTTACATTTTATGTAACAAAACTGTGCAGTAACAGGGTTGCATATATTAACTAATACTTTTCTTTTATTTCTGGGAGTAATTGAATATATTTATTGATTAAAATGGAATTAATTAAATATTAAGTCAACACAGATTATGTCAAAAGAAAGCATAATTACAAATAGTTAATAATTGAAAACAGATTTTGGTAACACTTTATTTTACAATGTCCTTGTTACACGTTACATGTTACTATAGTAATTACTATACATTTTGCATAATTACATAAAACTAAACCCCAAATCTAACCCATAACTCTATAGTAAGTACATGCAGTTTATTATAATAACCCAGTACTTAAATGAATAATTACACTGTAACACAGAAACCTTAAAATAAAGTGTAACCCAGATTTTAACTGCAATGTACTGAATATTAATTCTACAGATTATTTCAAAATGTTGACATTGCATGATAAAGTTGAGAAAGTCAAGACCTCTGGCCAAAATCGACATATAGACATTTAATGTGTTTAACAGTAACAACTTTTCATTTGAGGTCATTTTATGTATGTCACATAATAGTTTGACATGAATTTGAGCATTCAAATATTAAAAACGAAAAAAAAAATCATAAATTGTATGATATTCGTGAAAAGTGCTCTTGTGTATGTAACCATATCTGGATCTGTGGACATTGTGCAGTGACAGGGCAGATGTCGTCCCTCATGAGTGTCAGGGTCTCCAGTGTTTCTCAGCCACTCCACAGCTGCGTCTCCATGGACACCAGCTGGCCAACCACATCCAGCAGGGGGAGGGGCCAGCGAGTGTGTGGACCACCAGCTGACACACTCGCTCAAGCACGTCTGTGATGTCAGAATGTGGACACCTCATGAAACAGCATTTATGAATTAGTAACTCACCAGCTGACCGAATGACCCTTCTTGGGAAAGCTCTTGTGTCCGTGTAATTAACGACTTGCTCTCGGGTGACCTGTGGGAAAATAAAGATGAACAGATGAATTAGCCTACATAAAGTTCTTCAAACAATATTATGCATAGAATGCTTTTCTTTAGTAGTCAGTGTAACTGTATAAAAAAAATATATAATAATAAAAATGAGAGATTATCTGTTATATCCACCTTGGACCCAGGGACTGTAGTGGACATTATATTTGAGTGAATTCCGCACAGTTTTAAGTCTGGATGTCCTGTAAAGAGCACGTTCAGCAGGGCTTTTCAGAGATACCAAATGTTTGGTGGTTTCACAATGACAGCAACTTCTCTTTGGTCTTTAAAAATGACTGACATAAATTTAGGGATCAAATTTAGCACTCTTAAGGAAATATGAGAATTTTTTGCAATTATCATTTAAATCGGACTAATTTTCAAATTGTTTGTCACAAATCAACATCTCAAGAAAATGTAATGGGTTTCTAATCAAAATGTGATTTTCTGTTACAAAACAGGGCATTTTACATGACATACATGATTGTATAATAAAGTAAAGGGGTATATCAGGTCATTCCGTTCTATCTTTCATAACATTTTTTTATTACAAAGTTTGGTTAAAAAATTCCTGAAAAAAATTGTTTTTGCCTATACATGTCATTTTATGTCTTTCTAATTTTTTCTAATGAGTCTTCGTGTCCACAATGGATATAGCATATGAATAAAATATTTTTTTTTTCAAAAAAGATTTTTTTTTAAAACATTACTTAAAAAAATATACTTTTTGTATGGGGGGGGGCTTACTTTTTGTAAGTGGAGATTTATTTGCACGTTTGGTTAGCCGCTAGAGGGCGACACACAAACAGATGTAGGCTAACGTGCATTTATTGACTCTTTATTTATCCTTTTTATTCAGAGACTTTGATTAAAGATGTATATTTTATTAGCAGGCCTAACGTTATATATGTGGGTGTTGTACAATATCAAATCATTCAGTGGCATGATACCCCATAACTTTTTTATAAAGAGACAGATAGGCAGCTACGTGCCTAAACTTTAAGACCGTGGTCTGTCCAAACTGATAACAAATAGGTTATACCAAGTCCGCTGTCTTACCTGTTATTAAAACTGGGTGGGAGCTGAAAGCCACCCAGAAACTACCGAGCTTCATTATAGAGCCTGAAACCAGGCGGAAGGGCAAGATTATCCCTCAGTCCTCTCAGATCAGCTGCATATAGACGTCTGCTCTCTCCAGAGGGTAATTTCAGTTTGTGGGTGTTTATGTGTGTGATCCTCCCTAATGTGGTTGTGCTCAAACCACGGCAGCTAAAAGCAAAAAAAAAAAAAAAAACTCCTGCTGAAAGCAGATGAATCCCACTAAAACTAATGAAAACAAAACAGACAGCAAGAAAACAGAAGCTGCAACTCAATCTAAGAAACTCAGTTTCAGAAGAGCTCGCGGACATGATCGAGGCTATCACTGCTGCTCTCGAGCTCCTGCAGGCGCACTGTCCCTGTAATAAACGCACTGTAAATAGCCTCGGATGGATGTGTCTAAATGACTGCTTATGTGCTGCTAAATGACTACTCACAAGATTCAAATCATTCCTTTCTGGATTTGGACATATTAGCATGCACGTTGTTTTACAAAACGTTGAAATGCTGAAACAAATTGTCAATTATACACGAAAAAAATACAGTTGCCTACAGTTATTTATTAAAATATAAGTAATGAAATAGCTATATTTAGCTTTTTTACTGTAATGAACCCCCCCAAATGTTAAATATATTAGAATATTTTGCGTATAAATCTTTCTTTTACTTAAATATGTTTTCTCAAGACAGTTCAGTTGCATATACACTACAATTGTGTGTATATTTTTAAATGTAAAAAATACATTTTTATTTCAGTTTTGTGTGTGTGTGTTTACACTAATGACGATGACATTTACTGTATTATGGTAATCAAAATTGAGGGGTTGGCAGGAAATTACTGTAGTGGAAACCGCAAACTCTTTTTAACTTCTCAGCAAAGATATCTCAGATTATTTGTTCTAAAATTGACTTTATTGAACAAAGCAACAAATCCGAGATGCTATGTGATCTCCTCAATGCAAAATCTCATTCTTATTCTTCTGTTATCATCATCACACATCCAATGGGCATGTTATCTGAAACTGCCACTTGTTCTATTGTTTTTAATCCCATTTTCTCAAGGAAGTATATCACACGTAAACAGAACAGGACATTTAGGCTAATAAGTGTACCTTTCAATGTTTCCTAAATGCCTTGTTTGTACCATTCTGTGATATAGCTTTTGGGGTTTTCATATCATGGTTATGTTGGCCTGTGGCCTCAGTTGTCCTGCTTAATGTCCAATCAGTACCTTTTATATGTTCAATAAAAAAATAAAATAATAATAAATATATATATATATATAAATAATATTCTTGACATGTTTTGTGAAATTCACTCAACATGTCTGTTTATTAAAGAAATTATAGCATGATGATTCTCTTAACAGATGTTATCTTAAATCTGCATCTGAACACCAAAGATCTCTGAGATTGAATAGATAATGTCGTGGAATAATGAAATCTTTCCCTCTTTTTCAAAACATCTCTCGAAAGAAGTTCCAGATGCTACAAATATTAGACTTTATTGGACAAAACAACAAAGCCGAGATGCCAGCTGATCATCCCATTACAAATTATCATTCTTATTCCATTTCTGTTACAAATAAGTGTGCATCTAATTTCTTTCCAGGGTTTAACCAATCCTGTTTGTTTGCCAGTTAATTATCAAACCTAACAACATCTTAATTGTGGCATGTTGCCAGCTCAATTTTAGAACACGTTTGTTTATTTTAACATATTTAAAATGAAATAACATTTGATCTCATTTATCAAAAAAAAAGTGTACATGTAAACAGAAGAGAGCACTTTGATTCAGTGATCGAATGTTTTACTGTGTTATTCTGTGTACTGTTGCTGAGATGAGATAAGATACACAGAATATGTGCAACCGTCAAAGTTTCCAATATAGTCACATATAGGCTGGTTGGCCTGTATATAATATATAAACCAATATATCAGCAAGAATCCACACAGATGAGAAATAGGCAGAAGGTCTACATGAGGGTGTGTGTTAACTGCTCTTTAATCGAGTCCCTGCACATCTGTGTCCACTCTGTATACCGACTGAAATAGAAGGGGAGTGAAGTTTGGCAAACAGCTCTGTCATTTAAATGATAAAAATACCAGTAGAGCTGGGAGGGTCACCACTGTAAGCACAGGCGGGCACGGTCCAACATTACAGAGACGCATGAGAACTAAACCACAGCACCCCTTCAGTCTCCCTGAAACACAAACTCCAAAGAATTCATGTTAACCTGCTCTTCATAACCAATAACTTCCCTGATGAAAAGAAAAAAAGCTTGAAACCAGGCTAACATGATCTTCATACCCAGGCCAAGTCCCAGTTGGTTTAAGATGTCGTATCAACTGAAGAGTGAACAAAACCCCTCTTAAAAAAAAAAAAAAAAGACAAGCCTGACCAGACTGGAAGACCAGCAAATCAGCTTAGTGGAAGTCTTTTTTTGGTAATAAAATAAATAATTTGTTGTTTATGATTATCTTTTTACTTAAATTAGGCTACACAGATTTTGCACTATTTATGGCTGTCACCAACCTCATCATAGTTGTAATACTTAACATACATGTGAGGCCTACAAGGCCTACATGTGAATTATTAAATAGAACCGGAACAAAAGAATGATTTGTTCGTGAATCAAACATCACTGAAGGTGCTGCAGCCACATGTAACATCGCTAGACGAAATTTCGTGGGCGAAAGCAGTCAGTGGTCACGCGAATTCGTCGCGCTGCTTGGTCTTTTGTGCGCGGTGTTTAATTTATTCGCTAGTCCATTGAAAGTGGATATTTTTGCGGTCTAAATGCCGCTGAAATATCACGTTGCTTGGCGAAATCCAGTCATTGGTAACGCGAATTCTCCGCGCTGCTTGGTTTGAGAGCGACGTGCTGTGCGTTATATCGCTACACGATTGACAACATACCTTTTTTGTCGAAACATCGCTATACTTATTTAATCCCACTGTTGATAGAAATCTGTGCAAGGAGACGCACATGGAAAAAAACTGAGGACATTAAATATTTTATTAAATACAGTTGAGCCAAATTAACTTCATAAAATAGGATTGTTGGATAGTACAGTACATTGACATTAATTATGAAAAACAAATCTAAATTATAATAAATTCATCACACAGCCAAAGAAAACATCATGCTGATAAAGTGAAGAGAGCTTGAACTGTCCAGAAGGTTTGCAGGAGCTTTTGTGGGATTGCTTGAGTCGCTTGGTCTACCTGCTGAAGAGCTTCATGAAACTCTGAAATCCGTCTTCACCGAAGAAATCAAACGCTCCCTCTGAGCTTCCCAGATGAACCAGGAGCAGGACCAGCAGACCCACCAACAGCAGCGGAATCAAGAGATTCCAGCCCGATGCCAGAATGTTGTACCACTTCGCCTTGTCTGAGCATTCCTGTGCTGCACGCAAGTCACCCAAGGTCTTCTGATCTCGAGCCTGAAAACACAAACACACAGAGAACGGAAATGAGAGTCTCGGACAGTTTTAGCACATGAACTCAAATCAAGGTTCTTAAATGGTTCCTTGCATTCGGTCATTCTCAGCACTCTTAAAAATAAAGGTCCTTTATTGTCATCGATGGTTCAACAACATTTATGGAACTTTACAGTTCACAAAAAGGTCTTTTTGGAAAAGGTAAGATTAGATTAAAATGTTCTTCTCACTAAGAAAACATTTTACCTTTAAAAACTGTTCACTGAAAGGTTCTTTGAGGAACCCAAAATAGTTTTCTATGGCATCACTTTATGGTTCTTTGGAGATTAAAAAGTTCTGGATGTTGCATTATCGGTTCTTCAGATTCAATTTTGGTTTAAAGCACCAGTAGATAATCTTTTTATAAACTAGAGGTTCTTCTATGGCATTGGGCTGTAAAACCATTTTTGATTCCAATTAAGAACTTTGATGGTCCATCATGTGACATCCAGGAATATTTCTGAAGAAGTTAAAACCACACAAAAGACATTTGGTGTTGGAGCTCACCTTGATGGAGTAGATCAGAGCCATGAATCCCAGGCAGCAGAAGTTGACGTAAAGAGTGTTACAGAGTGACCAGACCAGGTAGTCGTTCGGTGGCTTCTTGCCCGCTTGGCTCATGTTGACCACCGTGGAGCCGCCAGCCTTACGGCCGGACTTACAGTTAGTGAGCGGAGTGCAGTCGTTCACGTAGCTGTATGTGGCGTTATCCATCCTCGAAGGTCAGGGGTCAAAACTCCTGGAAGAATCTGAAGAGGAATACTGAGGAGAAAGATCAGGACACTACTTATACAGCACTGCACATGGGTGGAGTCAGAGAGAGAGAGTCAGAGAGAGAGAGTCAGAGAGAGAGACAGAGACAGAGACAGAGAGAGAGAGAGAGAGAGAGAGAGAGAGAGAGAGAGAGAGAGAGAGAGAGAGAGAGAGAGAGAGAGAGAGACAGAGAGAGAGAGAGAGAGAGAGGTCATTCATTATGTGGTTGTTGCTAGAGAGAACAGGGCAGGGTGCTGCTTCTATACATGTATCCATTTCGAGAAAATCTCTAGGTTTGTCAAAAAACGCACTATTAAAACTATAAGGCTATTTTTAAAAATTCTAAATATACATTTAAATGAATCAAATTAATTCAAAATGCATACAGATAAAGACATTTTAAAATTAATGTTTAAATAAAATTTATTTGTGCCATTTTAAAAAAGGTTAACTTACCAGATTTCTGAATCATTCCTGTTTTTTCCAGGGGTATTTAAAAGCCTTTCATTAATTTTATTAACAAAAAAAAAGAGCCTACAGACTCAAATGGTTTTTGGGGGGATAGAAATGGGGATGGGACGCAAGCATCCTCATTGGAACCTCAAAGCGCTTATGTTTAGGAAGCATGTGTGCTGCAAGCTAAACTTTTTTTTTATCGTCATTCAAGTGGTTTAGTTTGGTCACCACACTGTTACAAAGTCCCAGGATCCTGTGTAAGGAGGAAGTGGCGCCTCCTACTGGAAAGAGCAAGGCATTTAAAGGTGAAGTTCGCGCAAAAAATGCAGTCATTTACTGAAAGTAAATATGTTTTTCTTTCATCAAATATTGTGAAGTTCCAAAATTCCAAATAAAATTACAGAAATCAGAATATGAATCATGCAATATTCTGAGTCTTCCAAAGCCATATAGACAATATTTTTGTGGGATGAACAAGCTGAAATGTAAACATTTATACATATATTACATTTTGCCCTCCAGATGTTACGCTTGCGAGAGTCAAATTTAAAAGGTATGACAAAAATGAAGATTCTGGCTTTGGAAAATTAGTATGCAGGGAAAAGAAAACACACAACCAAGATTTCAAATGAATCCACAACTCAGTCATAGAGCTCAAATATTCTTATTTATTAATTACAAAAATGACAAAAGCCGTTACATTCATTTTAACACAACTGAATTCTATTCTGTTAAGGCAAAAGGGACGGAAAGGGATCATTTCTCCTATTCAGCTTTAAACTGCATCAGTAGCCAAGATACAGAGAGCAAAAAAAAAAAAAAAATTCTAAAGCACCACAGTCTTTTTATTAAAATATTTGTGTTAATTCTCTGATTATTTTTGGCTATTCTACCTTTCACAGACAATCAAAATGCAGAAATACACTAAAAGAGGCTGATTAAGTTTGGATTAGCTCAATGCTTTGCGTGTGCATCAAAGGCCCCCATTTGGTTTAATGGCTGATTTCATAATCATGATTTCTGCGTAGCATTCGCAAATACCACTTGTGTTGTGAATTGGCCATGTTAGAGATGATGTCTGTATTTTTACAACACAGAAGGAATGAGTTAAGCATCATGACAAGATCACACTCTATAAGAGAATGAATGTGTGTGTGTGTAGAGGGGCGGCACTTCTTAAAATCACATCTTAGAGGCTGCAGCCACAGCAGACGCTCCACCGCGACTATAAACATGAATAGTGTTCTGGAGAGACAGAAAGATATAAAACACCAGCGTTATTTAAATATTGTTGAGATACTATTATAGTTTTTTTTTTTTTTTTTACATTTTGAATTATTTGAATTCTCATTTTCAATGTAATAGTTACATTTTTAGTAATTTTTTGAGACGTCTATACAGTTTATTTATTTTTATTTTAGTTTTCATTTTAGTACACGTTTTTTATATTTCATTTTATTTTATTTCAAATAAAAATGTTTATGGTTTTACACCCTGATACATTTTAAAAGAACACAGATGAATGTCTGTGAGACTGATCAAATGTTTTCTACCTTCTTCCCTTCAGCGTTGTGTTTATCCAGGAGAGTCTGAACACGAGTCCCATAATCGGGGTGAACGGACATCAGGTTTTGCACCTGCAAAATCACAAACAAAAAACCCATCTGAATTATGTGGAATCATGTTTTTAAAATTTTTTTATAGGCATGTTCCCCAATAGCTGCTAATGAGAAATTTGAATAATTAGCATGAGATTAAATCATACCACGCGTTTCTGAATAAACAGTTGAGCTCCTTTCATATGGCCGGCCATATTCTGACACAGACGCTCTCGCTCGGCTTCGTTCAGCACCTCGGTGAAGAACGTGCGCACCTGCGGAAAGGATCAGAGCGGGAAATCTTAGAACTCACGGATGGCTGGGTTATCCGTACACAGATGCACACGGTCGCTAACACACCTGGGTCACATTGTCATCGTCTGCGCTGTTGTATCGGCCCACATCAGGAGACACTTGACACTTCGACTCGAGGTAGCACGGCTGGGTATCGGCAGCACTGAAGCTGTTGGGGAAGTAGTTCGGAGCTCCCCCTACAGGTCCAGACAGAAACAGCTTAACATTTCAATACAGATTTCATTGTGCCACCACAAGTTCATAAATGCTTCACAGCATTCGGGTCACATGCCCAATTCCATCATTCCAGACAGATGTTGCGCTGTTAAGAAGTTTGAAGTTGAGTCATACCATCTCTTACCCAAAACCAAACCCAGTGTGACACAACGTTTTTTCTGCTATGCATTAACTCACCCTGGTTGTCGTACATGCACATGGGGCCGTCTCTCTGGTAGTTTGCCACACGGGTGCGGTAGGGGCAGTTGACGGGCAGTTGGAGGTAATTAGCTCCGAGCCGATGCCGATGTGTGTCTGGGTAGGAGAAAAGACGCCCCTGTGGCGAAAGAATTGAGTAATTACAGCATTTAGTCGTTCTTGTTATTCTTGTAATTAGTGATTAGTCATTGACGCTTTAATCCAAAGTAATCTACAGAACGCTTATTACGAGGAACTAGAGCTTAAGTGCCTTGCTCAAGAACAAAATGGTGAACAAGCATCTTTTTGTGCATCATAAGCCTGTGCAAACAAACCTGTGAAATGTGTCTAGGTATGTTGCTTGTGACATAGGCTAGTAGTAAAAATGTACCTGAAGCATCTTGTCCGGGCTGGCCTCAATGCCGGGCGGCATGTTACTGGGATCGAACGCCAGCTGCTCAACCTCAGCGAAATAGTTCACAGGGTTTCGGTTCAACACAAGGCGTCCCACAGGAATCAGAGGGAATTCCTTATGGGACCAGACCTGAGAGATAAAGATCCAGACATCAGGATGGACACATTCGTATCTAAATGAGACTAAAATAATGCACAGATGTGTCTAGTCTAAATAGGAGGGCCTTTGAATAATGTCTTGGACAAAGGGGGAACTTAAAGAGTCAGAAAGTTTGACCCACTGGTGCATTCTGGGATGAGAGTACCTTAGTCAGATCAAAGGGATTCCACCTCCAGTTCTCCGCCTGCTCAAAGGTCATGACCTGGATGTAGAAGGTCCAGGATGGGAAGTTGCCGTTGGAGATGGCGTTGTACAGATCTCTAATGGAGTAATCTGGGTCAGTGGA
The DNA here is from genome assembly GCA_031834385.1 of Semotilus atromaculatus. Taxonomy (NCBI): domain Eukaryota; kingdom Metazoa; phylum Chordata; class Actinopteri; order Cypriniformes; family Leuciscidae; genus Semotilus; species Semotilus atromaculatus. Next base: position 17,443,457 of record JAULUF010000027.1, read on the forward strand.
TGCAAGACGGTCCGCCTCTTCAACTGTCAAATTCTTAATGCCCTGATCAGTCTGACAAGGTGACATCATAACATCAAGTGATAAATCTCTTAATTTCACATAATAAAACCATTTATTAAAACATTTAATTACTTATACTACTACTACTAATGATGATAATAATAATGTTAACCATGATCAAATGTATTAAACCAGGACACATTCAATATTATTGAATAAAATTATTAATGAGGGATATCAAACCCAGATATATAAATTAGAACATGACATTGGCTATTACTAAGCAATATGAAAACTAAAATATTTATCTTCCATGTTTTAATTAATACAGTATACAAATTAAGTTGTGCTGCGCTATTTTTTGTGGTTTTGTTTTTAATTGAATTTGATTACATATTAAATCGATTAAGCGGTTTAATGAATTCATTTCATTAGGCACCATTTCTGATGGTAAATATATATTAAATCATAAAACAGAATTCAGAAAAAATAAAACAGAACCGAATTTAGGGGAAAATAAAATGGATTTCATGGGACCCTCGTGTTCCCCTTCATGTTTAGGGGCGTGAAAATGTAAGTGGATGTACCTACGTTAACAGACCGCCATGCATCTAATAAACTCATCCCAATTCATTCAAGAATATGCAACAGATGATAATGATCAAGATCAAATGATATGGAAAAATATTTTTGACTATTATCACCTAGCGCTAATTAAACATTAAATGTACGCTTATTGGCTGTGATTTTGTCACATCAAGCTGCAGATTTTACACAAACACACAGTATGGACCTTATAGTGGAACTTGCAGTACACCGGCTGCCCCTGAGCGTTGACCAGTTTGAAAGCGTGCGATCCGTATCCGTTCATATGACGGTGGCCATCCGGAATTCCCCGATCGCTGAACAGGAAAGACACCTGCACATACACATAAATCAGCACGAGTGAGGCTTTCTGCATTAACGTGAGAACACAAAAGTGACCCGCTTCTGCTGCCGTACCTGGTGCAGCGATTCAGGACGCAAACCCCAGAAATCCCAAACCATATCCGGATCCTTCACGTGAGTCTGCGGATTTCGTTTCTGTGAGTGGATGAAGGACGGAAACTACGAGCACAGTGAACACACATATTCTGTTAATATCGGGACAAGGCACTTAATGGACTGTGTGTGGATTGTGTCTCTCACCAGAAGCGCATCCCTGATAAAGAAGATCGGGGTGTTGTTTCCAGTAAGATCCCAGTTGCCCTCATCGGTGTAGAACTTCACTGCAAATCCTCGAGGATCTCGGACGGTATCTGCTGACCCAGACTCACCAGCTACAAAGACACAAATACACATTTATCAAGGGACAAAGGTAGCACTTTTTACTTTGAGTAGGCAAGAGAGCGAGAGTGTGCCTTATGTGCTCTTTACCCTCTTACAAAACCATTTGGCTCCATTTCAGAGACCTGAGTGTCACGACTTCTGTTACGACACTGTTTCCTGGCATTCCTAATCCCAACAGAACAATCGATACATAGAGTCCAGGTGCCACTAGAACCATTATAATAACCATACAGAAACGTACCCACAGTGGAAAAGCGAACAGCGATGGGTGTCGTCTTTCCCACATGCTCAAACACTTTGGCTTTACAATAGCGTGTGATGTCATGGGTCACTTCGAAGAAGCCAAACGCTCCTGCAAAGAGACAGAAAAGATTTAGTTTTAAGGTCGTATTATCTTTCTGATAACATACAAGCTCATCTAAAGCGTCCTGATATTGCCTATCCAATGAGAGCACAGCTCTTATGAGCCAATAAAATTTCAGCAGAGTAATGTCATTTCAGACTCTTATACTACTGTTCAAAAGTTTGGGGTCAGCAAGATTTTTTTTCTTAAATTAATACTCACACTGAAGACTGGAGTAATTATGCTGAAAATGCATCTTTTAATCGCAGAAATAAATAACATTTTACTGTATCCTTATGTTCCTAAATCTCCTTATGTTTCTGTTCACACTCACCTGCTCCTTTAGCGTGCACGACTCTCTCTGGTATCCTCTCTCGGTCAAAGTGGGCCATTTCATCAGCAAACACCACGTCCTGGACCAGCAGTGGCCCACGCGGACCAGCCGTCATTGAGTTTATCTTGTCCCCAACCGGGACTCCGGCTCCAGTGGTCAGGACATCTGGCCGCTGAGAAAACAAAACAAAAAAAACAACAAATGTTGACAATAGCAAAACTGGATCTAATTAAAATAACATCTAAACAAACCAAATAATTGTATTTATTAAACTCAAATAACATATTTTATGATTATTTAACAGTCAATGCGTTCAAATCAATATTCGTCATATTTAGATATGAATCTACGGTATTTCTATTTATCTATTTTTATACTATGAATACATTTGAGGTGTGTCACTTAAGTAAACGAGTTTTATAAAGTATACTGGCAAAATAAATAGTATTTTAAAGGCATTTGGCCTGAAAATTGTGATTAAATAACCATAACATAAATATTTATCTACTTATCTGGTTAAAGTTCAACTGTCGCAGATTCGAAGAACAGAAGTAACGTTAGAGTGTGTCCTCGTAAAATAAATAAAAAGGAAAGGGGCATATATCGAAGTCCCTTTAAAGCTGTAAAGTATACGTATGTACCCATAATATAATAAATAACAATTTGATACAATATAAATAATTAAAACTATATAACATATAAAGTCTTTGACTTTCAAAAACATAACAGGCGTCTCAAATGTGATTCGTTGAGCAAGGTATCATTCATGTTATTGACCAATCGCGTTAGAGAGGAGTGGGATGGGGGCTTGAACCTCTTCCGTTAAAATATGTTGACTCATATTCAACCACGAAAACATTTGACCTGAAATGATATATTAAACCTTATCTTTTCGTGCGTAATTTTGAGCAAACAACATACCATGATGCAATAAGACCGCAGGGGCTGTTACTGCAGTCATGCGTGACATCTTAATTCATGATTAAAACGCTCTGATAGTCACATGTTTGCTTGCAGAGAGATGCATTTATTTTGTCACTGCAGTTAAGACAAGTATTTCTCTTTGCGGATTTAAATATTAATAGTTTTAAGGTGATGATGCACAGGGCAACTTTTTGAGCAATGTTGCCGTCAATGGGCAACCAGATGAGACACGGGGCCCACGACCGATCTAAATTATCCAGAAAGAAATGTATTGCCCATTTTCAATGAGAAAGTGGTCAAGCAACAACCGTTTGGCAATTGCCCAGCAACATTGCTCAAAAAGCTGTGTATCATCACCTTTAGAGTAGGCCTATGTTAGTCAATTTTAAAGCAACGCAACAATCCAGTGTTCTATAGAGACGTTTTGCACATCAAAACACGAAGATATAATCAAACCCCTTTCGTGTTTACTCGTACAGCCATGCGACCTTTGGCACAATTTCTCAATGCACAATAACCCATTAAAAGAAACGCTGAAAACCCAATTAAATGCACAAATCTGAACTTATTTTTTAACATAACACAATATTCAATAAATAAATTCTGCAGCAAACCTGAGAGCCGCGGCCCTCCTTCCACAGTTTCATCTGATCCGTCGCCTTGTCTCTGTCTGCCATTATTCAGGTCTTGAGTGACACACAAAACGCGATACAAAACTTTGGAGGATCCAAACACCGACCTCAGGGTCTGTCTAAACGGTTGGTAATTATTACGGTTGGTAATTATTAAGGCTGGTAATGGTCTGCTCTTTGTACATGAACTTCTTGAACCCTTATATGATCTTATTTGTCTCCACCCATTGAAACGTAGCGCCGTGGTGCTATGTTTTCCGAAAGTTGCCTCTTATTGGCCAAGCACGATGGGTCTACATTTTACTTCTCTAAAACATATTAATTAACTCTCCCTCCAGTGTGTATTTTAGTTCAATGTTTATGAAATATTATCTGTGTTAATTTTCAGATGTGAAATACGTTACTTTTCACAGCGCTTACCATGATGGACCAATCATAAGAGCAGAAAATGTCATCGATATCTTATTTAGCAGATCTTTCCTAATGCTCGAAAATATGGCACCGTCAAAATAATAAGAAAGTGCGGAAATACAGTGAAATTTAATGAAAGACACTGAGGGTGAATAAGGAGGGTAAAACTTTTAACTAAATAATAGATCACCATACTTTGCCCAATTATAATCAGTTAAATTTTTTTGTAGGCTATTAAAAGTTTCCTGTAATGTAATGTTTAAATAAGCAATGCATTAAATATGCACTCAGTGGCTAATTAACACTTAAATGTGTATTTAGGATTTTTCTTTCCACTAGTCTGAATGAAAACAATTTATGAAAGCACAAAAAAGCCACAAAAAAAAAAAAAAGTTTACTTAATATTTACTTTTTAATATATATTTTTTAACATAATACAAATACCTATAGACCTACTTCTCTCACATCTCATACAAAACAACTGACTTCATATGAAACAAACCACACAAAGCATTTTTATTTAAACAATTCAGTTGATTGCAGTATGTTCTACATTACATGTGCATGCATTGTAAAGTTATGTTTTATCATTCTTTAAATCTTTTAAAGTTCACCAAACATCAGATGTACACTGCAAATGAGAATATTGCTTCTATTAGGGTGAATTTGGCACAGAATGAAGTTTAATGGTGACAAGCTTCAAAGATTGTTAGTAGTAAAAATGAATCACAGCATTTGCAGCACTTCATCAAATCAAATGACTTCACCACTGCAAGAAGCTCAAATCTGTTATTCATTCTACAAAACATTTGAGGTGTTTACGATGTATGAAGTGATTTACAGATTTTGGTATGAAGTTTTTACATTCTGTCATCAAAAGTTTTAATTATTGCGGCAGTTAAACACCTTTAGATTTTCTTTCGTGCCGAAGAAAACTCATGAGAACGTGAAAGGATATTAGTTTATACATATTCCAGTTTGATATGAATGTACTGGATGTACTTTATGCAGTGTTGGGGTGATGCGTTACAAAGTACAAAACTACAAAGTACATGTTCCTGTGATGAAATAACGTAAGGGATTACCATTTATTTTTCAGTAATCCCGTTACAGTTACTGTTTCGTAGTTACTTGCGCTACATATATTATTTTAATGTACTAAGGCTAATTGAACAACTATATTCAAGGTCCAACAACAAATATACTATTGATCAAAAAGCACTTTCTTTCATTTTGACATGCTAATCAAGTGTCAGGATGGCAGAAAAGAGTGGCTTTTTTTTTGTGAAATGGGAAATACGCATTAGTGTTATAAATTCAAACTTATGCCCTGACAAAAACGTACCTCAACCGCACAGAACAGCACAAGCAATCTGTCGAAGAACATAACAACTTGGCCACATGAAACTATGTTTGGATTTTAGAAGTTAACTGAATTAATTAATGCGTAATGTTATTACTGTTCAGAATAACTAGAAAAGAAATCACATTGCAATACAAAACATAAGAGGTAATAATTATTAAAATTCTTTTTTTTTAGCAACTTCCCCAACACTGATTTTATAAAGTACTTGCACGCCCCCAGTGGTAGAATGTATTAGTCAAAATAAATAAATTAAAAAAATGATTAAAAAAGGAAAAAACAGCACTTCAATGCTGCATCTAGTATATGTGATTTGGCTCAGTAGCGCCAATATTAGGCTAATAAGTGTCATTGCACTTGCCTGAGAAAAGGGACAGACAGTCCCATGGTTATGTCTTAAATTTATTTTACAATGTTAAGCAGAAGAAATAAGACCATTCAAACCCCTAAAATTTATAATAATAAATACCTATGGCCAAACAAAAATTTCTTATTTTTTATGCTGTACTTTTTAGTACAACAGAATGTGGCTACTGCAATTTCCCCCAAAAGGCTGCAGCACAAGACCAGCCACCCTGTTATATCATATGTAGAAATAAAGTTAACCTGGATTAGAAAACCTGGATTTCAAAGACCCTCACAGATGAGACATCCTGAGCCGCCGATCTAGCTCTCTTTCTCTCTTTAAAGATCCATCCAACCTCGGGACAGCTGTGACGCAACGATTTTCTCTTTATATTCAAACGTCTTTACTGTTAGGACAGTTAGACAGTAGGCACCATGCAGACAGGAGTCAGGGGTCAGGGGTCAGGACTTAGGTCCTCCGGAGCGGGTGCCACATTGAAACTGGTTTCCGCAAAGTCGCCAGCATCTGGTTCCAGTGAGTTATTCCCATTCCACTGGCCTCTGGCCCGATGATCACATGACCCACGTTTTCACCACGGCCGTCCTCTGTGGTCTCAGCGACAGTCACTCTCAAAGAGAGATCCTGAAAAAGAAGGATAGAACAATATAACCTGTAGACAGACAGACAGACAGACAGATCGATAGATCGATAGATAGATAGATAGATAGATAGATAGATAGATAGATAGATAGATAGATAGTGTTGTCACCTGCAGGACGATGGCTGGCACTGAGAAGATCATAGCCTCATTGAAGATGGGGTTGGTATCATCCCTTTTTACGGACGTCTTTTTTTTACTGATCTTCCTGCCGTCCTGAAGCAGGTACACCTTCACAAACGGATCTGTTCACATGGAAACAGACAACGTTCAGTATGTCTTTCACACAACATCATCTAACACGATATCAAGCGTTGTGTCAGGAGCATCTTCACAACCGGCTGTGGTCTTTCCGTTAGTCCAGAGCAGGTTCTTGGCTTTGGCGATGACCACGGTGAGACGCTCAGCAGTCGGCAAATAACTGAGAGACAACAGGATCTCGCCGACCGCGTCCACAGCCTGAGGGGAAAACCTCAATCAGCTCTTTGAACTGAATCATCTGAACAAAATGATTCATTCTTCACATTTCTACATATACTAGGTGGATATACATTCATTGACCCTTTTTCCAGTTCAGAGGCAGAATGAAGCATCCAGGTGTGACGTACCTTGTTGATGTCCTGCAGGTAAAGCCAGGCGTTAAACGGCCGGAACGGAAGGTCCAGATCCGACAGTTTCAGTTCTGCCACTCCAGCACTGATGTGCCGGTCGTCTGCATCCACACCGAAGGTGGAGAACCGCAGACTGTTCTCATCCAGATTTACTGAATCCAACGGAGCAGAAAAGCGCTCGTCAAACACCACGGTGAAGGCGTTTCTCTGGACCTGCAGAGGAGAACGACAGCGTCATCGATGATGTTAATCAATGCCAGAGTTGTTATGATCATTTCATTTTACATGATGATTTTACACGCTTTTAATGAACCTAAGAATTAAACTGGACGTTTTTGTAAACTTGACTTCTATATTTAAATGAGATCTGTTCTGATTGGCAGACCTCTTGGCATATGAAACAGGTGTTGTTATTGTTAAATAAATAAAAAATAAAATAAAAATATTAAACTTTTTTTTGTTTATTGAAATGAAAAAGTTGGAAAAAAAAGTTAACAAATCTTAAAGTATATGATAATGAATGTAAATGAAAATTAGAGATGTCTTGGCAACTAACTGAAATAAAGTAAGTTATAAACTAAATAGAAGAAAAATTAAAACAAAAGCACACAAAATGACTACAAATTTGAACTAAACTAAAATTACAAATGAAATATATTATATTAATCTAAATATTATAATAGTATATAATATAAATAACACTGATATTGTTGCTGAACACTGAATAGGATGTCTATAAAACTCTTTATCAATGATAGAGGTGTCTTCTGGTTCCAGATACCCGTGTGGCTCCCAGGCTGATCTGCTGAGGGACCAGCGTGACGGTGATGCAGCATCCAGGGAAGTTCTCCTCCTCCTTCTCCAGCAGGTCTTTCCCCTGGTGCAGTGAGACGAGCAGAAGAGAGGCGCGAGTGTCCAGCTCCAGCGTGACCTCCAGCTGCCCCACCGTGAAGTCGTGCCCGAAGGTCTGAGCGATGGAAGAGATGGAGCACAGCGATTCGGAGGACATGGAGCGGTTCAGGCTGCTTCCGCTCGGATCCAGCTCTCGGCTCATCAGTTCCAGCGTCCCAAGATCCCGAAGGCCATCTGGAGTGTCCAACAGCTGGAGACTCGGCTTTCGGCTCGCAGAGGACGCCCTCCGCTGGTTGGACGCTGCGACACGCTGCACAAAAAACAGAAAATATTTTGTACATTTAAAGTGTAATATTTTATAAAGTATAATACTTATATTAATGATATATATATAAATTTATTTATTTAATATAATTAACAAAACTTTTCACATATTTTTTTCACAAAACTACTGTATCGACATTTTTATTATAATATGATAGTTTTTATTAATAACTGTTAAAATAAATCATGTAATTTCCCCCAAAATTATGTGGTAATAATATATTAATATAATACAATATAAATAAATCATAAACTATTATATATAATGTTTAATATTGATATAAAATATATTTTATATTTTAATATTTAAATAAGATGATTATTGATTTTATATATATATATATATATATATATATATATAATTTATTTCCAAAACTTTATCCAGGTTTTTATCATAATATAAATAATAATATAAAATATTTTTACTGTTAATTATTTTTCTACATAATATAATAATAATAATATAATATATATTTACCATTTAATAAAAAAGATTAATTAATTAGTACACACATCATTTCTATATTGATTTTATAATAAACTTTAATATAAAATACATATTTTTTTACAATTAAAATGAATTTGGTAATTTTCTTTTCTCAGTTTTCCTGCAGACCCCTTGTAGACCCCCGCTCACCTTCTGTCTGACCTCAGAGTGGGAGGAGCCATATTTCTCCTGCAGGTAGCGATAGTGAAAGTTTGGGAACGGAGAGGGAGTCGGGAAGGAGCCGGATTTATATAATTTCCACAGATTCACTATAACCACAGCAAACAGAACCAGGAACCCAAACACATACAAAAACACTTCCCAGCCAGGCGGGTTAAGCACCACTGACACACAAACACACACAAAACACAATCAGAAACTCAATTATAGGGACTCATGAAATCACTATGAAATCTAGAGACGCATGAATGATAACTGCTCACCGCTTAGATGATATTCAGAAATATCCTGACCCTGCACAGACATAGTGCCACCTGAAACACACAAGACATTCATAAATACAGCATTCACAAATTTACCATGGTAACTAACCATAGTTAACAGAGTTATTGCTATTACAAACCATAATAACCCTTACAAATAATATACTGTGGTTGTACTATGGTAAAGTGGTGGATTCCGATGGTAAGACAATGGTACTATAGTATTTTTGATTTATAACCATATTCATAGTACACAATACACCATTGAAAGAATACCATTGTACATACCCAAAAGAAACATGGTATCATGGCACATGGGAAAAAAGGCCAGAACACATGGTATTAACATGTACCATGTCTAAATAACATTATTATGTTACATATATATATATAAAAAAAAAACATGGTACAAACATTGCACATATCCAATAAAAATCATGGTGGTACCATGACACATGTATAAAAAACAACAAAGCTTTATCATATCTATCCAAGAAATCATGGTATTATGTGGTAAATGCCCCCAAAAACATGGTATTATCATGATGCATATAAGCAATAATGTTCAGAAAAACAATGTACACAACAATTTATACATTGTATATTAAAATGCCACATAATTACTATGGTATGATTATAACATTTTTACATATCCAATAAAAACATGGTTATACCATGTGTCAAACACATGGCTTCATCATACCATCTAATAAACTATGGTATAGTGTCTGTGGTAAATACCCAAAAAACTATTATAAATATTGTATTGCCATGATACATGTACAAATTGTATTATTATTTATCAATTTAATTTATAACTATTATTAGTACTACAGTAATACTGTGGTAAGTGACATAATAAGCTTTCAGAATCTTTTCTCTCATTTTAATTTAGTTCATCACAAGTTACCACAGTTTTATTACAGTAACTGCAGTTACTATGGTATTTTTGGCAGATGCAATGAAGGTTCCTGTGGTAAATTGTTATAAGGACACTGAAGCATCAACGATCCCACCTTCCAAACCTGGGAAAGACACCTCAGACATGAAAAGAAAGTCAAGTTAGGTCTAAAAAGAGAGAAAGTGAGAGGCGTATATGCTGTGAGTCACGCCGAGACTTCTGGGTAAAGAGATGAAGGGAGCAGCGGGAGCTGAGGAAGACTCCTGCAGAAGAATATGACAACGAGCCAATTAAAGCATCTGAGAAGCGAGCGCTCGTGCGTGTTCTCCTCCGCAGGGTTATGAGCGCTGGGGTTCAGGGCATTGTGGGTTTTACATGTCTAGTGTGAAACAGAATATTTAATGAATACGTGTTGAAGTCGCACTGTCAGGAATGTTAGCAACTCCATGTAAATGCGCGTGCATGTGAGTGTGTGTGTGTTTGTGTAACTGCCCACGCTCAGTCTGTAATGACTACAGGAGCACAGATGGACACACACACACACTCTTGGAACAGTGATACTGTCTGGACGCTGAAGCCAATATCCCAAAATAATTTCCCAAATGGCACATTCACTTGAGCTGTAAACCTTCATCTTGATAAACAATGAATCATGGAGCAGAAATCCCAAGCTTGCTTTCTTCAGTTCGCTTTGGTTTCTTTCTTTTAGGTTGTGTAGGCTGGCTTGCCTTTTATGAAGATGCCATTAGTGAAATACGATTGAATTGGTTGTGTAGATGTTTAAGTCTTTATCTTACAGACATAAAGGTCTAGGTTTAAGGGGATAGTTCAGCCAAAAATCCTCAATTAGCTTTTATTTTTATATTGACCAATCATGAATTAATTAAGAACAGATTGAGAAACATGTAATTAAGTCAGAAATCTTGTCAGAAAGAGCTTTAAAGGAATAGTTCACCCAAAAATAAAAATTCTGCCTTAATTTACTCTTTAATCTTTTACAAGTCGTTCCAAACCTGTATGAAATAATTTCTTCTGCTGAACACAAAAGATGATATTTTGAAGAATGTCGGGAAACAAACAGTTGATGGACCCCATTGACTTCCATAGTATTTTTCCATACAAATTGATACGGGTTTGGAACAACTTGAGGGTGAGTCAATGATGACAAAATTAGCATTTTATTTGAAAAACTCACCGATTTTTGTATATAGGCTATATATGTAAAAAGAGGACATTCTGCATAAACTCTGTCTCTTTTTGTGTATTATGGAAGACAATCATCAACGATTATGACAGAATTTTGGGGGAATTATCCCTTTAAAGATATACATATCTTTCATAAACCCCTAAACTCAAAGTAAATGTTCTGGAAAAAGCATCTAAACAGATTTTTAAAAAGTCTTGAAAGCAAATTGATTTTCATCTGAAAGCCACTCCACCAAACAGGCCTGAAATTTCAGGAGGCCCAAACCAACAAGCATCTGTGACAGCGAAACTAAATCACTAGAGCTAATCAAGATGCTTTAAACGATCCTGTGGCACGGATCATCCAGATATGATTGTTTTCCAGCGCTGCATTCAGAGTGGATGAAATAAGAGGCTGTGGACGGATGGAGAGCTCGAGTCTCGAGTCTGCACTGTCAGCTACTCTCTGCAGGACTGAAGGAAGCAAACGCTAATAAATCAACCGAGCTTTTAATCTCCAGAATGACTCATAATAACACTTTCACTGAAACACGAGCGACTCGGGGAAGGATGAAAGACCCACAGCAGAACCACACACACACACGTTGTGTTTTTTCATGTTTTGTGGGGACTAATTTATATACTGTATACAAACTGTATATTCTTTCCCCTTAAACTATCCCCATCACAAAAAACTTTCTGCATTTTTACATTAAAAAAACCACCATGTAGTATGATTTATAAGCAGTTTTCCTCATGGGAACCAAAAAATGTCCCTACAAGAACAAGGATTTCGGGTATTGCCAGCTTTTGGAGGGACATTTTGTCCCCATGATGTAGTGTTTACCACGACCACACACACACAAAACGTTTTTTGGAACTCAATCTCCTCAAAATATAAACCACAAAGCATAGGAAATTTACATACAACATGGACAACACAAAGCAGATGGACTAGAGACGTCCAACAGGGCACAAAACACCTAAGACACACAAAAATGACGCACAACAGACAAAATGCAAACACATAATAGACACAAAAGTGCACAGCACATATAAAAACACTCAAAAAAGACATGTAAACAAAAAACTAGCACATTCAGCACAAAGCAAAAACACTGGTGTTTTCATTTCGAGCTGTTGTACGGGGGGGTGCAGTGTGTTTTATTTGGCCCTTGGGGGTTAAATTAATGCCCTCATCAGAGGAGGGTCCATCGAGATCACCATGACAACCACCCGAGTCGCGGGCACGAGCACTGCATCAGCACGTGAACGGGCCCGAACTTCAGTTCCACATCGAACCGAAACCAACAGGCAGAAATAATAGGCTACATGACAATAATTCAGCATAACTGCAGCACATGTCTGAAATACGTATGGCACAATAATAAATTAATGCATAAGATAATATGTAGGCCTATATATTTTTAAATTCACATTTATATTATTACAGGATAACTAGCGACATGTGCAGCATATGTACGTGATATGTGAGCGCTCATAAACACGAGATTATAAGCGCTAATGTGTGTTCTTACCTTCAGCAGTGTCTGTTTCTCCCTCTCCTGCTCACACACACTTTCATCCATCAATTAACGCGCAATACAGCATCAGACGCACGTGCAGGATTCGATCACATCTGACGCGCGCGCGTTTAGATCAGATCTGAAGTGTGTCTGGGTTTTCCTCTGCGCATGATGAAGATCTGAATGCAGAAGTCCCACCCCTGCAATGCAACTTCAGCACCAACACACACACACACACACACACGCACACGCACGCGCACGGATAGGGGTGAAGGGGCTAGTTGTCACACTGAAAAATTCACAGGGACGTTTTAGGCAGATTAGAGTCTTGGCTACAAAAAAAAAAAAAAGAAAAAGCTAATGGACCGTTGTTACCCAAGAAAAAAAAAAGATTCAGTTCATTGTACAAACGCCAAGCTTTTGTGACAACATGCACCAAAAGCAGCACTACGCGGGGTAAGTTGTCACTATGGAACCTAGACTATTATATTTAAACAGCAAAACAAACTAAAACAGCAAATGTGTCATAACACAAAAAAAAAAATATTTTGGCATTTAAATACTGGAATTAATAAGTACCTTACAATACCGCCAAATATTTATATGTGCACAATACATATTGGTATTATATTTTTGTTGGACCAAATTAGCAAAAATGTAGTTTGGATAAAATGATAGACAGAGACAGACATAGATCCTATATAGACAGACAACCAGATAGATAAATATAATATAGACAGACAGACAGATAGACCCTAAGACAGACAGGTAGATAGATCCCATAGATAGACAGATACTAGACAGAGAGACAGGTCCTATATAGAAAGACACAGAGACAGATCCTATGGACAAACAGATCCCATTGACACAGATACTATAGACAAAAAGATAGAGATAGGTAATATCATAGTACTCGATTATTAGCACATTCATTTTAATGTGGCTCTAATATACTCCTACTTCAAAAAATACTATGGTCCTAAAACCATGGTCGTACAGTATACGAGCACGAGCCCCCTAGTGGCCATAAATGAGAACAGCATCAACAAGGTGCAGAAAACGGCACAACTATGTGCATTAAAAGGTAACGGTAACAAATATGATAACTAGTACCAGTTTGCAACATCCAAGCACCACGACTGAAACGGATTGTTTTTCAAACGACTGACACCGTAAGTCTTGTACATGCATGAAAAAATACCTGCGCTTATATTAAAATTAAGGTGATTGCAATTCAGAAGTTGTCTCCGATTGGTCAGGATCCAATGGGTAAAAAAAAAAAAAAAAATCCTTTTTTCTTTTTCACTGTGCATCTTCAGTTCAACGGCTATTTAGGTTACTGTTCAAGTATAAATTATGAATACTAATAAATAAATCAGACTTCCAAGATACAAAGTGTCCCCATGAAAACATTTATTTACAGGATGCCAACCACTACAGTAGCAGTAATTTCAGAGGAGTGATGCCAAGGAAACTTAGTGTTGCCGTGCGATTACAGAAAATAAAGTCTAAAATGCCATCTTGATATTCGAGTATAAAAGATAAAATCCATCTCAAACCCCTACGATCAGTGTTAATAAAGTTTTTATAAAAACTGCAGGTGAAGTCAAACTCAAAGACAGAAAATCATTTGTTCAAAACTCAGTAGGAAGTTTTAAATAAAGGGGAAAAAAACAAGTTAAAAGAAAAACTATAAAAAAGCAGAGCTAAAATATTTACAATTCTGCAACAAAGTCACAATGATTTACATTCATTATCTCCATAAAAGCTTTTTTGTCTTCATTGATGCCCATCGGTTCAGTCGAGCTGCTTTCGATCCACCGTGTTCAGTGTGTGATGGTTGAGTTCAGAACTCCAGTCTTGACGTTGGATTTAGTAGCATTTGAGAGCTCCCGCTGTTAAAAAAAAGAAAAGAAATAGCTAATATTTCATCACATGACTGTTTGACAGACCACAACCCTTCATGTTCATGCATCTTTAGGTCTTAAAGGGTTAGTTCACCCAAAAATGTTAATTCTGTCAGTAATTACTCACCCTCATGTTGTTCCAACCCCGTAAGTCTGTCGTTCATCTTCGGAACACGAATTAAGATATTTTTGATTGAATCTGAGAGCTGGATCAGTCCTCCATAGGCTTATAAGGGACTGAAACTTGTTCCCCCCGAAAAGTTATTAAAGACATCGTTAAAATAGTCCAAGTGACTACAGTGGCTCAATCTTAAGTAACAAAAATAACTACTTTATTTCAACTATTCATTTCCTTCTCTGTTGGCCTCGTCAGTAGGGCTACGTACACGTAGTGTCCCTATTGGCCGACGCTGGTCATGTGTGTGATGCGTGTGACGTACGCCACAGAAGCGATACGTCGAGGCCGAACGAGATGGAAATTAATAGTTGAATAAAGTCGATATTTTAGGTTTTTTTTGCGCACAAAAGTATTCTCGTCGCTTGATAAACTTAAGATTGAGCCACTGTAGTCACTTGGACTATTTTAACGATGTCTTTAATAACTTTTCGGGAGAACAAGTTTCAGTCCCTTAGAAGCCTATGGAGGAGTGATCCAGCTCTCAGATTTAATCAAAAATATCTTAATTCGTGTTCCGAAGATGAACGACAGTCTTACGGGGTTGGAACAACATGAGGGTGAGTAATTACTGACAGAATTTTCATTTTTGGGTGAACTAACCCTTTAAAGCGACAAGGTTCAATTTCAGTTTTATAGCGCATTTAATTCAACTGCTCATGTAATGTTAATGGTATGAACCATTTCAGAGGTGGCCAAAACACAGGCTAAACCACAAAAATGCCACAAACTCCAGTTTCGATTTCATGGGGTCTTTACAAACAGCAGATTGGATTTCAGTTTTACAGTTTTAGTTTTTTCAGATTTCAGGCTTCAGTCATTCTCCGAGTGGTCACTTCACTGTTAGAAGCTGAAAGAACCCTTCTCCATTAGTCGGGTTAGGCGAGAAAAGTGTGTTAGTGTGATGGACAAGTGAACGTTCTTAGACATACAGACCTGGACGCTGCAGTGGATTCAGAATCCTTCTATAACAGAAGGCAGAATAAGCACACGGGGGTCACTCGATTGCATCTGCTGCCTGTGTGTCTAGACCGTAACGGCAAGATAATGAACTTACCGCAAACTCCGAGTAGGAGGAGGCCACGGACGTGATGGAGTAGTTTCTGTGAGGGCTGGCGGCCATCGTGCGCAAAGCTCCGCTCAGATGAGAAATATTCTCCTTGTTCCTCTCCAGACCGCGAGGGGTTCGGCCACGCGCAGGTGTTCGCGCACCCAACTAGTGGAGCAGCAGTTATACATTATTAGACATGATAATAACAAATTTATAATATAATAGTGTGAAAAATCCAGTGTTTAATACAACATAACTCACCTTGCTAGAGGAAAGGGGCGGTCTCATAGAAGGGGAGGCGCATATGGAGCGGAGTGTCGTGTTGGGGGTGGCGATGCTAGAGGTGGAGATCAGCTTAAAAAAACAGAACATAGTGTGGTTTAAAAAGAGAAAACAATCAATCAGCTCAACATATTTTTGATACAATTTTTAATTCCTCCTGATTCAAATCTAATGACCACCTTGTCTATCTATATACTATATCTATATTATATATATATATATATATATATATATATCTATATATATATATATCTATATATATATATTAAAATATATTCATATAGGAATAGCATAAATGTTCAATTAATTTCAGCAATGATATGTACATTTAAATGATGGATTTAGTGTACATTTGCTATCATTATCAAAATATATTGTACTATATTAATTATTTATTTCATCTGCATTATATCTGGCAGTTATATTAGCATCAGGGCATTGGTACAATTGATAAAATAACAAATAAAAAAAATATATATAAATATAAATGTGTTTTAATTTTTCTTTTATTCTGTCGACAAGGACACATATTCCACCAGTACCTTGCGTGTTTTGCTCGGTGTCGGCGTTCCGGCGAGTCTCCTCTTGGTTGGGGTTCTGATGATGGTGCCGTACAGCAGATCTTCCTCTGTCTGCTTCATTTTCTTCATTTGCTGCACAGTACAAACATCATGTCAGAACTAATCAAGAACTTTTGTGTAATATTAGATCCAAAAAAAAAAAAACTGTCAGGAGTAATTTCAAGAACAGAGTTCATACCCGTTCCTGTTTTTCTCTCTCTTTCTCCATATGGTGTTGATTCCACTGGTCTTCCACATACTGGAGGAACGGCTGCCCATTCACACGGAACTCCTTACACTGCGCCGCTTCCCATTGGTCAATCTGAGCCTTCAGACTCTTCTCCAGCTGACCAAACAAACAAAACAAATGAGCACACAATCCATTCCCGTCACTCAAACATTGTTCGCTTAAAGAGCAGCTCAAACCTTCGGCAGACTCTTCTGCAGGTCGACTCTCTGCTTCTCCTCCTTCAGCAGGTTTCCTCCTCTGTTGTTGAAGCGAGACGGGTCTGTGGCTTTTTTCTGGAGAACGAAGAGCAATTGGATTTAATATCAGAAATCTCTTGAATATGTTTATGAATCTTTTTAGATGATTCCTCACCTCCAGCTCCTGATAGAGAGTCCAGTTGCTGCTCCAGGTGGAAACGGCGTCGTACATCTCGCGGTGTCCAGTGTAATCCTGCTTTAAACGTTCCAACTCCAGCTCATGTTCCCGCAACACCTCCTCGTCCAGATCATCTAACAGCACAAAACAAAATCCATCGTCAACCAATCTCTGCCTACCTATCAATCAATCCCAATTTGCATTAAGTCTGTACGATTCCGATTAAAAACGAATCAGTTAAAAGCTGATTATTCTCTATTGTGTAGAGTAGACTTGATTTTGTCCAATGCCAGTAAACATGTCATCAGAGAAGAGCTATTTTGATTAAAGGTTACAAGGCACATACATAAAATAAAAAGATAATGTGCAGTAAATTATTTATAATAAATACTACAATATTACTTAAAAAAAATAAGAATGGTCAATTTTGATTTCATGGTGAGTAAGATTAGTTCGGTCTCAAATTCAAGGTGCCCAAATTGCATACTATTTCTGAATTTTATAAGTATGCATCCATGTTTTTGGGGCTGATATTATCCACAAGGCCTTTTGCTACATTGTTGTATGCACGAGTGTAATGTGATATCAACATGAAATTTTAATAATACCCTTAAATATCATATTACTTTATTCTCAAGTATGTACTTTCCCACCACCAGCACTTTTTGTACTCTGAAGTATGCAAACTGGGATTCAGCCAAGTTCTTGAAATCTAGCTGTTGGCATACCACTGTGATAAGGAACGAATGCTTGTCTCTGCTCCAGGCTGTAGTAGCATTTCTCCCAAAACTTGACCATCTCTGACCGGATTGTCTGAATAACCCGCTCAATGTTTTTCTTCTTCAGCTCCTCCAATAGCTGAAGCTCTGCCTGTAGCTGTGACACAGTGAGAAAGACAGCGTGAGGAATGTTGTATAATTCCAGCAGAAGCTCAAGACGAAACATCATGACCTACTTTAGTGACAGGTGCGCGAGTACTTACTGCGTTCAATCTGCTCTTTGTGCTAGTGTGGGTGTTCTGCATGAAACTCTCTCTTTCTTCCACAGGAACCTGCAACATCTCCCACAATTCCTCAATACGACCACGGATGGACACACACTGCGCTTCACTTTCAGCTTTACGGCTCTCCAGCTGAAATACAACAAACACACAATTAACCAGTGACACTTCATCTACTGAAAACCTAACATTGCCATCAAATTATTATTTAAAAAGATATAAAATAAGGTTAAATTTTAAAGGGGTGTAATGTTAATTTATAACATGTACTTATTATAGGGTTAGTTACATGTGATTATGCATAATTTACTGTTATTACTATAGAAAATACATCGAAGTCAAGTATATTTATATAGCGCTTTTCACAATACAAATTGTATCAAAGCAGCTTCACAGTATCAATCAAAACAACATAATGTTCGTTTCTTAGTGGAAAAAACATCCACGTTTGGTAGGGCTGATCAATGGTATTAATGATTGGTTAATTCATTTGAGTATCCCCAACTGAGCAAGCCAAAGGCAACAGACTATAGTAACAAAATATAGCATCCTTGCTGAATAAATATGTAAATAAATAAAAGGAACGGCTGAAGGAATAGTGTGAAGAGTGTTTGTACCTGCCGCAGTAACACTTTAAGTGAGCTGATGTTTTCCACAGAAAGGCAGAAAGCGTCTTCATCCTCACACACAGCGTCTTTCTCAAAGGTTGTGTCAGGATGCTGCTCCAAATCCTCCATCAGCACTGTGATCTGACGCTTCATTTCCACAAACTCGCCATGACGACGCTCCTGTAAACACAAGCACACTTCCTGTAACCATTCTGGGTAGATTTTCACATTCAAAGAGGCAAACTACAACACTAAACTATTCCTAACTTTTGTCTACTAATGTATCCTGTGTTCTTAAATGAATAGATTTTTGAAAATGGAATTTATTCCTGTGATGCAAATCTGAATTTTTTGCATTTCTCCAGTTTTCAGTGTCACACAATCCTTCAGAAATCAAGCCTAAATTGAATCTGTTCATCATATAAAGCAATCGAGTCCCTTTAGAAACTCAATTAATATGGTTTAGTTTTATGATCTCTTTATGAACTTTTTGAAGCTTCAAAATGGTAGTTGTGTAGAGGTCAATAGAGGGACAGAAATCTCTCAGATTTCATCAAAAAGATCTTCATTTGTGTTCAGAAGATGAATGAAAGTCTTTCCAGGTTTGGAACGACATGAGGGTGAGTAATTGATGACAGAATATTCATTTTTGGGTGAACTATCTCTTTAAAGGAATCGTTCACTTAAAAAGAATAATTCACTTGAAGAATGTCAGTATCCAGACAGTTGATGGACCCCATTGACTTCCATAGAAGGTTTACAATTAGTATTACAAGTGTTTGGTAATCAACATTCTTCAAAATATCTTCTTTTGTGTTCAGCAGAAGAGAGAACTTCATGCAGGTTTGGAACAACTTTAAGGTGAGTAAATGACGACAATTTTTAAATGAACTATTCCTTTAATATAGCCATCCTACTTCACACATATTAAAAAACAGACCGTATAAAGTGCTACTCAGCTTTGTGAGCGTATTTTACCTTCTCCTGGTTGCGTGTGTTGATGTATTGCCTGTAGTTGTTCAGCTGCTGTTGTGACGGCACTCTTTCGGGATGGATGGGGAAGAGGTCATCACACAGGACATCACACAGATCTTGATCCTGTTGAATCAGAGACTTCAGCTCGCTCTGACGCCCACCCTTCTCCTTCAGCATCATCTTGACCTGCGTACGGAGATCCTTCTCCAACTGCAGCATCGTAAGCCCGTCTTCCTCCTGCCAAACACAGAAAATATACAATCTGATTGGCCGGCTGAACGTCTGGGAGTTACAGGGCACAGGGTTTTTCTCCTGAGACTTTATGGAGATACGCAAAATACTCACATGATACTCCAGGAGCTGGAGTTCATCACACAGGCAAGCCACCTCTTTTCTGCACGTTTCAATACTGCTCATCAAGCGTTTCTTCAACCCCTCCTCCTCTGCGATCATCATGTCCAGCAGGTTCTGGAATCACAATGAAGATTTCACATTGATTCGGTGTCGCCACTCTCTCCGGTTAATGAGAAGCGCACATGACCTGAACTGACCTTGATGTGCATGTGAACGGCGTCCGTGCGCTGACACCGCTGGTCCTCTGGGATCCCGATCTCCTCCCAGATGTCCTTCAGCTCACCGAGAGCATTGTTCAGATATGAGACAGACTCTGCAGCGTGGATCTCACTGAAATTACACACGTTCAGATCTACTGAATACATGTCCTGTCATCTTAGATGCTATATTTAAAGGGTCAGATATCAGACTCAGTGTATGTGTTGCAGTTGCAAGTTAACATAATAAGAAATTGTCACCATTGAGTGTTATTATGAATGAATAAATGACCAAATCAACAGCATTATTCTACTTATTAAATTGTTCACAATGTTTATAAATAAACAGAATAATTTGTATTATAAATGATCACTAAAACGTGCAGCATTATTGATTGCTGTCTTTGTTATTAAGAATGTTTATCAGAATTATTGATTATCATTGATAAAAGGGCTTCACAGAGTTTATAAATGAGCAGAATAATCATTTGTATCAATAATTAATCATTAAAATTGTGCAGCACTATTGATTGCAGTCTGTTTTATGGAAAAATGTAATTATATTTTTCCAATAATAGCATAATTATTGTTTATCATTGCTATAACTAGAAAAAGGCTTCACAATGTTTATAAGCAGAATAATCATTTTTATTAATAAATGTCCATTAAATATGTGCAGCATTATTGATTCTGTCTCTGTCTGTATTAATGCGTAATAAAATCATTGTGTCTCAATAATAGCAGAAAAGGGGATTCGTGGTGTTTATAAATTAGCAGAATAATAATTTCTATTCATTAATGATCGCTAAAATGCAAAGCATTATTAATAGCTGTCTGTATTGAATAAAATTATTGTATTTGACAATAATAGCAGAATTATGCTTCGCAAGGGTTATAAATTAGCATATCATTTGCATTAAGTTAATAAATGACCATTGAAAATGTGCAGCATTATTGATAACGTTAACGTTAGCTGTCTGTATCATTAACTTAATCAACTATAAAATCATTACATTTTCCGACAAGTTTTAAATCCGTGCTAATGCTAATACTAAATGTTAGTTGGTTGACGTTAAACCATTTGAAAACGTTTAAATTAAAGTAAAATCACGATACATCGATCATTTTCAACCTAACGTTATATATAATGTTAGTATTTTCACTAACGTTAAATCATAAGCATCGACGGCAACAGCTAACGTTAACACAAACAGAACACATTGCTCTAAATAATAATCTATAACGTACATAAACAACAACAGCTTCAAACTCTCCCTCTTACCTCTTCCTCATCCTGTCCTTCGCCGCAGATCTCCGATGAGATTTATATAATTGATAAACGCTATTTTGACACTTCTAAACTTTAATTTTACGCTTCATTCACGATCTATCCGACGCCGGGCTTGAGGTTTCTGACTAAAAATATTCAAACCCCGCACTGAAACGCCTCTGGTCTCTGATTGGCCGAGACCAAGCTAGACAACAACACAATGCTCGCTGATAGGATGAAGTACGTCATATGACATATTACAGCGCAATGATTGGCTGACAATTCAAGCCAGCTGACTGACCAGTTTAACCAGCTGTACTGAAGAATGGAATTACGTTGAGTTCGTCAGTTCGAGAAGGGTGCAGAGCCGCTGAGCTACAGTTTCACCCCAGCAGTTTCACCCCGCGCATGCACAGTTAGACGCGAATATTGAGAAAGAGTTGAGGGAGATTTGTCTACGAGTACGAGATGCATATTACGGCACTGGAAGGGAATAATTTTCCTAATTATTCTAAATGTTCGTCTTGCTGTGAACAATATCACTGTCCGTTCTGCTTGATACATCATCATAAACCGTCCTGAGAAACTCATCGTTAATTACATCGTTAAAGGCCCCATTCTGTTTTACATTTAAAAACAGAGAGGACATGCTCTTTTTCATGTCAGAGGTTAGGGACAACAAACATGTTAGAGTGTCATCATTTTACAACCCTGACATTTAATTTTTTCTTCTTCTATTGGAGACAGACTTGGTGTCTGTCTATTTATCTATCTGTATGTCTGTCTGTCTGTCTATCTGTCTGCGTGGGTAAAACTGTGGCTCTGCGGACAGATATTATTGGAGAGTTCAGACACTTTAATCAGCAGAATTGATGCAATCAAATCGTGATTGATTTGTTATGGCAAATGCTGAGTTTAATAATTTCTGACACTGTTTGACAACTTTTATGATACCATTTTCTATTACATTCATGTGGAATACAATCCTGATACTAAATCATTGATGCAATATAAATAAACACAATAGAGGGTTTAATTAAATTCATTTAAACTGCCCCAGACCTTTTCAAAATCTGTACTTTTTTTTTTTACTAATTGATTAATCTTCATCATGATGAACTCTGAGCTATGGTTCTCATCAACTAGTGATTAATCTTTGTCAGATCTACAGTTAATCATGTGGCATCAACATAAACAATAATACAATGAAATCAATAAACAAACATGACCTCTTCTCCATAAAAGACTGGAGTATTAAAGCAGCAAAGGATTCATTCATTCAGAAGGATGTAAGTAGCCTATTTATACATTAATTTATGGAGCTGAAGATAAAGATTCATTGTTCATTAAAGGTGCCCTATAATGTGAAATTGAATTTATGTTGGCATAGTTAAATAACAAGAGTTCAGTACATGGACATGACATACAGTGAGTTTCAAACACCATTGTTTTCTCCTTCTTATTTAAATCTCGTTTTTAAAAAACACCCCTGAAAAACAGGCGAATCTCCACATAATACCGACTGTGACGCAACAGTCGGGGATCACGCCTCCAAAGATTTGCATATCCCAGCCCTCAATGACAAGCACTGCACAGCCGAGTCATCATCGGAACAAGCGAGGATCAGAGAGAAAATGGCAGATCATGGAATAAATGCTATGTTCCAGGCTGTGCAGGGGATGTGAGGTATTTTCATACCCTTCCCACAGAAAAGAAATGTCAACAGGCGTGGACGCGTGGTTGATGTTTATATTAATCGGATACCGCAACAGTTTAATTCGAAGTTGTTAGTTTGCTCTGCCCATTTCACCACGGACTTATTTTCGAACCTGGGACAATATCAAGCTTCTCTCAGCGTCTCAAACTGAAGAAGGGGGTAATTCCAACTATATTCCCGCAACCGGTAAGTAGTGATTTTATTAAAGATAATTTACACTGTGTTAGATCCAGCGCAAGATCCTAGTACAGTAATAGCAAACTCCAAGTAACGAGCATACATAACTAACGTTAAATAGGCTAATTCTCAGTGAAAAAAGTATACAGAAAGCGGTCAAAGAACAATCCACACAGCGCGAGTTTATCTCTCTTGCCAAACTCGTTATGAAATCAATGACGCTGTTACACTGCACAACGAAGCTCTCATAGAAGTAGGCTATGTCATCGTTTGCATTGGTGAAAGCATTAGAGAGAGAAACTGCGTTGTCTCGCGATCAACAGACTGTCATCTGCTTGCTCAATGCTCATCACAGCAACATTTTATGTGATGGAAATAGATTTAAATACTTTAAAAACATCTCACGATTCGTTAATCTCGATAGCTGTAATAGTTAAAACGTATATAACAGCTGTAATAAAAGTATTCGAGAGAGTTTCACATGTCATATTTCATATGCAAGCATGTCAGCCAATCACAGCAGTGGCCGGTTCTCACAGCAGACACGCCCCTTCAAACAGAGTGTTCAAATCAGAGAATAAAATCAGGCTAGGAAAAATGCCTTTTATTTCTAAATTATGACTATTTTTGATCTAAAAAACATACTAACATTATAAGGGCAACCCAGGAAACATTATAAAATAATAAAAAAAAACATTCTAGGGCACCTTTAATGGATTTGAAGACTGATTCATATGCTCACAGCACGTGGATGATTTATTTATACTTTCATTAATGGAGTTGAGGATTCATTCATTAATTCATTCATTCCTTTGTTCATGCTGAAGCTCAGGATTATTTCATTTATTTATTTAGATAGCCGAGGATCATATTATGGTTTCTCAGTCGCTCCGGGTCATAAGCTCCTCCAGGGCTCTCTCTTTATGGTTCTCATGCAGCAGTAAAACTTCTTTAATGGTGCTCTGCTGGAAACCCATCTCACAGAACTGCGCCAGCAGAAACAGGAACTCTGAAGCCTGAGAGAAAAACAAAAAGTGTATACATTACATCAGGTTGGTGTATTTGATTTGCTAAATACTGATTGGATGCATGTTTTGTGCCTTGGATGCTGATTGGTTGAGTGTTTAGAGCACTAAATACTGATTTGAGGGGTGTTTTGTGTGCTGGATGCCGTTTGGTTGAGTGTTTGGAGCGCTATATGCTCATTCAAGGGGTGTTTCGTGCGCTGGATGTTGATTGGTGGGGTGTCTTTTCCAGGTCTTACTTTGCTCTCACAGTTCTGGAACATCTCCATAGCTTCTTCCACCTGAATCTTCTCATAACCCAGCCGACAGAGACGATCACGTGAAGTCAGGTACCTCAAAATCTGGAGGAAATCAATAGGGAATCAGATACAGAATGTGTATTCTGTGTATACTGTGTGCTTTTGCATTCAGTGTGTTTGTGTTACCTGATCAGGGCTCTTGAGTCCTGTCCTCTGCAGTGCTAGTATGGCAGTGCGCAGTGTGTATCCTTGTTTTGTAACGGCTTCAAGAAGATCCCTTTCTTCTTGACTCAAAGCACACAGCAAGTCTACTGAAGCGTCCTTTAGCCCTGCGGACGTCCGCGGACGCACACCCTGAAACACACCGGTAGCAAAAAAATCAGCTCAACAATAATCCTAAATAAGATTTACAGATCTGCTGCAGGAGTATATTACACGTGATGAGGTGTGTATATTACACGTGATGAAGGTGTGTATATTACACGTGATGAGGTGTGTATATTACACGTGATGAGGTGTGTATATTACACGTGATGAGGTGTGTATATTACATGTGAGGCGGGTTCAGTCCTGGCTGAGGGCAGCTGTCCTGCAGACGAGGGTCTCTGCTGTAGGAGTGTGTGTGAGTTCCTCAGCCCGCTGGTTCTTGTTACGGCAGGTTTTCTGCGGGGCGCTCTGGAGCTGTGAGGACTGCCCTGCGGCGTCTGGCTGAGGGAAAGCGGGACAGGCTTCCGTGAGTCTTTTAGAGAAGAGGCAGAGGTCGGTCGGGCCTTCTGGAGAGTGCAGGATGGGGCGGGGCGAGGGGTGGAGCCTCTCTGGGTTTGACGAACTGAACATCGCAGGCACTGTGAGCTGGAGCTCTTCGGCCTTTCTTTGCTACGAGCATCATCTTCCTCAGTAGACGAGTCCTCGTCATCTTCACCGTAGCCACCCTCGCAGTCCGTGTCGGCGATGAGGAACTGGACCGTTCGCAGGGGGCGGAGCTTACGCGAGTCGGCAGCGCTGAGGCTTTGGCTGCGGGGACGTGGGCCCACTTCCCAGAAATCTGCGCTTCTGTGGCGCACCAAGCGGCTCTCCCGCGGGCCCTTGAACATCAGCCAATATGGTGGGCAAGTAGGGGACACACTCGGGGGCGCTTTATTGGCCTTTCTGTTCTTCTGCTGCTGTTCTTCCAATATAGCCATGATCCGTTTCTCCAGAGAGAATGAATACTGTCGAACAGGACAACGTGTGAGCATTAAGAGAATGAAGATCCTACAGATTGTAAAATATTAGTTGTAAGTTTATTGTTGCATTCTGACCTTTGTATCACGCAGTATTTGAGCACAATCTGGGATCTTTATTTCTGGAGCTGTAACCGGCTCTTTCTGATACAAATGTAACTCCATAGAGTCCAGTGCAACTTTAAATGGAACCTCATCCAGGCTACACATTCTGCTGACATGAACAAACAGTTTAGGCAAGTTAATAATATTTATGTTAATCAGTATCTCAGTCAGTATAGCTGAGGGACACTATAGGCAGTTCCACATTTCCATGAATATGATCAACTTCGGTGTCCTATGACTTTTTTAAGTATAAAGATCCTGTTTTTTCATGAATATACAATTAAAAACATACAATATCATAATACCAGTGTTGGGTTTGTTACTCTAAATAAATAATTAAATACTAGCTACATCTTCAACAGTGTAATTAGATTACTGTACTAATTTATCTCTCTAAAATTGATTGCATTACTTATTATTAATTATTTTCTAAATCCCATAACAACCTCAAACAGTTGAATAATACAAGGACAGACATTAAATTTTAAATTATTCTCGGACTGACCAAAGTATTATAAGGAGGTTACATTAAAAACACATTTAGACATAAAAATTTGATGTTAAATCCCTTACTATACTTTTTCAAAAGGAAAGTTATTAAATTACAGTAATTAATAATTCAGTGATGCATTATACACCCAACACTGAATATTAATAATATGATACTCACTTCACCTTATTTTAGTAAAAACTTTTAAATTAGAAACTAAAAATTAAGATTTTGCTGCGAATTATACTGTGGACGATGACATTTTAATAAAAACTTTTTATTAACTAATTCATATGACAAAACCTTTAACTTTGAAATAATCGTGCTATTTAGAAAAAAGTAATGTACGATTTTGCTATGTAATAGTAATAATATGATGCTCAATCACTGTTG
Source organism: Semotilus atromaculatus (assembly GCA_031834385.1). Lineage (NCBI taxonomy): Eukaryota > Metazoa > Chordata > Actinopteri > Cypriniformes > Leuciscidae > Semotilus > Semotilus atromaculatus. The sequence goes on from JAULUF010000027.1 coordinate 17,470,478, forward strand.
TAAAAATATATATTATTTTATTTAAAGTATAATTATTTAATTTAATCATAATATTTATACATTACATTTGCATGGAACCAAGTAAACTGTGAATTTGTATATTTGTATATTAGCATTGATTGAATTGTCTTACCTGTAGTTTATGCTAGTGTCTGAGTAGAAGGATGTGTGTGTGTATCGTATGTTCCTCGGTTGCAGATTGAACTCATCAGGTTCACCAGTGCATAATAACAGAAGCATGATGTCCCTCGGGGAATCCACACAGGCTTAAACACTGACTCACACAATAATCCTTCCATAACCTGTCGGAAACAAATTTACATCATCATAATCCTTTCCATTTCTCACAAGATGGTAAAGTGCTAAAGATACTAAGAGGTTAAATTCCCTAGAATACTTACTCAGATAGATACAATGAACCGTGATGCTGTTTTGTTTATGTAATATGTTATCAGATGTGAGAAGATTCTCAGTGCGTTATTGTTATTGTGTTGTTTACTCGCCGTGAATCTGAAAAAGGCATCAGGAGATTACACACACTTTATGAGTTTGAAGTGCTGGGCCATATTACATAAACAGGGATGAGTTATGTGGTTTGTGGCGTCCTCTAGTGGCCCTAAACTAAAACAGCCTTTTTTTGTTTTGTTTCTGACCTAATTGTCTTAAGTCAAATTACAAAACAAAAAGTGACACTGATTTATGTTTATTAAAGATAATACATCTCAGAAAAGCACTATAAAACTTATTTAATATTAACATCATGGTTCTGACCAATAAATGTCATTTTGCATTATTATTTTTTTGACTTTTCTATTTTTGTCTTAATGATAAAAAGCTTGCATTCACAAAAGTCATTTCTAGCCTAAGCATTACTTTGGAAGTGAGCTTGAAAAAGTCTACAGAAATTACATTAACATTTTATTACATTTCATGGCTTCTGGACACAGCCTGTGACATATTGCTTGTCTCTTTTTATCATAAAAGATTTAATTAGCATACACTAAAATGATCAAATCAAAATGTTCTTTTGCAAAATGCACAGTTTTGTTTTTAACCATCAAAGAGCTAAAAGTTACAAAGTGTACTTTAACATCACTGAACCATATACAATAATTGACATCAACAAAATTATTTTTTATGGGTTAATAAAGAAGGTAGAAAAAGCTCTAAGGAAACATTTGCAGGTTATAACTTTTCTAGGAGCACTGTACACAACGAACACAAGAAAGTAGTGTTTCTATAAAAACACACAAACAAGTCTTGTTTAAAAACATATTCATAGTTTTATTATGAGCAGTTAACTCAGTAATGTAGAGCTAAATACCATGAGATATGCAGTGAAATCATCACTGGCAAATAAACATTTGTAAATAACAGTAAATACATGATTTCAGTGAAATGATGTGAATAATGTAATTGAAACTGATGAAATGGTGGTGGATGAGAAAAAAAACACACTCGCACACATTCTCCCGGTTACAGACATCTGCTGATACGTAATGCTAAAATGAATTTAAACTACACTCAAATTATTATATACAAATATAAATCAATACAACACATTTCTACGGTGTGACCCGCAAACATTCAGCGTGACACACACCGAAATATCTTTCTCACACACACACACACAATATTGTTTCTTTCTAAAGGAACTGTAACTCCTGCTTTGGAAATGGAAGATGGGAGCAAACCAATGTTCCCGCCCTAGTTTATGATTGACAGAGACTCTATCCAATGACCTCACATGAACCGTTTCTCATTTAAATCCCTTTCTGGCAATCCCTTTCTTTCAACCTGAACATGTTAATGAAATAAAAATAAAAACAGGGAACCGTGACAATATCTGCATCCCAATTTGCATACAGTCCATGCAATAAAGATTAATAAAATAATCTCCTAAAAATGCCTGTGTGAAATATGCTTTCTGTGGACGCCTTATTACCCATAATCCACTTGTGCGTAAGAGGATTGATGGCTTGTAACAGTTCATCAACTTTTTTGTTGTAATAGTGAAAAATTATACATCCAAAGGCCAATGTTGCCACAGCAGTTTTAAATAAATGTAAAAGTAATAATACAGTTAGCGAGATGTTAACACGTCCATACAATGCATTCATTTGATATATATTGTAATACTAGCATACTACATACTCAAGAGTATATACTTTCCAATCCCCACTGAAGTACACACCTGTAGTATGCAGAAGTAAGCAAACTGGGATGCTTCACTCTAATGTCCATCTCTACATTGCTATTGCCTTAAACACTCACGCATCAAAATAACACTATAACAAGGACAAAATGCTGAAGAATGTGCCGTCCCTGGTTCAAACTAATGATTCACACACACAATCAAATATCCTCACATATGAAGCTGGGGGTCTGATCCCAGAGCTCGCATTCTCATCAATTATGTGCCGAACAGAAACGGGAAGATAAAGAATTACTGCATGCTGAGAATATCAAGTGCGTTAAATATATCTAAAATACTGTAACAAATGTTAACACTTGCTTTTAATGATTGCACATACATCCACATAGCGATATTCGGTTCGTAATTCTGTAAGGTCAGGGTTAGATTAATCCGGATAGCTCTCAAAAGCGGTTCAGAGCCTTTTCTGCAAATGTGAACGCTACAATCTGAATCTGGAGTGACTCTAGTTTGATTACAGTGAGTTTGGTGCCAATCTCTGTGATTGGAAATGTATGTACTAATGCTCCTGTGTACCTTTGAGAGCCAAAGTACTACTAAAGAACCAAACTGCATTTGTTTCAGGTACATAAGGACACTTTCTTTATGAGGGAGCGTATTAATATCTGCTCTTTGACTATGTAAAATGCAAAAATATTGTTTTGTTCTGTGTGTTTCAGAGTGTTTAGTCTTTGGTAAACTTTACAGTGCTCTTGTTGTGGTAGAAAAATATCCAATCTGTACTCTCGAATGAATCTGTGTGATATATCAGGATCTGATAAAAACATTTGATTGAAATGACTGATTAAACAATGTTTTTGCCTCTTTCCATTAATCTCTCTCTCTTTCTACACACATATATATATATATATACACACACATACACAAACACATAAAGTAAGGCATGTTAGACTAAATTTCATTCATTCAGTGACCTAATGGAGGACCCTTATTTTAGGGTCTCCTTACACAAACTCCAATATGTGATGATTACACAATAGTTATCCAATAGTTTAACGAGTTAGTGGAATCATAAATCATGATGCAGCTGATGTTGGATCAGTGGTTTTCTGCTGATATACACAAGTCCCTATACAGCAGAATGAAAAGCATAACTAAACACACTGGCGGAAAACCCACAACACGCTCACACATACACACACGTCATGCAGTTTCACTTTGTTTATAAAAGCAGCTCTATAAATGTGCCATTATCTGTGGAGTTAAACATGACTTCACTTTGTCACTTTTCATCCTGTAAACGGTTTGATCGAACTCTCTGCATGGTATTGCATGGTATTAAAAGTAAAGCAAACCCAAACACATTCACTAACAGAGTCAGATGGTATGGTTTCCTCAAATAAAATTACACGTGTACACGCCCAAGCCTCATTGATCAGATAAGCACGCCCTGTGGCTGCTGCAGGATCTTGATCACTCTGCTGAGAGATTCGGTGGTGGCGAAGGCCAGATACTGACAGCACAACCAGTCCTCCAGACTCACGCCACAGCCCGAGTCCAAAGAACGCTCGGCGAACTTGATCATCATAAGCGTTCGCTTCAGGTCTAGCCAGTTCTGCAGGACGGTGTGGCGCTGGACCGTCCCGGCAGGAGGGTTCAGCGAATTAAACAGATCCTCTCGCGGGCCCCACAGCAGACACTGCAAACATGCCCGGGCGTCCCCCATCTGGATGCGCTCAGAAGGGTTGGGGTTGAGCAGTAACGTGGCGAGCTGCTGGAGACCGTTCGAGTAGAGAGAGCGCAGTGGGATCTGGGGCAAGTCAGAGCTGCAGTATTCCCTCTCTTTTAGCGCCGGACTTTCCTCGAACGGATTGGGTCGATGCAGCATCTCGTAGATCAGTATGCCGGTCTGGAACTCATCACACTTGCGGTACTGAGTGGCAGTGACGAGCTCCGGTGCCAGACGGGACTGGTCTCGGAGCGAAGCGGGTTCCAGCACCACGTTCTTGAGTTTAGCCTGAGAGAAGTTGCTGATGATGAGGCGGGCGGGGCAAGCGGAAGCCGTGGCGGAGGAAGAACCGGACGCCGTGTTGTTGTTGTTCGGTTCCAGCAGCTCCAGGTTCCAGGGGTTCCCGGGCTGACAGTGCACCAGGAGGAGGTTCTCGAGCCGTAGGTCGCAATGCGTGACATGGTAGGGTTTCATGTGCTCGAGTCCCGCACACAACTGCAGCAGGAGCAGACACACCTGCCGTTCGTACAGCTCTGGGCTTCGTGTGTGTCGCTCCACGCCCTCGCGGACGAAATCCGCCACCGTCTGGAACGGCACCTCGCGAGTGATCACCACAACACGGCTGCAGAGTTTCCCGCCCAGTCCTGCCACGTCTCTCTCGTCCTCCTTGCCTTTTCCCTCTCCTCCTTCCGTACCGCCTCGCTCATCTTCTCCATCCTCCTCTCGCTCCCAAGGAAGCAGGCGAGCCGGAACATCTGCCAGGAAGTGCCCACAGTCCTGCTGGATGTTGAAGTGCACAGCGATACTCTGCCGAACTGCCAGACTGTGAAAAAACTGCTGCTGAGTCTCCTTCACCACACCCCGACAGATCTGATTTCAGACAGAAAGAGAAAATTAATCACTACATACACATACAAATCTACTTAGGCAACATTGTAAGGTATCAAAGGAAAACAGTCAAGACAAAAGCTGCAAAACTCAGAGAAGTACTTGCCCATCTTTGTCAGAGAGTTACTATATGGTTTATAAGGTGTTCTATTCTTTATGTAAGCAACGGTAATGGCGATTAGCGATAATAGCATAATTAGTGGGGCTTGCTAAGGTAGATCAATTATTTTGGACAAAAAGCAACAAATGTATCCATCATTTCATAAAGCACTGTGATGAACTATGTGCTGATTTTTTATGCTGCTTATAGTATCGATCCATTAGCTAAGCAACACGACCACATCAGACTCAATGAACTGCAAGTCAAATCACTCTTGCTGTTCTTGTAAGAAGCAATGTTTGTGAGCTGCACAGGTGACCATTACTTGACTTTCCTGCCTTAAACGATTAGTTCACTTCAAAATTAAATTTCTGTCATCATTTACTCACCCTCAAGTTGTTTCAAACCTGTGTACATTTCTTTCTTCTGCTGAACACAAAAGAAGATATTTTGAAGAATGTCAGTAACCAGTTGATGGACCCCATTGACTTCCATAGTATTTTTTTTCCGACTATAGAAGTCAAAATATCTTCTTTTGTGTTCAGCAGTAGAAAGAAATTTACACAGGTTTGAACCAACAATGATGACAGAATTTTCATTCTGAAGTGAACTATTCCTTTAAAAGATTATACCACAGTAGTGGACATACCACAGTAAATATGCATAAGACTGAGCTTTCACCTTGACAGCGTAGTTCACCAGAGGTTCTCTGGCGAAAGATGCTGTGTAGTACACGGCGTCTCCTGCCTCGCAGCAGGGTTTCCCCGCAGTCAGCCGGAAGTGAGACCAGCTGTCCGTCCCGAACCGCAGATGATCTTTTTGACCAGCCATGAATCGATCTTCACATCTGGTTGCCAACTTACGAAGGGTGTCCGTGTGCAGACCTCGGATCCTCCCGACCACTTCCTCCCAGCTCTCCATGCCTCTATACGGCACCTGTTTCTGGCCTTTAGCGGGTCTCCCTGCCCCTTGTGTCCGGGCCGTCAGACTCTCTGTGCTGCGGTAGCCTCGGCGGTCACATCCCTGCATGGAGCTGCTGTTGGTCAGGCAAGACAGGCTCCGCCCACCCACGGGACGCTCCAGGGAGTCTCCGGATTCGTCGGGATGTCGTGCCTCCGAGCTGAGCGAGGAGTTCTGACTGGTTGTGTCCCATGTGGACTCGAGATCGTAGAGCGGATTGGCGACGCTCAGACTGGTCCCGCCTGGTCTGGCCTCTCCTTTGGGTCGCGGGGCAGAGAGTTCTCTACCTAGAGCGGATGGCTCTGTTTGAGCACGTGGGACTGACTTTTTGGGCAGGGGAGGTGGTGTGGATTTAGTCGTGGGTTCGGTGAGCTCTAGGTCAGAGGTTAACGTGTCATCAGATGCTTTAGGATGTCTGGGATGTTTCACAGGGATCATGTTGGCCCTGGACTGACCTGTAGAGAAAGAGATGAGGATTCTCAGTGTCATTTGAGAGGAATATCAAAAGAAAATGTGATCATTTTTTAATCCTTCTGAACAACAATGCTTAACTGGTGCACTATTGGATTTCCTTTAAAAGCTGGTAACATTGTCTAACCTTGATCCTGCCATTACATGTTCCCTTTTACCATATCTCCATCTGCTGGATGAACAGTCTTAAATCATTTCACACACGCCTCATCCGCAGGGACGTGGGATACGAGTTAGGAATTATTTAACAGCGTGAAACCTCATCTAACATTCTTCACTAATCTGCTTTAATCTCCCAATAATCAGACTGGGGCTTCCTCTGAGGCCCTTTCACCAGGACAGGGATTTTTGTAGGTCACGTCTATAAAACGATCAAAGAGTCAGTGGTACGAAATTAGAGGCAGCACATTAACCCCTTGGAGAGCTGTTCTGCTATGCAGATCAGAGGTTCATCAGCTCAGCAATGCTATATTGTGAGATATCAGAGGTCAACTCTGCAAAATAATAAGGAGGGAAGGAAGTAGCCTTCAGCAACCAAACTCTCTTGGGAAAGCTGAAAATGCATGATTTTTTTCTCATATATTGTGTGAAGCCATACAGCTCCATTTAGACATACTTGGTCTGATAATCTGACAGTCACTCAGAGCTGTGACCATTAAATTCCCCCCCAAAAAATCCTTGATTTCCACACAGTGACTACTGCCAGCCTGTAAGAATTTTACTACATCTTGTCACATAATTTCTTCATTGAACCTCACGTGTGTAAAATCCTTACATAGACAACCAGTATTTTATGAAAAAATAATATTTTTTAGAGGTTATTTTCAGGGTATTATTAATAAAAATTTTGTTGTAACGGTTAATTTCAGGATTTGTCTTTTCCTATTCTAACAGTATATTATTATATCTTCATGTCAGGTTACAAGCATTAATATGTTCTGTACATTATAACGTTTTAATGTCTGAAGCATTTTTTATCTAGATATTCTAGGAGCTTTATTGTAAAAACAACAACAACAACAACAGGAAAAACAATATTGAACTATATTCATATCAGTTGTCAGCCATACCATAAACAATACTTATAGATTATGTCATGCCATCCAAAGGTTTGAGACCACAATGAAAACTGAAATTAAAATGCAATTCAAAATCATAAATAAATAAATGTGTTAGAATTTTACAAAATTTTAAAACAAAGACAAGAAATTAAATAAGAAATATTTAAGATTTCACACTATTTCTAGGACGTATAAAATAAAGTTTAATGTTGTAATTTACATTTCGTGCAAGCAAAACTACATAAAATACACTGAGGTACAATTCATGCAAATAAAACTAAAACAGAGAAAGAGACAAAACCATACATACCTCCTTTTACCGCACAAACTTCAGAAAAAACTCAATCAGCTAAATGACTTCACATTCATAGATTGAGAGAAGTGATCTTGTTTATGAGTCTAGAAATGCTCTCGCACATGCTGCTGCCATGACAACCTAAATATATCAACGTGAGCCGGCCAAATCAGGTCAGAACCTCCAGCCGCTGGCCCAAATAAATGGACAGAGCACACAAAGTGACCCATCAAATGTGTGTATGTGTGTTTGACTTACCCAGGTTGGTGTACGTGGCCCTGCAGCTGCTGGACGCAGGAGAGTGTGAGATGGTGTGAGCGAATCCCTCTTCCTCTTGCTCTGCCTGGCTGCCGCTGTTTGAGGTGGGCGACGCTGGGGGCGGACAGGAGGCAGGAGGCTCGCGCAGGGGCGACAGCTCCAGCTTAGCAGGAAGAGAGGTGCCTGATGAGATCCCAGTATCCTGAACTGGAAGCTGACTGCATGAAAGAGATACAAACAATGATTGAGATTTTATAATTATTCCAGCCCAGAGATTTCTAACCTAAACAGAATTTAGAAATTGAGGATGCAGTACTTTTACAAAGCTAATTTTGGAACTACCTCTTTTTTTGATGGTGCTCTTGCACCTTTTTATAAGCTTGAAAGTCAGTCTACTTACTGAAAAAATGAAGTCATACGGTTATACTTAAGAGTGAGTAAATAATGAGATGAATAATATATAATTGTGAGAGAGCTTTAGTTAAAGATTTAATTTTAATTAGCATGATGGCATCCATCTATACTTGACTAAACAAACACAAAATACAACCGTCCTTTGCTTTGATTCCAAACCACCATCCCTCCTGTATCCCAGTGCAAACCTTACTCTTCTAAATAACCGGTCCAGGAACGCTAAAATGGGAGGAATCTTCTGCAGACAGAGCATGTCTGAACATATAAAAACATTCTGTTCCATTAAGGTATGACACCCTCAAAAATCTATAATACGGAAAGGTGTTCTTTCGAAAAATAAAGATAAGATTCCTAATGCTTCTATTGAAACACCAGTGCAAAAATGTGTTGTAAACACACAAGGGAAGATATCACCACCAAAAAAGTGTTTTTCTTCAACTGATAAGAGTATCTGGGTGTCTCAGTGTTTGAACTTGTAAAAAGAACCTGAATCAACGCGTCTGAACTATCTCTTTCTCTTACTAAGTGCAGATAACGCTCTGCAAACACTCGCTAACACACACACACACCAGCTGAAACAAGCGCCCAGCTAAGAGCTTCAGTAAAGTGTTCGTCTGTTTAAAATAATTTGAGGAAGTAATGCTTACCCACCATATTGGCTAACACAGTCACCCATTTGATAAGATCAAAGACAATAAAAGTTAAAATCAGAAGCAGGAATTCCTTGCTTTCAAATACTTAATAGACAAAACTCTCTTGGATTCGTTTTTCTTATTCCTCCTCCCTCTGCTGTAACATTCGGAATGAATATTTCCCCTACATGATTAACCCTTTACAGACATCTACCTGTAGTTGTTCATCAGCTCACAATTGTGACATATCAGGATCAAAGTCCTTCGCCTCCACAGATCACACACACACACACACACACACACACACAGGTATGACTAAAATAACAGGAAGTGGTTTATATAGTTAGGAAATCACCTAGTTAAGTTTTTTTTTTACTACTACTAAGACGAAAAATAATAATTAATATGACCTGAACGCAGAATAATTAGAAATTAAAACTTACAATTAAGCTACAATGGAAAAAAAAAGATAAATTAATGAATTTTAAGTTCTCAAGTTAAACATTTGCCTTTCTATTTTTATTTATGTTAGGTTTAGCAAGCAAGCCTGCAAAGCTAATTTACCCTAATCTCAAAAACATTGCATTTAATCTGGGATGAATATGAAGGCCATGCAACGAAACACATACTAAGACATACAGCAAGATGAGGACAAAGAAAAGACCATAGCATATTTTTCTATATTAACAGGAGACAGAGGGGGGATTGACAGTGAATGATGGCTTACTTCATGACTTTGCTAATGAGAATACTGGCTCTGCTTTTGGGTGGAGTCGACAGATTGGAAGCTGCACCTTCTGCTGTGATACCCTCTTTGTTCTCCTCAACTCGAAGCTCTGCCTCCTCCCCACCTGTGACGTTTTCTGATTTGTAGGTGAATATGATCGTGGGCTTCTGGTGAGGGTCATCTGTCTTGGACTCTGAAAACCAGTGCTGTCTCTGTAGAGGTGGAGGAGGCAGTACGGTGATGACAGTCCCATCCAATCCCAACAACTTTCCTTTTTCCTTCTCTCTCTCCATTTTCTCTTTCTGTTCATCTTCATCTTTCCGCCGGCGGAAGAAACTCTTGAAGGATATCCAGCGTTTGGGCTTGTTTCCGTCAGTTGGACGCCTGCCCTCCGCACCCGGACTGGTCTCTCCATCACTAGGTTTGGCCCCAGCTGGTCTGGTCCAGTTGCTGAAGTGCCTTTGGAGCAGGTTGCTTGAGTGGTAAGGAGAGGAGCTAGACCGGGCTGGGGGAAACGGGGCACTAGGTTCAGATTTGGGGCTTGTGGGCGGTACAGCAGCGGAGGCACTCTGAGATTTGGGAAGGAGTTTATGTGGTGTGTCTCTGTGAGGTTCTGCAGAACAGTGGAGTGATTTAGGCCGGTTAAGAGTATCTCTGGAAGCATCCGGTGGCAGCGAGTAAAGCTCCTCAGCACTGCAGGTCTTACTCTGGCCAGCAGGGGAGTCTGGAGGAGAAGGTGGCGGCTGAATGGAGGCCACAATCTGAGACAGAACAGTACTTGCCTTCTCTCTCTGACCTGAACTTCCACTTGGCGTGACCTGGTTATCTCTGCCCCCCTCTGGTAGTTGCTCACTGCTGGGGTTATGAACACGATCCAGGCTGCTGTGGACCAAAACAGCTGGTTTAGGGCTTAGGCTACCAGATGGGAGGACCGAGACACCTGTCGTAATCCTGGATTTACCATTGTTTAAAGTTTGCCCAAATACTGTTGTGGTCCTCAGTTCCCCAGTAACCGTTACATCTGTTGTGTGCTTTAATTGAGGAGGTGTCTGCTCAGATGGAGAGGGCTGGGAACTTTCAGAAGATCCAATCTCCTCATATGTGTGGCTGGCCACTCGCTCTCCGGCCCTAGGCTTGGAATGCGGCAGCTCACCGTTGAGCCCCAGGAAACTCTTGTAAACAGCTAGGTTATCATAAGCACTGGGATTAATTACTATCGGAACCTTTACTGCTTTTTTTGAGCTGCGTGCATATGCAGGCTCGTCACGGATGATGATTGGAAATGGGGGCATGCCGGCGTTGTTGTAGCTGTTGAATTTGATCTCGGACAAGTTGGGCGTTTTAGTCGGGACCGTACGGGCAGAGCCGAAGCCTGCAGTTGGAGATGTGGGAGCTGATTTGTGATTAATGAGTCTCTGAGCGGCACCGCCACATGTTAAATCAACTTTAGGGATCTTCTGTCGAGGGCTGGTGCAGGATGTCCACACTTCTTGGTAACGGATGCTACCGGGTTTTGTGCGGAAACCACTGGGGCCTGCAGAGGCAGCACCTGTAGGAGATTGAGGCATCAATGGAGATAATGAAATGAAGGGAGATGCCACAGGTGATACAGGAGATCTGGGGAACTGAGAGGAGGTGGGTGAGACAGGACAGGGGTCAGAAGAGAGGCAGAGCGCAACATTGTGCCCACTTGACTTTGGAGTGCTTTCATTTGAGTGACTTTGATCATCTTTAGTGGCCATAGAGGCAGAGACATCCACCACCGTATAGGGCTTACATATAGGAGCCTTCTCAAGATTCACAACTCGATAAGGCTTGGCCTGCTCCTCAGTTGGGCTGAAGCTGATTGTGATTGGCTGGCCTGGAAGAGCTTGAGGGAGAGCCCCACCCTCCCTTTGATTGTCAATTTGGTCTTCCAGTCGGAAGGCAAGAACAGCTTTATGAGTTTCACTGGATTTAGGCGAACTCAGTCCTTTGGCTGAAGGTTCTTTACTAGGTGTGAAAGAAAGACCATTTCTCTGGTCACAAGTGGCCCTACTGCTGCCAGCGCAGGATTCTTCGGGCAGAGAAGTCAAGGACTCGGGTGAGGTGGTGGACTCAGAAGTGGACAGAAAGCCACTACCCTGGTGATCAGAGGCATATGACAGAAGAGCAGAAGCTCCCTTTGTGTCAACAGATGGGTATCCATTGAGAATCTCATCATAACTGTCATCATAATCCACTGCACAGAACCGTTGCAGTGAACGGTTACGTAGAGGCACTGTATTCCACTTCTTTCCTACAGCAAAGTGAACCGGGGATAGCGTGGCTGCACGGAAATTGGCAAAACGAGGTTGACCCCGCATTCGTATCCCCATTGCTAGCAACTCCTCGTCGCTTTCATCCCAACTGTCATGCTCTCCATCATCATCACTACTCTCATCCTCCTCATCGTCACCATCACTAGAGTATTCTGGATAACAAAAACGTCCTCCCTCAGAGCTGATGACCTCTGCACTGTCACTGAGGGAAACACGTTTTATTGCTCCTCTACCACTACTCCCAGCATGGAGACAGCTTGATGGTGTAAGGCCCCTCTCTAACGAGCGCCGGTATGAACTGCAGATCCGGCCAAAAAAGTCCTCTTTACTTGAGCTTGGAGAAGATCCCAGACCAGCAATTTCTTTCAGCACGTCCGTCAAGCCATTGTTATTGCGGCTGCTAGTCGGCAGTGGAGAGATTGCACCATATGCCTCTGTCTGCCCAACCAAATCCTCCACTTGATTGTTGTTTATTCCTGCAGGTCTCTGGCTATTCAGGCTGTTGTGGTTCCACACAGTGAAAGGTGGGCTCTTAGTGACCTGCGCTCCCTCTGCATACCTTGACACATTTCCCTCAGAGTCCAGACCTGGCGGAGAGCATGGCAGCATCATGGTTGGCTTTACTGCAATCGTAGGTTTCTTGGCGACAGGTGGGCGAATCTGCCCTGCACGGGTTGAGGATATGCTCCTCTGGCTGTTTGTGAGTTTGGCATTGACGTTCGTCTTGCTCTCATTGGTGGGATTGGCTTGCTCTGGAGGCCGATGTAGGCTCTTAGGTTTAAAGCAGTTTTTGCACTCTCCTGGTTTCCACACATGTTCAGTAAAGGTGTTGCATGCAGACATGTCTGCAGGGCAGTGCTGCAGGGTCAGTGAACAGGAAATCCCTCCATCACACACACAAACTGCAGGCTGAACTTCACACCCACACACAGTTTACAAACTGTGCTGTCAGTACCTGCAAAAAAGAATAACAGAGTCAGCCAGGGTACCAAATGTAATCACTGGTTTAATCTCACATATAGGCTGCTGAATGAGGCACTCATTACACTTTTCCAGCAGGGGTCAGAGTTTTATTCTTAACATGAATTTCTAGTGTCTCTCTACTACACACATACACAAACACAGGCTGCCAGATTCTCACAGCTCTATTTTTGGATCACAACGCAGCGCTGAGCAGTTGCAGGTAAACATCATGACTTGTGACATACTGACACCACATATAGTCAAATTTGTACTTTAACTGTAATCCCGAACAAAAACCTGCCCCTACCATTTAGCCTACAGACACATTTGTTGCGTGTCTTAAGAGATAGCCTGTCTTATGTGTGAACTTTTTTTTTTTTTGCAAGTGAGGGTCATTCTAACAAGTCAGTCAGGTTATATGACAGTCTCAGACATCTAGACCTCAAAAGTAATGAAATGATGCTGGTTGTAATTGTGTCCTATTTCTCCCAACATCTGAAACGCTTCTAAAATTCCCCAAACCCAATACACAAATATTTTTATTACACAGCCTACTGACCTACTCAATCATACACTCATTTATATGCAATACAGTCAGGAACATAAATAAGAAAGATGAGAATTGTCAAAGTTTTACAAAATCTTTATTTGTGACCTGTTGCTCGGGACTTGTTCAGGGCAAAGACTCTCAAATGAGGGTCACGATGGTCAGATCCATCAGGGTTCATGTCGCCATGGAGCACATTAGACATCTCAGAACCGCAGAAGATCATGACTCAACACAGACACAATGGATCTAACAGAGGATCTACTGTTCGTTTTCAAACATTCCAGATATAAATCATAGGCAGAACTATTCGCTGCACAATACTGAATAGGACCTTTATGGTTATGCATTTATAATACATTTAAAAGGTTAAGAAAACAATTAAGCAAATGGCTCATAAATTACTTCACATGTAATTGTGTCAGTACCCGCCTTCTAGATGAGATTTAGCATTGTAAAACTAATCTTAGATTTACTGTTTGGAAAATTTGTGTTTGGACTTACTGAAACTAAAAAGCTCATTAGCTTTAAATCTATCAAAACATAATAAATATATCTTTATAGACTAGCTAATTGCATTTAATCCAAATCAGGATTTAGGAACACAGAGAAACCCACTCTAATCTCTCTCTCTCACACACACACACACACACACACTTTGACCGCTGCAATACTGAGGGTTAACGCTATTGTCATGCCTGTATGAGTGAGCGAGTGTGTGTGTGTGTGTGTGTGTGTTTGTCTAGGGGCAAATATATTTTTGTGCTCTCTGCTAAATCCATCTGCAGACTGAGAACAACATTCCATTGCACAACATCTGAGATTAATGAGAGAGAGACAGACAGAGAGAGACAGGAAGCAAGAGAGGGAGAGACAGAGTGTTCTCAGGAGGATGCAGCAACAGCTCATGCGTTAATGAAGCTCTTTATGGCTTTCAGACAAATGGAGAAACATCTCTCCACCCTTCATTTCCCCCTTAGAGTTCATGTCACTTCTCCAAACTTCCTCAACGGTTCTTTTTTTCAGGATTTGATGACTCAAGTCTGCACTCATAGTCATAGCTTTATTAAAAACCAAACAAACAATACTTAACCTCAAAGTTAAAAATTTAAAATGAGGCAAAGAATGAAACTAAATCCTGTTACAAATAAAACCAAACTAAGATGCTTTAATAGTCTCATTCAAATTTGTCTCCATAGTACTGTTTGAATGGATGGAATATATTTTCTGAACCACCAACTGTTAACTACCCAAAAAGGTAGCAGAAAAGATAGAAAGACTAGTCTTGGCTGGACGATGTGTGCACAGTCACACCAGATGTCCTTAGCACAGAATCAAAAAGGCAGAATCAAACGGGCAGATGTGGTGTTTTTTTTAGGGATGTGTTTTGGGACAGTGCCAGGGAATATGGCACTGCTGTCTATGTCTAACTGAGGAACATGCTGCACACATTCACAAAAAAAAAAAAAAGAAGATAAAATAAGTGTGGTTTATTCATGAAATGCTCCTCCTGACAGCAAACAAAGGCAGGAACCAAGCAAAATTTTGAGAAGAACATTGAGGCTCCTGATTCTGTAGGCCAGAGCTTGAGAATCTTTGAAAATAGACCAGCAGTCAGAGCTGTGGTAAACTGAAACACTTTTGGTTCAAATCCCAGGAGGGTTGATAGATAAACCATTATAACTGAGCCCTCGAGCAAAGGAAAACAACACCAAGTTAATACAGGGGACCACATCTGCAAGTCACATTGAATAAAATATGACACATTTAAACAAATATATGACAAAATAGTAAAGAGTCTCTCAGTCTCGGTACAATCTGTTTGTTGTTCTCAGACTCCTTCACTGAGTCTCTCATGTTTCACATACCTGAGTGATGACATCACTCCAAGCACTCAGATCTAAACTCCACCCTCACACACACTCTCCAGAGACGCCAGTGTGTGTGTGTGTGACGCTCAGTGACTGATGTGCGGGGTGCTCAGTGTGTAGGTATGATACAATTGATCTAGAGCAGCTAGAGTTACAGATTTAAAGTTATATCAGACGGAATACATATAAAATGACAGCAGATAGAACATATAGAGTTAAACCAGTAACTAGAGCAGGTATAGGGCTGGAGAAAGACTGAGCAGTTATATAACAAAAGAAGCAAGAGCAAATGTAGAGTTAGGCCGTGTGTCCACCAAAATGTTTTTAGCCAGCTGAAAACGCCTAGCGGTGGGCGATTGAGAGGACTTCGGCAGTGTAGATTTTTCTCGGTTTGCTTGTTAGTAGGGCTGTCACTTTTGTGAAAAAATCCTGTTCGATTTTTAGACATTAGGGCTGGTCCGAATACCATTTTTTGAGCTTCGAAGCTTCGGTAGGAATGAACATCGAATATTCGAAGCTTCGGAATCTCTATAGGCTACCGTACGTCTCGGTCTCAGACATCCCAAGTCTCCCGCATATTGATAGCGGCTCCCTGATGCCCGCAAATTAGTTAAAATCTCCCGAAATCTAGCTGCTCGCGAGCTCCAAACCGTGTAGCGCACGCACGACAAAGAGAGAGACCTTGCGTGTGTTGTGTGTGCAAATGTGTGTGTGTGTGTGTGTGTGTGTGTGTGTGTGTGTGTGTGTGTGTGTGTGCAAGTGTGTGTGTGTGCCTCTTGAAGCGCTTGTAAAATGCGCATGATCATAATCAGGGCATGATTATTATTTCGAGAACCGTTCATCCAAACGACTTCACAAGGGAGTGCAGTGTATTTGGTGCAATATAGATAGACAGGCGACATGTTCAGAATTAATACACTTTTAATAAACTACAGAGCAGCGCGAGCCGGAAGCGGCGCACCTCGCGCGAGCAGAGCTTATATGCTCCGAGAACGGACACTGCTCTGCACTGATATAAAACACACACAGGTCTGTAACTTAAGCAATACTTCTAATAAGGTAGGCTAGTCTAATAGTCTCACTAACAAATTACTGACAAAGTAGGGTAGATGTAAATAAAGAAGCGGCGCGCCTCACGCGAGCAGAGAATGGACTCCGATATGCTATCTTATATGCTCCGAGAATGGACACTGCACTAGTGATATAAAACACACTAATACATTCATTTATACATTTTAATACTACATACATTTTAATATATTTTGTTTCTATTATTCTATTTTCCACAATGTCAAAGCAATGCAGCTTAACCCAAAATACGAGCTCAGGCATTCACTTCTGTCCATACAAATTCTGCTGTTCGGCGCTCTAGCTAGAGAATACTTCCGTTGCAGGAACACTTTTAGTAGTCAAAGAAGAAGCAAATATCTATTTATTAAGTAGCTATAACGAATTTATATGTAAAGTATTGTATTTCACCAGATTTTATAGTGTAAAACGTATACAAGCGCGAATGAGAACCATTTCGAGGGGGATGCCAGGTTTGCAAAAAAAACAAAAAAAAACGAATATTCGAATGTCACATTTTCAAATCGAATACCAACCCACCCACCGAACGAATATTCGAATATTCTGGTCCAGCCCTATTAGACATAAGTGTTGATTGAATCGATTGTAAAATCGATTTTCCATGTCTAAAGACGTTTCCATTTTCAACACTAAATATAGGCAAATCCACGGACAACTAACAGGCATTATTAGAACGTGCTTGAGACGCGCACAAGTCAGAAATATTTCTGATGATTTATTGGCGTGAACTTTCGTGCAGAATGACAAACAGGAGTGCAACCGTCAGGGATTGAAATTAACACCCGCCAAAATGAACTTTGGCGGGTAACGCTGTCAAATCATGAGTGTTTCTATGTTTACTCACTTTGCTGGGGAAGTTCGTGTGGCCAAAGCTGCGCGGATTTAGCGCAAATACGCAACTCGTGAGTCCTCTTGATATATTAAATACAGCGTATTGCGCAGAACCTGTGCATTTCTGGCTCGCTTGAACACACACGTCACTAAGCAACAAATAACGGCGCGCTTGTTCACTTGCATTGAAGTATTGCGAATATTAAAAAGCATTTGGTTAACAGAAAAGACATTGTTATTTTCCAATATCCTAACTTACATGTTCTGTGTACTGTATTGATCTGTCCACCTAAAACACATTTTTGGTTTAAAAAAAGAAAGAAAAGAAAAAAGGACGTTAAAATCGATTCCCTATTTTCGTTTTCGAAACTTGTGTTGGTTGGTCCGATCGATTGTGCAACCGATTTTCGAACGTAAAGTGACAGCCCTACTTGTTAGGATACGGACTATCCGGAAGTTTTACTAGTTTCTCATTTCACAGATAGTTTGTTAATGTATTATTTCTATATAAAAATCTCAATACAATGTAAAGTATTTGCTCTGGCTCTCAGTAGCACCTCATTGCAGTACACGAGATCCAGGGGGCGGAGTCGGATCCAGACATAGGGGTGGAGCTGGGTAGGTTTAGGGATCAGGGGGTGGAGCTGGGTAGGTTTAGGGGTGGGTTTAGGGATCAGGAGGTGGAGCTGGGTAGGTTTAGGTATATGTAAGGTGGGAGGAGTTGGATCTGGATCCGACTCCTCCCCGTGGATTTCATGTTCTGCAGTGAGGACCATCTCCTGGCTCTTGTTCTAAATGATTTTGTTCCGTTATTATGCTTCTGGTTGTCATCTGTTGCCATTGTCCAAGCAGAATGTGGCGGATGTTCGGTGTTGTTCTTGTCCCGCCCCTCCTCCACTGCGATTGGATGGCTGGGTAAAAAAAAGTGACAGTGATGAGCGCTGCGTTTTGCCCAAAGTTGAACATTCTTCAACTCTCTGCGAACGGTAAAAAACGGCGAGCACTCCCATTAATAACAACTTGGAAAAATACGCTAGCCTCTGGCAAAATGCTTTGGTGGATACGTGGCCTTACAGCAGATAGAGAAGGTATAGCAGATTTTGTAAGTATAGAATTACATTGGCTGGAGCAGTTATAGAGTTATAACAGAGTTATAGAAAATAGAGCAGATATAGAGGCAGAAGTTAAAGATGATGCAGAGCTACAACAGCTAGAGCAGATTCAGATGTTACAGCAGAATGAGTATACAGATACAGTAGCTAGAGCAATATAGTTTTACAGCAGTAACTATAGAAGGTATGGGGTTTTAGATTAACAGAAGCTAGAGCAAATACAGCGTTACAGCAGATAGACTAGGTATAAAATTACAGTAGATAGAGCAGATATAGGTTCACAGCAGCAAGAGGTACTCAATGTTATTGAGTTACAGTAATAACTAGAGAAGATATAGTGTAACAGAAGCTAGAGCGAATTGTACAGTTTCAGCAGACAGAAGTTAAACAATTAGGCATACATCAGTTACAGTAGATGGAAAATGGAGCTGGAAAGTTTTAGTGTTCTGCATTAGTGTTCCAGAAACACCAGAAACTGTGCAAGAGAAATAAAAATAAAATACACAGCAAACAGAAAAATGGGTATTATTGTACCTTTGACACAAACACATATTCATAGGGACTACACACAACCAATTATGTTATCAACAGATCTAGAAAGAGAACCAAAGAACAAATTATTTTTGATCCACAACCAATGGAATTGTGTTGCTTGTGAACAGCAGGATGCAAGTTCACTGTGCTAGTATAAGACTGATTGGAAATGACTCAACGCCACTGGCAGGTCTTGCTGGGTTACCATGACAACCTAAAAGCTCATGCACACAGACCTGAAATGCAGGTTCCAAAATTACTCTTCTTCACAACTTGGAGCAAAAAAAGTCTGGCTTACCAGCACCCTTAAGATCCTTAAAATCATTTGACCCCTTGAGCCTGAGATCCGTTACATCTGCCCACATTCCAACAAACATTTGACCCAGAGATGCCCTAAACCAAAAAATAAATTTCAGCTTCCTGAACACAACTGGCACCTGTCTAGAATAATCAGCACCTGATAAAAGATGATTAATCTTCATCACTGTCTGCTTTGAAGGCGAACAGCGCCCATGGGCTTTTAAGCAACGAATGCATGAATGGGCAACAAAGAAAGAGTCAGGGAGAAAGTACTTATAACATGATCTCCTTCATGCTCCTAAACAAATTAGCTTGGGAAACCAGAGTCTTTGGAAAGCTAAGAGGAAAAGACATTACGATAAGATCCATTATGACATTAGAAGCTCTTTACTCGGCTTGGTGTCTCTCTGCCTGCATTTTAAATGATGTTTTAATGAAGCCTCTGGTAGGGAATGTTACTCAGTGACCAATGGGATCTTCAGGGTGATGTTCTTGGACAACAGAAACCATTATCTATCAGTGTAACGTAAAGAGCCATGTGGTGTCTTTACGTTTCTTCAATCTGAACTGATGGCTGCTGGTGGATGGCTCCCTGTTGTCCGATTGAGTCGGTGCAGCGATGAGTGCACTAATGCACCACTGAGAGAAATGACAGTGAAACATCCTGCCTGTTGTTAAATATTAAATATTATGCAGGAAAAAAAATAAAACAGATAAAAATAAATAATGGATGGCACTTGAGATGCTAATAGTGATATTTGAAGGGGCAAATCCTACCCTCAACTAGACCCTGTTTACACCTGGTATTAAGTAGGGCTGTAATCAACCAAAGAAAATCTTGGTCGACTGAAGTTCTGAAATTTTCGACTAAAAATTACGTTAGGGAAAAAAACTTTAAATTAATTAGCTGCGCACTGTGTGCAGTACTTGGTAGCCTTGTTGTCCGCCTAAATGAATTATAAATAAACATAAAAAACAAGAAGGCTATTTGCAGTATATTAAATCGTTTTTGATCGAATTATTTTGCACTGAAATGAGTGACACACGAGTCTGTCGGCTCGGACAGCGCTGCATCACATGCACATGCGCAATATCATAGCCTATGAACACAGCTGAACACAGGAGCTCAGCTCGCGGCTGAGACACGAATACACTAACTTTTTTTTACAATGCTGCCACACTGCCGATGTCTTTGTTGACATGGTAGAATAGGACTGACTATAAATTAAACGTTCACAATTAAATAAATAATATTCAGCAAACCTTCTAGTAGCCTACTTTTTCCAATTTGTCTCTCTTCTCCAGTGGGTTGGGCTAATCCAAAAGAAGTGAAAACAAGGGGGTGTTCAGAAGACAAACTGTTACCTGTGAAACAGGGGTGCTCTGAAAACACCCCCATTAGCAATTAGTGCTTTCCACTTGATGAAATGAACGCAGGCAAAACTAGTGAAATGAACGCGGCAAAAAAATCCACCAATCAGAATTTTGGTCGAACCAGAACGTATCGACCAATTAATCGACTGGGACGTTACAGCCCTAGCATTAAGATGCATTTTGGTCGATCGGATCACAAGTGGACAAGTCTAAATACAGGTGTAAACAGGGTCTAAAACGTGTCCACTTTCAGCCACTTGAAAATGCCTTTGACTGGATTGCTTTCGTAGTGTAAACGCTCATGTGGTCGAATGCGTTCGAACAGCCACAAAAGACAACCTACTCTCCATCTACTGATCCAATGCGTAAACATTATGGGAAGCGCGCTAGTAAGACGGGATTTAAACTTTGTCAGTTAAAGACCCAAGTTTGGTTTGAAGATGAAAAACGTACCTAACACAGTTCTCTCACCATTCCTGATTTCTAACACACACTCACAGCGTTCGGTGCGGTCTTGCAACGGTCAGAGCTCCGGGCGCGAGCATATTTTGTCCATTAGATCGAATGTCCATTTGACCCTCCCCTTAAAGAAGTCAGGACAGAAGTGGTTGAAAGCAAAAAAGATTAAAAATACCAGGTGCAAACGTGAATGTGTCTCCCTCATCTACTTGTGATCTGATCGACCAAAAGACACGTTAATACCAGGTGTAAACTAGGGCCGCAACGACGCGTCGACGTAATCGATTACGTCGACTATGAAAATACGTCGACACGCATGAAATGCGTCGACGCGTCACATTAATTATTTACGTTTAAAAAAATATATTATAATATTAAATATGGGAATACTTACGGCTGAACAGAAAGGTGCTTTGTTCATTATGCAAAGCTGAAATGGCATACCACGGCAGCACAACTGCTATGAATGAGCATCTTAAAAGGAAACATCCTGTGACGGTCTCTGCGAACTCAAAACGACGAGCCAGCTGGGAATTAGTAGGCTACAGTGAGGTTTTTTTGGAGTTGTTGTTGCCGTCATACCTGCTGTGTTTCGGTCAAAAACGCATCGACGTCTATTTAGAGCTGACACTGTCGGCTACAGCTTGTCGTGCGCGCGCGCGCTATGTTATGCATAGATTCCGGGAGATTTTAACTAATTTCCGGGCATCAGGGAGACGCTATCAATATGCGGGAGACTTGGGATGTCTGCATGTAGACTAAATACAGTTACCTGCACTCCCGCGGGACCCAACGCAACGAGCGGCGCTGGAATAGATCTGATAGCCGAGTGCGGGCGCGGGCGGTAATGCACTCGTGTGTGTGTGTGTGTGCTGGTTTCGGAAGAATAAAACGATTCGCGGGACTCCCGCAAAATATAAATCTATAAATTGAACATCTTAAAACGAATAAATTGTCATTCATCTGTTGCACAAAATCAACAAGAACAACTAAAACAAAATAGAAACGATTTACAGGCCAGAGTCTCTGTGTTTGCAGCGTTGAACAATGTAACCAATCACAGACATATGTGTTGATTTCTTGAACGCAAATCAGATGCATTTAAGAAAGAATCCCCTCACCGCTCAAAATTGACTTTTTGTTCAGTGTTGAATTCTGCATACTGGCAAATCATCCGATTATAGCAAACAAAGTGTAGCCTATATATTAGGAAAGATTCATTGTGCAGTCAGTTTCATTAATAATAACAGAGATTTGTGAGATCACGACGAACTGGCCCACATGGCCGCCGGATTTACCGATAGCATTCTGATATGCAGAATTTTTGTTAGATTATCTGCCTTTTTTTATTTATTTTTTATCTGTTACTTGAACTGGGTGAAGTTATTCAAATTAGTAACAACTTTTTTTGCACCGTTTAGGTTGGGCAGTTTAGTTTGAAATACTAATGGTAGAAGTTGTACTTATTTATTGGAAAGTTTGCCAATGGATAAATCAGTTAATCCAAAAAATAATCATTAGATTAATCGAGAAAAATAATCGTTAGATTAGTCGACTAATCGAAGAAATAATCGATAGATTAATCGACAACAAAAATAATCGTTAGATGCAGCCCTAGTGTAAACACTAACAGAGCCTAATTCTGCTTAAGTTTGTCTTTTCTGGGAAAACTGTATTGATGACTCATACTGGACTACACAGATTTTTGTCCAATCAAATTCACTCGGAAATGAGTATGCTCCTCCCGCTAAAACCACCTGCAACTGACTAGTAATAAAAAATGAAAAAATGTAAATGTGGGGAGTGAACTCTTAGAATTTCAATCTTATTTCAAAAGAGAAAGAAAAATCCTGTTTATATCCTGTCTCCTTTAACGATTTAATGATCACCTTTGTCCTGTAAGATTGTGTAATATAAGCAACTGCCAAGTCAATTTTCTTGTAATCTGACCTAACAATGCTTGAACGCACAGTCGCACACCTTACTGTTTCTCTCAACACAAATAAGAGGGGTGATTAGCCTGAATCCTGATAAAAAACAAAAGCATGCTTCCCATGTTTAACAGAATGCGTGAGAAGAATATGCTCAGTCCGACTCATGCAGATTTACCATTGTGCGCGTGTGTGTGAGTGTGTGTCATCAAAGGGATGACAGATTCCCTCAGTGAGCTGAATACAGGATCAAAGCTTTACTCTAATCACACAGTGAATAATAATGAGAAACTGATCTGCAGCACGCACAAGCACGCACACACACACACACACACACGTACGCACTGGCATCCCCTGGATGCATGCAGCTTCCATATGGGAGCGTTACATAACCGACTCATCTTCACTACACAATAGATTCATCTTATTCTTTTATTCCTTCCATCGCTCCAGTCTCTCCCTCTCCCAGCAGGTGACTGATTCCACATATGTTCGACAAACTCATGACTGAAATAATTCAGATGAGGTTCACTAAGAAGCTAAACATGTTTAATGCAACTAGGACAGGAAATTCATGAATACGGGACAAAGATAATACGAGCATGCACACAAACAGCTGCTCCAAATCACTGAGAAGAGCAACATTATGGGTCTGTTCCAAAAACTGGTGATCTGCGACACTGGCAGTATTTTTGTACCCCTGTAAGGCAGCATTCTCATATTGAGTGATTTGGAGCTCTCTATAAACACTACAGGCCCCGATACTCACAACAAAAGTTTTTTGTGTGCTTTGCTTAGTGGTAAAAAAAGTTTGAAATACCTGAGCAGTGATATAGGCTACTACTGTTAGGGAAGATCCAACACCACTCACACTGCTGAGAGCGGCATTTAGATGGACATGTATATAAACGGTGCACTTTCCTCTCGATAAAAACAATTAACACAACAAAAATGAAATGACAGCGGTGAGAAAAAAAGCAATTAAGAAAGCATCAGATCATATGTGGATTTGTTTGCAAGAGCTCTGCAATACAGCACTCAAATCAGGTATAGTCACATCACGTTTATTTATTTAGCACTTAAATAGATTGAAAGAGCAAGCAGCATCAGATTTACACTCTCCACCTTAATTTGCCATGTTGAAGTAAGCTATTTTCTGAGAATGTGCAAGACTTTGGATTCATTCGCTGCTATAATATATATATATATATATATATATATATATATATATATATTAGTGCTGTCAAACGATTAAAATATTTAATCGCGATTAATCGCATTAATGTCATAGTTAACTCGCGATTAATCGCATTTAATCGCACATTTTTATCTATTCTAAATGTCTCTTGATTTCTTTTTGTCCCATTATTTTTTTCTCATTTTAATGCTCTCATCAACATGGAAAAGTGGATCGGCTTGCTTTGTGCAAATGTTTTTTATTGAAAACAATATTTGGCATACTGTTCAATTTCACACTAAAACATTCTCACTTGGAGCAAATAATCTCTCACACAATGTAACACTGTCCATCAATAAAAGGGTGAAAGAAATACTGACGAGGGGGCGGAGAATTCGCATCAGCTGTGTGTGTGTGTGTGTGTGTGTGTGTGTGTGTGTGTGTGTGTGTGTGTGTGTGTATGTGTGTGCTTGGCCATCATCAAGTGGTATTTCAGACTGGACGTGCTGCAATGATGATAGCTCAGTTCACAACGACAAAACAGACAGGTCACTTTTTGGTCTTGTCAATGGAACCATTTGGCAACTTTTTAAAAGTAAACTTTCAATTCAGAATCTTATTGGCATCCATTTCGGCGTCTCGCGCTCGTCATCCACTCAAAACTGGACGTTTTGAACGTTCCTATAACATTCAGAAATAACGTTTTTATAACTTAATGGGAACGTTATGAAAACGTTCTTATAACCTAAAATTGTTAGCTGGGGAAGAGGAGAGATTCGCGATTGCACTGACTGAACACGTTTTAAGTGCAGGCATATTCTCTGAGCGAGCCCAGAGAAAATTCTTTACAAGAGCAGCGTGTATCTGAGAGCGCGCGAGGCGCGACTCGAGCAGAGAGATTCGTGCTCGGAACATTATATTCCGCGCGCGAGCAGAGAGATTCGCACTCGCGCATCCGGCTCGCAAGCCCAAACAAGTGTGTGCGGCGTGCCTGTTGTTTTGTTTCCGGTCTAGCTAGATCCGCTTGCGCTTGCGCTTGCGCTTGCGCTTGCGCTTGCGCTTGCGCTTTCAAAACGTCCTCGCGCGGCGCAAGCCATTGAAATGAAATTCATAGCGCATGCCGCGTCCTGGTGCAAAAGCATGTGAAAAAACCTACAAAGTTTGCTAGGCCAAAAAGACCGTTAATCGCGCGATAAAAAAATTAACGCCGTTAAAATGGGTTTGCGTTAACGCCGTTAATAACGCGTTTAACTGACAGCCCTAATATATATATATATATATATATATATATATATATATATATCAATTAGAATAACTTCAATTTTTACTATAAAGCAGCTCTCCAGTGTGTTTATGTTTTTACTTGAGCCTGACCTCAACGGACTTGATGGTTTGAAGGTGTTTAACCAGAACTTTTCTGGAAAGTATTTTTTTGTTTCGAACTCCCAAAACAAACTCGAAACAAACAACAATGTCTTGGTCTAAAAGTAGTCATCTAAAAAAACACACACAAATAGGTAAAAATAAGTTAAAATTAAATAAAAAATTTACCATTTTTTATCCGTTTTCAGCATTAGATTAATTTTAAGTATATATTTCTCTGATTTTGTCCACCGTCTTGGCTCATTGCAATGCATTTTGGGTTTAAGTTGGCAAAGGATACAAAAAACACAGCTAGACAGAATCCAAAAGAATAGAATCAAATGCAGGGGTTTCATAAACTCTTTTTAAACCTGACAGCATCTAAAACCAATACTTGCGGTGGGAAGCAAAAAACTCAAAGATGGTACGGTGCAACAGATAAAGTTCTCCATCTGAAAGTGTATGGTGCTTTAACACACACAAAAGAAAATCTAGATAAAGGCGGCAAATGCACTAAATGAATAGTCGGTTGTTGGGATGAATAGTTGCATGCATTCCATGGAAGAACAACAGAGGTCATATGTAACGAGACGAGACAGGATTTGCAAAGACACGACAGCGAGTAAATTATGATTTTTTTTTTTTATTGGGTGAACTTCCATTTTCTTAAGAATAACATGAATAATCATGCATTGCATGTTATTCTGAAGAAAAAAATCTAAATGTAATAACCTTCTTTGCTTCTGAAAAGACCTTTCCTCTGCTGATTTAACCAACTCTGCAGAGGCAGAGAAAAATATTATCATCTAATAATATTATAGCCTGCTTTGTCTTGCTTCCTACCAAGGTTTCTTTCTCAAACCACTTACTTTTTCGTTGCCTCTGTGACACGGTCTTGATCGCCGGGGATATCATCCACTATTTTTCATAAAGCTGCTTTGGAACGATTAGCATTAAAAAAAAGAATAGCGCTATACAAACCAATTTGAATTTAACCGAATTGCTTTTCACAATCAAATCGTGATGGGTTTGATCAAAGTCCCACCCTTCATTATTTCCCACTAACTATTCAGTTTGACTCGGAAATGAGTCACATTATGGATGTCGCCGTTTCTGTTATGAAATTATTAAGAATGAAAGAGTGATTTTCCAGTAGGAAAGGGAGAGATATCATTTCCAGCATCCTTTTGCACAGCTGCAATAACAGGCCACCCTGAGCATGGCAGGACGGAGTAGGACTGGGTGAAGTCGGATGACACAAAAAGCCTTCAGGATTACAACGGGCCCCTGAGGGCCACAATGGACTGTGATCTTCCTGCACACATTAAGCCAGTCAAAGCAGCTGTCCTGAGAAAATACTGTGAGGACTCAACCACACACACAGAGGCTTTGAACTCGGCCTGTACGTTTCATCAAGTAATCAATACCTGAACCACAACAGACCCTAAGCTTAGTCTTGCATAGTCAAACCTGTCGGCATAAAGCCAGCTTATTCCAGCCAAGACATGCCCTCTTAAACAGGAAGTTAATGGGATAGTAGCCAAAAGGCCTGTTCTCCTTAAAATAACTATAACTATATTTGCATTCATGCTAATGGGAAACAATGTTCTGTTTGTTATACGCGCACAAATCAGTTTTGTTGTCTGCCGCATTAAATGCTTGAGCTGGATTCTGATTGGCTGGATTCTTTAGCTTCTGATTGGTTGTCAATGTTTTTAATTGTTCATCAGATGGGAAAAAAATAATTGTGAAAGTAATTCAAATGATATGTTCCTCTATGTCATTATATTTCAGGTCTGGACTTCACTACTCTAATAGAAATTATTAAAACTTATTTGTTATAGTTATTATCCTTGTGTGAATGGGCCTTAAGACTCCCAATATTTGTTAGATTTTTAGGGATGCAATGATATTAAAAGTCTGACCAAAACAATAAGCGGTAACCAATAATCAATAAACAGGTGATTTAATTACAATATAATAATTTGTCAAAATAAATGAAAAAGAAAATACGAAAAACTAAAATAGTGATAATACTAAAATATTTTTCTAAAATATTCGATTCGAATATTCAGGCTCATAAAAATCTAATATTCATTTATTTAAATGTCGGTTAACGGAAAATACGTTATTTTTTTATGTATTTTTTTAAAAAAGTTTTTGTTTTTCGCCATTTCTTAACAAGCTTACGATTAGGCAATATACACAACAAGCTTACAATATATGTTAAAGTTTTCTTTTAGTTCAAAACAGTTGGCCTATGTGTAAACAAAATATAAAGAACAAAAGGATTTAAGCTCAAGCAGCGTGAACGAAAAAAAAAAAAAAAGCCTAATAAAGCAGAGTAGCAGACTGCGCCAGATATCATACACTCGAGTCAGCATGATTATCGAGTTTACATTGTTTCACGTTTATGTTGAGAAAAACAATAATATCCAGTTATCCACATGCAGGGGCGCCGCCAGCAATTTATGCTTGAGTAAGAAAACGCGCTGCGCTGACAGACGTTTCAGAGACAAAGATAATGGTGTTCTAAATTCTGAGTGTTCTAAACCTGTCTTCCTCAATGAAACTTAAGGAAGTATATGTCTAAAAAAACAATTATTTTGCTATTAGACAAGTTATCATCTCGGATCACTCGTGCTACAGCTGCGCTTAGGCTACCTGCAGTCGGCCAGCAAAGCATTTAGGCTACGGCTTCATAAATTCGAATAGTATTTTATTTTTCGAATAATAATTACAGATCAAATAGTGCACATCCCTAATATTTAACAACATTATTTTATTATTTTTATAAAGATTAACTTTAAGTCAGCGTTACATGATGACAAATGCGAAAATAAGTTAATTGAGCATAAATCCGATATCTTTTTTTTGAGGGATAATTTTTGAATCTGAAATTGATATCAGAATATCAGATGAGCACATGCCATATTGGTGCAGCGGTCTCCTATGTGTTGTTTCAGTTGTGTGATTTTTCTGTGGTTTCCCTGGACGACCATTAATGTCAAGCCCCTCGAACCGACACAAACTGCTCTAATCCGAACCGTAAACTTCCCCTCCTCCTTTCAAAGCCAGACCCTACAAACACACTCAAAGAGATGCACACTACTGTATTATGAAGAAGAAACGCTGCTTCATAAATATTCAGATGTTAGGTACATGCTGTTTCTGTTTAAAGAACAACTGAAACGTGATTCACACGTACACACAGATGTTTGTAAGTCTCGCTAACCTCTGTGTGAGTGTTGATGGCATGTTCTCATGCCACGGCACATTCCAACCGTGTCTAAGACTAAACAGCCACTACAGTGATAGAAACCAGAGGAATTCAGCGCTGTCACCCACTCGAGTGCGTGTGTGTGTGTGTGTGTGTGTGAGAGGTCTTTGCAAGGGCATCATTTTATTTGCAGTAATTGGTTTTTGAGTGCCATTTAGCTGATTCACTGAACGCTTTTAACCATTTCTCAACCATTAGTTTGAGAACTGATGCCGATTTGATACAGAGATCAGCCGTTTTTCGGGTTCAGTGTGTGTTTGTGTGCTCACAGGATGTGGCTTTGAGAAAACAGATCTCATTCCTGCATTCCTCTGTCGCCATAATGGCCTCCCTATCGGCCAATCAGCATCCAAAACCAATTATGGCATTATGACCTCAAAATCTCCCTGGAGATAAACAAAAAAGCAAGACAAGGACAACCAAGTCCATATTTTCACATGTGGGGATTCGGGAAGTACCTCTGCTAGACACCTAAACAACGCATGCACAATTCTATATAAGGCGTCTTCCATTGGGCTGTGAGTCACCGTTAGTGCTTTATAAGGCAGCAGGACTAATATTTACACTAGGAGGTCAGAGAATGTGCGTGTTTGTGCTACAACTGTTTATATGAGCACTAACACACACACACACACCCATTAGAATAATCATTTCTTATGGAAGTAATAAGATAGGGCGGGGGTACTGACATCACTTCCTGTTGGGGTGGGCGACAGGAAGTCCCTATGGGTTAAATGATCCTGTATAATTAACAAGCTTCAGAATACTAGCTGCTTATACTAGCACAGGTTTTTTTTTACATGTTATTTTACGTCTTTGATTTACGTGTACAGTCGAAAAAGTTTTTTTTTTTCAATTCTGTGTAAAAAAAAGCGTCTCGAAAAAGCAGACTAGAAATGGAGGATTACATTGTGGGATAGAGTATCTCATGAGTGTGCTCTGTTGTATTCTGCACATCATCCAGGTAATTTATGCTTACAGAAAATTGGTACACATATTGCAAAAATAGAAATGATAGTAGTTCTCTAGTTCCTGTACAGGTAATAAACCTCAAGTATTCAAGGGGGCAATGGAGTTACCTTAAAATGTCTGTGCCATTAAATAAGATATGTTTTACTGAATCTCGGCAACAGAGAACATACAGCTGAAAGAGTTTTTTTTTTTTAAAGGGGGCGAGGAGGTCATTTTCTGTTTCAGCCAAAACAGTTTAATTGATAGGTAATATATAACATATATTCTGATGACGCGTTTTGACTAGGAATGCACTGAAATTTCGGCCGCCGAAAATTGGATTTTCGTTTTTTTTGGCTGAAAGAGAAAAACAGCCAAACATAATGCCACCCTGTCCCTCAGTATTCAGCACTCAGGTTTCACTCTCGCTCTAGTCGTCATAATTGACCGGTATGAAGCTCCGCTCAATATTCTGCTCTATGCACATGCACTCCGGTCAGTTGCTCACGGCCTATGTGAATGCTCCACTCATGCTCACCGGTTTGCTCAAATAATGCATTGACATGAAATTTCTATGTAGTAGTATACTTGTTTCTGTTTGCAATAGCTCTATTATGCTGTAACATGGTGTGGTATAGCCATGCTGGTAAAATGACGAAACTCTCTTTTAGCTGCATCCCTAGTTTGCACTCTTTTAGCGTCTATTTCAAGCAAAAAAACGTGGAAAAGCAAACATGCATCTAGTGTAACTAGATAATATAAATGTGATTTTGTTCAAACTGTTGCAATGGAAAGAAAAAACGGACCATAGAAGACAAGAGTTTAAGTTATTATTACTCACTATTTACTTGCGCAGAGCACTAGCGACTTGACTTTCAATAAATTTACGCTGCAGCCAATTTAACGTACCAAAAAATGCTAATGACATTTCAAAACGCAAAATTGAGACAAGAAAATCCATCAACAGAAGCATGACAACAGTGAACACTCAAGCCTAGTTTAAAAGTAAATAAACCTATTCTAAGCAAATCGACAAATTAGAAAATGTTGTACTTACCAATGCTCACTTCGTGTAAATACAATAAAGTCTGCAAAATGGCCAAATTGGGAATAGTAAGCCTTCAAAAATGCACTGCAAATATGAAAAAAATGCTGGCCCTGAGAGTGTGTTTCGACTTGAAAGCTTAATGCACAGCTCAAAACCGAAACCCTTTGTTCGGTTATGCATGAGTGTACATGTGTTAATGTGCAGGCAATTATGCAACCTTGATGGTAAACTTCAGAGTAAACGAGTGGCAGCACTAGAGCTCTGAAATATCAGCGTTAACACAATTTCAGCCTACACGGCTCTCAATGCCAACCTCAAACCACCTCCACTCTTTCTTTCTGGCTGTCTGTCTCTCTTTCCTTTGGCTTCTCACATTTCCTCTGTTATTCTGAACGCCTGTGGGCTGTATCTCTCTCTTACTCGGGCTTGTTTGATACAGTTTTCTCTTACATCATTTATCCTAAGGTGGTTTTGTAAAGATCTAAAAATCATTTTTTATATTCCAGCAAATAGATATTTGTATGAAATCCAGTTCATTCACTTCACTTCCTGACCCTCACACCAAGCCAAATGCAGTTACGGTTGGCCTGAGTCTGGAAACTTATAAAAGTCTCTGAGGGCAGCCTGAGACGGCAGACAAGATTTCGGAAGCTGATATGGAGCAGAGCAGAGGTGGCGCTAATGTGATGTGGGTGTGGGCTAATGTGGAGTGGGTGTGGCCTAATGTGATGTGGGTGTGGCCTAAAGAGTGGGCGGAGCAGGGAAGAACCCACGTGAGAACCGAGCCAATTCCTATTCAATGACAGCAAGGACGAACCATCTCCACGACAATTAGGGCAGTCCGTCTGGAGGAAGCATGTTTTTGATATCAAGGGATCACTTAAAAGTGAAGCACGCTGTCATCATGATGGAGAAGACGTCTTGGCGATGACATCATGTATGATATCACCCTCTATTATTAAGCCTAATATTCCCACTGTGGATTAGCAGATCATAAAACATGCCAGTAAATCACATTTAGGTCCTGAGGTGCAACGACAGGCAGATGGTGCGCGTTATCCACTGAAAAGACACATAAACAGATCCTGGATCAGTACGTGAAAGACTGCCGCTTGACTCAGAGTTTCAAGTCAACATCAAATGAAAACACATCATGGAGTTCAGAAAGGTTTTTTGGAGACGATTTTTGCAGACCCAGCCAGGATTAGCTGCACTTCACTCAGAGTAGCCTTGAGCTAACTGACACCTTTGTTGCTATGGGAACTGCTGATGCTGTTGTCATTATGTCACTATGACTAAAACTCAAAGTTTTATGACATATGACCCATCATCACTGTGGAGATGATCATGACATGTACTTCACCGAATCCCAATTCCCATGCTTGTGTAATTGACACACAATTTAAACTGCAAAAATGGATTTTCCTTGGCACCTTTGCCTGCCGCAGGCAACATGTACATTACTACTGAACCCTTTTCTTAAATCTTACGCTTACAATTGAATATATTGGATGGCACCCAATTGCAATGCGGAGGAGATGCTGTGTGCTTCCAAGTGGCAACATTTAGATTTTCACTGGTATATTCGGTTTTTATTGGAGTCATGCATTCACAGTATGAAATTAACACCCGTTACCAGCCAAATGAGAGTCCTTTTTAAAAAGCCGCAGGTATTTTTGATCCTCTACCATCTTGGACTGACAATTAACAAGAAATGCAAATTGATACAAACAAACATGTGCATCTAAACTAAAGAATTACTATATTACATATTGCTGAACAGACAAAAACAAAGCATTCAATGAGCATGATTGGCTGTTTTTGTAGTTATAGAGGAATCTATAGATGCCACTGACTTCGTCATCCCTTTTTTATTATGATTAATTAATACACAATCTTAATCCCACATACTATTACTACACAGGACAGATAGTATGATAAATGGGATTCAGTATTGTCTTTCTGCGAAATATGAAGTCAACAATCCTTGCTCATCCCTAAACTGTTAACAGTTTATGATAAAGCACTACATCTAATGTGATCATCTCTCTAAAGTGATAGAGCTAATATGCACAAGTGAAATACAACATTGAACTTGCGAGAGAGTCAAACTGCTCTGGGAGTGTTTGGGCACAAGGCTAGTGGAGGTGTATATTTAAACCTGTCTGGCTGAAACTAGAGATTATGTGTGTCTCAAACCAAACACCTGAAGCAAAATGCTCCCATAACTCTCTGTCTGTCCGTCTGTCTGGCGACAGCTACATAAGACTCACCGCAAAACAAACAACTTTTTTGTCATCGAGTGTGTCACACACCACCTGTTATTTTACAAATGACTAATGCCATTTCACACGCAACTGCACAGAGGTGAATGACCGTCAAGTTTTTTCTGTGTTAGTATTTTGTTTGTGTACTGCATGCATGTGTTTGGATTATATGATAGCACTGATATGTTTGAATGGCATGTCTGTAATGACTCTCGCACATCAAACAGACATCTGACCGAAGCCTGGCTCACACTGACAGCGATTAAATCGCTGGAGATTGTCAAGTCACTTTGCTTTTTGGTGTTTATTCTTGACCATCAAATCCAATTAACCTTAAGACAAGACAGCGGATAGTTAAAGCGATAGTTCACCCAAAAATGTAAATTCTTTCATAAATTACTCACCCTCATGTCATTCAAAACCCATAAGACTTGTGTTCATCTTCAGAACACAAATGAAGATATTGTTAATGAAATCTGAGAGATTTCTGTCCCTCCATTGAAAGGTTCAAAATGTTGGTAAAGAGATTTAATTTAAGCTTTTATTCACATAAACATTGATCAGCGAAGATAGAGAACTCAAATGTGGTAAACGGAAGCTCAAGCATTGCTTAACAGTCGAGAACCAATGAGGTTTATTCTCGCATGTTTGAGCTTCCGTAAGATCCAATGAGGTTTGTTCTCACGCCTCAAGCAAGTACGGTTAAGCTTCTGTTTATTTGAGTGCTCTATGCATGTTTGCTGATCAAACACTGACCATTGAAAACATTAACGACTTTAGGTCAATGTCAGACAATGACAACTTGCATTCTTTGAGATTACGGTCTGATTTTGCCAAAGGAACAA
Organism: Semotilus atromaculatus; assembly: GCA_031834385.1. Classification (NCBI taxonomy): domain Eukaryota; kingdom Metazoa; phylum Chordata; class Actinopteri; order Cypriniformes; family Leuciscidae; genus Semotilus; species Semotilus atromaculatus. The sequence continues at coordinate 17,504,409 of JAULUF010000027.1, forward strand.
ACAAAACTCCATTATAAAGCCACTCTGGATACCTAGTATTCAAATGATATGTGCCATAACAACAAACAGCTTATAAACCACAATAAAAAGAATTAGCCAAAAATAGAGGTTTGAATGTGTCTGATAGTTTAGTTAAACTTGACGGCCAAAATGACAGACGGCAACAAGGCTTCTTGTGCAACGATTTGATTGGCCATGTGGCCTGTCAGTCATTTATCTGTCATAAGGTCAAGTGTCACCGTTTGAACTTCTATAGGACATCAGCACTTTGTCGCTGTCAGTGTGAACGGCCCTAAACGGGTTTGGTTACAGTAGCCAGAGTTGAGAGGAAGGGATGATTTTGTCTGGTTAATCTGATCTCAGTCAGGTCCTGATCTGATTCAGTGTCCACACACACACACACACCTCCCCCAGGGTGCTCATCACACCTGTTTCCTAGCTCAAATCCTTCCCTAACCAAATCACAACCCTCTGACCCTCTTTTTCACAGTGAAACAGCTTCTCAAGCAAGAAAAAATGGTGTGCAGGACTAGATTGTGTCCATTGGGATTTGATGGGATTGTTGTCATTTGCAAGAGGGAGGGGAATTGATTAAAGATTACAAGGGAACATGTCTTTAAAAAAATGTATGTGCAGGGATAAATCATTTATAATAAATCCTGCAATATTCCACAAAAAAAAAACAAGAATTTTCCATTTTGATTTCATGGTGACTTTAAAACCTCTGGATCGACTCTAAAAAATCTCAAGAAAGAAAAAAAGACGTTTCTCCAAGCTCTGACACTACCTCACAAAAATTCACAATGGAAAACCACAGTTTCAATCAAACTACTACAGAGACCATTAATACTTTAGTAACTTCCTATAAACTTCTATATATACATTGTAAACTACTATTTACTGTGTATATACTGTGTATTATTATATTACATATAATTAAATTAACATTACATTTACTCTAAAAATATTTGTGGGGAAAAGCACCATCCATGAGCAAGTCTATCAGTAATTTTTAAACTCAGACTATAGGCTATTCTGTTAAATGGCCCATTTGGGCAAATATTGGTCAATGACTAATACTAATAAGAATAACTCAGAATACCTGTTATTGTTACCATGGTAAAGGCCAAGTGCTTAAAACTAACATCCATAATGAAACCCATATGATTCAAGCCTCTCAAGCTGCCTTTTCACTGTCTGTGAGAGCCTGGATACAACTAACGTTACAGCAATTCCTGTTCATCGTCTGTCATAAGCGGTGAAAAATAAACATTATGCGTGTATGGTTAATAATAACCACATATTAATTATACAGGCATAATGTGAGCTCAAATTAATCCTTTAAAAACTATTTGGCAGTGAATGTAAAAATGCTAAATCATCCACAAGGTAAAAATCCTATATCACATTGACAACTGAAGACATACAGATATATAAAACACACATTTCTTAAACATATTTTCTTTATAGTTACTAAAGTGAAAGCTGATATTAAAACGGATCTCACACACACACACAACAGCATCCTGACAGAAACATTGAAGAACTCTCCAGAACCGGCGTCAAATCCCATCAGGTTATCCCTCATGAACTTTCCACAGAAAATTAAATTGTATCTCCTCACAGAAATGATTTAGCAGAAATGACACTTTATTCTTAGCACACAGAAAATACTCCTGAAGCTGTTAACGTTACACACCACAATCAGACATAACACGCGTAATGACTCGGGTTAACCGTTTAACCACCACAACACAAACATTTTCATGGACCTTCTGAAATGTTCAACTCGTTAAACTGACAATAAACTGGTTGAAAAATCACAGCTGCGCGTCACGCGTCTAAATATGCGCCATTCGCTCGAGCTGACGCGCCGCGTGGATCTTTCTGTGAAACTCCGTACGAACTTTCTTCTCTTACCTTCAGCGAACGACAACACTCTCCTCACGAACCCGTGTGCGCCATCCTAATCCAAATATCGCGGAACTGTCGTCAAACTGAACGTGGGCTCTGATGGATATTTTGCTCGGGAGAAATGTGTGTTCACGCGTCCGTGTTCCGCCGCTCCGGTAACGGCTCGAGCACGGGGACGCGCAGAGGGCAGGGCGCTGTGGACGCGCACTTCGTGTTGGAATGTCGGAAACGCGCTTTGCTCCCAGACAGTTTAGCTGTGGTTTTCAATCTTTCATTTTTTTTTTTTTTTTTGAAGAACATTAATAATAATAATGACTAAAATGTAAAACTGTTTTAAGTTTTGAGACAAAAAAATAAATAAAAATAGAGACATGTGGTATTATTTGTGAAATCCTTTCCTTAGAAACTACAATTATTATCACGGATAATACAGAATGCTGGCAAATTTGAGTGATTGTATTAGAAATGCTCAAGTAAAACATTTAATTTGTTGATGCAGTCCCAGTTCATATCTTTGTCGCCATAAAGTTAATTTTGCCGCGAAACGTTTGCGCACAAACTCATAACCAGTGACATTTTCATACCTTTCTACTCAACTTTGGAAAGTTCAGGGGCCACAAATCAGGGCCACACTTTTAATATGTACAGTAGCCTATAATGCCAACATATATGGTACATTTTCATGTCTTTTTACACATTTTCTTTTAGGTTATGCAAATGAGCTCTGTGACCTTTAAAAAAAATCGTAGCCTACATGTTTTGTTTATCAAGATAATCTGCACAAATGAACAATGACTTTTATGAAACAGATATTGCCAGAAGTAAAAAGCCAAATGCAGGCTATAAATAAACTAGCAGCCTACACCATGGTCTTGATTTCAAAAAAACATTTTTGGGTAAGAAACTTTTTTGTCTGAAAGTTTGGGTCATAGGCCTAATAGTTTGCAAGAGTGCGATTATAAACACAATGATGCAGTAAAAGCAGACTTGTGAGAAGATGAGTTTACTAATTCAGTGTAATCACATTTAATGTCCCAGACAACCTCTGTAGTCCCATTCAGCGACTTGTTTACATCCCCTTTTTCAAGACCCAAAAGCTTTTTACAAAACCACAAGAGGGTATTACTGGTGTATTTTACGTTGTAGAATAAAACATGACAATATGAGTTTATGTTAACCTTAGACCTTATTTTGGGCATTTAACCAAAAACCCATTTAAAAAAAAATGCTAAAATGCTAACTTGTTTTGGCCAACAAAAATACATCCTCACAGATAGGCCTATACAAATAGTAAAACAGGGTAAACACAATAAATGAAATTGTTAAGACAGAACAGTACAACATGACTGTAAAATCACATGCTTGTCATACTATCTTTCACTTAAAGGGATAGTTCACCCAAAATATTCATCTGTCATCATTAACTCACCCTCATGTTGTTCCAAACCTGTAAGACGTTCGTATTTCTGAATCCCCGAATCCCCTAGAAAATGAATGAGTCTGTGAAATCTAAATAGTTTCACAACAGATCTTTTTATCTATCAGCCTTAATTTGAGAGTTGCAGTCTTTTGAAAAGTGTAATGTAATGTCTATGACATCAGAAAACAGAAAGCATTCAAAGTATCTTTGCTTTTGTAACCTCAGTGTAATCTCATTGCATTTCTGTAATGCTGCTATTCCAAACCAATCAAAAATGAAAAATGAAACTTTCCATGCTTTTTTTTATGGTGCTTATTTGACCATTAAGGAGCGTGACATCTGCTTGATATATGCTTTCATTGTTGTAAAAAAGAGGAGTGTGAACATTCTACTTTCTGTCCTGAAAGAAAGGCATGAATTATTCCTAAAAGCCGATAGCTATTTTTTTTCCTTTTGCGTCAGCTGAAACTCATGCATAAACTATCACTACAATATTAATCTAATACATATCTGACCATAGCTCTTTATGAAATATCTTATTCCTCTATGATACAGCAACCACAGGCAGTATATTGAAGAATGAGAATGACAGAAGTAGAGCATCATCAGCCATTGAAATGCTGGAAAATCCTCTTCCCCCATGACAGGACAAAGCTGATTCAGAGAAAGTGTTGCTGAGCTCATTGTGTGTGGGTTATTGGTTTGTGTGACTCTATTGTCTGTGGGTTCAGGGTGGATATTCAGAATGGAGACAGGAAATGAGCTCTACATCTCATGACTCACAAGCCACCCTGATGGCTCTCTTCTCTTCTCCTCCTCTTCTCTCCTCTCCTCTCCTCTTCTCTCCTCTCCTCTCCTCTCCTCTCCTCTCCTCTCCTCTTCTCTTCTCTTCTCTTCTCTTCTCTTCTCTTCTCTTCTCTTCTCTCCTCTCCTCTCCTCTCCTCTCCTCTCCTCTCCTCTTCTCTTCTCTTCTCTTCTCTTCTCTCCTCTCCTCTCCTCTCCTCTCCTCTCCTCTCCTCTCCTCTTCTCTTCTCTCCTCTCCTCTCCTCTCCTCTCCTCTCCTCTCCTCTTCTCTTCTCTTCTCTTCTCTTCTCTTCTCTTCTCTTCTCTCCTCTCCTCTCCTCTCCTCTCCTCTTCTCTTCTCTTCTCTTCTCTTCTCTTCTCTTCTCTTCTCTTCTCTTCTCTCCTCTCCTCTCCTCTCCTCTCCTCTTCTCTTCTCTTCTCTTCTCTTCTCTTCTCTTCTCTTCTCTCCTCTCCTCTCCTCTCCTCTCCTCTCCTCTCCTCTTCTCTTCTCTTCTCTTCTCTTCTCTTCTCTCCTCTCCTCTCCTCTCCTCCCCTCTCTTCTCCTTTCCTCCTCCTCTTCTTTTCTCCTCTCCTCTTCACTCCTCCTCCTCTCCTCCTCTTCATTCCTCCTCCTCTTCTCCTCCTCCTCTCCTCTTCACCTCAACACCTCAACACAGTCATCTCCTCACCGGCCGGATGACCCAACCCAACCAGATGAACTGGATAAATATCGTGAAAGTTCTGATCACATCTGACTCCTGACATTATGCTGCCTAACTCATAATCATACACTGTTCGTTCGTTGGCCAAAGGAGGACTGGCCCCCTGACTGAGCCTGGGTTCTCCCAAGGTTTTTTTCTCCATTCTGTCACCTGATGGAGTTTTGGTTCCTTGCCACTGTTGCCTTTTTCGCCTCTCTTCGCCTTTGTCGCCATTGGCTTTTGGCTTGCTTAGTTGGGGACATTTAACATTTAATTTTGAATTTAACAATACTATTACAACATTGTTTTCCTGTTATCTCTGTAAAGCTGCTTTGAAACAATTTGTATTGTAAAAAGCGCTATATAAATAAAGGTGACTTGACTTGACTTGACTTGACTCTTCACTCCTCCTCCTCTTCTCCTCCTCCTCTCCTCTTCACTCCTCTTCTCTCCTCTCCTCTCCTCTCCTCTCCTCTTCTCTTCTCTTCTCTTCTCTTCTCTTCTCTTCTCTTCTCTTCTCTTCTCTTCTCCCCTCTCTTCTCTTCTCCTTTCCTCCTCCTCTTCTTTTCTCCTTTCCTCTTCACTCCTCCTCCTCTCCTCCTCTTCACTCCTCCTCCTCTCCTCCTCTTCACTCCTCCTCCTCTTCTCCTCCTACTCTCCTCTTCACTCCTCCTCCTCTTCTCCTCCTCCTCTCCTCTTCACTCCTCCTCCTCTCTTCTCCTCACCTCTCTCATCCTCTTCTTCTCTTCTCCTCCTCCTCTCCTCTTCCTCCTCCTCCTCTCTTCTCCTCACCTCTCTCCTCCTCTTCTTCTCTTCTCCTCCTCCTCCTCTCCTCTTCCTCCTCCTCCTCTCTTCTTTTTTCTTCTCCTCTCATCCCCTCTTCTCTTCCTCTCCTCCTCTCCTCATCCTCCTCTCCTCATCCTCTCCTCTTCTCCTCCTCCTCTCCTCTTCTCCTCCTCCTCTCCTCCACCTCTCTTCTCCTCCTCCTCTCCTCCTCCTCTCCTCTCCTCTTCTCCTCCTCCTCTCCCTCCTACTCTTCTCCTCTCATCCCCTCTTCTCTTCCTCTCCTCCTCTCCTCATCCTCCTCTCCTCATCCTCTCCTCTTCTCCTCCTCCTCTCCTCCACCTCTCTTCTCCTCCTCCTCTCCTCCTCCTCTCCTCTCCTCTTCTCCTCCTCCTCTCCCTCCTACTCTTCTCCTCTCATCCCCTCTTCTCTTCTCCTCTCATCCCCTCTTCTCCTCTCCTCTTCTCCTCATCCTCTTTTCTTTTCTTCTCTTCTCTTATCCTGTCCTCTCCTCGCCTTTTCCTCTCCAATATGTTATTTCTCCCAATTGAGGAAATGAAAAACATCTCTAGGGCAAAGAGAGTCTCATTTTATGATATGATTATGAGTTCTTGCATTCAGCTGGATCTTCGCTTTGGGCAAAAGAGAGGGAAAGATGAACAATTCCATGCTTTGTAAACATGAGAGTTTAAAAGAAAAGTTCACCCAAAAATGGCAATTCTGTCATCATTTGTCATGTTGTTCCAAACTTAGATTACTTTCTTTCTTCTGTGGAAAACAAAATGACAATTAGCACCATAAATTATAAAATTTTTCCTTACAACTATATTTTGATGTTCTGAGGTCATAGCATTGTTAAAAATGTATTTCCTTTTTTCACTGATAATTACTGAGCTGAACTTGAGAACCCAATACGTTTGATTCACCAATGAATCATTCAATCTGGTTTTGTGAATAATTGATTCACTGTCACGATCCAATTCAAAAGAATGAGCCGTTCACAATCAGACATGCAAAAATATCTTCAAAATGTCATTTGTGATCCACATAACATTAGAAAGTATGAGTTTTAAACAACACCAGGTTGAGTAAATTGACAGAATTTTCATTTTTTAGCGAACTATCCCTTTAAAAAATGTTTACCGCCCTTGAAGGACATAAGGTTTAAAAGGAAGTTAGGTCATCTGACCCTCCTGTGCCATCCATGCCGTACTCCATTCCTGACGGATGACAGGAAGTCCTGCTGTCTGGCAGGAAATGGACATGACAACAGAAAGGAAATTACACATGTCCCAGAGTCCTGTGCAGCTGCAGCACAGCTCTTCTCTTCTCCATAAAAGGGAGGGCTCAAATATTATTTGGACACTAAATCAGTTATTATAGTTAACTAAAACTGAAACTGAAACTAAAACCATAAAACAGTTTCTTTACTAAACGTTAACTCAAATAAAACAAAATACAAAAAAGGTCACCTTCCAGCTAGCGGGACACTTGGCGTTCTTTTTTTAATTCCTTTTTTTCCTATCACATATTTTAGTAATCATAAATTAGGAATCATTCGGAAGCTTAAAAACTCAAAATGCACCCTGTCAAAACCATATTAAAAAACGGACATTGCGTTACCATAGAAACGGTACTTTAACATCTTTTAGAGGGCTCCTGCCCTATGTTTCATATTTCAAATTTTATTTTAACAAATCTTTTTTTAATCTTGACAAAACACATATTAACAGAAAGCTCTGAGACTCAAGGTTCCATATTTGCTGACTGTTTTGTGAATGAAGAGATATTGTGACAGAACTATATTAATTTGTCACAGGATAATGTCGAACAATGTAAAATGTCAAATAATGTCAATTTATTTAACAAAATAAATTCAATGGAAAATGGGTGTCCATTTTTGATATAGCACCTAAACAAAGTGTCATAGGAACTTCAATTTTTGTGATATCTACTTCAAATTTGGAACACAACTTGGTTAGACATATGGCTTTGTATTTTTTTTTTTTTACAATTATAGAGTCAAAATTATTTAGAAAAATATATATTTTACAAAAGTACAATACATTTGTTTTACAGTAAACTACACTTTCATCAAATGTTTCAAGGAAACATTTCTCATTTTAATTTAGTTTAACCTGATTTACTAAAACAAAATAAAGGTTAATAAAAACGATATAGACATACTGTATAAAAACAACAGAATCACACAACAAAATTACTAAAATTAAACTAAAAATGGAAAATATATATAAAAAAACCATTGAAAATATTAATAAGTTTTTTGATACAAAAAAACAAAAAACAAAACAAATGTGTGAATGTCATTTAATTAATTTATCAAATCAATAGTCCAAATAGTAACTGTAAAGCCTGATTTAAAACTGTCCAAAATTGAATTTGACTTTTGGTTACACTTTATTTTGTGATGTAGTTACTTAAATAAGTACTGAATAATATTAATTAACTTGAGTTACGGTTAGGGTTTGGTTTAGTTACTTGTAATTATGCATAATTTACTGTTATTACTAGAAGTACATGTAGTAACGTGTAACTACCTGACTCTAAATTAAAGTGTCACCTGACCTTTTTCAAAGATTTTCTCAGCCCTCTCGCACTCTTCGGTTAAATGAAAACACCAGAGTCCCTGTTTTTCACCCCAGATATTGCGTTTTTTAATATAAAAACCTTTAATTAATTCACACCTGCTTATAAGCCCAACTGGGTTGCAGCTGTTCAGTAGCAAACCGTCTGTCCTGAGAACTATAGCACTGTTGTCTCTGGCGCTTTATCCCAGAAGCAACTAAATCTAATTAATTAATAGCAACCATCTAGCAAATGAGCATGAGGAGAGAGAGAGAGAATCAGACACTCATCAATGTCTTCATACATTTGCTTTATTGAATTCTTCAAATGTCAAGACCATAGAGGGAATTCAGTAACTCCATCACAAAGACACCAGCTACAGATGAACCTGCCTCTCTTCACACGAACACAACATCGCACTCTCTTACATAATACGAAAGAAATTACAAGTATAAAATACAGCATAAAATCAAAATAACATGTTTACATGCAGATGAAACCACAACCCTTCTAAAATAATGTTTTTACATTTTAATAACGCGCATAAACGCATGGCAAATGTGAACTGCTAAAATAAAAAAATAAAAATGAGCAGATAAAAACAGCATTGTAAAAAAATAAATAGGAAACAACTGAATAATTGCTTGACACAAATAACGTGGTCGTCGCAGGATCAGGAGGAGGGGCTACTGCACGAGAGGGGGCGGGGCCTCACAATTACCTGCAGGGGGATCAAAGCAGTGCGTTATCGCACACGTGGATCATCATGATCACATACAAAGGAAGAATACTGTGGTGTGGCTACCTGTCGAGGCGGTTGACCACGTCCCTGACGGTGCCGATCAGGTGCTGGTGCTCCTGTGGGCTGGACAGGATGATGCTGTGAAGCTTTTTCATGTAGGAGTCGATGGAGTTGAGTGTGGGCGTCTCTCCGCTGCCTGCAGGAACATGGGAAAGTCCGTCAGGAAAAGATGATCTTTTACATAATGGTAAGATCAGATTCAGTTGAAACAGCCTTCACTCAAATACGCTTTGGGAATAAAACAAAGAAAGTAATATGTTGGCAATATTTTGACAGATAAATGTTTTATTGGAAATATATTCAGTCAGTGACAGTGAAAAGATTTCTTTTTCAAAGAAATGCTGTTTTTATAGCTTTCTATTCATAAATAATAATAATAAAAAAATTTAACATGTTTCATGAGCAGCAAATCCACACATTAGAATGATTTCTGAAGGTTCATGATGTGACACTGATGACTGATGCTGAAAATTCTGATTTGCATCACAGGAATAAATGACACAAATAAATAGAAAAAAATATTCAAATAGAAAACACTTAAATGATAATAATATTTCACAATATTATAGTTTTTACTGTGCTGTTTTTACTTTTTGATCAAATAAATGCAGCCTTGGTGAGCATAAGAGACATCATCACAAAAAAGAATATATATATATATATATATATATACACATACACTGTTTAAACAATGTATATATATATATATATATATATATATATATATATATATATATATTATGTATTTAATGTTATCTAATGTATTTCATACAGTATATATATATATATTTAATGTAATCTAATATATTATATATATATACTTTTTTTATTAATTAATATTGGGAACAAGCACAACCATTATCTCTGTATTTAATTTTCATTAGAAGTGGAATCAAGTGGAATTTTTTTAATATATATATACACTCACCGGCCACTTTATTAGGTACCCCATGCTAGTAACGGGTTGGACCCCCTTTTGCCTTCAGAACTGCCTCAATTCTTCGTGGCATAGATTCAACAAGGTGCTGGAAGCATTCCTCAGGGAGTTTGGTCCATATTGACATGATGGCATCACACAGTTGCCGCAGATTTGTCGGCTGCACATCCATGATGCGAATCTCCCGTTCCACCACATCCCAAAGATGCTCTATTGGATTGAGATCTGGTGACTGTGGAGGCCATTTGAGTACAGCGAACTCATTGTCATGTTCAAGAAACCAGTCTGAGATGATTCCAGCTTTATGACATGGCGCATTATCCTGCTGAAAGTAGCCATCAGAAGTTGGGTACATTGTGGTCATAAAGGGATGGACATGGTCAGCAACAATACTCAGGTAGGCTGTGGCGTTGCAACGATGCTCAATTGGTACCAAGGGGCCCAAAGAGTGCCAAGAAAATATTCCCCACACCATGACACCACCACCACCAGCCTGAACCGTTGATACAAGGCAGGATGGATCCATGCTTTCATGTTGTAGACGCCAAATTCTGACCCTACCATCCGAATGTCGCAGCAGAAATCAAGACTCATCAGACCAGGCAACGTTTTTCCAATCTTCTATTGTCCAATTTCGATGAGCTTGTGCAAATTGTAGCCTCAGTTTCCTGTTCTTAGCTGAAAGGAGTGGCACCCGGTGTGGTCTTCTGCTGCTGTAGCCCATCTGCCTCAAAGTTCGACGTACTGTGCGTTCAGAGATGCTCTTCTGCCCACCTTGGTTGTAACGGGTGGTTATTTGAGTCACTGTTGCCCTTCTATCAGCTCGAACCAGTCTGGCCATTCTCCTCTGACCTCTGGCATCAACAAGGCATTTCCGCCCACAGAACTGCCGCTCACTGGATGTTTTTTCTTTTTCGGACCATTCTCTGTAAACCCTAGAGATGGTTGTGCGTGAAAATCCCAGTAGATTAGCAGTTTCTGAAATACTCAGACCAGCCCTTCTGGCACCAACAATCATGCCACGTTCAAAGTCACTCAAATCACCTTTCTTCCGGTTGCCGCCATGTGATTGGCTGCTTAGAAATTAAGTGTTAACGAGCAGTTGGACAGGTGTACCTAATAAAGTGGCCGGTGAGTGTATATAAAGGTAATATTTATCTAAATATTTCAGGCGTAGTATTTATCTAAATATTTCTTGAATTTTATAATTTCATAGGATTTCATGGTCATGGAAATGAATTATTGAACTGATTTAAACTAAATGAACTCAAATGAACCCAGCTGGCTGGAGGTTTTTGCAGTTCAGTCGTGTGTGTGTGTGTGTGTGTGTGTCTCACCGGGCAGGGGGACAGTAGAGAAGCTGTGTGTGAGGGCCGAGCGCAGGGTGTCCAGGTGCTGCTGAAGGAGGCTGTTTCGCGTGCGTTCCTGCAGCACGTCTCCTTCCAGACGCTCCACGGCGGAGCGCATGCTCTCCACGTGCTTCTGCAGCGCTGCGTTTCGCTCCTCGTACTCCATGTTCGTCTTCCTCAGCTGACGCATTTCAGCCTCACGCGCTATAACACACACACACACACACACACACACACACACACACACAAGCTCAATGAATCATGTGCTCATTAAAGACATACTCACACATTCAACAGCACTCTGCTCTCACCTTTACTGTGATTGAGAAACTCTTCAGTGAAGATGGGAATATCAAACACAGAGCGATCCTTTATCTCCAGATCCTTCTGAGAGACAGACAGAATGTTTGAGAGCTCAGACTGTCATTGATTCATAATAAATAGACCCGATCAGAATCTGCACCCGTAGAATTACAGTGGCTGTCAAAATGATCTCCATATCCTCCACCCTTTGCAAGTTTTAAAATATATATGTTTAGGCTAAATCTATCATTTTCCAGCTACCAATAACATATTTAACACATTTTATGAAATAAGTTTATTTCATAAAATATTTTTTTATAAAAAAGTATTAAACACATTTTATGACATATTTTTCCACACCTTTCTATTTTCAAGTTGTTTGCAATTTCGGATCATTGTATAGAGTTTAGCCTATTAACTATTATATATATATATAATCAAATTATAGCTATTTAAATATTTTATTTAAAAGTACTTATATTGACAATAGTCTTTTCCATGACTGTTCAAGATTTTCTAATTTTCAGTGGCTTTTACAGTCATTTTTCAGTAGTTTGCGACTATTTGATCATTTCATTAAAATCCCTTTATAAAATTGAAGCCAAATTAAATACTTTATTATTATTTGTATTATAGTTTACCATTTAGTATTCTATATTTTTTAAATAAAGAAAGTAATTCCATTAATTTTCCAGTCTCGTATGATTATTGTATGATTCCATAAAAAGATCATTACATAAAAACAGCAAATGAAATATTTGAAAACAATAAAAGCAGATTTCGATTAAAGAGTTTTTCATGACTTCAAACCACAATCTCCTGTTAATTCCAGGTTTTCCACGACATGAAATATGTGTGTATATGTGTGCGTGTCCTGTCGTCGATATGTTTACCTCATGAAGGGATTCACCCGGTGCCTGCCGTCCAGCATCTGATAACGACAGCAAGAGAGAGGAATTTTACTTTGCACAAGTGATTTGTGATGCACATCATTTTGTCAGTCTCTTCGTTTCTATTCTTGTTTTACCAGTGAGAACCACCCACTGTGAAATCTCCCTGGTCCCAAATCCTGCCCCACACAGCTGCACAGTGAACAGCAAACGTGTTCTGATTGGCTGTGGCCGTCACTTCATTGCAGGATTGACAAAAAGTTCATTTTGGATTTCGTACCTCCTCTGTGTCTCTTTCCTTTTTGTTTCTCTTGCACTTTCCTGCTGAAGTGTTTATAGGCTTCAGTCTTCTGATACTGCTCCAGTTCTCTCATGTAGCGCTCTTTATCTCGGTCCGCTTCATCCAGATACCGCTGAGACAGAGAGCGATGTTAGATGTCTCTGGAAAGCTTTTAATCTAGATTAAAGATGACCTTTTAAAGTCTTGATTTTGCATGGGCCTACTAAAATAGGTTTTTCTGCTTGGATGTTCAAAAAAAGACATAATTTTTCAACATATTTGACATTGTTGCAGCACCTCTCTGAAGCCCCTCCTTCTGAAAAGCGCAATGTGCTCTGATTGGTCGGCTGGAGAAGTGTGTTGTGATCGGTCAACCTATTTAAGCGTGTTTGGGAAATGTCCCGTCCCTTACCATAACCGTGAGTTTCAATGCACTACTAACTCAACTCGAGCCTCGTCCCTTTTTTTGGCGGGAATTATTTAAATGAGGAATATTGTGACGTGTTCGTTCCCAGAGAAAACTCAAGGCTACAATGGAGGCGTTTCAGGGAGTTCTGAAACAGTGACACTGATACAGAGAATAACTTTCTTTACAGTTACTTTGTAACTTTTCAGATCTTTTTCATGCTCAAAGAGCAATATGACACACTAAAGAAAGTTAAAAAAAGCACAATAGTTCCTCTTTAAGGTTTACTGCACTATGTGTGTCCTGACCTGTTTCTCTTCCGGGGGCAGTTTGCTCCACTCGTTCCCGAGCATCCTGGTGATCTCTGGGAAAGGCACGTCTGGTCTTTCCGCCCGCAGCTGCTCTCGGCGCTCGTTCATGAAGCGCACGTATCCTGTTAACGGGGCTTTGGGGGCGTTACTGTCCTTCAGTGTCTTCTTCCTCCTCCTGCCTTTGGTCCAGCTGCTCCTGCGAGGTTTCTGCCAAAAACACAGATTCACATGACAGGTTAACGCTGCTCGACCTGTGCAACGACAGCCCGGGGTCAACGATCACATGATCTGCCCACCTCCTCTCCGTTACGCTGGCTGCTGTTGTCTGTGTTGCCCCCCGGTGACCCGCTCTGCTCCTCCATGACCTCTGACCTTTAGTGTCACATATAGGAGGAGATATGTAAAAAGAGAAGATGACCGGATATATATATATATGTACATATAATATTAATTTTCCATCTTATACTCACTAACATAATATTCAAACATATTATTTAATATTATTAAATTGTATTTAACATATGTAAATTAGTATAAATATATAAAACCTATATATAAGTATAAAAAGTAACATATGTATACATATATAATATTATATATTAAATTATTTCCCTTTTTAATACCACTAACACACACACAATTATAACATAAAACATACATACATAAAAACGGATCAATATAAATATATTGAACACCCATAGAAATATATATATATAATTTTCAGTATTATAATGACCATGGTTTCATGAATACAGCACCATTCATACCATGTTTATGGGACATGTACCATGGTGATATATTAATGGATCTACTTATTTTAAGCAATAGTGTACATCGACATAGCAATAATTTTGTACTATTACCATCTGACCATTTTACTATAGTACAGCCACGGTACTTTATATAAGGTTGGTACAGAAGATTAATTTAAACAGATGCATTAGAATCATGCAAAACCCGACAGACATCTATTGACTCACCTGTATTTTGTTCTGAAGGAGGAATCACGTGCAAAATTGCGTCTTTAACGTGTTTTTCGCACGATTTCTCAGGAATTTTACAGAGAAAAATATTCCGAGTCAAAACAATGCACGGAGCCGGATGACGTCATCACGCGGCGACAGGAAGCAGGACGGCTTCGTCATGCGATCTCAGCCCTGTCAGCCAGATCCCTGGTGCCTCCTCATCATCACCATCTTTATTCTAACCATCTTTCTCTCCGCCTCAGTAAAAGCGCTTGATTTTGGTAAAAGCCTCAGTAAAAGCGCTTTATTGTGTTGTCTGAAACGCTGCCTGAGAACTAACGGGTTACTTACGAGAGATTAATGGCGTTCTGCTGCTCTCCGCTGGCCAGAAGCTGCAAGTGCAACTGTATAACTGTCGTGCTGTTACATTTTTTTAATAAGGAAAATAAAAAGAAAGTTATAATACACAACAACATGGTGAATAAAAATGTGCATTTGTGTGTTAAATCTTTATTATTTGTTCACATATTGTCTACAGTCTGTGCACGTTGCCACTTAGGCCATGTAGCATATTTTAAATTTTTTAAAAACACTTTTTTTTTACTTTAAAAATTGTCCTTGAAATTATTTATTAAAATGGTGTTTTCCTGTTTCTTGTCATATTGTGTAATACAAACAAACTGATAAATAATCTTTGTGTCTTTTTGTTGTCTTCCCTTTACCATGTTACTATGAACGTCACATCTGACCAATCCAAAAGGAGTTTTCAACCAGTATGCCCCGCCCACTTTATAACATCATTTTTTGTTATTGCCGCATTGTCATCTACTGGACATATGTTGATGCATGTTCATCGATAATAATATTATTTTTCTGTTTGTAAGCAAGCAAGTAAGTAAGTAAATAAACAAGTAAACAGACACTTATTTGAAATAAAAAACCTCGAAATCTGCAGAAGATTTGCTGGAGGCAGCCCTTCTTTTTTTTGCTCACTGCTCAGTGCTCACTAATCCTGACAGTTGATGGTTCACACATCACACTCTGACTCTCTTCACAGCAGGTCTAACGTAACCTAAAGTGTTGAAGGAAGGTGTGAATTACAGTTGACTGTGTATGTTCTGGGGGTAAAGACAAATCATGTTTCCATAAACACTTTCCATTATGTCAGAAAGAATTACAGACAGTCTGAAAATGTGCTGAAGGCTGTAATTAATCCAGGTGGTCTGAGGGATCAATTTCATTTCCACATGAATGATATCAGAGTGACAGACAGTGTTTCTGCGGCTGCTCAGGCCTCAGGGCTTGAGAAATGTGAACATCATTTCATGAAGTTAATGAGGTGACCCTTTGCCTGGATGGGGTTATGTTTTTGTTGTTGTTTATTATTTTGGAAGAATAAGGCTGTGTTTATAGCCAAGCTTCTGGAATGGTTTGGCGTCAGGATACATATTTTACATTTGACAGTGAGGTGTAAAATATAAAAACTGTGACCCATCACAGAACCAGAAATGTTGATAATAATAATAATAAAAAATAAAAATAAATAAATATATAAATAAATATATATATATATATATATATATATATATATATATATATATAACAACAGCAATAATAGTAATAATACAAACTTACCAAATTAAATAAAATTATATAGAAAATATTACCATGATATAGGATAATTTCATTAAATTAATTTGAAAATAAAATGAAATGAAAATAAAAAATAGCCTACTTAAATATTTAACAACAACAACAACAATAATAATAATTTAATATTCAAATGAAATAAAAATTTAAATAATAATTAAAATATTGTATTAAAAAGAACAACACTAACAATGAACAATAAAACGGTTAGGCAGTCCTAACTATGCACGATAATATGCTTGATTGCATTTTTTTTTTGCAAATGGCATTTTTTTTTGTCTCACAACCCTTTCAAAACAGACCTCAGGCCCACTTTTGGGTCATGACCCCTCAGTACAGACCCATAATGGCCTGTAGGGGGCAGTAGTGCTGCGTGACTAATAATAACATGACACTATATGAACAATAAATCACTTTATTGATCAGTTACAGCAATTTCACGAGTGATCAGCTAGCAATATCATTAATCTGAAGTCTGCTGATGATAACTTTTTAAATTGTCACAGAAGTTTTACACAACATCAATTTTATATGATTTGATTATTGTTATTTTGCCATTTAGCGACTCAATCATTTTACTCCTCGATCAATGGCAGAGATTGCGAGTGTCTCTGGAGTCGCCCTGCGCGAGATGGATTATATAAATGACTTTACTGTGAAACATGGAAACTCTAACCATAATTCTCCGGCTTGCGTGTGTTTGTGAACGCCTGATGATCAACTCTCCTGCTTTTCATGTTGTTAAACTAATGAGTTCACCCTAAAATTTAAAGATTGTTGATGTCGTTCCAAACCACTCTGGATTCATTTGAGGTGAATGGCCTTTAATGGCGCTCATAACAAATGCAGCAGCACAGTTGTGCAAGGTCTTCAAGTCTGGCTTTCTGTTAGTCAGATGAGGTTTGGGTGAGCATAGGTCAGAATAACCTCTCTCTGAATATGTCTCTGTGATGTGTGTATCTCTCTTTAACCGTGATCCTGACAGCTCTTTGACAGCAGTTTGCTGAGCTGAAAGACTCCGTCTGCCTCTGTTTAATGACTGTTCAGTTTCACCTTTAAAAGAAGCGTGGCTCTAGTAAATACACTAACCTTGAGCTCAAGAAACATAAACAGAAATGATAGAAAAAACATTTCAAACAAGTAACCCAGTGTTTGTGACCTGTACAAACCATGAATGATTTTGAACAAATAATTTTTTTTTAGTGCTGTCAAAGTGATTAATAACATCTAATATAAAAGTTTGTTTATGTATATATATATATACATACCCACATTATATAAACACACTTTTATGTTAGATGCTACTAATCGATTTGACAGCACACATTTTTATGTGAAAAATACAAAACACATATGGGGTAAAATAATATTTTTTAGATTGAGGTATTACAACAATACTTATATAACAGAACATGAGGTGTAACAAATAAATAGGATAATTTTTCATATCCTGACTCTTGTTCAATCCAACATTTCATAATGTGGCCACTTTTTTGAAAGTTTTTTTTTTTTTTGTACCAAGAGAACCTTGAGAAGTTTGTCATGTCTTCAGAATTATAAACCACCAATTGAACACGTTATTGACAAGTCTGATGATTTATTCATCAATGAAGACGATATTTTGGAACATATCACAGGAGTTGAAAATGTCATAGGTCAATGTTGCTGAAAGGACACAGATGTTCTCTGATGATCTTCATGAATATGAGCATTAACGTACAGTCAACAGACCTGACGCTCTTGATCCCCTTAATAAATTTTAAAAAAAACTCAAAACAAATTTTGCGTATAATGTTGCAAAAGCGGGACTTTATTTACCATGACACATTTCTGTAATTATATAACTACTGTAATCACTGTTGTGACAAAGAAGGTGAGGTTCTTACTAATTAAATCTTAATATTTAGGCACTCAGAGACTGTTTGCTTTCTCGGAAACCAGGGAAAAACATTAAAACGTCTCCGGTAATGCTGAAACTGATTAATGTTGTTGGAGGTTTATGAAGAACACAGCTATAGAAGACCTTAATGCTCAGGGCCGAATCCATCAGGGAGAAGATGCGTGTCTTACACGCGTGTGGACTGGGATCAGAAGTGATGTGGTTCTTGGAAAAGCCATTAGGATTCTTTAAAAAAGCTCTTTTAAAAGTGTCTTTCTTTTAGAGTCAGCAGCCATTATTTTGGTTTTTAGACAAATGGAAGCAACATTTACATTTTTCTCATGCACTTTTTGTCAAATAAAATGCAGTCTTTCTTGGTGAGCATAAGAAACTTCTTTAAAATCCCCCTGTGATGAAAATCAAGATTTTAATATTGCTTATATGTCTATGGGGTGTTTTTAATATGATTTAAGTCAAACCATGTGTAAATTCATAAGTCAACACCATTGCTGAGTATTTATCCTTGAAACTCCAGTGAACCAAAGACAGTCTCTCAAAAACACGGTTTGAAATCGCTGGTGTTTCTGACATCACAAACTACTTTGTAACCAATAATGTCAACAGATCATCAACGAGTGGATTTCTAAGCTGGAGTGAGTGAGCGGAGGCGGGGCTCATTTGCATATTCATGGGAACGCGTATACTAAATGAGGCAAGGGTGTAGAGTTACATTCAAGCAATTTTAAGAGGAGAAAAGAGGAAAAAACTGTCATTTTGGTGATTAAAGATGAGTTTTATAAATTTATTGACTAACGGCGGACTTTAAAAAATCTTACCGACCCCAAACTTTTGAATGGTAGGCCTAATGTATAATTTTTGGATTGCTATATTAGTACTAGCCTGTGCCACCTGAGGCCAGCTAGTGAGCGCTGTGCAGGTAAACCTCACTCCCCTGATCTCAAAAGAAGCTAGTGACTGACTCTAGAAACTGCGTTGTTGTTAGCGTGCCGGCCTCCCATGACGGAGACGCCGGTTCGAGTCCCGCTAGAAAGGTTACATTAAAGATGCTCTGGGTGGTTTTTAGAACATTACTAAGCTAAAGTGATTTTTAGGTGTTGCATGTTGTAAAAATGTATGTTCGTAGCAAAAAAAGTTTACTTTTCAGTTTACTCATACCTCTACTTATAAATAGGAGCAATATTAATTGTCTTAAGCACCACTAATTAGTAAGTGCATCTGTAAGTTAGCATTTCAAAGCCCAGCGGTGAGATGATGTGACGCCTTTCGCATTTACCGCATTCATGCTATCTTGGAGAATGAGACACAGTGACGCAAAAGTGTATAAATATATTGTGCATGAACAGCATGGAAAGTTTCTGCAAAAAGTGTGTCATCCGGTTTCTCACCACCAGGAAGTCCCAGCTGCCTACCAGATGGCAGAATTTGCCTGGAAAATATTTACCCTTCCCCTCATCATGCTAGAACATTTTCCAAATGACACGTGCCTGAGAACTTGTTTAACAAGTGGAGCGCGGAGAGAAAGACAGACAGACAGACCCAGAGTTCTGCTTCAGTGTGATATTGATCTGTAGCTCTGACACTTTAGTGTGAAGAATGACCCTTCGAGGGCATTGTGAAAGTGTGTGTGAGTGTGTCTGTGTGCTATGATCCCTTTTGTGGATGGGGAAACAGCTTTTAGAATCAGTCATGCTTTATGTGCTTGGGTCACCTTTAAGGCAAACATACTATTACTTATTAATTTATTGCTTACATGTTTTTTTGTCTTTTAAAAAAAAAAAACTGACTAAAATGGCTAACTCGATTCCTGATAAATTTAATCCACAATATTACTGACTGTGATTGGATCATTTGAAACAATGGTAACACTTTAAAATAAGGTCCCATAGTTAACAAAACAACGAACAATACATTTCTTACCGTTTTTATTATTCTTTGTAGTTAGGTCATAGAAATGCAGCTGTTAGTTCAATTTAGCTTAGGTCAATACCAACATTTGATTTTAATAATGTTAAGGACAATAAGTGTGCTCTGCAGTTTTGTTGTCTCTGCCACTTTAAATGTTCGAGCTCTTAAAAAATTTAGGTGGATTCTGATTGGCTGTTACTGTTTTATCGTTCATCAGCTCTCATCAAGATAAGATAATCTTCACAAATGAACACACATTTTATGCTTTTTGACAACAGGTGCTGGTGTTTTGCTACTGGTTTAAGGCATTGGTTAGCTAGTCTAGAGGCAGCTTGGAAGGGGAAACCAAAAAACTGAACAGTGATTAAATAAAACATTTCATTTTTGAGACCTGGCATGTAACCTCAGGTTCTGCTTGTTCTTGTTGTCACTTTAAATCTTAAGAGCTTCTCACCATGATGTAGAATGAACGGTTGAAGGTTTACTGTTTTCACTTCATATTTCCTTGGCATATTACCGTGCATGATTCATCAGTACATGTTATTCTAAAGAAAATTGTTTTTCTTTTACTAATTCATCGAAATGAAGTAATTTCTCTGCCTCAAAGACGGTTGTCTTCTCTAATGATGATTCTGCATGACTGCAAGTGTGATATTGCTTTTAAACAACAGTTCAATAATCAAGAAGTTAATACTGCGTGCATATATTTGAACAAATTTAAATAAATTATCTAATGGCTGCGTCTGAAAGCTTAGGCAGACTTGTGTCCTCGCTGCCTTATCAGACAATGACTTTGCAGGCAACGTTTGCGTACGAAGGTACGATCACGAAACGATTTCGGACATTCTTCTGAGGCAGGGTAACGGTTTAATGATCTACAGCAAAATAGAGCGAGCTTTGGTAAAAACAAAGCAAATATTTAATTACTGCCATTGTAATTTCTCTCTAGAAATTACATAAAAAGTGGAAAACGTTGGTCAAAAATGTACATTTACACACAAACTGATGACCAACCGCAACTTTCAGATGCCATCTTTCTTTTTTAGTTTAACTACCACAGAATGGATTGTAGGATACCAAAGGCAGCGAAAGATACATCTATGCCTTCAAAAATCGATCAGATCTCAGGAGCCAGGAAGTCACTGAATTCGGACATGACTTAATGCCTTCCTATTAATTAATAATGCATAGACAAACAAGAGAAGCAACCCTTGTCACTCAAATCAAATTTGAGGACCAGAACTGCATCACACATAGGCCTACTGTACGGAAGTGGGCTGATTACATTGCATGGTCCAATCAATACCTTAATGGACAAAATCAAGCCTGCGAATATTTAGTCACAAAACAGAAGTTAAAAAACACTGTGGACGGTGTTTCATTATGCGTTTAAAGCTCAGGCTGTGATGAGGCGTGACTCTCAAGAAGTCCCTTGCCGAGGAATCAGCTCTTCTCGAAAGCAAGACATTCACTTAAGAACAACATCAAGAGCAACTCGGAGGACATTCAGTGCGGAACATCTGCCAGTTCATTTATCTAGGGTTCAGTAAGCTTTGTTAGTGCTGAGCTGTTTGTTCATTCCTCCAGGGCTGTGGGAGTGTTTGTGTTGACCCCTGCGAGGGAAATTTCCCCCCTAATTAATCTGTTTTAATTGTCGGTTCCTCATTGTCTGCGTCAATGTTAATCCTTGAGTCTAATCCGCGGACACACACGCACTCATTTCCCGTCTCTCCGTGGCTCGGGAACTTTGGGGGAACGTGATAAGTGTTAGTTTCATCTCTAATGAAGCCCGAAACACTATCCGCTGTTAGCTTTACTGAGAGCCATTAAAACAAACACAGCAGAGAGGAATGAAGTGGCCAGGACAAACCTTCCCCCCTTGAGAAACGTGCTGCTGTATAATCACATTTCCAGGCTGTTAATTGAAAAGCAGAGTGTTAATCTTCCTTTTCTGAAGCGCTCATAATTACCGCAGCTCAGCGCCGTCTCCAAGATTAAAGTCATCTGAAAATCTCCCTCACCTTCATGAAAGGGCAGAAACTGATGCTCACTTTCTCATATAGACTGTGTGTGGTAGTAGAGCATAGCTAGAAAACTTATTCTGGCCCAGACATAAAACAGTCATCTCACTGACACTGACACGTAAAATGGCATCCCATTTGTCATTTTACAGTTCAAAATCCTTTGGGCCCACATTTAAGGCCCATTCACAACAAGAACAATGACTATATTAGCGTCCTCACCAACGCAGATATCCTTCTGTTTATTATTAGGTTAAATGCTCTAACTATTGAAAGCAGGGTGGATTCTGATTGGTTGTCAATGTTTTTATCGTTCATCAGCTGGAGAAAATCATTGTGATAGTTGTTGTTTGGTATTCTTTTACATTTAGGCTAGAACATTTTTTAAAACTAGCCTATATCTTTAACGTTATAGTTGGTGTGAACGGACCTTATATCGTATTATCCATGCAACACATCATCCTCTTGACCTAGACGTTAAAGGGATAATTCACCCAGGAATGAAAATCCTGTCATCATTTAGTCGCCCTCAAGTTGTTCCGAACCTTTGACTTCCATAGTATGGAAAAATAAAATTACTATGGAAGTCAATGGGGGCCATCAACTGTTTGGTCACTGACATTGTTCCAAATAGCTTCAGTAGAAGAAAGAAATTAATACAAGTTTGGAACAAATTTTCCTTTTTGGTTGAAATATCCCTTTTTTGTGACGGAGAAAAAAAAATTATGAAGTAAAAAACATTGTGTACTTTTTTTTTTTTGGTGTAATAAATTGGTCCCCCCCCCCCCCCCCCCAATATGACAATATGCATGTATTGTTCATTCAAATGTTCATTCAAATAAATTCTTTAAAGACTAAAACTTTGTTTATCACTAGTTCAGAGGATTTAGACTTGTGGGTTTCACAATTTTTTGAAAGGAGAGAATAGTTCCCAGTACACTGCAGTAGCATGCCAAATTCCTTATATTTATTTAAACAGCAACATTCAGTCTTAAGACAATATAAAAACGCCAGAAGAAACCCTGCTGTATATACAGTATATAGCCAAATAAAAATTTAAAGCTATGGGTAAACCATCCAGGTGTGTCTTGCCTTATTTTCTTGCACCAGGTGGAGCTTTGAAATTTGAAATCTCTTCATAAAACATTTATTTTACGTCGACTTTTTGAACTTTTACTGTAATAAATGAGATGCTAATTTATGCACGGCGAGGCAACATGTCGGTGAGTCATTGGAGGATCATGTAAACAGTGGCGTCTCCTGCCGAGCTGGGCTGCTGTCTGTCAGTCACACACGGAGCTGCCGGATCAATATATCCCCTGACGGAACTCCAGGGAGTTTAACTGACAGAAATTATGCCTGCAACTGAACTCAAACAGAGTCCCTCAACTCTGCATCTCATTCACGAACTCGACATGGTTCTAGCATTCACTCTGAATAATTATTATTGGCTACACTTTTTTTGTGTGAAGAAAATAAACTCTCAGCTAAGGTGTTCTGGGCGGTTACCAGGGCGATGCTATGTGGTTGCTGAGTGTTTTTTAGCCTGTTGCTATGTTGTTGTTACTTACAAGAGTCTATCTCCAAGTTATTTTAATATCAGTTTTAAAATTTATTTATTTATTTTTTAAATCGCTAGGACATTCTCAACACGGTCAGTTTTTCAAAACTCTTCACACAGTGAGCACAACATCAGTCTACGTGGTCTAAACTATTGATAATTTATCATTAGTTTTTTTTTTCAATGACTACTACTTTCAAACATGAATTATTTTCTGACGTAGACACAAACACCACCACCCATACTTTATGTACTTTACAGGCTAATTTGCACATGTTTACATACTCTTTTCACTGTTAAATTGAAATCAGAACCTAGCACAAGTTACACAAAAATTTATAAGACAGAAATGTGCAACATTTTTACAGTAATACCATAATAAAATGTATCCTAAATCTAAAAGAAATCTGATACTATCAAAGAAATTAGATGTAACCGAACATATGCGTTAGTGTAATTTGTACTGCATGTAAACATGGGCTGTAATATATACTGCAGTGAACTATAAGTATGTTTGGAATGTGAAATGAACTGCTGTGCCAAGATGAAAGTTGGTTAGGAGAGCTTAAATTACCCAAGTATTGAGAAGTTGTGCGATTTTAACAAACTGTAAAAGGAAATGTCCTAAATATGTCTCGATTCTATGATGTCACCATAAATGTATTACAGACCATGTGGAGCAACCTGAGGTTAAGCTCATGGTGGTGATTTCAAACCAGCAATCTTCCAGTTAGCAGCTTTAACCACCACACCATCCAGATGTGCTCAGTCCGAGCTGTGTTGCAGATTTGTTTTCAGAGCAAGAACCCATGGTGAACACAGGTTTGTCCTGTCTGACCCCACAAGCTGATTTCATGTGTAAAATCGCCACTCTTCTGCTTGAGTGTGTTTGTTCTAATAAGAGAAAGCGAGAGGTAATTTAGTATACTAATAATAATTACATTTAGGTCTATATATAGAATATATACACACAATCCACAATTATGTCTATTTTTAGTTTTATCAACGAATAGAGTTCTGAATAAAGCCACCGCAGAATAAATTGAAGTGTGTCTCTGCAGCATCATTGTAAAAAAAACTACTTTCACGATTTATCACATTTTTTCTTTTGTCAAAGCAACTTAGATAATTGATGTGGTTCAGATAACATATTATTTTGAGTTTCTGTTGATTAAACCAATCCCCTTCATTGTATTAACTCAAATTTTAAGTTAAACCAACAATGCTGAATGAATCATTGTTTTTGAGTGAATCGTTTGAGCGAATGATTCTGACGCAATGATGAAACCTCCAAAATACCCAACACTAATGGACACAAAATTATAGAAACAGTAAAAAAAACTAAATAATTAATGGTGTTAATAAATTATAATTATAAAAATTTTATTTAATTTAACAAAAATTATTTCATCAGAAGATTAATTAATTTCAACCCCTTTCATAGTTTGATTAAAGTAGGAGCTGTATATAATCAAATAATTGTAATCATGTTTTAAACATGCAAAGAAAATATTTGCGTTCACCAAGCAGGGAATTTTTTTGATAATTTTGGCTTATATAATTCATCATCAACAAAACACCATTGGTGACATGTTGAGTTATTTTCAGCATATGAATGACTTATGTGTGAAATGCTCCATAACCCATGTTCAGTTCATTGTATTGATTATAAAAGATTGAATATCAGACTAGGTGCTGCTAAGCTCGATTAAAAGAACATGCATGTTTTGATGAGATTCACAGCCAAAACGCATCCCAGCAAATTGGTGGAAATGTTTGGAGCATCTGGGATCATCTGAAGTGGAGGAACGTTTGGAGCTCTTGATTGCTGATTAGGGAGCGAGAGAGAGATCAGAAAGTGTGTGCCGTGGCCATGTGTCACACACTGATGTAATTAACAGCTGTGTCACAGAGCTCAGGTGCTGCAGAAAGGTGCCAAAACCTCCTCAACCGCACCGGCCAGAGGTCCAGCACTTTCAGATAGACAGAGAGAGGGATCACTCCAGCAAATTATGAGCCCATCATTTAATAATCGGTTTGAACTGGACTAGGGCTGGGCGATATGGCCAAAAAATCATATCTCTGTAGACTATTTTTGGTTAAAATCTGTATCTGTATTTATTTTAAAAATATATATATTTCACATCCTGATTCCTGCCCAATGATATGCAAACAATGTTGATATTGAAGGATATGTAGCCTAAATAAATACAGTGAATGTAGGCTAATGCTATGCAATTATGTGCAAAAAGGTGGTTAAAATCACATTACATTCTAAAATTGTAACTTTAGTCAATTTAAAAACAAAAGCATTAATTTTGTTTTTAGATTGTAATGTTACAATTTTAGAATGTAATGTGATTTTAACCACCTTTTTGCACATAATATAGTGCATAGCCTTAGCCTGTTGGCTATTGTTCCATTATAGGCTACTGGTCACTTTCATAAATATATATACTTAGCCTACTAGTAGGTTTAAAATTCCACATATGGCACATTTGTTGTCTCCAACAACAAATATTTTAGCAATAGGTATATTTTAGTCAGAATTATTGCGCTACTATTCTATTGTGCTCCGTCTGTTTGGCGCGCATGCTCGCGGCGGCGGCGTTCATTCACGGAAGCTTGCATTTTAGCGGAGATTGACTTGCAGAAGGCTCGTCCTCTCCTGACAGTGGAATTGACATATTTGTTTGACTATCTAACATTTACAGTCAGATGGAGAATATACTGAAATGTAAGTTAAGCACTGAGGAAAGCACCACATCTCAAACGCATTAAACAGCGCAAGTCTATTTATCTGTCATTCAGCAGTCAGAGCATCTGACAGGGCAAGCTGCTTAAAACTTGTTAACTATATCTTACCAGTTATTTTGAAGCCCTTAATATAAGCTTGTGTCATGTGTCTACTATGTAGCCTACTTTCACTGCAGCTGCTCACATGATGTCCATTTTTTGACCCCACCAGTTGTCCCCGCTATTTTTCAGATGTGCTTGTGTCAAACTACTGTATCGATATAAACGGTATTGCCTCAGTCCATATCGTTTTAAAATATATATATATCGACTAAAAAGCTGTATTCTGCTGCCATGACGTCATCGTTTTCACAAACCCACGTTTTTGTAGTTTACATGGACTCGATAATGGTGTAGTTTTTGAAAAACCACATTAAGCTGTTTAAAATAAAATAAAATAGCAGATAATCAGCAGCTCGTGTAAAAACACAGTGCAGTGCATTTATCTATTTAATTATATCACAACCTTTGCCGTTTAATAACCGCAGTAAGCCATATCACGATATGATATTTCATGCTGTTTAATAGTGCAGCCCTAATTAAATAAAAAGAAATCCCTAAAAATCCCTGTAGCTTGTTTACAAGTGACTAGAGACATTATATAGGCCATTTTACTTTTTGACAAGTACTCCAGTTTTGTAAGACTCGGCTAACAGGAGACATTTTTCTGCAGTCTCCAAAAGTAAAGCTAGGTCACAAACACACTCATACATGTCTGTCTATAATACTTCAGGATGTTTTTAGCAGGCTTAGGCATGTAGGGCCACTGACTCTTATATCGATCGAGCGAAGATATTTGGGTATTTTATGTTTGGACTTGGACTGAGATAACAGGAAGTTCAGAGAATTGCCGTAGGACATTAAAGGATCCTCTCCACCCCCAGACTGGCTCATGGCCCTTTTGGAGGTTACGGCAGTCATTGATTTAATAAAAAAAGGAGATGGTGCTCTCGAGAGAAAGACTTGAAGCTTTTAAGCAGCAGAGAATCGGGTTCTGCATTTTTTAGCCTGAAAGTTAATCGATATATGCATTTAGATTCATCACTCAAGAGTCCAGAACTAACAGCAGACATTTGGGTCAGACAGAGAGAAAGTTTTTACAAAGGCTAGATAAGGGTTCAAAGTCCCCTCTCTTAGTTTAGCTTTTTTAGTTCAATATATATTCATGTTCCATTTGATATTTATACAGTTTTTCTAGTTAAATGCATATGGGACACTATCAACTCTCCCTTAGACTATTAAGAAACAAGTTAAATTAAGATAATAATAATAATACTGACAAAATACCCTAGAATAGTACTTTTAGTGCATTTAGATGAAATATAGATATTATTTAGCCCTTATTGTCTCATCCTACACAAAAATATGTTCTAAGAACATTTAGCTAATGTTCCAAGTATAAGAAAACTTTATTTCTGAATGTTCTCTAAAAAAAAGAGTTTTTCTTGTATATGTGAACATTAAAGGAACATGAACATTCCATTTGATCATTTTGCAAACATTATAGGAACTATACTTTTGAATGATCTAAAAACAATCATAGTAATAGTTATAGAAAACAAAAACGTTCCATGAATAAACGATGTATAAATAATGTTGGTTTACTCTTTATCTTAAGGTGATGTAGTTACATTACTTCCTCAAATAAGTACTGAGTAATGTTAACTACATGTGCTCGTAGTTACGGTTAGGGTTTGGTTTAGGGTTTAGTTACTTTTAGTGTTATTACTATAGTAAGTAAGTATGTAGTAATGTGTAACTACGTCACTTTAAAATAAAGTGTTACCTATTAATGTTACTGAAAGACCGTTCTGAGAATATTACCTGTTAGCTCGGATTTTGCTTGCTTTCCAGGTGGGTTCTTCTCATAGCATATGATATTCAATAATATATAAAAATCACCTTATTTCTCTAAAGCAACACTGTAACAGTGACACCAGCCCATAAAGTACATTATTCACTGCCATATTATGATATTTTATCTAGTTTTGTACTGATTATTATATTTATTCTTTTCTCCTCTAAAAAAAAAACCCTTAGGCTGCATATGATGAATTTCTTTGAGGCCACAAAATATAGCATAATAGTTTCATATTCTAGTTGACTTTTTTCCTTTTTAAAGCATCTCTCAGATGGCTGGTGTAAATCTGGACACTAATCATGCATCTCTGCGATCAGATTATTTAAAGTGTCAGTATGTATTGATTAACATTCACGATGACATTTTATTTAGAGCGTGTCGACTAACAGTATTTACAGCGTTGAAGGAATGATTTCGATTGGGCCGTGACCACTGACCGTAAAGAGCTCTCAGGACAGATGCTCGTTGTGTGTGTGTCCACTGAGATCATTCTGGTCACGGCTGATGCTGCAGTCTTGCATGATCCGCTTGTAAATCACATGGACACTGAAAGATTAAACATGATGGTGTGTGTGTGTGTGTGTGTGCCACTGCAATAAATGTCAAAGTGTGAGTCAGATGCGATGCTGTTTTAGTCTAATGGTAAAGGACGTGGCGGCTGATGGAATGGTTGCAGGTTTATTTCCAGGTGTGGATGACCCTGATCTGTTCCAGGAGTCTGGGATTGAATAGTTTAAGAGCTGATTGCTCTTGCACACAAAAGTAAATGTAAGAGTGAGAGTAATATGGGAGCCACTGCAAAGGTTGTATGTTCAATTCCAGAATGTAGTGACCTGGAAACGGATTTTAGACACTAAAAGGGCAATTCACTTAGAAAGAATTGCTCCAGCTGATAGCATTGCTTATTTGCACGCGCTGTCTGGGATGTCTTAGCATGCGATGTACTAAAGGAATTATGCAAATCAAAAAACTGTTGAACTCCATTTACACACCGCTGTTCCTCCGCTTTCAGGCCACACCTCAGCAAAGATTCCTTTAAATTATCCTTGGGGTGGACTGATGTTATTTTTTTGACGGGGTTCAGTACTGCGATTTTAAACCTATTTTTACATCTGATAACATTTCCGGAATAATAATAAGTAGTGTTATTATTAATGGAATATTTTATGCATAACTGTTTAAGATGCAAAAAGTTATTAAAAGTAATTATGTAAACAATTAAATAAGTATAAATACTGTACACATGTTCAAAAGTTGTGAGTCAGCAAGATTTTTTAATAGTTCTATAAAAGCTATATATTCTATATATTTGATCAGAAATACAGTAAAAACAGTAACATTGTGAAATATTAGTAGAGTTTAAATTTGGGTATTGTTTTCCATTTGAATATATTTTAAAATGTATTTAAATTTAAATTATTCCTAATGATAAAACTGGATTTTCAGCATCAGCAGTGTCACATGATCCTTCAGAAATCATTGTAATATGCTGGTTTGCTGCTCAAGAAACATTGCTTATTATTATCAATGCTGAAAACAGTTGTGATGCTTCATATTTTTGTGGAAACTACTTTTTTTTCAGGATTCAGTCCTGTTCCCTATATACATAAAATGTTATTATTACAGTAATTACAATAACTGGGTAATAACTAGATACTTACCTTATATTACCCAGTATTTTCTTAGGTAAGCACACTGTAAGATTAAGATGACTAAAATAAAGTGTAACCAGATTCTTAAAGCTCAAAAGAACAGCGTTTATCTGAATTAGAAACTTTTGTAACAGTATAAATGCATTGTACTGTCAAATGTGATCAATTTAATGGGTCCTTTTTAAATAAAGCTATTAATTTCTTTCTGTAAAAAAAAATCTTACCGACTAACTGCACAAAGAACTAGAGAATAATAGTTCTTTATGGAACTAAGACATAACTAAAAAGCCTTTTGCTTTTAATTAGAACCTCTATTTTTAACAGCGAAGGTGATGTGATAATATGCAAATCTTCTGAGTTTCTTGCTGTTTTTGATGAAATGTAGCCCCTTTTCTCTCTCTGTGACTGTGGTAATTAAGAGCTCTTTGAAGCCTGGGGATTTATACAGTATGTCATTCTTCAGTGAGAGTAGTCGACAACTCTTTTATAGATGGAGACCTGAACGGAAACTTTCTTAGATAATCAGCTGCACTGTAAAAAAGCGAGTTACATTGGTAAGAAATGCAATTTACCACATAAAACACATATTAGTCCTGCAGTGTGAACAGAGTCTGCAACAAGCAATTTCATATTGCAGAATATCACTGATTTGTTAAAGACCTCCTGTGGTGAAAATCAAGTGGTGTTGTCAATGTGCTTTAAGATAAACCATGTGCAAATTCATCAGTCCATGCTATACGCTGATTTCACGCAGGCAGACGCCATTTTGAAATGGAAAGTGAGGCTCCGGTGGGAAGAACCGCGGAAGTAAAGATAAACAACAATGCCTTGGAATAGTTCGTTCCTGCTTCTTTTTTTACTTTCTGAATTATATATATATAAATTATTTTATTTATAAATGAATTTCACTGTATATAAGTCTAAAGCATGAAAGAAATGTATGTACAGTTTTAGAATAACTGATTTCTACATTAAACACAACAATACTTGTGAGGCATGAAGAAATTATTTTCAATAGGAAAAAAACTTAAATATGTCAAATGAATTATCTAAGAGGAGTTTTAAGGGATACAATTATTGACTGCAGGGGGACTCCCAGCATGCACTGCATCACAAATAAATTATGCAGTTAGTGTTATAGGATTTTTTTCCTATTCATTATTAACACATTTATGTGCTTGTTGTGGGACTGACACATCATATGTTTGGTTTTGCGAGATATTCTATTTCTATTCTATTCTACAATGGCTTGTATTGCAGGGTTCACTTTATAAGAGTCATAAACCGTGCTTAAGACTGATGACAATGTTGCTAATTTATACTTTGTTAATAAGGAAAGGTTCGGTTTCCAAAAAAAATAATTAATTGGCTAAATTAGACATTTTGCAATTTGAAGATTCAAATTGGTTAAATAAAGTTGCATCACTGGGCGCAATTACTAAGAGACTAATTAAACACACATACACACGCTTGTTTTTATATCATAGAGATAGAGGGAATGTTCCATTGATGTCTATTGTTCTTTAATTAACATAACTGTAATTAGTATAGGCTTTTGGCCTATACTTTCATGTAATATAATACACAATTTAGTCATTTTATGAAGCCGTTTTCTTTGTAGCAACTATAGGTTTGTCAAGGCATTTGGTTCCCTCAAACCTGACACACACATACAGAGGTCTTTCTTTTTAAACAGATGTCTTTTCTACCTTCACACAGACACGCTCACACACCAGTGTGATATATGAGGAACAGAGCTATCATTCTGGCAGGCTACGCACCCACAATTTAATTGGAAAACATGGCTCATCATTTAAACAAGACATTCGTATGGTTTCGTCTGAATGACAATAAATCACCATAAATGTCCCATTTTCAGCTCTATCCATTTTTAAAATGTGTCACGTCTGCACAGGTCTCGGCGGTCTCGGCCCCTCCAGCGATATGAAGATCCCATCACACGAAATCCATTAACCCTGCACATGCTCAGCTTTGAGCCTGACAGAGGAATATCAGGAGTGATCGAGAGAGCAGGGCCGCTGTAAAGAACAGCTGTAAGGTACAGGTTCTCAAATGATCAATTCAATCTAATCGATTCACAAACATTCATACTTAGAATTTTAAAGTGCCCTTATTATGCTTTTTCTGGATATTACCTTTCATGTAGTGTGCAATAAAGCCGTTTGTGAATGTAAAAGGTCTGCAAAGATCAAAGTGCAAGACAAATTGAGTTATTGTCTCCTAAAAGTAAGAACTGAGTCTGAACTTCCTGAAACAAGTCGTTCCAGTCTTTCTTCCTGCTTGGACCAATGAAGGTTTGTAACAGATTTGCATAATGCCAGCCTATGGTCTTCATTGGCCGTGAACGACGTCTACTTTGACCCTCAAACAGTTGTAGCTGAGGCCTGCAAGAGTTTGGTTCGTGTTCTCGACATGTCTTTTTCTGCAAAAGCAAATCCACTTTGCCGCACTTCCAAAGGATGAGGACTCAAGCTCGAATTGATACGATAAAACTGACGCCATCGTTACTGTTCGTATCACTGTCCACAAGTGCTGAGGAAGATCCAGAGCTGAAGTTCAGATATGCTAATCGTTTTGTTTCCGACACGTGCTGTAAGTGATAGACCAATCACAACAGACTGGGCCATCGAACCAACCAATCAGAGCAGAGTAGGCTCTCAGAAAGGCGGGGTTTAGAGAGACTGAATCCTTTATCGAACCGTTTCAGACACTGTGAGAAAAGAGCTGATGCTATATTATGAGAAAATGAAAGTGTTTTTTGACCTTGGATGCATGTAATCCTATTGTAGGAGATTTCCAAAACAATATTAGGAGCCTTTAAAATTGCATAATAGGGGCATTTTAAATGATTAATTATTCAGTTTATGGAAAAGTCAGTGCAGACATATTTTAGTTTGGCTTTTAGGCAGATTATTGAGTTGTAAACTCATTTTTAGAATTGGATTATGGCCAAATCATGACCTGAATCGAATCGAATCATGAGGTTCAGATAGCTTCCCTCTCCATTAATGAACAGGATAAAGGTGCTCTTCCTGTCAGGACTGAACCCAGATTATTTTAGTTGTGTGTTTGATGTGTAAAATCACCAGAGGAAACTGAATCTTATTCCCCTCTGTTGTATTTTCGGCTCAGCCGCACTGTTTCCTAATTATCTCTGTTTTAGTATTTGGATCTGATGAAAGCCTAAGGCAAAAATAAAATAATCAGTAGCGTGTTTACTACAGAGGAGGAGATTTAAAAAAAAAAAAAAAACCTGAAAATAATATTAACACACACTGCGTGGTAAATAATATTCAGCTGAAAATGTGAATAACAGGCAGCTCTGATGATTGATAGTGGTGTCCAAAAATCTCAGAGCACTATAAATGCTTCTATTTTGTCTTTTTTTCAATTGAATGCATTATAAATATATATCACATTTAAACTCGATTTTTTTTACATGATATTCAGAAATGTCTATTTTTTTTAAATATTGTATTATATTGTATATTTTTGGGTTTCCTGGTAATCACAGTAGCTGCTGCATAAACTCCACAGTTTTCAGTAAAACATTTAATTATAAATCATAATATTTCTTTCTTTTAATAAAAAAATAAAAATAAAAAATCCAATCTGTTTATTTTCAGGTTTAAATTTGATTTTGTCTCATACTTTTGGACCCCACTCTATATAAATACATACAATGCAATAGTTAATGTTGTGAAATAAGAAAATAAATCACTCATATTCCCATATAGATATAAATATGTATTACATCAGCTGAAGAAATTCACCAGATGACAGAACATATTTTATAAAATAAATGTCTACACATATGCATTAGTTTGATGTTGATACAATAAAAACGAAAGGTTTTATTCAGACTTGAGAGCGCGAGACACTGAACATCATACATATTTGCATATGAAAGTTGTTTGCTCCTGATTTTTCAGACTGAACTCTGACATGCTTGATACACGTGCTTGTTTCTTCTTCCTGAGACCGAGGTATTGAGCACATTAGTTTTCTGCAACCACTCTGAATGCGTTGCGCTTTAAACACCGCTTGTTGCCATGACTACAGGTTGCCTTCCAGCTTTTCAGACGTGCACCTTTCAACCTACTGAAACCCACCGCACCACATCAGAGATAAACCTTGTATCATGGCTGACCTGATGGGCTTCTTTTAGGCCAAATGTTCTGTGTTTATAATCTGGAGAAGGTTGTGTTACTATCCCACGGCTCAGGACTGTTGCCCTCTACAGGCTCACTGGGTCCACAGCTGCGGTTCAAAAGCAGCCCGATGTCCAGTGGGAGCATCCGAGGACATCATGAGGAACAGCTGAGCTCAGGTCTCTTAAAAAAAGAATAACTAGAACAACACGAGCTTTAAATAAAGCAGCTGAATTTTACAGAAGCCTCTCAGATGTGTGTGTGTGTTTCTGCTGAGGCACAATAAATGACCAACTGGCCCTAAAGTTGGCTGATTGGTTTTAAGGCGAATTCTGGGTTCAGTTCAACTATCCCTTATTTTCTTATTACGGTGTTACGGTGATTAATCGCAATTAATCGATTTGACAGCACTAATACACACACACACACAGTACATTGTGGCATCATGAGAGGGCTTGTTCTAGAGGGCTTTTGAGAGAAGGTTGATGGTGTGTGTGTGTGGCTGGGAAAAGACATGTAGGTTACCTGTGTGAAACAAGAAGATTATGTTTTTTTGTTTTGAGCTGAAGAGATTTAAGTTGAAAAACTTAATTTTTTTTTATTATTAAACACACCTGCATAAGTGAAGAGACTGCTGAAGTGGCGTTTATTGGGAAACTGCACAAGCTGATGCTGATGCTGCTGCACATGTATTACACCCTGTTGCAGATCTATACAGGTGGAGCTGGGGAAGGTGGAGGGCTCTGAAAGCGCGCTGCAGACTGTTAACAGCAAACAACGCCAAGTATTTGAGTGTTTGACCAATAAGTTAAAGACCTATCAGCCTGCACCATCCAGAGTTTCATGCCACAACTAAGTAATAATGTAAATTTGATGATTTTCTCATTTAACACAATAATGACTTATACACATATATATTATAAAAAGTAAAATAGTATGAAAAGTACATGAAATTTAGAAATGTCTATTAAAAAATTCGTTTCATCCCTCATTTTCTATAAAAAAAGCAAAAATTATGTTGAGGCACAAAGGAGCACTAGTGAAAACACTTAAGTTTTGAAAAGTTGAAACTGAAAAAAGCACATGCAATTCATAAATGTCAAATATGTATATAGATATACAGTATATTAAAGGTTAAATAAATAAATTTGACCTATCGCTAATTTTCTTTAAAAATATCCCAAATTCGAGTTGAATTCGAGCAGAAATATCAGGTTGATATCCTGTTAAAATGTGTGTATTATTTGAGCTTTGTTCAAAGTTGCTCTCTAAGTTGCTCTCTAAGTTGCTCTCATCCATTTTACGTTTATTTTAGGGTTTTTGGCGTTACGTCGTCATGGCAACAACGTTGACATCGGATATTACTTTAAGAAAAAGGTTACTATGTGATTTTTTTCCCTCTAAAATCCTGTTAACATGCAAATTGTTTGAATCTTGTGGCTATACTACTGAAACAGTTAGCATTTTAATTGGCTTCCATTTTAAGTGCCTTCCTGGAACCCAGATTTCTGCTTTTTTAAAGATAAGGAGGGACAAGTGGAAATTATTTTCTTGTGGTAATCAACATTATGCCACAAATGCAGTCAATTTAACTCAAACCCAGAATATTCTTTTAAAGATCTCGTCTAAAAAAGGTTGTAGGTTGAAACGCCTCAAGGGACAATGAACTTTAACAATTGGTGGCCAATCACTATTGCGCCACTGCTCAAGACAATAAACCTCGGGGTGTTTGTACGATAAGTTGGTTTGGAGACGCAAATGTCCACTAATGGAATAATAACTAAGCCAAACATATCCTCGAGCATCAATGTTCCCCATGACACTTTTTTTTTTGCTAGCGCTTGCACATGTCACAGCAGTGCTCTGTCTGAGTGAACAAATACTCATTTAATCTAATGAGCATCTGAAGAACAGTCTGAAACACACCCCAGAGAGCAGAAAACACATCTGAGCACAAGTATTACTCAGACGCTGGGAGAGACTAAAGCACTTTAAAAGAACAGGACAATCTAAATTTGAATCAGGCTGTAGATTAAAGCAGAGCAGTTATTGATGTCTGGCTTCTGAAGCCAAACACACTTTGCAAATACTCACAAACCCGTCTCCGTAGAGGGATTCGAGACAGAAGGTGGAATTGGAACAGCAGGGTTATGTAAAATATTGAATTTAATAACTGGCTCCCTTACAATGCTTGAATGTGATTTTGATTTGAATAGGCAACGCCCCAGAGGAAGTTGAATTAGGATATGAATGAAATGAAGAGGAATTCACTGAATTTCATTTCAAAGAAATCCAGCAGTCGCACATCAGAGGAATTTCATTAGTCCAATAAAAGTTTTATGAATCAAATAATCATGATTAATCATTCCCCATGTAGAAAAGATCCCAACCGCTAAACTTATTTTTCTAAGCAAAAGTGGTGTTTTTTAATTTTGCCATACAGCATTGGGAAAAAGTTTTAAAAGTGAATTTAAAATAAATAAATACTGAGATCCAGAATATATAAGTATAATATAATATAATAATAATACACACACACACACACACACACATATATATATATATATATATAATGAAGGCCTACTTAATTTCCAATCATACATTTATTTTTTTGGGGTAAATGCAAAAATGCTTTAAAGGGGTCATGACATGTGAAACCAAATTTGCCTTGATCTTTTGGTATATAAGAGATCTATGTACTATTAAAACTTCCTGCAAGTTTCATAGCTTAAGATGTCCTCCCCATTATAAACGAAGCATTTATTTAATCAAGCTCTAAATACAGCTAGTTCTAGATCCTTTGAACTTAGTGACGTCACGGTAGGAAGTGACGTACCAGTCGTTTGCATATGACCGCCTCCAGCGCAGGACAACTTCGCCTCATTTCGCATCATCGCATGCGTTGTCCTGCGGCTCGCGCCCACATGTGTTCAGTCGACGTGCAGCGAATGGGTCTGTTTACAAGATGACTGCGATGCCACGCAGATGTGCAATATGTTTGAATACGCTGCCGAACGATACAGACGTCAGGGAAAGCAGTCGGATGCAGTTTATTTGCAGCATATGCAGAGCGCCAAAGCTTTATTTGAACGGTGAGTGATCAGATGAGTGTGACAGGGCATGTTACTGAAAGAACGAGCAGAGAGAGAGAGAGAGCCCCGGCCGCGCGCGCGCCTTCAAACTGTCTTGCTCTCTCTCTCTCTCTCCCTCCCTCGCGCATATGAATCAAAATCAATTGAGAATTGACACGATGGTAAAAGATCGGAAGACCGAAGTTTCACGTGGTGGAGCATTGTGTAGTCTACATGTGATACAAAATGATTAACGTCAATAATTTATGCATAAGCAGCACTGACGTTAGCCAATCTTAACAGTATAGGCGTTAACACTGAACTCTTAAAGGGGAAACACCCTAAAACAGACTGTTTGAATCAGAGGTGAGAAACCGGGTGGAAAAAGGTCATAAATCTCTACATTTAAAAAAAAAAATTGTACAAAAAACTATAGTAATACTATAATTGCACCCAAGGGAACATAATAAAACAAAACAAAAAACCATGTCATCATGACCCCTTTAAAAATATATATTTTGGACGATACTTAGGCTATATTTAAAGTGAAATTATATACAATAAATGTGTAAATTAAAAGACAATGTTTAAAGGGGACAGGTGTTTAAAAGTGTTCTAACGAGGAACAATCGATAAAGTGACGAGAGGAAAAAAACGGGAAAAAAAAAAGAGTCTGAGTTTTACATGTAGCGTTTCAAGTCACTTTTGATGTTGTTTAGGAGGCTGCCTTAAGACACACAAAATCATCATGGCCTAATGATAAAAAGCATATAAACGACTGCACAAATAAATACAGC
This sequence comes from Semotilus atromaculatus, assembly GCA_031834385.1. NCBI lineage: Eukaryota > Metazoa > Chordata > Actinopteri > Cypriniformes > Leuciscidae > Semotilus > Semotilus atromaculatus. Next base: position 17,542,225 of record JAULUF010000027.1, read on the forward strand.
ACAAGGACTGAACTCTGTGCTCCTGATAACACAAGTAAACGGACCGTGGTTCATATGTAAAAGTTACTCTATGAGCATCTACGAATAAAATGAAAACATGAGGAAAAGCTATGCAAATCTCCAGCTCTGAATAATGGATATTCTGATTACATGTTGAACTGAAGCTCTGCCACCTTCTCCGGTTGAGGTAAAACTGTATTAAGTGCACGTATAATCTCTGTATCCATGACAATTTTGCTCCAAATCCTGAATAATAGTTTTGTACAGGAGCATTAGGGATAAGAACGTAATGCAGTGCGTCTCAGAGCGAACCCTCCGCTAGCCTGAGAGCATTCAGGGTTTAGCGCACATTAATCTAGCAGTCTAAAGTTACACAAACAGATGAAGCATGCACTTAAACCGAACCTGATGTATTCCGACACAGGCCTCGGCAAAATAATGCCACAGTGTGTGCAAACAAAAAAATGCATTAATGTCGAGTACATGGGAGCTGTCATCACCGAGCAAGCCCACCGAGGGCCACAGCCGCGATCCTGTGGGATTAGGAACAGTACGTATCTGAGAGATGCTCTTAAAATATTCTGCTTTATCTGAGGGAACAGCCACCGGCCCGACAGCGCCGTAGAAAGGCCAGAGTTGTGCTGAGATTTGAGACTCTGATGCACTCGAGAACCATACTTGCTTATCTCAGCGTGTGTCATAGAGTATATCCCGGATCTGATGAACGACATATATATAGAAAATATTCATATGAAGATTTCGAGGCCTCTGCAGGGGAATCTTGGCCAAAAAGAGAATAAAAACTTGAGCTCTGTTCCAAAGAATAGTGAGCTGCCTATGTAGGCAACATTTTAAAGCACACTTAAAGGATTAGTTCACTTTTTAAAAAACTTTTGCTGATAATTTACTCACCCCCATGTCATCCAAGATGTCCATGTCTTTCTTTCTTCAGTCGAAAAGAAATTAAGGTTTTTGATGAAAACATTCTAGGATTTTTCTCCATATAATGAACTTTACTGGTAGCCAAACCGTCCAAGGTCCATATGACAGTTTCAGTGCAGCTTCAAATGGCTTTAAACGACAACAGACGATGCATAACGATCGGTTATTTCTAAAAGAAATAAAAAAGTTTAAGTTTTATTAGCACAAATGCTCGGCTTGCTCTGTTCTCCTGTTCGAACTCGTTCATCAAAATGAACAAATCTTTTTTTGAGTCATTTCATTCATTCAACGAACATAATGAACGAAATGACTCGAAAAAAAGATTCGTTCATTTTGATGAACGAGTTCGAACAGGAGAGTCACGACCGCGGATCACAGAACAGAGCAAGGCATATAACTTCGTTTTTTATTTATTTATTTTAGAAATAACCGATCGTTTTGCTAGATAAGACCCTTATGCATCGTCTGTTGTCGTTTAAAGCCATTTGAAGCTGCACTGAAACTGTCATATGGACCTTGGGACGGTTTGGCTACCAGTAAAGTCCATTATATGGAGAAAAATCCTAGAATGTTTTCATCAAAAACCTTAATTTCTTTTCGACTGAAGAAAGAAAGACATGGATATCTTGGATGACATGGGGGTGAGTAAATTATCAGCAAAAGTTTTTTAAAAAGTGAACTAATCCTTTAAGCATGTTCCCAAAAGTAGATTGCTTAAATATGTATAAATATGTTTCCCTTTAAGATATAGCTAATATAGTTGCCCCTTGTGTATCTAACTTTTTTTTTGTACAATGTATATTGCAAGTGAACTATATTTGCCAAAATATAGTACAAAATGTCAAGGGCCAAGAAAATAAATTTTCAATCTTTTCTGACAATGTAAATACACTTGTGTAACTACATTTTATATTATCTAATTATATATATATATATATATATATAAAATGGACTTTAAAATATTTATGTACATGAACAAATATATTTCAAATGTATTTACATAATATTACCTCAAAAACATAAAAAAATTACTTTTTCTTCATATATTTACTTAACATAGGCCTACTTGTAAATACATTTTCTTGCCCCTTGAATACACACACACACACACACACATTTGGCGATGTCGTTAGTAGGTAGTATAAAGGCAGCTCGGTTTTAAAAACAGCCATTTTTTTTAATAGTTTTAATGAATTATAAAATTTTGCAGCGCTTCTGCCATCTTTCTAAGGTGAACATTGTCCAAAAAAGTCTTGTCTTTTCAGATGACTGGAACAGAAGCTAATGAATGTTGATTATTTTTAAACAAAATGATGGGATAAGAGATTTCCTATAGTGCTCAGAGCATCAGCCATGCATCTGTTGTGAAATGCTGTTTAAAAAGCCAGTGTAAACTCCCTGAGTCTGACCGCCAGCCTCTGGCCTGAAGCCCACAGCCAGCAAATATTGCCAAACAATAAACAGCACGAAACTAATGTGATTTCAAATGCCACGTTTGTCCCTTACAGCTGAACTGATCCGTGAAAATGCTTTTTGTCACGGCACAAAGACAATTTGACAGTATTGATAGAGCACTTTATGAGGATAATCATAATCTGGTTCCTGTTTTTGAAAGGCAATCCATGAGGCATTTTTGCACTAGGCCTACTTAGATGACAGCGGATAACAGGTGTATGAGGTTTTACCATAAAATGACCTTCAGTAATCGATAACCATAAACGGACTGCATGTAAAACTAAAGAAACGTTCAGCCAAAAATGAAACATCCGCCGTTTTGTTTTTTGGACGAACTATGCCTTTAAATGTGGCACAGTCCAGGTGAGCGGGATTCCTCGGAGAGCAGGTGTCCGCTCTGAAGGTGATTCAGACACATTACTGTGACCGAGGATTCACTGCCATTTAAAACAAAGACTTTGACCAGCAGGAAAAGGCCAACAAAAAGAAAGCAGGTGAAGCCTCTTAGCTCTCTGCAGCGTTACTCAAAGCGTGTGAGCCTGGCAGCTGTTCATCACCTCTGTCTCTGACAGCATTAAACACTGACATCTGGAGCACAGCTGATTTTGCTTCAGATGTTGTTTGTGAACAATGCAATCAGTAGCCGTGTTTCCAGTACAGATTTGCGCAAAAGTTTTGCGATTTTTTTCCGAGATATCGATAAAAACTATTGCGAAAGGACGCCGTTTCCCTTAATCAAACTAAAACGTAATTTTTTCCACTCCATTTCTTTGTCGTTTAGAATCCGATAGGGTTATTCCAGTAATACTTTTGTTTATTATAAAGCACTTTGTCTCGTCTTCTGTCCAAACATAGCTACAGTGTCATCTTCAAAAAAAAAAGATCGACTTTTACATAGGCCAGCCGCCAGGTGACCTGTAAATGCGGAAAAACTGTTTCCATTGCAGTTTTGCGTATTATTAAATTTTTGAAACGCAAGAAAAAGCACCTCATGCCAGCGTAAAACGAGCGATAGGCTATATGGGAGTTTTTGTGAAATTGACGCGTTTCCATTGGGTGTATTTTCAATTCCCAATTTGCGCAATTTGAAGGGTAATGGAAACGCGGCTAATGTTTTGTCAAATATTAACACTTTAATTTCTCTTTCAGTAAAGAGTAGGCCTACGTTTACACAACATCAACGTACTAAAAACTGAAAGCTTTTCTTTTGCGTTTTTCGCGTAGAAATGACGATGACTTAAAACACTGTATTATTCATGCCAGGCCAGTAGTTGGCGATGTCATTTAGTAAAGAAACAACATTATAGTCTGAACACGTAATACACGTCTTGTCTTTGTTTTCACAAATTCACGTTTTTGTAGTTTACATTGAGACGATAACGGTATCGTTTTCAAGAATTAAATTTTTTTATCCCGTTTTCAAAAAACAAACTAAATGTTTCAGAGGCATTCTTTGTAATATTAATCCTGTCTGAATCTGCCATATGTCTGTGTTTTTCTCACACAACCTCAGAAAAAAAAATCCTGGGTAATTATAAAAAAAAGAAAAGAAAAAAAGCTAAGCTAACAACTTTTTCAAAGACCAATGAATAATTAAAAATAACAGACATGTTTGTCATAAGTGAATAAATAATATTAATTAAGTAAGGTTTTCTTCTGGTTATATATATATATATATATATATATATAAAATATGATAATATTATGCTAAATGTATAAACAGCATGGCTTTAAGAATAATTTTGTGTAAATGTAAAATGTAATTTTTAAATAGATATTTTCTGAAATATAAATATATATGTAGCATATATATAAAGAAATAGATTGAAACAATACGTTTAAACATACACAAAAATATTTATTTTACAAAAATATATATTACTAAAATACATTTTAATAGAGATTTAAATAGATCATATAAATATAAAAAATTTAATTAAATGAATATTTTAAACAGACCCTCTTTTAAGTAAAATTGTCTCCTTTAATAGAACCTTTAAAATGGCTGCTGTGCTGTTAGCTTTTCTGTTCTCAGGAGGGGTTCTTTCTCTTCCTGCATGTTAATCTCTGATTATGTCAAGAGAGCAGGTCGGACCGAAGGAACATGAACATGAACTATGAACATGAACATGAATCCTCTTTAGAGCTCAACGGTAGAATAACGGTAGAATAATAGCGATACGACAGACATCAGAATCGCGGCTCTACTAAAACTCTAAAGACTTTTAGTTGAATGAGAATAGAAATCTTCTTATCAAGAGAGATGCAGCCTACCTTAGTTCAATGGAGTTATACTCTTTAAGACATCTCAAAAGTACTTAAGAAAATGAATTATCTTGTGCTAATACTCACAAATGTCTAGTTTTCAAAGTTTCTCAAATTGCTCCCAGGATGGTTGTGGTTGGACCTGAAGTGTATAGTTGGCTTTAAAAGTGATAGATGTGTAATTCTATAAAAGCAACCCTGGTTTAATACACAGACTGGCACTAATTTACCTCTCCCGCTCTCCTCCATTAGATCTGGTCTCTTTGCACCCGTTCATTCATCTTCTAGTCACAAATTAACATAATATTAACGAATTAACATGCGTGTGTCACTGACCAGAGGGCTGTTAAACATTGTTCACACATCTCCTCCAGCATGTTTGACATTTTAAAGTGCTGAGCGTGTAGCTGACAGCGCAGGTAGCGCTACATACGGTATAATTATGCTGCACGCTAGCCTCTGGTACAAGAACTTTGGAGATAATTATTATATTAAAATTACACTCGCATAATCTCCACTACACCCAAATGATTACAAAAGAGAATTAAAAGATGAAATTCATTGTGGTTTGGAAAGGATATCCCTTTAAATGCATTCATGAGGACAAAGGATAGCATGCTGGCTAATGTTAGCAATAGCATGCTACTTGTACCGTCCATCTCCAAAGTATGGTGCGTTCAAGTCGCTTCTGTCGGAGCAAGATGGCGGTACCTTCTCTTGTTTATACACACAAACACAGCAACTCTACTTAGAGGAAATAACAAAGAATGTAAATTGGATGGTTGTGTTTGTATGTGACATTTGCTGTGATCTACAGTGATTCATTTCTAAAAATATATATATTTAGATGAGGCTTTGATTCTGAGTATTCTGTATTGACAGGAGGTGGGTGTTAAATTCATGCTGTGTTATTGTCTGTGATATATTTAAAAATCAGTGAGAATAAGCAGGAGATAATATTACTGACAGAAGGAACTGCATGTGTTTCTAATTTAGCTGAGACTTTTATAGCAAACCAAACATACAGGAGATATCGTTCCTGTCAAGGGGCCATCTTTCAATCCTGTTGAAATGCATGATGACGATAGAATAAAAGATTTTAAGATTTTAAAGTGCTCTAGTGTCTTTGAGAGAAACGAGCACCCTTCAAATGGATAATTACACCTTAATCTTCGGTTCCATAGTGAAATCGTGAAACGCGCCTGTCAGAGGAAATCAGAAATGAAAACAACATTGAGAGAGGGAATGTAAGACGTCTGTGTTTGTATGCGTCAGTCAGCATCCAATAAACCCAAAACAGTTATTTTCTATTCATTACATAAATTAGTCAGAGTGCCTCATTCTGGGAGTTTTCCGGATCCCGCATCTAATAAAAAAAAACCTTCATTTTCACTGTCTGTTTCTTTCGACAAGTGATTAGAGCATTTTTTCCAGTACTACGAGGAGGTCCATTTATTTTTCATACTCTTAAAGCTCTGGAAAGTCCTCCAGAAAACCTCTACAGAATGCATAATATATTTTCAGCAACACCTGGACCGTGTACCACAGTTTTCTGTGCGTTCCCTGATATAATCCTGCAGGAATCCGGTCATCTACCAGCTTTACAACCAGCCGGTACTCCAGCTGATCAAGCTAAACCAGTTAAGACCAGATAATGACCACGGTTAAAACCAGTAAAACTGTTAGATTCTTTTCACCATTAAGCTTCTAATAACATTATGTTGCTCAGTAACACAACCGTCTCCTCATCTTTAGTGATTTTCTTAAGCCCTGTTCACACATATAGTGATTTTATCGGAGATGGTCACAAGGTTGCTATACTGTTGGACACTAATAGGCACTGGATGAGCGTTAATGGGAGCTTCACAACAGGTCATCATGAAAATCTGATTACTAATGAGATGCATTTGCTATAAAAACTAAGATGTTGTTCTATTTTGATAAGAAGCACCCAATGACTTCTAGTCTTTTTGTTGCAGCAAATCACTGTATGTGCAAACATACTTTTATGCAGAGAAAATAAGATGTTCTAATCCGTTCTTATAAATTTTCTTGTTCAGATCTTAAATATAACAATATAACAAAATGAGCATACGCTGAAGATTCTTCTCCGGAACAAAATAAACAAGGCACATTTTTGGTATAAAAATCTCCATAGATTGTTTAATACAACATACCATATTTTCAACAATTCAACATCAATAAAATTGTGTTAATTAAAAAAAAAGAAAACAAAATGCATATTACTTTTATTGCACAGAACAATTTAAACATTTTTCATACTAGATTTTTTCACCTTTTTAGGTCTTTTTTTCTTTAGTATAAAAGAATATTATGGACCACATTAATGCACATTATCATTCTGGGCTGAATGTTGGAGAGGGCAGAGGTCATATAAAGATTTATTCGACGTAATAGGATGAAAACAGTAGGTAGACCACAGAGGCAGAGGATCAGAGAAAGACTCAGGTGTGCGTGTGTGTGTGTGTGTGCAAGTGTCAGATTAACTCTAAAGTGGATCAGTAAGGGTTAAACCATCTGTGCAGCTTCTCCATCTGCAGCCTCAGTCAGCAGTACAAACCACTTAGCGAGGCGAAACCCATCTACACCGGAGCAAAATCCAGTGCATAAACACAGCTCAGTGTCCTTCCATGGAAATCACCTGCCCTGCTTGGCCCAGATTAAACACACACTTAAAACACAGCTGGACTGTGTAGCGAATTCATTAAAACCATTGCATTTCAGCCCAAAAACCTGCTTCATACTCACTAACCAATCCATTTTAACTAGCCTCTATCTAGCACTGCACCATTGCGCTTTCTTGTCAGCACAAACAGCCTAGTTTTCAATTTACTCCCAGTTCTTTATTCACAAACATTGCCTGCCATGATTAACGTGATTTCTGCCTGTGGAAACGTGCTAAATAACGCAATAATTCTTAGTATAGATATCTGTCATTGTAACAAACCAACACCATCTGAGTCCTTAGACTTCCTGGATAACATCGAAACGGTTTCTTTGGGCACCAAAGCTTCATATAAAGTAAAGAAAAATAGATCTGCAGCCGGTAAGACAGGTCTAAGTCTAAGACAGGTGTGAGACCAAAAGACAGGTGTAAGACCCAAGAGACAGATCTGAGAGCAAGAGAGGTGTGAGACTCGGCAGCAGGTAAAGGTGATTGAGTGCTGTCGAGCATATTAACACTCTCACCTTTTGATGAAGTGATTAATTCTGTTATGAACTCGCGTTCTCTCGCACATACAGTGCACACTCTGAGATAGAGCTGTACAGTCTCGGTTTAGCTTCTCAGGCGAATAAAACTTTGAATGAGTTTGTTATATAAAAATGTGATGCTGCAGTGCCATTAAATGGGTTTAAACCTGGCCAGGCACAACAGAAATGCTCACTGCAGGCTACAATGATCATCTCTATATAAAATTAAAGCAAAACACACAACAAAAGTTACATAATTACTGCTGATTTCACTTGCCTAGCCATTAATCCAACAATAAACAACCTGTACTTGTTTATCCAGATGCTTGAGTCGTAAAACTCCCTCGGCTTATGTAACAAATGCATTTAAAATAGAGATCCGAAAGCAAAATGAGAACCAGACAGCAGAGTGCAGATACAAAGAAAGGAATGTGCGGTGAAAGTTGCACTATACACACATTTCTCTATAGCAGGAATGAAATGGAATCTATTATACTCTACATTCTGTTGTTAGACACAATGTAGAAGACATTTTGGGCGAATTTGGGCAAATTCAGCAGTTAGGTTTCGTTAAATGTGCTTTTCACCCCTGATTTATCTACTGTTATTCTTTCATAAAACTATTCATTTTAGTAGAAAACAATAAATGAATGGGTTAAACAAATAAACAAAGAGGATGCAGGCAGCAGAAGGGAGAAGGATGCTCTGCCTTTGCATTCTGGAGGTCGACACAAAACATTTTGGAGGTTGGGGTTTTTCTTTTTTTTTTGCCCATAAAAATCCACAGGAACTTAAGTGTTTTAAAACAAAATCCTCTCTCAAAGATATTGGTCCCCGTAGGCTGAGTTTAAGCGGCATCACAGAGGACTGCGCATGAGGACATTTTCCCCCTCTCATGTTCAATATTGAACAAAAGCACCAACCCCTGTGACGCACATCCATCTTTAGAAAGGGGGAAAAACACCCCTCCTCTATGGGGAGCTCGTCAGAGCCAGAGGTTATTCAGGCAAGGAATCTCTTGTTTTTGTCTTTATGAGTTTTTGAAAGGGTCTCTTGAGCTCCCTGGTTGGATTATATCATTTTCATGTTAAATTTTCGAGGGGCATCGGCGTTGCCGCTGCTGCTCATCCCAGCGTCCGATTTGCGCGGGACGTACTCTATCTCAATGTTGTGTTTGCTGTTTCCTTTGCCTCTGCTCCAAAGAAAGAGCAGAACCAGGCAGAACAGAACCACACCCAAGAAGGAGATGAAGCCCATAGTGGTGGCGATGATTAGCGTCTTTATATCAAACGGGAACGGGACAGTTGCTCTTGTTCCATTGGCTCCGTTGTCGTTGGGTTGGTTGGAGATAAACGCCAAGGTTTTGTTGGGTTGGTTGGGCCAGTCTGGCGAGTAACTGTGAACGTGCAGGTGGGCCAAAGCGGTGTCGTTTCCACCGGCGTTGCTAGCAATGCACACATACGTCCCATTGTCCTGAATCTGAGCATAGCGCACCTCCAGGGTGCCATCTGGGAAAACAGTGAGCCGTCCTATCGTTTTCATGGTGATGAACTGTTTTTGTGGGGAAAGCCACATGATGACGGGTGTTGGGTCTCCGTCTGCTTGACACACGAAGTGGATGGTGGTGCCTTCGTCAACAAACTTTTGCTGTGGCTTCCGGTCTCGGATCCTAGACTTGCGGCACGTGAAGTAATTGGGCTGAAGCACGTCAGGAAAGTCCTTGAACTCTTTTCCTTGAACGAACTCGGGTGAGGAGCAAGTCGGTTGCTGGCGGTTGAAGTTGAGCCTCCAGCGGCGTCGAAAAACCCAAAGCAAACGGCAGTCACAAGCCAGCGGGTTGTCATACAATGCGAGGGTCTCTAGGTTCCCCACTGAATGGAACACAGCCTCCTCCAGAGTGGTAAGGGCATTGCTGGAGACATTGAGGATTTTCAGGTAGTTAAGTCCTCTGAAGGAGTAGGGCTCGATCATTGTCAGTCGACCGCCCACCAGGTGGAACTCCTGCAGTCTGAGCAGGTCATGGAGCCGGTTGCCTTCGATCATCTGGATGGGATTGTAGGACATGTTGAGGAAACGAAGATAAACCAGGTGTCGCAAAGCCAAATATGGAATCGACGTCAAGTTTGCATTAGTGATCGTTAGGGAGGTAAGATTCAATCCGTACAAGCAGTTGGTGGTCATGGTATCCAGGTAGGGCCAGTTGGCAATTTCCAGGACTTTGAGACGGTAGAGCCGCTTGAAGCTGTAATCTCTGATGCTGTTGATGTTGAGGTTTCGCAAGCGCAGCGTAACCAAGCTGTGCAGATGCGTGAAGGCCTCTGTCGGGACAGAGGTCAGGTTGCACTTTTCTAGCGTAAGCTGCTCCAAGCTGCTGAGACCATGAAACGCCCGGTGGGATATGAAGACAAGGTCATTATCCCCAACCTCCAGAGAGCGCAGGTTGTAAAGGTCCTGGAACATGTAGTCCAGCAGAATTACAATCTTATTTTCACTGATGTCTAGCTTTGTTAGGTTACTGAGGCCTGTGAACACTCCCAACTGGATGAGCTTCAGCTTGTTGCTGCGGAGTCCCAGACTCTGCAGGCCGTACAGGTTGTTAAAGGCGCCGGGCTCAATGGCCGAGATGGTGTTTTCATTGAGCTCCAGCTCTTCCAAGTGCGGAAAGGCAGAGAACTCATCTGGGTTGATGGTTTTGATTCGATTCTTGCTGAGGTCCAGGAGTCGTGTTTCCGACGGGATCCCCTCTGGAACGGACATCAGTTTCTTGCGGTGGCATAAGACCGAGCGCTCCTGAGCATTGCACTCGCAGCGTGATGGGCAGCCCGTGGCAGAGCCAGACAGCACTGTGCCCAGCATCAAGATTAGAATGGGCTGCCAGCATGCCACCAGGAAGCTGTGCCCACTCACTTCCCCTGCTACCATCCTACCGGTTACCTGCACAGACGGAGAAAAGAGAAAAAGTGCACTGAGTTATAAAATATGAAATTCAAGGCATCCAAATCAATAAACAATTATACTGCACAGTATATTGACTAAACCTTCTACTGTGCTATTTTCTTTGGCGAGCAGCATATGGCTCTAAAACATGAGTGAATTGTGTATTTATTGAACACTGTTCATTGAAAGAATGGAGAGGGTAAAAATGTGTTTTACTAGGAGTTTTACTAATATAGCAGAAATCATTTTCCATTTCCAATGTGTCAACTACGTGTTTCATTACATTATAGGCTCATGAAAAAACTGCACTAAGGACTACTGGATTATTCAGAACTGTGAGAAGGAAGAGCCAATGGCATGTACTTGCATAACTGCGCGAATTGGCACTTTTGGATTCGATCTCCTTTGTTTTGACCCCAGCTAGTTCAACTTCAAAGGCTTTTAACACACAGTAGCACTCACGCTAACTGAGCTCAGGGACTTGACTTGGAATCCATTGCAAGGGTTACATCACCATCATAATATATTTATGAATCCTCTAAACCTCTGGTGCACCTAACACAGCTGAGAAGTGAGTTAGAAGGCTGTTGTCCCAACCAGCCTTTTCACTCTCAAATCCTGTGAGCGTTCACACTTCTATGTATGGGATCCATTTGAAACGATGGCACGGAGGCATATGTGTGAATTTATCCACAATTTTCAAGGAGAAATCCACTTCACATAAAGTTGGTAGCCATAAAATCGCTAGCATATACCATCTGCGAGATGTTGGATTAAGACCGATCTGAAACACTTTCTTATATCTTACTAGACATGCTGACCATTTAAATCTGTACACAGAGATCCGAATGCTTTCTAAAGCAGCAATAAACACTGTTCATGCACAACTGCCCTCATTTTAAAGTTTAGCTTCTTTACAGTCTTCTGAAAATCATCTTTTAGGAGGAAAGTGTCCCACATTGCTATCTAATGCCTACATAGGGAGTATCCGAATGAAACCTCATAAAGGACTTATTCTGAAAACACTGACAGCAACTCCACAAATAGTATGCAAACAACCCACAGTTTGGTGTTAGCATGTTGCAAAACTAATAACATGTTACTTTAAAACACATACGTAGCATATAAATTTCGGTATCTCTTGACTGATCCGCCTTCTTTGGATTTTTCACAGAGCTCATTTCTTGTGAATTCTGGGATTGCCTTATCTGGTAATGACAACATACAATGCTGCCCTAAAATTCAGCTAAAAAAGCATCTCAGAAAGATATACAATTATTCATAATAACAGTTTTTCCATAGAGAGCGCATCTATAACGCCTTAAAATGCTCTCTAGGTAGGCAGCTCAATTGGTTTTGTAACAGAGCTCACATCTCCAGTGAATGTGAGGTTTACACTTTTTTTTTCTTTTGCCGTCACGCTATTCTCTACCGACCTGTCGTGACTCTGATTACGGTTTCATAACCACCTACACAGCACTGGAATACTTCAATTGAGAACACCAAAGCATGTTCATTTCCTGTTTGTGTAACATAACATCCCTGTCACATGATCATAAAAAAGAAGTACAACTTGCATTGGGAAGCCTGACGCCAGTGATGATCGCTTTTGTCCTGAAAGACTTTTCAGGATTTTTTAGTTCAACGAACTTGTAGAGCTTTTGTGATCCTTAAAATAGTTATTTAGGAAATCACAAATCCTGCAGCACTATGACTTAAAAACAGTCATTGGTGTGTAGAAGAACTCCCACCCACACAAACACAAAATACACTGTATAAATGTAGAAGAGATACACAAATATTTCAGAAGAGGCCAATTTGGATTTTTGTTTGTAATTTGCTCTAATTAATAAACTGCAGTGATCTAACTGTGAGCCCCAGTTGTTCATCAGGATCAATAATGAAGCCACTGAAGGGTTGAGTTTGGCTGGAAGAATTCAGCATGTGGCCCACAGGCACGGTGTTAAACCGTTACCACTGTTGAGGGGAGGCTGGGTTCAGTTCAAAGCAAATTAAGCAGCCTACAGTGTGTGCTGCCAAAACCTGAGAACATATGGAAATGTTCTTCATATGAAACTGACTTAAAAGAACTATCACCGCTGTCTGGTCACCAGACTAGCAACAAGCTATAACATTATTCAGCTAATGATGCGTCTTAGGAAATTTTATCAAATAGCATTATGTATTATTTCTCAGTAAAAAAAGAAAAGAAATGGTTGACTATTAAGCCCTCCTACTAAAACTCATGTTTTTGGGATCTGTGATCCCTATTCCCCCTGTAAAATTACAGTAAAAGTAGCATGAAAGACATGAGTGCATAACGTAATGCAGTGAGGTAGTTTGTACGTTAATGTGGTGAATTACTAAAGTAATGCAGCAAACTATGTGAAGTAACAGAGAGGTATAATAACTTGCTACCTTAGTGTGTAAAGTAACATCAAACTAGTATGTAAAAGAGAGGTAACAAAATAATGCAGCAAGTTAGTGTGTAAAATAAAATACTAACACTGTGATAGTGTGTAAAGTAACACTGCAAACTAGTATGTAAAAGAGAGGTAAAATAATGCAGTGTGGTAGGCTAGTGTGTAAAGTAAGTAAGTTTGGTAACATGTAAAATACCTTGCTGCATTCATGTGTAATGCAGCAAACTAGAGGTAGCAAGTAAAATAATGCAGTAAGGTGGCTTGTAAAATATTATAATGGGGTGTAACAAATAATATAATGCAAGTGTGTAGTGTGTAAAGTAACAGTGTGGAAATGTGCAAAGAAACAGCAGAGAAATATGTAAAGTAACAGAGGTAGCATTTGAAATAATGCAGAGTTGTAGTGGGTGAAGTAATGTGATGTAGCATGTAAAGTAATGCAGTACAGTACTGAAAGTGTAAAGTAATGCAGTACAATACTGTAGTGTGTAAAGTAATGCAGTACAGTAATGTAGCGTGTAAAGTAATGCAGTGAGGTAGCATGTAAAGACAAGTGTTAAGTTAGTGTGTAAAAGCTGGAAGGTGATTTGTAAAGCAACATGGCGAGACGGTTTGTAATAAACATGGTGCTGCTGCATCTCTATTCTGACATGATTGCATTTCCATCTGTTGCATCATTTACTATTATATATTTATGATACATCTGAATCTATCACAGTAAGACTGTGAATAACTGCAGTCTGGAACAGGACGGTGTTTCCCAGCGGCAACAATCCCACTTAAAGACAGCAGCTAAATACTTGAGCAGCAGAATCCTCCTCACATCTGTCACGGCTATAGGAGCAGCACGCTAAGAGTCTAATCTAGTTCAGAATCAGCCAGTTCACTAATCCTGTACACACACACACACACACACACACACACACACACACACACCAGGTGGACTTATTTCACTTCAGCTTCATGTAGGTCAGTTCAGCTCACGGACACCTCACAGGACAAAGTTAAACACACACTTGGACAAGAATAACACAACTCCGGCTCATCCGTAAATCAATCTGATTAATTGACTTAATGAAGCTCTGCTGTTCCTATGAAGAAGACTAAGTCTTCCAAGTGACTTAAATCTCTTGAATCCGTTCGCCAAAACATCAAGTACTGTTTTGTTTGCCAATTCATTTCATGACCAAAAATCACTCAGTTTTTAATTATAAGTGTTTCTGCATTTTTTAAATGGGTAAAAAAACTCATTTGTTTCTCCTAGTAATAAGTAATAATAGTAATAATAATGTTTCTATTGAGAAAAAGATCCAAGTAATGTCACACATTTCTCCTCTAGAGTTACAGAATAGATCTCAAAAATTCCTCTAAAGGTGCTTAGATTTAACAAGACTGCAATCAAACGTCAATTATCTCAATATGAACTCAAACGTTTTTCATCAATTTCCAAATTCCAAAAACGACCCAAGCTGCCATCCATTAATCTTCTAGCATTGTAGTTCTACTGTATGTGTATAATTATCTCATTAGTGTCTATTTTAAATTCTATATCTGTTTGTCAGAGCAATGGAAGACAAGGGGAGTGTTCAGGAAATGCGTTTTATTATTTTGTACAATTCCATTCGGTGACGCTAGTGGCACTGAAATTACACACTTCACCTTAGCTTTTCCTGAGCAACAAAATGTTCCTGTGGGCCTTTAAAGACAGTATTTGAGGGTAGAAACAAACAACCAGCAAATCAGTCGCATCTCTGTGCTACAATAGAAAGGCTTCATTTCACTGCAAAACAAGTGTCAGGAAAGAGATCGTATTGTTCACTTAAAACATTCGTGTTCAGAACACGGTGTTCGAGACTGAAACAAGTCTGGAACTCAGAAACACACACACACTCAATCCATTTCTTATGGTCCGTGACTGAATCTGCTCATTTATTTGTTGCACTTGCTGCAGAATCGCCAGAGTGTGACTGAGTGTTCCCTCATTAGAGACCCTCTCCTCGCCCTTTCTGCTATTATTTTGTCTGTAAAGTAACTCTGGCTTCAGGAAGTGCAAACAGTAAGGTTCATATTCAGAGCTTCAGATCTGACCTTCTAAAAACATCTCCTCCCAGAAAAAAACAGCTCCATCCTACAGCCCTAACAGCTCCTCAGAGCTCAAACATCTCCGGTTTCACTCTCTCTGCTGTCATTCTCTGTTTTTCTCTCTCTGAGGGGAGGGAGACACATTGACCCTGAAGCTACAGGAGAAGCAGCATCAACACAAGCCCAGAACGGCAGCTGGAATCAGGAATAACGAGGTCCAACACACCAGACATCTCAGCGCTGAGGAATCAATCACACAGGGCAGCTTTTCTCGCTGGATGTGAGACGAGTCTTACAAACAGGGTAGTACACACAGACTGCAAACCTTAGCCTCACTGTCTGTTGTCTACAAAGGAAGCTTCTGGGGCAGCAACCTAACCGAAATGGAGCCTCGTAATAATTGATCTGATACGCTCTTAATGGGCAGAAACTCCATTAACAATCCCTCCCTGGCCATTAAGTGAACTGACTTGCCTTAAAGGGACTCGCACTCACAGTTGATTCTGATAGAGTTTGACGTTAGCACGTTGCCAAACTAATGACTTGTACTAAGGACCTGTATAAAAAAAAAGTCTGCGTTTTCTAAATGTCATTTAAAAAAGAAATACCACACTTATCCTCACAAATTTGAGGTATCGTTCATTTTGAATAGGACCTTATAATTTACGTGATGTAATTTATGTAATAAATGTCAATTAAAGTATAACGTGGAATGTCACAGAATTTGGCAACATTTGGATGAATACATCAAAAGTAGGGTTGTACATACACTTATTTAGATCACCTAGTGTCTGTGAATATTAAACCGCAAAAAAAACCCTGCTTGTTATACCTGTTTTCATAATCTGTAGTCTGTCTCACTATAAGGACACTCCATTTGAACTTCATCTCCAGAGCTGCTCTTAGATTCACTTCTTTCATCATTTAATTTGATAAAACTCTCAGATACAGATAATAACAACATATTTAATAGGGCCCTATACTGTATAGTAGTACAAATGAACTCATTCCCAGCCATTGATGGAAATTTCCGGCTCTCTGTGTTTCACTGCTACGATAGGGGACACTATTACACATCTTCTGAAAGAATAAAGAATCTCGTGATCAAAACACAGGTGAAGAAGCAGAAACGAGCGATATCAATCATATGTAAGTACAATGCTGGCAGGGAAAGAGTTAGGCAAGTTATGATTGGAAAATACGATAAGTACTAACAATAACAATACTTGCCTATATGTAGCACACACACAAATACTGGGTCAAATAGTGCATTTTTTACCTAACAAGTGTGTCTAAAATGTTTCATCCTGGGTGAATATGTCCAAATCAAGCTAATTCTGACAAATTAACAAGCTATCTTTGTTTTGAAAGATTAGCTGGTCGACTAGCAACTTTGCAGCTAATCACCAGCTAGCATGTTCCAAAACATCAACCTGGATTTTCCAGCAGGGAACAAACTGACAGGAGGGACTGAAAATGATTTAGTCGACTTTCACGGTGTATGTACTGAAGTTACGTAACACATATGCATGTAAAGAAAAGAATGACATCTATTGAAGTAGATTGTGAAAAACAGTGTAAAAGGACACCAGCGGTCGCCTCGTTCTAGGTCTGCATTAAAGTAACACCTGTCAGTGAAAACATATGCGCTCCTTCCCTTTTAGCTAAATAAATTTTTCTCACACTCATTTTCTTCTCTGAATAAATGAAAAGAGAGACGCTTTGGGGAACAGTGAATGAGTCATGAGATAGAATGAACTGAGAAACCCACTTACACAAATACACACACACACACAGAGGATGGTGTCCTAGTGCGTATTATGTATTATATAACAGTATTCATCAATTTAGGGCTTTTCACACTTGAAATAGTTAACCCTGGTCTTTCTAAACCCTGGGTTAACATCCTTATTTGCATATTTGCAGTGTCAGAGTCATTGATTGGATGATAGCAGCACACAACCTGTTTACATAAAGGCTCTAGCATTGCACATCCTCATATTATTGCTGACTGTACTAAGTTCATATACTGAATGGACTTTTCGGACTATGAAAGGAAGAATGAAAGTCTCTTCACTCCAATTGTTGCATTTTCTGCCACCATTTGACATTTTTCACCTAAAACGCTGAAACTACTGTTTATTCAACACAGTGTTTCTGTGAACATGCGGGTTTATCGCCAAAAAATGGGTGCCAGCCCTGCTCTAAATTATAAGTGTGAAACGTTCCTTTACTTGGGGTTAAGAGCAATGGGGTTATCCTGGGGTTAAAGGGACAGTTCACACAAAACATTCCTGTCATGTATGAGTTTCTTTCTTCTGCTGAACACAGAAGATGATATTTTGAAGAATGTTGGTAATCAAACAGTTGATGGTAGTCATTGACTGTATTTTTTTCCTACAACGGAAGTCAATGGCTACCGTCAACTGTTGGAAGTACTTAAGGGGGAGTAAATGATGACAAAATCTTTTGGGTGAACTGTCTCTTTAAGTGCAGTGTGAGAAGCCTATCAGTGTCTTATAAGGTCATTCCATATCAGTTTGTGTGTAACTATAACTTTGAGGACGAAACTGAAAATATCTGGTAATATATACACTAACAATAAAAATGTAAGGTCAGTTGGGACAGCCTTTTTTTTTTTAAAGAAATGGTTAGGGTTAGTATACTTTTATTTAGCAAGGATGCATTAAATTGAACAAAAGTGATATTAAATATATTGATAAATGTTCCAAAAAATTCAACAAAAAAAAAAGTTTATTCATCAAACAATCCTGGAAAAAATAAATCATGATTTCCACAAAAGTATTAAGCAGAATAATTATTTCATTATTATTTATAACAATAATTGTTTCAACATTGATAATAATAGGAAATGTTTCTTGAGCAGCAAATTAGCATTTTAGAATGATTTCTGAAGGATCATGTGACTGAAGACTGGAGCTTTGCATCACAGGAATTAATTACATTTTAATATATATTCAAATAGAAAACAGTTATTTAAAATTGTAATATTACTTCACAATTTTACTGTTTCTTTGCTGCATTAATGCTGTTAGTCGGGTCAGGTGGTGTCAGGAAGGGGGTCTCTGTAAGCGGCAGTTCAAGAGGGAAACCTGTTGGTCATGAGCATGTGAATTTGCCCATGATGCATCAGACTGACACTCATCTCAGAGTCTTAACATCTCTGTTTGGCAGATGCAATTCAAACAATCAATTTCCCAGCATGCATTTCTGCATCACATCTCCAGGCCTCCTCTTCCTGCACACAGAGCGTGATTACCGGTTCATAAAGTAATTTCATCCCCGTATAGACTTGATTAGATGTAATTTGAGGTTTCTGTAGCTATTGGTGCTTTCTTTATGAATCTAAAAACACTTTCTCAAACAAATCAAAACAATTTCACAAAAGTTTGAGAATAAAACGATAGCTAAGTCTACATGCTTAGGCTTGCTAAGATAAGTCTGCGACCATGTTAATCGCACAGTTGGTCCATAAATGCAAATTACGTCATCATTCACATTTTGGAGCTTTACAGCCACTTAACTACCTTTGTTATATGGAAAAGAGCAGCTTGGATTGGACTTCTCCGTTTATGTGAGAAATAATATTCTATTGGTGAGGGTATGGAAGCCCATTTCAGTCTTATAGTAATGTATATAACAAGTAGAAAAAAAGTCATACAAGTTTGGAATGACATAATGAGGTTGAATAAATGACACATTTTTGGGTGAGCTGTCACTTTAAATACGATTAGTTAAATTAAAGGAATTATCATTGCCACGTGCCATAAAAAACACAATCATTCCATCTATCAGTCTGAAATGTAAACAGTCCGTACTGTATTGTATATATTACACAATGATTCTCATTCATAATTTCTGTGCAAATTGTTCCTAAAGTCATTTTTAATAGAAATGGTTTTATAAACAATATACACACACATTTGCTTGTGAATGAGGCCCATTGTATGATTTTTAATCTTGAGCATTGAATATATAAAGCACATTTATATGCTGCAAAGCTGTATCCAAAAGTTTCCAGTCATGTAACATTAAAGATCTATTCTATTTGGACAAGGTTCATATAAAAACAAACCCAGATATTATTTTTGTTTTTGTTCATATTCTCTTCATCCACACACACGTACACACAATTTTCCTTAATAACTGTGTTTCTTGTCAGAGAGGACTCATTACAGTGTCATTTTAAAGAGCTCTTAAATTCACGCTGTACCGCCTGATTCACTCTTGGCTCTGATTTAGATGAAATATATTCAGAACTGCACCAGAAACAACGTCCACAAATGTGCGAAATGACACATTCGGTGCGAGGCGTTTAGCTTTGACACTCTTTCTGCAGAACATGTTAATGGCTTGATGCCTATCAACAGTATCGATCAGCATCGATCGACATTCCCTGAAACGCCTGACAAGCTTGAAGAGGCTGCCGGCTTTCTAGCTGTCGTTTATGGTATATAAGACTAGTGGACCTGGTTTCACCCTGGTTTCACCCTGGTTTCACCCTGGTTTCACACTGGTTTCACACTGGTAGACTGTCTTGGTCAAGCAAGGGCTGGTGCATAATGTTAGACCTGCATCAGTGTTTGACAAACCAGCTTGATCTCCTTGAGGAATATTCCAGGTTCAAGTTCAAGCTCCATTAAACAGCATTTGTAGGATAATGTTGACTACCACAAAATATATTTTTTTAACACTTGTCCCTCCTTCTCTTTAAACATGAATAATTGAATGGGTCAAATAATGAATGAATGGCTTTTGGACTGAAACTGATATTGACTTAATACTTAGCGAAGTTTGAAGCCTTATTTTGCTTCGCTTCAGCTATGATAGAGACATCAACACTTGCATTGTATGTTCGTGTGTGTGTTTATTTGGGTTGGTTTCAAATACCAACAATTTTTCTCAGAAATTGCTTACTGCACTTTCAAGTTGTGATATTGGATTTAACTTTATATAAGCAGTTCTACAACAATAAAACAAGTTAAAAAGTAATGAATGTTTTTTGTGAGTACATTGACTAAATGGAGACAGAACATTTGTGCTGGATCAATCATAAAATGTTCTGGAGCAGGAGCATACAGATATATAGATTGGATCTGACAGTAAAATCCAATATAGCCAATATACAAAATACTGTATATGCCAATATTTTTTTTTTGGAGTCAAAGGTGCCGGAATGCCGTTCCGAATCGTTACAGCTCAATCGAAGCCAGAAGATTCCTTTAAGCTTGTGTGACCCGGGTTTGTTCCAGCAGGGATGTGGTTCATAGAGCCGATAGTCTTCCTGCGAATCCATCAGGGAGTTTGTATAGTGGAAATTGAACTGCATTCGGCTCAAATATGGAAAGACTCTTGATATCACACCGTCATCCACCAACAAGCTTCCTGTCTGTGATGTTAGCTGTATCATCCACGTCCATCTCTCTGGAAATGGAGCACCACCACACTACTCCCTCCTTTCTTTTTCCTCTTTAACACTGGCTTTCAGGGATCACACACACACACACACACACACACACACACACACACACACACACACTTAGCTCAGTTTTCACCAACAGTTTTCTGTCTCTCTCAGTCAAGCTCATGAATCGTGTTCTGTCTCCAGGCGTCTGCTGAATGCCGCACACTCATCGTCTCCTGAAACACAAACCCTCGGCTGAGATCACATGACCTCTGTAACTCCACCGCCTCTACAACGCTCTTTTCCAGTCTTCAGAACACAAACCTCGGCTCGCTTTCTATTTTAGACGCTGTCGATTGATCTGAATGATTCAGAGAGGAGAATCAACAACGTAAATCAATTTTACAGAACCACAGAACACACACTTACACACTTCATAGGCATCTACATAGGTTAATGGGCCTCAATGCAATGGGCCTCTTTCAGTGTTGATCAAAGCTTTTTTGTTTTATTTCGTCACTGATATCAAAGACAAAGCGAAGATACAATTATTTTAATTAAAATATACTGCTGATAAAGATATGACGAGAAAAAAACACTGCAAGATATTACCATCGCACTGACATTTCTTAAAGAATGATAGTTGGAAATAATACAATCAAATAATTGTATAATAATTAGCTAATATATAAAATGTCTGAATATGTAGCTTAATTTTGCACTTTCTAGTGACTAAAAATATTGAGTAAATATATTGAATAAATTGAATGAAATTACACTTTCATCAAAAAACTAAAACAATCAAACAAAAAAGGCGGGGCTTAGCAGAATATGTAGAATACGGCCCCATGAAGACACACCCTCCTCATCCGATATTCTCCAAGGAAACATCAATTATCTGAGCCGATGCTCTTGTGCAGATCTGGGCTAACTGCTGGTGCTATCGGCATGTTTACCTCACACAATAAATCCAACAGGACTGCTGATGAATAAACAAATCCAATTAAACAAAGCGTTAGCCCGGGAATGCTTACCTCAGCCTCTTCAACACACCTTAATCGGAGCTTTAAGCAGCATTACTGCACGACTCCACTGTCCTGAAGAATTTATAACCACTCTGAACACAGCTCGCAAATGCCAATCGCCTCGAAGATACACACACGTATACATACACACTACACTCTCCACTCACACACGTACATGTACACACACAAACCTGATGGTAGTTACCATCTCATACTGCAAGCAAAACCAGCTGCTGAGCTTTCATCGATCTAGTGGCCAGAGGAGAATACTGATTACACACACACACTCACACACACACACACACACACACAGCATTCTTGTCCCAAACACAAGGAGACACAAACTTGAAAATACGTAACAGGCTATGGTTATTTAAGTATTCCACACACATTTACAATACAATACAATACTGCCTTCAGCTACAAAACAAGCACAATCAAAATTTGATTGATTATCAAATTAAAATACAAGCTCCGTCCACATTAACACATCAAGCTCCGCCCACACTCACGATCGATTCACAAATTTTGGTGTGTGATGAAAACCGTGAGCCTACAGAACAAAGAGCACATTCAAGTAGGCCTACTTGCCTAATAATTTCAGAAAACATTTTAGTCAAACTGAATTAGGCTACATGTTAGTTTAAAGGAATATTTCATCTGGAAATTAAAATTCTGTATTCATGTCATTTATAATCTAATTGCCATTCTATCTTTTTATCCATCTATGTCTTTCTGACGTTCTATCCATCTATCTATCCATCCATCCATATAAAATTTTCAATTTACCATTGATATATTTTTTTAATAATAATAATTTTTATTTTATTTAGATTTCCACTAAATAATGACATTTCAAAATATGAATCAAAATGTACCTTTCATATTTTAAATAATAATAATTATAATGTATTTTATTTATATTATTAATTGGATTTTTTATTTATTCATTAAAAATAAACATATGATATATTTTTTAAATCAAATTTCCAAAATCAAAATGACTTTGTAGGGTTTTAATAAAATAATTTCCAGTTACATCTGTCAAGTCATCAGGTCATCTGACGCAGGTTATTTATTGCCTATGTAACCCTTTTCACCAGAGCTTGCGATGAGGCAAGTACATTATACAGCAACATATAAAGTATTAAACCCTCTTAACCCTAATGCTTTGTAGAATGGTGAAAGAGACATCCCATTGTATAATAAACCTGTCTAGGAACACTATGATTCTCACTCTCTCTTCTAAACAATGAGTGACTGAAGAAATAACGAATATTACCACAGAAAATACTCGTCTACACAGATACAGGGCATGTGATGAAACAAACAACAAGAACACAATAGCTCAGTTTCCTCCTTTGTATTATGCTAAATCACATAACATTTGAACAACAAATATGAAAATAAACAGGAAACAATCTGAACCCCCCCACTTAACTAAAAGTGCACTCTTTTAGTTTTGTTCTTTTTGCAGGCCTGCATTAGTTTGTTGGCGCGCTCATTGTTGGAGCTCATAGAGTGAAGAAAGCAACAATCCCCAACAATCAAAGACCCGTATCCTACCGCGTCTGTAATGAATCGCGGTGTCCGATAAACAAATTAGTCCAACTTAAAGCGTTAAGTGCACAAAACTCGTGCTCAGCCCAACTTTTTCCCATTGCTGTTCCCGTCTCTCGCGTGTTACGCATAGTTCAACAGGATACTTTATTAGTCACATTAACAAATTGATTAGTGAGCTTTTCCTTAAAACATTTTGAAGAAAATACAACTTAACTGTTAAATTACCAGAGCACATCTGAACAGCGCAAGGGTAATAATATGATAAATCTTATTACATTGTCAACAACTACGCATTAGCTACCTCAATAACTCTTAGGCTATGTTTACACGGAGACGATCTGAAGAGAAAACACAAAAGTGGCGTTGCGTTATCACTTTTTATTAATCTGTGTTTAGACGAGCGTTATGGGGGGGAAATCTGCGTGCATATGGTGACGCAAAAGTGTGTGAAATTCGATGTAGTGTGCACTCCAGTGTGAAGCACTGCCACACAACAACACCAATATCTGAGAATATTCTGTACAACTGAAAAGACTCTTGTACGTTTATCAGCGCTGCGAGGGCAACTTGAAGGTCCGACGTATGGAAATAATCCGACATGTTGGTTGTTAGGCTATTTTCCTGTACTGACGTAAACGCGTACGTGATGATAGCCACCGTGAGCAGATTTGCGTTTTTACCCTTTAGACGGGAACGCGACGGTGGAGCGTTTTTAAGATTTCCACTCTGGAGGGTGGTTTCACTTTTTGCGTTTTTAAGCCCCAAAAACGCCATCGCCGTGTAAACGAAAGGCACATCTGATAAAATATTTTTACGTTTTCAACCGCGAGTGTTCTCGTGTAAACAGGGCCTAATACCTTACAATGAATTGCATATGAATTTAGCACTTTATCAAACCCAACAAAATACAATAACTCACATATTTCAGAAATAAGACAAAATAAGCGACTGATATTGATCCGGTCATTACATTTATATGGTGTTGATTAAGTTTCATTCTAAAGTTAAAATTCTGGTATTGACTCAATCCTCCCGCCCAGTCACAATACAGGCGCTGCCCACAGACAGACGAAAAAACCCCTTCCACAACACGAGCACCACCCACATCCCAGGCTCCGCCGCACGACTACCTGACATTTCCAAGTTGTTCCCATCGAGTCTTCCATTGTGATTAACATTTACTCAGCAGGCCTACAGCATCTTCTCCTGCAACACTAATGAGCTCTGCTGGCTCGTTACTGCCAATTCATTTCCAGAACATCCTCCGAGTCATCATAAAAACATGAATCCTGCGTTCATGTATCATACATAAAAATGCAGATTCATGTTGCTTTATGAAGATGTCTTGAACTGTATGCAATGTCTTTTTAAAGCATAATGTGATGCTGCGGCTTTAAACATTTGCTGGAGAATATCACTGATGTAACAATGAAGAGAGTCCTTTGACAGCGCACAGATTTTCAAAATAATTTAATTTGGATGCACCATCCCTGACAGTTCGCTAAACAGACAGCAATTTAAATTTCAGGAAACTAATGCAAAACTAATGGATAAAATAATAGTTATTCAGTGGGGCTTTTCTCCTGGGCAAAAAGCATTTCATTTAAAGATTAGCGGTAAGCTGCTCTATTTCTCTCTCTCGCTCTGACAATGAGACTGTAAGTGATTTGACTTTAAAGAGCCTGGGGTAAATGAGCGTGTGTGTGCGAAACAGGAAGGAAACAGGAAGTAATCAGCAAGAAGACACAATAGCACAAGCTCCTCCCCTTCACACGCCCCTCCCTCTCATTTGCATAACAGTACAGCTAAGATCTCTTGTACTCTTTTACTACATAAGAACTCAATGAATCCAACTTTTAACATAATTTCCATTGTGTACATAAGAATATCAAAATCTACAGAAACAAATTAAGTACATAAAACATTCAGATTAAAAAAATTCTACATATAGCCTACATTCCTTAAAGGGACAGTTCAACCCAAAATTAAAAGACTCCAAAAGTAGTCAATACGACTTGTGCACTATATTTCAATTGATCTTTTCAGTTCATAAGAGAAGTAGCACTGTGACTGATTCATTCTTTTGAACAATTTTTTTGTTATTTCAAATTTTTAATTTATTTATTTATTTACCGAAAATTATTTTCTATATATTTGCACAAAATGTATTTTATATTCAGTAGTTGATTCTGATCAATGTCTGATTTGTGAATGATTAATTCCTTTGAACAAATCTTTTCAATGAATCAGTTGATTCAGTCCACAAAACCAATCTGAAAGATTCAATCACAAATTGGGCTGATCTGGTTATCTGGACCAAGAAATTCACGTTTATTTGTTATCTCCAGGGCTTTCATGAACAGATTATACTTCCACATTTTTGTATCCCCGCCCACGGACAGTCGGATCTTCAGAGGGTTATTAACAGAACAGATATTGTAAGGGTAGGTTTTTCACTGAAAATTGTATCATATCTTGCCTACTCTTTAAACAAAATTATAGTAAAAATGGACCACTATGGCAACAGCTTTCTTCCCTGTACACGTCATTTTGAATGGCAGTTTCTTTCAGTTTTTGGCCTGAAACTGTGTTCGTGGTCATTCAGTTTTAAGTGTTGAATACAAACACAGAGGTTTTTCAGATTTTCCGTCACACTCTCCATATTTACAATTCTCTGCAGCCTTTAGCCACTGCCTACAACGCACTGGATCCTTCACTGGAAAGTGGAAACCGAAAGTAACAGTGCTAAACGTTTTCGCCTTTCTACTAGGCAGCCAAGCACCCAAAATGGTTATTTGAGGTTTCTTTGAAATCACAGTGGAAAAAAAAAAAAAAAACCTTTGGAAGCTTTATTCCTATAAGTGTTTATGACAACAGAACACTTACTGATATAGCACACAAATCGTGTTGAACACTTATAGGATACTTTTACAATGCTCTCGCATCCATTTTTGTAAAACTGGAAAGCTTCTTTTTTTTTGGTGTTCCACCTTCTGTGAAGAAAGCCATATGAGTTTTGAAACGACATTGGGGTGAGTAAACACAATGACAGAATTTACATTTACTGGTAAAGTGTTACATGTTTTACTTGCTCCCTGAGGATTGGTGATTGCAGTCAGATGCTGGGTTTCCTGGGAATTTGGGTCAATAGAAAAATAACACACGGTCACCTTGTTGGCTACACAGATGAAATCACATCACACTGTGCTGCAAACGTGTTCATCAAGAAGCCCAGTCACACAGCTTGAGTTTAAAGCCAGATAGCATCTACCTACCATCAAATAAAATATACGAATTTCATCGAGATTCATCCAGGCCCTGACGGAATGACATTGGTCGTACCTATTTGTACATCATATTATTTGCACACTAGAGTAATGAAAGTGATTTCCGTTGACACAAAGCGAATTGATTCTCTGTTGGCGCCTTTATTGCTCCATGAGTGCCGTCGATCACACTGATTACATTTGTAAAACCAGCGATCACAATGAAACACACATTATTTTTTTTTTACCATTGGAGAGAGTGAAGTGCAAAAACGTTTGCATGACGGTAAGCACATTGTCACGTCAAGCCTGCTTTTTACAAATGCCCATGTGGGCGTAACAAATGGCGAGTGCACTCTTCCGAGCCCTGCGTTCCAAGTTTTATGTGTACGCAACAAGGCCCCTGAATTCATAGCTCACACCGAGGAAGTGATATTTGGACCAGTATTTCTGTGGGAAATCTTTCAGCTCCTGTGAGATTTATATGAAGAACTAATCCAACAGCAGCAGACATAACGGATAACCCACACACACACACAACTCAATATAGCCCGAGCCAGCTGGGTTGAAATTGCCCAGACTGATTTAATATGCTGTGTGGACAGAGATACCACAGCACCTGCCATCAAATGCTCAATTCCAAATCAGATCAATTCAGAAATCAACTTCACTGAATGGGCACAGTACTTATTAAAGACAGCTGCTCATTCTAGAGTACTCAACCAGCCTTTCAGATGATTCGACATCATTGTTAAATCATCCTAAAGCCTTTCTGCATGGATCTTCAGCATCACAGGTCAACAATTCACTTAATTGAAAATTTTTGCCTGTTAGATTTGATTTTCAAGGGTGTTTTTCTACATATAACTTTCTAAAAATGTTTTTCGCCCTTTTGTCAAATATTTTAATTTAATCAATTCATTCACATATTCACATGACTGGGATTATTAGCCTACCTCTTACCTCTCATGTTATATCAACATGGCCTTAATTTGAATACTACAGTACACTCTTAAAAATGAAAGGTTCTTTATGTGACTATATGTGTCCTCATGTGATAGTAATGTGTGTGCGCCTGCGTAAATTAATTGTAATGTAGCCTATATACTATGTAAAGCGACCTTGAGCTACAGAAAGGCGCTTTATAAATACTACTTCTTCTTTATTATAAAAACTACTTCTTCTTTATTGGCATATGGTTCCATGATTTCATAAAGAACTACAAAAGGTTTTTTTACCGTAGTTCTTTAGCTTTATGACATCGCAGTAAAAAGCCCCATTTTGGAAACTTTATTTACAAGAGTGCATATGAAACTGTAAATCAAGTTATTGAAAAAAATCCATAACAGGGGCATATTTTTCCACTTTCAACTGATTTAAAAAGTCTATATATAGGCCTATATGTATAGGCTACATATTATAGACACACAGACAGACAGAGAACATACACAAACATAATTTAATGATGTTTTCATTTCATTTATGCATAATATGTATTGTTAAATATGTTTATATATGCAAGATACATACACATCACATTTTGGCTAACACACACACACACACACACACACACACACGTGTACACACACACAATTAAAATCGGAAGCGTTGTGAACTTACAGCATCATGTATCGCTGCAATAACACGTACGTGGATATGTTCATCTTATAAAACGCGACGATCCGTCCAGAAAAACCGCTGAAAGCGCTTATATATCCGTGTATGATAAACCCTTCATATATCACAGAGGATCCATCATAAAGGCACATATAACTCTCTTCATAAAATCACAGACATCATCATCATCTTCATCATCATTATCATTTCTCGGGTGATCGATGAGCTCAAGGAGTCGCACAGATATTCAGATATCCTCCGTCTGTCCTATTAAAATCACAGCAGTGATTCGGTCTGCAGTCTGGACTCACCCAGCGCCGAATGAGAGAGCACCTCACACACACACACACGCACGCACGCACGCACGCGCGTCTCCAGTCCCGTCTCCAAAATGTCTCTGAACAAATAAACTGCTGCGAACCGTGCGTGTGAGAGAGATTCTCACGCAAATGCTGAAAGAAATGTGTCTCTTCCTCACAGTTTACTATGAGAACCACATTTCCCGCCAAAATATCAGTTAGTTCTAGATAGGCTATGATTAAATAAATCGATATTGAATGTAAAACAGGTAGAACCTGTCTGACATTTAAATTTAGTTTTTTAAACTAACACCAAGTTGCCACAGTTTAATTTTAGTAACGGCAGTAACTAAGGTTTCCATGGTAAATGCTTTAAGGAAGCTTCATTTGATTTGTTTTTAAATGTTCATTCTTAAAAATGAACAGATCCTAACAGAAAACATACCTGAGGGGTGTATAATTTAGTAGGGACGCTAGGGACGTGTCCCTACCAATATCAGTGACATATATATAGGCTATCCCTAGCATTAATTTCGATCAAAATGTTAAATATATTTATATATTGATGTCCCCGTCCCCACCAATTTCAAAATCAAACCTACGCCAGCTACTATAAAGCCTATGTAGTCAAACATTTATTCATTCAGCAGATTGTTTTATTCTAAAGGACTTGAGAATAGGCTAATGAGCATATGAGCGAACGCTAAATAGATGTGATAATCGAACAGTAGCATCGAATATTCATCTGTTTTGGTCACATGACCTTTTACGCAGCCGCCATATTTATTCGAACAAAAAGCAATAGACCTTATTCACAGCAGCGCCATCTTTGATTTTTAACAGAATGAAAGCGAGGCTGTGAGGGATAGACCTCCATCTCTTCAGTGGGTTGTACTGCTATTAAATGTGTTTGTGGATTGTTCTGCTGACGAAACCATGCAAAAATATGTTTCTGAGAAATTCCAGTTGACCAAATAATCCAGACAATATGATCCGTTTAAAATTAAAAGTGATAGGAGCTTTATACAGCTTTTTACATCGGATCCCATTGAAAACACAGTAGGCTAAGTCTATCCCTCACAGCCTCACTTTCATACCTGTCATGGCGCTGGTCTGAATAAGGTCTATAGCGGTGAATTCAAAAGCACCTAAGAAGCAATATCAATAAAAATGTCGATCACTGGGTTTGAGCTGTAGTCTCAGGAATAATTTATAGGCCTACAGATCTGTAGTCAGCACAAACATAGCCAAATATCACACGCCAATGTTTACATAGGCTTACTTTAATCCATACAGTGGCGAACGTGGGGACTTGGTCATTTATATCACCCTATAGTACCAAAACCTGTATGCCTTTCTTTCTTCTATAGTACACAATAAGATATTTTGAAAAGTGTCACCATGTCTCTTTTTTTTGGTCCATGACTCCATAGCTAGGCTACTTGTCAAAGATGTGTGAGGTAAAATTTCTCAATGAATGAGTAACTTCACATTTTTATATGATGAATATCAAAGTATGGTACTAGGCTACCTTCTGAAACCCTCATTGTACAAATGTACCAACCTTTTTGTTCTAAGGAAAACGTTCAGAATAATAATTCTTTTGCTGTTGTTGACTGTAGTACCGGACATGAGGTCATGGGGGCACTGTTGCTCTCACTCAGATTGCGGTGCCTAAAAAAAAACATTTTCCAGGCACCTTAAGCATCTGCCTGAAGAAGCTGTTTGAACACAATAGCTGTGAGCAGCATAAACAAACGGCCTCCCATGACATAACAGCTGTCTGTTTAAATTCATAGGGGTCAGTGCACATCACACGCACCCATAACTGCATTCAGTAAATGGGCGTCCCAGGATTTTCAGCTCCTCTCGGCGTGATAAATCAGATTAAAGCTGCGTTCCAGGAGATTTTCCAGACAGACGTATGCCTGGATCGATGGTCTTATTCCGACTGGGCTGCATTAACAGATGAGTTATGAGAGATTTCTGCAGACGCCACGGGTATGCAGAGACTAAAACCTACAGGATTGGAGTCACTTAACACCTTAAAATGTGTGTGTGTGTGTTTCACAGCTAACAAGCAAGTTCTTAGAGTCAACTTCCTGTCTTAAAATGGGGAAAACGGTAACATTTGAGAGGTTGAGAGATTCCAGGATCCAAAATAGACTTTTTGAGTGAATTTACAGCATAAATATGTTTTAGGTGTAATTAATATATAAACTTAAATATATGATTTATACACTGTAAAAATAGCTTTAACTTATTTTGAGTTAAAGCAATGTAATACTGTATATCTGTTACCATAACTCTTATTGATCATACAATGTTTTTACTGTGTATATATTAAAATTACATATAAATTACAATTAGCCTCTTCCATATCATAAATCAGCACTAAAATATTGTTAAAAATGTAGTTTGTCAAATGATGTAATTTGAAGGTAGCCAATCATGATGTCTGTTCATAATATATTCATGGTGGCTTAATTGTACTCTTAGGAAAAAAAATAGGTTTAATTGAGTTATAGATATAGAACCCTAGAATTCTTGACTCAGTTTTAAAGAAAGGTTCTATTTAAGAAGAAATGCCTTAAATGTTTGCATAATACTTTCATGTTTAATGGGAAATTTCATTTTTTTTCTAGTGATAGAATATGTTTACGAGCTGTTTAATTCATTAAATTTGACACACAAAAAAAAAAGAATTAAATTGAAAGAACTAAAACTTAATCCATAACATGATCCCATAATGGGAACCCCTTAAAGGTTCTATAAGAAGCACCTGACGGGTTCCATTTAGAACTTCTAGGAATCCTAGATAAATGTTTTATGGTAAATTTTACACTGTTATAAAAGTGTCTAAGACAAATGAGTCGCGACAGATGTTTCTTTAGTACACAGTTTCTGTCTTTCATTCGAAACACTCACAGCACTCAGAGTGAGTTAGACTATATTCTTAAAATTCAACTTAAACCATGTAAAACTCTTTTATTTACTCGCCAGAGCCAATTTGGACTCTCATTTGTTGCTCGATGTCTGTGTTGGGTTCTCCAGCTGATTCTTTGTGACTGGGGAAAATGAGACAGACAGGAATAGAGCCGTCAGCCAGGAGAAAATAAACATCAGAATGGCATCTTCCAAACCACATGATTTATTTCACAGTTAATGTTGGAACAGCATGACAAATCGGAATAGTTTGTAAGGCACAGGACGTCGTGATGAGGGCAGACGCATATTAGGCCTAATCTGACGTATGAGCGACACTTGATATGATCTACAAGTCCAGTGTGACACAAACTCCGTCTGCACACACAACGGCTTTCAGTATCAGAATAATCCTGCTCTTTGGCTCTCTCCATCTCCGTCTCGCCTCTTTCCAGGGCCAGAAAGGTCAAAATGACGCACAGAATCCAACACAACAGTCTCTAGTGGAGAAACGAATGGCTTCTACAGACAAAAAAAAAAAAAGACAGACTTTTGATTATTGTCCACATTGTGTCTTGCATAGACAGACTTTTGACTAGCAGCATAAATTATTCTGGCCAAGAATCACCCATCTGACCGACCATCTGACCAACACGTTAAGAAACCAAACAGTTTGTTGTACATGCAGCTATTATAAAATAGTTGATTAATAAGCAGTCGAGGAAAAAAAAAGTTCAAATCAAAATCAAAATATTCAAAAATAATAGAAAATAGTTAATGACTCAGCAGTATTGGTATGCTGGTAATGTTTAAATAATAAAAGAGTTCTAAATAATAATAACAATAATTCATATAATAACACAGTGGTGATGGTATGCTGGTAAAAATATTTAAAAAACATAAATAATAATAATTAACATAATTGCACAGCAGTATCTGTATGCTAATAATAAAATAATATTAAATAATAATAAAATGTGTTGGTATGCTGGTAATGCTTTGCATAATTTAGAAATGATGTACAGTTATTCTTGTGAATAGTTTTAGTCTACTAGGCATCTTAAACTAAATTCTGGTTATCTTTTAAAGATTTGATGCCACTAGCAAATTTGGGAAATAAAGTAGGTATTCCTCAGTAGTTTTATCAACATAGTACTGTGTTAAACATGTTATTACTACAAAAACCTGCACACTCCGAGAGTTTGCGTCAAGCAGCCAATCAGATTTGAGCTTGTCAGATCGAGGGAGAGAGGGAGGCGAGCGGAGAGAAATGTCTTGGCTCACTTTAGCTGGGCTCACACACAATACACTATGTTGAGATATTTCTCTTTGTATTACTGATGGCATTTCCCAGCCGCAGGCTGCAGTGCACAGACAGCAATAGCTACTTTAAAAGATGTTTCCAGCACAGCACTCATCTCATCTGGAACCAACAAAATCTCATTCTCTTGTTCTGTATTCTCTTGCTATGCTGGTAACAATCATATCTACCCACACTGACTTAGATCTCTCTCTCTCTCTCTCTCACACACACACACACGCACACGCACGCACACACGCACGCACGCACGCACGCACGCACGCACGCACACACACAAAGGCTGTCAGGATTACCAGCATCTAATTTTACAATGGTTAGAGAAAGCCGAAGCCAATGTAAATACACATTTTATAATTTGAACTACATTATATATTAACACAATGAGTGAAGTGAGTAAATCAAACCTCATCTTATGATGTTCACTTTACTTAAACAATGAAATTTTTTTTCTCAATAGATGCATTTTATTAAGCAACAATGTGCTTATATACTTCATATTTCTGAAACGCAGCTTCAAATTAAACTCCATAATTCAATGCAAAATAGCACAGATAACACTAAACAGAACTGTAAACACAACTATAACCCTTAAAAACTACCCACAACCATTTATAGACCTTACAGGTTCCCATTCCTTGCCAGAGCTACTTAATTAAATATGTGGGTGAAATAGCCAATGGCCACTCCCCCAAAACACGCACAGATCAGCTGACATACTAACTTCAATTAATTTACATTAGCCAATTAAAAGCACGGATAATATATTATTATTTTGTAAAATGAACAGGAAAGAGGGCAAACTGTAAAAAAGAGTTGTTTTCAAGGTACTAACTGAACGGAAAAACCCCTGAACTAGTTTTGGAGTGACCTGTTTTTCTCCGTCTCTGAGGCCACCAGTCAGGTTACAGAACATAATGTGTAGAGTTTTGTGTCCAGAGAATCCAGTTTAAATCCTGCCTCCAGACCTTTCAATGATTAAAACCATCTGAATAAAAGAAATCATACTCTCTTCCACATTAGGTCTCAACATTTCTCAGCCTTACAACACATAGTGTCAAATTCTAAGCCTCAACAGTACAGTGAATTGTTTCAGTAAATCCGACAGAAGAACACAATGCTTGTAACCTTTGGCTAAGGGTCATGAGGTCATTTTTAGGGTTTACATAATCATTACTCGCTGACTGCCCACGTCCATGCATAATATTCAGATTTCGCACTTCATGAAACACATTTTACCCCAACATCAAAAGCAGAAGATCTCTAAGGAATGTGCTCCGCATTCAAACCTTACAATAATGAAACCCTACAGCAAAAAATGTCAGTCACTGAAGTAATACATTATTAAACTCCACAGCACTATTTTACAGTATTAAGAACTGAAAGTACTTCAATGAAACCCTACAGTACTGAAATAATACAGTACATACATCTTATTGCACTGGGACTGTAAAGTACTGAGATATTACAGTTTTAAAACTGTACAGTACTGACATTTTAAAGTGTTGAGACAGTAAAGTACTGAAAATTACAGTATTAAAACTACAATACTGAAATCATACAACACTGAACCTATTATACTTATTATAATACTGACATTTTTACAGAGCTAAAAAACTCTACATTTTACAGTATGGAGAATACAAAGCACTGACATTTTTCAGGAATTAAACGTATGATTACAGAACTATAGCAACACCAAAACTCTATAATGCTGAAAATGAAAAGAGCTAAACCTCTAAAGACATTTTATAGTATTTTAGTACTGACATTTTACTGCATATTCTACGCATCCCCACAGACACCTAAATGAATAAAACCTTACAAATCTGAAACCATAGGATACCGAAATCTTACAGTAAATCCTACAGTACTGAAATCTTACAGTAAATCCTACAGTACTGAAATCCTACAGTACGTGCACTAAGTCCTCTTCAGCTTCAGTGCTGGGATGAGAATTGATCATGAAGCATATCTGTGTGGAAACCAATAGTCTATTTTTATCCTGTATCTCAACTAAGACATCAGTAAACAGAATTGCCCAGATGAACACTCAAAGAGAGATCAATTAAAAAACACTTAGCTTATGAACAAGGCAAATTAAGGAAATGTATGGCAGCAGAATATGGATGGACAGCAGAATTTGGATGCGGATCGGCTTGCAGTTTGGCCCAAAGTTTGGTGTGTGTGCCAGTACATCTCACCACCATCAAAGTACTCTAAACCAGCACAGGCTATTTTACAGATCAATGATGTTACATTATTGCAAAGTGTAACTATTCATGAATGTGTGCTTTCTCCTGTACCTTTTAAGTGGGTTAATAAATATCCAACGCTGGAACAATGATTCTGCTGTAAATGTGAGGATAGATGGATTTTTTCCTCACAAATTCTCTTCACACATCTCTCAGAGAGATAGAGTTACTATAATGCCTTGTACACAAATCAGATTCATAATGTAGCTGAAAACATCAGCTGTTTCTCAGGAACGGATCAGCAATAGAGCAGAGCTCTCAAATTACCAAATAGATACATTTTACAACTGTGAATTTTGTGTATACACTGTAAAACGTGTTCAGTTCACGTAGCTTAAAAACATTGAGGAAACCCGTTGCCTTAAAATTATTAAGTAAATAAACTTGATGCTTAATTGAAAAAAATAAGTTATGTGAACTTGACAATTCCAAATGACTTAATTTTTTCGATTAAGCATGACGTTTATTTTCTTAATATTTTTAAGGCTACGGGTTTCTGATTTTTTTTCTGGAGTTAAAAGAAGTTAAGCCAACTGATCACTTTTTTTCAGTGTACATTTATTGGCACAGTCATTGATGCATGGAAAGACCCTTTCAGCGTCGAGCGAGTCTTCTCTCCCTCATGCACGCACTGCTCTGCATGTTTAGTGGACTAATGATGCCTGCAATGAACTGTAATTTGCTCCTTGAAGATCAGGCAGGTAGCAGTCCTATTAAGAGACCACATCACAAGCCGGCTTTGATGTAATGGTCAGGTATTTAAATTTATAAGGATGGGGCGTTCATCATCTGAAGGAGCGTCGCCTCAACTAGCCCAGCCAACGTAGACGCTTCACTGATTAATAACTGAAGCACTGATTAATAGTTATCGCACCACACAGATGTAATCTGTCCAAAATCGCTTCCCCTACATAATGCACTACTCGATGTTCGCTATATAGGGAATAGTAAATGAGTGTTTGTTTGTTGTCGTCACGAAATAGGTTTGTTGTAATGACTTTTTTAACATTTACATTCACCAACTGATAGCTAAATACTTAAAGCTGCCGTCTGCAACTTTTTTTTGATCATATTCAGCGAATTCGACACTATATTCCGACAGAACAACATAAATAAAGTGGTTTTAGAAAAAAACCCGAGCTTCTAACTCCACCTGGAGTGTGTTATTTGTTTTGCAAAAATCCACCGCTCCCGGTTCATTGTGTCCAATCAGCGCAGGGGGGTGTGAGATATGACTGTCAATCACAAGTCGTGCACGCACACGTCAATCACATGCACACGCCTGAAGTTCGCGCGAAGAGTGATGGCGCACTGACGAGCACGAACTCTGTGGGAGGGTATTCGTTGATAGTGGGGGAGGGGCATGAGAGTTGTAAACATTCAAAATTTTGTCCACTTTAAGATTCACAGCTACCATTTGATAATATATAATATTACAATATTCTAAAGAAATCAGTGACTCTTTTATGGTACTGAAAGCATTCATTTTCTTTAGCATAAATAATGCAAAAGCCAATAATATAATTTTAATTATTTTATAATTTTGTTTGTTTGTATAGTAAATCACAAACATTTTTTAGTAACCATGAAATCAAAAAAATAAATTGTGTGCAATATTCCATGTATATAATTTTTTTTATTATTAATGTGCCCTCATATTCTTTAATTAAAATAACTTCCCCTCCCTCCAGCAGCAACATCTCTTATCTTCTCTCATTAGATGTTTACTGGACAAGGGCGGGGCAACCTGTCACTCACATGAGATTGACCAATAGCAAACCACAATTCCCCATAGACAAAAAAAAGTCCCTCCTTACATTTTATCTTGTTTCGAGAAGCCGGCTCGCTTGTATGTAAGTCACAATAGGGAAGAAAACACTTTAAAATATATGAATGAATGAGGCATTTTATATAGCGCTTTCATATGTACACCCAAAGCGCTTTACAGTTGTATCAGGGGGAATCTCCTCAACCACCACCAGTGTGTAGCATCCACTTGGATGATGCGACGGCAGCCACAGTACAACGGCGCCAGTGCGCTCACACACACACACATACACACACACACACACACACACACACACACACACACACATGTTGGTGCAACAGCATTATGAGGACTCTCCATAGGCGTAATGATTTTTATACTGTACAAACTATATATTATATCCCCTTACACTGCCCCTATCCCTAAACCTACCCATCACAGGAGACATGCTGCATTTTAAATTTTTTAATAAAACATTGTTTTTTATGTTTTTTAAGCCATTTGATTTATGAGGACTTTTGAAGTGTCCTCATAAACCACCCATAAGTTGTAATACCAGTGTAATACACATGTCATTATACAAATTTGTGTCCTCATAAATCACATAAACCAACCCACACACACACACACACACACACACACACACACGCACACACACACACACACACACACACACAAGCTATAGGTGGAGAGGAGAGAGAGTGATAGAGCCAATTCAGTGGATGGGGATTATTAGGAGGCCATGATTGGCAAGGGCCAATGAGTGGAATGTGGCCAGGACACCGGGGTTACACCCCTACTCCTTACAAGAAGTGCCATGGGATTTTTAATGACCACAGAGAGTCAGGACCTCGGTTTAACGTCTCATCCGAAGGACGGTGCTCTTTTGACAGTATAGTGTCCCCATCACTATACTGGGACGTTAAGACCCACACAGACCACAGGGAGAGCGCCCCCTGCTGGCCTCACTAACACCTCTTCCAGCAGAAACCTGGTTTTCCCAGGAGTCTCCCATCCAGGTACTGGCCAGCCTCAACCCTGCTTAGCTTCAGTGGGCAACCAGTCTTGGGCTACAGGGTGAAATGGCTGCTGGCATCTATAGATGAAGAAGGTCTGTCCCAAGGGAGCATAACATTTTCAGATCCTTGGCATTAAGACATTTGAAAAAACTCTGCTTTTACATTTAAATTGTAGGTCTTTAAAATACATATTTGGCTACTTCATAGCAACCCTTAAGAGAGGGATCACATTAAATGCCAAAGCAAATCTCACAAAATGAAAATTGATTTGTGGGCTGGATTTAAGGATAAATAAGTAACACTCATGTGATTATCTCATAGTTTGAGACAACTGCCATTGGGGAAACTACACTGGTAAACACTGGTGTGGAAATAAGCTGAAAATCTTTACCAAAAGTGTTTTACACCGGGCAAGGGAACCAGCTACAGGTCAGGAGGAAAAACAAAGCTCTCAAAAAAGTGTTTCGGAGGGATCATGAGGTTGTTTGATTGATTTCCTTTAGGTAGATCCTCCCATATCATCCCAATAGACAAACTCAGTCTAAAGACAATTTAATTAAGAGGCAGATGGCAGCAGGGGAGATAATCCTGCAGAGTTTGATGTAATTCGGAGATGATTAAAAACCCATCGCTTCATTCCCCAAATGGAACGACGGCCTCACTTTAACCACACCGAGGGTGCGAATCCCAGATTTACCCACAGGCCCCTCCTGCGGCGGCACTAATCAGCTGGACTCATCTGGAATTACCACTCGAATTTTCCACAGGAAAGATCGAGTCAATGTTCCCTCGTGACCCAAGGAGGTACCTGGGAATTCTGTTCCTACATGATTCCTTTGTTCCATTTCAGGCAAATATAATCATGGCGTGCATTTGCTTTGGCTTCATTTACACTCTGCCGTAATGTCCGCATGATTAGCAACATCTCACAGAGTCTATTTTCAGGCAGGATATTTATAAAGCCAGAATATTTAAAGAGGTCACAGGCTGGTTTGGATCCACCCCAGATTTATAATCACTGCTGGAAATATACAACCTACATATTACAAACTATTTGTCACCATATAATTGTTGGATTACTGACAGCGGTGTTTAATTCAAAACAAATTTTAGCCTTTAAGTGCTTCATGATGAAAACCAACAAGAGTGTTTTGCATTTCATCAGCAAAAAATATGCACATTTTGGCACATTAAATCAGCAAGTGAGTTAGACTATGGCGCATTAGGGAAGAAAAATCGCATAATTAATTAATATCTCAATTGTTTCTACTATAAATCAGTGCGATTAAATGGAGAGCAAACATTTGCATATGTCTCCTGCTCAGAAAGAAATGCCCTAATGTGTTTGAGAAGAGATCTCAACAAACTCTCAGATTTGCCAAGACACCAAAGTCTGCAAACATTTTCCAAGATGAAATGATCTGCTATCCACGTGCATTTAATAGCTCTGTATTCTTGCTGTGCGTCAACAATTCTCTCATTTTTGTCTAAAGAATGAGGAACAACAGTTCAATGAAACACAAATGAGAACTGAGCTCCAAAAGAGCTTACTTTGCACACACATTGTTGTGGTGTGTTCTCTGAGAAGTCTGTTCACCAGTTTCCCGTTCCAGCTCACATTACCGCCCTCCAGATTCATGCATGTGTGGCATAATCTCCAAACTCTTTCCGTTCCCCTCACCACCGGCTACAAATCTCCTTCCCAGCAGCCTCCTCACTTCCCGAGAAATGTCTTCACACTGCCGCCTCTCAGAGGGAAAAAGACTGACCTTGACGACAAGTCCCCTCTCTTAAACGCAGATTACACCAAATCTTTCTCCAACACACACGCTTCCAGAAATCCATTTTTCCACCTCTGATGGTTTTATATCTCAGTGGCTGCTATTCAACAGCACAGGACACTCAGATTACAGTCAAATTTACTGTGAGGCAGCATAAACACTTCTTTATCTCATTAGGCATGCATGGATTCATGAACATGAATATTCAAATGTTCATATGAATATTCACAAAGCCCAGCTCAGTTTCTCAACCTTTACTCTTTTCTTACTCCTTCAGTCACACACACACACTAATCACATGCGTAAACAGAGGCAAGCGGGTGTCTTTTGTTCGAGTTTTCTTACAATTACAATCAGTTCTTTCAGCAGAGATCTACAGCGGTTCCCAGCATGCATCAGCACCTTGTGTTTGCCACCCTGTATGTGTTAAGGGTTGAAATCATTGCTGTTCTGATCTCATTTTTCTCAGATTGTAGGCTAGCAGCAAAGTTCGGCTGTCAGAGAAAGCAGATATTTTAATAAATCACAGAAGAGTCATTGCACAGAAACCATCTGCCTGTTTATGAATATTACCAGTCGATCCTGACAAGACTGTCCACATATTACTGACAGTAACATTAGAATATTGTCTCACATGTAGTCTGGTCTGCTTATTTGTTCCAAGAATCGCCCACTTGACTGACATGACTGACATGTGACACGACCAATCACAGCTTATCTACCGAAAATGGAATATAGAGGTGTTCATTTACTTACTATTAGGTGTTTAAAAAAAACTAATGGATAGATGGATGGAGACGGATAGACAGATAGATATAGATTACAAAGCCGACAGCCTTAAATATAGTTTTTCATATAATCCAATCAACGTGGAGTCAATGGATTTCATACTGCTATTGTGTTTCTTAAAATATACCAAGCAAAACAAGAGATCTCAGTTCATCACATGCCGATGGTAGCACTAAGAGTCTTCAGTTCATCATATATGAGTCTAAGATCAGCGCACAGCAGACTGTTATATGATTGAGCACAAGGTCATCACATGCTTCTCTCTATGGCTATACTCATATGTGAACACACAGTTGGCTATATCTAATATTAGAGCGAGAAGTAAGATATTATAATAGTACAAATGACTATATTATACTTAAATCATTTATATTCTGATTACTAAAAATCTTTCACAACAGACAGACAGACAGATAGATACATTTTAGTCATTTTGTTGTGTTTATGACATCTTTTTAAAATGTCTATATAGTTATGATTATATTTATTTCAGTTTCAGTTATTTTAGTAGATCAAGTTAAACTTTAATATAATAACCCTGATTCATACTGTAAAAAAGCATGAATTATTTCATTTAATTATTTTACTGTACAAGTGTATGTATTGTCTTCCTTGATATATATTTCCATTATAAATCATCAAATAATTCATACTTTGCAATTCCAAAAACCATAAAATATACCATTTTATTATTATTTAAATAAAGATTAAATTATTAAAATTATTAATACAAAACAATATTGTCCTGTTTAGTCCTTATGGCAAAGTAGCAGTTAAATATATGATTTTATTTTATTTCAATAAATTTTTTATTATTGTTCTATTTATTTATTTATTTATTTATGTATTTATTTACCTTTAATGCAGTTGCCAGTGTTTTACCGTAAATTTAACAGGATGTTTTTATGGTGTGTGATCTGACAGAAAGAGTCGAGAGAAAATGGACATTGAGCTCAGAGACAGAAATTGAGCTCCTATCTTTTTCCCTGTTTTTGGAGAAAGAGATTCACACATGCAGAATCTAGCGTGTCGTTTGTCTTCAGTCATGCGAAATGCCGTCCGTCAGTTTTACTGCAGCCTGGTTTCCTCTCCGCACAGTCACGATAAATGATGGAGAACAGAAGCAAGTCGAGGAAAAAAAAAGAGAGAGAGAGAGAGAGAGAGAGAGAGAGAGAGATGGAGGGCTGTAATGTTTCCGCACAGATACGGCTTTCAAATCCTGGCTTAAGGG
This sequence comes from Semotilus atromaculatus, assembly GCA_031834385.1. Lineage (NCBI taxonomy): Eukaryota > Metazoa > Chordata > Actinopteri > Cypriniformes > Leuciscidae > Semotilus > Semotilus atromaculatus. The sequence continues at coordinate 17,583,823 of JAULUF010000027.1, forward strand.
TTGGAATTCATACGCTATTATTCAAAATGACAAACCAAAATAATACGAGGTTCATTTATCCTTCTACTCAGGGCGGATCTTTTTTACCTCATGGTTCCAGCAGCTTCAGAGGTGAGAGAACAGGCCAGCATAAAGCAAGCTATTTTACAAGCAATTACATCGAAATAGCCATTACAGCATGTTGGATCTAAAAGACTCAGACTCAGTCTTCGTAGCTAGACTTGACTATCAGCATAAATACTAACTAGTCCACACTTCAGCCCAGTCACACACAAAAAAACGCCCGCTGTTTTCTCAGCGCACACTTTACACAATTAATTAATTGTCAATACAAGGTTTTTCAGGTACAATGCTGAAATTCTTTCTCACACACATGGATAGAGATATATAGATAGATAGATAGATAGATAGATAGATAGATAGATAGATAGGTAGATAGATAGATAGATAGATAGATAGATAGATAGATAGATAGATAGATAGATAGATAGATAGATAGATAGATAGATAGATAGATAGATAGAAAGAAAAGTTCCGCAAACAATCCCAGAATCCTCTAAAACTCAAATACTATGAAACTTTGAATAGCTTTCAAAGAGACAGGCAGATAGACAGACCCTGAATAACATAACGCCAGCCAATCAGATTAGAGCTGGGCAGGTGATGCGTGAACGACCTGTGGGCGTCGTCTGAAGCCGATACGTGTCAGTGGGAGTGTTTGTTCTGCTCTGGCTGGGTTAGTGGGTGCGGGACACATTTGGACGTCTCCTGGTCTGGTGGCCCTTAACGTTCAGACCAAGCCCTGTAAACTCCCACAGAAGCCGCTGTCTGTCAGACATGCTGACATCACTCACCGCGCTCACAGACTGTCAACGCGGCACCTCTTTTATTCCGAAATCAACTCTATTTCTTTTCTGGCACATTGGCTTTAATATGATTTAAAGTGTAGCTGCAGGAGACAGCAGTATACTGAGGAAAAATACCATGCCAGCACTTACATAACATCACAGAAACACAAATCACTTGCTCTGCAGGAGAGGCTGAGTTGTACTCACGGGCAGTAAACGCTTCTCTGCTCTTTAGGACGGAGGCTGGTTCACAGGGAATCGCACAGGAGATGGAGACACGTTCTCTCCCGGGTCCACATTCCCCTGGCTTAATGTCTCCTCAGTGGAAAATCCCACAACAGATGAAACTACAATGAGAAAAACAAAGCAGAAGAGAATATTTCACAACTAATGGCACAATAGCACATTTGATTGGATTTGACCAAATTTGCCTCGGCGTCTTTGAATATATATTTCATTTATTAGCCGCATTTGCTAAGCCAGCCATCACTATTGGTATTATTGCTCAAACTGAGGGTTTGGGATTTCAACTGGGTATTGAAATTTGAAACATATCTCAACCTGCACCCTCCAGACATGATTGATATCTCAAATTAAAGGTTATTAAAGTTATTGGACTTTGGCGTTTCTTCAACTATGGACACTTTTTGTTACTGTGGACTTGCAGTCTTAAAACACTTTTCACACTCTCATTAGCTTCATTTGTTTACTAAGAATGTCCTATTAGTGAATAAAAGAATTCTCCTGTGATGAATTGTCTTTTTTGTTTTGTTCCAAAAATGTTAAAAATATAATTTCACAAGGGTGTTATTTCCATCAAATCTCAAATTAACAGCATATTAAACATGTTTAACAGCATTCAGTGCATGGTGGAAAATCATTTAAAAAATTTTTGGGTAACACTTTAATTTGATGGTCCCTTTTAAACATTCTATTGACAACTTTGCAACTACATGTCAACTTATTCTAACCCTACCAGTCTACTAGTAACACTCCAATGAGACATGTATGCAACGTTACTGAAAGGCAACAGAATGGGTTAAAGCGACCATCAAATTAAAGTTAAACCCATTTCCGTAAGAAAACGTTTGACTACTTTTCCTTCCTATGGCTATTTCACAGCTAGTATTTGAAAAGCACAAAATTAAATGTTTTGGACAAAATTTCATCTTAATTGGAAATGATACACAATAAACATTCTGTTCACAAGTGATATTTACCTTTATCTCAAACTCTGTTGTCTCCCACTTTTGAAAAAAAAAAAGAAAAGAAAAGAAATGAATGGGGGCTAAGGGTGTGTTTTGTAGTTCAGTTTGCTTGGTTTGTTTGGTCCAGACCCAAAACAACAACAACAACTAAAAAAACATTTAGTCCTGGTCAACTTAGCACTCACATTGGCATTTTAACACCAAACCTAAAGACACTGAACTTAAATACATATGGATATGTTCACAACCTGACTGGTCGGCTTTTATTATGTATATTTTAGTATCTCACAGCCTTGGCAACTACACATACCACCCTACCGCACAGCAACATGTTAAAACCCCTCTGAGCAACTTCACAACCACATGACCCAAAACAGCAGTCATAATAAAGTCCCTAAAGAAATATTCCTTTATTAACACATCCACCACGTATATTTTAAATTGAACTACATTACATGGCTGCGGCAGTTGTGACCGTTCCTCAAGGTTTAACAGGACTATATTTTAAATGAGACCTGCAGTATTATAACTCGTAACCCTTCCGTTTGATTGGCTCTGCTGTGAGCGTTCACCGTTACTGATTGCCTCCGCCGGGAGGGTCTCTTTGTCTCCTCTTGGCCACACAATTAGAGTTTTCCCATCTCTGATTGGGCGCGAGGTGCGACCGCAGGGCGTAATACAGGATTCTCACACACGCTGCGAGACCACCCTTCGGTTTTCAGAGCCAATTTCCCACCGCGGCTTCATCTCCACCTGAATCCCACCAGCACACATAATCAAAGACACTTCCTGTATTACAGCATTGCACTGGGGGTATTTTTAATAGCCCTGAATGCGCAGAATTTATAGCACACAAAGGCTTGTTTATTACAAATTGTCAAGATATCATTATGTTCTCCACTGTGATTTAACTTCAAGAGACCAAAATGGAATATTCCACTAATGTATTTGCAATCTATATAGTTAGGCTCTCCCAAATGACAATTTAATGTTTTTTTTTGTGTGAAACCAAAATGCCTATTTAGCTTCACAAGCAACCAGCACAAGCCTGGACATGGAAATTCATATTAAGTTCAACAGGGCATCAATATCTCACCCTCAGCTGCTGAAAGTAAATCTCATAACACTGAGAAGTACAGCTTTCTTTTAGTACACAAATAGCTGTTGGACAAAACACTGTCTAACACTAAAGTTAATAAAAACGGAAAACTGTGTCAGCAAGACAGCAGTCACAGCCAAAAGCATCATTAAAAATAGGCCTGACTGGGTTTGAGAGAACAAAAGCAGGACCGGATTAACCATATGGGCATTTGGGCACATACCCACTGGCACCACGTTCAGAAGGGCAACATGGAAGGACAGAAAAATGTGAAATCGATGGATAAACATACGAATTCCCGCACATGACATGCGGACAAAAAAATATATACCATGGCCACGAATTAAGAGTTTGTTCCCTCGTTTTCGTAAATCATGGCCACGATTTACGAAGTTGTTTAATCGTTTTAGTTTAATAGTGGCCACGAATTAAGAAATCTTTCCCACAACTTAATTTATTAATTAATAAATGAATTCCCTAGTTTTAGTAAATCATAGCCACGTTGAACTTATTCGTTACATCGTTTAGATTTAACAAAAACAAATGATTACAACGCGGCCACGATTTAGTAAAAAGAGGGAACAAATTCTTAGGCTACAAATTCTCAATGACAGAAACCGCTTTGCGTTTTTCGCATGCAAACAAAAATGTTGTCAAAACAATCATGGATCCACGAAAACAACTAAAAACGCTGTATTCTGCTGCCAGGCCAGTAGTTGGTGATGTCACTTTTTAAAGAAACACAACGTACCTATAAACTGAACACGTAAGGAATGACGTCACCGTTTTCACAAATTCACATTTTGTAGTTTACACGGAGACGATAACGGTATTGTTTTCAAAATCTTGCAAATTGTGTAAATGAAAGGCCAAAATACATAAAAAAAAAAAAAGAAAAAAAATCTAAATCTAGTTATATTAAGATATGCTATTTAGATAAACCAAATATATTTAGATTGGAAACCTATTTTAAAAATGGCCAAATATAAAAGGAAATATAAACAACTAAAACTTATAATATATATATGCAAATATATTTTTTCAAATCTATATTAGGGATTTTTGGCCATTTTTTTAATAAATATTCTGCAACATCTCATTGCATAGTAGAAAACCTGAAATATTAAAAATATTTTTTCTCTCTCTTTCAAGTGAAGACTAAATTTGACTCTTCAAAGGGATTGTTAAAATTACAGCTCTGATTGGAGACCAAAGTGAACATTTCCAATCAACCATTGACAAAATCATTTATTTTTAAAGAAACAATTCTTCTTAAAGCCACAACAGAAGGATCCGGCCTGAAAATATTCTGCTCTCCATATCCTGATGTGGAAATGAACCTGTGACCCGCAATAAGATCAAAGAAGCAATTACTGACTCATAAATTTACTTGTTTGCTGTGCCGAAAAGTCGAGTGGCATCCTAAGAGCCAAACCATGATCTCTGGATATTGGAAAAGCAATCAAACGGAAGTCTAATTAATGAGCTTTTGAGTTATTGCTCAACTTGACACGAATCCTCACGGGAAAGGAGTTTAATCTAATGCTGAGATAAGTCATAAACATTCTTACAGACCGAAAATGCTCTCTGATCAGTCGGCACAGAGACGATTAAACGCATCAGGATATCAGATGTTTTAGGAGTTGGAAATTAAAGCTCTTAAATTCTTCTTAGTCAAGAATGCACGTGTGGCCCAATAACTTTTCGTGATGACAACCAAGAAGTCAAGATAGCTTTAGCTAGAGCAGATGTCAAGATTTTCTATGAATAACAACTTAAAGTGGCAACACTTTACAATAAGGTTCCATTTGTTAACATTAGTTAACTACACTGCCCGGCCAAAAAAAAGTGCAGGCAAATGCTTAAAGGCATAGTTAAATAACAAGAGTTCAGTACATGGACATGACATACAGTGAGTCTCAAACACCATTGTTTTCTCCTTCTTACTTAAATCTCGTTTTTGAAAAACACCCCTGAAAAACAGGTGAATCTCCACATAACACCGACTGTGACGCAACAGTCGGGATCATTAATATGTACGACTCCAAAAATGTGCATATGCCAGCCCATGTTCAATGACAGGCGGAACTGCGCAGCCGAAGCATGGCAGTCGATCAGTGTTTGGATGTACAAATGAACACTAAAGTATTTAGTTCCTTCATCCGAGCCTCTGAAGAAACAATGGGTTAATTTTATTTTCTCTGGAAACTTCCAAACATTTCACCGACGAGACATGGCCTCGATCGATCGAGCTACCAAGCAACACTTTCTGATGTGTAATTGTTCAAGTTCAGACAGGTAATCTTTCTCTCAAAATCGTTCAAGACTGTATTTACATCATCGTGTTTGCATTGGTGAAAGCATTAGAGAGAGTGCAGAAACTGCGTTGCAATGATAAGATCTTTATTCTCGCGATCAACACACTGTCATCTGTTTGCTCAATGCTCATCACGGCAACAATTTATGTGATGGGAATAGATCTAAATACTTTAAAAACATCTCACGATTCGTTAATCTCGATAGCTGTAATAGTAAAAACGTATAATATCTGTAGTAAAAGTATTCGAGAGAGTTTCACATGTAATACGTAGCTATTTCATATGCAAGCATGTCAGCCAATCACAGCAGAGGCCGGATACACACAGCAGACACGCCCCTTCAAACAGAGCGTTTGGGCTCAGGGCTAAAATCAGGCTAGGAAAAATGCCTTTTATTTCTAAATTATGACTATTTTTGATCTAAAAAACATACTAACATTATAAGGACAACCCAGAAAACATTATACGATAAAAATAAAAACCATTCTAGGGCACCTTTAAGAGTCTATGGTTGGGTCATTATTGCAGTGATCTTGACCAAGATCTTGACCAAAAATGGATGCACCTTTTGATAGAAATGAATGTTTTGATGTTATTTCATTATAATCACAGCAATAATGTCCAATAAACATCCAATCATAGACTCTTAAGCATTTGCCTATTTAAACCCAGACAGCGACTTATCCCCCCCCCCCCCCGGCTGGGCAGTGTATATTAGTTAACATGAACTAACAATATAAAAAGCAGTTATTCATTTACTAATGCATTGTTGTATCTATTGTATCTGTTAATATTATTAAAGCTAACATGAAGTAACGTTGAACAGTTGTATTTTCATTTACTGAAGTTAACAAAGATGAATACATACTGTAACAATTGTATTTCTCATTGTTAGTTAATCTTAGTTAATGCATGAACCAATGTTAACTAATGGAAACTTATGGTAAAGTGACTTCCGAAGACTTGAAATATAATGCACGAGACGTTTGGACTAATTTCATGATGCTTATGAAAAGTCCTAGAGGGTTTGAAATGAGGGTGAGTAAATGATAACAAGAATATTAATTGCACGGTCCCTTTAAAAACACACAAACAGACACCCACCCACTGTAAACCCAACGTCCTCATTGATCTATTTGACTGGATCTCTTTTAATTACTTAACAGCATTACAAGCATTTCTGATCTCCCAGCTGTCCCGTGTGTCACGCTCGGGGGAGAGTGATTACCCCACACCGAGCGCCATTCAAAAGCCGCTGGAATCAAATGACACAATTGAGAGGTACGCCGCAATATTTCGGCTTTCCACTGCAAATGAGATCCTGTTAAAATACTGGGGAGAATTTAATTCCCCATCATTCCAGTTAATGGCCGCCGGCATTTTGTGGTAGGGCACATATGAGAATTACTCCATTCTTCTTCAGCAGTTACGGCCATCTATCAGTCCAAGCATAATTATTCCCTGGGCGCCAGAAAGCTGACAGGCCTATTGCCTGTTCACTCTCCATACAATGGAGTCTAATCTTACCAGTGAGATGTGTGGCAATGCAGACCTCAGATTCTGGCTCTCGTGAATAGAATGGGGCGGGACTGGAGGCGGGGCTTACAGACAATCAGGGGATTGTTGATTGGACTGTCAGGCTATGTGGGTGGAAGCTTACTATTAAGAGTTCTCATTCATCTCAATGATATGTGCTCGGCTATCACCTGAGCTGTAAATGTGGCTAAAAGCCCTGATATACTTCCAAGCGAAATCGAAGAACGAACTGCTATGACCTCATTTCGAACAAAATCAGGCCAAAAATAAGTTTGTTTGGAGCCCGTTTTGGGAGTTAGAAACATCTTGCCAAAGCAAAAGTTCTGAAAAGCTACCATTGGTCCGTGGCGATTACATAATAGGTAGGCTCCGCCTTCTTTCACACAGACATTTTTATGTTCATTTCTCTTGTTCAGTCCGTCGAGGTCAGACGTCCGCGGATGAAAACATGAACACACTGAAGAGCTGCTTTGTGGTAGAAAATGGAGTTGTACTTTACTTCAAATGAAATGAGACACTGACACTGTTTTTCATGTTTAATACAGTAAAGCTGCTTGATTTTAAGCAATATATTATATAAAGTGCTACATAAATAACCGTGATGTGACTTTACTAGAATGCCGAATTGCAGATCTCGTGCAAACATATCCATGTTGCTATGATCAGAAGCTTTTCTTATGCTTTATTAAAATGCTTGCTGTTTTCTCAGTTTTGTTGTGTGTTTATTTTGCTATTGAGTGGAAAGTGCGCAGCACACATTTACATATTCATTTAAACGTCTCTCTCAGCAGTGTGGACGGCGTCGGATGTTCGATAACAGTATATCGCTGGTCACGTATTTCAGTCTGGAGAGACACAGGAAATGATGTCATGACAACACTGATTGGCTTATAACCCAATCCCAAGCACTTTAGTATCGACTAACCTGCGTTGTGATGTCAAAAGCAGTAGACAGGGGAAAGGTCCATTTCATGTTCGTAAGGGCCCTCGAAGATTTGTACCAAAACTATTACATTTAAAAAAAAAAAACGTAATTATTTGAAATGTTTCCTTTGCATCTTACCATCCATCCATCCATAATATTTCTGACTAGGCTTTCTCAAGCCAGCATGAAAGATTGTCTACAAACTTTGCTATTTATTTTATTACATTAAATTTTTTTATTTATTGCAAGCATTTTGAATGGCTAAAACAAGCAGAAGCAAAGTGCTGAAAACAGCGAGACAGGGATGAGAGGATTAGGGCGGGGCTATGGGCGGGGTTTAGCGCTGAAGCAGGGGCTGGTGGGCGGAGCTAAGAGTCAAGGAAGTGTGAGTAACAACAGCAGCGTGTCTGAAGGCAGAACTCGCTGGCCTCTTGCCCTCCTCCTCCAGGCAGAAACATTTCTATTCACAGCTGACTTCAACTCCCTCTGAACACCTGCCTTAGCGTGGCCGTGTTCAGGGGAAAAATGACATCCTCTACAGTTACCGAAAAACTCTGAAATCTTTCTCCTTGACAGGAGCCCTGCTGTGCTCTTTGCTCTCACGCTCGTCTGTTTGAAGGTCCACATTTTACATTCTCAAAGGGCTTTTATTGTGTGTGACACCTTTCCAAAGATTCTGTCAAGATTCTCTGTCAGAGTATTTAACATGAAATACATTTCTATAAGACTTGATCAAACTCACCACTGCAATGACGCTGCTGATGAATCTATTAAAGAGAAGACAGATGATTCAGGAAGTCTGTCAAACATTTCAAACATTAGTTTACTAAAGAAGGGTGCTTTCACATTAGAGCTATATGTGTGGAAGCCATTTCATCTTCAGAATTTGGTTGGTTTGAAAACGTTTTTTTTTAAATCGGGTGCAGTTCGGTTTTAACCCTTATAAAGTATTATGCAAAATCAGTAAATCAATGGTTCAATATATAGATTCTGAATGCGAGATTAGTTTAAGTGAATCAGTTCGTTCAACTTAATTGAATTCGATTGTCTGATGCATTTAAGAAAATCGATTCATTCAGGTGCAATATGTACATTTCAATGTCTAATTTATTTTAGTGAATCAATTTGTTCAAGTTAGGTGATTCACTGAATCTTCTTCTAAAAGCAGTGTGTGGTATTTTGGCTTTTTTACAATAGCAAAATATTCAGTATGTATGTATTACATTTTAATTAGTGTAAATTTAACTACAAATTATGGTCAGATTGGCAAACTACAGTTTTAAAGCAGTTTCCTCAGCAGTGTCACAAATCTTTTTTCTTTGACGTGTTCAGATGAAAATACATAAAAAAAGACTCAAAATATCTGACATCAACAAAACAAAATTCTTCCATTCTTAAAGTAATCATACTTTACAGGTTTATTCCTGTACGGAAGTGATTTCTGGTAATTTACTTGTACCAAGAGTCTGATTTTGACCATATTAATTAATATAATGGAACATGGAGTTCTGCTTTAGAGCTGAACACAATAGACACAGTGTTTCCTGATGCTGTAGCGGTAAAGCAGCGGTAATGAGTTCTAATGTGACGGAGACATGAATCGAAACCTCGCACTAGGCCACCCAAAACACGTCCCTAACAGCGGGCAGAGAAATAACCATTAATTGCAATCCAACCAGCAGTGATGAGTGATGATTGAATTTAGTTTGTTCTGGATGTTTTAATGTGTAAAGAATCTGATGTGTCACATTGGACTTTATGTGGATGTTTATATCAGTTATATCAGCCTTCAAGAGCCCAATTGTATCTATGCGCAACAGTAATAAAGCACATTTGTTCTCTGAAATGAAAACTGCTGCAAATGTGGGAGACAGAAATAGTATTTGAGTGGATGTATATATATATATATAGAGAAACCAGAGAGAAAATGTCTCTTAAATAATTATATATATATATTTATATCCTATAAGAGAGACACCAACGTTCTATATATATATACATATAAAGGTACATAAAAAGAAAATACACAAAAAAGTTTGCGGAAGTTGCGCTTTAAACTATTGCTCTTTCACATTTGTAAGCATTTACTGAGAATACAGAGAATTTCAGACAGTCAGGTACAATCAATTGTGCTTTTGTAAATCCAATTCACTGAATTCATTGAGTTCAAACTCACCAAGCTCTTCCACACCATTTAAGGCAAATCTTATGGCTTTCTATCCATCAAATGCTCTATCAAAGCTTTCTCTAGCATATAAACGGCCTTATTCAACCAACAGCAACTAATCAAATACTCAGCTGGGCTTCCGCTTAAACTTGAGATGTTTTATCAAATCCGTAGACGTGCATCAGCAATCCATTCATGACACCTCAGGTCTAAAACTAGCTGTATATTCAGGCAGAATATCACGACACGTCGACACCTAATGACAGACAACAAGTACTGTACACAGAACCACAACATTCATTTGTAACTTATAATTCAGAATTCTTGTGGCACAAAACACTAAGAGTACTTCTGTTTTTCAATGGCAACTGGCCTTGATGACTTATTCATTAAAGAAAATGACGGTATAAGAGATGGAAGCGCCTGAATACCCCAAAAACTTTACAAAGTGCTCGTAATCTGATGACCTCAGATTCTGACTCTTCTTTACACTTCCACTGTGAATAAAAAAAAACCTTCAGCAGACGTCTGGATAACAAGATCTTCGATTTAAAGTGTGCAATCAGGGTGTGAGAAATCTTTTACTTCAAGCCATGGGGAAAAACGGGAAACAAACAGCAGATCTGTGCACAGTGTGTAGGACTGGTTATGGTTCACAGCACGTTGATGGAGCAAGTTTTATTTAACTGAACCAGCATGACAAATCTGTCCAGTCCAGTTCAGTGTCCAGTCATACGGTTTTAATTCCTTTAGAGTGTGTGTGTTTAGGAGCGTGCATTGAGTCGTCATAAATCTGGTTGTGTAGACGACACAACCTTCACTGCTGACCGCAGATAAGCAGAACATTTGAGCGGAGGGGGATGAAACCAAGGCCCTGTTTGCACCTGGTATTAAGATGCGCTTTGGTCGATTGGATCATAAGTAGACGAGGTAGAAACATTCCCGTTTACACCGGGTGTTTTAATCCGTCTCTTTTGCCCACTTTCGACCACTTCTGTCCTGATTTCTTCGAGGGGAGAGTCTATTGGCAAGTCTATTTCCAGATTTTTCGATCTAATGGACGAAATAAGCTTGCGCAATTTGCATATAAACGCACCAAAGATGACATAAAAACACATGGTCAGCATCAGCTTTCATTTCTGCTCTGTCCAGCCGAACGCTGTGAGTGTGTGTTAGAAATCAGGAATGGAGAGAGAACATTGTGCTTGCACGTTTTTCCTCTTCAAACCAAACTCGCCTTGCCTTGCCTAGATGGTTCAAACACTACAGTCACTTTACGCGTATTGATTGATCGGATTGCTATACACTTGCAAAAGTCAAATTTGATGCTTAATGAGACATGATGCTACAGTAAACAAATGTTTATGAATGTGACCTGAACTGGTAAAAATTCCCACTCAACAGAATATTTTAAGTCTCTAGAACTCTAAAATTCTTAGACAGTTGACTGGGGTCTAAATCTGTGGCCGGTTGCATAAACTGCTAAGACTTAGATTAAGTCTCATAAATATTTTTCTTCAAGACTGTTCATTTCTATGTTATGCCAGTTAAATAAAAATGTAGATTGGTCTAATTTGATACCAAAAATTAATACTGATTACCCCTAACTAGTTGGTCAAATTAGTTCTTAACACACAGTCTTAACATAGCCAACATAATGGCTATGTTTATGCAAATGGCCCCTATTCTCAATTCTAAAATGTAGAGACAACTAAGTACAGATTCTTTTGGAACTCTAGAATACTCAAATGTTTCAATCTGGATTAATTCTAAAAACTACCATTTCTCCAATGGTTGATACTACATCTGTAGACTCTATACTCTATACTCCAACGCCTAGGTCTGGATTTCCTTCTGAACTCTCTCTTTGAAATCTCTCCTGAACTCTAGAACTGTAAAATTCTCAGATAGCTGATTCTAACTTTAGTATTCACAAAAAGATTAAGCCTAGATCCATTCTGAACTCTAGGTTCATTCATAGAATAATTCATTGTCTCTAGATTCATTTTGAAGTCTAGAATTCTCAGACAACTGAGTTAGTCTGATATAATCAGAACTGTAGAATTTTCAAACGTTCAACTAAAGATTCATTTAGAACTTTTAGAGTTCCTAGACAGTGATGGATTAATACACATTCAGATTCACACTCACAGGAATGGCTTTCCAGAGGCTCAGATTGCCTGGGAACACACACAATTTTTTTTTTAAATTCATCCCATCTCTGAATGATTAATAAGGCCAGAAGATATTTTATAACAAATGCAGCGATTCTGAGGACTGAGTTGTGCTCAGCAGCAGATGGCACGAGCTGCTGAAGGTTTTTAGCATGAATATGAACAATAAAAACGCTTAAAGAAGGACTTTAACTCCACTCGCCAGCAGAACGCACTGAGAGTTCAGCAAAGTGGCTTTTTCCCCTTTCCTTCAGACGAATGAGCAGTTCGAATGAAACGACTCATTGGGCTAATCAAGAATGAGTGGAGAATGAAAGCCCCAAGAATCTCCTTCATCAAAGTCCAGTTTGCACCATGAGACCATGGAAATGACACTACTATTAGCCAAGCTCATACTGACTTTCTGAAAGAAAAAATAGCAACAAACCATACCTAAAATAAAACCATATTATAATGTCATGTTTAGATAAATTAAACATAAAGCTGTTTATAAATATATGTATAATAATCTATATATAAACTGTTATACGCTTCATGATTGTCTATAGTTGATGTAGATCTCCTAGTTGAAAATGAAATGGTAGTTGAGGTCAGACTAACATAAATCTCATATTTCACTTGATCATGATATGATTTGAATCTGTGTTTGAACAGAAGCTCAGAAGTGAATCGTCGCTGTATGAATACCCTTATCAATGCCCTGGAAGTGAAGACTGAGGATTGTGAGCCGTAAAGGGCCGGCGGCGCTGACAGCGGGCAAATAACGGCTCAGTCCAGCCATCACCCCCCGAGATAAGAGCTGCCATTCAGAGAGACTGACATACCAAAGAGTGCGAGTTCAGCCATTCTAGTGCCCTCAATTGCACAAAAGACTTCATTTATCATTCTTAACGCTCTTAACAACCTTCAGACCGGTGGATCAGGACGCTTCTGGAAGACGTTTCGCTAAGAACCACAGACAAACCTCATGAAAGTAGTGCAACTTAATAATTAAATGTGCAAATATTTTTGGAAGTGCCATTGAAATGGCTAAAGCATCCAATTTAACAAAAAATTATAAAATATAAATTCCTAAAATGTATATAATAATGATAAGAACAATAATAATTCGTCATTATTATATAAATTATTATTATTATTAAGATAAAATCTAAAAATGTTCATTTGATTTCAAATGTTTTAATGTAATATAATATAGGCTAATAATTATCACGAAAAAATTTAGTCGTGATAACGAGAAAAGCTTTTGTTATGTCAAGATCACAAGAAAATTAAGTTGAATTCACGAGAAAACAACTTGTGTCGAGATCACGAGAAAGAAAAAGAAAAAAACCCTCTTAATTTGAATTAGTTGGCATATCTAGTATATATTTAATAGACTAACAAGCCTAAAAATCTGAAGCAGCATGTGAGTTTGTGTTTGTAATAGTCTATATAAGTGTTTTAAAAACTGTAATTCAGGGTTGTGCTTCATCTGAGAGTCTTGTTTTGTGCTGAATGGTTGTAAGCCACAAAATAGCTCTAAAACGCCTTTTAAATGCGCTGCATGCACACGTACAAGCCACACACCGTGTTTTTCAAGCACACAGACAAACGAAGGGCTGAAGAGCCGAGAGAACAGCTGGGAAATGTTTTTTTTTTTTTTACCTAAATGTCCTTCAGAACACAGCGGCTTTCAACACCACCGCAGCAGGAAAGCGATTGCAGAGTCTGCGTCAAATCAGAACATCCATTCATCACAAGCCGCGATGCTGAACACCCCGCTCTGCTCTTAACGTCCAGAAAGACAGAGAGAAATACAACCAACATCTCCACAATCACACACAACAGCAGCAACACACACCAGCGTGGAGCAGTCATGGCCTAATGGTTAGAGAGTCTGGTAATCTAAAGGTTCTGGGTTTGATTCTCAATACCATCAGGATATGACTGACCCAATTGATTCCCAGGCACCACAGCAAAATCTGGTTTGCATTATGTGTGTTCACTACTCACTACTCCTAATATGTGTGCACTGACTTGGATGGGTTGAATGCAGAGGACAAATTGGTGTGGGTTACCATCAGGGCTTGACATTAACACCAGTCAAATGCATGTAACAGTGGAGTGTAACGCAGTCACTCCCACTTTGGCAGGTTGAGTTTTATATATACCACCGTATATACATTTTTCAATTGTAACCTTTTAAAAAGATATCTGAAATAATAAACTAGGTGAAATGTAGTGTTTTGATGCATACCGATACTAAAATATCCGAAACGCTTCCAATACTCATTTTCCGCAGAACAGATAGAGGATACCAGCTACTCTCTCTCGCTCTCATTTCTTTGACAGCGAGTGACACACAAACCCGCCTCTCCTCACTCACTCGTTTCATTTGCTCCGGATGAATATCTTTGGTGTTACAGGGCTTGAATCTCAGAGCGGGATAACGCGTAATTTTACACATCTCTGATTCGTAAATGAATCGTTTGAGTCTAAGCTTTTAAGTGAATCATTTAATCATGTTCACAAAACCCACATTAATGATTTGTTCATGAATCAAACTGAACAATTCTTGAGTTCAACTCACTCAATGATCCACTCATGGGTTGATCGCTCATGGAAGATTATCAGTGAATAACTTCAATTATGGTCTGTCATCTCACAAAGCTATCATATCACATCAGAATATATAGCGAGCAAGACTGCTTTTATTGTGCTTTGTAATATCATTTTTTTTGCTCCTAGACAGCCATGTACAGATTCTTCAAAATTCTCCTTTCATGTTTAATGAAAAAAAACAAACAAACAAAAAAAATAAACAGGTTTGTAACAACCAGAGTGTGAGTAAATAACAATTGTAATTGCATTTGTTTTAACTCATTCTGTCACCTCAGTCACTCAATAAACATGAAAATCAATGGAATTGTCAACCGCAGCACAAACTATTGAGTGGATTGAACAAATAACAACATTCAGGTGGTGTCTCACGATCCGCCTCAAAACAACTAGACGTTGGTCTGTTTCGTCTGCTTCTGACAACAAATATCATAATGCAACATAGTATTATGGAAATGTGGTGGCATGTCATTTTTAAGCACTGTCGGGATAAACAGTCGAATTTATTTTAGCCTTTCTGAGCATCAATAACACTGAACAAGATGTTATCTGTAATGAATTCCCCTGATGGAACATTATCTTCCTTAATTACAGCAAACAGAACCTGTTCGTCAACAGAGGAGCATGTTTTCCTTTTCCTACAACGGAAATGAGCAGCGAATTTCCAACAGTCGAGCTCTATTTATGGACTGAACATCATTTTTGTCCTCAAAAATAATTCGTCCCAGTTGAATCAGTGGAGGTCAAGTATGTATCAAGTGCGTTTGTGTAAAATAATCACATCCATCATTCATTTTCTGGCCTCTAAATGTGGTGGGTGGATCTAAATCAAGCCCCCAGGCCATGGAAAGCTCTCAGGACCCAACGCCACAGATCCTGGTCATTTCCATAAGCCTGATATCCAAAATTAGATTTCATGGGCCAAGGTCAGTTATGTTAATACATCAGCGACTGATGGAGGAACACTGCTTTAAAAAGACCATCAGCGTACGTACGTGTCTTGTACACGTGTTTCCTTTTTTCGAAATGCGCAGGAGTTTTTGTTTATTCTGATCAGCAAATCCCAGTATATCAGACAGCGGAGTGTAATCTGCGCATCATGAAGTCAGCAGTCGTGTTTGACCTTCATACACACTCTGAGCATCAATTATCCAGGCCGCTATTGATTTTTCTGCTGCGCTGCTCTGCTCTCTAATGCTGTCAGGAGCGTCTGAAGAAATCATCTGCTCCACGCTCAGCAAACGGCCTCAGTTCTTCACCGAATTATCACTAAACCAACAGAATTAGACCCTTTCATACTCCATTGATCATATTCAATTAAAATTCTTATAAACCCTACAGACTTCAACAGATTTAGACACTAAAGATAATCAATAAGCATAATTAAAATTCTTAGAAATTAGAAGAACTCAACAAAAATGGGCCTACTCATACTTAATTGATCATATTTTATTAAAGTGATAATATAAACCATACAGATTTCAATGGAATTACACTTAAATATAATCAATTAGTATAATTGAATTCCTTAGAAAATATACAGACTTCAACAGGAATTGACTTAGTCATACTTAATTGATCATATTTATATTACAGATTTCAACAGAATTAGACTTCAAAACAATTAAATATAATTATAACTCTTGGAAAATAGTCAGTAATTAAAATTATTATAGAACCTACATATTTCATAAGATTTTGACTTTTAAAATATTCAATATGTATAAATAAAATTCTTAAAAATATAAGAACTGAACAAAAAAGGGCCTAAATATACTTAATTGATCATATTTAATTAAAATTATTATGAACCTCACAGATTTGAACAGAATTAGACTTCAAATATAATCAATAAGTATAATTAACATTATTAGAAAAGATACAGAATTCTACAGAAATTGACTTAATCATACTTAACTGAACTTAAAATATTATAACATCTACAGGTTTCAACAGAATTAGACTGAACATTATCAATAAAGTATATAATTCAACAAATAATTACGTAATCATACTTACTTTTGAATACAATTATTATAAAACGTACATATTTCAATATAATTAGACTTTAAATATAAAAAGTCAAGTATGAATAGTTTTCACATTCTTGGAAAATATACAGAATTCAACAAATTCAAATTCAATAAAAAAAATCATAATTGACCATATTTCTTTAAAATTATTAAGTTTTTAACTGTAAATATAATCAATGAAGAATAGTTACAATTCTTAGGAAATACACAGAATTCAACAATTAGACTATCACACTTCACTGATTATATTTGATTGTATGTAAAATGTAAAATCTTGGTTTGAAATAAGGACTTTGTGACATCATCCGATAAGTTTCAGAGGATGAGCAAGTTATTACATTCTGATGAAAAAAAAAAAAGACTAAGATAAACATTCTTTCCTCTGGAGAAACATGCACCGGTGTACGTTAAAGTAAATGGGGTCAGTTTTGATTTCACGTTGATGTTAACACATAATTGTCTGTCTCCAACATACTTCTTTTACTCTATTATTGGGTTTTGAATGTATTAAGGAGACAGAATGTTTACCCAGCAGGCAGTGCAGCCCATAAAATCACTTTATATTCCTTAGAGCCCATTGTTTTGAAGGTAGACATGCTGTTGTGTGTTCACGCTCTAGAGGTTTATATTTATCTCAATATTTCATGTTTCTCTCTGCATGGAAGCCACCATTTTAAACCAGCGTCTTCTATATGACTCTGCAGACGCATGTAAGCAAGAAATGCCTGCCTGCTGTCTAAAATGTCTTCTGTTTGTGGTGTAAACAGCTCTGCTGTCAGGTAAACATTTCAAGCTCTGCCATGAAGACAGCTGAAAAACATTTCCCACCATCAGAAGAGCCAAATCTCCTGTTTCGTCTCATTTCCTCTCACCTCGTCTCATCTCTCGGGACAGTTTTCTTCCATGTTACCGGCCTCGCAAAAAGCACAATGCAGTATTATAGTGCAGTGATGCTACTTTGATATATACTACTGTATTTACATATTACTCCTAGGTACTTTAAAGAAAACCATTGTATGTACATAACACGTACTTGTGAGAGCCATTTGTTTTTCTTCCTAAAAAGCAATTTCACATATAAATTTGTCAATGAGCATATGTGTGTGTACTTCCCGGAGCATTTTCATTAGCGCACTGTGAGATTTTACAGCCAATAGACTGCCCTCCGTCTCTCTGCTGTTGCCGTGGAAACCAGGGGAGAACATGAGGGGGGGGTACATGGGAAATGAATTTATATCTCTCAGCTCTAGGATCACTAACTGATCTGCTGCTCAGATCGGAATTAAACTCTCACTAGGCATAAAGAGTGCAGCAAATCAGAGAAAGAGATGAGAAAGAATTGAGACAATCCTATTGTACGTGTTGACCGAAAGCACTTAATTTTATGCATAATCCACTGTGATCGAATCTTGCTCACAGGCAAGACAAATCCCAAATGATACGTCTTTAATATCTCAATTGTTTCTCCTAGAGAGCGATGATATCAAATGGGAGTGCAAATGGAGGCTCAAGTCTCCTAAATATTCTTCTAGTGTTCTCGGATGTCTCCTGCAGCTTTGCCAAGATACTGATGTCTGCAATTGAAAGTCAATGATTTTAATATGAACATTTCTCATCGAATTCTTCCAAGATCAAATTATTGGTCAATTATTCAAAACTTTGCTCGCTTGCTGTTTGTGCTTCAGACATGAATGATATCTCTATTTGTTTGGCTTGTAGTGTGCTATGACTTTCCTAAGCGAACAAACTTACAATTTTTGTCTGACCGAGAATTTAAAAAAGGTTTAGTCTATGATAGAGATGGCCAGTAACACCCTAGCAACCACAGCAGCAAAATATGACACAGAACACCTTAACAATGGAATTGTAGTACCCTAGAGACCACTTAGATTACCTTAGCAACTGTAGAGAAGCACACTAACAACCTCTCAGAACACCTTAACAATGGAATTGTAGCACCCTAGCAACCACTTAGATTACCTTAGCAACTGTAGAGAAGCACACTAACAACCACTCAGAACACCTTAACAATGGAATTGTAGCACCCTAGCAACCACTTAGAGTACCTTACCAACTGTAAAGAAGCACACTAGCAACCACTCACAACACTTAAAGGGATACTTCACCTCTGGAAAGATTAATGTGTATTTAAAATGGGTAATTTATGTAGAAGAAATGTGAAATTATTTTTGAATTTGAAGCTTTCTAGACTGAGAAAAGCCAGAAAATGTATGGCTTATGTGGATGAAAGACAACTACTCCCAGAATGCACTTGTTTCGCTGCCCTAGGAGGCCACGCCTACCGGTAACAGAGCGCAGTAGTTAAACAACAAGTCTAGGCTACTAGTGAGTCTCCGTGATGAGTCTGCCCGGGATTTTGAGATCGCCCAAAATGTCCGGGATTCGGCTTTTGCGTTCCACAGTCGCCATTCATTATGTTTACGAGCAGGACAAGACTGAGGGCCGCGGGAGGACGGCGTGAGGCCGGTGGCGTGATTACTGATGAGCGACACGACACCTATGAGACGCACCGGCCTCGCATCTCTCACGGAGGAGCGGGAATTTTCTTAGCACTATTGAAACGCACATCAACCGATCACTTGTTTAGCGTTCATGATTCAGATTCACCAATCGGAATGAATTCAGTTAGATTGAAACAAAAGGTGTGCATGTAAACAATGAATGGTGACTGCAGAAAGCAAAAGCTGAATCCCGGACATTTTGGACGATCTCAACGGCCTCAGCTTTCTCCACAGAACAAGAGCCTGCTAGCTTAGCTTCCAAAAAAAGATGTCTGACACTATGTGTACATTCTGTGAGTGAGATCTCACCCTCTATAGGCGGGTTGAGAACATGCGGGACAGCTCCTACAACTGGCTGTAGTCTTTAGCCTCTGGCCAAAATATCCTCAGATGACGCAAAATGACGATTTTTTGCGTCATCTGAAGATTTTGTCCAGACCAAAAAATACATAAATCTCTCGTCTCAGGGAGATATGAGGGTGGAAAGCACAGTAATTCAAAAATACTACAGGTTTTCTACTGATACAATGCTTAATGCTAAATCCTGAAGTATCCCTTTAACAATGAATTAGTAACACCCTAGCAACCACTCAGAGCACCTTAGCACCTGTAATGAAACATACTTACAATCACTCAGTCAGAACACTATCAGTGGAACAGTAACATCCTGGCAACCCCTCAGAGCACCTTAGCAACCACATATCAAAGATTCAGAACACTTTAGCAATACTGGAATAGTAACACCATGGTAAACGGCAAACACACACAGTAGCAACTGTAAAGCAGTACAAAATCCATTCAGAACATTTTAGCAAAAGAATAGCAATGCCATAGCAATGTCCTGGCAACCACCCAGAACACATTAGCAACCTTATAGCACCTTTCAATGGAATAGCAACACCTTAGCAACTATTCAGAACACCTTTGCAACGTATGCTACCTTGTACACACACACACACACACACATGTCTGGTTCGCTATCTTTGTGGGGACTCTCCATAGGCGTAATGGTTTTTATACTGTACAAACTATATATTCTGTCCCCTTACACTGCCCCTATCCCTAAACCTACCCATCACAGGAGACATTCTGCATTTTTACATTTTCAAAAAAAATTACTTAGTGTGATTTATACGCTGTTTTCCTCATGGGGACCGCTGGCTGGTCCCCACAATGTAGGTGATTTCAGGTTTTACTATACTTGTGGGGACATTTGGTCCCCACAATGTAATATAAACACGAGCACACATACACACACACACACACACACACACACACACACACTTGTAGTTTACAAACTTGTAATTTAGATGCGATTCATCGATTCGACAGCACTAGTAAAATCATATTTAATTTTTGCAAACAAACACAGAAGACCTCAAATTTTAAATGTAGCTGAACATTTGAGGATCGTCTGCTCAGCAGTGAAGCTGCAGAGAACATCAGGGTGTGTCAGAAAGGATTGATCACTCAACTGGGCTTGAGGAACCAGTATCAAACCACTCGGCCTCATGATCCGAGGATGCACTTTACCAGATACATCCGCTCTAATTCTATTGATATTCATGTGCTGGACACACAGGATGAAGAAAACCATATAAACTCGAGGATGATTGCAGCGGATCAATGTAGAACAAGATCATTATTGCCGTATTCAACAACCTTGAGAGCCACAACACCGTGGCGCACTAAAGCAATCCTCGTAAATTGTTAATGCTTCCAACCTCTATAATACACAAACAGCTGAATGACATCAGAGATGAAGGAAAGGAAATACAGAAGATCATTCCGGTGGAAGCATGAGGATGTGTGTGCGCGCAAGAAGACTTAAGTCTTGCTCTTTCCTGTGAGGTCGTGTCTCATACACACCAATTACACGTGGTGCCCACACTCTGAGCTTTCTATTCAGATGGGCTTGGTATTAATCACCAAACTAACAAATCTACTCCCACCCTTTCAGCTTCGACGCCCCCTCTTAAAGACACAGTGCACCGACAGCAACAGCTCCACATCTGTGCTTAACTGAGCTCGTTTAATTCCACCAATCACGGCGCTAATGATAACAGTTGTCGACAATGCTTCAGGCACCTTCACTTTACCTTTAATGCGTCATAATTAATAGAAGCCCCAGCATTCCTGACAGCAAGAAAATCCGCAAATTCCTCTCAGAGATGATATAAACGTGTGAACACTGTTGAAGTAATGAAGTAATTGTTTGCCAGTTCTCGAAACTATAGTGTTAATCTCAGCAAAAATTTTTTAAAAAATACGTTTTTTTGTCATTATAACAAAGGCAAGATGAAAAATGTGCATCACTGTAATAAATAAATGATTTTAATTAAAAATGCCATTGATGAAAATGAGACATGAAAATAAACCACAATATATATATATATATATATAAACACACACACATAAAATATTTAGAGTAATTTAGGTCAATGTGAAAAAATGATGCCAATTAATCAAAAGTCATGATAAAATATTAAAGGACATTTTTGTCCAACCCCAAATTATACTACAACCTGAAGTTTTAAACGCCATTAGAATTAAACCTACATCCTACACCTGTAAAACACAACCTAAATCCTGAAGACAAAATCGAATCCTAAACCCATAGCTACTTAATTTTAAACCCTTAATCCTTAACTCTAAACTTCAGCATCCTAAAACTGAAACTCCAAAGCCTTCTTCAACATAAACCCTTGAAACTAAAGCTAATTCTAAAACTTAACAACTTAAATCTAAACCCTTAACTCCAAAGCCTATAAATGAAGACTAAATCCATTAAGCCATAATCTTTAACAAAATCCTAAAATTGTGGTACTGTTGGCTCTGCTTGCAATGTTCTTCATTTGTAAGTCACTTTGGATAAAAGCATCTACTAAATAACAATGACAAACCTAAACTATACATCATATAACCCAAACTGAGAGGACTAAACCCTTAATATTAAACTCTAAACCATAAAATCCAAAGCCTTCAAATGAAAAAAAAAAAAACCCTGTTAGATGAAATCCAAATCCTGAACTCTTTAACTCTAAGGGCACGTTTATACGACAACAATATGCTTAAAACGGAGACAGTTTTCCGTGTACAGACGACACCATTGTCAAAACGATCCCCATTCACACGAATCCGCAAAAACGAATTTTTTCACACGAATACGTGTTGTTTAACCTAACCTTAAACTTAAAACGAATCCTAAAATGTTGGTATCGTTGGCTCTTGTATGAGATACTGCTTGCGATGTTTGTCATTTTCAATCACTTTCGATAAAAGCATCTACCAAATGGCAAAATGTAAATCCCAAACTATAAAGTCTACAACCTAAAACTTAAAGACTACATTTATTTTAGCTCCTGTCGTGGACATTTTAAACTGAATATTTGAACATTATTAAAACAGCAAGAACAAGCAAGTTAGAATTATTAGACTCGGCTGTAGTCGACAGAAGAAGACTCGCTGGAGTATAGAGAGGGAACTGATACTGGAGTCGACTGTAGACTCGTAGAGGTGTAAACTTGGCTAACGTCAACATAACAGATGCGCTATAAGTATTATTGGTAGAGTAGTTTAGCCTAGAAATCTAGACTCCACCTAGCGGCTGCAAAAATTATTTCGCAGCCAGTGTAGTCTAGCAACTCTTCGTTGACTTTCAGAGCTGGAAAAACCAAACTCTAGTCAGGCCAATCACATCGTGTATAGAGTCGGCGGGCGGGCTTAACATGATGACGACAGAGTTGCGACGGTTCACTGTTACTTGAAAACAAAAAATGGCTGTTGCTGCAGGCGAACAGCTGTCTTTCGATTCGGCTTTGGCCGCGACTGGAGGATTTAAAGTTAAACTTTTCTTTGAAACATGAACAAAGAACGGCACTTGAGTCATTTAAAAAAAACGAAGACATAAAAGACGTCACCTTCTTCATTGCTCTGGTTGGTTGTAGCGCTATCCTATTGCGTGCAGAGGGAATTTGAAAGACAATCGTTTATCCCGCCCCTCGTATTGAGCCCAGTCAACGGAGAGTTCCCAGACCTAACATCGTGATGTAGGATCTGGCATGCCAGGCTAAGAGTAGTTAGGTTTAGGGAAAAATCTACAACACTCCTTAACCCTAAACCATAAAGTCTAAAGCCTATGACATAAACTTAAAAATGTCAACCCTAAATCCACATTGTCGTTCTTAAGAGTCCACTAGATCAGATACGCCAGAGACAGGCACGAAGCCGATGACATTGAGACCTCAGTCAGACGTGGACGCGATCCCTCAGAATGAAACATAGACTCATTACGGGCCTGAAGAAAGACATTCACAAGCCGTCATCTGAATGTTTCACTGGCGTCTCGCGCTCCCTTCAGTTGCATTGCATCATTTGATCTGTCATGACACTCAGCGATCCCTCGGGAGCGTGTGCGACGGCACATCATGGTGAAACACACCCGCTGGAACCCCCTGAGTGCAGGGCCGGCCCGCTGCGGGGACGGTCTACATTAATATTTGATGGCCTGCTCAGTCCCCTGGCAGCTCTTTGACTTTAATTAAGAGCCAGTATGGTCACTAATCTCTGTTTACGCTACACAAAGTCAACCTGAAGAGAGCTGTCAACATCCCAGCAGACCTTCAGAGCCAAACACACACGCCCTGATGAGACCAGAAGAGCACATACGACGACACACACTGAGACATGAGAAAGACAGATGAAGATTGGAGGAAATTGAAGTTGCGCATTTTTCCATGATTCAGTCATGATTTTTTTTTTGGGTCATGGGAGAAAACAGAAATTAAATCTCTGCAGGACATTATGAGACGAACAGTGGAAGATCTGACTTACTGACTCACATCGACCAATCACTGACTCTCCTTTAATAATAAATGAATAGTAATTAGCTTTGGAATTACATTCTTTAAAAGACAACATGATGTTATTATCATCTAATAAGTCGACTATGGTATTATTAGCTAAAGTCATTTCAGAGATGGAGAAAGTTATTACATTTTGTTTGTGAAAGATTATGAAAAATATAATTTTTCTTTAGTATAAAGTATCAATGGATCATGCACAAAAGACCAGGGACATATATTAACACAATAATGTGGCTGATTTTAATGTTTGTTTTATTAGAAATCTTTGTTTATTCCTCTCATATGCGCTGTTCCAGTTCATTACTAGAGGAAAACAAAACATACCATGACAACATTTTTAATTAATCAACTTCTTTAGTAACGAACTGTTGTATAAAAATGAAACACTGATATTCAGAACTGCACTCTCTGATTTTGAATGAAACAGTCAAAAATCAGATCCATCTAAAGATTCAAACACACATTAAAATGTAACTAAGAATCAAACAAGTCTTTACATGTTTTAAGCCCAATGTACACTGTATGATTTTGCTATCTAACACTAATTTTGGGAGTCACAAGATCATAAGATTGACTTAAGAGTGTGATATGATCAACAACATGCAAATAATACACCTTTAAATGAATTTCAGACTCTGTTGATGTTCTTTTGGGTCAGAAAGTCATAGAGTGTGTCTTTTGCTATGACAACCATGAAGAACCAATTTCGTTAATGGGGTTCTATATAAAACCCTAGGGTTCTTGGCTCAATTTTAAAGAGCCCTTTATGGCAAAAAAATTTTCTATATAGGCATAAATGTATTAAATAATTACATAATACTCTCGTTTAACAGGTTATTTAACATTTTTAGTGATAAAGTAGGTTTACGAGCTGTTCAATTCATAAAATTTTGTTTTAAAGTGCCCCATTAGGCTATTTTAAATGCTCATAGTTTAGTTCTGCAGGTTTCCTACAACAGGTTTCAAGGTCAAAAAAACATTAATTTTCTCATAATATACATCCTTTCTTACTCTTCTTTCTTACTTGTCTGAAACGGTTCGATATAGGGTTCGGTCTCTCTAAGCCCCTCCTTTATGAGAGCCTACTCTGCTCTGGTTGGTCAGATGGCCCAGTCTCTTGTTGGAAACCATTACAAATCTGAATTTCAGCTCCAGATCTTCCTCAAACACAGCGATATGAACAGTAAAGCTGGGACGACGATGGGTCTACCCACGGTAACAGTGGACAATCGGGGCCCACATATTTCAGCCCATTTCATACCCATATGGGCTTCACATACAACTGTTGGCTGGGAACTATGCCATTGGTTTTATCGTATTTATTCGAGCTTAAGTCCTCATGCTTTTGAAATGCGTCAAAGTTGATTTGCTTTTGCAGGGCAGAAAACCCTGCAGAAAACCCTTCTTGACATGTCGAGAACATGAACCAAACTCTTGTAGGCCTTCAGTTCCAACTACAGTGTTTGAGGGTCAAAGTAGACGTTGTTCGCGGACAACAAATGAAGACCAGACTGGAATTTTACTAATTTGTTACAAAACTACGTAGGTTTGTGCAGGAAGTAAGACTGGAATCACTAAAGACTTGAGATTTTGGGATGTGGGATTTCTGTTTTTCTGATCTAATCATGTTATACACTTTTGGAAGAAATGGTTCTATATTGAACCTTATGGGCTGGTTCACACAGAACAAGTTTTTTTATTCTACTGCATTACTTTTCCATTGTTTTTCTATGTAAACACGCGTTAGTCTTTTGCACGACACTGCTATCTAAAATAAGGTTCAGGCTTAAGGGTTTTCTTCTGTCATCCCTGTTGGGCTTCAGATATCCCATAATGTGCTACAGCTGTTTGGTGAAGCAGCCTGTAATGACATGAGGTGGCCGCTCTCGTTTCTGGTGTTAATGACGCACATTCTGCTGTTTACACGGTTCTGGCCCATTACCTCAAGAGATTTCTCAGATCGCCTTTATTATTGTGCAGAAAAGCAACAATGACCTTTGTGTTTTTCTTTCTTCTTCTGGAGAAGCCACCGCCAAAGGTTTATGTGACCGAATAAACAGTGAAACCTCAATGTAATTATTACAATAACCTTCAGTCAGACTCATAATGAAGTGTGACTAATTAGCTCTCAGACAGAGTTTGAACTGGTGTCTGTATTTGACACGCTGACTCAGTCGAGCATCACAACCACTGCGCTACGGATTATTCTTATATAATCACTGAGGAACAACTGGGAAAATTACAACTGAATAAATAAAAAGGGTTGTTTTCTACACTTTTGTTTTAAATTGTATTTCTTATAGCAAACAACCCTTTCCGGCAAGTCATCTCACTCTGCGGCCAACCTTGGCCAACCTAATCTCTTTGAATAGGGAAACTTTAAATTCTCCAAAGCTGTTCACCAAGCTTACGATTAAATTTCATATTTGAAGTCACTTATGAAATCTGACAACAAATGTCTCATAAGTTTTGTTTCTAAATGTTCAAATAATGACAAAAAGAAAAAAAAAAGAATTTTTCAGGCTGGACCAGCCAATGCGTGTCTCAGAACACAGACTGTTTCTATTGGTGCAATGATGCAAGGACTTCACCAATTGGAGATTGTCCCTTTTATTTAGGAGGCGGGATTTATTCCGCCATATTGCGAGTTGCACTTTTTCCCATTCATAGTAATTATGTGCACCTATGTGATAAAGTATTTGCTATGATCCATGTAGTTAAACTGTCTGCTACTGTACCTTTAAGAAATGTAACTGAAATCTGATGCAATCTCCACTTATCATTGTACAGTTGTTCATCAGGAACGGGCAAAATCCCCGAAAACTAGCAGCCATTGGCAGGATAACAAAATTTTTCAAAGTTGTAAATAAAACAAGGATAATTGTAATATGTTTTACAAGAAACTATTAGTCTTTCTACTTGAAGATTTCATGTTATTTGCGGTTTCTTTGTAATTATTTGTGAAATCTTCAGTTAATTTCTGCGTGAAAATTGTTTCAAAGTAAATCCTACACCCTCACTGGAATCTCATTGGATGTTGTAATCATGATCTCATTAAAACACTGGGAAAAAAATTGGTGTACAAAAACTGCAGTATTTATAGTGTAAAAACAGTCAGAAGTGGCCTAAAGACACAGAAGGGTTGTGTAAGTGCATCTAATGTTTAAATGCTTTTAAATAAAACACGTGTGATTATTTCACGCTCATGTAGCTTTTGTATATTTAAGCAGATTTTGCTCTCGGGATGTGTAATGTGTGAGGTCATACTGAGGTTGTTAAGGATTATGTCACAGACGGTTTATGGGTCTTTTTGCCCTTTTAGGTTACTCTTAATATTCGAAAGGTCATTTTTTTTTAACTATTAATTTATGAAATGACTGTCGTGAACAGATGTCGGGGATTTTAACCTGTGACGAGTTACTCTATTTAATTAACATTGAGTTGGAAAATTGCTCTTGAACCGTGAGCTCAGCGCTGATTAATGGAGGGTGATTTTTTCCAGATGGAAGGTTTAGTTGAGACATATATCAGACTGAGAGGTGATTTCCTATGTAACCCTGAATAGTTCATACTCAGCAGATACTCCCACTGTAATGTTAGTACAGCGGAGCGCAGTTTGACGCAAGTTAATAGAGCGTTACAGGAGGCTGGTTAAGCTCATTGCTCCTGGATGATGCCCGGTGCTCCTCCAAGGCAAATCAATGATGAACCAAATACAAAGCGGAAACGTTCATAAAATAAATATTGATAAAACTAAGCTCAGTTATAAATATAATTGTCTTTAAGGTACATAAAAAATGTGATTATATCTGTAAGCAACATTTCCCTCATCTGATTGATTGTCGTTGCAATGCATTCTGGGATTCCCTTATTTCAACAGCTAACTGATGTGAGTTTTGCAACATACTCTATGATGGTGCAATCTAGAGAGCATGAAACTTTAATGTATATTACACAATTTTATGTATTTTACTAAATTTTTACTTAAAAATCATGTGATAAACAATGTTATTTATTTAATTAAATGAAAATTAGTAAGTTTATTACTTTAGTTATTATTAGTTTAATATAATTATTTAAATTATGGTTAGTTCATTCGTTTTTTTCATATTTTCTGTTTTATTTTAATTTTAGTTACATTTGTAGTAATTTTGCCATTATAATTTTATATATATATATATACAGTATATAAAGTGATATATATATATATATATATATATATAGTGATATACAAATACACATTTTTTTTTCAGTGTAAGTTTAAAGTACAGAAAACATTTTTGTAAATTATTTTTTATTATTGTTTTAGTTTTAGTTAACTATAACAACCCTGGTGAAAACACAATGTTTATCCGTTGGAAAGATTCAATGTCTACCGAGATATTTTGTGAAGTACGTTTTGTGTTTATAATCAAATCTTATAAAATAAATTAAATCTTGTAAAAAAAAAAAAGAAGTATAAATATATATATATATATATAAAATGCAAAATTGCAACTGAATTTGGCAACCATTTTTGTTGTATAGTAAAAGCAGCTTTGTGAAACCCTGTCAATCTGAGTAATAAAATAAAACAGATAATATGGGATAAAGTTTTAAAAAGACATTTTATATTTATAGGCACAGCAATTTCAACGGAAACGTCACCTACAGTAATCGTGCAACTTAAAATCCATCTTGTCAATCCAAATTGCATCTAAGATTCACTTGGTTCAAAAACCAAGAGCAGGGCATGACGGTTCAAGATGCCAATCATCTCAAAATGTATAAAATATGCATCGACGTGGACGACATATCAGTGTCCCGCAAGCATTACTTGTGCAAAGTCCATGCAACTCAATCAAGGCATTTCATAAAACAGGATAACAGCCTTTGTGTCGGGAATGAGCCTGTATTGTCAAAAAAAAAACCATCTAGATAGGCAGCTCACTAGGATTTGGAACAGCGTCTGTCTTTGCTCAGGCTGTTAATGAGCAGAATTCAATCACCTCTTTCTGATTGCAGGAGGCTGGAGGTGAGACAGGGAGACGTGCGACAGCATTTCTTACTCGTACGAGAATCTCCACAACCATTTCATTACCAAAGCACTTCAAAAGCAATCAGCTCTGACGGCAGAGATTTCAAAGGTGCGTTCACCCAAGGATGCGCTCGCTTTTGTAGAGCTTCATGCAAAACGCCATCAAAACACCCGCTGGAAAACAAAAGGAGAGCTGAAAAACATGGTCACTGGTTTTCTCAATACGGCTTATAAAACAACAATAAAATAAACACTTTACTTCCGTAATGAGTTTAAGAATGAATCAGGATCTTCAATGGAAATGAAGGTTGATTTTATCCATCGGGAATGGATTGGATCATGAAAATTTGGGTCAGAACTTGGTGACGTGAAGCTAAAAGTAAAGTCATTTCAGAGGACAGCAATTTTTAAATCAAAGATTATGAAGACAAAATATGTATTTAAGAAAGTAAATGGGGTCAATTTTGATTTCATGTTGAATTAAACTATTCCCGTTGCTTTGATAATCAGGCACTCATTTATTTGTTTACTCATTTGTTTCTTTCAGTCATTAAATGACTGATTATGTTGAATTTGTCTGTCTCTTTCTATCTCACATTAGATTGAAATCCCATATTAATTCTGACAGAGAAAATGGAGCGGGGAAATTTTAATGACAAGATGTGTTTACAGATTGTCTTGTTTATATGATTTCATGAGTGCATTAGTATTAATATTGTGCATTAGTATTGAAATGTAATTGTGAGTTAACGCAAGGCAATTACAACGAATCAAATTACTTTCGTTTCCGAAAGTCAGTCGTTCAGGTAGTGTATGTGTGAGTGTTTACGTCACAATGCTAAATATAATTTTCTTACTGGGTAGTTTTGTCTTGTTTTCTAATAGAGCTGCACAAATAATGGTAAAAGATTGCAATCTCAACCACCCACACAATCTTATTCCTAAATGTCAATGAGATTCGCCTGTGATTAAGCCTTTGACAAAAATCACATTGGATCATTCAAACATTCATTTGCCGGCCGCTCACCCAGAGAGAAAAGTTGTCATGTAACAGCTTCACAAACTGTCTTTTCAACCACGCACAGTGTAATTATTTCTGTGTTACAAATATTAAAAATTGTATTATATTAAAAAATATATTAAAAGTGTATAGTTTGCCTTTTGATACTATACTAACCTTTTGAAAGTAACTTGTATCGATTATATCGTTAAACCAGTAGGTGGCGACAAGTGACCATCGAAAACATTTATGTCATTGAATAATTCATTCAAGAGATTCGTTCAAAAACGCTGATTCATCCAGTAATGAAACAAGTGAAGGATTTATAGTGAGTCATTGAATCATTCATTCAAACCGATAAAAAAAAAAAAATAATTCATTCAAATGAATAAAATTTTTACATAGACAGCAGCAAATTAACATTTTGTCAGAACCATCTAGTAAATTACAGATTATTTTGTTTAGTTATATATATATATAAAATGATGAACTAATTTACAAAGATATAATGGCTACAAACCAAACAAGTCTTAAAGAAACAGTTCACCTAAATTGAATTATTTTATACTGCACAAGTCATATAACTTTGTACAATAATTTTTTGAAGCTTAAAAGTGACAGATCACATTTATTTGACAGCATGTAAAAAAAGAATCTATCAAAATTTGGTAACACTTTATTTTGATAGTCCACTTTAGACATACCAACTATAAGGAACTTTGCAACTACATGTAAACTAGCTCTCATTAGAGTATTAGTAGACTCTGTTTAATATCTGCTAACACTTTATATTGATGCTCCCCAACAGACATTCAACTGACTATAAGTAACTTGGCAACAACAAGTCAACTTATTCTCCTAACCCGAACCCGAACCCTAACACCTAACCATAACCTTACTGTAAGACTGGTTGAAGAGATCGACCTGACCACTGGTCTATGAGACAGAGGATCTTGCTGGAAATTCGGGCAAGAAGTAAATAAGTAAAACAAAAGGAACTATGGTTTTTAGAAGTTTAGAGAAACTGGCACACAAAGGAAGTCTTCCATTACAGTCTACTAATACTCTAATGATAGTTAGATGACATGTAAGTTACTTATAGTTAGTAGAACATTTACAGTGGACTATAGAAATAAAGTGGAAACCAAAATTTCTGTTGGTGTTCCACAGACATAATAATAATAATATTTTTGTTTTATTTTAAACATTTCAATATTTTATGCAATTATGCTTTTTAAATAAATCTCACATTTTTAGGATATTTCACTAGAAACCACAATGAAAATCCTGATTAAGAAAATGCTTTTTTTAGTGCATCATTTAATGACTCATCCTCGTTGAACTCTATAAAACCCCTTCCTGACTACAAACAATGTCCTCTGTCTCCTTTAAAAGCTTTTACTGTGACTGCTGTCATTGTCCTCTCCGACATGAATAACAGCAGTCCTCTGTTCGCACGCCTCTGGATCAGAGAATCGGCCGTTCATTCACACACCGTTCTCACCCCAATTTAGCAGCAAATTAAATGTCAGAGTCTGGCACGGAATTCTGATCAGGAAACGCTCAAGATGAGAGCAATTTGTCTTTGATAAAAGCCCGGCGAACAGACTTTTCCGTTTTCATTAAACGCGTTAAAAAGGAACAGATGTACGAGAGATGGATTCTATCTGTCAGGGGTTTGACGGTTATCAACCCAAAGCAACACCATCCAGAACAATCAGATCTGCTCTGAGGAGAGCACAGAACATCGAACATGACACAGATGGATCTGGGAATATAAGGTCACGCTCTCTCTCCGTCTTTCTCTTTCGCTCTTTCGTACGTGATAACACATCCTGATCTTTATG
This sequence comes from Semotilus atromaculatus, assembly GCA_031834385.1. Lineage (NCBI taxonomy): Eukaryota > Metazoa > Chordata > Actinopteri > Cypriniformes > Leuciscidae > Semotilus > Semotilus atromaculatus. Next base: position 17,615,983 of record JAULUF010000027.1, read on the forward strand.
TTGGGTTGGAGGCGGAGTGATGGCCCGGAGCTTGACGTTCGTCAAACATTACCGGCACATTTCACTTCCCGTGTGTACCTGAAAACGCACGTTCTCCGTTACAATGTTTGATAGATCCCTGTGTGAACCAGTGTGCTACAGGCAGAAGGTCACGCGTAAGACATTGTTGGCTGGGAATGTGCTTTAACCATCTTCAACAATGAGTTCCTGTAAAAATCCACTACAAGTTCCCCCGGGAAGTCGCTTTTCTTTGCCAAAAGAGAGATTAGTCTTCCACTATGAAGCTGCCAGAGGCTGCAAAGCATTCTTTCCGTGGAGAGATGATGTCCACCTGGAGCTTCTTCAGTTCATCAAGAGCAAGGCCTCCTGAATGAACAGATCCTCCGGGTACATCAAAACCTCATCCATCTTTACTGAAAGTGCATTAAACTGACAGTGAGAACATGTGAGAGCAGAACCATTCATTCAAATTCATCTACACAACAAATGATGCTTTGCACCCCAAAAAAAAGGGAAATGGGGTTCACAAAAAAGGGAAATGGGATTGCACCAAGGCTGAAAACCAACCGCTAATCTCATCCCCGATTTGAATGATTAATGTGCGTTATTGAGAGAGATGTATGGTTGCCATGGTCCTGAAAACAGAAAAGGCTTTTAACCAAAGAAGCAGGTAAAAATAGTCAAGTGAAGTTATGCAAATCACAAAATTGCCACTGAATCCATTTTGCATGCAAGAATTCCCAGACTATTGGGAAATTTCGCTCCACCACTATAATCCAAGTACTTGATACGGCACTTTAAAATTCTGAACACGCGCTCCACTGCACATGCGACTCCATACGTGCCCGTCTTCAACATCACTACTGATGCCGTGACAAGAACCACAACGCTTTAAATAAACACAACAATTTAAATAAATATAAACATAAAAAAAAATTTATGAAAAAAATGAAGAAAAAATATATTAAATAAATAGAAATAAAATTAAAATTAGATGTCAAATTACAAAAAATAAAAATGTTACTTACATTTTTTTTATTAAATTAAAAATATTTTTTTATTAAATATTTAAAAAGTTAAGAATTATTCAAGTTGATTTAAAAAAAAAATTAAATCATTAAAATAGAAATTAAACAAAATAAACATAATAATAAATTATGAAAGACTAAACTATATAAAAAAATGAATATAAAAATTTAATATACTGTAAATTTAAAATATTATAAAAATTTTTACTTCAATTTATGAGTGAATGGGAATCTAGGTTGGGGGTTGATTTGATCCATTGGGAATTGATTGAATCATGAAAATTGGATCAAGGGATAGGTCAGAATTTGGTCACGTGAGTAAAAGAGTAAAGTCATTTTTTAATCAAAGATTATGAATACAAAATATGTATTTTTGACCCTAAGTGCAACTATTTCCATTGCTTTGATAATCAGCCACTTTATTTCTTTCAGGTCATGAAATGACTGATTATGTTGAATTTGTCTGTCTCTTTCTATCTTACATCAGACTGAAATCCCATATTAATCCAGACAGAGAAACTGGGAGAAAATAATACTCAGACTCATATTAGGATGATGCACACAGCACCTGATGTGGTAAATGCAAACAAAAACAGCCAACTGAATCAATGTACAGATGTCCTGAAAGTGCATAATGAGCCTTTAATGAGTTTAGCACCATTAGCACTAGCTAGCAGAGCATCAAACTCCCGGCACCATGAGCTCACAACAAAAGCATGAACAGAGAAGCTAGAGGATCTGTGTATGTCTCAATCCGTCTCAGTGAAGCGAGACCTGTCTCACCTCCAGACTCATCCGTCACTAATACAGTCTCTGAGAACGCTGGGAATCCGGACGTATCGGGATTTCACTCAACTAACTCTGACCGCGAGGTAATATTTCATAAATGAATTAACTTCACAGTGGCAGATGTGATTAGATAGAGTATCTAAGAGAACAGAAGGCAGGGAACGCTCCTGCACTGCAAAAAAATCTAAAATCAAGATACATTTTACTTGAGATGCTAAATGACATGAGATATTAAGTCTCATTTCCTGAAAAATTAAGTGAGTTTTAGCTTTAAACGAGAAAAAATATCTGCCAGTGGAGTATGAGAAATAAGAAGTAATTTGATATTTTTTTTAAAAAAAATAGAAGTAATTTGCTTCTCAAGTAAATGTATCTTGATTTAAGAATGTTAAGATATGGAAAACAAGACAAAAAACACTGGGGAAGAACACATTTTTGCAGTGTGTTTGTGATCATGTGATATCGGCCACAATAATCGGGCATTGTTCAGCTGGAAGAAGATGTCCCCATGACGTGCCGAGAGCTATCGGTCACTATACACACATCTGAAATACTACATGCGATGAAATCGCCATGTTTGGTTCTTAACCATTCTTTAGAAGCATATTAATAACTTACAGCTATTGATCGAGGTATGAACAAGAGTCATTAACATTAAAACCTCCATGCAGGCAACCTAAAATATCCGAGAAGCGTTTCCGTCACGTGTGAATGTTTCCTAAATTCCCTGTGGACGTTTTTTTTTTTTTTTTAAGCTTTTTAACTGGAGGGGAGAGAAGTGGAAAGTGCTATTCTACCCATGACGCCTAATCACATTTCTCTCTTATTAGTTTCCGAGCGCACAGAGTGAAATTAAGGTTGAAGTGGCCAAATCTAATAAATATTGATGCTCATTACAGAGCCTTCTCTACCTGTCTCTCTCTCTCTCTCTCTCTGTCGCCTGTTCGCTTTTCTAGATGTGTCAGCTGTACCCAGAATGCCTCTCAGCCCCTCCCTTCCCGCTCTTTAAATGATCCGCCAGGCAGAGAAACTGGCTGGTATCTGAACGTACATACCAAATAAAGCATTGCTCCGGACTAAATATAGACGTCGCACACTTTGATGTCTGAAATATTAACGGATATCTCTTGCAAACACGCTCCCAAAAAAATCTGAGCTGCTTTATTTGATGCCAAACCAGTTGCAAAGAGCTCAAACTGAGAAGAGCTTTACAAACAAAAACCTCAGTTGGGACCTGAACATCTCCCTCGGTCACTGAGAGTGATAAAACCCCTCTTACCGGATGTTTAACGGCAGCGGGATGCGCCCGTGTTAGTGTGTGTCCGTATCCACAGGAGCGGGATTATATCCAAGAATGCTGATGCGGTCCAGACTCCTCACAAAACACAACCTTGATGAAGAGCTTGCAGACGCATCCGTGATCCACCTGCTTCCAACACGCATGAACACACAAGCACGCTCCGGCCACACCGACACACACTCGAGCAGAGGGCGTACCTACAGTCAGCCAACGGAGAGGTGGAGTGAGAGACGGAGAGAGGGAGAGAGAAGGGAGACGGCACAAGGTGGAGGGAGGAAGTGGAGTGTGGGAAACCGAGAGAGAGAGAGAGAGAGAGACAAAGATGCACCAATCACGTTTGGTCTCTTCATTGCCATCACAGTAGCTGTTTTCTGATGGAACAAACTGTCCCACGGGAGAGACAAATTACAAATGAGATCTCTGGAATTTCTCAGTGATTTCTCCTATTTGGTTGTGATAAAAATAGATCATTAGAGTACGTTTTCTGAGAAAATACAATTTCAGTTTTTCTAAATTTCATGTTTAATTCAACGTGTTTCTTTGTGATTATTTGGGAAATTTACTAGCAGATTTTTAAGTGAAAATTGTTTCAAATTAAATCCTACACCATTTTTTTTTTTTTAAGTGTAGACGGGAAAGAGATTGAATCTGGATCAATCTGGATTTCTTTATCAGTATTTTTTATCTTGTTTCCCAATAAAAATGTCCTTAAAACAAAATCAGTGTGTTATTTTGTCAGTACGTTTGTTAGATTTATGCTTAAAAGAACAAAAACATTATATACTGATGGGGTTAGAAAAATAAAGTTCTTTTGAGGTCTTTTCCTCCCCCAAATTAACGAAAAAGGCATCATAAAAAATCATCAAAGTTAAAAAAAAGAAAGAAATAGTTGAATTGTGGAAATATTCTTTTGGAATTTTTTTTTTTATTTCAACGAATATATCTGTTTTTTTTTCCTTGTGTCAAGCATAAACAAAAAAGGGCAAAAAATGAATACATTAAATACATTTTTAACTTAAGTCAAGATACACTACTGTTCAAAAGTTTGGGGTCAAGGGCTGGGCGATATGGCCAAAAACATTATAATACATATCAGTCGATATCGAGAAATATAACAATAAATAAAAAAATCTTTATTTCTTTCAAGTTTAAAGGCAGATTTTTGCTCCTAAGTAAAAGTTGTAGAAACCAGAGTGTTAATTGTGGTTTTAAACTACTCTTTATTGTCAGACCATGACAAACACTTCCCGGTTTTGAACGCTTCTCACTGGATCTCACATGGCTGTTTCGTGGTCACATGATCGAGAGCGATCAGCGAATTAATGTATCCGCTCTCGTAAGCTCGCGCCGCGCTGTAGTTTGAGCCGAGCGGATAAATGCTCTGAGTAGCGCTGTTTCGATGCATTTTTGGCGCAAAAACATTATATCGAACTTCTATCAAACTGTTGTTATCGTTTTATAGAGGAAAATTATATTGCGATAATCATCGTTATGGTTTCATCGTCCAGCTCTAGGGGTGGTAAGGTTTTGTTTTGTGTTTTTGAAATCACTTACGCTTATCAAGGAAGCATTTATTTGATCAAAAATAAAGTAAAAACTGTAATATTTTTTAAAAAAAATTACAATTTAAAATAAATGTTTTGTGTTAATAAATATAATGTATTATTTCTGTGATGCAAAGCTTCATTACTCCAGTCTTCGGTGTCACATGATCTTTCAGAAATCACTCTAATATGATCATTTGCTGCTCAAGAAACATTTATTATTATTATCAATGTTGAAAACAGTTGTTCTGCCTAATACTCTTTTGGAAACAGCGATTATACAGATTTACAGATTTTTTGTAACATTATAAATGTCTGTACTGTCACTTTAGATTAATTTAATGTGTACTTGCTGAATAAAAGTATTCATTTCTGGGGGTTTTTTTCAAGTAAATTTATATTGTTTCAAGGTTGATTAGATATTTGTACTGTAAAACAAGACAAATAATGATTACACAATCATTTGACAAGCGCTATCTTACTCTCGCCCATCTTTGTGTTTGTCTCTCCAATCATTGTTCTTTGCACGTATGACAGTGATGGATCCTCTATGTTCCTGTGCAATATGTTAGCCGAGGAATCAACGGCACGAGTCTGATAGACCGAGAATGAGGGGACAATGTCTATGATGCTGTGGAGTCGAAAGACCGGAGAACAGGGAAAGAAAGAGAGATAGAGATTGGATTCTGGAGAGGAAGAGGATACTGTAGAACAGAAAGCTCAGGATCAAAGCCCAGGATCAGTGTGACTTTAGAAAGTTTCTGCACAGGAGATAAAAGCCTCCAGGAGAATCTTCAGATATCCTCGTTCAGCACAGGCAACAAAGGTTCTTGTTTGTTTGCTCAGATTCTTTGTGTTGGGCTGAAACTGATCACGGATTGAACCGGATTGACCTTTTATGTAAATTGACCCTTCGCTAAGCCACACTTTAAAAACATCACTGACCAATCAGCAACAACTGTTTTCTCACACAAGCTTTTGATCTTTTCTAACGCAAGTCTGTGGAGGATCTGTGTGTTTGCGTGTGATTATTTTTAACTCAAGCGTACAAATTTAGGGTTAATCATGTTAATCAGTTTTTATAAGCAGGTAAGAGAATAAATGTTCTGCAATGTCTCAATTAATTCCAGCTATTTTTAATTTTTTAAACCAACTTATAAGCACATTTTACAAAATCTTTTACACTATCGTTGAAAAGTTTGGGGTCAGAAAGCTTTTTTTGAAAGAAAGAAATTAATACTTTTATTTAGCAAGGGCGCATTAAAAGCACAAAAAGTGACAGTAAAGACATTTACAATGTCACAAAATATTTTTATTTAAAAAAAAGTGCTGTTCTTTTGAACTTTCTGTTCGTCAAAGAATCCTTCTTTGAAAAGCGACTTCTTTGAAAAACATCAAAAGAACCTGAAATTTACTTGTCTTATTTTGTATTCGAGTGCTTAATGTTTGGTATGGAAATAGTATATATAATTTTTTTCATTTTCCAAACTGAAACTGCAATGCAGAGTGAAGTGAAAAAATCACAGCCAAATCAAAACATATTGATGTTATACATCAGTAGTGACCAATGAGATTTTGGCATGGGCGGAGCCATGTAGAGTGACTGGGAAAATATATAAAACATCCAACAAAATGTTTATCTTAGAACAAAAAGCTTTACCTTTTGGAAATGTCTTAGTATCTGGTCTTCGGATTGGTCCAAACATTCAGATACAATATTCAGATCCTGTCAAATACATAACGGGAAACAGGATATCTTGACTGGCAGCTGGAGGAAAAGTTTCTAGAAAAGCAAGAGGGAGAGAATGACTAGAGGAGTGTAAAAGAGAGAGGGAGAGAATTGCTCCCAGCAAATCGTATAAAGCCATGAATAATTTACCACCTCCTCCAGCAAGCCCTGATCTTTTTGTCCGTTGACTCAGGAGACCGAGGCTTTATTGGAATGAAGGCTTTCTGTGTCCTAATTTAGCATTTGCTGGCGTATCCCAGAGTGAGAGAGACGCTGCAGTGTTGCCTGACCTTAGAGAGTCCCGTGAAACGCGGCTCCCGGGAGGAACCTGGCCGGCTGTGAAACCTGTGTGTGCCTGTTTGGAACAAGTGGGAGAATTGATGTGAACTGAGCGCTGGAATGCTTTAACCCCTCTGAAGATGGCTGGTACAGAGCGATATCATTTTCTTTGAACCCCTGATGGTCCCGCGATGGCTAAATAACTCACTTCACCGGACAGCAGATGGGGAGAGCTCAAGCGGGAATAGGAGTTCATTTAACGTGAACAGTCCTTCCTCATTTTCCAGCATCCCACCATCAATCTTTGCCAGTTCGTTCCAATACCGTTCCACAAAATGCCCAATAATAAGATTAAAAAGGAATGCTGCTTCGTCCATTCTGTTTATGATGGATAAATGTCTTGATATGCCGTATTCCATGCTTGGTTGCTTTTTTTTTTTTTTTTTTTTGGCAGTGTTGGCATATATAGACGAAGGAAAATGGAAAAAGTAGGAAAATGGGATTTATTTCTTTTTTGGGGTGGATGGAATTGAACTCTGATCGTCCACATGAGCACCAAGATGTGTCTGCGCTAACGGGATGAATGATTAATGTGTATTTATTTCATATAAATATTTAATATTGTAACATAAATATTTAATATTAATATAATTATAACATCAATATTTAATATTCTATATAAACATTTATTTTTATATATGTATATTAATGTTTTATATGAATATGTGTTAAAATATTTGAATATGAAGACATTCTGAATAAATGTGTACATAATCAACTGATATTTAATATTTTAATATAAATATTAATTTAATATTTGTATATAAATAAAAATGAATGAATAGATAAATATTCATTTAATATAAATATTTTAATGTTGTAAAATAAATATAAAATATGTAATAAACATTTATATTAATATTTAATTGAAATATATTCAATTTATATTCAATTTTGAATAAATAAGATGTGTATATATTCAAAAAATATTAATATATTTAATATTTGTATATAAATAAAAATGAATGAATAAATAAATATTCATTTAATATAAATATTTTAATGTTGTAAAATAAATATAAAATATGTAATAAACATTCATTATAGGATATTTAATATTCAATATATTTATATTAATATTTAATTGAAATATATTCAATTTATATTCAATTTTGAATAAATGTGTATATATTCAATAAATATTCATGTTAATATATTTAATATTTGTATATACATAACATGAATGAATAAATGTGAATTCATTTAAAATAAATATTTATTTATATGAATATTTATTCAATTATTTGAATATGAATGAATATAAACATAAATAACATTCTGAATACAAAATGTAATCTAAATATTTATTATAAACAAACAAAAATAAAATATTCATGTTAATATATTTAATATTTGTATATACATAAAAATGAATGAATAAATGTGAATTCATTTAAAATAAATATTTAATATTCAATATAAATATTTATTTATATGAATATTTATTCAATTATTTAAATATGAATGAATATAAACAAATATATAACATTCTGAATACAAAATGTAATCTAAATATTTATTATAAACAAACACAAATAAAATATTCATGTTAATATATTTAATATTTGTATATACATAAAAATGAATGAATAAATGTGAATTCATTTAAAATAAATATTTAATATTCAATATAAATATTTAATATTCAATATAAATATTTATTTATATGAATATTTATTCAATTATTTGAATATGAATGAATATAAACATAAATATATAACATTCTGAATACAAAATTTAATCTAAATATTTATTATAAACAAACAAAAAATAAATAGATTTTTAACTGTCTACTTGGACAAATGTTAAATGCATATGTTTAAAAAAATAAAAATAAGAATTGAAACAAACTGCGAGCTGGATTCAAACTCTGAACCCCACACACGAGCATTTCGGACCACAGTTCAGACCATGTGCAGAAATACCAACTTCCTATTAAAGTACAACAGAGACCCAATTGATGCCAACCACTAAAAAATGCAATTCATTGAAAGGGTTTATTAAAAGAGATATCTACTCAACGTGTAGTGAGCATCGAAGCCTGCGTAGGAGCTGTGAAAAGGAGAGCCGCTTGTGACAGCTGACCGTTGAGTTCCTCTACCCGGACCTCTCGTCATCCTGAACTTTGACCCTTGTGGTTTAATAATGCTTTTAATAGAGGCTTTCCTCTCTGACCTCTGCATATTTTCCAGGCTCATTATATAGTCATTGAAGCTAATGATCATCAGGGGGCTCGTTATCTCCCAGTTTTGGCACAGAGCTCAACACACACAGCACTAGAGCAGGATCTGTCAGAGGCCTGCTTTTCTGATCAACCATTTTAAAGCCAAATCATTCACAGAAGAGGCTGACTTTACTACATGATGAATAAATGAATAGTTCTGTGGAGCAGAACCCGGTTTTAAAAGGAATGAGCAGTTTGGCGCTTCCTTAATGCTTGTGCGACTCCATAATGCAACAATCACATCCCCGTAAATGCATTTTCTGCTCTACAATCACTTTTTATTTTAATAGAATGAAGAATGAACTCGAGCAGCTGCCACAACCTGAACTTTCACTGTACGTTCACAGCATTTACTGTAGAAGATGTGTATAGATAGAATAATACCTGAACATGCTGAAGACAAAGCACTCAGACTGCAGTCGGGTAGAGGATGATGGGTATCTATGGTTCTTGGGATTTGTGCCAAAACTGAATTGAGAATGCCTTGTGTTCCAGTTTAAATTTCTCTATTTGAATTAATTTGAATTGAAGTAGCAAAGAGGATAAGAATTGCTATCTGATTCTGAATTAAAAGAAGAATTCAAATGTGTATATATATATATATATATATTTTTTTTTTTTTAGAAAATAGACAGATAGATAGATAGACAGACAGACAGATAGAATTGCAGACAGACAGATGGATGGATAGATAGATAGATGGATGGATAGCAAGACAGACGGACAGATGGACGGACGGACGGACGGACGGACGGATGGATGGATGGATAGATAGACAGATAGATGGATGATAGTAAGACAGACAGATGGATGGATAGATAGATAGATAGATAGATAGATAGATAGATAGATAGATAGATAGAATGGCAGACAGACAGACAGATGGATGGATGGATAGTAAGACAGACAGACAGATGGATGGATGGATGGATGGATAGATAGAATGGCAGACAGACAGACAGATGGATGGATAGATAGATAGACAGACAGATAGATGGATGGATAGTAAGACAGACAGATGGATGGATGGATGGATAGATAGAATGGCAGACAGACAGACAGACATACGAATGGATAGATAGATAGATAGATAGATAGATAGATAGATAGATAGATAGATAGATAGATAGATAGATAGAATGGCAGACAGACAGACAGATGGATGGATGGATGGATGGATGGATGGATAGTAAGACAGACAGACAGACAGACAGATGGATGGATGGATAGATAGATAGAATGGCAGACAGACAGACAGACAGATGGATAGTAAGACAGACAGACAGACAGACAGACAGACAGACGGATGGATGGATGGATGGATGGATGGATAGTAAGACAGACAGACAGACGGATGGATGGATGGATGGTAAGACAGACAGACAGACGGATGGATGGATGGATGGATGGATAGATAGAATGGCAGACAGACAGACAGACAGACAGACAGATAGATAGATAGATAGATAGATAGATAGGCAGACAGATGGATGGATGGATGGATGGATGGATAGTAAGACAGACAGACAGATGGATGGATAGATAGAATGGCAGACAGACAGACAGACAGATGGCTAGATAGATAGATAGATAGATAGAATGGCAGTCAGACAGTCAGACAGACAGACAGACAGACAGACAGACAGACAGACAGACAGATGGCTAGATAGATAGATAGAATGGCAGTCAGACAGACAGACAGACAGGATAGATAGAACAAACTATAAATAAATGTAACAATAGACAGACAGATGGATGGATAGATAGAATGGCAGACAGACAGACAGACAGACAGATGGCTAGATAGATAGATAGATAGATAGAATGGCAGTCAGACAGTCAGACAGTCAGACAGACAGACAGATGGCTAGATAGATAGATAGATAGATAGAATGGCAGTCAGACAGACAGACAGACAGGATAGATAGAACAAACTATAAATAAATGTAACAATAGACAGACAGACAGATTTGAATTCTTTAAATTCCTCTTCCTGTCATTCCAGTTCCAGTTTGATGTGGCCAATTAAATTCAAATTCACACTAATGGATTGAAAGAGCCAATTCCTCAATTCAAAATCCATTTCAGTCGATATATTTGGTATCTTCTAGAGACCGGGATCTTAACGGGGTAAGAAAGTCAGGGCTGTAATATACTGGGTACATGTGCCAGATCCTCATCACTGTAATGCCAAGGTCCTTGGCTTTCCGAGGGACAGATGATTGAGCCGTCTACAGAGATGGCCGGATCTTGGCAAGGATCGCTTTTGGATTGAAGAACAGCTTGGTTTTCAGCTTCAAATGATGGGTGGTCATCCAAGATGAAATGTCTGCCAAATCTCTAGTGATCTGAGATATACCTGTGTCTAAGAAGATTGAAATTGAAGAATTAACCACGTGTTATGTGCATAAGGGACATTTTATACAGTTAAAGCTTGAAAACGTCTGTATCTAATGCTGCTTTCATTAAAAATAAAAAAAATACCAGTAAGCTAAGAAGTTATGGTTAATTAAAAAAAGCCATTATTTTTGCATGAAATACTGTTTCTCCAAAACATAGGTGTAATGTGAACTACGAATTGAAGACATTTTTAGACTCGGGAAAATTGAAAAGTATGTTCTCCTCCATCTATTCCTGGAGCACATACAAACTAAATGTCATCTGATTGGTTGTGAATCTTCTGATTGGCTAATGACACAAAAATATATATCTAGTTATCCTGCATGGTTTTAATTTTTTTTAACTAGGTTTTTAAACTAGTCAAGAACTAGTGAAAAAAAAGTATAAAATGAAATGGTTTAGAAATGTTTCATCTGTTTGAAATGCCACCTGGATATACCAGGATGGAAGTGCACTTTATTTTACAGTTCCTCTTCCTGTAATTCAAATTCCAATATCCTGTGAATACCAATTCTTCAATTCTGAATTTTCTGCTATCATTGCTGTTGCTTTGACACAATGTATTATGAGAGGTTTGCTCACAGAGCAAAAAGTTATTCAACCCTCAAGGCCTCATATAGTTATTTCAAGGGCCTAACCTCAATTAAAATACACATAATCCAGGTATTACTTCAGCTACTGAACAATAGGTAGCTGATGAATCAGCTAATTAACTGTTCAAGTACAACAGTTAGAAGTAAGAATGTTAATGACTTACACTGCCAGAATCTGGTTTAACAGAAACTTCATTAAAAGAACTGACATGAAAATCAACATGAAATGACATTTGCAACCCATTGTCATTCCATGACATGGTATTTCCAATTGACACAGGATATTCAATGAGAGAGGAAAAAAAATTATAGGTTAGGACATTTATTCATAGTTGGATTTCTAACTAGTGGTCTATTCTGGTGTTAAAATAAAATAAAATAAAATAAAAGCCCAATTGTACTTCCAGTGTGGCATTACCTTCATGATTTGGTTGTGAAAATTGGGCATTTACCATTATTTTGTGAAGAAACATCGTGGACACCTATTGGTTGAAATGCTGAAAGGAAAATGATTTGAAACATTACAAAGACATTTTTCCTTGAAAATACAATGTTCAATCATTCATAATAAGACCAGTCACATGCATTAAAGTCCCCCTGTGGTGAAAATCAATCTTTTAATGTTGTTTATATGTGGTGTTTTAAATATGCTTTAAGACAAACCATGTACAAATTCATAAGTCAACACCATTACTGAGTATTTCTCCTTAAAACTCCAGTGAACCATAGACAGTCTCTCAAAAACACGGTTTGAAACGTCTGGTGTATCTGATGTCACAAACTACCTTGTAACCAATCATGTCAACGTGTGATCGTCAACGAGTGGATCTCTGAGCTGGAGTGAGTGAGTGGAGGCGGGGCTAATTTGCATATTCACAGAACCACATATACTAAATGAGGCAAGGGTGTAGAGTTACATTCAAGCTATTTTAAGGCATGAAGTATTTTTATTTCAAGGAAAAAACAGTTGAAATATGTCATTTTGGTGATCAAAGACGAGTTTTAAGGGATAGAATAATTGACTACAGGGGAACTTTAAAAAAAGAAAAAGCCATAAATGTTGATTATGTTGAGTTCATGAGCATTTAAGGTTCAGTTTAAAACAGCACAGGCCTGTTGAGAACACAGGTGACTCAAGCTGGGCAGCAGCATCCGAAACACAACATCTGCTGGTGTAGTGTGACCAGCACTGCTGTGTCCTTTGATAGCCGCACACACCACCTCACGGGACGGCGGGCTGACGCTGTCGGCCTTCACTGGGGAAATCATAATAACATACGACAAAGATGCTGCTTTTGAAAGGCGCTTTGAAATAAGGGGGCGTTTAGACAGAGAGAGATTCACGCACCTTCAGAAGCCAGCGCTGCACACTGCAGCTAAAGCCAGAGCAGCACACCATCCATCAACAGCAGACACTGCAGCACAACACACACAGAGGCTTTGGGTCTCAAACCTGCACCAAACAGTGCAGCACGTTATCAGTAACATTAGGTTAAAAAAAAAAAAACAGCAGCGAAAACTACTGTCTTTAAATAATCAAAAATGGGAATTTGCAGTAGAATGAGAACTAAAATATAAACTATAAATTTATACTCACATGAATAAAAAATAAGTACCCCTGTAGTAAATCATTTTATTTTTATTTTATGTAAAAAATTACATATTTAAATGTTTTTTTTTCCTTCCTTGAAATCTTTTTTTCATGCCTTAAAATAGCTTGAATGTAACTCTACACCCTTGCCTCATTTAGTATATGCGGTTCTATGAATATGTAAATGAGCCCCGCCTCCACTCACTCACTCCAGCTCAGAGATCCACTGGTTGACGATCACACGTTGACATGATTGGTTACAAAGTAGTTTGTGACATCAGATACACCAGAGATTCAAAACCGTTTTTTAGAGACTGTCTTTGGTTCACTGCAGCTTTAAAGAGAAAATACTAAACAATGGTGTTGACTTATGAATTTGCACATGGTTGGTCTTAAAGCATATTTAAAACACCACACAGACATTAAAATCTTGATTTTAATACAGAGAAAATGCAAAAATAAAAATAAAACTGAAAATAAATATGAAAATAAAAAAGCAAATTAAAATGATTAATGTATAAACAAAACTGGACACAATAATAAACTACTGTGCAGCAAAGTGGTAATAACGAATAATAGTGCCGCCGTCTTTATGAAAAAAATTCTCAAGTCTCATTTAGTTGACCCCAAAAGACCTCTAACAAAACTCTTGAACATATTTCAAAGATTATATGCCACGAACTTCGCAAACTTTAGAGAAACTGTGAGTAATTGTTGGGGGTCATCAGAGGCTTACACGAGATCTGAGCGAATCAATCCGTGATGCTGAATCATAAGTGCCCCAGAGTGATGCTACTTGCATTTTACTCAGCATGTACTGCACTGTATCTTCTGATGCGAATTCGACAAATTAAACAAACTTTGATGGTACTATTTAAAGAAAGAAACAGTTTCTGATAAAGTATGCGTCATCATAGGCAGATGGAACAGTTTGTGGTCGAAAACTAAGACTCCTCTGCATCCAAGGGAAACTCAAAACAAATCAAAACTTTTTGTGCAACACTAAAACTGAAACTGACAACCATTGCCAGGCACAATAAAAACTATAATAAATATATATTTTTATAATAACCCTGTGTTTTTGTGGAGGGCTGTGGTATTTGGGTTGGAGAACATTTGATTAAGCTTTTGTTGGTCTCTGTTTGAGGAGACTCTCAACACCCAGAGGGGTTTGGTCCACTCATGCTCTCCCATCGAGAGCCTCTATTCATCCACACAGACCTTGGAAAAACCCAACAAGGCTGTTTCAGAATGAATAAACAAGGAATAATGATTAACCCACCCCTGGTCAGAGCTGAGAGCTCCTGTGCAGCCTTTTCAAAATTAAATGGGCAGTTCAAACTAAAAAATTCGAGCATTATTTATTCACCCTCATAATGTTCCTAATCCGAATGACAAAAACAGATATTTTGAGGGCTGTATAATGTTTTTCATACAATTACAATTCGAAGTTTCCATGCATCTTTAAAATTTCATAAAACTAGTCCATATGAACTATATTTCAAGTCTTCTGAAGACATACTATAGTTTTGTGTGACTGAAATTGAAGTCATTATCCCTTAAACATCCAGTTTCGCACAAAAGAACTAGCGGCATTTGATTGATGAGCAAAGCACTTTTCAATGAATCAATTGATTTAATTCGCAAAACCGATCTGAATGATTCGTTCACGAATCTGGTATATTTGTTCCTTGAACTAACTGACTCAGTGATCTGTTCACAGTGATCCACAGTCAATTAAGTGGGATCGAGAACCAAATCAATTAAAATTTTGATTTGAATCATAAAACCGGTCTGAATGATTATTTCCCCAATCTGACTGATTCAGACTCAATGATCTGGTGACAGTGGTTGACAGTTGAGTCTGAGTTTGAGAAACGAATCGCTCCGATTTGTGAATAATCTGTTGATTCGATTCACAAAACCAGTCTGAATGATTTGTTCATGAATCTGACCGATTTGATTCTCAAACTAACTGACTCAATGATGCTCCACAGAACCAAATGAACCAGATTCTTGAACAAATCATTAATTTGAGTAAATCTTTTTAATGAATCTTTTGATTTAATTCACAAAACCGGTCTGAATGATTAATTCATGAATCTGACCAATTTGGACTCTGGAGTTTGTTCACGAATCAGTACGATTTGTAAACAAATCCTTCAGATTGAAGACTTCATGAGTCATATAGACTCATAACATTTATGATGCTTTAGAGTCCTTTTTGAACATGAGAGTGCATTAATGATGACAGCAATAGCATTTTTGGGTAAACTACCCCTTTAAATGTTAACTGCAATGTCTGTTTACCCTTAAAAGAGCTTTGAAACTTTACAATTGCTCTGTTTTCTCATTTAGACTGCAAAACGGTGTGCGTACTGATAGCAAAAGCATCTTAATTAAATTTTACAATGGTCTTTTGTTTTGTGGTTCCCTGTGAAGGACAGTAAACAGGCCACACTTAAATGAATATCAGATGTCACATTAACTTGAGATTACCTGTAAATGTTTGCTCATGTTCGGGGTAATGATGTGGGTCAGCCACGCTTGCGTCAGGAACTGTTTTCCTCAGATAATACACAAAAGCAGGTTAATGCCACAATGGGAATGAGCCGGGTATTAATCCATATAAACTCCACATCAGTGTCAGTGCTTAAAATGTCAAGCAAAGAGACAAATGAATGGAATTGAAATTAATTACCTCTCAAGCAGAGAGCAATACAATCCTTCTCTCCTCAAATGACTCCTCACTGGAAAAGCCTCAGCTCCACATGAGCGGGATTATTGTACGCCGCGTGAATCAGAAATAGACTTTTATTTGTTTTAGAAACAGTGCAGGCCAGGAATAAGCAGCGTAGGTGGACGATTTCCAGCTGAACTACGCCTTCTTTCTGAACTCTCCCTACATCAGACCATGATATTGATCCCCATACATACCAAAAAAAAAACCTGGTTCGTTGAATAAATAAATAAATAAACACTGCATCAAGTGCAGTTGAATTTATGGAAGGTTATGGAATGGGACTGAAACTGATAGTGAAAGATGTACCTTTATGTTGATGTTCTTCTTGTGTACTTTCTTGTTCCTGTTCCCATATAATTCTCTGTCCATTCTCTGCTGTGCCATTGAATAAGTGAAAGTGGTCACAAAATTCAAAGAAAAAATGGACACAAAATGTCAGATATAGTGCTAAATGATTACCATACGCTCTTAATAACAAAGCTTCCAAAATGGGAAGCCTTTCAACGTGATTACGTAATGCGTGGCGCATCCCAGAGCTAGTGCAAGATGAGCATTTGTGGTTTAAAAGTATATAAATGTTTTTTTTTTTTTTTTAATGACCAATCGTTTCGCTAGATAAGTCCCTTATTCCTCGGCTTGGATCGTGTAAAGCCCATTGAAACTGCAATTTGGATCTTCAAACCGTTGGACCCCATTGAAGTCCACTATATGGAGAAAAATTCTGTAATGTTTTCCTCAAAAACCTTAATTTCTTTTCGACTGAAGAAAGAAAGACATGAACATATTGGATGACGTGGGGCAGAGGAAATTTTATTCTGAAGAGAACTAATCCTTTTACAGCAGAATTGAATTCCTGAAATTCCTGTCTATCCCAGTGAAGCAGCTTGGAATCTTGGTAGCATTGTATAAAGTTTTATAAAAAATAAAGAAGACTTAGACTTAACAAGTGCTGTTTTATGTTACTTTTAAGCTTGACAGGCCCATTTCTCATTTAATTTCATTATATTGAAAAGAACAGTCATGATGTCCTTCTAATACTCATCTTTTGTTTTCCTCCAAATATCGAATTAAATTTAGAAGGACATAAGGGTGAGTAAATGAACTTTAATTTTGGGGCGAACCAACCCTTTAAACTATCCCACGAACTCACGCTGTCATATAGTCCAGCAGTGAAAAGATAAAGAGAGCTCATGCTCAGAAGTGAAGGTTAGCTGACGAATAGGAGCACAATGATAATTGACATTTAGCGTTGAAATGGCCGTAAATGCAGACATGCAGAGACTAATAACCGGTTTCAGTCCCATCTGTGTCGTCATCCGCTGGAAATGCCAGTGGCACTCAAGAGCGAGCCGGAGCGTTGGGCGCTATCGGCCGTATATCCCGCTGCCATTCTCATTTCATTTAGTGTAACAAAACGTCACTTTGGTCTCCGATTTGCTCCCTCAAAGACATCTGACAGGAGAGAATGGCTCCGCTCCAAACCCAACGGAGCTGCCTGCCTACACAGCATTTTTAAGCACCACAGGCAAGCTCCAGACGTGAGCCCGCTCCGAATAGTTGGCAGCAAAATTATGCTGCCTTATAAGATCAATCGTTTTGGCCGATAAGACAGTGCTGGATGTGTGCGCTTCTATTTTTAACTGCCACTTTATACTTCCTGTCTGCCTGAAATGATACTAGTTCATTAAGAAATGTCAAAATTTGTCTTCCAAAATGCCTGACTCAGTATTAGAACAGAACAAATATTTATTATAAATACATTTGATTCCGTCATGAAAATAACTATACAAAAACAGTTCCATATAAAAAAAATAAAAATAAAAAATGTGTGTGCGCGATGGATTTTCTGAGCTTATTAGATTATGGATGTCAAAATGTCAGTACAGAATTACTACAGATCCTCTAATCTTATGTAATTTGCAAACACACACACACACACACACACACACACACACACACACTCTTGTGTATGTGGGAAAAATGTCATATGTAAATGAGAAACTTCACAACTGCATATAGAAATACACACCATTACATAAATACACTGCCAATAACAATATCACTACTTCTATATTAAAATTAAATTCATATAAAATATTTTCATATTCAATTATTTGAAACTACAAATATTAGATGTATTTATTGTTGTATTATTTGCATCTATTTTTATTATTGTATTTTGT
Source organism: Semotilus atromaculatus (assembly GCA_031834385.1). Taxonomy (NCBI): domain Eukaryota; kingdom Metazoa; phylum Chordata; class Actinopteri; order Cypriniformes; family Leuciscidae; genus Semotilus; species Semotilus atromaculatus. The sequence goes on from JAULUF010000027.1 coordinate 17,634,446, forward strand.
ATATAATTTATGATTTCATCAAAGAATCCTGAAAAAAATTCATCTACAGTAATAGCCTACATATATATATACACTCACACACACACACCTTATAAAAAAAACATAAAAAAATAATAATGTCATGTTTGGAAAAATTACAATTTTTAATGTTTTTGAAAGAACTCTCTTATGCTCATCAATGTATTGGATCAAAAATACAGAAACAACAATAATATTTTGAAATATTGTTTTTTTAATATACTTTAAAATATGATTTATTTCTGTGATGAAAAGCTGAATTTCCATCGGCCATTACTCCAGTCTTCAGTGTCACATGATCTTTCAGAAATCATTCTAATATGCTGATTTCTTTGAATAAATGCTGCTCTTTTTAACTTTTTATTCATAAATTAATCTTGAAAAAAGTATCACTGGTTCCAAAAAATATTAAGCAGCACAACTGTTAATAATAATGATTCAATAATTAATGTAATTAAATAATAACTATTCATTTCTTTTACTTTGAAGTCTATGATACACTTAATTATCTTATCTTGACTTAAAACAGTAAAATCATTAGTCAAAAATGTACTGTATTTATATGTTACCATCGGTGTGTGAATGGGTGAATGTGAGCGCTTTGGTGGCCATTGGGTCTGTTAAAGCGCTATATAAATGCAGTCCATTTACCATTACCATTTACTGTATGTACCAATCACTGTCTTAATACTTCAAGATGGATCTTTGTTTCAAAATTCAGTCAGTCTCATTTTTGTTAGGCTGCTACCATGTAGACAGCATACAGCGAGACAGAGCACCAGGCTTTATCTGCAGGACTAGAAACTGATGTGCCATCCAGTGTCACAGGACAAGGGACCACGGATAGAAATATTCAGGGCGTAACAAAAAATGGAGTCCCCACAGCGTTATTAAAAAAAAAAAAAAAACTGAACCACAGAGCTGTAACACAAAATGACTAACAGCAATGACCCTCAACAGTCACCTGATCTCTGTGTCATATTCTCTCAGTATTCAGAAACACACACACACACATACACGTCTATGGTCTCTCTAGTGTAGTGCAGAGGAGGTTTTATGCATGAACGCATTCAGACACTTTGCTATGTCCAGCATCACGACACACTGAACACAAGAGCTGCAGCCAAACGTTCAAGAACTGAGCAGAACATAAAAACGAACTGAAACACCAGCACATCCCCAGCATACCTACATGCTCAATCCTATAGAAATGGTCAAAAAGCAACACCTGATTGGGTCACCTGACATTAACATGCGTTTTGTGTCCAGATCAGGTATTTTAGTAGTATTATTTGTTTAAAATATTTTGTTACTTTTTTTAATTGTTGATTGTTTTTTATTTCTATAAGTTTTTATTTCAGTTTGATTAGTTACTAAATTAATAGTTTAATTTGATGTACTAAAATAAGTAAAACTGAAAAAAAAAAACTATACACACACACACACACACACACACAAAAAAAAAGAGAAATGTTGCTTTGACAACTCGTTGAAATAAAATAATTTTTTTCTATACTTTATATCAGTTTTTTATGGTTTTGGTTTTAGTAACCATTATTCAGATAGCCACATTTTTATTTAAGAGATCTGATCGCACCTAAAAATATAAATAAAACATTTGCATAATTTAACCAATTTTAAAAACATTTATGAGTTATTCAAAATGCTTTGTGTCCATGTTTATGCTTCCTTACATTTACAAACCCCTCTGTAAAATGAGGTGTGTAAAGTGCTCTTGTTTGAGAGGAAAAATAGAAATTCCAAGCATAATCGAGCAAAATAATTAATTAAAGGGATAGTTCACCCAAAAATGAAAATTCTGTCATAATTTACTCACCCTCAAGTTGTTTCAAACCTGTATGAGTTTCTTTCTTCTGCTGAACACAAAAGAAGATATTTTGAAGAATGTTGGTGAACAGACAGTTGCTGGACCCCATTGACTTCCATAGTATCTTTTTTTCCTACTATGGAAGTCAATGGGGTCCAGCAACTGTCTGTTCACCAACATTCTTCAAAATATCTTCTTTTGTGTTCAGCAGAAGAAAGAAACTCATACAGGTTTGAAACAACTTGAGGGTGAATAAATTATGACAGAATTTTCATTTTTGGGTGAACTATCCCTTTAATAAGCAAATGCTGTTGATTAAATCAGTAATAAAAAAAGAGCACAGATGAAACCCAGCTCATGTATTTTACAGCAGTTTGGAGGCCAAATGCTTGTCATCATATATCTAATTTATTACTCTGACTTCCACAGGCGCGCTGGACACAGGACATTCTTTCATCTCTAATGCAAAAAGCATTTAAGCAGTTTGGTACAACAATGCACTAGCCGAGGAATACAAGATCAGCAGTGGCGTATTGCCAAAACTGGCCACTTACAACGCAGATGGAGCCTATTTCTTCTCCAGTTGTAAGTGAATGCAGCAGACAACTATTCACAAGTTCATTGCATCTGACAACAAATACATGGACCAAAATCTACACTTTTATCAATGACCAGAGTGTCCTTTTTGCATGCATGAAAAAGGCTGATTCTTGATGAACGTTGAGGAGATTCTGTTGAGAAAATTGTCCCTATGTGCTTTTTCCAATATTACCTTTCATGCAGTGTGTACGATAATATTTCTGTTCGTAAAAGTAAAAGTTGTACGGCAAATAAAGTGATTGTCTTCTAAAAGAAAGTATCAAGTATCAAGCGGTAAAGGAAGATCTGGAGCTGAAATTCAGATATGCTAATGGCCATTTCATTTCTGACCAATCACAACAGACTGGGCCATCTGACCAATCAAATAGATTTAAAACATTATGGGCCCTATCTTGCACTCAGCGCACGATCTGAAACGCAAGTGTCAAAGCGCAAAGCGCAAGTAACTTTGTGGGCGGATCCCGGCGCTGTTGCTATTTTCCCGGCGGGATAAATGCCTCTTGCGCCTGGCGCAAATCTAAAAGGGGTTGGTCTGAAGTAGCTTCATTATTCATAGGTTTGGTTTGGGCGTAACGTGAAATAAACCAATCAGAGCGTCATATCACATTCCCTTTAAGAGCATGATGAACGAGATGCGCTTGTTCCATGGCGCAATACTATTATAACGGCGCATTTACCAGGAGCGCTTCAGAATCGGTTCACAGCCGAGGAGATCGATGTTCTCGTCAGGGCCGTAAAAGAAAGAGAAGTGACATTGGAGATGGGACAAACCCACCCAAATTAGCTTCGGTTATACATGCATATAATAATTTGGGTAAATATGTAGGCCTAAGCTTTATGCCTATTTTTCCGATCGTCATGGACACAACATATTAATACTGTGAAGCTGCTTTGATACAATCTCTATTGTGAAAAGCACTATATAAATATACTTGACTTGACTGGACAACAATGATTTCCCTTGTGTTTTAATATTTTTCCTTATAATAATGTATCATTTGCAAAAAGGAAAATGCATCTGTGTAGATGAGAGAATCATATACAGTGTATGCGCGTTGTTCACACTCTGTATTATGACCATGCACGCGCGCTTAAAATAGCATCTGAATGTACGCGCAACGCGCCAATGACTTTAGACTAGGTTTTTTCTGGTCAGTGGCGCAATTGTTTTCTGGAACTGCAAAATAGCATGAGGGAAAGTTTGCGCCGGAACACGCCTCCTCTTTGCGCTGAACCGCCCCGGGGAGCGCAAGTGTATTTCTTAGTTAACCGACGTGTGTCTGTGGAGGGAAAAGTCCACTTTGCGCGGGTGCAAAATAGGAATGATACATGCGTCGGAGTACAAAGTCAATTGCGCTGAGTGCAAGATAGGGCCCAATATATGTAAAGTATATAAAAAATAAAAACCAAAAGTAAAATATAACAAATGAAATTAAATAAATACATAATTTTGCCAATATTTGTCCATAATGTTTGTCCAACATATTAGTATTCAACACTTATAGGCCCCCAGTGTCCTTCCTGTAAGACACTTACGTTCAGGTCGCAAACCTGAAGAAGAATAGAATCTTCTTTTGAGGGTCAGTTACATTTATTTCCATGACTTTCACTTGTTCTGACAGTAGAACGGTGCCATGAACTTATTACTAGGACAATCCCCTTGGAGTAACCTGGGGTTAAGAGCCTTGCTCAACGGCACAATGGTAATGGCTCATGGATCGCTTCTTGTGGAGAACAATCTAGCAACCATCCAGTTACCAGCACTGAGTCTGAAACGAGGTCACAGTTGGTCTGGTTGACCGCTGCTTAAAAAAAAAGAAAAAAGTAATTAAACATCTAGATCATTAAAGAACATTTTGTCCTCTATTGTCATTCGTGTCATCAAATGTTAAAACCTTATAAAGTAAAATAAATTACCTACCAATACCATACAGTAAAAAGTACATCTAATACCTAGAGTAAAAAATAATTCCAGGTTTAGTCGTAACATAACGTAACAACATATATCATAACGTATCATATCACAACATATGATATAACGTATCATATCATAACATATGACAACATCGTGATATATCAAATAATAACATATATTGTAACATATGACTATCTGCTGTACAGCCAAAACAATCTTTGTTCCATTCATTTCCTGTTTTCACTGTAAAGATGCTTTGAAAGAATCTGTTTAGTAAAAAGCGCTATATAAATAAGGGTGACTTGAGTTGACAACATATCATATGATCACATAACATCACATCACATCATAACATGACATAACATCGCATCACATAACCCAAGTGACATAAAATCCACTATGTTTGTAATAGTATATTCATAGTGTTATCAAAAGGTCGGTGTAAGCAAGTTATGAGGTTCTGCTAGAACAGTTCTGCCAATACAGTAAATGTTTTCACTGTACCATATGACTGTAATGGGAAAAAAACGAACTGAATTCAAAACTTAGAGAATGACGTGCCAATGGGATGAATGAGTATGCTTTCTCAGATATCTTTCTCCGGGTATTTAAGAACTCCTATCCTTTAAAAGCAGAAAACATTTTGTCCATTATACTAGCGCATGCAGTGTAAACTGCTACTCTCACTATCAAATGCTCTTACAAATTAAATTCGCAGCTCCCTTCATTTAACGTTGGGTAATTGAGAAAATGTATTCCAACAGCACGAAACCAGGGTTCCCGAGCCCCACTCCAGAAGCGGAGACGTGAGCGTCGAGCCACAGTGTCAAACTACATTACACCACTTAATACGCATAACAGTCGCTGTAGAGCGGATAAATATCACTGATCAGCCCACAGATGTGCAAATGTGCCACAGGGATTAAAAACACCATTGTTTTGGAAGGAAACCAAATCTCAGCTGTCTACACAATACACTGTCACAGGAAAAACACAGGCTCAGTTCGCAGTTTTCATAAATGCAGTCTTATATCATGTCATGCCTTCTGTTTCTGCAGCCCTGTTCTCATTAAAGAGCCCACAGTGAAACCTCATTGGTCCAAAATCCAAATGATTAAAAACAATAAAGATATTTTATATTATTTTATATAATTAAATTAACTGATTTTTGTTGTGTCCCAATTGTTAATAGTAGGAAAAGAAAATATTGTAAAATAATTTTTTTTATTCTTAATTTTTATTTTATTAAACATTTTGTAAAACTAGTATATAAAATATTCCAAATTAACATACACTACTGCTCAAATGTTTGAGGTCAGTAAGTTTTTTTTTTTTAATTAATACTTTTATTCAGGAAGGAACCATTAAATGGGTAAAAAGTGACAGTATAACATTGAACTTTTTACTCATCAAAAAATCCTGAAAAAAATCACGCAACAATATTAAGCAGCATATTAAACTGTTTTCAACATTGATAATAATAATATGAATATTTTCTTGAGCAGCAAATCTGCATTTTAGAAGGATTTCTGAAGGATCATGTGACACTGAAGACTGGAGTAATGATGCTGAAAATTCAGTTTTGATCAGGAATAAATTACATATTTCACAATATTTCAGTTTTTACAGCATTTGTAGCAAACAAATGCAGCCCTGGTGCACATAAAGAAATGTTCCTTTGTACTGTATAATTTGCATGAGTTGTTTTCTATTTTCTATGTTGTCCAACTTAAAAAACAACAACAACCTAAAGATAGGTATCAGATGCTTGTGATGTTTGACTTTTGTTACTCCAGCTGTGAAACTTAATGAAAAAAAACTTGATTCTGTTCTTCAGATATTTTGACATGTTCACAGGGACACAGAATGTCTGATTCACCGCAGCCGCTGGCTTTATGAACACCAGCACAAACACAGACACACACAGCAGAGGAGGCTTTCCACCGTATTATTGTTCAGTGTGTATCTAAGCATTCAAAAGCAGCAGTCTAGTCCTTCAGAACACATGTGTGCGTCTGTGTCCACCCACATTTCTTTGTCTAAAATACAACGGGAGCTCTCGAAGCCGTGTGAAAACATGATCAGATGAATACAGAGGCACTTATCAGTCAACAGAGAGAAAACATGTTGCCTTATAGCCGCTCGAACGCAGACGGACGTTTTTTAACCCCGAGGTTTTTCCTCCTCTCCTGAATGATGACAGACCTCAAGGAGTGAGCCGAACGCTGACAATGTTTTGTGTTCAGCATTTGCATAACAATTCCTGACCTTTCGCTGACATTTAATCGTGACCACAAATTTCTAATCAGCCCTTAATAATGAGAGCGGCGATGAGGCACTCTGACAGACCTGGCGCACCGCAGCAATCTGTGTGGATTTCAGGGATATGAGCACAAAGGTTATCCTGCGAAAATACCAGTGGAAAGTTCCCCCGCAGAGACAGCGTTATGATCCACACGCTTGCCGCTAAAATTAAAAAGCTGCCAGCGACTCATTAATAGAGTGAGGATATCACACTTAAATAGCGTTTGTGCTGACTCTTCTCTCCCTAAAGGAAGAGTATGTGTGCCAACAAAGAAAAACACTGTCCTTTTCTTGAGGCAAAACTCTTTTCCTGTAAATATTTCAGCCTAGGACCATCACAGCATGGCCTGTTCTAGACTTAGTTAAGCAAATACAATTAAAGGTGCAGTAAGCAATTTCTGAGAAACGCTGTTGATATTTGAAATCAACACAAACAAACACACACCTCCCTTCGTTGCTCCGCCCCCAAAATTAATTTAAAAAATAATGCTTCGCAAAAAATACAGTGAAGATGACGAACGTATGTCAAGGAAGATCAAAAATGAACTTTTAGTACACAAGAGTATACAAGCAAGAGCCAGACAAACAATGGCACTCAAAACTGTCCTGTCACTACAGCTAACATATGTACTTTATTGACCTAACTACATTTTGGCCATATTCTACACATTTATTATTAGATGTTTTTTCTCTCCCTAACATTAGTCAAGATTTTTTTGTTCCAAAAATGATCAAAATATAGTTTAGCATGAATATTATTCATCTAGTATATTTATATGTATATTTATAAGCCATGCCAATTTAAATATTCAAGTGCAAGAAGACGCAAAAGGAAACTCAATTCGTTACTCGCACGCTATTCACACTCAATCCGTTACACACATCCGAAGCGCGCCCAGAAAGTTGCATCTCAGACAGAGTGTGAATACTGAAATTAGCTCTGTTTTCACGTCTTCTTGCGCTTCAGCAGACATTCACACAAAATTGTGTCAAAAATGCCTGTATCGGCAAGTATCACAGGCGGTTATGGCTTGAGTAAACGTAAACAGTCAAGAAAGACAGTGCATGTGTACAGTATCAGTATATTTTATCCGTGAATTAGGTCTTAGGCTTTTTAGGTATTTTTCACGCTGAGCAGCTTTTTTTTTTTTTTTTTTGACACACGGCCTTAAAGTGACAGCAGACTAATATTTCTGGTGCTGTCTGTGTTTTTAATGTTAATTAAAAAAAAGGACAAAGAACAAATCAGTTACTGTTCTTGACTGAATAACTGAAAAGGCAAGTAGTTTCAGCTGTGGTATCAAAATTGGAATAGAGAAGAGTTTTTAAATTGGTGCATAATTAAGGACTTGCTAGTTAAGCAAATACAATTAACTCTAAATTAACAAGCCACAAAAATGAACAGGCCTTGAGTAATAGTGTTATCGACACCCTAGAAGTAAATCTGGCTTGTTTTCGACGTGGGAGCTAAATACAAACATCTCCTGCAGCCAAACTAGCAGAGACAATACACCAGGAACTCTGGGATTTAGGACACACGTGGCTTTCAAATCCCGTCCGCACACACTTCTTTAGCTGCGCTGCAGTAGAACATTTACACATGCAGGTCTTGCGACGTGTAACGAAAGGCCAGTTTGATTTGGTGTTTACAGATCGCACTTTTATCCTCTCCGGACCCGGATGGACCGTCGTGTCGTGGCAGATATGAATAACATCTTACTAATAAACCCGTCTGCTTTTTTTCCCCACACACACGTGCTCTTTACCAGTGAGATGAGGAGAAAACATGAAAAAGAATATTTTCTCTTGTGACACCTGAAGGAAGAGAAGCGTTTGAAGAATTGGACCGGAGCGTTGGAACAGGTTTGATGAAAGAGACTTGGACGTGTTTAGAGCACACCTACACTCAATCATGTGCATATTTTAGTCCTATGTTGTCCTTGCTTGAACTACATGTGTTCTGACATATTGTGCACTGCATACTACATCAAGAGCATGTAATATGTAGTAGGCCATGCATGACTACACAATATAGTGGTCATCTAGTCATGCAGAAAATAGATGACTAGTAGGCGAGTCAATGTTTTCCTTATGTAAATGAGACAACGTGCAGCATCAGTAGCCTTACGGCCCTGAAAGCCAATTTGTAGACTTATAACATGCTTTGTGAATGCAAAACTCTAATAGCACCTTTTTTTAAAATATATTTGTGTAATTCCAACTGAACAAGTTACCATAAATCTACATAAAGTGAGTGAAAACACAAAAAAAAGCTTCTAAAGCTAAGTAAATTAACTTCTCAATTAACTTTGTCTCGTGTAAAGGATGTTCAATTTTACTGAAAAAGACTGACCACTATGGTACAAAATCAAAATATTTCACTTTCACCTTAAACTATCAGCATTTCTGAAATACAAGTCCATTTTTATCAGTCAATTCGTTTGTTTTTTTCTCCTTTGTGAAATAAATATTCCTTCATTAAGATCGGAGAAGCACATGATTGCACCCCGAGAAGCAAAACAGCCTTACAATGTTTGAGGCTCATTTTTATTCATGGGCTGTGAAATTTGTCACATAAGAGTTTTAGCTTCACCTTCACCCCTGAACCTTAAAAATAACTTTAAATAACCAATTTAATTATCAGCATCGCTGGTTAGTTCAGTTCGCTGATCTCCGAGAAGGCGGATTAGTGGAAAATGCGCGTATAATATCAGCAAGACAGTTCGAGCATATCTGCAGGGAGAATATTCATATATATAGGGTACATAAATATAGCCCGTTTTACAGCAGATTGTGAAAGTGACTCAAGGGGCAGGGAATCTCATTAAATGTGCGTTGGAAGACAAAGCTTAACTCACAGGAAGTGTGAATAGTGTGAGACAGGAAGTAGTCTGCGCTGCTCCTCTGTGTGGTGATTCATAACACTGGTCTCACACCTGGTGTGCGTCTGAGTCAGCGAAAACACTCTCAAAGGCCCCCTGTTTTACACATAATGATGAAAATAAAATTGTAAATTGATATTCAAAATTAAATACTAAATGCACTTTACTGAGTGATACAGAACCTAAGTACAGTTTCAGCACAAATGAAAGCAAGAATAGATATACAGTAATATTGTGAAATATTATTACAATTTAAACTGTGATCAAAGCTGAATTTTCAGCATCATGCCACTCTTCAGTGTCAAATGATCCTTCACAGATCATTCTAATATGATGATTTGGAAACATTTCGCATTATTATCAATGTTGAAAACAGTTTTTTACATTTTTATTTCAGGACTTTTTGGTGAATAGAAAGTTCAAAAGAACAGCATTTATCTGAAATAGAAAGCTTTTGTAACATTAAACATTACGTTCAAAAGTTTGTGGTCAGTAAGAATTTTTATTTTATTTTTTGAAGGAAGGAAATAAAAGAAATCAATACTTTTATTCATCAAGGATTAATTAAATTGATCAAAAGTTACAGTAAAGAAATTTATAATGTTAAAAAAGATTCTATTTCAAATAAGTGCTGTTCTTTTGAACTTTCTATTCATCAAAGAATCCTGAAAACAAGATTACAGGTTAGGTTTTTTGAGCATCAAATCAGCATATTAGAAGGATTTCTGAAGCGTCATGTGACACTGAAGACTGGAGTAATGATGCTGAAAATTCAGCTTTGATCACAGAACTAAATTATATTTTAAAATATATTCAAATAGAAAACATGTCATAATATTTAACAATATTACTGTTTTTGTGTTTAATCAAATAAATGCAGCCTTGGTGAGAAGAGACTTCTTTTAAAAACATAAAAAATCGTACAGATCCAAAACTTTTGAACGGCAGTGTAATAGACACATAAATTGTTATCGTTAAAGCACGAGGATCTTTTTAATTGGTACATCCCTTAATGCTCTCAGTGTTAAAAATCTTTTTGTGCGTCTAAAAATGCGGACGACTATGATCCAGGGCTCCAGTGATGAGGACAGATGTGAGAGAATGTGAGTGTGGAGTGACTCCGCTGTCGTGTTTGCAGGCAGCTGTGTGCTGTACAGCCGGATTTGGAGAGATACCTGTCCTCTCCGAGCACGCGGCTCCAGCGGCCGGGCCGATGCGATCTGAACCCCTGTCTGATCCTTAGTCCCCGCGACTGCTGCGTGAAGAGCTTCAGGACACCTGTCTGCTCTCATCTGCACTCCATCTCTGACTGCGTTTGGGGAGGAAACACTGCTGTTCTGGGTTTCAGCTTTCACATCCTCCACATCTCTACAAGAGAAAATTCATCACAAATCTGTACGCTGAAATTTTGTGTTTTTGTGATTCCGTACAAAAAAGGAACAAACCGAAGAACTGTGTCTTACAGTGTTTTTAGTGTTGCAGTACAAATGTAGTAATTTGGATGTGGTATGAGTGCAGATTTTGCCACATTTGTAGTTACTGCAATGCTGATATAATCTGTAAAGTTTCATACAACAAATGGTCACTCATTTTATATAATTATCACTTTTAGTTTAATACTTAAGCAGAAACATGATATAACTAGATTTAGTTAGCACACTATAGACGTCTGTAAATCAGTGAATTAGCTAAAGTGAAATATTTGTATGACATCTTTAAAAATAATGGATTTATGTATTCAGAATGATACATATCACACAAACACTTCCTGAATGTCGTTATTACATTTTACAAGGAACATTTTAGCAAGTAGGCCTATTAGCATCGTAAGTAAATTGTTTGTATACAATTAACTGATGAACATGTTAAAACAAATAGGCTATATAAGATTAATTCTATTTCATATTTCACAAAATCATCTGCTGAAGGTTTCTGAAATGTGTCAGGGAATGTTTTAGCGACATTTCGGATGAAAATCCATGTTACCATTTCATGTGCGATTATTAGGCTACTGTATTAAATGTTTGATGTTTGAAGTGTCTGAAAACGTGTACGTTACTGTAGAACACCTCAAATGGGTTAAATGTAGAATTCAGAAACCCTTATTATTAATATTAGAATATAATAATAGTCTATTATTATTATTAGAGACACCGGTGGCCGTTCAAATGCAGCCAGAAACTTCTTGCTCGCACTGATGTAACAAGAGTCTGAACGTGATTCAATGCCATGAAATACTCACAGCGAAGTTCTCTTTCGTTCTTTAGAAGTAAAAAGAAGTTGGAAATACCTTTGCAGCAATATAGCCTACTGTTAACGAACATCCATGCGCCGTCCACACACTGCTGAGAGAGAGAGAGAGAGAGAGACGTTATGTAAACATGTGAAGCGCGCTTTCCTCTCAATAACAAAAATGACAGCGGTGAGAAAACAGTAACGTTATAGCGATGTGGAAATGTTTGCACAAGCTCTGGATTTGACCGGCATGTCGACAGATGAGGTAATTAAAATTACACTGTTATGATAGTTTGATTATAAAGTGTGAGACTAGAAGATCTGGCTATGTAAGATTATAGTTTGAATTAATTAGTTAATTTGCATGACGCATTACAGTACAGAATATAGCTCTTTCGGCATTAATTTCATGTGTCATTGAACGGAAGAGAGGCGCATATAAACGTCACATCCTTTTGATTTTCCCGGCAAAAACGTCCCGAGTCACATAAAAATCAGCAGCTGTCACAGGTAACCTAGAACTTCGGGCAAGGTCTCGTTTTTTATGTTTTGTTAAGCAATTCAGCATTGGCAATAAAAAATAAATAAATAAATAAATAAATAAAAATAAATAAAAAATATTTAAAAAAATATATAAAAAAAAATATATATATATATATATATATATATATATATATATATATATATATATATATATATATATATGTATATATATATATATAAGGCAATTCTTACACATAGCTCCTGTTTTTCGAAGTTGACTTTGGTTAATTAACATTTTTCTGAATTTCCTTGGTTTTAATCTATGACTGGAGGTCTGTGTAAATCATCATCCGCTCTAATTAAGCCTTACATTGAATTCAGCAGCAAACAAGAGCTTCTGCCGAGGGCTATTAGACTGACCAACTCTACTGAATGAGGAAATTGCGTTTATTTCATTAATCTGGACAATGCAACTCTGAATTGGGTCAAGGGAATGTTGAGAGGAATTTCTCCAGCAATCTTCACCGTCACATTTCTCATTTCCGCACCACCTTGAACTTGACATTGGAACACACATCCTTGTTCACACAAACATCAGCAGTTTATTCCAAACATAATTGCTGGTCAAATGTTAACATTAGCAAACGCAGATACATCACCAGCTTAACGTGGTATACCTGTGTTTTGGAACATGGTTTTTAGCTGGTCCAAGCTAAAGACTTTCAAGTAATACTTTTTTCATAGTACTTTTTGTTTTATTTAACTATAACCATGTAGTGAACTGAAGACATTTAAAAATAATAAATCTTTAAAATATAATGTTTCATGGTCAGTCAGCAAGCACCACGGTTGAGATGCTATCATCTGTTATATATCTATGCTATATTTTCAGATCCTCATCTGTGATCATTCTATGGCACAAATGCTAATGCTCATCTACACATTTTCTCAAGATATATCTCATGTTTTTCTTTTATTTGGGTCATTTCCTTTCACAGCTCCTCCTATAAGCACTCCTTTCTCACTTTGCCAAGAAAAAGTTTAGACGAGCGGCTTTTATGTTTCTTTCTTTTCATAAACCCTCTGAGAGAAACTAGCTAGAAAGATGTGCAGTGAATCGTCTTCACTAACAACAAAAGGATAAAAAAGCCACCAGAAAATCCATTTTAAAGTCTTAAAAAGACTGACAAATGTGTTCCCTGGATGGCTATATTATGTCTGCCGTTCGCTTGCCACTTTTTGCCTCAGTGGAAATCATTGTCATTTGCCTATTAAAAGACAGGTTCATTTTGTCAAGTCTGCTAAATGTTCACATTTAATTCTTTAATTTTCTGTCATTATCAGTCTATTCCCTGATGGAAAATACAACTTAAAAGAGCTTCTCGGGTATCTTGTTCGACTCAATTTCTCTCAGGTTGATTATCGTCATTAGCTGGTCCAAGCTGGTAAGTTGGCTGATTAGCTGGACTGCTACTATATATATATATATATATATATATATATATATATATATATATTACCTATAGATCTACCTTTTTGATCTTGGTGGAATCATCACAAGGCCGGTTTTCCACCTTCAGAGTGGTATCAAAAAAAGTTTATTATATTAGCATTAGGGTTGCACAATATGGGGAATGTAACTGCATTTTAAATAATAAATGTATTTAAATAATAAATATACTGTATAAAACGATAATAATAATAATAGAATAATATTAAATATAATAAAATAATAATAATTAATATTATTATGAGAAATTATTATTATTATTATTAAATTAACAAAAATAAATATTACTATATTGTAATAACTTTTACTGTAAAATAAAAATTATGAAGAAAACTACAATTTAAGGAAAATATAATAATAATAACAAATTTTTTTTTAAGTCATATTGATATATAATCTCAATTGTTTGGCCCAAATTGTGCAGTACAATTGTAAAATTACAATTCTAACATTTATGGTTCCCTTAATTTCATTTTCAAACGTTAAACCATCAAGCTTTTATTTTGATGGAAAACAACAGTACAACATTTGCCATGGGAAAATGTAAAGTAATAAATTAATAAAATGAATCAAGCCCAAAGTGTTCTTCAGCCGTTTGCGTTCCACTGCGGTCCACGTGACATCATTTCCGTCATCAGGAGAGTCTCACCTAAAATTAAGTCACGTGGACAGTGCGCGACAAATCTTTGTGTGTATTTTGCAGTAGTCTAAGAAGAGTCAAGACCAGTAAACAAAGCAGGTTATGGACACAGCGACCCCATAGATTTCAACAGAGAAAAGTGAAGCCAATTAGAAGCACTCACTTCCTGATGGCTGAGCGTACCGCGCAGGCTCAAACTGAGCCGAGCAACCTGTCACGTCAACTTGTCACGTGAGCAACCTGTCTGACAGCTGTAAGTCTTCTAGTAGCTGTGCCGAGAGAAATCTGAATAATTCCCTTCCGAATCTCGCAGAGACGGAGAGCGTGAGTATTAGCTGTCCATGAGCTAGGAGCAGGGTCAACTTTATGAGACTCTATGGGCTTTTCCCTTTACTTTATCGGACTTTATGCCTCCACGTCCCCCCGATTGCCGCGAGCTTCTCCTCCTGTCTTTATGGCAATTTCTCAACTGTGCGACAGAGAGTCGCGTGTTATGACGCAATCGTTAGCCTATTTTGACAAAAACTGCTTCTACCGTGCCATAACGTAAGATACAAGGTAATGGAGCCTTTTATACTTTGTCTTTGTCGTGTTTCTTTGGAAATAAATAATGGACAAATGGAGTCTTTAAACGCCTCAGATGTAAAGTTATTCAATGTCAAAGTGACGGCATAATGAATGGGAGTCAATTGAATGCTAACAGCAGGAGATGGTCTGCTACAATGGCGGCCCCCAGGGAGGCTTCAGTTTCCGGCTGATGGACTACTCCCTTGATTCTTCTTCTAAACTTCGCTTGGATCCACTAATTTACTTCTTCTATCCTTCCAAGTGAATGTCCTGTAAATTACACGACTCAGTGCTGCCCTCTGGTGTCTTGCAGAGTATAGAAAATCAATTGCACTGCGCATGTGTTGAAATCCGTCACTTTGAAAGCTGTGCGGACATTTTCAAATTGACCAGGGCCTTCATTCACCACCATACCATATCAAAATACACAACAGTAGAAATACACATACATCTACTGTATTTCACACATTCAAATCGATCGCACACTGGGAAATTCAAGACGCGTGCTGCATTAGCTCATTTTAATTAAGTAAGAAAATTGTGCAAGCAGCTAAAATCCATTTTTTAATCATAGCCTGAACCATCTAGCATGTATTTCCTGTAGAATGGAGTGTGTGTTCCTGCAGCGCTGAGCCTGAATCTCCCACCGGTTCCAGAGCTCATTACCCTACAGCGTCTCTGAGAGTATCTCTCCAGCGCTGAGATCAATGTGAAGAGCTTGCGAGCGCAGACTGTTATCGAGACAGATGAATATGTATCGTAAGGGGCGAACGAAAAGGGCGCCATTTGTTCCAAGCAACCCGATGTTCTTCAAAAGGGTTGGGGGGGGGGGGGACTCAATAAGAAAACAAATATACTGTTACAGACATGCCAAAGTTCTTTAATCGGAGTCGGCGCATGTGGGTTGACGGACGCCCCAAAAGAGTTTTCATAGGCTGTATGAAAGTGTCTGATAATCAAACATGTCAGTCACTACCTGCACAAGCTCAGATCACAGGGGACGCTTTTCCATCACGCCTAGAGAGAATTTAATTATCATCGAATGGAGGCTGGAGATGCTGGTTGGCACAAGGGGATTGAAGGACTATCGGTTTGCCCCATTCTGTGTGAGTCTGTCCAAATGGGCTGTAATGAGACATTTTGAGAGTCGATGTAGTCGGACCCTTGACCAGAACCGCCGCGCGTGTAATCTCATCCTGACCAGACCGGCGTGCTGGGTGTGATTTGGGCTTTATCTGCCATGAAGCACTCTTCCCCCAGTGGTCTCACACATGTGTTTCGATCATCCTACAGTAATTAATCAGCTCGTACTTGTGCGATTATTGCTCATTACTACACTGAATCCCACGCGAGACATACTGTATCAGGAATGTGCGTTTCATGGATTGTTTTCCACTGGGATGATCTTGTCAATTGACCATAACAAGTTGTGTGTTGGGTGTGTGTCTGCACAATTTGACCCCTAAAAAATATGATTATAATGTAGTGGTGATGTCCGCCTATGGAAACTTTACATCTTCATCCTTTGATCAAATATTAGTAACATTTTGTAAAAGATTTTGCTTTGAGCCAATTGTTTTCTATGTGAAAACACAATGAAATGTGCCAAATTGTGTGGAAATTATTTTGGGTCAGGCTGCCAATATACAAAGAAATTATAAACATATGCAAAAACAAGAGATAATATGTCAATATGAATGAAAATGTGAATTAAATATAATATGGAAAATAATAATAATAATTACTAATATAATAATTGCCATTATTATCATAAGTAAATATAATTATTCTTATTAGAAAAAAATAATCTTTTTTTATAAGATTTTTTTAAGTGTAAGAAATTATTTCTATAAAATAAAAATTAATATTAAATTAAAATCATAAAATAATACAAATGTGATGATTATATGTCAATATGACTATATAATGATGATGATTAAAATAACAATAAAGTAATATTATTAATGAATACCATAAAATATGAATTATTATTGTTGTTGACTATCAGAATCAATTATTTTTATTAAATAAAAATAAACAAGTTAAGAAACATTACTATTGTAATACAACTATTTTACTCTAATAGAAAAAAAATATTTAAGAAAAATATAATAATAATAATAATTGTTTTATTTTATTGTAATAATTAACAAATTATTGTGCTAATTAAGCAGCTCATAGGCCTACTGCTGCGTGAGACTAAGCAGAAACTGTTTCTTTTAAGAAACCGGATTATTTTTTGCTGGGTTAATCTCGTATGCAGCCTAATAGACCATAAGTAAACGTGTCGTGGGTGGTTGGAGGGCATAACCATAGACATAATAAATACATGTATTTATTATGTCTATGGGCATAACCGCCGGTTGTCACATGTCCTTTCAATCGTCACACGCGTTAAACGGGCCTCTCGCTTTCTGCGCGCGCTCTCCACTCTCGCGTGACTCACGTTCATTGTCATGCATCGGGTTCAAGCTGCACTTGAGATGACAATGCTCAGACTTCATTCAGACGCTTCACCTAAAACTCTAGAGGACGTAAATGATTTATTCCGCGGGCGCAGTGGGTCAGAATCAGGTCAGGACGGGGTGAAATGGGCAAGACTGGCTCTGCATAGACCTGAAATACAGTGACGTCTGGCCTTGAGCCAAACACAATGGAGGTTTAGTTGAGGGAGTAGCAGTAGCTACATATTTCTTTAGTACAACAATGTGGATAAAATACTCTAAATCTAGCTTTGGATCTGTGGTGTTTGAGGTTTATATTTTAGGATGTGACATTGTTTCCTTCTAAATCTAAAATAGATGTGTGAAAACATGATTAGGCTATTAAAAAAAAAATATTATAATGGCAAAATTATTTTCGGCTGCAGCCTCACTTTTTAGTGAATCAAAAACACAGTGCAACAACTGTAGCCTAGTGTCCAAATCACAAACAAATGACTCTTATGAACCAGTTATTTTTTATGAATCAAATACATCATGATGACCATTGATTCATGAGCAAATAACTCTTATGAACTGTTTTTTAGTTAATCAAAAACATGCATAGTCTGAATTATGAGCAAACGACTCTTATTAACCAAATGGCTTTAGTGAATCAAAAGCATACAGCCCAACCAAACCAATGTAGTCTAATTCATTAGCAAACGACTCTTATGAACTATTTTTCGAAATAATATAAAAACACACAATGCAACCAGTGTAGTCCGACTCATGAGCAAACGACTCTTATGAACTGGTTCTTTTAATGAATAATTCAAAAGACTAGTTACAGTTCTGAATCAGTCTGAAACTATATGTTATATAGCTTTCTCTAATAACCACCACAACACTCTTCAATCTGATTGATTGGTAAACAGGAATGTTGTTCCAGGAACACGTCCTACTTGCCGAAAACAAATTGCTGTTGCTCTTGGATAAACATCTACACATGCACAACCCTCATGTCACTCATTACCACGGTAACAACAACAACAACAACACAATCATTCACAAACGATCAATTATGGAGTCATAGAGCTTCATTGATCAGATGTAGTCTCATTAAAGAATAATAGAATAAATGTCATGAATATAATTGCTGTTTAAGTGTCATTTTCTGTTGAGGCTCCCTGTCGTATCCTCAGCTTTCTGAATCCTGACCTGCTTTAGTGTCCAGGCAGGAGAGCGGAGCTGACAGGCCGCTGCGCTTTCATTCTTTCTGCCGTGCGCTGGATTAGTGTCTCTCGCTGTCACACAGCCACTATGGGGAACGCTGGCTAATCTATATTTAGACTTTTTTTTTTTTCATTACATATTCATGGATGATTCAGAATCCAAAGTCCCTGAGTAGATCTGAAACTTCACCATCCAATCTGTTCCTTTGCTTTTCTTTCTGTCTGTCTGTTTTCAATGGACGGATCATATTAGATGAGTCTGAAAACCGCCGATACCCAAACCTGTGGTGATCACTCTGAGACTGAAACATGCGCTTTCATGAAATGTTTTGAAGAATATTTCAGCCGATTTTGTCCATATTATTAAAGCAATAACTGAATATGTGACTGACACCAACAAAATATAATAAAACTCACTGCAGTACATACAATTTCAGTATGGATTGCGTGTCATTTTACTAATTTCCGCAGATTTTGTTCTCACACCCAAAGTGTGCGGCACATACAGCCGCCTTTCAGTTCTAAATTGAGTATTTTTTCCGCGTTAAATACACAAAATAATGTTGCTGAGTATTCACGTAAACACAGTTATGTTTTAAAGGGGTCATCGGATGCAAAATTCACTTTTATATGGTGTTTGCATATAAATGTGTCTTTGCAGTGCGTGGACACAACCACCATACAATGAAAAAAATCCATTCACTCCTTTTTTTTAATCCTCAAAAAGCTTAAACACTCAATAATCAAGCTGTTTGGATTTTCTGAGCACTATGATGTCATAATGCTCATGCTCCGCCCACGACCCCTGACGGACTGTCCCTTATTAGCATATTTCTGCCCTCAGCCATTCGACACGCCCCATGGAAGAGAGGGGTGGGGTGAGCAGTTGCTCATTATCATTTAAAGAGACATGCACTGAAACGGGTCGTGTGAACAAAGCTGTTTTTGAGGAGGTAAAAAGGGTGTTGTTTTACACAACCAAAGTATATTACAAACTTTACATCCTACAGAATACCATACCATCCGATGACCCCTTTAAGTGAATGTAAACAGTTGACAAAGAAAACGCACGTTTTAAAGTTATAGCAGCCTAATAAACCTGCTGGCAAATTATGAGATAATCTTAAAAATATCTATATGGCAGTTTCACCCCATGGTAGTTCTTGCGGACTGTAGGGTTTGAATATAGCTAGGTAGGCGAATGCTCATCCACTACGGGGCTCCGGTAAGATGCGTGACAGGAGACAGAGAACTTTTAAACTCTTTATAGATTTGAATGTTCACACGCATTGGCATCTTCCAGCTGTACTGAATTTTCTATATGTACAAGGTATTGAATGTGGTTTTTCTAGAATAAACAGAATAAACAGATACATCAGTGTATGTCTAATAACTTAAAGTTACACAAACATAAACAGCAACTCACTAGTGACACGTTATTTAAATATAAACCAACGTCACAAGATTACAGCTGCAACCATATACATGTGAATCACTGTAGGCCTATATAACTCTCATATTATGATGTTGTGCACAATGTAAAGTTCGGTTACACTAGCTAAATATTTGAATACAACAATGTAACAAACATACATCAACTTATAACTGTGAATAAATGAATAACTTACATTCAATCACGCACATTAACACCTGAGGAAATGTCGGAGAAAACGGCTGGTGAAAGTGAAAGTAAACACAATAGCGGACTAGCGGAAACTAACGTTACCTAGCAGCGCAGTGTATACAGTAAACGTTCATAATAAAAGTCCTTCTCGTACTCTTATATAGGGAATTTAGAACAGCCGCCCCCAGATTAGCATAGCTAATATGTGTAAAGATAAACTCCCTAGTCCTTGGAGTCTGTGTCACTTCCACCCGGAAGTGCTGGAAGTCTGACAAGTTTGGCCACAGGTCGTAGGTATAAGCGGTCGTTGACTTGGATTTGAGCTGACCGAATGTGTCCATCATCACTGGTAATCAACTTGACAACCCTACCAGTTGGCCATTGAGCTCTGGGAAGCTGCGGATCCATAATCATTACCACCATGTCCTCAGTTAAATCCTGGGTTTCTCGCTGCCACTTCTGACGAGTCTGGAGGCTTGGAAGGTAATGTCGAATGTAGTATGACCAGAAGTGATCCACAATGGTCTGAGAATGTCGCCAGCGGCGCTTGGAGAGTGGTTCGGGAGTGTAGATCACCTGGGGAAGTGAGGCATCTCGCCGCCCCATAAGCAGCATGTTTGGAGTAACCGGGTCTATGTCTGCAACATCGGATGAGACGTATCCCAATGGCTTGCTGTTGAGAATGCCCTCTACTTCAATCAGTACTGTACGTAGTACTTCCTCTGGAACCGACTGGCTCCCGATAACTACCCGCAGAGCAGACTTTACCGATCTAATCTCCCTTTCCCATGCGCCTCCGAAGTGTGGTGCGGCAGGAGGATTCATTTTAAAGTTGATCTGATGACTAGCTAATAACTCTTGCAGTTTAGGTTCCATTACTTTGAAGGCTTCCCTTAGCTCGGTCTCAGCTCCTCGGAAATTGGTCCCCTGATCCGATAGGATTTCGGATGGGGTGCCTCTGCGGGCTATAAAGCGTCTAAGTGCCAACAAAAATGCATCCGTATCCATGCTGTTGAGGAGGTCGAGGTGAATGCATCTGGTCGTCAAGCACTTGAAGATGACTCCCCATCGCTTTTCAGTGCGACGACCAATCTTCACAATGAAGGGCCCAAAGCAGTCAACTCCAGTTGAGAAAAAAGGCGGTTGGTACACTCGCAGGCGAGCTAAAGGTAAGTCAGCCATGATAGGCACGGTCGGCTTGGCTCTCCACTTCTGGCACTCCACACACTCTCTCTGATGTTGCCTTACTGCTTGTCTGCCTCTCAGGATCCAGTAGTGGCGACGGAGTTCAGCGAAAACCCTGTCAGGTCCTGGGTGAAGAAGGCGTTCATCAAAGTGCTTTATGAGAAGTTTAGTCACCTTATGGTGCGGGTGTAAAACCACGGGGTGGATCTCCGTTTGACTTAAGTCATCCAGCTTCCGCAGTCTTCCTCCCACACGGATCAGACCTAGTGTGCAATCCAACTCTGGTGCAAGAGTGTTCAGACGGCTGGATGTAGGCACAGGTTTAGCTGCCTTCAAGGCCTTAAGTTCCTCTGCAAAGGTCTCCTCCTGACATCGACTCAATATGAGTGTTTCCGCACTCCGGTAATCAGGGTGTTGCGTGCTCATATCTTGGGTTGCCGCCCCGTGAAGAAACTGGTAAGCAGCATCAACCAAGTCCTTCCAGGAAGTGTGCTGGGATGCATCAGGAATGCCAGAACCTTGACCATTCACAACTAGACCACAAAAGACAACTTTCTTCGTCTCTGATATGTCATCTTGGGCCTCTATCGAGGGTGTGACTGGCCAGTGGTCTGATGGTTCACAAAGGAATTTTGGACCCTGACTCCACCTGCTTGGGTTCGCCAGCTCTGTAAGTGTCTTCCCTCTAGTAATATCATCCGCCGGGTTATTAGGGGAATCCACATACCTCCATGAGTGAAGCTCTGTCAACTCTTGAATTTCTGCCACTCTTGTCCCAACGAAAACTTTATACCTACAAGACTCGGATTGTATCCAAGTCAGGACAGTCGTAGAGTCAGTCCATAATGTCACTTTCTCTATGGGGATGGTCAGTTCCTGGCTGAGGAAATTGGCTAGCTGAGCACTGGTCAGAGCTGCGCAGAGTTCAAGACGTGGGATTGACAGCTGTCGTTTGGGGGCTACCCTAGAACGGGCCATGACAAAGGAGGTATGAATCTCTCCATGCTGCTCAACAAGGAGGTAAGCAACTGATCCATAGCCCACCTCTGATGCATCACCAAACACATGCAAGTTAAATTTTGATGTCTCCACATCAAAGTTGGAAGGGATGTAGCATCTGTTAAGCTTGATCTTGCCGAGGTCAGGCAACTCCTTCTCCCATATTTTCCACTTCTCTAGCAAGTCTGAGGGAAGGTTCGGATCATCCCAATTCCTTGGTTTGGCCCAAAGCTTCTGGACAAGAATCTTGGCCCGTGTGGTAAAGGGAATGATAAATCCTAGGGGGTCATATTGTGACGCCAAGACCTTGTAAATGTGTCTCATCGTTGGAGGGTGCTCTACCATGATACGATGCCGGTAGCCCAGTTGATCCTCTAGACAGCGCCACATCAAACCCAGAGCTGGTTCCAAAGGATCCAAATTATACTGTTGCAACCACAGTTCAATGCTCTCTGAACGAGCCGTTGATGGTAAATGCTGAACAACTGAAGGTACATTAGAAGCCCACTGTCTTATTTCGAAACCCCCTAAGGCTAGAAGAGGTCTCATCTTGTCGATCAGTTGCTTAGCTTCCGTAGCAGTGGGAAGACTTTGTAGACAATTGTCTACGTAAAAGCTTTGCTCTATAGACTGCAGTACTTCTTCATTTCCGGGCTGCTGGCCGCGAACATGTGTCTGTAGAGCAAAGGTTGCGCAGCAGGGACTGCAGGTCGTCCCAAAAGGCAAGACTTGCCACTCGTAGACGTCAGGCGGATCCTCCCTACGCATGTTCCTCCAAATAAACCTCAGCAGGGGTTTGTCTTTGGGTAGGAGTCTCACCTGGTGAAACATACCACGTATATCACCACTAATCGCAACCGGATACTGCCGAAACCGAAGGAGAACTCCCATCAATGAGGCACCAAGGCTGGGACCAGGAAACAGCTGCTGATTAAGGGAGATACCCTGATGCACGAAGGAGCAGTTAAAAACCAGCCGGTCTTTACCATTGTGGTGCACAAGGTGGTGTGGTATGAACCATGACTCCTCATTGGGCTGCAGATTCTCTGGTGGTACCTTAACAACATAACCTGAATCGAGGAGTTTCTGTATTTCAGCTTCATACACCTGAGCTTTGGCTGTGTCTTTGCTGAGATGCTTCTCAGTGTTCCGGAGGCGAGACAAGACAGACTCCTTGGTTCCTCTCAAAGGTGAGCCATCTTGTGCACGAAGGAGTGGAGTAGCGTAACGCCAGATGCCATTAACTTCTACACGTTGTGTTCTGCTCTCCAGCATATTCACAGCCGCTTGATCCTGTTTTGATCGTGTGACCAGCTTTTCACTGCGGTATGGGAGGACGTCCAGTTGCCACAGCCGCTCAACTTGTTGGTAAACAGGATCTCGAATTGGAGTAAGGGAAGTGAATAAGCATTGTGATGACGGTACCTGATGTGGGAGAAGTCCATCTGGTCCCTGGAGAACCCAACCGAGCTGTGTACGTACAGCTGCCGGTCCACCAGCTGGTCCTAGTCTGATGGGCTCCTTAGCTGTGATCAGGTTTGGGTAGTCAGACCCAATTAGGAGAAGGGGCTGCACCTTATCAAAGGACGGAAGATGAATCCCTCTGAGGTGGTAATAGCACCGCTGAAGCCTCTTAATGGGATAAGTTTGCTCAGTTAACGTAAGGAGAGGAGCAGTAAACACATTTGTGAGGCTGTATTTCTCATTTGGACTTGACGGTGTGGAAAGCAGCAGGTCAATTGACTGTCCCTTCAAATCTGTAACATCATGTCTGATGGTGCGAAGGGCCATAATCTCTTCCCTACCCGCAAGTCCTAGCTGCTGAACTGCTGCTGGAAGAACAATACTCCGTTGGGCCCCATCATCCAGGATAGCATATGTTGGTACAGACCTCTTGCCTTTCCACAGCAGTACTGGGACAACTTTCAAGTAAACACGTCCTGTGGAGCTAGGGGAAGTTAGATATGCTCGATCAGCAGACATCGTAAGCAAAACAAGGTTGGAACCCTCCTTGGCGATGGAATGCAGGACACAGAGGTGCATATTGCCACATTCTCTACAAGGCTTCCTTAGCGTGCATTCCTCACATTTATGACTTGTACGACCGCATTTCCAACATCTCTTGCCATCCTTTATCCATTTGAGAATCTGTTCAGGTGAGCGCTCAGTGATTTCACTGCACTGTGACAAGTAATGCTCTTGACTTTTGCAGAACAGACACAGACGTTTCAGTTTCTTGACTAATTGCTGACCATGAGCGGGCTCTGGATGGACATAATGTACTGTACTGACCTCTTTGGGTTGGTCGCTGCCATGATAAACTGCAGTGAATCGAGTTTGGGGCTTCGGCATGGGCTGACGTTCCCTCCGTGGGACTTGAACTCTCTCCGTCTGGTAACGCTGTACCATTTTAGATGACAGGCGCTGAGCCTCTGCCTTCACCTTCAACCACTCAGCGAGGTCATGAAGGTTATACGGGTTGAGGCTGTTAGTGCTCAGTCGGCCTCGTAACTGGAGGTGCTCAATGAAACTATCTCTGTAATGCTTGGGTAGCTTACTGAGTAATCTGTCAACATGGCCCGTGCAAGTGAGTTCTCGTCCTTGTGGCCCCTCAAGTGACATCAACATGCCTACTAACAAGTCAACATTGAGTGCAAAACTCTGAAAAGCCTTTGCATCCCCTGCTCTAATATCAGGCGAATTCAACAGGGATGCAATTTCACTTTGTGCCAACTGATGAGGTTGGCCATACTGCCGTTGCAACGCTGTCATAGCTGCTGCATAGGGCGCTGGATGATGTCGGCATGCTTGGGCTATTAGCCTAGCTTCCTCCAGAACTAACTGTTCCATCAACACCCTGTATTTATAATGTTCAGTAAGCTCAGTGTGAGGATTGAGGAGATTGTCCAACGCCATCTTCAGATCCGTAAACTCTCTCTCACTATCATTCACAAGCTTCGGTAATTTTGGGATTGGAACCGGCTGGAGTGGAAGTGTTGGCTGATGAACAGGGGTTGGAGGTGGTGGCGAGCACATCACTGGAGAGTCATACCAGGTCTGTCCTGGAATATGTGTGGAAGGCTGAGTGACATAATACCCTGGGAACGATGATGGAGGTCGATTAGGGTCTGCCATGGTGAATGACTGCCATTGTGATTGGCATGGCACAGCAGTCTGTAACTGATAGACAGGTGGAACACAAATTGTGTAAGCTGTGGTAACTAGAGGCAGCTTCACCGATGTAACAGTACGTGGCAATGATGAGGTAAGCTGATATGAAGGACGAAAATCTGGTGTGCTGGATAAGGTTTGCTGATGCAGCGTTACATGTGATGCAGGTAAATACGGAACACCAAAGTATGGCGGAGTCGTACCATATGTGGTATTAGCCTTAGTATGTGTCATGTGCCATGGGGCTGACTGTGGAGAAATGTCTCTGGTGGCCACAGCAGCTTGGAATGACTGGCTTGCATACTGGATTGGTATAGATGGCGCTGCAGTAGCTTTCAGTCTGACCACAGGCGGTGGAATAGCTCTAGCCTGTTCTTCATCTCGAAGTGAAGGTGAAACAGAACCACTGCTGAGTGACTCACATGCGGATTGACTGTGATATTCTCTTTGAGCTACCGGTGAACTAGAATGACCAAAGGATCTCTCAGCATCTTGCTGTCTAGCAAAAACACCAGATCCATTATCAACGCTGCCTGTTTGACATGTAGCTTGACCTGCTCCATACTGCACCAGAGATAACTCACTCATGGGAAGCTGATCCACAGTCGAGACTGGCTCGGCCTGTCCACTGAGGTTTAGCTGTGCTGTTGGGTGATACATCCTTGGCTGGTGGTATGAACTGTCGTACAGCGCATGGTCTGGTATGAGAGATTTAGGTAATGTAATGTCATAAGCTTGCAGACGTGATGAGAGCTGACGTGCTCTGGCCTGTAGTCGAACAGGATGTGTGGTATCAGGAGAGTAATGTTGACTCTGTTGCTCCATGTCACCGTAATGAGTGTAGCGATCCGGCTCGAAGGACCAAATCTTGCGGACTGTAGGGTTTGAATATAGCTAGGTAGGCGAATGCTCATCCACTACGGGGCTCCGGTAAGATGCGTGACAGGAGACAGAGAACTTTTAAACTCTTTATAGATTTGAATGTTCACACGCATTGGCATCTTCCAGCTGTACTGAATTTTCTATATGTACAAGGTATTGAATGTGGTTTTTCTAGAATAAACAGAATAAACAGATACATCAGTGTATGTCTAATAACTTAAAGTTACACAAACATAAACAGCAACTCACTAGTGACACGTTATTTAAATATAAACCAACGTCACAAGATTACAGCTGCAACCATATACATGTGAATCACTGTAGGCCTATATAACTCTCATATTATGATGTTGTGCACAATGTAAAGTTCGGTTACACTAGCTAAATATTTGAATACAACAATGTAACAAACATACATCAACTTATAACTGTGAATAAATGAATAACTTACATTCAATCACGCACATTAACACCTGAGGAAATGTCGGAGAAAACGGCTGGTGAAAGTGAAAGTAAACACAATAGCGGACTAGCGGAAACTAACGTTACCTAGCAGCGCAGTGTATACAGTAAACGTTCATAATAAAAGTCCTTCTCGTACTCTTATATAGGGAATTTAGAACAGTAGTGGTGTCAAAATTGTGGCCAGTAAAAATACCAAGTGGCTAGTAACTTTGGAAAACCACTAGCCATAGTGGTTGGTGAGCAAAAAAGTGAATGTCAAGCCCAGTATATGCACGCACACACACACACACACACACACATATATATTTATAAAATAATAAATAAATAAAATATTTAAATAAACACAAATTGTGAGGCAAGTAAATAAAGAAATGTGTTAGCTGAGGAATTTACCAACACTCTTTTCTTCATCTGTACAGTTCTTTGGACTCTGGGCTTGAAATGTCAGTGTGAGGTTCAGGTTGGTTAATCCAGAATACATCTTTGACAGGGTCTGGAAATCTCATGGCCGATGACAGTTTCATAATTGGCACTCAGGAACAATGCTGTCATGAGGTCTGAGTGACAGGTCATCTGTTGGGGATAGAGGATACTTACTGGTTTACTTTGAAGGACACCAAGGATTTCCAGAGAAAAGAAGGGTTAGTCTCTTCTAGGATACTCAGCATAATTGGTATTATTCAACATTTCTTTATTAAAGGTGCCATATACGTCCAATTGCAGTATAATGTTGGTCAAAGTATCTTATAAAAGGAAAAGTTGTTTAACATGACCATTATTCATTCATTCTTTTCTGACTTTCAAATTAAGGATGCTACTGTATCTTTAAGACTTCTATGGCAAATACCAGTCGGCAAAACTTTTCTATAAAGACCCAGAGAAACGAGGGTGCAGCCATCTTTAGAATATTGTCTTTGAACTTCCGTTTTTGCGGTCGCTCTGTATATTTCAATGGCATTGCTGTCCAGGAGTAATTAGCTTTTGAAGTGGATTTATTTAATGTAAAGTTAATGAAAGTTATCATGAGGATTGTAGGCTTATGTTTAAAGCAGATGTCTTAACAAGTGCCAGCCGACCGGAAAGATGTTAAAACGAGCCATTCATTCAAAAATACGCAAGGTCGCTGTGAAAATACAGACCGGAAGACAAAAGACAACGAGCGCAGAGCTGAAAAGGGGCGGGGCTACATAAGGTCTATATCAGCGGAGCAAGAAAAAATAATGACGTATTGGATTCTGAATCATTTCCATGATATGTCTCATTTAACAACTCTTTAGTCTTTAAAAAAAAATCTTGTCAGATTTTTGACAAATACATTACATAATTTGTATAATAATTATATTTATATTAGTTCTATATTATGATGGCAAGCATTATTATAATTCATATATATTATTCATCATTATTATATTAATAATTTTTTTATGTATAAAAAATAATAATTTTAAATTATAATTAATTTATAATTTTACTATTATATACATTATATTATTATTTAATCTTTATTAATGAAATAAAAATGTGTAATATTAATAAATTATATATATGTCAAATTAATTCCATGCTATTATGACAAAAAGGTCAACATATACGTCACTACCTCATCTGACATCATCATATATTCAATAATGCATTGTGTGTCAAGTATTGGGCCAGACAAACCTGTTGTTAAAAGCTCAGTAATCAACACTTCCTTTCACCATTCCGGTCACACCTTCAGGATCTTTAAAAAGACTTAATTAGAGTTAATAATCTGAGGTACGGGCAGGTGTAGCGCACACATCTCTAATAATCAGCGTTAATGAATTGCCATTTATAAACACAGCTGTGAGCTGAGATTGCAGTCTTCAGACTTACTCCAGACATGCTGCTCCTAACAGTCACCTCATGCTTAGTTTTTCCACAGACGCAGAAACAACAGCATCAGTTGAATCTTGAAACAAGTGTTCGATTGAGGCTCTCTGGTGGGCATATCTGAAAAATATCAATAGTGATTAAAATACATGGATCAAGGGTCAGTTTGAGTCTTTGCGCTGGAGTTCTTGACATGCTAACACCGTTTGTCCTTTGTCCCTGGGAAGATGGAGGTATCGATCGCTCCGTTTCTTCCCCTTTTTTTTGATTTTCACCAAATGTCAATTGTGCCAGGTTTCAAACCGGCTGTCGGGCGGCTCCGTGCAGCGCTCATGAATAATGCAGATGCATTGGGAGTGAAAGAAAGAGAGGGAGTCATCTTCTTTCTTTCGGCATCGGAGAGGTGGATCCTCACCTGAAGGTTTGAAAGGAAGCTGGTGGGGCGGGACCAGAAGGTCTCAAATGTCAGGGCAGGTTGTGTTGACTGTGGGGGGCTGAGACATGTTCGGTGGGCACAGAGCAAATCCTGCCGCTGAATAGAGGAACGACTGTAATTATTCTCCTGCTCCAGTTTTCATGAGAGAGGAAGGCCATTAATTCCGAGAGACATTCAGGCACTGTCCCACTGCGCCCCCAGAGAGAGAATGAGAATAAAGCGGAGAGGACGAGAGAGCGAGCGAGACGGAGAAAAATGGTATACAAAGCTTTCTGCTTTGACAATGGCATGCAGGCACATTAGGACCCAGTGCAGCGTATTTAAAACTGAAAGGATCCGGGGTGATAGTCAGCCTCCCATTTTTCACCTGACAATGTGTGGTATTCCGGAGTGGTCGTAATGCAGATGAGGCATTAAGGCTGTTAAGATTAAGGGACACATTAATTAAGACTCCACGGTGTATGTTGTAATCTGACAGGCACAGCAAAGGATCAGGAGTAGATAAATAACCCTTTACCTAGTTACTCTAGCGGACACCTGCATCATAGGCAACGGCAACACAAGAAACTAGTAGGAGATGTTAGACTATTAGACTGTATGTTTAAAATGTTGGTAATGCAGTGGTAGAGTGATGAGTAAATAGTGGATAGTTAGGGATGTGGTAAAGTCATATAATCTCACAACGGATTACTTTACTCAAAATTAACCCATTTTCCAATCATTGACTCAGCTTTATACCTTCTCATTAACCCAGTTAGCAGAGCAATCAGATTGATTGGTTAGTGATGAGAGACAACTGGTTAGTGAAGTAAGTTAATGAGGTAGAGTGACAGGTTAGTGATGTGAGATTATTTGGTTAGAGGTCATATAGAACAAGTTGTTAGTGACATAGTAGAGTAATACAAAATAACGAGGTAAACTTAAAAAAATTAGTTGAATCTTGTATAACGTAAAAAAGTTGCAAATTGCTTAGTTGACACTTATTTTTAAGCAATTAGAAAAGAGTTAAAGCAATTTAAAAACATATGTTGGCATAACTTATTTATCATTTAATTTTTGGCAGTGTGTAATCGGTTAGTGAGTAATGAGATATAGGGAAGGATTAAAGGGGTGGTTGATTATGATTTAACTTTTTTTAACTTTGTGTGTAATGTTGCTGTTTGATCATAAACAACATCTGCAAAGTTACGGAACTCAAATAAAGGGAGATATTTTCTTTTACAGAAATCACTTTTTAAACAGCTGGTAGGGACTAAACTAGCTTCCTCCCTAAAATGTACATAAACCCCACCCCCGGGAACGCGATTTATAGATTTTCATGACAGAATATGCTAATCAGTGACTAGAAGATAGTTAACTCCACATCAGCAACATAATTCATCAACAAACCATTCAGAAAAGTCCTGTTGCGTTTTACATGTTGTCACTTCTTCTTGAGTCTCTCCATCTTTGTCCGGTTTGAACATAAACGGCTAAAGGTTTTTGAAATTTTCAGTGTGTGAGGTAATCGGAGCTGCTAACACACAAGCTGTTGAAGCTCCGCCCTCTGTGCCGGGAGCAGCAGCTCATTTGCATTTAAAGGGACACACAAAAATACCATGTTTTTGCTCACCCTCAAAAAGTGACAATTTAAACATGCTTTAAAAAAATACCTGTAGGGTATTTTGAGCTAAAACTTCACATACACGCTCAGGGGCATCAGAGACTTATTTTACATCTAGTAAAAAGGACATTGTACCACCCCTTTTGGCTGGAATGCCACGTAAATTGGTCGATTTGCGTGGAATGCCATTTATGTTCTTCAATGATGGCATTCTGAAAATCAGCCGTTATTACAAAAATGTAGAGTCTGATCTAAAGTGTGGATAAGTAAAAACAAGTTTTTACCAAGTGTGAATTCTGATATATATAAAAACTTATAAAAATTTTGGCTGACATCTGGGGAATCTGGCACTTCCGGGGACATGGAAGAAGTCATGGGTGAGTTTTGGTCTGATTCCGGCGTGGATCTGGTTTACTTTCAACAAGTAGCTTTTGAGCCAATCTTGGGCCGTAATTCCATGTGGGCCAAACTCACAGCCGAAATTCAACCAGATTCGTCCCGATACCAATTTGCTATCTGGGATGTAGCTTCTTGTATTTCTGCATATGAAAGTAAGCAAAGGGTTCTGAAAGTCCAGTGTGTTAGTGATGAGTTAGAGCACCGAGGACAAAAGATGAGCTTGAGTTACTGAGGAAGACTGCGTCTCACGCCCATGGTAACCTTGAGCATTAGTTCCTCAAAGCAGTACGAGGAAAATCTCCACCATTTATGTGCCAATGTGTCTACAATAAATTAAAAGCACACTGTGATGCTCTAGAATAAATTCAGCAAGACTCCAATGACCTTGATGACTCATTTCCACAAACAGATTCATTTGATCTTCAGCTCTCAGGTGATCAAGCCTCTTCCTCCCTATAATTCTATTCAAGCTTTTATGAGAAGTGGCTGGATTGAATCTTTACTCATTGTATCATCAAGCTGTGTGGTTGAACTCACCAGCATTATAACTCTGGGATAGGAAGGATATACCACGCTAAGGGAAATCATAATTAACAAGATTAGACATCAAACAGCAAGAATAAGTAGAGTATAGTAAAAAAAAAAAAAAAAATTTTGTTTTTCTCACCGAGAAGGAATAGCGCCTGATTTAGCACCAGATTCACTAAATAATTATGAAAACGAGGTTCTGCGGCTGGTAATAGCACAACGCTAATTGCGCCAGGCGAATAGCATTGTGTTTTGTGAATAAGGTGCAATCTATAACAACGCCAATTTGCATATAAAAGAGGAGTGTTTGCACAGAAAAGAATGACAATTACTTAATTTACAACCATTACAACATATTTAGCACCTGGTTAAATTGGATTGTGTGCACTTAGTGAATGAGATGCAGGTTTTTGCACTGAATAAAATATTGCAAGTTAATCTGCCAACTAGTGAATTCACCCCATCATGTTTTCATGATAACGTGAAATTTGATGCATTTCTCTTTCTTTTCTACAGAGTATCTGAAGACCTGGCAACATGACATATTCTCCTCGCAGCATTAAACGTGATTCATGAGCATAAAACCCAGGAATTTCCCTTCTGTTAAAACTCCAATGATTAGTTTCTCCTTGAACTTGGTTTGTGCGGTAGGAATATACGTGTGAATAAAGAAAGCGTGGGAGTCGCTGACTTTAGCAATGCATTTACAGTTAAGGTGTTTCTTGATAAGCGTTTAAGAGTTTGTGAATACAACTCTGCATTCGGCTGTTTTAATGAAAGCTCTCTTGGCCCACTTCTTTTTCCCTTCAGCATCTTCAGCTTAAGCTCAAGGATCAGACTGACATGAATAAATAAAGAAGCCTCGGGACACAAGAGTCTTTTCCACCCAAAAAATCCCTTCAGCTCAAACATCAGCACAGACCCACTGAAATCTCAAACGCTCCAGACATCTCAGCCTCCGGAAGAGTGTGTGTCTAGAGAAATGTAGTTTTAAAGAAAGCCACCTTTGCATTTATGGCATATACGTTCTGTACATTTAGACTTTAGGCTCTCTAATGAAACGTTTTACTGTACGTTAATGCACTTTAATCGTCTGCAAATAGACTATGGAAATATAGTTCAGCTAACTCCTACTAGTGTAAAAAGAATCAAGCTTTCGGCTGCATCTCATTTTGCAAAGGTCTACACACTTAAAATATCACTGTATGTGAGTCTAGTTTGTCTCAGGCGGAAGAGTGACCTCTGACCTCTGATTTTTAATACATTAGTTGCCATACACACTATCGTTTTTGAAAGAAGTCTCTTCTGCTCACCAAGGCAGTATTTATTTGATCAAAACTACAGTAAGTGAAATATTATTACAATTTAAAATAACTGCTTTCCACTTGAATATATTTTAAAATGTAATTTGTTGCTGTGATCAAAGCTGAATTTTCAGCATCATTACTCCAGTCTTCAGTGTAACATGATGAAAACAGTTTTTGCGGCTTAATATTTTTGTGGAAACTGTTTTTCTCAGGACTGTTTGATGAATAGAAAGTTCAAAAGAACAGTGTTTATTTAAAATACATTTTTATGTCAATTTTGATCAGTTCAATGCCTTCTTGCTGCTGGCGAACTTATCTTATTTTTATGACATTATAACTTGGAATATTGATGTACAGTTTTTAAAGCAAAAAGCCAAAAGAAACCATGTGTTACAGTCATTTTACTACAGTTAAGACGGTGCAAAGCGGAGTCAGCTCTGGGCGATTTACGCTTGTCAAGCTACATCACCATCAAAGATCACTGCATGAACACAGTGACTTTCTAATAATCCGGATGCGAGTTTATACCAAAAATACCAGTCAGGTTTAGAGCCAGAATGATCAGTTTTATTAAACAGATTTACCCTCAGTGTTTCTCCCTATAGATTGATTCATATTTGAGATGAATCTCATGAAAACCGTTTCTCTAGCCTCCCCGCTACCCATGAAGCTCCAAGAGCCATATGCACAAAGTCGAACAGAAATCAAGTTTCACAGGACGAAAGCGAGAAAGAAAGAGAGATTGGGGGTGTTCAGCTGAGACAGATGGAGAGATAGCCTGCAGGAACATCGCTCTCTGTGGGAGTCGAGCCACTTTAGAGACTCGCTTTGGCTTTCGGAGACAGAACGATTCCTCAGGCGTTCGATCCTCGATCAGGCACAGCAAACCGTCCCCCACACTGCCGTTTAATCGCACCGCTTTCCGGCATTCCTTCACTTGGAGAACTGCTTTCACAGTTAATAATGCAGAAGATACTTTAGAAAGCTAACAGTTGTGTCACTAAGATCCGATTGGATGAGCCTCGTTTGAAGTCGAAGGTTTTTACCCATAACGCTCTCGTTGCTTATTGCTTAATTTGAACACCGTTCTAATCAGATTCCTCTCGGATCCCACAGAGCACATTCACAGACGCATTACTGCCCACAAAGAAGCAGGAAGCGGCAGAGCGGCACAGAGAACACATTCAGCCTGAGGAACACAGCGCACACCAGTGACTGCCAGACATTCAGAGGTGGGAACAACCGTTGGAACGGAGACAGAGATCAGAGAAGGACAGGCTGGAGGGCACAGCTGCATATCGGAAAATGAGAGAGAGAATGGGATTCTGCAATGCCCAGTGAACACTGCGTTAAATAATCCCAGCTGAATCCCATTTGTATATATACTTGCATAAGCAACACAACTATTTTCCAAATTGATAATAACCAGAATTGTTTCTTGAGAATCAAATCATAATATTAGAATGGAGTAATGATGCTGAAAATTCAGCTTCGCATCACATTTGAAAATATATTAAAGTAGAAAACAGATATTTTAAATTGTAATACGATTATTACAATTGATTTACAGTTTTACTGTTTTTGATCAAATAAATGCAGCCTTGGTGAGGAGAAGAGACTTTCCCTATCAGAAAAAAATCACATGAATTTCCCATGTTTTTTTTTTCCTCTGAAAATGTTCAACAATAGTGCATATACATTATAAAATTAAATTATTTCTTTAGAATATCCCCCCTCCCCAAATCTAGAATTTTTTTATTAAATTTTTTGGGGGAAATGTGCATAGTTGTCATGAAAAAAATCCTGACTTTAAATCTTTTCTTACAATTCTGAGAGAAAAAAAGGGAGAATTGCAAGATGTAAACTGACAATTGTGAGTTTATATCTCGCAATTCTAAGAAAAAAAAAAGTCAGAATTGTGAGAAAAAAAGTTGCAATTACCTTTTTCGAATTGTTTTTTTTATTTTTTATTCTGTGGCAGAAACAATGTTCCACAGAAATATGACCCATAAGTGTCTTTGAAAAGTTTTGTGGGATTCACTTTCCCTGTTGGCCCAAACCTTCAGTATGGGATGGGTTCATTGCAGGTCTGTAAGTCACCCTTACAGCATTCAGCCTCAGCATTAAACCTCAGCTGGCCTGAGCAGTAAAGTTCAGTCCAGTGACTTTGCTCATGGCACTTGCAGGAATGTAAAAGCCCTGATAGAAATCATAATTCACGCTTTGACCCATTACTGGCCCTTTCAGGGCCGCTGAAGAGCTTAGTGGCTCTTTTCTCCTGCGGCACAGAAGATACTCATTCCTGAACTACTTCCTGTCTGTCTCTTTCTCCGGCACCAGCGGGGGAATCTCTCACTTTCTCCCTCATTCCCATTGTCCAGCTCAAACCAAGCATGACTGATAGAAAGATCATCCACTTCGAGTCTAGAAATGCCAACAGCTTTGTTGGAGGTAGGAGTCCATTCATGTTCCCATCAACCCTTCGCCATAGCAATTCAGCTTACACTTTAAATTACACCTGATTTGCATTTTCCAAAGTAAATAAAGTTAGCAATTTTCCAAAGTTTGCTTGCAAGGCACGAAGCCAGAAATGTGTGTGTGTGTGTGTGTGGGTGGGTGGGTGTGTGTGGGTGTGTAAACAAACAAACAAACTAACTAACTTGGAATATAGATCAACTCTGGGTTAAGCGGTTGGAAAATTATGCAAGAAAAAAGACACAGTGCTGCCTCACGAACACAGCACTGTCATTTAACACAAGTGTGTTTTCCTTGTGCAGACTAATTATATTCAACATAATTAAAAATTCTATAGCAATTCTTAAAGGTTCTGTAGCAATCAAGCGCGACAACATGCGCAATCTAAGTAAATTAGATTAGATCGTTCTCACATTTTGGAATCTACGTGTAACATACTATGGATTTATTTTCGGGGGGTCGGTTGTGAATGAAATGATGGATAATTCTATTAGCATGTGGAGCGTGAGATAAAGTCCAGAGCGTTAGGTAGTAATCACAGCAGACAGCTTTGTCGTAATAGAGATAAGTTACGCACAGAGCCCGGAATAAATGAAATTTAGCTCAATTATAGGCCACTAGTAATATGTTTTTTTTATCAGTGGACTTTGTGAAATATTACACTCATTCGAAAACGCACAAAGAGCGGTGTAATGTAGGTCAATATCTTTCATTAAAAAGCAAAGGCTCTGGACAGCAGCTTTAGTCCGGAGCTAATATCGCCCTAAAGCTGCCCGCAGGTTCAACAAAAGCAAAGGGACACGTTCTAATGAAATCTGCTGTTTCAGGCAGCAGTTAAAGAGATGATTTCAACTGCCACCCGCATCACAGCCTCAGTCCGCGTGATTACAGTCATTTTTCATTATTGTCCAATATACGATTCAAAGTGTTAACAAGTTCAGACCAGAATCATCTCCACTGGGTGCTGCACGACACTGAAGAAGAAAGGTGATATGCGATAATGCTTTAAGTGTGTAAAATGAGTTTAAAACTGATACTGATATTACCAACACGTGCGTTTCACATTCTCTATAAGAGAATAAAGCATTCCCACAACATCTGAAAGCGAAGAGTAGTGTTTACTGCAGCATTTGATAAGACGTGTCGTTTTAAACGTCAATGTAGTGAATTTTTTTGTTATTGTACTTTTTGTTAATAGGACAATAGGCCAATTACAATAAAAATAGGATACAAATGAAGTGTTTCAGGTAGGCCTACATTAGGTCGATAGGTCAGAGGTCGCTCTTCCGTTGCTGGAAGCCAGTGATTATTGTTAATAAAGGTTTAAATATGGATATTTTTCTTTCAAAACCCATCGCTTCACTTCAGAAGGCATTTATTAACCCCCTGGAGTCGTATGGATTACTTTTATGATAGATGGATGCGCTTTTTGGGAGCTTATAAAACCCTGGCTCTATTCAACGCTGTTACAAAGCTGAGAAGAGCCAGGATATTTTTTTAATATAACTCTGATTGTGTTCGGCTGAAAGAAGAAAGTATGGATGGCTCGGGGTAAGAACATTATGGGATCATTTCATTTTGGGCGAACTATTCCTTCAAATATACACGGATTCCTATTAAGGCTCCAAAAGTTATTCAGTAAAGTGCAGTGATTGATTTTCTCTTTGTTTGATTAATATTAATGCCACAGACCGAAGTAGGAATATTAGGTCTTTGGTTCATAACTGTCTTCGGTTCACTGCAGTTTCAAGGAGAAAATACTCAGAAATGCTGTTGGCTTCTGAATGTGCACATGGTTTGTCTTAAATCATATTAAAAACACCACATAGACATATAAACAACATTAAAAGCTTGAATTTCACCACAGGGGGACTTTTAAGAGTTGCATGGATCCAATATATTGTTACACACGCCTTTTCTTTCTCAACTGTTTATGACATATTCACTTCAGACATAACCGAGTGTGTTTACGTGAATACTCAGCAGGACATTTTTGAGTGTGTGTATATGGCCATATAGGCTCTGGAAGAGAACCGAATTCGTGATCGCGGCTTGAGTTCTTGTCCGCGGCTTATTGCGCTTAATGACTCTTTTCAACATTAAGCATGTCACATTAAACCCATTCGGTTATCGCAAGCCGTTGCGATGTGTACATGTGCGATCATTTCGATACATTCACCGGTGTCAATGGCACGCGTGCACACGCTCGGAAAGAGCCGTTCGTTTGTTTGTAGGAACATCAGAGGGTCTTTAGATGAAGCATCAACATGAATGCAGTCTTTGACGTGCAAACGCATCTGAAGTTCCCTGAGAATCACACGCTGTTTCAGCGAGAGCTACAGCACACAGCAGCAGCATTCACACTGACCAGTCGCCATCGGTTTGTGCTTCGAAAACTAGTAATATGCCTTTATTATGACTGCGCACTTACCAAAGCTTTGGTTTCAGAAGTACATTCCCCATTATTCCCTCATCATTGTTATCAGAAAACACCTCAAATTAACATTGAAGATATTACTTATTTCTAATATATAATATATATTTTAGCAACCGGTAATGAGAATGGAATGCTAATTAACAGATAGCTCTCTCCAGGTAATAAATAGGCTAGATTTCCTTGAGCAAGCTTGACAAAAGATGATTACTGTTTCTATGGTAACACCAACTTGCATGGTCAATCGTGATTTTGTGTTGTTTAAATATTCACAAGGAAGTCTGCAATTACACATGATATGACTAACTAATCCCATCTACAGATTTTCCGTTGTTGTCTAACAACCTCATGGTAGCACGAAGAGCATACGTCTGTCTTAAAAGGTTTATACTGTCATGTTAAAAATAGCTACAAATCAGTAGTACATTTATCTAAGAAGGTTTTGAATGGGATTTCCACTTCTGGAACCTTCTTGGAAACCTCCGTTATAGGGGAAGAAACGTGAGACCTCAGGTGATCATGTGACAGGGAAGATTCAACAGAGATCAAAGAAGGAGAAAGCAGAACTCGCCTGGTCAGATTTTCAGTGCCTGTGTGTGTGTGTGTGTGAGAGTTTGTCTGAGTCAGCAGGATGAGTGTTCTTATTCAGGTACACGCTGAGAAACATCTGCAGTCGGCCTCTCTCGCCCATCTCTCTTTCCCACCAGCTCATCTGCTGCTGAATCTCTCGGCTCTCTCTCCTGAGGTCAGAGGGAGAAAGTGAACATATGCTTGTCTACGTTTGGGAGACGAGAGGAGAGGAAAGAGGAGAGGAAAGAGGAGAGGAAAGAGGAGAGGAGAAGGGAGGAGAGGAGGAGGAGGAGAGGGCATTCGAAATCTCCCTCCAGCAAGTTGTCAGATGATCTACACAGAGTCGCTGCCACTCACTGCTATACCAGCATGCACCAGGACGTAACTGGAGCACAGGTGACTCTGCGTTATTAATAGCTCTGCCTTTAGGACACAAAGAGAGACAGAATGAGAGAAAAAATTTAAAAAGAATGGTAGGTTTGTATGGAGGTAAAACAATGGTGACTGAGTTCATGAGTCTCCCTTTGCAGGATAGAATGATATACCAATAGAAAAATAAAAACACAAGGATAGATAGATTGACTGTTCTATGGTCAAATGGACAATATCTATCTATCTATCTATCTATCTATCTATCTATCTATCTATCTATCTA
Source organism: Semotilus atromaculatus (assembly GCA_031834385.1). Taxonomy (NCBI): domain Eukaryota; kingdom Metazoa; phylum Chordata; class Actinopteri; order Cypriniformes; family Leuciscidae; genus Semotilus; species Semotilus atromaculatus. Next base: position 17,673,670 of record JAULUF010000027.1, read on the forward strand.
TCTATCTATCTATCTATCTATCTATCTATCTATCTATCTATCTATCTATCTATCCTGTGTCTATCTATTATCTATCTATATATAACATTCAAAGTGTGGTTGTTTCTGATTTCAGCCATTCAGGTGAACAAAAAGCACTCAGGAAATGAAAGGTGTCTTATTAAAGCTGTGCTGATTACCTCACATGCTGCTGATTTCCCACAATTACCAGCAATCAAAAGACAAGACCACGCAATCACCTGCGGTCCACATTTAACCGCTCACGCAAACTCAGAGCCACATGATGCTTTCATGACTCTCAGAGGTATGTTTTTTCACACAATAGTCAAGAGCCTCATCAAAACGTAGTGTGAGACCTCACGCAGACACACAAAAGATTGCAGGACCACGGAGAGCAACACACGTGCGTTTCAGCACCAAGGACAAGGTCTCCGCAGAGAGCATTCAAACGGTGAAAGCAGTAAAACAAATCAAATTGATCTGGTATTTTTTATTTGATTTCATTTAATTACATTTTTATTAAGTTGTGATTTTTTTTTATTGTGATTGATGTGTTATGTATTAATTTACTGCTCTTATTTATGTAATGCTTGACAATGACAATATATTTAGCATGCGTACAGCCCGGTAGAGATTCTCTTTAAGGACAATTAAATATATTTCAATTTAATGATTGTTTTATGTGTAAAAAAAAAACCAGTCATAATTAAATTTTCCATGGCCATTTCCACCATCTATAACTTTTACATATACATTTAACCAATTAGTAGATGCTAAAAGACTAAAGCGACGTACAAATGAAGAACCTTGGAAGTAATTTATCATAAGAGCCAACCATATTTGCAGTATAATGGCAAGTTTCAAGTGTAAGCTTGAGTGGTACCTAAGCTAAATATTTCCCTGCTGTAAACATCCTCATTGTACATTTGAATTACATTTTGACAGGTTCACAAACTAAAACGTACCGCACAAACTAGTTAAAAATAAACTTCAACCACAACTTGGGGAGTTTTTGGAAAGAACTGCCGAGTTGTAGGTGCTACAAACAACCAGGAACAGCACTTCTGGTGATTATGAACAACATCCATTCTACTTCCTTCATATTACCTAATTGAGAATGGGTGGGAAAAGTGTCTAAATAAAGACAGAAACATGGGTGGTCATGTTTTCATACATATAAAGCGAGTCATTTTTACAGTTTAGGGTCAACAGATGGTCTTTTTGGACTTGGAAGGAAGTTTTGAGTTTCCATAGTACATCTAAGTCTCTTATCTCCAAAGATCAAGGGACATGTTCTTTCTCAATATACGACCTTCTTGTGTCCTTTGCTGCCGGGTAAAGAGGGTAAAACCCTTGTTTAACCTACTCTCATAATTAGAGCTTCCCCGTATTACTGTAGGAGTTTAATTAGTCCCATATCAGACATACAAGGTAAAACAATCTAATTAAGAGCCGCCTTTCCATTCATCAGTGAGGAGGACACGAGAGAACGAGAGCGAGATCAGACAGATTCTCCCCTCTCATTACCAGAAGCAGGCATTAGATCACAGGTGCAATGAAACGCCCACACCGAGTATCATTACTGTGGAGACAGTGTGTAACACACATTGTGGGACACTGTATGGTCGTCATCATCATCATTAGCACACCTGTATTGTTACAGTGTTTGCAAGTTGGTTCTGTATTCATATTCCTTAAACACTCCGGTTATGGATTTTTCTAAATCCCAAACCATATAAAACTTCTGCAAATTAATTAAGCCCCGAATCGCTTAGCGTACAGACTCCAAACTTTGTTTTGTAGATAATTTTATAATCTCCCAAAGAGAGTTTACGTGCAAACTAAGCCAACAACACATAAGGTCATGTGTTTGTTATTGGGGAAAAGTTCATAAACGATTTAAACAAAACCCACTGTTCAATGTGCACATCTTGTACAAATGTCGGTTTACGATTTGATGCCATGAACAGAATCGTGTGTCATAAAAATGCATATATTTTTCAGTAATATATATATATATATATATATGCAAATACTGAAATGTGTGTGTGTGTCCACTCACCAGCCAATTTATTAGGTACACTGTTCGTGTAAATAATGCAAATATCTAATCAGCCAATCGCATGGCAGAAACTCAATGGATTTAGGCATATATAAATGGTGAAGACTGAGCATCACAATGGGGAACAAAGACGATTTAAGTGACTTTGAACGTGGCATGGTTGTTGCTGCCAGATATTTCAGAAACTGCTGATCTTCTGAGATTTTCATGCTCATCCATCTCTAGGGTTTACGCAGCATTGTCCGGAAAATGGAAAATATCCAGTGAGCGGCGGTTCTGTGGGCAGAAATGCCTTGCTGATGTCAGAGGTCAGAAGATAATGGACAGACTGGTTGGAGCTGATAGAAAGGCAACAGCAAATAACCACTCATTACAGGTCTGCAGAAGAGCATCTCTGAACGCACAACACGTCCAACTTTGAAGCAGAAGACAGCAGCAGACGCACCGGTGACACTCCTGTCAGATGAGAACAGGGAACTGAGCCTACAATTTGCATGGGTTCACCAAAACTAGACAATAGAAGATTGGAAAAACGTTGCTTGGTCTGACGAGACATTCAGATGGTCGGTTCAGAACAGAGTAAACAACATGAAAGCATGGATTCATCCTGCCTTGTATCAAAGCTTCAGGCTGCTGCTGGTGTAATGGTATTTTCTTGGCACACTTTAGGACTTTAGTACCAATTGAATATTGCTTAAAGGGTTAGTTCACCCAAAAATGAAAATTCTGTCAGTAATTACTCACCCTCATGTTGTTCCAATCCCGTAATACTTTCGTTCATCTTTGGAACACGAATTAAGATATTTTTGATTAAATCTGAGAGCTGGATCAGTCCTCCATAGGCTTATAAGGGATTGAAACTTGTTCCCCCGAAAAGTTATTAAAGACATCGTAAAAATAGTCCAAGTGACTACAGTGGCTCAATCTTAAGTTTATCAAGCGACGAGAATACTTTTTGTGCACAAAAAAAACTAAAATATCGACTTTATTCAACTATTAATTTCCATCTCGTTCGGCCTCGACGTAGTAAAACTGCGTATCGCTTCTGTGTCGTACGTCACACGCATCACACACATGACCAGCGTCGGCCAATAGTGAGCCTGCGTGTGACGTAGCCCTACGCTATCACACTACGCTATCACACTACGCTAACTGACGAGGCCAACAGAGAAGGAAATGATTAGTTGAAATAAAGTCGTTATTTTTGTTTGTTTTTGCGCACAAAAAGTATTCTCGTCGCTTGATAAATTTAAGATTGAGCCACTGTAGTCACTTGGACTATTTTAACGATGTCTTTAATAACTTTTCAAGTTTCAATCCCTTAGAAGCCTATGGAGGAGTGATCCAGCTCTCAGAATTGATCAAAAATATCTTAATTCGTGTTCCGAAGATGAACGAAAGTATTACGGGGTTGGGACAACATGAGGGTGAGTAATTACTGACAGAATTTTCATTTTTGGGTGAACTAACCCTTTAAAGTATTGTTGCTAACCATGTCCATACCTTTATGACAACAGCATCTTCTGATGGCTACTTCACTATAGAGTATATTGAGATCACTGAACTCAAATGACCTCCTCAGTCACCAGATCTCAATCCAATAGAGCAGGGATGTGATGGAACGGGAGACTCACATCACGGATGTGCAGCCGACAAAATACGCAGAAACTGTGATGCTATCATGTCCAAAATCTTTAAGGAATGTTTCCAGCACCTTATTGGTGAACCTAATAAAGTGGCCGGTGAGTTAAAAAAGAAACGTGACGTTGGTAACACACCAGTCCTGTCTTCAGTGGGAAGTTCTTGGACAGAATAAGCGGCAATGCATTCCAGACTTTATGACGACATTCAAAAGTCTGGCTACGCAAGTCTAGTGTGTTTATGACTGGTCTGAGCGTCATTCGGATAATTCTGAGCTGTCTCAGGGGAACCGTGTGTCTCGCACACGATGACCCACAGATGGTGGAGTTTTAGTAAGTGAGTGTGTGTAGGGGTTTTAACAGTAATGGTTCTTTTCTGAAATTCATCTGAAGAGTGTTCATTATTTCTGTGGGTTATTTTCCTGAGTGAGCTGTGAATGAGTCGTAATCAGACAACAGTTTGAGATCCACCTGAATCACTTTTCTAATCACTGATGAATCTGAGAGAGTAATAATCAAGTCATGAGCACAGCATGGATACTTCTAACTGGCTGTCATAGATTATGTTATTTTTTTCTATTTAACTTCTGGATGAGAATAGAAAATATTTGTTAACTAGATTTAAGGTTAAAACGTCTTTGTCTCCTTAACACATCATCATACATTAAGGCAACTGGCATTCACAACTCATGTTACTTAAATAATCTGAAGTATTTTAATTAAATATCCAACGAGAAAAAACAGCCAGGCTTACTTTTCTCCAAATAGAATTGATTGGATTGTTAAAAGTGGGTGGTACCAAAGTGGACTGAAAAGGAAAAGAGTGAAAGAGCAAATTTATATATTTTGATGAAAGATTATGAAGACAAAAAGATTGGTTACACTTTATTTTAAAGTGACGTCGTTACATTGTACTTATTCAAATAAGTACTGAGTAATATTAATAAACTACATGTATTTACTATAGAGTTACGGTTAGGGTTTGGTTTAGGGTTAGTTACTTGTAATTATGCATAATTTCCTGTTATTACTATAGTAATATAGTAACGTGCATGTCACCTAAAAAACTATTTATAATGGAATGGCAATTTTAAATAACATTTTTAAAATATGTAATTAAATAAAAAGAATTCATAAATATTTTCTCTGTAAAACTGCTGTAAATCTAAGACCAGCTTATTCTCTATTATTTTAAATTACTTAGCTTCGCTCATTGGCTGGATAGAGCATATCACGCAGCTCACAAATACGTGAAATTTTATGTTAGGTTTACTTAATTTTAACCAAGATGTAACGCTAGTTGATGTTACTTGCGTTTTTTCATTTACTTTACACATACACTTATGTTTACCTTTTAATTTACATTTTTGCGTTGCATCCACTAGAAAATGTTAGAGCTTGAAATGTTATGAATATATAAATATTTGAGTTGAATCTATTTATCTTTATAAGTAATGGATGTTGAGCCAACGAATCACTTTTTAGAGTGTACATATGAATTAAATTTATCATAAATGAATCAATCACGATCGAATCAGCATCCTCCTCAAAACACACCTCGACCAATCATCTTTCTTCGTCCAGCCGTAGCCCCACCCACTGTGAGCTGTTAAAACTGCTCTGTCAGCTTTAAGACTGTAGTCACGGTTCATTAACAGTAAACAAGTTTGTCTCAGCTGCTTTTTTATGCCTTCGTTTTCTTTGGTCCCGGCGCTAGTTTGCAAGAGGAGGTGGAGAACAGCTCGAATGTGTGTGCGTATGTGCTCCAGGATATGATAAATGAGTCTTTATGACTCTAGCTGTGCTAAACTGCTTCCCTCCACTGCTGTGATGACAAAGTGATTAATATTCCTAAAGCATTGAGCTAATTCATCACGATCATGTGCGTGTGTGTGTTTAGCATGGATTGTGGAAACCATCAGCTGACGTGAGAGGCTTTATGCCGGAACAAACAAATATTGGACTATGTGTGCGCAACCTTAAACTAGACTGACATCATGAATGCTTGAGCATCAGAAACACGCACACTCGCTCGGTTTTTGTCTACCTGCCACGTCTCACCTGCTCAATCCTGAGACTGGGGCGAGTTGCCATGGAAACAAACTAATATCAGAATCACATGCTTATTTATCAGCGTCGAAGAAAGTGGGACATGAATCTCTCTCTCTTTCTCTGCGGGTTGTGGGATTGCTGTGGAGACCGCAGGGGGAGCCCAGGGATTTCTGGGTAATATGACATCACTACAGAGAGATCATTAACACCTTTCACCGCTGCAAAAAGGGACAAGGAAATAAAAAGTCTCGTAGCAACAACATTTTCACACAACAAACAAACGCCATCGTAAACGTCCGTATTGTTAATGGTGAACATGGTTTTGTTGTTCTGTTGATCTGACAAAAGGATCAAAACAAGGATCACATCAACACCGCATGCTAAACATATCAACACATGTAAAAAATGGCAACGAAATGCTAAACAGCACGATAAAATGCTAAACAGAGAGATTATATGCTAAACTTAGAGATAATACGCCAGCTGACAGTCAGTTTGTAGCAAATTGCCTGTTTAAAATGCATCTCAAAGGTTAAAAGTCAAGTACTTGGATGAAAAAAAAAAGTGGATTACAAAGTGCAACAAAATGTGACATTCTGAGTGAACAGGATACTCAGAAATTAAGAATGGAGACAAATCAAATGTGTGTTTGCTAAATGCTACTGGTTAAAAACAATTAATAGTGACATCAGCTGTTAAAAAAAACGACTACATTTTAATTAAAGTTTACAAAGACAAACATAATTCACAGAAAGACCAGAAATGTGTGCTAATAAACTAGAGTTCAATTTTGAAGGCATGCAAACCAGCTAGATCTTAGGAAGTTTTTCTCAGTTACGTTAGACTTCAGACTTGGAGAAAGTGCAAACGAACTCCATTAGAATTTGGAATTCCGACTGGGGAACATCTGTGGAAATCTAGAACTCTCATTTTGTTCAAATATGGGTCCATAACGTCACAGAAACATGGTGACACCTTTAAGCAAATAACATGCATCGGTGAGTAAAGATTTCACTGAGGTTAGCATAAACCAGTAAACAATAATTTTCTAAACCCACACCTAAACACCTTCCTGGTGGGAATATACACATCCGAAACTGGATGGAACAGCATTCATCCCAACTAACCATCTTAAGGCGTTTTCATGGACATTGTCGCTTTCGGTTTGCTCAGAGGGAGGCTGTGAGACACTATTCTCTGTAAAGCTGCTTTGGGACAATGTGTATTGTGCAAAACTGAATTCAATTAAATTTTTCAGCAAAATGTGAGAGAACTCCCACAGTGCCTTCCCTAAAATCTTAAAATGCCACATGCACAGTTTACGTCACTCCCTTTTGAGGAACATCCTATTAGATATCAATTAACAACTGGCACAGCAGTGTTGGGGAAAGTTACTTACTAAGTAATGCATTACAATATTGTGTTACTCCCTAAAAAAGTAACTAATTGTGTTAGTTACTTTTTACGGAAAGTTTGCGTTTGCTTAAAAAAGTTGTATTTTTGGTAAATGTACGGCCATTTCACACCAAAAGAAATGCAAATTCCGGTCTGTACAGTAGAGGCGCAGCTCAGACTAACCTTTCAGTTCTGCTGCTGTTCTGGATACAGAAGAATAGGACGCACGAGAAGTTCAGCACTCTTACTTCAGCAATAAACACAAAGAAAATGAAACACAAATGTGATTTTTGCTTATTAGTATGATTGAATTGGATCATCGAAGGTCAGCAGCAAGGACATCGGTTAATAAAGTGAGATAAAAAACAAAGTATATTTGTGCTATTTAATATATTCAATTACTGCATCATATTTTGAGTTTGCAATTCACTGTTTTTATCCATTTTGAGGAATGCTGAACCTGTTTTTGTGCAAGTGAGATGCGTAAATGCTCACATTTATTCTAGAGCTACACTAAGCATCATGTTTACTCACACAACGCCTCTGCACTTACTCCCAATTTCTCTCAACATGTGTCAGTCTATAAATGGGAAAGCAATACCTTGTGTTACTTATTTCACAAAGTTGTAAATTTAAAAGTAGTGCGTTACTTTACTAGCCACTTGGAAAAAAAGCAATCGATTAAGTAACTCTCTTAACTTGTAATGCATTACCCCAACACAGAGCAAATGAGAGATGGTGAGAGGCGTGCACGATCATCCCATACTGTACATACAGTGCACTTGATCAGTCTTGCATGAACCTTCTGGATCTGGCTCTTTCTTACAGCACTGCATTTAATTAACTTTCAAAGACAATGAGGATGTGAAATGTCATTTTATTATCTGACTCTGTATTTTTTTTAATGCAATGGAAAACTAATAATTAATTATGCAAAGTCACGGGCCGTGAGATCGACAAATACAGTTCAGTTCATGTGAGGTTCTTCTAAGCTGCATCTCATACTTAACTATGCACTAAAAATACATACTTTCAAGGTAATGTACACACTACCGTTTAAATGGTTTTGAAGGAAGTCTCTTTTGGTCACCAATGCTGCATTTATTTGCAACACAGTCTCACACCCAAGGCGTCATCTTACTGACGCTTCTGACCATGCGTCAACATGCCGACGCACACACCCCCCCACAAACGTCAATATGAGACGCTCATCCTCGGGCGTCATCAAATGCCGCGCACCCTTTAGCGTCAGTTAGATGACGCTTCCGTTATGGGTAGGTTTAGGTCTGGGGTAGGGTTAGGATTAGACCACTAGGAGGCGCGTCTCATATTGACGCTTAAGGGGTGCCATGTGCGTCGGCTTATTGACGCATGGTCAAAAATGGTCCATAGCGTCAGTTAAATGACGCCTTGGGTGTGAGACTGCGTTGTTATTTGATAATAAATAACAGTAATTTATGTGAAATATTGCAATCCAAAACAACAATTTTCTATTTGGAAATATTTTAAAATGCAATTTCTTCCTATGCTGTAAAGCTGAATTTCCAGTCATTACTCTTCAGTGTCACATGAATCTTCAGAAATCATTCTAATATGCTGATTTGCTGCTATTAACATTGAAAACAGTTTTGCTGAATTATATTTTTGTGGGAACAGTTATGCGTTGTTTTTCTGAATTTTTCTTTCTCAATAGTTCAAAATATTTTTTATTTAAAATGTCTTTACTGTCACTTTTGATCAATTTAATGCATCAATGCAAAAAATACCCCAAACTTGTAAATGATAGTGTATTTTGTAGTAAGATGGTAGGCCAATATTAGGACATAAAAACCCCTTTGCTGTATACTTTTATTATTTGCATTCATCTAAATTAATTCAGTCACTCACTTAATTTATTAATTGAATGGGTTCATGCTCTTTTTAAAATAAAAAACACTATGCCCGCTGTGACCTTATTTAAAAATGTATAAATCTCCTCAGCTGTGTCTAAAGGCTAAAAATTGCTGGCTTTGCAGTTGTTTTAGATCATTAGACATGGTATTATGATGTCTTGCAAGCATGTGTGAAATTTTGCATAAGATATATCTTCATACATCATGCCTTTATGCATACAGAGCCTTCTTCTTATAAAGGATTGTGGATAATATTACCTCAAAAATCATGTGTAGATCCGGTCCATACTTCAAAATCATTATTATACCATCTGGGCAAAAGTTTACTTTTTTAAAATGTATTATTTAATCCTAAATACTATAAAGAGTGATAATGTGTGAACTGGGATGCAGCCATTTTGTTCATTACGAAACTTTCAGTAAAATTCTAGGTTACACTTTATTTTAAGTTCTCAGTTGTTACAGTGTAATTATATATTTAAGTACTGAGTAATATTAATTAACTACTTGTGCTAAATATAGGGTTAGGATTAGGGTGTGGTGGAGAGTTAGTTGTAATTCTGCATAATTTACTGTTATTACAATAGTAAATACATGTAACATGTAACAAGGACGCTGAAATAAAGTGTTACCAAATTCTATCATGTGCTCATCTGATTCACTGGTGGGAGTCAGATTCATACAGTTTTTTTTTTTTCTTCAATCAACTGAATCATTTGCTTTAAAACCATTTTCACAATGTGACATTTCTAATACGAGAACAACTTTATCAAGTTTGTTCCTTCCGGTGTTGGATCAGGATGAGCGTTATTGCATTGTGTTTAAAATAGAACCCCTGGAGTACAAATTTAATTACAGTTTAATTAGGCAAGACATGTCTTAATGTTACAGAGGATGTTTCACCGCTCACAGAAAATGAGAGCCAGCAGAATCTGACATTTGAGGTTCGGCATTTGCAAATAAATTCAATCAAGCAGATGTAAGGCAAATGCATAACAGCCTCGCTGGAGACCCTAATGTTCTGCTATCTTACTAAAGGACTGTATACAAATAAGCTTACTGAGAGGCGCATTGAACATTTTGTCATTCCCACAGTATCTGTGTTTTCCTGGATTCTGGACCAATCAGGTGTGGAGTTCGACCCGCTGTGTTTATGACTGTCAGATCAGATCAGACTGAATAATCAACTGTTGAGTTGGTGGATTGTTGTTTTGCTTTACAAGCATGCATAAATTCAGCGTTCTGCTCACTGACTGCTGTTTACCCTCATTACGCACACATACACACTGGTTTTATTATATAAGAGACGTCGGAGTGAAGCTGTTTGTGATGAATTTGTGCAATCATATGCAAACGCCTGCACGGACGATATTCCCAAAAGTAGAAATGAAGGCACTGTCATAATTACCATCCAAAATGTCTGTGTTGTGGCCGAACGGTTGGCGCTCGTGCATCCGATGTGTCTGCATCCGATCTGCGTTGTGCCCCGATTCAATTTCATTCCTTTCTCCCGTCCTCTCACTCACCTTTCTGAAAGGTAAAAAGAAAAACATTGACTGTCAGTGTCAATTCACAGTATCGATGCATCACGTTAGACAGTTAAATCTTAACAGAACTGTTTTGCAGCTGAGGCTTCAGGGCTAAAGAAACAATTATTGAGTTTACATAATTATTAGCCAAAAGCTATAACAATATTCCAGCGCACTTCCGTTGCGTCTTTTTAACACAAACATCAACAAAAAAATACAATAATCCTTTTATTACACATTTTGACAGATTTATTTTATTTTTTTGCACAGAATTAAATTTCTAATAATATCTGAAAATCGTAGTTATTAGGAAATTGTACAGGAATTCCCAAGACATATACAGTTCATAAACACATTTGCTGGAACATAATACAATATAAATATTAAAATACTACTGATTAACTCTGTACACAATATACGCTAAGTTGTGGCTAAAGTTACCTTTACATCATAATAATTTAAACATTGTCAAAAATGATTTACAAACATTGACATATTTACAAACATTGAAATATTGTCTAAAATATTGTCAACCATAAAATATAATCAAAAGTGGAAAGCATTCAACTTACATTTGTAATGTGCTGTCAGGCAACGCTCCTCTTGCCTCTCATTGGTCGAAACAAACAGATAGCTCCGCCTCTTCAACTCTGGCCATTGGTTGAGTGTTGCTGATGTCGGGCTGCTTGAGTTGCACCACTAGGGTTGCACCACAGAGAAAAAGGTGTTTACAGTTTCAAGGGAAATCGATCAAGAATGGTCCTATATTTGCCTATGTGACAGAAGAACGTATTTTAAAGGGCCCCTATCATGGATATTTTAAAGTTTCCTAATGTTGTTTTGGAGTCTCCTACAACAGGTTTACATGCATCAAACGTCAAAAAAACTGTTTCATTTTCACATCACCAGATTTTCAATGATTCTCAAACGACTCGCCAAATGAATCAATCTCTCTAAATCCCTCCTTTTCGTGAGCTACTCTGCTCTGATTGGCCAGACAGCTCAGTCTGTTGTGATTGGTTTACCGTGTAATTCCCATTGCCATAACACTGACAGCTCTGTGTGTCCTGAGGCTTCCTTCACCGTAAACTAAACACAGTAACGAACAATGACGTCGAGCGCGAGTCCGATGATGAAACACTAGAAGAAGAAAAACCATTCATTCAACCCGAACCTCCATCACAAGGACGACTTGAGCAGGACGTTTCAGTGATTCACTACTCAGTTTGAGGAAACTAATAGCCGAGCTCTAGCGTGAATGACTGATGTAACATAAACATTGGTAGTGGAAAAAAAAATTCTTTATCGTCACATTGTGTCACACAGCGTCTCCTCGATGATCTCTCCAGTATCCACAGGATCAGCTGCCGGTTTGAGGTTTAAGTTTCCCTGGTGTGCGCACAATAAGTGGGCGGGCTAATGTTTCGTCTTGACATCACGACGAAACGGCTTATGACTCGTTTGAAAAACAATTCATTTTTATTGACTCAGAGTCGACTCTTACTTTTAAAAGACAATAAATTTATACGGTGCACTTTCAGATTTAAAACTTTGCAGGATGTATTCATTCACTTAGAGCTATATTACACACTACATGAAAGGTCATTTTCAAAAATCCATGGTAGGGGCCCTTTAACATAAAACGATGGCAATACCCGTAAATGTCGTTTCAGGTCACATTTCATAGGTGAATCTACAAAATAAAACCATCTAAACTATTCCTGGTTTTTGTCTTGACATTTCCAACTGGAACGCTCCCCTGATGTGAACAGAATCTCATCATCCCAAGAAACAACTGAATTGGGTATATCTGGCACACGGCGATGACTTTAAAAAGACCATAATTATGATGATCGGGTGCCAAAATCTGATGATGGGAATGGGAATGGGATGATGGGAAGACATCGCCAGTATAACAGACACACATTCAAACAACACAGTTTAAGGTGCCTAGCACATTTGTGACACCTGCCTAATGTTTTTTTTATATATATATATATTTTTAAAGTATATAAGATCCAACAACTTCGCTCAGCCATTGAAGAGGAGTGGATCTACATTCCACAGGCCACAATCAACTCAATGCGAAGGAGATGTGCAGCACTGAGTGAGGCAAATGGTGGTCCAAAAAAAACAAACAAAAAAAACCCTGCACATTTTAGATTGACCTTTTATTGTGGCCAGCCTAAGGCACACCTGTGCAATAATCATGCTGTCTTATCAGCATCTTGATATGCCACACCTGTGAGGTGGATGGATCATCTCGGCAAAGGAGACGTGCTCACTAACACAGATTTAGACAGATATGTGAACAATATTTGAGAGAAATAGACCTTTTGTGTACATAGAAAAAGTCTTAGATCTTTGAGTTCAGCTCATGAAAAATGGGGGCAAAAACAAAAGTGTTGCGTTTATAATTTTGTTTAGTGTATATAGCAGCGCCAAACTGAATTGCTAAAATATTGACCCCATCTGCCATTGGTCAGCAAAACAGGTAGCCCCGCCCCTAATTCACAACAATGTAAGAGTCACTTGCTGTGTCATGTTTCTCGCTAGATCCACAGTCACAGTGTTTACGTTTAAGGCAATCAACCACCGGATGACTTCTAGTTGTCCCTGCAATTAAGCAGGGACATGAAAGTGTTTTTTTTTTTTTTTATCGAAAAAATGACACTCTTCACCTTCGCTAAATAAATATATATAATTTATGAGCTTTTAAAAACCATACACATTTGGAGTGGAAAGCGAGATAACCGTGCCAGCTGTGAGGTGAAAATCTCTGGAGCTGTCGTTCACTCACCCACAGAAGCAAAAACAATCAAAATATGCAAATCCACAGTCAAAGACACAAACAAAAGAATAAATTATCCAGAGGAATATCACACAGCTGAAATTCATCTATATGAGGTTTATTTACTGTGGAACCCCTGTAATATCATACAGCTCTTCCAGCAGAGCGGATGAGAAATAACCCCTGCCAGGAATACTCTGACGCCGCTGCTGTTTTATGAGGCAAAATGGCCCTGCTATAGATTTGGAAAGCTCCCATTGTGTAGACAAGTGTGTATCTGAGTAAGTGCGGCTTTATTTAGCTATACTTTGGGGACAAAATTGTCCCCAGAAATTTGCTGAAACTAAAAAAAAAAAAAAAGAGGGGCATTCCAGGACGTCATGTTTTTATGAAACGTTTCATAAATAAAATACATAAAGGATTTAAAATTTTTATCAAATTCTCTACATGAAGGGTTCAGCAGTAAAGAATATTTATACTTGTTCTGTCAGGATAGTAGATCAGATTTTGGCTTGATTTGCTCAATTATTCCAACACACACAGGTGCACACACACACACACAGGCGCGCACACACACACACACACACACACACATTTTTAATTTTTTGATTTACATTTAAGGTATAATTATCATTTTTAAAAAGTATAATTTTTACATTATGTATTTTTCAATAGCTTAAAATATTAATATATTGTACATTTTTCACACCAAATGTATTTTTCATCAAAACATTTTTAAATGTATACTTTTATATTCAAATGTATAATATAAAATGTTTAATTTTATATAATATTTTAAATGCTGAAACATTTTCATCTACTAAATGTAATATTTTTATATATTTACATTTAAATATAATATTTTAACATAATGTAATATTTATTTTAAAGACAAAAAAAATGTACATTTTTGCTATAAAAATATTTGATAAAAAATACTTTTTTATTTTCAATTGAAATTTGCAATCAAAGCTGAATGTTTTTACAGTTATTATAAATTATACAGGGAATGTTTATGTGTGAAAGTTTTGTCAGCTGGCCCAAAACTCTCTCATCCTTATTTATGTGATGATTAATCAAAACGCATTTCAATATTAGCTCAAAATTGCCCTCAAATGAAGATAATTCAGATATATTTCTCAACATTATTGAGTCAGACATGTAAAAGACAAACAAGAATTTGTGTACATGGAAAAAGAACCTTATAGTTTTGTGGTGTTGAGACAACATCAGCTGAAAAACAAGCACAGGGATGTATAGTTTAAACAATCGCATCAGCCTCTGCATTGCAATGCAGTCCCGTACTCCATCAGTTCAAAAACTCCTCCCTACAGAGAGTTTACCTTCCCTCCATCTGCTCGTTCGGCCTCTCTCTCTCTCTCCTCCGCTGATGGAAGGAAACATGTGCGGCTGTAGCCTGTAGAGATGAAGAGCAGGTTTAACAATCAATGCTCTGGCACTGAACCCACAACACAGTGACCCCGCGACCCCCAGCTGGGGCCACAGCTGAAAGTGATGCATATGTGTGAGTGTGTGCTGTGTGCTCTACAGAGCAAGGGCGTGCAGTGGTGTTCTGAAATTATGAGGCAAAGTCATCAATGTTTTTTTATTATCTTTTTTGTTTTATAGTCTTTTCATCTCTATTGTGATGTAACGGCTTCTTGAACAAGACATCATTGCAGAGCGAGACTTGATTTTGTCCATCAGGAATTTATTGGATGGTATTGGTTTGCTATGGGTTCAGACGCATTGGTGCCGTGACCCAGATGGGAATGAGTGTAAGGAAGGCCATCTAGTAAAACCCGGGGCAGGTAAACCTCGCTCCCCTGGCCTCAAGAGACACACTAGTGACTGACGCTAGAGGCTGCGGTCTCTAACGTCCTTGTTTGCTCGCCCACCTCATGCCGGTGACGC
The DNA here is from genome assembly GCA_031834385.1 of Semotilus atromaculatus. Classification (NCBI taxonomy): domain Eukaryota; kingdom Metazoa; phylum Chordata; class Actinopteri; order Cypriniformes; family Leuciscidae; genus Semotilus; species Semotilus atromaculatus. Next base: position 17,688,945 of record JAULUF010000027.1, read on the forward strand.
TGGTTGGAATCCCGCTCGGAATAGAGCAAGTTAAACCAGTCGCATTGGTGCCGTGACCCTAATGGGAGTTAGTTTAACACAGGCCAGCCAGTAAACAGCTGGGCAGGTAAAAATCTCAAGAGCCACACTAGCAACGGACACCAGAGGCTGCAGACTTTGGCGTCCTTGTTAACACGCCTCCCATGTCATTTGAATCCCACTCGGAGCGGTGCAAGTAGGACCAGTCACAGACGCGCATCCAGGTTAAACTTTTGTTGTGCTTGCTCTTGCGGAAAACAAACACATAAAAAACATGGTATTTTGCACAGATAATGCCAAAGTATTATGTAAAATAGTATTATTCCACAAATAGAGGTTGTATAATAACCAAGTAACCAAGGTCATGGATGGGAAATGCAGTGTTTTACCAGTAAATGTCACCATTCATTAAAATCCCAATGGATTTGAATATCAAGTCAATGTTAAATGTTTTCCTGCTAGATATATGGATTCATCCTGAAATGCATCGCATCATAGACGTTAGATGTCATCTGATACACTGCTCTGTGTCGACCTGGATCACCTATCTCTGATGTTCTCTTTGAAGTGCTTTGCTTGTGATCATTACAGAAAACTGTCAGTTCTGATGCACAATCAAATTTCAAGCTGACATTGACAAGCTCAAATTAAAGATCGCAGTAGGACTTAATGCGAGTAATGAATCAATCCTGCCTTCTTACATCTGCTCATTAGCAGATAGAATCCCTAGACCAGAAATGATGGTTGCACTTACCAGAAACACCAGAAACACACATTCAGACCAGACTTTAAAAAATAAGCATTATATATAAAATAACATTATCGTATTTTAAAAGTAATATAGTATTTAAAAAATAATTTGTATACTACGCAATCAGAACTGCAACTAGTTTAACAGCAGTTTTGTTTATAAAATGTTTATTTTCTAAAGTTTTTTAATGTCAGTCAGTGTATGAAAATCAAATCTGATGCAAATCTGTTTCCCCTGATTATGAAATTCCCTCATTACCCATTGAAATCTGAAGTCTACAGACTTCATTAGCAGGTTCCTTACTGTACTTAGGCCTATATAAATACCTTTACAGGAGAAAAGATGTTAGCATCAGCAAGATGTAGAGTTCACATTTGCAATGGAGATTTTCCCCTGTTCCTTCCTGGCACTTCTTCAAAGAGGAGATCACCACATTCCAGCTAAAACTGCTGAACTGCTTTTCCAAGAGCTCTGGGAATGTTGTCAAGGGCTGTAGAATAAATCTGTTTCAAGCTAACATAAGGATCAAATAATAAGGAATATTTGTTGACAGCATTTTTGGCACAATGTGAATGATCACATACAAAAAAAAATACAAAAAAATAAATAAATAAATAAAATGAAAACATAAAACTAATTATTTAGTTAATAATTATAATTAATAATAAAATTACCAAATAAAAAGTAAAATCAATTTAAATGTAAAAGTAAAATACAAAATAAACTAAAATTAATATATAAATCATAAAAGTAACGCCAATATAGTACAAGGGGTTTGGATGATGGATCGAAAAATAAAATAAATTAATAAAATGCAAGTTACTATTTATAATATTCATTATTTGTAACTACTACTGCTACAAAAAGGAAAACTAAAACTTTAATTATTTATAAGAACTTCATCATAATAATGTGATACATTGCAGTATATATTTTAATGGTATATAGGCTAGTATATATTACGCTTTGAGAATGAGAAAGGCGCATTACAAAATTAAAATTTATAGTGCTGTCAAATCAATTAGTCACAATTAATCGCAAGTAACCATAAAATATTGTATATAATGTTTATATGTATGTACAAACTTTTATGTTAGATGTGATTAACTACAATGAATAGCACTAAAAAGGTATTATTATTGTTTACCAACCCTTGTTTTTACTGTATCCATAATTTTTGCTTGTGCCTCAAAAAGTCCTAATTATTTTCTGCTGAAATCAACATTATGCCTGAAATGCTGTTAATGGAGCTGAACTTGAAATGAACCCAGCATATTTCCTAAATGGTTCTGCTAGAACATCACAATCAATTTCTTACCCAGTTCACTTCCTGTTCCCTTCCTCATCTATTTCCTGTTCCTGAAAATCTCCAACTTAAAGGTGTCATGCTTATATCAGGGATTTCCCCCCTCAGTTTAGATGTGATTTTCAGTGATGCAGAACAGATTTCACTTTGCCGATGAAAAGTTTTTCCCCCTGAACGGCTGCAATATGATTTTCCTCTAATGAGCTCTGAACAGACCGAGCGAAATAAAAATCATGCAGCGATCACAAACATCAATCATCTCAGTCTATATTTTGCCCGAGTATCATAAACAGAGAGACATGCTGATAAGACCAAACAGACTCAAGACGACACAGATGAGATGAGAACGAAAACAACACCAGTTATTAGAGAATAGTGGGAAAGTTAAACTTTTGACGTGTCTAACGGTTGACACACACTCGTATGATGATGTCCGTACGGCCTACGGGTTTGGATGAGCTCAGTCCAACTCCTATTTTTCCGCAGAAAGATAAATTAGCAGAGAAAATATCAGTAAATCTCTGTTTTTCGCTGCGACATGACATTAATGAGGGCATTTATGAAACACTTACTGAAATTTAGCACTTTAAATAAGATCAGTAATGAGGTCGTTGCGGGTTTTGTGCAGGCTAATGCAGGTGACCAGCGTTGCCTAGCGACTGCTGACAGAAACGACGGCTTGGTGGGCAGGTTTAAATGAACATTTTACTGTAAAACGCCATAATTAATAGGAAAACGGGAAATTGTATCTGTCAGTAGCTTCTGTGGGATCCCCTGATCAGCAGTGTTGCCAAATATGTTCAATGGAAAGTAGCTCAAACCTGCTGAAAAATGCGCCGAATGTCGCAAGATGGCGTAAGTTAAAGCGCCAGCTGTCACCATATAGCCTAATGTCAAATAAAGCTGTTCTCATTTACATATTTGCTGTTAGGCAACGGAACAAGTATGATATAGTGACTGACTGAATGTTAACCAGCCTTCCAAAAAGCTGCTATAGATTTGTCCGTAGTCGCTTTTTTTGAGAACAAATATCTGGTGTAAAAATCGAATATTGGCAACACTGCTGATCAGTTAGTCAATCAACCTGTGATGTCACTGATGATGTAATCTGATCAGATAAGGAAACTTCTTTTTCCCCACTGATCCTGTCGCAGCATTCTAAATATAAATCCTAACATAGGTATAAAATGCAATCATATATATATATATGTGTGTGTGTGTGTGTATAAACATATTAATAACTATAAAATACATACTTGAAAAATATAAATTTATATTAAATTATATATTATATAAAAAATTATATACATAGGCTATATATACACACTGTGTATATATGAATAATACTGTAAATGTAAATTAAAGTATGTCTATTCTATAATTTAGTTAATTAGTATTATTTAGATATTTACATTTTATTTCTGAATGATTATATTGTATTTCAGTGAAATATTTATTTATAATTGTTAATTCGTTTCAAAATTGAATGGAAATGCACGACTTTTTAACACTACTTACCAATTTGAAGGCTTCTTATTGGCTCTAAAAAAAGGCCCGTGACGTCATCAGCGAGGTCACTATTTTAATCATTGAATCGGTGACGTCGGTCTTTACCACCTTGAAAGAGAACTCAAATGAAGTTAAGTTTAGTGAAAGTGACTGTTGCATCTTGATCATCCCCGGATCGATCGCACGACACCTCCTGTTGTGCAAACAGCCACTTAGAGTCAATTCCGATCGTTCCCCGGCTGCCACGGGAACGTCAAGCGAATAGTCCTCGGAAATGAAGATGGGAAAATTCCAGCTCTGTGATTCAGCGGCTGCAAAAGCGTATCCCTGATAGCTGTGCGCTCAGATCTTTCTGTATCGTTTCGGCTGATCAGAGAGGCTCCGCTTCGCCTTCAGAGCTGCAGGAACTTTATTTTAAGAGCTACTTAAGACAGTAAGTGCCACTGCACTGTTCCCACTCTGATGAAAAAGTCAATTTAATTAAGTGCTTAAATATTCAATTACCTCTTTCATTATTTCAGAGAGAGGCTCAGTAGCGTCTTCAAGTGACTCAGCGTGTCTGTGGTTTAGAGATAGCTTGAAGTCTCCTCTGTTCTGAAGCTAAACGCGAGCATTGCTTTCTTCATCCGTTCTGCTTTGTCTTTAGCCGGCAGATATCCGGGTTTACAGATATCCCACACTATAGGCTACTCTTATGAAAGTGATACATGACTCATGAACCAGCTATAAGGAATTTCAAACTAAATTATTTCGGCGGAATTGGCACCCTTTCTGACCTGAACCCTCATCTGCCATTTGCTTCAGCTTCAGGGACTTTTTGCATTCTGGTCTGCCATTTCCAGACTTTAGACTATCGGAATAAACACTGCCTGTTACAGACTGTGCGATTTCAGCAATCCTGTAAGATCGTTACAAATCACACTGGATCTGATTTAATTTTAATTTCTTTATGTGATCAGGGACAATGCACAAAAAACATTAGTCTAAAAAAGAAGAGATGTCATGTGCCAGGTTATAGCAAAATATGCTAATTTCCACCTGCTGTCCCTTGACAGGTTGCTGTTATACTTACAAAAAAATTCATAAAATATATATAGATAATACATGGAAGCATTACTTCACTCACATCATAAAAATTGGTAAACGTGTGTACACATGTATGTAGACTGTACGATGATGACACCTATTGAATCGTAGGCTACGAAGCAAGTTAGTATAGAAGAATGAAACGTCATCAGCATGCGCTATAGTGGTAAACATATAGAGCAAGGTGATTCGCACTTTGGCAATCCTGGTTTTTATGTGCTCTGATAAAAAGAGGAAGCGAAAGAGGAGAATATGGATGCGGTCATGGCTAGGGAAAAGAAACTTCCAATTTTGTAAATGGAGCTTGAGGTAAGGAGCGTTAAGATTTAACCGCTATGTCTGTTGATCAATACCCCATTTCATGTTGCATTTTCATTGGCTAGTCGGTACGTAGGTCGTAGCAGCAAACACACTGTGAGATGATCACAATAAATTTATGACTGTCAGACAATTATCGCTGACTATCTTTGGTCACAAGAACGTGACATTGCCGTCTTTGAAACTCTCTCACTGTGCGACGCAGGACCACCGTTTAGGAGCCATTACCACAGAAATCGCCACGATTGGTCATCTTTCGTCCAAGTGTACGGGCATTAGTTAGACCCTTTGACTGAAAAATGTATTTAAAGCAACCAAGCATGTTTCACGAGTTTACATGTTAATGAAATCTGATGTAATATTATAATGCGTATTTGGCTTGCTGTCCGGGGGAGGGCTCCGAGCTCAGAATTCGGCCCGACCCCAGAGTACTCCCCCTAACCTTAGAGATCATAGGTATCTATGAGCGGGCCCAGCCGAATGTGGGGTGAAGGGGTGGTGGTGGGATGCTGAGGAAGTAATCATGAGACAGGAGGTAAGGGAAGGCTTTATTTATACTGGCTTCTTCTTGTGCTGATTGGATGATTACCTGAACATGCTCCTCCCGAACTTTGTTACATAAAACTTCATTTAATGTTTAAGAACGTGTAAAAGAGGGATGAATATATCTGTAACACTTTATTCGAAAGTTACTTCAGACTAATAAGTAACTTTGCAACTAACTCTCATTAGAGGTTTAGTAGACTGTCGGTTTAATACCTGGTAACACTTTATTTTAATGGTCCCTCAACAGAAATTGATAAATAACTTTGCAAATACATGTTCTACTAACCCGAAACCTAACAGTCTACTAGAGTTAGTTGACATGTAGTTGCAAAGTTACTTACTTATATCATTGTCTAAAGTGGACCATTGAATTAACCGATATATACAACAAAGAAAAATTCAGCCTGTTAAACTCCAAATATCAAAGGCAGCGGCCAGATGCGCCTGGACTTTATTTGAGCGTTCAAGAGCAAAGACAGTGAAACAGAAAAGGACATGGCTCGCTTCAAGACAGAGATTAAAAGTTGTTTTTCGTCTTGAAAATTTCACCCCTGCTTGAGCATGTTGAATCTCAAATGGAGAGACCTTAGCAAAGTCTGTGCTTTTATGCTGAGGGTGTTCTGCAGTTTCATTAGCAGAGAGGATGACAGAAAGAAGCTGGAGAGTCTCTGGATCACAGAAGGGGCAAAACTTCAGCCCTGAGCTGCTGGGAATTAAAAAAAAAAACACATGGTTTATGATATTCAAAATCCCTTTATCTCTAAATCAGTCTGTGATTGGATGCAAATTACGTTACTTCATTTTACGATCAAAACTTGTCATAATTTACTCACCCTCATATTGTTCTAAACCCGTATGACTTTTTCAACCATGAAGACGGCGTTGGACGCTCTTTTTAATGCGATGGGGGTGAAATTTCCCAATTAAAACTCCATCACAGAAGTATCATTAAAATGTGCTATATTACAAGTCTTTTGGAAAAAAAAACAGACCAAAACTGAAGCTGGCTCAGCCTTTGACAGATAACCGTTCCCTCTGAGTTGTTAAAGGGGTCATCAGATGCTAAATTCCCTTTTATATGGTGTTTGCATATAAATGTGTCTTTGCAGTGCGTGGACACAACCACCATACAATGAAAAAAATCCATTCACTCCTTTTTTTTTATCCTCAAAAAGCCTAAACACTCAATAATCAAGCCGTTTGGATTTTCTGAGCACTATGATGTCATAATGCTCCGCCCACAACCCCTGACGGACTGTCCCGTATTAGCATATTTCTGCCCTCAGCCATTCGACACGCCCCATGGAAGAGAGGGGTGGGGTGAGCAGTTTCTCATTATCATTTAAAGAGACATGCACTGAAACAGGTCGTGTGAACAAAGCTGTTTTTGAGGAGGTAAAAAGGGTGTTGTTTTACACAACCAATGAGTAATTTTAACCAAATTTTGTTACAAACTTTACATGAAGACCCTAAAGAATCATACCAACTTGTGGAAAATGGGCACCCGACGACCCGTTTAACCGCTGAAATCGGATCATTGATTCAGACAGATCCAGTTCAAGTGAATCATTCAGACCAGTTTTGTGAAAAGATTCATTGAAAATATCTAACTCAAAATATTCATTTACAAATCAGGTATCGCTGCAAGGTGAACTAGAACAGATGGCAAGATTTTCAGTGAATAATAAAAAACTCAGGAATGAGTCAATCACATAAAAAAGGGTAAAGTAACAATAACAAAACAGAAGAAAATTGGTTTTAGCTGTTTTATTTAGTTTTTTTGCAAAAAAGTGTGGTTTAAAGAAATAACTTGTGATATAAAATATAGCAAATTAATATAACTTCCATTTATTAAAAAAAAAAAAATACTTTGGATACAGAGATCAACATGTGGTTGCTATAAGTGGACTCCAATTATAGCTCTAAAAGAACAGTGTGTGATTTATTTTAATCTAAAAACAAGCAGCATCTTGTGAGATCACAGAATTAAACTGTACCTGTATGACTAATATTCACAAATAATAACGCCGCTCGTACGTCCATCCGGACTTTTCCCAGGTCACTGCGAGGACAGGAAGAGGAGGTCTGACAGACACGCAACTGATGCACGTCAATGTCTGGAAAACAAAACCATGTGGAGACCGTAGAGAATCAGAGACAGAACGGATGATAGTAGAGCAATCCCAGACCCTGACCCGCTCTGCGTCCAGACCCGGAACAGATTGAGCGCTGTTAAAGAGGCTGTAGCCTGCTGTCCACACAAGTGCCAGAATCCAATTCACACATTAGACAGCGAGCACATCGGGCCACCTGCCTGCACACTCATCTGGAGCTGTGGCCCTTTAGCCATCTCTCTCTCTAAGGTGACGTGGGTCAAATGTGAGTGTAAAAAGTATTACATGTATTAAATGTATAATTACACTGTAATAAATGTATAATTACACTGTAACAAATGTATAATTACAATCTCGAAACGAATCACTACATTTCTTCAAACGAATCGATAAATTTCTCGAAAAGAATCAATACATTTCTTCAAATAATGTGCTACATTTCTTTAAATGAATCGATACATTTCTCAAAAAAAATCGATAAATTTTTTCAAAAGAATCGATACATTTCTTCTATTATTACACTGTAACAAATGTATAATTACACAGTGAGAAATGTATAATCAAACTTGTAATTAATCGCTATAATATCGTATAATTAATGTATAAAAACTATTAGTTGTATTTAAATTTACTCTATTAAATATTTTATTAAATATAAAACATACATTTTAAATATTTATATATAATAAATAAAAACATATCAAATATAATTTTATAATTTACTTTTCATTTGCCCATGTGTATTTATGTAAATTTAAAACATTTGAGACATGAAAATCTTTATTTTTATGTTTTATATTTAAATATATGAAATAAAATAAAAATGTTCTAGACTTTAAATACAAATGCAGTTAGCTTTCGTCACCGCTATTTCTTTTACGTCACTATACGAATAGCGCACAAGAAGTAGGCCTACAACTAAATTGATCCATTTAGATATTATTATTCTCTACAGAATAGAATCAGTCAAGTGCAATCACATAAAAGGCTTCACTTCCCAGTCCTCTACACTGGCAGCACACTCAGCTCTCCTAAAACAGGTACAAGACCTCAAAAGCATTAGATTGTAAACATGACGTTTATATCCGATGCACATTACTCTTCTGAAATATTACACAGTAGTTGCATCCTAATGCCGCACATGAACCCTGATCTTCCCCGGAGACGCATTAGCATGAGTGTAGAGCGGTTATAATCTGTGCTCAGATGTTCACCTCATGAGCTTGCGAGCTCGGCCGTTCCATTGGTCGCACTCGAGCAATCCGGGGTCACCTGAGTCTTTTCACAATGGCTGTTTCCATGTAACAGTCTTAATATTCTCTGGCGTTGCGGACGCGCAGGAGGAGAGGGAACGAGGGAGGAGAGTTGAGCATGAGGTCACATATTGAGGAAAAATAAACAGTGTTTGACATCCGTGGCCCAAGCGCTCTTCCTCTGAGATCTGCATAACAAATGAACGGAGTCTGACTGACATCTCCATCTGTCACATGAGGCCAGCGCCCCCAAAAGCAGGAGAAAGAGAGAGAGTAGCCGCGTCCTACACTTCTAGAAAGATTTTTGCCCTGAAGGATTCTTGCACCGAAACATCCTAATATAGTTTTACTTGACCACTTTTTAAAGTCCTTCAAAAGGGAAGTGTGTAATGCCAGACACTATTCCTCACATGCCTTTCCATCTGGCATTGCTCGAACAAACAGATGCAAGAGCTTTTGAAATCGTTCTGTCTTGAGGTAGGTACTACATTTGAATTTCAATTTACTGTGATTGTTAAAAAAGTATGTTGTATGTAATATGAATATGGCAGTATGAATAAAATTTGGACGCAGCTACTACATCAGCTGTGGTTACTGTCACGTGACCTACCAGCGTCAGTTACGTTGCTTCACTTCCATTCATAACTCTCCTCCCGTGGCCTCATGGGATAGTAAAGTGTCCATCATATGCACATCAGAATCATCTGGAAGTAGTCGGTCATCTGGGTACTTCTTCATCTGTTATTCAAATACTAGTTGTGTCCTAAATGACGAACTACACACTATGTGCTTACACTCTATGTAGCCTACTAACGCACTATATATACTCATCCGTGTAGTGTGTGAATTTTATAAGGTTATTTTGTCATTCAAGTGTCCGACATTCCACACTTAGTTTTTTCCATTAATTTAGTGCATCATCCGAGTGCATGGGAATTTTCAGTGTGAACACACTACTCACACTATTTATACTTAAAAACGTAGTGCATAAGTACGCGAAATGAGATGCACCCTATGTATTTGGACATACAGTACTATACTCTGTTGTTGTTTTTTTGCATACTATTTAACAAGTTCACACTTACAAACAAGTCAGATAGAGTAAATGCGTATTTGGCGTGTTGTCCGAGGAGAGGGCTCCGGGATAGGCATTCGGCCCGAACCCAGAGTACTCCCCCGTGTGAAAGAATAAGCCAAGAGTGAGGAGTCGGGGTGATGGAGGGATGCTGAAAACTGACAAGGAACGTTAAGAGAGTTGACAGAGCAATTTACATTTTTCATACTATGACACATTGAACCATTGACCCAACCAATTCACTCTGCTGTGGATTTGTTTGAAAAAATAATTCTGGTGAAATAAAGCAAAAACGTCATTATTGAGTCTAAAATGTAAGTCACTTAATATAAACAACTTGCTTATTGAACTGTTGTATAAAAATCAATTCACATTTGTAATCATTTTCAGGAAAAAGACACTGTTGACCTTGTTACCGTCAATATAGTATCAATTATCAATCACTGTTTACTCTAAGTGTAATAAAATAGGAATCGTTTTCACCTGATCAGTTTCAGTGCCTCCTCATATGTAGATATATAAATTCCGAGTCAGAAATGTAAAAGTCATAAGGCAGAAATGACACAATTTTTCCTCACAGAATGTGACTCAATTCACTCTGTGAAGAGTGTTTGTGCCTTGCAGCTGTTTTAGTTGTTTCTGCACATTAAACTGATAAAGGCTATTTTAGCTTCAAGCGGTAAAAACTTTCCTGTCTGCAGTCCTGAAAAATCAATACAAGTCCAAATATTATCGCTTCCACTCCTTCTGATGTATTCAACACCATAAATGTGTGTAACTTCAAAGTCCTTCTTTACAGTACCTTCATATTTTCTCTCGACATCATCACACAGAATGAAAGCAGAGACCTTTCCCCCTCTCCCCTGGTCAGCGTGAGCCAGTTTCAGTGTGTGCGGGGTTTAGTTTAGCAGTGAGCTGCTGAAATCAGCCTGTGATAAGCTCTGATAAGTTCTGGGAGGTCACAGCAGTGATACGTGCGCACGGCTCTATCTATCAATTCAACATAAATCACTCTGGAAAATTCCATCTGTGCGCGTGACCTTCGGGGCAACCAGTCTTACAAACAAGTGAAAAGCTTTTACATTTTAAGTGAACAGGTTACTATTTTACGACAAATCGCCGTTCTACAAGGGTAAAGGTAAAAAAAAAAAAAAATTATTTGATTTTAGTAGATCCATATAAAATGTGTTCAAAAACTAATGTAGCGCATATACAGAGCTCACCACCTTGATCTTGTTTAATCTGTGATTTCACAATATTTTACTATATATATATAAAAAATTGTGAAATCACAGATAAAACAAGCTCAAGGTGGTGAGCTCTGTATATACATTTGTATACACACACACACACACACACACATTTGTCCTTAGGTTTTTATATCATGTCCATAACAAAGACAATATGCATGTGCTTGAAAAATCATTTTACACAACATTTACATTAGGAACTTTAATTTCATACTACATAATTATAATATTACAATTACAATGTACAATATTATGAACAAACATTAATTACAAATGAACATATTTATACATTTTGTCATTAACCATAATAAATGCTGTTAATTATTAGTTTATGATACCCAATGCATTAACAAATTAAAGGAGTGGCTGATTATGATTTCAAAGCAAAGGGAGATATTTTCTTTTCTTTTAAAGAAATTGCTTTTTAATAAGGACTACAACAAACGGCTTGTAGGGACTACATAAGCTTCCTCCCAGATTAGTGACACCACCAACCCTAAAATTTGCATAAACCCCACCCCCACGATTTATCGATTATCATGACAGAATATGCTAATCAATGAGTAGAAGATGACTACACATAAGCTACATAATTCATCAACTATCCATTCAGAAATGTCCTGTTGTGTTCTACACGTTGTCACTTCTTCTTGAGTCTCTCCTTTATTGTCCGACTCCGTTTTGAACATAAAATGCTAAAAGTTTTTGAACTGTGCAGTGCATGTCTGCATGAGGTAAAAGGACACAAGCTGTTGAAGCTCCGCCCTCTGTGCCGGGAGCAGCAGCTCATTTGCATTTAAAGGGACAGACACAAAAACGGTGCATTTATGTTCACCCTAAAAAAACTGACGATTTTAACATGCTATATAAAAATATCTATTGGGTATTTTGAGCTAAAACTTCCCATACACACTCCGGGGACATCAAAGACTTATTTTACATCTTGTGAAAAGGGCATTATACCACCCCTTTTACGGAGACGATCACGTTATTGTTTTCAAAAAAATTTGCACTTTGAATCACGTTCTCAAATGTTTTCAGGCCTCCAAAATGCCATTGTTGTGTAAATGAATGGCCAAAGCGCATTTTAATTGAAAGACTAATTTATAACTGTTTTTGGTTCACAAAAGAGTAAAATGCTATAAAAGGAAATCCATTTAAAATTACACAACAGACACTTTTTGATTGAATTAAATGGTAATATAAAGAATCAATGACTCCACTGCATTTCCCTCATGATCTTCATGTATCGCTGCATCTGACTGTGAAAGGTTTTATGTAAATGTGTGAATCAGGCTGATGTTGCTGTGGATGCCAGGACTGATTACAGACAGACGCATCTCATAGAGGGTTTAAAGTGCAAGAGCGCACCTTGATATCCACCGCAACCCCTGGCTTTATCAGCTCCAATGTTCTTATTGGTTCTTTCAGCTGAAGAGTTTGTTATTTCTCTGCGGTTGGTGTCATATTCGGTTGATTAAAAACAAAAAAGCCTGAGCATATTCCTCTTATCTCCATTGCGTTGCCTTAATAAAAGCAGAAAACTCTGGCAGAGTTCTCCAGCACAGAGAACGTTCCCAGGATGCCATGCGCTGTGATGTCAGCGGTTCAGCTTGTAGTTCAAAAACACCCTAGAGAATTTGAGATGTGGGTTTTTAGAAAAATGTGTCATGTAAAAGTAAAACAAAACATTGGAGTCTCTGCGAGTAATGTTAACCACAGACCCTATTTTACCGAAAACCATTACTCCAAAAACACATTCGAAATTCCCATGGGAATCCATGGTTTAAAAGAAAACCTTCCAGGTTTTAGGATAACTACAAACTGAACAGCTCTATTGCGTCCAGTTGAAGCTCATAGTATCGACTCTGCAGCACATTTCCAGGAGCGTCAGAAGAGATTCTGCTTCTTCAAAGGCTTTAACGATCTGTGGACAGTAATACATGTAAATAGGACAGTCAGTGTGTGTTGTTCTGATAGTCTCTGAGTCCCGACCCTGGATCTGCTGTTCGTTTCTATTCAGAAACACCGATCATGTGTTGCATACATAAAACTTTTCTCTAAGAGGGATCTTTTTGAGATCTTCTGCATAGCATGAATTGTTTATTTTGAGAAATTGATCTCTCTTGAGAGCGCAGACAGGCATGAAGATTATAGAAGATTAGACTGAAATGAACTATCTGCTTTTCAGAAATGCTTGTCTGAAGATCCACACACTGCCAGATTTTCTCACGGCCCAAGTGCTTGAGATCTTTCTGAGAAACCAGGAACCTGTGTATGTGTGTGTGTGTGTGTGTGTGTGTGAGAGAGGTTATTAGTGCATTCAGAATGATCGTTCAGGCTTTTTCCTTTTATTTTATTCATTTCTGATAAATGAATCTCCAGGTGACCATCTCAAAAAAGAGCTGTCAATGTAGCAATGTTAATTTAGTTAAAGCTGCTGTCCGCAACTTTTTTAAGTTAAAAATAATCCAAAATAATTATTTAAAAAAAAACATCTTCAGCCAGTGTTCAAATCTATCTGCTTGCCATAGCTAGATTCAAAACGGTTAGCTTGTAATAATGATTTTAATTCCAGTGGTACTGGTGGGTTTCCGCGGGAAATTCGAGCATGTCTTTGCGTCATTACGTCACATCCGTACACATAGTGAAGGTGTTTCGGCTCGCCGGCTATACTGCGCGTGAGGAGATGTAGATATGTATAGGCTTTTCTCGCAGCACTTTACATAATTCAAGATCCAAACAACAATCATCAGTGTCAACTGGAGATTCACCAGTTATGAAACCCAAAAGACTTCGTACTTCGGATTTAAGGTGGCTAGAGAAAGAGAAAGAAATTAACCGTCTCATGCGAACACAAGGATTTAAACATCGAAGGTGCGTGAACTGCGTGTTTTGAAGGGGTTCAAAACGGAAGAAGAGACGGCTTTTTCTGCTTAACAAGTAAGACATTTCAATAGTTCAATCGTGTAACAGTACCACTGTTTTCTTAATTCACACAGTTATGGAGTTTCCTTGTTGTGCCTTTCTCGTTTAGCTATTATGGAGAATATGAATTCTGAACTACACAGGTAATAAAACACATTAAATGCAACATTAGTCACGCAATGCTGATGTTGTTAACATGAACAATTTGAGAACAAAGTAGGCTATAATTTGCACGGTTGCTGTAAATCGCGTTGATTAAATCTAACGATCGCTTAACATGTCGAATGCTTTTTCCCCCTAAGTTGATCAGAACAAAAATGGATGTTACTTACTTTTTCAGAAGATATTTTCCGGTGAAAATTCTTATGTTAGTCAAACTTTCAAAAAGTGAATCTGTGATTCTGAATGACAGTATCCACACAGCACGGTGACTGACAGCAGCACTCGCCTCAAAACATTGTGTTCATCCGCGCTGTTTCATGCCGATTTACAACCCACGTAAAGTTGATAATTCCGCAAATAACTGCAATTGCAGATTTCGAACAGAGATGGTGACAAAGAGGAAAAACTACGGACTGTAGCTTTAATGACCTGTTCACACCAAGAACGATAACTATAACGACAACAATAAAGATATAGTTCAAGTCCACATCACAACTATAACAATAACGACACAGAAAAACAACATAGTCGGAATCACTTTCAGAACGATTTCTTCCAGCTGATAAACCATTAAAACATTGACAGCCAATCAGAATCCACCAGACTTTAAAGAGTGCGAGCATTTAAAGCGACAAAACTGCAGTGCGGTGGTGTTAACATAGTTATCGTTCTTGGTGTGAATGGACCTTTACAGTGAGAAGCGAATTTACTATTAACCAATAAACACGTTTTCACTGTAGCATTTTTACTGTTAAAAGTACAATATTTTTTGACTGTGAACAATACAGAGAAAAAATGCCAATCAAACCAATAATCTCACTTAAAAAAATACCACAGCCATGTCATGAGAATGGAGGAAAAGCACATGGTGAGTCCTATGAAAGTGTTTGACTACAATCTGTTTACAAATAATGCTACATCTATCGCTATACCATATACAAATAGAAAATTATTTGGATTTAAAAAAAAATTAATGACTATAAAAGAAACAGCTAAAAGTGTCCGATCCGTGGAAGTGAGCCGTGCCTGGCGGCCACAGGAGCTGGTTTGTCCTGACAGGCAGGATGGATGGTGTGGCCAATTACACCCATCAGCTCTCCATGCAACATTTATGAAATACTTAATCAGACGTCAGGGGGCTCGTTTCTCTACTGCCCGGAGAGCAGCTGGACGTCCTTACTGCTGTTTAAGAGTGCCAGGAAGAAAGACCACCCAATCCAGTTCAACGATCGAAACTCAACCGCACGACCCTGATTCCATCAGATGATCCTGACACAACTACACCATTCTGATGCAAACTGATACAAATAGCTGATTCTGCTGTGCTCAGATCGACTCAATAGAGTGCAACAGTGCCCACCCACTTGATCTATGTTAAAGGTATAGGGCAATTTGTTTTATAAACACTTTTTGTTATACTGGTTGAAACTCTCTTAAAGGATTAGTTCACTTTTTAAAAAAATTTTGCTGATAATTTACTCACCCCCATGTCATCCAAGATGTCCATGTCTTTCTTTCTTCAGTCGAAAAGAAATGGTTTTTGATGAAAACATTCCATATATTTTTCTCCATATAATGGACTTCAATGGACCCCAAACGGTTCAAGGTCCAAATGACAGTTTCAGTGCAGCTTCAACGGGCTTTAAACGACACCAGACGATGAATAAGGGTCTTATCTAGCGAAACGATCGTCATTTCAAAAATAAATTAAAAAGTTTCAGTTTTACAAGCACAAATGCTCACCTTGTTCTGTTCTGTGTTGCGCGTTCGCGACGTCACGTAATACGCAATTACGTTGAAAAGGTCACGCGTATCGAGTCAGCGTTGAAGTCCATTATATGGAGAAAAGTCCTGGAATTCGACTTTCTTTTCGACTGAAGAAAGAAAGACATGGACATCTTGGATGACACGGGGGTGAGTAAATTATCAGCAAAAGTTTTTTTTTTAAAGTGAACTAATCCTTTAACATCCTGATAGCAATCAAAAATAGAAGTGGTCTAAATGTTAAAACACGTAGCCTACATAGATCTTCTGTGGAAGTCACAGGACCAAACAATGTTCGTCCAATCATTTCATTGGGTCCGAATGCAATGATAGGATGTCCAACCTGCCTGTCAAAATATGTTTTTCCATACCTTGGCGCGCCTGCTTGCGCAGACATGACACGTCAATAGCATCCTCAGACTAGGATTTTGTTCATTATTATAATAATTGAATCTACTTTGAGACATGAGGTAGTTTATCGCCGTCTCTCGTCTCATGATGCTTTGCAGACTGGACTCGGTGTGCGTTCATGTGTTTTGATGGAGGTGTGGATTTGGAGACGCTCTGAAGGTAGGGTGGGATCTTGTGCTTTCAACGCTAGCTCGTTATTGCTAGCCTGATCGCGAAATGTAAAATAGTTACGACGAGAGAGAGAGAGAGAGAGAGAGAGAGAGGGAGAGAGCAGAGGAGATAAAGAGAGAGAGTCCCAAGAGGGACCGAGAGAATCAGAGCGCCAGAGCATAAAAAAGAGAGAGAGCAACCGTTTCCATCTTGTTTTATCCTTTCCCTGACCATGTGACTAAAACCCAAATGTGAGACATTCAAACTGACCAATCAGATAATTACACTTCCCCCATTGTTCTAAAGGTGTGACAATTCATTGACCCCCAAAGTACAAATATCTTGGCCTACAGGCCTTGATCACTATCAGCCCCTCTGTGTCTTTGGGAACCCCAAATGGTCCTTGTGGTTGAAACAAGGCGTGGAACACAGTAAAGCATATGTCTTTGTTCATTTCAAATATCTTGGATTATTTTCAATCCTACAGCTGTTAAACTTGATTATTTTAAAAACTAAGTTGAAATAACGTGGGCTGACGACTTCAAGCGAAGCAAATACCATCAATTAACAACCTCGTAGCTCACAGTAGTTCTGTCTTTAAAGGTTCATAAGTTATCATTAAAAATCAGTTTCCCTATGGAGAAAATGAATGGAGTTTTATACTTCCGGAAACGACTGTTGCGCTCTATAGTGTTGATCTCAGATCAGTCTGAAGAGGAGAGCAGGTAAAAGCAATCTAATGTAATAAACGTTGCATCTGTTTCACACAGCCAGCACAATAAATCATGTCCAGTTATTATTTACAGTGTTTTCTCAGACACTAATGAGGTGTATGCAGGAGCGGATTCAGCAGTGATTACAAAACCGCATCAGACCGTGTAACAATAAATGAGACCGAGTCAGCCACATCAGATTTGTACCGCTGAGCACGAATTCAAAAGGATTTCACTCATTCGGTTTCTTTCATTCTCCGACACAAACTCTTCATTTTCTCCTCGCTGTGTTCAATAAGAACCAGACCGAAGCCATCAATCAGGGAAATTAAATACTACATGAAAATAAACACGCCTGATATCACACTGCTGATTATGTCATGGGCTGATTCTGCTCACCGTTCACACTGTGACAAACTCGAGCGCCGGAGGGTTCGGCCTCTGATTGTACAGTCAATCATTTCCATGACATTTTCCCCATTGAATGGAAGCCAATTAGCGACGAGAGCTCATTATCTCTGCAGAATGAGCCGAATGTCATCTTTTAATATCTCGAAATAAGCTCTAGGTTGGTAGAAGGTCTGGCTGGTTGTTGATCATCACGTCGGTTGCTGTGTTAGCTGCTGTATTCTTTTATGTAATGAACATAACCCGTCCTGAAGATGATTAAAGTTCACCTGACTGCGCTTACGTCAGAGGATCCTATAAGCATACAGGTAATAATAATACAGTCAGATTATCCCAACACAGTCAGAAGAAAATACAGACCCGGCCTAATAGAATCAGTGGTCATAATAAATGTTAATAATAATAAATTATTAATAAAGAAATAGTATATATTAAGCAACACTACAAAAGTTTGGGAACGGTAAGATTTTTGATTAATGTTTTTAATCTCTCTTTATGCTCACCGCGGCTGCATTTTTTGTGATAAAAAAATACAGTAACATTATGAAACAATGTTTTTTTTCTTTTCTTCAAAACTGCAGTATATTATCATTATAATATAATTACTATTATTTGAGTCATGATCATCTGAATGCACTCGGACAATACAAAAAAAAACATTTCTACTAAAAAAAACAAATGACTTATTTTGAAGTAGACAATAAAATTATCCTAGACAGTCAAGACAGAGCGTGACATTTAACATATGTTAATTTATTCTCCAGTGCCGAAATTCAGACATGAAATATGCAGAATATGCAATCGGTGACAACTTCTTCCAATTAAAGCCAACGAACAAAAGTTTAATTTTAATAATGAATTCACAGTCTGATGCGCAACATGAGAGCCAGAAAGAGTGAGACTAACAGAATAATGTTCTGATAATGTGCCTAACAACTTTAATTAGTGTTATTTTCACTGAATATGATGAGTTTTAAAACACTCAAGAAAGTTTCTCAAACCTGATGCTTTGTTTCATAGACGTGTTAAAGGGATAGTTCACCCAAAAATTTTGAAAGAATGATTTTCTTTCTTTTTTGGAGTGAAGAAATATTAAAGGGGACCTATTATGCCCTTTGATTTTATTTTTCGGTTACTAGAATAGGTTGAATGTAAAAAATATATATATTCCCCAAATTCTCCATTGTTGCAGCACCACTCGTCCCAGTCTGTCAGTTATGCTCTGTTTAGTTCCTGTCTCTATGAAGCTCCTCCTACTGAAAAGCACAATGTGCTCTGATTGGTCAGCTGGACCAGTGAGTTGTGATTGGTTAACCACTTCAAAGACCTTTTTCATGCTCAAACAGCAACATTACACACTAAGGGCTGGTGGATTACCCCCTTGAGTACGTCGCATTACTTTATAACTTTAGGACTTTATAACTAAAGTCCCCCCCCCCCCCCCCCCAGAGCCGTGTGGAGTTGGTTTATGACGGATGCAGTGTAATGTCTTGTAGGCCCCCCCCGTTAGGCAGGCCAAATATATCGTTTTTCCAAGGACATTTTAATTTGGCATTGATAGTTTTACTGACTTAAAGGGAACTTTGTTGTATATGTTGGAGTAAATAAGCTCCAGCTGAAGAGGCTTCCTCGAGCCCCTCCACTGCGGACAGCAAGCCAAATACACTTAACCCCATTAGTTTACAGATTATATGGGCAAAGGAACTCGTGAAACTTCAAAGAATGATCATTTTAGGTGAACTATCCCTTTAACACATCTGACAGAGTTTTATTTGACACCGAATGTCTGACATCCAGTAATGGCCATTTTACGGACACAGAGCCTGTCAGATCTTTTCGGGGTTTTTTTTGGCATGTTTAGATCTTGTTTTCATCTGAAATGTCTTTCCATGAACACATCACAGATGAGTAAATTCCTTCCTCGCTAATCTCGCTGTCAGAGCCGTGCGGGAGACCGTGTGCGGCTTCTGACGGATACCAGAGGGACAGACAGGCTGTGTCTTTGATGGACGTCTCGTGTTATTGGCGTCTGAGCTCTTTGAAGCCGTTTGATTTGGACTCATGAGGGATATGAGCTCGTCTGACTGCAGTTATCTGCACCTCCGGGGAACGGAAACGAGTGCTTTACCTCCTCCCATGATTCCCTGCTAACCCTGCTATGCACGCACACGTATAAATGCTTTCAGCGGTAAATATTTCAAGGCCACGTTACAAACTCATAAAGAGACAAATAATTGATGACATAAGCTTTGACATGGATCTTTTAGATGAGAATACCTTTATTCCACCTTTCATTCTCTATCTCTGTCCCGACACACATCTTAACAGCTTTAGTTCATGCTAGTCTATATGCTTAAAGGATTAAGTTAGTTCACTTTCTTTGGATTCACTTTATTTTGATGGTCCCTTTAACAAATTCTGTTGACTATAAGTAATGTTGCTCCTACATGTCTACTAACTCTCATTAGAGTGTTAGTTGAGTATTAACAGACTGGTAGGGTTAGGGTTAGATTAAGTTGACATGTAGTTGAAAAATTACTTATAGTCAGTAGAGTGTCTGTTGGAGGACCATCACAATAAAGTATTTGCAGATATTAAGCAGACAGTCTACTAATACTCTAATGAGAGTTAGTTGATATAGTTGCAAAGTTACTTATAGTCAATAGCACGTTCAAAAGGGACCATCAAAATAAAGCGTTACCAAAACTTTTGCTGATAATTTACTCACCCCCATGTCATCCAAGATGTCCATGTCTTTCTTTCTTCAGTCGAAAAGAAATTAAGGTTTTTGATGAAAAGATTCCAGGACTTTTCTCCATATAATGGACTTCAATGGACCCCAAACGGTTCATTTGTGCTTATAAAACTTGAACTTTTTAATTTATTTTTGAAATGACGATCGTTTCGCTAGATAAGACCCTTATGCATCGTCTGGTGTCGTTTAAAGCCCGTTGAAGCTGCACTGAAACTGTCATTTGGACCTTGAACCGTTTGGGGTCCGTTGAAGTCCATTATATGGAGAAAAATCCTGGAATGTTTTCATCAAAAACCTTAATTTCTTTTCGACTGAAGAAAGAAATACATGGACATCTTGGATGACATGGGGGTGAGTAAATTATCAGCAAATGTTTTTTTTAAAGTGAACTAACCCTTTAAAGATCAGGTATTAAATACGAAGAGAAACTGATCAACTGTAGGCTATTGTCTTTCCTCTAAACATATACATAGAGGAGAGATTAGCATACAAAGCATTATCGTTTATTATTCGAACACAAAACTGCATATTGTTTCCCTGCTTGAAGAGTAATGCCTATTGTGCAAGGGAAAATCATTTAATGAATAAATTCAGCAAAGTGTTTAAAGAAATTTAAATGCAATGTGGTAAAACAATTAATACATTTACTACATTGAATAATACATAAATGAAAATATAGTATTCTTTAATGTTATTCAGATTCTTTAATATTTGCAGTACTGGTTATTTTTATAGATTTTTTTGTAATTAAAGAAATATTAATGATATGCATTTGATTATTTCATCATTATTTTCATATATATATATATATATATATATATATAAATAATACCAATTATTGATATTATTGTAAATAATTAAATAAATATTTAATATTTGCATTCACTGGATATATATAATACATTTTGTAATTAATTTACTTGTCTAAAGATATTTATAAATAATAATTTTATAAAAAATATTTTTTAATTATTTTTTTTTAAAGCCAATTGTTTATATTATAATTTTTTTTAATAAACAGTTATGTAAAAAAAAAATCTAAATTCAATTCATTGGATAATTTTTTTTAAATTAAATTAAAAAATGAATTTCATAAACATTTTATAACGTATTATTCAGTTCAGTCTCAAGTGATTTATAAATATCTCATATGTGAAGTATGCCATGAACGCTTAGTGCTCACATTTTTTATTAGGCCTACTTGTTATTGAGTGAAAAGTTCTCAAAATATTTGGAGAGAAAAGGGGATCAGGAGGACACGCCTGGAGTGTTACACAACCCGGTTCCTGAGTGTTAATGTATTCAGAGAAAAGCCAAAGACCAGAAGTGTCCAGATTTTGGGCCCTGAAGCACATCAGTGACCTCACGACATCACTGCCGCCCCGGCCTGGACAGGACGACTGCTCCAAATCAAATTACACTGCAAAATAATGACTAACAGCGGAAACCAACCCTAGCACTTCTGGAGGAGCCCAAATGGAATTTTGTGTCTCATCTCATTATCTGGTATCGCCGTTAACTTTATGATTTTCAATTTCTCCTTTTCATGCTTGATTTCCCTCAATTCTGCCGCGTGTTTCCCCCTGATAAGAGCCGCATACTCTAATTGACGCTAGAGATAAAGTCCTGAAGAACAGCAACTAAACTGTCAGTTTATTCCCCAAATGTCCCGCTGCTGTATAAGCTTTAAGTTCTCAAAGCATTTCTGCCGTAACATGAGAGACGCCATTCATCCAGAGGCGTTTCAGGGATTTTAAGGGCACTTAACAGTTAAAGCTTATTTACTTCTATGCACTATTTTGTTTCTCTCAAAAACAGAAAGATTTACATATTACCCCTGAAGTCCACCTGTAATGTTAGTCAACGTTTCTTGCAACAAAAATGCATATTTAATCAAGATTTGCATGATCATTTTTCACCCTCTCTCTGACCCTTAAACGCTCTGGGTGATGTACTAAGAATAACATCCTTCTGTTGATAGGGTTTATTTGGATGTCCTGTATGTTTTAGCGCTCTGATTATTACTTACATTTAACATAAAATGTACACAAACATAAATACATTTTAGAAACCGTACAATGTGTACTGTGCAAGACATGGTGCAATGTTAACTTAAATAAATAATAATAATAATAATGTTTTTCAAGAAATTAAATATTTCCATTACCATTAGATTTACATTTCAAACATTTATATTATTATTACATGAACAAATAAATAAATAAATAAACATTGGCATCAAAATAATAAATAATTTATTCAATAATAATAATAATATAATTATTACATAAACCAAATAAACAAACATTACAAATAAATAAATAATTGAATATGGCCCCTGTCTAAATAATAAATAATTTATTGAATATTAATAATAATAGGTGTTATTTATAAATAAATAAATAAATAAGGCCCCTGTCAAAACAATGATGTATTCAATAATAATTACTATTAAATAAATAAACAAACAAACATGGCCTCTGTCAAAATAATAATGTTTTCAATAATAATAACTAGTAAATAAATAAATTTGTAAATTAGTTAGTTTGAAGTGTACATCTAAAGGAAATATTTATTTAAATGATTGAACTAACTCTGCCCCATTCTTATTTTGTTAACTTTACCTTTTATATATATATATATATATATATATTATTTATTTTTTATAATATTATTTTTAATCCGTTTAAAATGTCAAAATTAGAAAGCAAAGTTATTCAACTAAATGTGATTTAAGTGGGTTGGGGACATCTTACCCCAGTGGGCATTTTTCTCACTTTTACAAAACAAACTCTTAATTTGGAAGAGCAAGGAAAATCCTGTTTTCAATAAATCCCCTCAAATGCAAAAGTTTGGCTTTGAGTGTCACAGATCATAAGTGAAACACACACACGCACACGCACACACACACACACACACACACACACACACACACACACACACACACACGCACACGCACACGCACACGCACACACGCACACACACACACACACACACACGCACACACACACACACATAGCCTCTAACCCCAGCACAAACCAGCGTCTGCAGTCTCTCTGCTGGTGACGGCCAAAAGAGAAGGACAGCACTCCGAGAGGAGGATTTTTCTATGGAATGAAAATGAGATAAATCTTTCAGAGCGAGATGGCCTCTGTCGAGTCTCTTTTCCAGCTGAGGGACTGCTGGCAGGAGGTACACACACAAGCTGTACAAATGCAGGTAAAATGTCAAACTCTGTCCCACTGCAACAAGAATACCTGCCTTGTGTCAAATGAGCTTTTTCACATGACTCACAATCACATTGTTTGACAGACACTTATATATATATATATATATATATACCTTATATAATATAGCTTTATTTCTATAGCTAAACATTCCCTCATCTGATCATCTTCCATCACCAATTTGAAGAAAGTATAGTGTAATCCTGTCTGGAAGCTCAGATATCATCTCTCAATAAACAGAATGCCACTCTGAGCTCCAGAGCGCCATTATATTCTTCCGTTCTTCGTGGATTGGAGACCAATAACTGTCAGGAATGATTTGGCTGCAATGTAAAAGGCACCCTAAAGCACAGTCGGACCTGCTGGTTGCAGAGAGGGTCCAGATGATTCTCTCGGACAGAAAACAGCAGCCTGACACATTTCACAACCCTGATTTCCTCAATTAAACTGTCAGCTATCCTCCATTACTCCAGACAGAAAGATGAAAGAATGGAAGATGAAAGAACTATTATAGTATAATGTTGCATTGTAAAAATTAAATACAGATGATTTATTTTCGCTCTCTTTTGCTGTTTGATTAACATTGATGACACTGACAGCAACAGGTTTATTAAGCTGCTGTCACTTTAAGAGTCTAAATATAAATGGAATCAGTACATAAAATGCATAACGTTAATATTAAAGATGAACGAGAAACAGCGAGTGCTCTGTGCCATCGCGGCTATTTAATTGCAGCAAACGGGTAAATACCGGTCTATCTGGGCTCATGAAACCATTCAGGCACGGAGTCAGCACGGCGAATACCACTGTATGTACACGGAGATATATTCAATTCAATTCAATTCAAATTTATTTGTATAGCGCTTTTCACAATACACATTGTTTCAAAGCAGCTTTACAGAAAGTGCATTAGAAATGTACATAGAAAATACAGTTAGTTCATCATGTATTAATTTAGGGCATAACATTTCGCCGGCGTTGAGTCGTCTCTTCACAGGCGTCGAGTCGTCTGTCCACAGGCGTTTAGTCGTCTCATCACAGGTGTTGGATCATCTGAAGTCTCCGTGAGAGGCTGGATACAAACTGTAGCTGACGAACGCTATTTACCTCGGGACTTGCGTCCCGAGATAACAGCAGAAAGGCAGATGAGAAATAATTAGCATAGCTGATGTTCATAATATTAATGCATTCGATCTGATTCGGCAGTAGTATAAAAGGTAAGCATTATGTGAATGCTTGGTTAAAGAGATGCGTCTTTAATCTGGTTTTAAACTGGGACAGCGAGTCTGAGCCTCGAACAATATCAGGAAGGCTATTCCAGAGTTTAGGAGCCAAATGTGAGAACGCCCTCCCTCCTTTAGTGGACTTAGATATCCTAGGAATGACCAGAAGCCTCGAATTATATATCATATGGGACAGTTTCTGACTGCTAAAATGAGCTTCTCGTTCAACTTGCCTCGGTCAGACTTAGCACTGAAGAGTTACGGTTCACGCGCGCTCCACTGACTTCACTCCTATTGGTTGTCGCTCGTGAAAATCGCTCTTTATTTGCATAAAGTTAAACATTTCTCAACTTTGTCGCGTCGCCAGACACGCCCCATCTGGTCGCCAACGGTCGCGACCGCGCGTGTCGCCGGAAGTCGCCCGCTCACCATTGAAAATGAATGGTATCGTGTTGCTTGGTCACGTGTAGTGTGAACACAGCTTTACTCATGCGTTTTCTTTCTCAACTGTTTATGTTCACTTAAGACATCACTGACTGTGTTTTTGTGAATATTCGCCAAGACAGGCATTTTTACATAGTTTTGTGTGTTTCTGCACTGTAAAAAAAAAAAGTTTCTGCCTTAAATTTTTAAGTACAATCAACTTGGATGTTTAAGTCATTATTTCTCACTGAGAGTTTTCAAATTACTGATTTTATCTGATGATCTCTGTGGATTAATTTGCTCATTCAACCAACAAGCTAATTATGGTAAAAATACCAAACTGTAACAGGATAAACTTTAACCAATTATTTCAAGATTTTTCAACACATAAAACATTATGTAATTCATAATTGAATCAATAATTGCATATATTAAATGGGACATATTATGCCCCTGTTTACAAGATCTAATATAAGTCTTGGGTGTCTCCAGAATGTCAGCTCAAAATACATTTTTTTAAAAGTTAAACGTCTTTCAACTTCAGCTCTGTGTTTGTAAATCAGTAAGGGAGTCAAAAGTTGAACCGCTCTGATGGATTCAGTGAATTCATTGATCCATCAGACAACTTCAAACCTGTAACTTGAGTCTTTTTGAACAATTAAGTCAAATAGTGTTTGTGAATCGGACTACAGTGGCAGCGCTGCATGTTTATGCTTACAGGTTGCTAGAACGAGTCACAGTCTGAACACAGTCTTTTTATCTCCTCACATTCAATTCAGATGGCAAACTCCCATTCACAGCTCAAGTAAAATATGATTTCTTTTGCTGCGGCATGAAGCGATGCAGGAAACACTGATGTAGGAGAAGAAAGACTGCCTGTGGCTCTCTCTCTCTCTCTCTCTCTCTCTCTCACACACACACACACACACACACACTTTCTGGCGTTGTGTCCAGTTAAAAGCACTTAGTTACTGACCCATGGGCCGCAGATGAAAGCCAGAGACACTTGAATGATAAGGTCATAGAGGAGGGAAACCTGCAGCGTCAGTGATTTTAGCCCTGTCATTAAACTCCACAGCTGAAGATCACATTATAGTTTGACATTTTCTCCAACCTGTCAGTGAATATTTCTGAGAGGATTAAACGCCTTCTAAAGTCACTGAACATTAAGCAACAGCGCTAAACGACAACATCCAACACCTCAAAGCAGACGGTTGCTGGTCATTTGCCATTCATTTCCATTACAATCATAAGATATATGTGCTTCTGTACCTTTAAGATTGCTGTATGAAAACGACCTCTGCTGTGATTGGCTAACCTCTGCGTACTGCCGTAGGTCACATTGTCGTTTATCAGGCCAAGGGAAGTTGCTGAATACTGAATAGGTTTTGATATGTAAATGTGGCCGGTCATATTCTGCTCACTAGTCACACACTTCACCTGCACCATTACACACAACACATGTATTTTCAGCCCGTTCTCACGTAAATACGTGTCTATAGCACGTAGTGTGTTTATCGTGTTATTTATACGCGAAAATGAGTTTTTACGTGCATATGATACGCACTTCATTGCGTGTAATACACACGCACCCAACACCACTAATTCTACCCAAACGTATAATACACACGCACCCCACACCACTCCTAAACCTACCCTTAACAACCCATGCGTATCATATGCACGTAAAAACTCATTTTCGAGTATAAATAACACGATAAACTACGTGCTATAGACATGTATTTAGTGTGATCGGGTTGGTATTTTAGGTTGTACAGTATATTGTATTTTGCACATTCTGTGAATATTGTTTACGGTACACTACCGTTCAAAAGTCTAGGGTCAGTAAGATTTTTTTTTTTTTTTTTTTAAGAAAATAATACTATTATTCAGCAAGGACATTTTAAGTGACAGTAAAGACATTTATAATGTTACAAAAGATATATGCTCTGTAAAAATTATATGATCAATAAGTTATGACACACATAAAGTCGATTTTTTTTCTGCTGATGTTGTAATACTACAAATTCGGTCCATTGAGCTTAACTTGTATTGAACCACTGATCTATATAGAATGACATTCTATAGATCAGTGTATTGAACCCAAAATATTCCTTAAAAAAGGGACCTATAATGCCATTTTCACAAGATGTAAAATAAGTCTCTGATGTCCCCAGAGTGTGTATGCGAAGTATTAGATCAAAATATCCCTCAGATATTTTTTATAGCATGTTAAAAACGTGCCTTTTTGTGTGTATCCATGTAAACGCAAATGCAGAGGGCGGAGCTTCAAGAGATTGTGTGTGTGTGTGTGTGTGTGTGTGTGTGTGTGTGTGTGTGTGTGTGTGTGTGTGTGTGTGTGTGTGTGTGAGTGTGTGTGTTAGCAGCTCCTCACGCAGAAATGCATTGAACGTTTCTAAAACGTTTAGCCTTTTATGTTTAAACTGGAGTCGGACAAAGATGGAGAGACTCCATAGTCCCAAGCCATTTGTTGTGGTCCTTATGAAGCGATTTCTGTAAAAGAAAATATCTCTCTTTGCTTTGAACTTTGAGCGTCGTAACTTTGCAGATGTTGTTTATCCCCAAACAGCAACATTACACACTAACTAACTAAAGTTAAAAAAGTGAAATCATAATCAACCACCCCTTTAAGAGTTTTGTAGCCTACTTCAAAAAGGGTAAAAACTTTAAAAACTCTTGCTGTTTATGGGCTGAATAAACATGTTTCTGGGATCGCTGTGGTTGGTAGTTCTGACTGAACCGTGAAGAGACATCAGCCTGTGTAAAACCCTATAGATCTGCTCACCGGCAACCTCTGATCTCTCTGAGCCCGCGTAAGAGCGCTGGGTCAGACAGTAAATCCCCACGGGCTGAACCGCACACCCCGTCATCTCAGGACATGATAGCGGAAACACCACTGACAACTAGCCGACCGAATCAAACGCTTAACATGATTTACACAAGTACGACATGTTCCCAGAACACCCTCCGCCGGATCATTTCAGCCAATCACTGCTGTCTGATTTTAACAGCGCGCTCTATAAAAATAAATGTTCCAATTAGAGACAAAAAAAGGTTTTATGGCCTGATGCAACAATGGAATCTTTTTAAGACCCACAAAATCAGGTGCCGCTCACACAGGAAGCAATCTAATGATCTGTCGGCACTATTTTTAACTGTTGGTCTAAGAACTAAGGCATCAGGTTTTAACCCTTATGCGGTGTTGAAAACCCTGTAACACTATATTATCTCCAAATATTGGATTCAATCTTTTTGTCAAACGGTTTTCTTTTAATTAAGACAGGTTTTGGATTTATTTTTAAAATGACTGATTGCAGACCTCATTGATCTGAGCTTATATTGGTCAAAAATGGCCATTCATTGAAAATGGACATGAACGCACGTGTGTGTGCACGTGTGTGTGTGTGTGTGTGTGCATGTGTGCATGTGTGTGTGTGTGTTTCCATGCATGCACTGGTCCGAGGCCATTATGTTTGCAAACACACACTGTAAAAAATCCAACTTACATTTTGTTTGACAAATTCTGTTTTGAAAGTTTATTCAACTATTTAACATGAAAAAGTTTGTTGACCCTAATTGAACTAATTGACCCTAAGTTGAGAAAACTCAAAAATGTCCTGCAGCTGCTTGCCTTAAACTTTTAGGTTTTCTCAACTTTTTTTTTAACAGTTTTTTACAAATCAATGTTTGCTTTTTAACCTATTTACAAATATCCCCAGTATTGCAAGTAGAATGAATATGAAATGATATATTCAAAACATAAATATGAAAATACTATCATATAAATACATAGGCCTACATCAAATAAAAACACAGACATTTTTACTGTGTTGCATTTTATGATCATATAATACTGGTTGGAAATAAATGAATCAAAATTATTAAATACATTTCTTTCAATTGACAGCCATAGTTTCATATTTTTCCTCAGGTTTGTACATATAACAGTACTCAAAATGGGTAAAAAAAAAAAAACCCAAAAAACCTTGTGTATAGCTAAAAAATCACAAAGAACCACTGAAGAGCCGCTGTTTTCAAGAATACTTTTGCAGCAACCATTCAATTTCAAGAGTAGGTTTAGGTGGACAGAAATGTTTTTCCAGGAACAACAAAAAATGTTGATCTAAGAACAACGTTCAAGTCCCCACTTGAATAAATCACGTTGTGCTGAATGTGACCACAGCATCCTCTCTGAAACATATTCTCTCTCTCTCTCTCTTCAAGTGCTCGTCACTCATTGAACATCTCACTCCATTATTCACAAGCTCTTTACCATGAAAGTTCAACCCTTGTGCGGCTGGATTGAAAACACGATACTCTCTCACGAGCAGTTAGCCGTATATAGAGCAGATGTGACTGCAGAAATAGACATCAGCAGTTTCGGCTCGAGCTCTGAGACCAAAACAAACGGCTTGTCAGGAGAAATGAGGCAGGCCTTCATCTCACACAGAACACAACCGCTAATGCCAGAGTCCAGGGCTTACGCAAGCACTACGCCAGTGTTGTGTGTGTGTGTGTGTGTGTGTGTGTGCATTCTTATGTGGCACGATGTTCTAACAAGGTGTTCCTGTCCACAATTAAAAGGACCAAATCACAGATGTTTCATGTTTAATATAAATCTCTAAGATGGGAATTTTTTTGACCAATCAGATGTAATGTGGGCGGAGCTACCCAGCAACTTAACTAATACTGAGGTGACCTAATGGATTCCGAAAAAATGTCTGGTCACTTGACAGCTGGTTAGTTTAATTTAAAAACCCTACAAAACTCACTAAAGAGATTTAATGCTTGTCAATATTGTGTCTGTTTAGAAAATGGTGTGAACTTGCTTTCAGTTTTGCCACTGAAGAACAGCAAAACCCAACTAAAGTATGTTTTGAGAAAGGTTCATAAAGAGACTATAATATATAAACTATACAACTATATAAAAACATGAAATCAAAATTGATTTGTAGCTTATAGTTCACATGACAAAACAATGTATGTAGTCTTTCGCTGCCAAGAAAACAGACCAAAAATATGAACTTACTGTATTTGCATTATAATACTTGTTCATTTACAAACTTTTTCATTTACAAATACAAACTGCTTTCCAAGTAGCAATGGTTCATAGACGTGGTGTAAATTAATAAAAAGAAATGAACAATTAAGTAAGTTAGTCTTTTAAAAAAAGATATTAACATTAGCAGAAGAAGAATGGTTTCCTGTTACAGTCAAAAACTGTAACAATATACAATAAAAGTTTATGCTCAATAAGTTATGACAACATATGTTTTTACATTGCTTTAACTCATTCAAAAAAGGTAAGCAATTTTAAACTTTTTTTTAACTCATTTTTAAGCCAGTTTAATGTAATTTAAAGCTACAGTCCGTAGTTTTTCCTCTTTGTCACCATCTCTGTTCGAAATCTGCAATTGCAGTTATTTGCGGAATTATCATCTTTACGTGGGTTGTAAATCGGCATGAAACAGCGCGGATGAACACAGTGTTTTGAGGCGAGTGCTGCTTTCAGTCACCGCGCTGTGTGGAAACTGTCATTCAGAATCACAGATTCACTTTTTGAAAGTTTGACTAACATAAGAATTTTCACCGGAAAATATCTTCTGAAAAAGTAAGTAACATCCATTTTTGTTCTGATCAACTAAGGGGGAAAAAGCATTCAACATGTTAAGCGATCGTTAGATTTAATCAACGCGATTTACAGCAACCGTGCAAATTATAGCCTACTTTGTTCTCAAATTGTTCATGTTAACAACATCAGCATTGCGTGACTAACGTTGCATTTAATGTGTTTTATTACCTGTGTAGTTCAGAATTCATATTCTCCATAATAGCTAAACGAGAAAGGCACAACAAGTAAACTCCATAACTGTGTGAATTAAGAAAACAGTGGTACTGTTACACGATTGAACTATTGAAATGTCTTACTTGTTAAGCAGAAAAAGCCGTCTCTTCTTCCGTTTTGAACCCCTTCAAAACACGCAGTTCACGCACCTTCGATGTTTAAATCCTTGTGTTCGCATGAGACGGTTAATTTCTTTCTCTTTCTCTAGCCACCTTAAATCCGAAGTACGAAGTCTTTTGGGTTTCATAACTGGTGAATCTCCAGTTGACACTGATGATTGTTGTTTGGATCTTGAATTATGTAAAGTGCTGCGAGAAAAGCCTATACATATCTACATCTCCTCACGCGCAGTATAGCCGGCGAGCCGAAACACCTTCACTATGTGTACGGATGTGACGTAATGACGCAAAGACATGCTCGAATTTCCCGCGGAAACCCACCAGTACCACTGGAATTAAAATCATTATTACAAGCTAACCGTTTTGAATCTAGCTATGGCAAGCAGATAGATTTGAACACTGGCTGAAGATGTTTTTTTTAAATAATTATTTTGGATTATTTTTAACTTAAAAAAGTTGCGGACAGCAGCTTTAAGTAAAAAAGAATAAAACATCCAAGCTGATAGTACCTAAAGATTTAAGGCAGCAACTTTTTTTACTGACAATATACATGATTGTACTGTTGAGTATTGTCGAATTTCTGTTTTAATGTTTAAACATAAACTTTATGTTCATGCTCATCAAGCTACTCAATAGAACCTTTAAATCTTTTCTAAGGTGAATTATATGGCTGGGTAAGTCTGTAGTAATTATAATTAGCTTATATTAACAACAACAGAATTGAATGGGAAACCCCACAAGGATATATATAAAAGGTTGTTTGTGTGTTTCACTCTTCCTCTCCTTTACCATTTACAATGAAATTTGATCATGGGGAGGAAAGTCAGACGACTATTGATTTAACAATCAACAGCCCTTTATTCCTAGGCGACTGGATGCCTGCATGTATAATGCACATGTGGAAACTGGATCATTTAAAAACAACATGCATTTCAAATTTAAAATGCATTCATTCCTGCTCGTGATGAGAAACGTCTTTTAAAAAGGTGAGTGAACTACAGGCTGTGAATAAAACAAAAGTTCAAAGTTTGTCCACCCTGGTGTACATAAAGTTCTTTATAAAATGGATAGTTCCGATCAGGGCGAATGGACCGATCACTTACAAACATACATACACGTACAGAGCAATCGCACCAGAGTTCGTTTTAGGGTGTGTTCACACTTGTAGTTCGGTTCGCTTGGTTCATTTGGTCCGGACCAAAAAAAACAACGTTTAGTCCTGGTCCGCTCCGCATTCACACTGGCATTTTAACACCAAATCTAAAGATACCAAACCTAAAGACATATGTTCACAATCTGATTGGTCGGCTTTATTACGAACTGTAATATTACGAACCTTGACAGTGGAATTTTATTTTATTTTTTGCAAAATTTTGCTGATGTGACCGGGTCTTTAGGTACAAAAAAAGTGTCTATCTTCACAACAGACCTCTATTATGACAGTAATAGTATTAACTGCAACCATTTTAGATGCAGCGGGTCATTTTCAGGCATGCGCTCAAAGTCGTTTTGTCGTTTTTCGTGACCCTGTTTGAAATGAATTTTTTGAATGAGCTTACGCTTACACACATGTCCGGCTGAAAACACGCGTGACAGCTGACTCATGCTCTGCCATGTCAGAGAGCGAGATCCAGATCTGTGGATTGGAACGGCATCCAGAGCACCTCATCACAACACCACTGGGGGGGGGTCTGGGGATCCGATCCAAACAGAGCAAATGGGTCACGCAGTCGAGCTCCAAAACAGACCGAGCGCCCCCGTCAGCTCCTCTGATCCAAACACAAACTGACACCTCATAAACATCCTGTCAGAGGGCTTCATCTCACTCACGTCCCGCTGCCTCTCCTCCCTCTCTCTGCGAAAGACAATAGATGCATTAATTACTCCGAATTCAATCTGCGTGAGAGAGAGAGAGAGAGAGACCGGCGACCCACACGCACAGGTTAAAACGAGCAGTCCAAAAATGGATGAATGCACATTTCATTCCATTAAGAAAAAGAGGTCTTATTCATATTACAGGCTTTTCTGTCACTGCTCATTTAATTTTCACTGTGTTGCGTTTCTAATACTCCATTATATATTTTCTTCTTATTCAGAGAAAGAACATTGTGAGACTCAAGATGAGCATCTTTCTGAAGAGCAGCCTTGGGTCAATGATAAATAAAGATGCCCAGGATGATGAAAAGGAAATGGAAGTGAGTCGGGCAAGATTTTTATTATTAGTTTTATCTAAATGGTGCTGTAACTACCAACTAAAAGTAATAAAATATTTTCCTTTGTTTTAAAATCTCGAATACCAGTGAGAGTCTCATTATTTTTTCAAAATGTTTTCAGGCAAAATTTTCAAGGTTTTTTCCATTATGTTCTCTTTTGTCCATTTTCAACCACTTCTGTCCTGATTTCCTTGAGGCAAGGGTCTTTGGGTGGGTAAATGAATGGGCTTTTTCAGATCTTTCAATCTAATGGACAAAAATAAACTCAACGCAATTTACATATGAACAAGACCGGAGACGAGGGAAAAACACACAGAGAACATCAGCTTTCGTTTCTGCTCTGACAGCCGCAAGACCAGCCGAATGCTGTGAGTGTGTGTTAGAAATCAGGAATGGTGAGAGAACATTGAGCTAGGTATGTTTTTCGTCTTCAGCCGGCAAACTTTAAATCCCGTCTGGCTAGCGCGCTTCCCATAATATTTACGCATTAGATCAGAAGGTGGAGAGTAGACGGTCTTTTGTGTCTGTTGGAACACATTGAACCACATGAACGTTTACACTACGATAGCAATCTGGTGAATGCGTTTTTCGACTACCTCTGGAAGTGTTTGAAAGTGTACAAGCTAAAAACGTTTTGAATGGCACAAAACTGAGGCGTTTGAAATCACATACTCTCTCGAGTATGTACTTATTTTGAATAAATAATTACTTCACGACAGCTAAAAAAGT
Organism: Semotilus atromaculatus; assembly: GCA_031834385.1. Taxonomy (NCBI): domain Eukaryota; kingdom Metazoa; phylum Chordata; class Actinopteri; order Cypriniformes; family Leuciscidae; genus Semotilus; species Semotilus atromaculatus. The sequence continues at coordinate 17,723,262 of JAULUF010000027.1, forward strand.
ATATTCTATATAGTATGAATATAATCTGTATATTATATAATGTTGTCATTATCATGTGACCAACCAGAATCAGTTACGTCGCTTCACTGCCATTCATAAATCCTCTCCTGTGGCCTCATGGGACAGTAAAGTGTCCATCATTTGCACACTTCAGAATCTCACCGGAAGCAGGTCATCCGGGTACTTTTTGCCTACTCTTCTATGAGTACTGTGAATTCAGACATACTTCTTTGGCCACATACTGTTTTTCAGCTACTAGTAGGGAAGTATGCGATTTCAGATGCAGCCTGAGCCTCCATGAAAACAATGGCGGATTTCAAATCTTCAAATCACGTACTTCCGACGTGTCCCAGGTGAGCAACACCCAGTGAGACGATTTAGATTTTCTTCAGGTATTACAGACTCTTATCACTGAGCATATGACAGCTACACGCTTAACTTTCAGATCACTTCTGAATATCTCTTCAAAAAGATCCACTGGATGAAAATAAAGGAAGTCCTGTAAAGAAGAAATGCCATCTCCGTTAAAGGCTCAAATCTTTGTGTGTTTACTCTCAAAGTCACAGACAACTGCGATCCAAGTAATCTGGTAATGAGACTGTCAATCATTGGGATTATATTCCCACAGAGCCGCAGCAGAACGGAGCCTTTTTTCCCCCTCCTTGTCCAAGAGAGGCTTAGAGACAGAGGTTGGATGGATAATTGCTGTTTTCCTTGGCTTTCCGCTTAACCAACTGCAACATTTCAATTGCCCATTAAAATGCTAATGGCTACATTAATTGTACACATGGGCCCGTTAAAGGGTGAACCGTGTGAATTTGTTTAAGTAAAAAATGACCATCTTGCTGTAGGTTAACATATCCCAGCATGCAATGCATCGGATAAATGCATCACAGCGTGCTCTGCTCTTTTTTGTGCACTTGACATGAATGAATGATATTACATGAATGATACTTGACATCGTGCTGCTTGTTGACTTGCGATATTTGCTTGGCGGATGATAAAATGTGTAAAAAAAAATATCTTTTGACTTGCATTAGCCATATCTAATGACCAGAATATCATAGGGTGCGTCTCAAACAGTATATCGTGTACACGAATTCAGTACCCTCTAAAGGAAACTAGGCTCACTACACTGATGGCGATATGAGCCTATTTATATACCTATTTAGAAGCCTATTTGTTTGTTATTTAAAAGTATAGGCTACATTATGATGAATACTTTGAAGTGTTACTTGCAACAAATTAATTATAAATGTTTGTTGCATGTTTATGCTGATATATAATTGGCTTGCATAAATATATGTTTCGTGCATCAGAATTTTCGTTAAAGGAAACCTACCCAGACAGCAACATTTTAGTGAACGTTTCAGCGCTGAAAGGATTTTGCGATTGAGACAGCCCTTAAAATAGGGAGTAATACTGAACTAGGGAGCTGACTGAAATACACCCGAAAATTGAGGGTGGGACTAAAATCCCTCAGCAAAACAAAGTTTCACAACATCTATTTAAAAATGATTTATTCCATATTTTAGTCTTTTCAAATATTTTGCTATGGAAACCATCTGACATGTTCTAATGTATGTGTTTCTGGCCATCAATCATTGCAGCTGGACCGGTCTGGTCCCGTCTGAGGGGTCACCGCACTGATGGCCCTGAGAGAGGAACGTTCAAGCATTCGACATATCAATCACCCCAAACTGGCCCTTCCGCCCCTCGGCACGCTTCACCGCTGTCCTGCGTCCGCCGCCGTGACGTTTTGATGGGGCGTGCGAGCCGGCGGTAAATCGACATCACAAGGTGAACATCAAAACACATGCGCTCGCCGCGGTTCCCCAGCAGGTTTTGTTTACGCACGTTTGACAGGCCGAGCACAATGTCTCCTCTCCGCCGTCACACGCGGTCTGTTCTCGTTTACAGCGCTGTCAGTGAGGGGCTGAGAATTCTGGGCATTCACACTTGGAAACTGTGCCTAAAGGGTGTTTTGGTGGAGTACAAAAATGGGTAAAAAGCTTCTTGACCTTTCTTATATGAGCATCATGTTAATGCCCTTTAGCAACTATGAGAAAAATCTGGTTTGGGAGAATGTTTTGCTTTTACCGCCACATGGGTTGGGTGAACAGATCTGCCTCCAGACCAGTAGGAGGTGCTGTTGATAGATTTGTCTGTCTATCTATCTATCTATCTATCTATCTATCTATCTATCTATCTATCTATCTATCTATCTATCTATCTATCTATCTATCTGTCTGCCTGTCTGTCTGTCCATCTGTCTGTCCGTCTATCTGTCTGCCTGCCTGTCTGTCTGCCTGTCTGTCTGTCTGTCTGTCCATCTGTCTGTCTATCTGTCTGTCTGTCTGTCTGTCTGTCTGTGTGTCTGTCCATCTGTCTGTCTGTCCATCTGTCTGTCTATCTGTCTGTCTGTCTGTCTGTCTGTCTGTCCGTCTGTCTGTCGGTCTGTCTGTCCATCTGTCTGTCTATCTGTCTGTCTGTCTGTCTGTCCATCTGTCTGTCTATCTGTCTGTCTGTCTGTCTGTCTGTCTGTCCATCTGTCTGTCTATCTGTCTGTCTGTCCATCTGTCTGTCTGTCCGTCTGTCTGTCCGTCTGTCTGTCCATCTGTCTGTCTATCTGTCTGTCTGTCTGTCTGTCCATCTGTCTGTCTATCTGTCTGTCTGTCTGTCTGTCTGTCTGTCTGTCTGTCTGTGTGTCTGTCCATCTGTCTGTCTATCTGTCCATCTGTCTGTCTGTCCGTCTGTCTGTCTGTCGGTCTGTCTGTCCATCTGTCTGTCTATCTGTCTATCTGTCTGTCTGTCTATCTGTCTGTCCATCTGTCTGTCTGTCTATCTGTCTGTCTGTCCATCTGTCCATCTGTCTGTCTGTCTGTCTGTCTGTCCATCTGTCTGTCTGTCTATCTGTCTGTCTGTCCATTTGTCTGCCCTGTGTTGCTTCTCTGCTGTTCCACAGATTCTTCATTTTATCATGTTCTCCGAGCTGTTCATTATTTAAGTGCATTACAGAAAGTATTTTTTAAGTTGGAATTCAGTGTCATTATTGAGATAAGAGGATGTAAAATGACCCAGATTAATTCTGTTGTAAAATTCATTCTGCGGGTTATCCAGCTCCCTTTTCTATGAACTGTCTGGAGCGAGAATGAGGTTTTGCTTCATTAAATATCAGCACCGTGATATAGGAAATAGGAGCCCAAGTGGAAGTACGGCGGCTTCAAGGAAAATACCATAAAAGAGCTGACAGAACACAATTTAGAGTAAAGGAGCAGAGTAAAAAACTCAAATTTTATCCCTCATCACCCTTACTCCTTCATCTCTCTCTCTCTCTCTCTCTCTCTCTCTCTCTCTCTCTCTCTTTCTCTTCCAGGATGCCGTGATGTCTGGTGTTGATAGTGTCTGTATTTTAGGAGTGTGATTTGAGAGCTTGAGGGAATTTGGGTGTGAGGAATAAAAGACACGCTATGACACCAAACGCATTCAGACAGGAGAGAAAAGGAGAGAATAAGGCAACGAATGAAAGTGAAAAATGAAAGAGATGCAAATAAACCCTCACAGACAGACATCATATATCGAAAGTCCACTGTGATAGAATTGTTCTCACACACTGGAAGCGTCGGATATGCTGCAATTCTTTGGCAACTAACAGACTATGAAGTGCTGCAAAACATTTTTATAAGAAAATTCAAATGTCGACTCTAATGAATGGAAGAGCAATGGAAGGTTTCTCGCAAGAAGAGTTAAACGCTCTTCCTCTGAGGAACATCTGGACAGCGTGTTTTAAAGTAAGCTGTCACAGGCGTCGTATTGGTTTTAATGAAGGTTTCTCACAATCCCATGGAGATGCAGTGCTAACTTTAGCATGGTAGACCCATCTGGGTGTTAAATGCCTAGAATATTCCAGCCACTTTCAATGAACTCAACATGCATCACATGGTGTTCAATCATCGCATTAGAAACCAGCTCTTCTGCGTCTCATTAACATGGCCCGCAGGAAAACACCAACATCTATTTCTGTCTAATTAGCATGGGAAAAATGCTGCAGCGCTGGAATTTCACCAGGAATGAAAAGCTCAGCAAAGTTCAGTATTGGGATGAACCACGACTTCTCACACAAGAGAGTTTCAATGGCTGACAGATGAAATCAAGATGTCGTGTTAGATTTTAGGATGATTTTATAGATTGATTTGTTGTTTGAATGTCGGGTTTTGAGTATATTGCACAAATAATCGAAATATAATTTACAGTATGGCTAAGTGCGATTATTAAGCCACAAACTTTGATTGTATTGTGTTTGTGTAATTTCAAACATTTTTGGGAATAGAAGTTTATATTATTTTAGGTTACACTTTATTTTCGGGTGTTTTTTTTACACTGTAATTATATATTTAAGTACTGATAATATGAATTAACTACATGTACTTACTGTAGGGTTAGCATTCGGGTTTGGTTTAGAGTAAGTTGCATGCAATTATGCATCATTTACAGTTATTACTATAGTAACCATTTGCAACATATGTAACGATACTGTAAAATAAAGTGTTACTGTATTTTATCTGTAATGAGAAGCATATTGAAAACTTGTCAACAACACACTACCCTTAAAGTTTGTGTTTATAGTTTGGCTGTATTTTTATTTCACTCACCAAAAAAAAATAAAAAAAATAAAAAAATGGTCTCTGAAAAAGATCTTAGAGATTTAAAATCTATACCAATACCAATGTGTAAATACTGATTCTATTGGCAGCAGAACATGTGCAAACCTTTAATTTGGAGAAAAAAGACATGGCTGGTTGGTTTGAAGTTTTTGCACGTCCTGATTCAATGTGATTGTGTGTTTTTTTTTTTTTGTGCGGATGTATCAGCAGCAGCAGCAGCAGGCTATGTGATTTTAAATATTCATCGTATCGCATCGCAGTTCAATCGCAATATAAGACAAAACAATCATAGTGTGATTTGTTGACCATATTGTGCAGCCCTAGTTTAGCGTTTATTTTTGAGGTTAAGCGTTTGGTATTTCAGAGAGCAGAGATGGAGAAATGGCCTGTCAGTTTATGGATTAGCAATGACTTGTAGGTGTGTGTGTGTGTGTGTGTCTGTGGCCAGACTGTGATCTCTATACATTATCACCCTCGTTAACAGAAACATGCATCTGACAGTATTCGGCTGTTTTTATGTTCGTTCCTGAGATTCACACAGATGGATTCACACCTTCAGTGTTTTGATCACGTTTCTCAATTGGACTTGTAAAAGTGACACCAGTTATCTGGAGATCTTCCGGCTAGCCGCACAGAAGCGACACACGTGCAGGAAAACTCTTCAGCGCCACGCTGTGCGGCGGCAGATTTTTAGCGCTGAAGATTCACTTCTTTTGTACGCCACTTCAAAAGCTGCTGAGCTTTCAGAGATAAAGCCAAAGCCTTCAGAAATGAGGGTTATTACATTCGTCGTCCCCGAGGGGCACAAATTCTCCTACATTCGTTCGAAATTACATAGCATTTACAGGCAGACCCCTACAATAATCTTCACTCCTCCACAATGTGCATGTATAGTTGTTTGCATTGGTCAGTGCTGAAAGGTCTTATAATGGTCACTCACTCTGGGTGCAGGTCAGTGGATTTGGAAATATTTTCATTTCTTATTTCTCAAAAAACTATGGAAGCTTGTTGTATTGTTGTATCTCACAATTCGGGCTTTTTTAAAACAATTGCAAGTTTATATCTCATAATTGTAAGTTATAAACTTGTAATTGCAAGATTAAATCTGACAATTCTGACGTTTTTTCAGAATTTCAGAATACAGAGTTTCTTCTGAGTTTATATCGTGTATTCATAATTTTATTCAATGGAGGACAAAAACTGGGGGGAAAAATAAGAATTGCGAGTTTATAAATATATATATATTTATTCCATAGCAGAAATAAGCTTCCATAAAAACTGTTTAGTGATTAAACCTGCTCTAAATCAGAAGTAAAACTGCAAAAGGTAAATGGCTTTTTGCTTTTGGCCGTCTAATCTGACTTCAATCTTTCAGCTCTTTTTTCCCCCACAGGAAGCAGATTTGCATGGCTGTGTTTTTTAGTTTCACCCTTGGGAAGTTGAATGCATTTCTTAAAGATGAGAAAAAATATTGTCGGGTTTTTCTGAAATATCTTTTCATATATATTCATGAGTCTAACAGTGTTCTCTAAACATGGTCTGTTGTGGGCGTGTAACTTATCTACTGGTTTAACTGTCCATCTCACACACACACACACACACACACACACGCACACACACACACAGGATGAATCATCACAAGTTATGACTGAATGTGCAACGGTGTGTTGCATTAGAGTCATTATTTATGGTGAACGGCACGAGTGTCCACCAGGGCTATTTCTGTGTGTGTGTGTGTGTGTGTGTGTGTGTGTGTGTGTGTGTGTGTGTGTGTGTGTGTCACACGGTTGTGAATTACAGCAGCAGTCGGATGAGGAAAAAACAAATTAGAAATGCTGCCTAAAATAAGGAGTGCAGAGAGAAGATAGATCATTCCCTCAAGCGAGAGAGAAGAGAGACACAGCAGATAGACCTGTGTGTGTGTGGAGATACAATAAAACAAAATGAGGAAGAGAGTGAATCAAAATGAGGTAAAACGAGGCCCAACAAGGTATGATAGAAGTAGAATGGGCTACGAAAAGATAGATTCAGCACAAACAGCATACCCGCAACTGTATATATAATAATTATTATGATCTAGTCTTTCTCGTTATTTTAGTCTGCATTTGATAATAATATTAATAATTCATTTGTAATAAGTTAGATATGAAAGGAACGTGTAAAAAGCTGGCAATATTGCATCTGTTAATTGAGATTTGGCTTGCATTTTATAACACACACACACACACAAACACTTAAGCGACAGGTGGTGCCAGTTACTTGTAGCAAAATGCATCCTCACTTGTGCTCCACATCTGACATTTGTCTCTCGGGCTTCTGGGTAAAGAACATCAGCGTGAGTGCAGTTCCATGGTAACAGATTCTTTGAAACCTGTTATGGAGTCCATTGGGGCCCGAACAGGTTCTGATCGCTCATCACACACATCTGACTGTGAAAGCAGCGCGCCCGTGTTGCGATCTGTTAGATGAATTACAATGCTTCACGATCAATTATTAAGCATCATAATTAATTACGAAGCTTTCAGTTTCACCATCAGCCAAAAACAAACAAGAACAAATCAAGCTATGCAGAACAAATGAGAAGAAATAGTCACTCTGCAAGTAATAAAAAGATGTGTTTGTGAATGTTGCATTTATTATTGTGCAGAGGAAAGAATGTAGATACATTATAGAAATAAAGCAAAAAAAAAGCCCAGAAATGACATAGTATCTCATCATTTCTATTTAATACAAGCAAGTCATTGTGTATTATTGGCGATTGACCTTTTGTGTTCCAAAGAATGAAAAACAGGTTTAGGAATGACATGAGGGTGAGCAAATGATGACAGATTATTATTATTTTTAGGTAAACTGAGCCTTTAAAGTGTGTTCCCAGGTACGATAAAATCACAATACTTCATATAATCAAGTGTCTTTTATAAAACATGGTGCCACAACAACAATAAATAGTAATAATAATAATAATAATAATAATTGTAATAATATTTATTAAAGCAACAAAGCAACATATTATGTATTTTTATATATTTTAAAACATGTTATATGTTTTATAATCAATAATAACAATATCAATATTATGGTCATATAAAAATGGACAATTAATTATATAATTATTTAATTAGATTATATTTTAATGATTAATTCATATTCAACAACAATATGATAAAACAAACCAATAAATAGTTAAAATGTTATTAAGCAACATATTATATATTTTTACATTAAAACATTTGTATATTCATGTATATTTTATTATCAATAATATTATAATATCAATATTATATGCATATGAAATGTGCAATTAATCATTGTTAAATTTAAACAATATTATTTAAATTATATTTAATTGATTTATTAATTGCTTTTTTCCAGGTCATTTCTGCTAATTATTGTAAATATTTATTGAACATATGGTGTATGTTATCATATAGCTATATATTATTATATTGATTGAATATGAATACAATTATACTGATGTTACATTTACATACAGGTGTGTCGTTTTTGCTATGAAATATAACATGAAATACTATTATTGACGTATAAGTCAATATAAGATAACAGGATGTCATGGAAATGTCATATGAAAAATCCTTCAGTTCACCAACGAAAGAATCACCTCTGCGTACAAGTTAAAAGTATTAGTCACCGCTAAAAGTGTGCACACATAGTAATTAAAGTAGACAGTGGAGAGACAGTAATTAAACTTTTTTAATGTTCAAACTTTCCCCGGGGAATAATTGGATTAGTGTTTTCTCTATGCGGCTGCTGGTGTTGCGTTTAACACAGACAGACAGAGAGAATTCAAGAAGTATTTGTGATTCTCAGTGATGCTGAACTCAGGGTTTATGTGACGTTACTGAAGCTCCGCTCACCCTAACCTCCTTTAATGTGACATCTGTCTTCAAAGCACTTCACAGTTCTGTCAGCCAATCTGGGGAAATCAGTGCACGATGACCCACATATCCCATGATCCTCTATTTTTTCCTCTTTGGACTGTCGTTCATTTATTCATTAATCTGATTTCGGCGCAGATATGAGGTGGAATCCTTGACTGTGTGTGTCTCTTTCAGGGAGGATCATCTTTGTTGTTCTCAAGATGCCAAAATAAAGTGACAAACAATCCAAGATGGAGACCAAAACTAAATTAAAGGTTTGAAAAGGCATTAAATGAACAGTTCGCCCCAAAATTACACTTCTTTACTCAACTTCATGTCCCTCATGAATAATTATTTGCCACTTTTATCTTATATAAGCCTCTCAAGATCCAAAATGACCACAAAAAACAGCATCATAAGAAGGTCCATATTGACAGTTTTGTGTGAGAAACACTGAAATGAGTCATTATTCATTAAAAATAACTGTTCATGGGAAAGGTTTTTCCATGTTTGATCTATGAATACCTAATACAAAACCAGTCCAAATTATTTATTCATGAATCTGATATGAGTTCTTAAGTTCAACCCAATGACTCAAAATGATTGTTGAAAGATTTAGTGAATAACAATGACTTCGTGTGAAGAACAAACAATTCACTATGATTTAGTGAATAACTCTCTCTCACACACACACACACACACATGTCTGGTTCGCTATCTTTGTGGGGACTCTCCATAGGCGTAATGGTTTTTATACTGTACAAACTGTATAATCTGTCCCCTTACACTGCCCCTGTCCCTAAACCTACCCATCACAGGAGACATTCTGCATTTTTACATTTTCAAAAAACATTACTTAGTGTGATTTATACGCTGTTCTCCTCATGGGGACCGCTGACTGGTCCCCACAATGTAGGTGATTTCAGGTGTTACTATACTTGTGGGGACATTTGGTCCCCACAATGTAATATAAACACGAGCACACATACACACACACACACACACACACACACACACACACACACACACACACACACACACACAAACATTAGTCAGGGTAGAGCCTTATTTCATTTTAGACATGAATGAAAACAAGCCTGTGAAGGACAGAGTTTAACAACATGCCAGTTGATAAAAATGTTCAGCTAATAAAAACATATTTTCAAAAAAGCTGACAAAAACTCCATAAAAGAGTTTTGAATGTGAGTTTTGACCTTTATACAGTATGTCTCATTGTAAGACTGTAAATGTATCCCTTACAAACTCAACATTTTCATACTATTTAAAGTCCCCATGAAATCAAAATCATAGTTTTGTGGCTTTTAGTATGTTAGTCTTACTGTTATCTATAAGCTAGTGTGCTCCAAAGCAATGACAAAATCTGCATGTGATATAATGAAACGCTATTGGCTATTTAAAAAAAGGGGAGGAGCTGTCTGATATGTCCCACCCTGTCTTCCTGTTTCAGTGGAAATGACATCAACACGTTGAATAATGCTTCGGTTAAGGCACTTCAGTGGGGCTTTAAGAACGTTTAAATATTTGTACTAGATCCTTTTTGTAGTGTAGTCCACTGCATGAAAAAAGGCAACAGGCACAACCTTCAAAATATCTCTTTTTTGTCATACGGTCATACGGGTTTGGAACGACGCGAGGGTGAGTAAACAATGACAGAATCTTTGAACTATCCCTTTAAATTATTCATCTGTTTCCTAACAAGATCGCGTTTCTCGTTCTGGTTTGATATAAGCCCTCTCCGCTAACAACAGAACAAGCCATGCGCCGCATTTAGCCGAGCGGTTGCTAAGCAATAGTCTGACGGCCTCCAAAGCCACCAAATCATGAGAGGAGGATGCGATCGATATCTTCCAGCATCTACACGTCTTTGCTATCAAAGATCAACAGCGGAAACATACTTGAATTTCATGAGAGGATTATGAGGTGTGTGCGTCGAATGTCAAGACTGGGGGGATTTATTTACTGTTTGTAGCCAATATGGTGGAATTACAGACAAAGAATATAGTGGCAATATCCAGCACACAATATTTGAAGCATATACTAAAGAAAACCAAAATGAAATGACGTTTCTGGGTGCAAGAGCCGCCAGAGACAGATAACCTGAATCTGTAATGCTAAAGTGAGTGTCATGTGAGGCGAAAAAGCGTTTCACACGTGTCTGCGGTTGAGAAGAGCGTGTGAGATTGTGAAGGAGAACATTTAATATGTGTGTGTGTGTGTGTGTGTGTCTGGTAAACCAACAAAATGTCACCACAAAGATAGCAATATCTGAAATCCTTGTCCTTGTGGGGACATTGTTTGGTCCCCATGAGGAAAACAGCGTATAAATCATACTAAGTGATGTTTTTTGGAAATATAAAAATGCAGAAAGTTTTGTGTGATGGGTAGGTTCAGGGGTAGGGTTAGTGTAAGTGTGTGAACAGCTGTAAAATGTTTAAGTGTCACAATGTACTGTTGTACAGGCAGCGATGATATAACAAAGACGCTTCTGTCCAATAAGCAAGGAACATGTTTTCACGCCTCCAAGAAATCAGTCTGTCTTTATAATGCTAATACCTCCACAAACACAATGACAGATCTGAGTGTTATATTTGTAGCCGTAATAGCCCAAACCTGTTCCTCCGCTTTCTTTTGACTCCTTTCCGAGTCTTTTAATCTTTCCAAAAGAGATCTGACACTTATTCTTTATGAAAAATTGACATGAGTGTCGGGAGATGAAGATGACGGGTGAAGTGATTTTAAAAGATCTGTGATCTCTTGTTTAAAGAGCTCAAGCTTATATTCTGTCATATAAATCTTGGTCCAAAAGTCTGAGACCGCATTGAAAATATGAGCTTTTGCTTGTCAAATAAACCTGGAAATTAAATTGCATGATGATTTGAGTAATCCTGTTTTAGTATGCATACTTCTATAGTATGCAAAAAGCAGTATGTAAAAAGTGCAAGGCGAAGCAGATGACCAAGAGCATCCTATGAGATTCTTAAGTGTATAAATTGTGGACACTTTGCTATCCCATAATGCCACTCGAGCTTCAAGTAAATTGCGCCCTGCAATTTCTTCAAACTAGGCTGCTATTTCTGCAGCTAATGGCATTAAACACTATATTGGAACACCCACAGACAACTAGGGCACAATACGCAATATTTCTTTGGTCCGAATGCAATGATACGATGTCTTACCAGCCTGTCAATGTATGTATTTTCATACCTCCGCGCACCAGCTCGCACAAACATCACACGTGCAAAGTTAGACAGACGTCAGTCACCGAGCACTGCAACCGAAACAGAACCCACAGTTCCTCCTGAACCAAAACAACGAGCTTATGCAGCGTTACCTCCATAACTACTGTCATTTGTAAGAGATGGAAACACGTGATGTTACTCGCGGAGCTGTTCGTGACTCGAATTTCTGCGTTTCAATGGCAATACTATCAACGCCAAAATTAAGCTGCAGCAGTCAGGTGATACAGGTCGGTGCTCTTTAATTTGTTAATGTTTATTATTAATGCAATGGTGTGTACTTTGAGACATGAGGTAGTTTAATGTCATGTTTTGTGACTTTTATTTGCTCCCTGCTGTACGCGTTCATGTGTTTTGATGGAGGTGTGGGTTTTGAGACGCTCTGAAGGTAGAGTGGGATCTTATGCTTTCAAAGCTAGCTTGCTATTGCTAGCCTCTCCAAAATTGCCTACTCTACCTTTAATATATGAGATCCAGTTGTAAGGTTCAACTGACTGTTTAAGAAAACGTAGGGAAATATGTAAAGCAGCATTGGGCCTCCCAATAAAACCGTCAGTGAATTGAAGGTATATACAGTAAAATTTCTTAAGTAATAGCATGTACAATAACTCGCATTGCCAGCAGTTCATCAGTTAACAACCCACTAACTTTACAGTGTCGTTGAAGTTTGGAAGACGTTCACTCAGAGTCTTGTTTTAAACACCCGCTGAGAGAATAGGGAAGAAAATGTTTTTGAGGTGCGCTGCTGTAAGTAACTTCACAGCCGGTTCACTTCCTTTTTGACTCCGTTATTTGGTTCTTCTATTGTTTTCATGAACGAATCGAGTCATTGAGAAATGTATCCATATTTATACGACTGCAGAGTCATGAATAATGAATCAAGGCATTTTTACATAAATATAAAGTCACCATTTCTGTGGGAGAAACCATGTAGCACCAAAACCTCCTGAATGTGTTCACAATATTATGCAAATTCAGATTAAAAAATGAATAAATTATGGTGCAGAACATAGCATACAGTTTGACTTTTATTCTTTTAATAATAAGCAGTGCAAATAAAAACTGAAATATCTGTATTATATCATTGCACATTAATATCAAGATGAAAAATCATCTTGTTTTATATTGTTGTATTTTATTCATTGAACATTTTAATCTTATTTATTGCTATTTTATTCCTATACATAAAGGTGACAACAGTCCATTCCTTAAATGCACATCTGATCTTTCTCCACACGCTGGTCACACCAGCTGTTAACACAACTTTTTTCTCTTCCAGAAAAGATGATCTGTGATAAATTCAGACATAATTCTGCGTCTGTTCTTCCATCAGACCACCTCGCATCTCATATTTATGAATATATCAATTCTGTGGGATGTTTCTGATGAGCTAAGAAGCAGGAATCCAAAATTCCTTGTTAAAGACCAGAGCTCGTCTGTGAGGTAAACACAAGCTGAAGTGATTTTGGAGAGCAGGAGAGATAAATAGACCAATAAACTAATAAACGAATCATCTAACTAAAAAACAGCTCGACCAGAGCGGCGCAGGCGGAGGTTCATCTCTATTCATGTTATGTAAATTGAGGGGCGGCTTGCGAAAACGTGGTGGAGAGAGTGAAAGGGTATTAGTCATTTGAAAGGGTCCGTAATGGAGAGGGAGGAGAACTATGCAGAATATAGCAAAGCGTTCAATGTTCCCAGTCAAGCCTTCATCATAACTGTAAATTGAGTTATTAGGGTGGCGTGGTATACTAGTACAAAAAGTTTACTGAGTTATTAAAAATTTAAAGTGCCTTCTTATTGCAAATGCACACATTGATCACAGTAAAGAAATGTTTTTGTTATATTTTATCAAATTCTCCTATTCTTGATGTCACAAGTACAGGCCACGTGATGCAAAACCTCTGGAATAAGCCATTTTCTTAAAGGGAAAGTTCAGCCAAAAAAAAAAATTCTAATGTCTTAAATGGGTCCTATTATGCTTTTTTACATTTTCTTCTGGGAATGTTTTGCTCAAAGCGGTTGACCAATCACAACACAGTGGTCCAGCCAACCAATCAGAGCACATTGCATGTTTTGGGAGGAGTGGCTGAAATGAAGTAAAATATGTAAAAAATAATGTTTTTTGAACATTCAAGCATGAAAACCCACTAAAACTCTTTGAATTGTTATAAAATAAAAATTGTTTTGTCTATACAATGAATGTCAGTTGGCCCAAAACTACATTGGAACCCAGTGACCTTCACTGTATATATGGACAAAAAGACACTGAAACATTTTGTGAAATCTGTTTGTGTTCTACAGACACATTTTAAACAATGTGAGGGAGAGGAAATATTGACAGGGTGAACTAACCCTTTAAGGACATCTAAATGGTGTCACCTTAATTTACAATACTGATTGACCGAGAGTGGAATAAGACAGCCTTAGCAAATCGTCCAGCATAGGCATTTTTCTGCAGTAGATTTGACTGAATTCTGTCAGTCTTCATCTCTCTATGGTGACAGTGTCAATGTTGAGGAGATATTCAGCACTGATGCCATTTTCACACTCCTGGGGCTTCTTGCATCACAGGATGCCAGTGACGGTTCACTCCGCTAAGCTTTGGAGATGCTGTTGATGGCACCTGTACGTGCAGATGGTGTCAGGTTGGCGTCTTGGTGTACTGATACATGTTCTCCGCAGGCATCAGTGACAGCCATGCCACGCACTGGGCTAGCAGCGCTAAATCAGATTAGCACTCCTGATGGAAGAATGTTAGTTCCTTCATTTTGGAAGCACCTGTCGTGTCTCCCTAGTGCAGTGAGACGGAGCTAAACAAACACACACACACACACAGAGAGAGAGAGAGAGAGGGAGCAAGAGAGAGTGATCTCCAGAAAGCTAAAAGTGGGAGATAAGGGCATGGCTCCAGGTCGGATAGGACTTTGAGGTTATCTACAGTAATTACCACCCGAGCGAGAACAGGAAATGATCACACAGCGGTACACCAAGCAAGATTCACACTCGTGGGGACTCGCTTATTGTGGTGCCATGTAATACTATGTTGTGATTTCAGTGTGATATCATGATAACACTATGTGAGTCCAGTGTGAAGTAACTTATATTTCGTACTTTTCAAAAACCTTCTCCTTTCCTACATTTCATCTCTGCTCTAGCTTGTGTATTAATCCAGCGTGTGATGTTCCTCATTTGTAAGTCACTTTGAATAAAATCATCTGCTAAATGAATTGATGTAAATATGATATTACTGTATGATGACACTTTGTGATTCCAGTGTGATCTCATAATGTGATGTCATAATGGAGAACTGTGACATTTGGTGATATGATGCCATTCTGTGATTCCAGTGTCATAACATGATGGCACTCTGTTATTCAAATGTAATACAATAATGGGGCTCTGTGATTCCAGTGTGATATCAAAATGGCACTCAGTGATTCCAGTGTGATATCATGATGGCACTCTGTGATTCAAGTGTAATATTAAAACATATCATGATGCCACTATGTGATTGCAGTGTGATGCCATAATGCACTGAACTGTGACATTAGGTGAAATAATGCCATTATTGTGATTGTAGCAAACAGCGCGGTGCCAAAAGCCATGGGAACGGAGCGAGGCTGGTGACGCGAGTGATAATGAGCGTCACCTGTGCAGCACACCTGACGCGAGTGCCACGGAGGAGCTCTGGAATGATAAAAGGATTAGTGACGACAGTGAAGGACGAGAGAGGACCAGGCCTGGACTTTATGTTGTTGTATTAGTGTTGTTTTTGTGGCAGTCGTCCGTGAAGCGTTGCCACTTTTTTTTGTTTTGTTCGTTTATTTTGTCATTAAAAGTTACGTTTAACGTTCGAAAGTTCCCTCGTCTTTCTTCCCTGAACACAAACATTTTATTAGACTGTGCTGTGATTGCATTGTGATGTCATAATGCCACCCTGTAAAAGTAGTGTGATGTCATAATGCAACTCTGCGATTGCATGATGTCATTCTGTAAGAGCAGTGTTATGAGATTAATAGTCTAGTGATGTGCTCTTGTTCAAAATTCTGCACGATGATCACCAGTTACAACTTACAGTTTGAACAAAGAAGACAGGTTATCTACTAAATTCAGATGTGCCCTGTGTGGTCACAGTTACATGACCCATTAAAACCACAGTTAGATGTTTAAAGATGCATTAATCTGATATCATGCACAACTCAAAGAAGTTCATATAACCAAGTGCAGAGAAAACTGTTCCGTCAATACATCTCGCTCCACTGTGACCCGTCTGAACTGGACCGCCAGTTTGTGATGAGCTTTGGCAGTAAAGGCCAATGAACAAAGCGCATGTGTTTCTTCTTCAGCATGGAAAGATCAAGCAGTTCAGTCTAAATTTCTGTCAGGCTTGAAATGCCAGAACCCCATACCGGCAGACGGTGACCCCTTGCTGATACGGACAACATCTCCAGTATAAAGAAAGACATGCATACTCTGATGTCCTCTACACATGCCCATCACATCAACCATGAAGAAAAGACCATCCCCTCCACCATGGGCAAGGTCACATTAGACGATACAGCAACCTTGTGGTTAACATTTCAGCTGTCCATCTGCTTTCTACCTGATTCTGTGTCTATTTAAAGCGTAGAACAAACCATGATATTTCCACATAGAAATACGGAAACAACTTAATTTACCTCTAATATAAAAAAAAGCTGAGAGCTAACATACACACCTTCCCTTAGAGACTAGATGTTGGTAAAAACATTTTGAGAAATCAATGTTTTAAAGACGAAAAACGCCTCGGTTAAGAATGTAACCCTTGTTCCCTGAGTAGGGAACGGAGACGTTACGTCGAATGACGATGAAATGGGGTTTCGCTTCGAAAGCCTATCAACTTCGAGTATTACAAAACGAGCCAATGGCAAAGAAAAGCCATAGGTCTGCGGAATTTGCATAGCGTCATAGAATCTCGCGAATGTGTTGGGTGTCGCCCAGCCTGCAGCTCTGCAGATGTCTGTTAGCGAGGCGCCATGCGCTAAAGCCCAAGAGGAAGTCACAATCCGAGCCTGGAAACTCGATCTAAGGGCACTCAGGCCCGTAGAAAAGTGAGGTTCGACCACGGGTGAAGGTCTGACGGCAGGTCGGAGTAACTGGTACTCGGAACGTGCCTTGTTGCCATGCCCACCTCGGGACTCAATCGTGAAGCCAGAGCTGAAGTGGTCTCATATGAAGCAAACGGATATGGCGGGTGCCATATGCCCCAGGAGCCTCTGAAAATATTTCAGTGGAGCATCTGTGCCTGATACACTTGCAGGATGGCCATGGCATGCAAAGAGGCGGCAGCCTGCCCCGCAGCTCTATATGACTTTGCGACAAGGGTCGACGAAAACCTACAGGCTTTGGAGGGGTGCTTTGGGTCGCCACGGGAGGAAGCGCTCTGAGGACACAAATGCATCGCAACAGAACGTTCCACCTGGGGAACCCCAGTGTACCCATTGGCCGCGGCCTCATCGAGGGGAGGAAAAGCGGGAAGACAGTGGTATCTTCCAGGACCTCGTGACCTCCTCATGCACCTCGGGAAAGAAAGGTATTGGGGGCAGACGCTGATGGGAAGCAGCACCCGCAGCGCCCAAAACCAATCGTCCAACCGCGAGCGCTCAGGACAGGGCGGAGGATTGCACACTATCCCGATGCTCGCGGCTGCCAGGGAAAGCATGGCTGTCATTTCGGCATCTGACTCGGACAATGCTGGCACACCAGACGGCGGCAGCACAGCCGAGTCGTCATCTCCCAACGACTCGAGCCCGCCTTGTGATGCAGCGACGGACATGGCATCATCATCTATATATATATTGGATGTAACTCGAGGTGACTACAAAAGGGAAAGCTTGTTTCCCCCAGCAACAGGTCTAGCACTCTCGCTTGGAAATCAACCAACTTGGACCACCACATTTCATTCAAACATGCACTAATATGCACACACACAAGCTTAAATGAATATAGGATTAAAAGATGAAAGGTGAAGTAAGAGTTCCTCAGCAGGAGAGAAAGGAGAAGATTAATTCAGGCCTCACTGAACATTTACCTTCCCTTTCGCCCTTCCATCCAGAACATTTAACGTTTACCAGTATATAAGAGCACAAATGACAGGAAAAAAACCTTTAGATCTGACTGGTCAGATTAGTGAAACCGAAACATTCACAAAACAAGCCACAGAAGCCAACATCATTTTTATATATATATATATATATATATATATATATATATATTAATATTTGTTTATTTATTTAATTTTTTATTAAAGGGGTGGTTGATTATGATTTCACTTTTCCAACTTTGCTGTTTGATCATAAACAACATCTGCAAAGTTACTCAAATTTCAAAGCACAGGGAGATATTTTCTTTTACAGAAATCGATTTTTAAGGACTACAACAAACGGCTGCTAGGGACTACACGACATTCCTCTCGGATTGGTGACATCACAAACCCTAAAATTCACATAAACCCCGCCCCCAGGAACACGCAACTAAAGAGGCAGTGTTGAAAAGAGGAAGAGTTGTTGTAGAACAGCACATTTGTGAGTCTGCTCAAGCTGTCTCATCCGTCTTTTCACATTTATTACAATACAGTACATAACACAAATGCAATAGCATGTCCCTCTGTAGGCATCTTACAACAGTTCCTACACTAGCAATTTATAGATTATCATGAAAGCATGTGCTTATTAATGACTCGAAGATAGTTAACTCCATATCAGCTACATAAATTCATGAACCATTCAGAAACGTCCTGTTGCATTCTACGTGTTTTCACTTCTTCTTGAGTCTCTCATTGTCCGACTTCGGTTTGAACATAAAAAGCAGAACAGTTTCTGACAATTTAGTGCGTGTCTACAAGCTGCTAACTGTGCTGGGAGCAGCAGCTCATTTGCATTTAAAGGGACACACACAAAACGACGCAATGACAAATGACAATTTTAACATGCTATAAAAAATTATCTATGGGGTATTTTGAGCTAAAACTTCACATACACACTCTGGGGACATCAGAAATATATTTTACGTTTTGTAAAAAGGGGCATTATACCACCCCTTTTTTGTGGTGAAAATCAAGCTTTTAATGTTGTTTATATGTCTATGTGGTGTTTATAATATGCTTTAAAACAAAATATGTGCAAATTCATTGCTGAAATGTGTGCAATATGTGCAAACACCACTGCTGAGTATTTTCTCCTCAAAAACATGGTTTGAAATCACTGGTGTTTTTGACGTCACAAACTACCTTGTAACCAATCAGATCAACGTGTGATCGTCAACAAGTGGATCTCTGAGCTGGTGTGAGTGAGTGGAGGTGGGAAAAAATTCATTTTTTTATTGGCCCCTATTGGCCCCTATTTTAATTTTACAGACTTCTCAATATGAAACAGTAGATTTTGAGGTAAATATCCCACAATGCAATGCAGTCAACTTGTAACTACTCGCTGGTTATAAAACAGTCCACGCTTCCGAAGTACTGATGTCCATTTCTTTTATTTTTGATCCAGAGACACCGTGAAAACTAGACAAGAGAAAACCAAACCATAATTTCACACACAACACCACTACGAACACAAACCAAACATAATATACAAAATATTAATAATTTTACCGTATTCGCCTGGTAACCAACAGTAGATTAAGTCGGGAGCACTAACATGGATATCTGAGTTTCACATCTCACGATCCCATTGACGCTAACACGTCCAGGTGAAATAATCAGAACGGGTCACATGACACTAAACTTAAACAAACTGAATAATAATACAATACAAAAAGCAACCAAATTATGAATTTATCACAATACAGAAATATACTTTTAACCATAAAGTCAAAAAATAAACTATAAAATCAAAAAATAAACATTAACCACCAAAAATCACCAAGATGTCATAACCCACAGCTGACCTTCCAGCGTCAGCTACACTCCCACCAAATTACCATTGAGTAATAAAAAAAACATCGAAAGAAAACAAAAACACCTACAAGGATACAACCAATCAAATAATCAATGGTAATTTCCAGGCTCCAACAGGAAACACGAAATCAACAACAATTCAAAACAAAACATATTTCATAATTACACATTCTTCTGCTAAAATGAACAAATTGTTCACCATACTTCACATTCTAATATTTACCAACATTAAACAGTACAAATCAACATCCAAAATACCACCTAGTACCAACATGGTACTAATATGACTCACTAACTTCTAATAAGTGATAGGCGATATTAATTTTCAACTTTTAGCTACAAGAACCACCAACTTTTGGATAGGGCGTTCAATAATAGAAGGTTTAGTGAGGCGTTCACCCCTTTTCCCCAACTTCCGATCCCCAATCTGTATTGTAACTTTCCGTACCAGTCCATCATCAGCCTTACAAACTTCAATGACCCTGGCCAACCTCCATTCGTTGCGGGGAATTTCCTCTTCCTTGACAATGACAATGTCCCCCACTTGCACATTCCGCCTTGGTGTATGCCATCTTTGCCTGAGAGAGATATTAGCAAGATATTCTATCCTCCATCTACTCCAAAACTGTTCACTCAAATACTGCACCTGCCTCCAACGTTTCTTTGCATAAAGATCTTCCTTAACAAACATACCCGGTGGAGGAAGTGGAACAGACGACTTCATGGTAAGCAGGTGGTTGGGAGTTAGAGGCTCTAGGCTTGTAGGATCACTGAGACCATCCACTGTCAATGGGCGGTTATTGACTATAGACATAGCTTCATAGAAGAACGTACGTAAAGAGGCATCATTAAGTCTTCCAGTACTCCGTGCCAAAACTGAACTCATTACCCCCTTTATGGTTCGAATCTGCCGTTCCCAGACCCCTCCAGCATGACTCGAACTGGGTGCATTCAGACAGAAATCGCACTGCTTCGCTGCCAGATATGCTGCCACTCTCTCTTTACTCACTTCTTTTAAGGCATTCCTCAACTCATTCCTTGCCCCCATGAAGTTAGTTCCTTGGTCTGATCTGATATGTCTGACAGCTCCACGGATGGCTATGAAACACCGTAATGCGTTGATGAATGCATCAGTCGTCATATCCTCCAACATCTCTACGTGAACAGCTCTGGAACAAAGACAAGTAAAAAGAAGGCCATATCGTTTATATGTCTTGCGACCTTGCTTGGTGTAAAAAGGCCCAAAACAGTCCATGCCACAATAAGTAAATGGCGGGGAAGGATCAGTGCGGTCACGGGGCAAGTCCGCCATCCGTTGTTGCTCTGGCAGCCTACGAGCTCTCCTACAAGGAACACACTGTCGTATGTAGTGTGCTACCACCTTACTGCCACCCATGATCCAAAGGCCATTGGCTCGCAATTCATTCAGAGTCTGTCCCCTGCCTTGATGTTGAATTTTTTGATGATGGTGTGCTAAAATAAGGTGTGTGACAATGCCGTCACTTGGAAGGATTGCTGGGTACCGCAATTCAAGAGGTGCACATGCTCTCCTCAATCGTCCTCCCACCCTCATTATTCCATCCTGCATGAATGGATCAAGCTGATACAGAGGATGGTTAGAAGGCAGCATACCAGAGTCCTGACTGAGTACATTCAACTCTTCTTTGAAGGCATCCCGTTGTGCAAGCTGAATGAGAGTAAATGAGGCCCTCCTCCTTTCCTCCACACTTAAAGATTCTGGTGTCTTCATCTTCTTTGCTAATCTTTGGATCCGGGCAATGACATTCACAGCTGTAGTCCATTTTGATAGTCGTGATAGGTGCTGTTGAAAATCCACTTGCATCATGATCTCGGTCCTCAATACCTGGACAGCCTTAACCTCCGGGTCTCCCACCAACAGCTCCAACGTTCCTTGTTTAGCAAATACCTCTTTCTCCCAGAGGAATCTGGGTCCTGTAAACCAGTTTGAACTGATCAACTCCTCTACAGTGAGGCCCCTCGAGGCATGGTCAGCGGGATTCTCTTCCGTATTGATATAATACCACTGTCTTGGATCTGTGGCCTCCCGAATTCTCTGGACCCGATTAGCAACAAAGACATGAAATCTTCTTGCTTCATTGTTAATATAACCAAGGACCACTTGAGAATCTGTCCAAAAATATTCTCTATCAACTCTGAGTGCCAACTCCTCCTTCAGCATACTACTCACAGCAGCAGAAATGACAGCTGCAGTTAACTCTAATCTTGGTATAGTGACAACCTTTATGGGAGCAACTCTCGCTTTACCCATAACTAAGGTACAATGTATCTTACTTTCACTCACCAATCTGATATAAGAGCACTGTCCATAACCTTGACTGCTAGCATCAGAAAAGTGATGCAATTCAATTCTCAGAATCGGTCCAAAATTTGGAGGGGTGAAGCATCTTGGAATTTGTACCTTTCCTAGGTTGGACAGATCATTCAGCCAACTCCCCCACCTTGGTCTCAGCTCAGAAGGTAACGGTTCATCCCAACTGATGCCCTTATGGCACATCTCCTGCAGGACCTTCTTGCCAGATATAACAAATGGGGCCAAAAAACCCAATGGGTCATAGACTGAAGCCACCATGGACAGAATTCCACGTCGTGTTGCAGGTTTCTCATCAAGAACAACATTAAAGGTGAGTACATCATTCTCTACATCCCACCTTACGCCCAAGACATTTTGTACTGGAAGAAAGTCATGATGGAAATCAACGTTCTTTACTTCAGCCGCATGATCACACGGACTAATAGACTCCAACACTTCTCGGTTGTTGGAAATAAATTTGTGAAGATGCAGCTTTCCTTTAGCACACACAGCTTGAGCTTCCTTCACCAGTTTGATTGCTACCTCAACAGATTCCAGGCTTACGAGGCCGTCGTCCACATAGAAATGGTTTCTGATAAACCCAGCTGCCAAAGGATACTCACTCTCATTCATACTGGCGAGATACTTCAGGCCATAATTGGCGCAGCCTGGAGAAGATGATGCTCCAAAAAGGTGTACTTTCATGCGATATTCTCTGGGTTCTGTGTCGGTATCTCCATTTGCCCACCATAGAAAACGCAGATAGTCCCGATCTTCCTTAATAACATGAAATCTATGAAACATTTTCTCAATGTCGCACATGACAGCGATAGGGTGTTTACGGAAACGGCAAAGCACTCCAGTCAATCCATTGGTAAGGTCAGGCCCAGACAATAGATGGTCATTTAAGGCGGTACCTTCATACTTAGCTGCACAGTCAAAGACTATCCTGATCTTATTTGGTTTCCTATGGTGATAGACGCCTTGGTGAGGAATATACCACACATTTCCCATGTCTGGTTGCTCATTTGCTATTTCCGCATCTCCATCTCTGAAGACACCTTCCATGAACGTCATATAATCATGTCTGAATTGAGGATTCTTGTCCAATTTCCTCTTAAGATGCTTCAGCCGTCCTAATGCAAGCCTCCTATTATTTGGAAGATGAGGCCGTATTTTGAAAGGAAGGGGCATCTCAAGATGGCCATATTCATTCTGATAGACACCCTTTTTTACTACCTGCAGGAACTGAACATCATCTTGTGATTTACTCTTTTCACCGGATGGAGTATCTACAAAATCCAGCTCAAGTGCTCTGATAACAGCGGCGGGTGTCACGGAGGGGAGCTCTCTGACTGATATGCGGTGGCATAAACCAGTCCCAAACTTGGAGTTTACACATTGTGGAGTTCCTCCTATGATGCTCCAGCCAAGGTCCGTCTTGATGGCGTAAGGCTCTTCATCACCACCAGTGATGACCTGTCGTGGCGCCAGTGCTCTGGAGCAATCATAGCCGATCAAAAGACCAACTCCACAATCCATCCGTGCGGGCATTTCCTTTGCGATCACCTCTAGATGTCTCCACCGTTTAGCTGTTTCACAGGTGGGAATGTGTGTGCGCACAAAGGGAATGAAGTCTCTCGTATAAACAGGAGGCAGGCAGATAGGGCTGTCCGAAGAAAATCCTCTAACCCGAAGTCCACTAACTTTGTGACTCAACACAACAGAGTCTTTTCCCATCATGGTAGAAAGCTTTAGTTTTACCGGTTCCATTAATGCCTGCAAGCTTTCACACACTTCCTGGTCGACAAATGTGTGACTACTCTGGGTGTCTAATAAAGCATATACGCAGACTTCAGACTCTGAGTTAGATGAAGACAGCCATACTGGGACAATCATAGATGTTATATCACCTTCTCCTCCATTCGTACAGCATGTTAGAGAGAATGCATTCTCTTCAGTCTGCAAAGCTGTCCGTGGAGGTGACTGCTCTCCTGGCTGACGATCTTCATGTAACGAAGTTGGGTGGCGCTTCTTGCATACCACACACACAGCCCTATTTCTGCAGTCTTTGGAGCCATGTCCTTTTCTCAAACATGCAAAGCACAACTTATTCTCCATGACAAACTTTCTCTTTTCCTCTGCTGCTCTTTCCATTAGTTTTCGACATTCCTGAATAGAATGACGATCATCACAGAACATACATTTAACTGAATTTATGCTACACGCAAATGAGGTTTTCTTTCTACAAGTCTCTTCAGTCTCACGGTCGGAAATGTTACTGAATTCGGCCGTAGCACATGCTGCATCTAAAGTCTTTGCAGTGGTTGCAAACGTGTTTACTCTTGAACGCTTTATTTCCTTAGACGGCTTCTCTTCAACGATCTTTAGTGCATACAATGATGACACAGGATTGCACGCTATACGTGCTTCTTTTGATACAAATGAGGCAAACTGATTAAAGCTTGGATAATCTTTGTCTTTGTCCAGCTGTTCTGTGACATAACGGTTCCACCTGCTTGTCACCCAGAAAGGAAGCTTGGCCAGTATCCTCTGATTTTCCTCGCAGTCATTCAGCACCTGAAGACCCTTAATATGCGGCAAAGCATCACTACATGATTGTAGGAAGTCACTGAACTCTCTTAACTTGACGTACTCGGCTGCACCAATCTTAGGCCACCTATTAAGTTTCTCTCTAAAGGCACGTTGCACCACAAAGGAGTGACCATATCTGGCATTCAACTTCTCCCACGCTTGCTGATAGGCCTGTTCATCTTTCCTGTAGAAGCTGCCTTCCAGAGCCGATCTGGCCTCACCATCAACATACTTCTGTAAGTAGAAGAGCTTATCTGCAGGATTTGAGCACCGTCCCTCTATAAGAGCTTTAAAGGTGGTACTCCATTCTATAAATTTTAGTGAGTCGCCAGAGAATACAAAAGGTTCTGGAGCGGGAAGTCGAGATAGGGCCATGGACCCTTGTAACGCCTGTACTAAGGATACTTCACTTTTTGTAACTTGCTGATTCAAAATTGTGTTAGGAACCAAAGGACTGTGGTTACTCACGTTACCGCTTGCTGAACCACACTGTTGACTTTTTACCCTTGACTCCTCCTCAGTATACACTCGGAGTCTTGCTTCCATAACCTCAATGTCTCTACGATCTTCAAGCTTCTTCAGTTGCTGCCTTTGTGCCTCGATGTCAGCTTCCATTTCCACTTCAGCTTTTTTTGCAGCTAACAGCGCGGCAGCCTCTGCTCTCTTAGCTGAAATGCTTGCAGACTCCGATGCAGGTTTAGAATGGTTGCTAACGGCCGTGGCTCTAGAAGCCGTGGATCCATATATGGACCTAGCGTACTCACAGTCCAGCAGCATACGCAACCTTGCTCTCTCAGCGTCAACATCAAATTCCATGCCATCCTCCACCAGGCGTACCCTCATTAATTTCAACAAGTCTGCCGTTACAGCCGAACATGCATCAATTTTTCTCCTAGTTTCTTGGCTTGGAGGTGCTTGGAATCGCATGTTATCATATAACTCTTTCAATTCAAACTCTTGCCTCTCAACCTTATCCATCATGTCACACAAGTCACTTTCAGAGCACTCATGTTTTAACTTTAAACGAACATCTCTGACTTGAGACTTCCATTTCTCATATGCAGATTTAAACTTCCTCTCCTTTTGAGTCAATTCTTGCTCTTTTAACTCCTGCATCTTTGGTGTTAAACGTTTATCACGGGAGGATTTTCGGATTTCAGTTGTCTCCAATAAAACAGAATTAAGCTCTTTACGTCTTGCCTCAGATTTCTCTGCGCATGATGCACATGATACATGTCGATCCCTCACAACACCATCCATATACTCATTCTCTGCAGATAAGACTCCTTGCTCTTGTGATGGAGAATCATTTTGCTCAGCTAAATCACCCTGGACTGACATTTTTCTCTAAAGGATTTGCACTTTAACAAATAGTACACAATATGTAATATATAATCACAATAGATAGCAGTAAAACGATCTTAGACTGAGTAACCACTTAACTTAAATCAATGCCCTCAACACTTGAATATTTAGCTACTTTAAAAACCTTAAACACATTACAATCACAGCAGTTAAGAACCAGTTACCTCCAGGACATTTTTTCTCTCTCTAGTCCTGGGCATCTTTATCTTATAACAAATGTACATTGATTTGTAAAACCATCCATCGTTTACAAAAAAAAAAGATAATTTAATATTGTGCATCTAACCTGCTGATGCACAGCTGACACAACGTTGCGTGAGAAGATCCTCCATTGACGATCATGTAGCAGATTTGCACACTAAAGCTCGCAACAGTCCATCACAGAAGGCAACCACTGCACGCCAAAACCTTTTAGTTCACCACGGGACAGTTGAACGGCACGCGAAGTCCAAGGAAAGGCGCAACAGAGCCGCGCGCTGAAGACAGCAGCATCAATCACCACGGGAAACAGTCAACCCGCGTGCAGAGACCCAGAAGTGGCAGGCTGCACGCCGAAGCTGGAGGATCACCGCCACAGCACATCTCGTAGTCGGTAGGATGGAATTAGGAAACGTTTTCACTGTAACTACTCGCTGGTTATAAAACAGTCCACGCTTCCGAAGTACTGATGTCCATTTCTTTTATTTTTGATCCAGAGACACCGTGAAAACTAGACAAGAGAAAACCAAACCATAATTTCACACACAACACCACTACGAACACAAACCAAACATAATATACAAAATATTAATAATTTTACCGTATTCGCCTGGTAACCAACAGTAGATTAAGTCGGGAGCACTAACATGGATATCTGAGTTTCACATCTCACGATCCCATTGACGCTAACACGTCCAGGTGAAATAATCAGAACGGGTCACATGACACTAAACTTAAACAAACTGAATAATAATACAATACAAAAAGCAACCAAATTATGAATTTATCACAATACAGAAATATACTTTTAACCATAAAGTCAAAAAATAAACTATAAAATCAAAAAATAAACATTAACCACCAAAAATCACCAAGATGTCATAACCCACAGCTGACCTTCCAGCGTCAGCTACAAACTTTACCTTCCATTTATAGTGTTACAAATGAATCAGAAGTGATTAAAGCTGCGATCTCTCTTTTGATTTATTCAATTTGTTCTGCCAAATATACTGCAAAAACTGAATAAAAAATAAACAATGAACTTATGCTGTAAGCCAGCTTACTGGTTGTTCATTGTGCTTGTTATTCAGCCTTGCAGAGAATCTAAACCACAACATAAGCTGGTGGTGTCCGCCTACGGTGGTCTTTTCAACAGAGATGACATGATGTTCTAGTAACTGTGATTGTTTGACTGAAGTCTACTGTCTGATGTATTGCCGAAATGTTCTGTCCATGTCATAAAGAGTGCAGATATCTGACCTTGTGTTCTTTCAGACGAGAGAGCGCAGAGTGCTTAGATGTCAGGCAGCGTCCGCCCAGTTCCACCAGCACTGAACCCACAATCAGCTCCAGGGGCGGCAGCAGGGATGACTCCTGGGAAATAAAGTCTGGAAACACAACAAGAAGCTCAATGACACTTCTTGCTTGACAAACAGGACAGTGTTCCACTACAATAACCTTACACATAAACCCACACATTTGTGTGGGTTTCATCTCAAGAGCATTGAAATTCATTAAAAATTAACCTTTTGCAATTACTTGGAAAGCAAATAATGCAAATGTTATAGTTACAGCATGATAAACATGACTTCTTGGATCAGGTTTCCCCACCTGTCACTGGTCTTCAAACATACAGTGTTGTCCCACCCCAAAATCACATCATTGGTTGAGTCAATAGTTATGTTTTTCACCCACCTATTTCTATACACACTTTGGGATATCGCATAAAAAAAAAAAAATAATACAAAAAAACGCTGGATGTAAACGCCAAGATTCACATACATTTAAAAAATGTGCATAAAAAAAATGTGATAAGACATGCACATAAAACACACGAAGGCCGCAACACACAAACACCTTAATGACCTTAATGTTTTTAAAATCTTAGCCATAAAAGAATAAAGGCTTTTATATTGTTCTAAAAACGAATTACTCGAGTGCCTTGGATTGTTTTTTCTTACGAGTGGAACCATCCCTACACCCAAAGAGCACTGAGATACTGAAGTTACACCTCGTGCAGCACTTTTTGCATTCCTTGTATTTACGATGAAAACACATTTACCGAATAAATCCCTTGATGTGCAACAAAAACAAACAAACAGCGGAACAACTCAACATCTCAAGTGTTGGTTTGATCATTCTGAAATGCCTGAGCCAAAATCTGTCATCAGAATGATTTGGTATTATGACCCAGAAATGTCTCGTTCGATTGCGTTTCCCAACGCCAGACATCCGAACGCAAGATAACATGCCAGCGTTTATTGCGTTTCATCTGTGTGCTCTGAGACCCAAGTCATTTGAGGTGTAGAAAAAAAGACCCCCAATTGCAGAAACTTACTTTTTAATTCAGATATTTTGCACCAATTTCCCAGGAAGTGGCAATTTTGTTCTCTGGGATGGAAACACTTCTTTATTTGCAATTGTTTTATGCGATAAATAAAATTTGTAACTTTGGATGGAAGCACCGCTGTTGCTGTGTTGAGCTGGTCTGGATGCTCAAACAAATCATCTTTGTTTTAGTTCCAGGAAGTCTGTGTTTTCACTTAGAATAAACATACAAATGACTTTCTCTGCATATTAAGCTGGAACAGGAGAAAGTGTTTTCACTGAGGTGAAATCATGTAAATAATAGGCTTAAGTGTTCATTATTACGGTTTATTTTTAGCAGTTAATGATACAAACCCACATAAAGGCTGGCGAGGAGAGTAAAGCTACAGAAACAGATTCTCGCTGTACAGTTGTGCTGAAATCACATTGACGCTCTCTCTCTCTCTCTCTCTCTCCCTCATAATATCTATCCTGTGTTCCTTCATTTCAACTCTATTGATCCAAACATATTGATTTTTTTATGCTCACAAAATGACTTTTACCAGCTTTGCCGTTAGGTGTGGTTATGCAGGCAGCTGTGAGAGAGAAAATCTGCTCTGAAAGATGGATAATGCTGACCACAGCTAAGATGAAGACATAGATTATGTTGTTTCAGGTGGAGCTTTGTCACATTAATTGCATTGTACCTTTGCTTTATTCAAAGTGATTTGGTGCGGGAGAATATTTTGATCTATTTTCCTGACACACTGCACAAACAAACGAGGCCTGCGTTAGAAACGATGGTTATCTCAAACCAAACCGACTCGTCACCTGAAAGGGCCGTATCACTCAGATGACCTGCTATTGAGAGTCGCATATTATTTATCTCACGTTCAGATGTTGCCAGATCAGAACTGTGATATTACTTACCACGACGGGATCCTTATGGGCCATTAATGTAGATTGTGATTTTATCGTTGGACGTTGTATTTATTGGTTGTAGTGGATGTTCCTACTGCTCATGTAACGGAGGCCAGCTAGTAGTTGCTGTGCGAGTAAACCTCGCTGCAGTTTTTAGCTTCCTTGTTAGAGCGCCTGACTCTCATACCGGAGACCCGGTTCGAGGCCCGCTCGGAGCGAGTCAAGTGGGACCCGGGTGGAGGGGTTACATTGGTGCCGTGACCCGGATGGGAGTGAGGTTTAGGGGGGTGAGTGTAACGGAGGCCAGCTAGTAGTCGCTGTGCGAGTAAACCTCACTCCTCTGATCTCAAAAGGCTCTCTAGCGACAGATGCTAGGGGCTGCAGTCTTTAGCCTCCTTGTTAGAGTGTCTGACTCTCATGCCGGAGACCTGGGTTCGAGGCCCACTCGGAGCGGGTCAAGTGGGACCCGGGTGGGGGGGTTACGCTCACATCATAACGTTATTGGTGGGCTACACAGCTAGCGAGTGTCTGATCACAAATGGGATGTATTGCTGGTTAAAAAATATATCTAAAGTAATCTATAAATACATTTAAAGTCAATAATTTCATCCCTTAAAAATCATCTTTGATCATCAAAATTACATATTTAAATGTTTTTTTTCCTTGAAAAAAATGTGGTGTCTTAAAAAACAGCCCGTCTTCTAAACGAATTGCGGTCTCTTTTTAGTGATTCAACAGCAGTTTATTCTGATTCCCAATTCAGTCAGTCAGTTTACTGTGAGAAACTGTGAGACTTGCCGCCGTAAGTGGAATCAAATGTCATTCAGGTGTGGTATATTATTGTAATTCTTTTAATGAAACTGAATAAGAATGTATCTTGATCTTTAGTGTAGATTTAGCATTTCATTCTCTCCTCGCACACCTGGGTCCCTCATTTAGTTTTACTGCTCTGGTAAACGCTCAGACAGCACAGAAAATAATGACCCGTGTCCTTGACCCGTCCACCACCGTGACTTTTACAGCTATATATTTTCAGAGGAAAATAAATTGTGACTTCATAATGATCACACAAGGTCACCAAAGCACCTGCTATTAAATACAACTCACAAAATCGCACATATTAAAATAATTTGCATAATTATATTCAGGAATACGATTTGTATTCCCATTTATTCGCCTAATGTGCTACAGTAGATGAAAAAAAAACATTGTGGCATGGCATGCAATGTATAATTACAATTCAATCTTTATTTTCAGATTTATCAAAAGTAATAAACACTTAACTCAACAATATAAAAACACAAATTTACCTGTCAAACTGCTTTTGAGGAGCACAAGCACAATATGAG
The DNA here is from genome assembly GCA_031834385.1 of Semotilus atromaculatus. NCBI lineage: Eukaryota > Metazoa > Chordata > Actinopteri > Cypriniformes > Leuciscidae > Semotilus > Semotilus atromaculatus. The sequence continues at coordinate 17,754,070 of JAULUF010000027.1, forward strand.
AGAACATAGACTACTATATATTGTAAAGAAACGGTTATTGCTAATCAATGTGATTTGTCTGTGGTTTTTATACATTAGATCCATGCAATAATTATGTGGATGATGCATGTTATGAATTTAGACTTCATTTAGTTGCATTACAGAGCGGTTCAACTTAGTAACTGTCAGTGCTTATGCATTTTGGATGTGCACCGATGTCATGATCAGTCATCTAGTATTAGTTTGAGGAGTGTGCAGTGAGTTACTCTGAACAGCCTTTATGGTTCATAAGCGTACTGATGACGAACTGTAATTTAGCATAGTATCAGACTGAACATGATATAGCTTACCATTTACTGGGAAAAACACAAAACTGGAATAGCAAAATCAGTGCACTGGGAAGTGGAACTCCCTCATTACATGTGATCTACTAACGCTAATTAGAAGGTTACTCTCATTAACAGGTGACCCTAATTATTGTCAGGTACAAAGTCAACAGCGCACAATAAAGGAGAGCGCGAGCATGCGAGTGTTTTCTGACGCCACATGTAAGCTGTTCTCTGTTGTTGCTCTAGTACATTAGATCCTCAAGGGAAACAGCTTAAGCACATTTCTGCTGCCGAAGCACTTGAATGGGAAAACTGCCTGTGAAAATGTCTCTGAACTCAATTAAACCAAAATTAAGAAACGAAATGAGCAATTTTCACACATTATAACATTTTGCACAGTGTGATTTGTCATACTTTTTTTTTAGCATTTTTTTTTGTATATTGTATACTCTGTAGGTGTGACATAACCAAGATCATGATGTCATATTTGATTTCACAGTCTCAGGTGAACATTATCCATGAAAAATGATTTAGAAGACTTGGAATGTATTGCACACGCCATATGGACTATGTTTATGTTTTGTTTTGTTTTTCGGGGGAAGAATAAGGTTACATTCACACAACAACGATTACTAAAAAACTGTACGATTTTTCCTTTGAGTTTTTCGTGTAAAGACAACAACGTTGCTACAACAATCCCGTTCACATGGATCCACGAATACGATTAAAAACGCTGTATTATGTTACCAGGCCAGTAAATGGCGATGTCACTTTGTAAAGAAACACTACGCGCCTATAGACTGAACACGTAATACGCATGACACCACGGTTTTCAAATTCGAAATTTTTGTCATTTACATGAAGACGATAACAGTATCATGTTCAAAAACTTGCACCATGACTCCTGTTTTCAAAAGTTTGCTATGTCAGGCCCCTAAAACGCTGTTGTCGTGTAAATGAACAGCCAAAACACATAAAAAGATTTGAAATTTGAAAAAAATGCCTATTATGGCATTTAAAATGTTCCTAATATTTTTTTGGGAGTCCCCAACAACAGTTTTACATACATGCAATAACAAAAAAAAAACACTTTTGTTGTTTTATAATATGCATTCATTTTTACCTGATTTGCTCACCGACTCCCAAATGATTCGTTCAACGACAAATTTTTCCAAACCCCTCCTTTGCGTGATCTGCGGTGATTGGTCAGATGACCCCGTAACTTACACAACACACTCAAATACTTATTGAGCATGCTACAAAACACATAAAAGCAACAATTATTAATAATACTTACAGGTTGTGATACGGAGGAAGCTGATCCAAATAAACCTGGTACTGAACCGTATCAACCAGATCGCGAATCCAAAAGCAATCGTCATTTTTTGCGAACACAGCAAGGTTCGTTCGGGCTATACTTCTGTGGTATATATAACTGTGGTACATATAAACTCTATCCACTGATTCTTCACATGCTCGTCCCTGGGCAGTGAAAAAAAGGTTGCTTTTGATTCGCGCTTCAGAACACAGCGTCTTGTTGTCGACATGATGCTTTCAAGTTTTTCCTGGTGTCTCCGCGCGGCCAATTTGATAATTTTTCGTCTTGACGTCACAACGAAAATGACTCAATGAAACTGATTCATTAAATTGAAGTCGACTCATACTTTTGAGAGACAATAACTTTTTTTTACGGTATATAAAACTTTGCAGTATGTTCATGTTCACTTAGATCTATGTTACACACTACATGAAAGGTAATTTTCAAAATTCCATAATAGGTGCCCTTTAAATCCTCATGATCAATACTGTGGAGCCGTTTACACAACATTGTTTTCAAATGAAAACGGAAAACTTTTTATGTGTTTTGATCGTTCATTTTCAATGGAACTTTTCCATTTTTAGTACATCGTTTTTGTGTAAATGTACTATGCTCTATTTATATGGAAAAAATAACTATTGTGAAGATTTTAAAAAAAAGAAACGGAATTCACATAAAAAAAAACACACATTTGAAAAGACATTTAGGCCTAGTTAATCACATGAGAAAGAGATGTTGTTCTAAACATGTTATTCAGACCAATAAAAAACTAACATGACTATTTATAAAGTCAAACCATGAATTAATCAGTATGTTTGAACGAATCCCTTGGGTGATGAGGAAATATTCCATGATTCATTAATAAAAATCTGAACACATTTTTTTAACGTGTCGGTTGAATGAATGACTCAGTGACTCGGTTATAATTCACCTGTTTCGTTCCTGTATTGGTTGAATGAATGATTCAGTCACTCATACATAAAACCAGCTACTTGTTTTGTTCCTGAATGAATCATAGTGGTTGAATGAATAATTTGAATGAATGATTCACTTATCAAGACAGTCACTTGACTACTGCCGTAACAATGTTCCTTCAGAAAGAATCACTGAAAATAGACTGACAGACAGTCTGGAAGGAAAAGTCACAGAGTCAAAAGTCACAAAGACGCTCCACTGCACTACTTTTCATTTCCATTTCCATTCCATTTTCCAACAACGTTTCATGCGTGAGACAATTTACATAGAAAAACAAATGCTGATAACTGTTGTATAATTATAAATAAACAGATATATATTGATAGAACTGTTCTGTAAAAAAGTAAACACTTCCTTTTCTTATTTAACAAAACAAAGCTTCAGCATTCTCTGGATCGGTTGGGTTTTGTATGAGAGGTCTGACCTGAGTCCTTCACACTCAGAAAGAGTGAAAACCTCTCTCAGAGAAAAGACAGATTAAAGAGTCCGACCCTTCAGGCCTCCATAGAGACGGCGCGTGGAGACTGTCACATATGTATTTGATAAAGAAAACTTGCACACACATACTCACACACTTGGGCCGCACAGAGGATAGAGATTACAGAAGATGCTGTTAAAAAGGATCCTGAGGCCTATGCTGGCGTTTTTAACCTTGTTTTCGGGAGTGAAGTCTCTGCAGATGACAAACTGGCCCGTGGCATCAACAAGATGAAGTGATACTTCCACTGTCATATCAAAAAGAGCAACTTCAGGCCCAGTCACTCTCCGACAAACAGACAGAGGGAGAGGAGGAGCGCTTGATGCCTGAGGACATTTCCAGATCAGAGATGGTCTTTCGTCCGTGGAGGATCTTTGTGCTGCTCACCTGCTCATCTGAGACCACATGGATGTCAGTGGACGCCCCGAGGGACGTGTTGACTCTCTGATCTCTGGGTCTTGGTCACTGGGGGTCTGTCACTCAGGGGGATTTTCCTGGTCGGTGCCGATTTATGTCAGAAGACACAAGGAGACGTTTTAGTTTCAAATAGCGATTTTTGGAGCTAGCATAGGCCCTGTTTAAAAATGGTATTAAGATGTGCTTTGTTTGATCGGAACAAAAGTAGACGGGGGAGACATTCCCGTTTACACCGGGTGTTTTAATCCGTCTCTTTTGTCCACTTTCAACCACTTCTGTCCTGATTTCTTCAAGGGGAGGGTCTGTGGGTGACGAATGGGCTTTTTTAGATCTTTCGATCTAATGGACAAAATAAGCTCATGCAATTTACATGTGAACACGACCGAAAACGTCGGAAAAACACACGGAGAGCATCAGCTTTCATTTCTGCTCTGACAGCCGTAAGATCAGTCGAACGCTGTGAGTGTGTGTTAGAAATCAGGAATGGTGAGAGAACATTGTGCTTGGTGCGTTTTTCATCTTCAAACCAAACTTGGTCTTCAGCCGACAAAGTTTAAATCCCGTCTGGCTAGCGCGCTTCACATAATGTTTACGCATTAAGTCAGCAGAATTTGATTGTTTCAAATAACCCACTCATAGTAGTCAATAATATCAGGGATTATGCTGCGAGTGAATAGTGAATTAACACTGAATCGCTTTCTTTGTGGGTTAATTAACTTGGTACATGAGGTTGAACCAATTTATTCATAACATAAATGTAATAATACAGCTTATATCTGCACAAAATGCGAATGCACAGGTTAACTTAAGTTACACGCTAGTAAAAATGTGTAAAAGTCGCATTCTGAATATACTTTTTTCGTTACAACATGCTGACTTGGGCACGAAAAACTTAAATAATTCACAATACTATAGCTTATTACAATAGTCAGCAAATCCAGTGACTAGTTCTTTCTCAGATTCTCTATGTGTCCATGCTAACCAATGTGACAGCTTTACATTTACCAGCATGATAATAATACAACAAAAATAATTCTGAAAAGCGAGCCATTAAGATTGCTGCTTGAATTTTGAGGAATTTTGCGGCATTTTTGGATACAGTATGTGTCTGTCGTCACATAAGGAAAAAGGCTTGTGACTTCTGAGAAATGCTCTCTGCTAATGAAAAAGGAGGTGGATTGGAAGAAACTCTTATGTCTTGGAGACATAATTCCCTCTCTGAAAATTCTCTCTTTTATCTTTATTTCAATAAGCTGTTGAGCTTCTGAGAGTGTTTGAGGGTTTTGAGTGCGCCGTGGCAGGACTGCAATAGAGTTTAATAAGAACAGTGATCTCTAATGAAGCTTTGCTGCGGTTGTGGGTGGTAATATTAAAAACTATGGGGCCCCCTGGTGGAGCCCGACAAACTGCAGGAGCTCCACCCAAAACCAGGAGTCAGCTGACTTACGTGTGTCTGTGATGAAGCCATTCATGGCTGTGTGTGTGACAAACACTCACATGTTCTGGCCACCATCTGTAGAGCAGAAATGGACCTGGCAGAGATATCACTGTGAGATGACAGACATCAAACCAATTAGAGGATGGATGTAGCGGGCTGGATTTCTGTGATGCATTAAAATGAATAAAATGATCCATCATTCACACCACAGTCACAATAAAGATAATATGGAATGACCCAGATTCAAGGAAACACACCACACCCAACACTGAGTGAGAGACTGTGTGTGTGATTCACAGAGTAAAGCACTCAGACATAGAGAGAGAGAGAGAGAGAGAGAGAGAGAGAGGGAAACACAGAACAGAGAGCATTAGTTAAATGCGTCTGACAGGACATTAGGAGAGAGGCATTATTCGGACTGGGAATTGTTGCGGACCAGACTTGAATCATGAGGACAGACTATTTGTCGAATAACAAATGGGATAAATTTAGTATGGCACCTCTAGGACAGGAAGTCCCGCCTTGCTGGTTAAGATATTATCGGACATGCACATTCGTTTTTAGCTTGACTATTTTAAAAAGCAAAAAATTTTTACATGTTTTGATTTGCCTACACGACGCAGTTTATAACGTAGTTAATTAACCATTGCACCACATGTCATTGTTTGTCTGGAGCTGCTGTGCTCCTGGACACTAACAACTTTACTCTTGTGTACTGTATGTTAATTTTTTTTTGTTTGTCATCTTCACTTTATTTTTTGCTAAGTATTATTTTGCTTTGCTTCAGCTATGATAAAGCGACATCCATTGTTGAGTTGCGTGTTCATGTTTTTTGGGGGCGGAGCAATTAAGGAGGGGTGTGTTTGTTTGTGTTGATTTCAAATACCAAGTGTTTCTCAGAAATCACTTTCTGCACCTTTAACGGGACTTTGTCACTGCACTTTCTTCACAGCTGTAGTGACTCCTGCTTGCAGCACGTGTCTGACACCTCTCATCTGATTGCACATCACGTGACGCAGGTCAGTCCGAACACTAAACCACACTTACATGTGATTGAAAGCCAGATTGACATCCAACCCTCAGGACTTCTGGTGTCACGTGTACACAAAATGAGTGTTCTGGAACAGTACTGGGACGTTTGGTTTCAGCTTTGTAAGATCCAAACCCTGCAGAGAAACTGTGAAAGTTTAAATCAGCCTGCTGGAGATAGAGACGCCCACAAGGAGAAGGAGAGAGAGAGAGAGAGAGAGAGAGAGAGAGAGAGAGAGAGAGAGAGAGAGAAAAATGCACAGATTACTGTAAAAAAGTGCTATAGTATTAGTTATAAAGTAAACGCATACTACAATTTTATTTGTACTTCAAAAAATAGCAGATTTAGCAAGCGAGGAATTCTCATTCTAGATCTGATAGGATAAAAATCTGTGTAGTGTAGGATCAATATTTTTGATTCAGTTTCTCAGAACAGAAAGACTGTACTTTTCAAATGTGTATATCGCTGAAGGCTACTTATGTTAGTGTATTAGTTTATAGATATTTTCATAGCTAAGAAACAACAACTAGAACTCAAATCTTGTCAGTATGCATTTCTACAGTATACCATAAAAAAATACACTAGTATTCCATTTCAAACATAGCTACGGTGACTAGCCTGTCTTGAATGTCCTCCCTCTCCTGATTGGATTTCATATCTTTTTGCCTTCAGCACCAGGCGTCTCACTCTCCAGAAAAAAACTAAGTGAAATGCTGCTGCAGTGTCTTCATCAGGCTCTGTGAACACATCAGACAGAATAAAATAATGTTAAAGAGCAGCATGTTCACACTGAGGAACATCAGGCTATCGGGAGGAAATGTCTGGTGTCAGAAATAATCTAATGGCTCCAAGTGTGTGTGATGTTTTCACAAAAGCATCTTGGTTTTACTGTGTGTGTGTGTGTGTGTGTGTGTGTGTGTGTGTGTGTGTGAATGATAGTGACAGTTCTGCATGCCTGAGGGCGTTGTGTGTGTTTGTAATGATGTGTGAATGCTAGCGGCAAAGAGATAAGTTTAGCGACTCTTAATTAGCCGCTGCTTACACTGTCGACACACAGACTGTGTAAAAACTCAAATTATGTAAAAATCAGTATGTGTATAATTAGACTGTAAAGAAATAAGTTAAGTTCCTGATCTGGTGCTTGCTAATGAACTGATTTAGCTAGCAAGCTAAACTAATTAGCAAATTACTAATACGACTAATCCCAAAATGTTTGTGCTACGGACAAGAATGATACCTCCAATGCTTTTTGGTGAGATTATTAGTTTTCTATGTAAACTTCACAACCTTGATCTTAAGACTGAATTGAAACAATATTTATACCTCCATTAAGCTCTGACACTGATTATATCCGATAGAGATGTTAGTGATGTACAAAATCCCCAGACGCGAGTTAAACAGGGTAACAGAGAGAGAGAGAGAGAGAGAGAGAGAGAGAGAGAGAGAGATGTGTGTGAGCAAATACAAGAGAACGTTTTCCTTGCTTTGCTGGAAGAGACTCCTCTTGTAGAAGTGTAGAAATCTCTGAAGTACACACACTCACACAGAGAGACTTTGCCTCAGGAGGGAGCAGCCCTCTTTCAAAACACACTTTAAGTGCTTTTCAGGGCTGCAGCTACAAACAGCAATCTGCATCAGTCGAGACCATTTCAGAGCCTCGCTGAGCTTCACAGGACTGCAGGGAGAGACAGTAATAATTATTATGACTTTAAATATTGCTTGATAATATAAAACTAGATTTTTACATTTCCTGAAGGAAATTTGAGTGTTGTTTGTTCAAGCTTCAATGCTACGGTATTCAGGCCTGCTGTGCAGTTGCTATAGTTTCCTCCTGTGTGATTTTTAGCACGTTGCTATGCTGTTGCCCGGTCGTTGCAATGCATAGCTAAAGTGTTCCAATTGGATTCTAGTGTGCAGAGGCTAGGGTGTTTAACAGGGTGTTGCTCTGCTTAGCTACAGTGCGCAAAATGTTGTTTGCATGCTGCTATGCAGTGCTAAAGTTCTACAAATGTTTTTTTAGTATTGCTATGCAGTTTATATGCTGTTGCTATGCATAGCTAAAGTGCTTCAAATGGTTTTAGCGCGTTGCTACTATACATATAGTGTATTTGCCAGGGTTTTGCTATAGCACTAAATTACCACTAAAAAGCACCAAATTGTTTGTTTTTCGTGTTAATATGTGGTTGCCAAGGTGTTGCTATGCAGTATCTAAAGTATTGTTGGTGTTTGCTAGGACGTTGCTATGCCATTGATAGCCAGTTTGCCAGGGTGTTTTTAGCATGTTGCTGTGCAGTTGCTAAAATTTTGTGGGTGTTCACCAGGGTGTTGCGTAGCTAAAGAGCACAAAATGATGTTTGCTTGCTGCTATGCTGTTGTATACATGTGGTATACATAGGTAAAGACCGCTAAATGTTGCTAAAGTGTTTTCCAAGGGGTTGCTATGCAATGCTAAAGTAATCCAAATGGTTTTTAGTCTGTTGCTATGCAGTTTTAAGGCTGTTTGCCCGTTTGTTTTTTGCTATGTTGCTGTTTGGTTGTGTTGTGGCGAAAATTCATTAAACAAACATCACTGCGTAAGAGACACTCATAGTCAAATTATAAAAATAGAAGTATTTATTCTTGCAAGAATAGGAGCAGTCTAATACACAGTTGTTACCCTGTGCAGAAGAGTGACACACCCCCAGACAGACTGAACGAGCTTTTATCTTAGTTTCAAGGCCTTCTTCCTCTTAGAGCCTTCCTCCCAGTAGTTTTCCATAGACGTCACTAGTTGGCCCACTAAGCCCCCCTGCACCAAATGGCCTTCTGACATCTAGGTCAGAGGTCCTTGTTCGTCTGTTCTCTGGAGTGTCTCCCCCTTCTGCCTCCCCAGGTACATAAACAGAATCTTCTCTCACTACAAGTGAGAGACACACATGTGACATTCTTTGAATCATCTATATTTTACTAAAGATCAATGAATATCATAAAATTGCCACCACAACTCCTCACTTTTTTATCATTCAGATTACTCATAATCACAATAATAAACAAAAAGAAAATTTTAAGTCGTATCATCACTCTTCTTAAACATTTGTGAAGCATTATTTAGAAAAGGGAAAAAGCTTGGGCTGTTTTTTGTAAGGATAGTCCCTCGAATATTAGCAAGCAAGTAAAGAATTTATCTGAAACCGGGCTAAATGAATAAACACTGTTATTGCACTCTCGACCTAGATCGAACCCTCAGTCATCTCAGTTAAATAAGAAATAGTGTACAGATTAGTTAGAAAACCAAAACCATCAATTCACACTGGTTATAAAATACAAAGTATAAAAAATCCTTCATTCCAAATTCAAAGCATTCATAAGAAGAAAAAGGAAGGAAAAAACATACCCCAACAATTAATACATTTCACTGTAATCGCTATTTGAATTGTCTGCATAATTTTGTTCATCATCATCATCATTCGGATAGACTGTCATTTTCACCAATTGAACAGACAATCCAGTTTTCTCATATTCCCATGAATAACAAAATTATCAGAATAACATATACCATTAATCCACCAAAATATTTTCTAGCCATATTCTGTTAACTTTTAAATCTTAAAACTTTTATCAATTCTCCTAATCAATGTAGTTGTTCAAAATTAACACACATTTCCATTACTTCACCATAATTAATAGATTTTCTACTTTTCCTGAAAACATTTGCACTAATCAATCAAATCATTAGATCTATACCAATACATATTTTGATTCAATCAAATAAAATCATCAAAGTCATCACAAAAACACTCCTCTGCTAAACTTAAACCGTTAGTTTTACCACATCCTCCTCCAGGTGTGTTGATCGTTGCCCCATCGACGTTCCGTCTTCGCCAGGTGTAGCTCTTTGCGAGCCGTAGCCCTGGTCTTCCCACGTTGGTGGGGGAGGTTACGTTACTAGCACGTCCTTGATTCCCCCACTTTATGCTTCACGTTGGCGTCGGCGTTTTGGGGTATCTGAGGTTGATTGGTGAAGCTTAAGATGCTTTGACTTAGGTGTCACATCTCCAACCTCACAACCTTGTTTGAGGAGAGAGCCATTTCCTGGCTATTCTCACCTTTGAATGAAAAACCTAAGTATTTTTTTGTTACTGACCGCTTGTCTAGCCGGCCGTCCCTTTTGGTGTGACCTGTGGAACGTTCACCATTTGTTTACATTTAGCCAATTCAACTCTGTTTCTTCTCATTTTACTGAAACATATTATCACTAACATATTAGCACTTGCTGCCATAATAGCACTCAGGGTCCTTCTCCCCTGAAAAACACTCCCCCCTGTGCTCATATCAACAATACAATATTTATACATTTGGAACATAATCAGATCAAGTTGCCCTCAAAATGGCAATGATTTATTTTAACCTCTTTGATTCCAGCCATCCTGACATTCTGCAAAAGGAAAACTTTAAGTTATGTGCTGCGCAGGTGTGGCACCTTTTCTTTCAGCCATAATAATAACCCAGGCCAGGATAGTTAGCCAATTTCATCCATAGCCATTATTTTACTCGGCACATATTGCCCTGTATCAAAAATCTCAATCCTCTGTAAAGGAAAGCAAATGTTGAGGTTATTGTCCGTAAAGTACAGTTTCTTTTGTCTACTGTTCTCCCGTGGCCTTCGATGCCCTGGCGTTTCCTGTTGAAACAATCTTTGTTATTGGTGTGTGCGGCACACTCACAGACATCAATTTTGTTAGGCAGAAAAATGGCTTCTTTCAGGGCTTTTATCCAATTACCCCTAGTGTTCTCCCAACATTTATTCAGCAAATGTGAACCCCTTAATAAACCATATTTGGCAATTGTTATACCATCTCCCTCTTGATGCACGACACAACTCGAGCATCAATTTAACATAACATTTAACATAGTGTTTTTTATAAAGTTTCCCCATCAACACTAACCCAAACGTTGTCCTTCAGACAAATTTCCTCCAGACATCTTTCTCTGCCTCTGAAACAAAAATATTACATTCTTCACTTAAAGCCACAATCTCATCTTCTTATCGAAGTATTTGAAGGGCAACGGCCCTCAGTCTCACCGCGGATCCTGCTTTTCAGGCCTGTTGTTTGGTCTCTTAATTCAGTCATCTACAAACATTTTCAAAGTCATCAATTGTTTCTATCAAGTCAGGTCGTGGTGTACAGACTTGGTTAATGTCAGTCAAATAACATTCTCCTCCTTTGCTTACAATAATCATGAATGTGAGGGGCTCTTTTGATAATTTCATGTTGACTTAGCCAATATGTCACTTTGTGTTCCCATCAAATCTACAACATTTTCATTTATCTCAGCCCATGCCAGATTGTGATCTACAACTCCACAATTCCAATTTACCCAAATACTTAAACTGATCCAGAACGTAATTCAAATCAACATCATAAAAGACAAAAGTAATTTTTACCAGACAGAGCTTGATGACCAATCAACTTAAAGCTCGTCCTATTTTCTGTATCATCTTTTCATCGGATCCACTTAGAATTATCGGCTTCTTTAATATTTGTCATTTGCCTTAACCCATCTGTAATGATAAAACACTCATTCCAGAGGTTAATGACACAATATCCACACTATTCAGGCGGAATATTAGTACCCCAAACTAACACATACAAGACCTAAAGTGCTGTCACCATCACACACACACTCATACTGGACACACATATCTTAACTGCTCATTCTCAATGTTCGCCTTTCCTTATATCATCGTTAAAAGGATTTAAATTTTAAATAAGATTTTAAACTTTACATTTTTCCTGTAGCTTTTACCTAACTTTACTTAAACTTTACTTTTAACCAGATTCAAAGCATGTCTGTTCATTATTCATTTTTTTTTTTTTTTAGAAAAGTCAGCTGGGTTGTTTTGGTTCATTATCATTATTTTGTTTAAGCTTGCCTTACCAGGCCTGATAACAGAAAGACAGACAGAGTATCAATCCCTTCCTCCAGCAGTCTCTCTCACTATACAAATAATCTCTTCAACAGCCTCCTAAGACTGAAACTTAATTAATCATAGTCTAGAACCCTTAATAGTTCACAAATGTTAATATACAAATGTTTAACTCAAATTAGAACATTACAACAATCTAAAATACATTATGCTATGAGCATTTCTAAGGTTAGTTTGAATACTTGTATAAATTCTCAATTCACCTATCCAAACTCTACAAAAACTGTCTTAATCTTTAGTCACCACCATGTCTAATGACCTTCAGCAGTTAAAACCATCTTATAGACATATTAGTTCAAAATCAACCCTTCTATAATTTTCCTTGCCCATAAGGCAACCAACATCATGTTCCTGATATAAACTAATAAGTTTTGTTACTGTCTCCCCAACAAATAATGACAATCACCTCTTGAAAGCACATTTCCCATTAGCTCTTTATCTATAATTTCCATCAGGGTGCTGTCCCCTGGCATAGTTGCAGACACTTGTCACAATTGAAAACAAGCCATGCAGTGAATGCGGTTTTCTCATGAGTGGTATAGAGGAAACTCACATTTTCTGGGTCAGACTGCCGTAACTCCTCACAGCGCATCTCACCTCTCAATGCTCTGCTGACCCCGGTGGCCTCCAGTAATCAGCGCTCAACTCTCATACCTTTCTCACATATAACACCTCCATCCGGAGATGCCCAGTGTTCGTGACCCCCTGCGTTGGGCTGTCCCCTGGCCAGGAAGATCATCCCGTCATTGAGTAGCCACTCGTACACACTGGTGACCGCTCTTTCCCATCACACAATCAGTTATTTCAACAGAACTCAGCTGTTTCCTGGAGCTTAGGAAAGGCACATTCAAGAGTCACCAGAGCCATTCCTATTGCCTAATAGTGTTCACACAGGGAGACAGGTTAATAACAACAGTATTTAATCACTTAAATCCGTTCTTAAAAGCAGAAACCTAGCTGCTTAGATTATGCTCAGTGAATTTAGATCACAACCGTACATTCAGTGTACTTCATCTGTAGCCGGAGCCATCGGTCCTGAATGGTGGAGACTAAATGAGACAAAGAAGTCACTGGTCCTAATCAAAATGTCACTTCTATCGTTTAAGGTCTGTATTACTGAAACACTGTGCTTTACTATCAATAGCTTATTATCACCTATGACAGGCTCAGATAACAGCTCTTATATTGAATGAGAGAGAGACTCTGAGGCATTCAGAACTGGTACACTGTACTTTCATAAACATCAAACATCATACTTTACCTACCATTCTTTAACTCTAGCCCAGCTTAAGGCATCTTTGCCAGAAATTACATGCGTGTTCAAATAAACATAATTTTTATTGTCTTGTGCCCATATATCAGGGAGTTTAGACATTACAAATTTCCACTCAAATTGAGTCTCTGTCGCACTGGCACTTTCAGTCACACACACACCAGATCCAGATAAGCAAACTGTTTCAGCCAAATCACAAGCTTATCTTTTAAAAACCAAACCATCAGCTCTGTTCTTTTCATGGTCAACACTAACAGGCTTTTGTTTAATCAAATGCCTTTCTACACATTTTACATTTAGCAACTATTAATCCTATAACACTGATTCTGCTTATTTTATCTTAAAGAAAGAATAATAATTATTCTAGTTCTTAGTAACATTTCAAATTTCATCTCAATTTTAGTTGTCAGGTTCTCAATTACCATAGTTTTAACACCTGACTCCAATGTTTTCTCTAGGAGTTTATCAATTTGCTATTAGGATCCACACTAACTTTCGTACAACTCTTTAAAGTGTTTCATTAAAACACAATCATCCTTTTAGTTACTTCCATATTTTGCAACTCAAATTTCTTTTTAGTCATTATCTGTAATTTTACAACCGGTACTTATCCATTCACATTATCTAACAACTTATTTTGACTTAACAGGCGCTAATAAAATAGTTCCATAAATTTTATCAGAAATCCTTCCCATTCTTTTCTCTGTCGCATCTAAGTCTCTCACTTCCAGTTCCCTCTATTTCACACAGACAGCCTTATTGCTGCTTGCTACTTCAACTCTTGTTACGAAAAAAATCTTCTGACATCTAATGTCATGAAACATAAAAACCCTTTTATCAGTTATATTCAATCTTACTATGGCAATACATTCTACATCGACTCCGTTCTCTTTTATCTGCTTCAACAACTCATTGTCTTTTCACATTTCTACACACGTTGAACGCAGACACAACTTTTGTTTCTCACTGCTCTGTTCAACTGATTCCCGCACCATCTTTAATCTTGTGGTGCTCAATATCATACATTTCTACCCTTAATTTTATCTCATCTGTCAAAACACCGGTGTACCAAATTTCGCAAGCTTGCTTTTGAGACATCCCCATACTGGCTGTTCTCTGTTCTCTGTGGATTTCTCTTCAACGCGCGTTTTCTTTAGTCTGTTGGGCGTCCCCAAAAGACCCGATTCTTTTCTTTTAACCCTAATCGGTCGGGTTGCACTATTAGTGCCCTCCTAATTATGGTTTACCAAAAATTAATATTTTCTGGTTCCCCCTAATTAGCCTCGGTACCTAAAAACAATTTGCTCCGTGATGGAACAACTAATTTTCAGGTTCTCTTATCTGTTTGAAATCTCTCGATCTGTCCGTAGATCTTAATCAATCTTAGATAATTCTCTCTCGCATCTGTTTGAAATCTTGATCTGTCCGTAGATCTTAATCAATCCAGATTACGTACCACAGAAACAGCCCTCAGCCAATATGGTTCAATTTCACTCTTCCCCCCAATTAAACTGAATTTAATTACCTTACCCAGAGATGTTGTTCTCATGCCACTTGCGGGTTCTTTAGATTCCAGTGGTCGATTCTCCCGGCCCTGATATCGGTCGGCCCCTCTCTCTCAAGTTTACGAGGTAGAGCTGGAACTTACTCATTCCAGGTGGCCAAACACCGTCCGATCTCAGGTCCAGGAGGCACGTCCAAGGAATCCCACTTCTGACACCAAAACTGTTGTGGCGAAAATTCATTAAACAAACATCACTGCGTAAGAGACACTCATAGTCAAATTATAAAAATAGAAGTATTTATTCTTGCAAGAATAGGAGCAGTCTAATACACAGTTGTTACCCTGTGCAGAAGAGTGACACACCCCCAGACAGACTGAACGAGCTTTTATCTTAGTTTCAAGGCCTTCTTCCTCTTAGAGCCTTCCTCCCAGTAGTTTTCCATAGACGTCACTAGTTGGCCCACTAAGCCCCCCTGCACCAAATGGCCTTCTGACATCTAGGTCAGAGGTCCTTGTTCGTCTGTTCTCTGGAGTGTCTCCCCCTTCTGCCTCCCCAGGTACATAAACAGAATCTTCTCTCACTACAAGTGAGAGACACACATGTGACATTCTTTGAATCATCTATATTTTACTAAAGATCAATGAATATCATAAAATTGCCACCACAGTTGCCAAAAAACAAAAGAAGGCCACCAATTCTTTACAGTGGTCGACAACTTTTGACATGAATATTTCAAACGAATGAATGTAGATGAAAAACTGATGATAATTGATAAATAGCACAAGGTTAATACTTCTATAATTGTTCGTTCAAATCTTTCACATGAGGAACAGTAATAGTGATTCTTACCTTAGAAAACACCACTAATTACCATTAAAGCTGACAGTTCTCAAGGATGTATGGAAATGGAACCTGAACTGTGATGAGAAACGAGAGAGACAGACAGAGAGAGAGAGACATAGTTAGAGTTTCGCAGTCGATCTCCAGCACTCCTGACGGTGAGAATCTCCTGCAGGCCCGGATTTTTTTAAGCGGTTTTTTTTTTTTAAGCGGTTTGAATGAATGATTCAACGACCTGTTTCATTACTGGTTGTATCAGCGTTTTTGAACGAATTTCTTGAATGATTGATCCCATTTGTAAATCACCTATAGTGTAACGATGTAACTGATACAATCTGTTTTTTTACGTTACTTTCTAAAGGATTTGCTCTATTTTGATCGCTACTGTAGACATCAATCCAATTACTTCTGTGATGATTTGAATACTTAACACAGAAATAATGATATTGTGTGGTTGAAAATACTGTTTGTGAAGCTGTTTCATGACAACTGCTCTCTCTGAATCAGCGGCAGCGCCAACGCAGGTCTGAGTGTTCCGGTGTGATTTTATCAAAGGTTTAATAGACATAATCGAATCATTGTCTTTTAGGAATGAGATTGTGTGGGCATTTGAATCAAGATCACAGTCTTTTAACAATTAATTGTGCAGCTCTACTTGTCTTGCGTTCTCTCTGAAACATAAATCGATGGCCTTTTCTTCATTAAAACAATATCTTTATTCGATCTTGGTAAACAAAATTCTGAACAATACATAAAAACACCACTTACGCACCTGAATGGCTGTGACACTGAAGGATTTTTTTCTACTCACTTCAAAATATTCCCAGTTTGATTGAAATTCTTGTTATCTAGAGGAAGTGTTTAATGTTCAGAGGTTGCCGTTTCATCGCTCAGAAAACTTACAAGAGTTCTGCAGTAGTTCAACTTCAGAATTTTCTTCAAAAAATCCTATGGGAAATAAAAACTGACACAAATGAGATAAAAGTTGACATGCAGTAAGAATATACACATTTTTTTTACTTTTAATTGCAGATTTAGGTACTTTGTCAAATCTGAGGACAGTCAGAGACATTAAGAGCTCCTCAGAGGAGACACATGTGAGATTACTGGGGTCTTTTTCTCAGAAGGAACATCTAAGAAGTAATTTTCTCTCCATTTAATATCTGTGATGTATAGAGGAAACATTACAGACATGCATGAGCTCATATTTGTTATTTATTTTCTCATGGAGCCTGAATTATAATAAGTACTCAATGGACCAAATGCTCCAATACTAACAGTCCCGTTTCCTTGATAAAATGTGAATATTTCGAATTGATTTTCCTTCGGGTGACTGTGAAATGCAGGTTTCACAGCGTCTCTTATTGCTGTGGCATTTAGGACACCACACACACTGAGAAGGTCTCTGTGATGTCTCTCATGCTGCTGGGATTCAAATGGGGAGCTTTATAACTGCAGTACTTTACGATGACACATTTTCCTCAGATAAAAGTACATTTTCTCTGGTCTGACCTGGAAAAGAATGACCTGGTGCCCTGTCTGCGGTTTTCACGGTCTGTCTCTCACAGCGAATGTGTGTATGTGTGTGCATGGCACCAGTTTGATTTGGTTTGTGTTCAGCGGAGAGCGGAGTGATATTGATGTAATGTCCCCCGTAGCCCAGCAAATTTAATTTCCCCAACAGTCGTCCACATCCCACAGTTCTTAGTCCTAACAGAATAACAGCTACCTAGAGCAGTTCTGCTTTTATACACACACTCCTGTATTTAAACAGTGAAACACAGTGTGTAGTGTTGATAACACCTTTCAATGCCACTTTTCTGATGCTCTAAGATAAAAAAATCTACTGTGACTCCAGGCTAAGAAAAAAAAAAGTCCCCACGGCAACACTGAAAACAGTTTGTAGAATTTTAGCGCTGCTTATTACAAGGCTCTGTGGAATACTTGATTCTGATTGGTCAATCGCACCATCCAGCGGTATGTTACTCCCCGATAACAACCGGTAAAAACTGATATCACAGGCTCATCTGAGTAACTGAAGTCAGCCCTATACGCTTGCTAGGAACGGTTACAGTTTTTTGCTTACAGTTATTTAAAGGTCCCCTGACATGGGGTTATTTTATTATTTTATAATGTTTAATGGGTTGCCCTTATAATGTTAGTATGTTTTTTAGATAAAAAATAGTCATAATTTAGAAATAAAAGGCATTTTTCCTAGCCTGATTTTAGCCCTGAGCCCAAACGCTCTGTTTGGAGGGGCGTGTCTGCTGTGTGTAACCGGCCTCTGCTGTGATTGGCTGACATGCGTGCATATGAAATAGCTACGTATTACATGTGAAACTCTCTCGAATACTTTTACTACAGATATTATACGTTTTTACTATTACAGCTATCGAGATTAACGAATCGTGAGATGTTTTTAAAGTCTTTAGATCTATTCCCATCACATAAAATGTTGCCGTGATGAGCATTGAGCAAACAGATGACAGTGTGTTGATCGCGAGAATAAAGATCTTATCATTGCAACGCAGTTTCTGCACTCTCTCTAATGCTTTCACCAATGCAAACACGATGATGTATTGAACGATTTTGAGAGAAAGATTACCTGTCTGAACTTGAACTTGAATTGTTGCCTGCCTGGTAGCTCGATCGATTTATTTTCAGACGTTCATCGAGGCCAGCTCTGTATTGGCCCAAGTTGAGGAAACAGTCGTCGGTGAAATGTTTGGACCATCCAAAACTTTGGGAAGTTGTGTCGGCGCATTTCCAGAGAAAATAAAATTAACCCATTGTTTCTTCAGAGGCTTGGATGAAGGAACTAAAAAATACTTTTGTGTTCATTTGTACATCCGAACACTGATCAACTGCCATGCTTCGCTCGTTTGCAAGCCATTATATCTCTCTATTCAACTTTTGTGCTTCGATCGGTCACACGTCATGATATCTCTCGAGGATAAACTAAAATCGCGCGCGCGCGCGTTCGTACTTCCTGTTCCTAGCTCGTTTTCTCATGGGCGGGCCAAATTCTACGGGCGGGCAAAGCAGAGAAGGGGGAGGTAACCTTTCCTCGTTATGACGTAATAACGAGGAGATTCAAGATCAGCTCGTCTGAGCTGCAGAGAAGAGAAAGATAACCAAAGCTCGGTCTACACCGATTGAAAATTCTAGACAGGAGGGGACCAAATACAGGCTAGGGGAACTAATATTAATGTTAAAAAACCTCAGAAAGTAAAAATTTCATGTCAGGGGACCTTTATTTAATTATGTCATCCGGGGGTATAACCATACCATAAATAGTTTGAACTTGCCACTTGCTAGAAACTGCTTTCTTCGTGGAACCTTTGCAGTTAAAGAGCTAATAAAATATTGAAACTCAAGTCAATATTTAATATCTAATTATTTACTTATGTGGCAAATAGCTGTGTTATAAGCGTGATAATGTACATGCAGCCAGTTGTTATCGCAGAATAAACCCCTTCACGGTGATGCAAGACCCTGGTCACCCTGTCTGGACTTATTTTGCTATAACATCAGGCTGGATGTACATTACCCTCACATAGAAATGCACTAGGCATGTGCCAAAGCCTAAATCCGAATTCGGAAAGGCACGGAAAATAAGTAACTCGTTCTACGGAGCCCCTAAAAGACAAGTGCAAAAAGACAAGTGCAACATGTTCCTGGATCAACATCTTTGTTCAGATTTGAGAGACAAGTTTACACTTTATGTCAAGTTTACATAAGCTTCTATATCAGTGATATTCACCAGCATTTCCCTCTGATTTTAAGGATAGATTAAGGGTAGGGTTAGGTTTAGGGGTATGTAGTTATGACGTGTAGTTATGTAGTCCAGGAACATGTCTTATATACTTGGCAAAGTCACTGCGACTATTAACCACCTCTGATACCCACAAATTATATACAATATAATTACCAAACTGTATATAATTCTTTTCAACAACCATTCAGGCAGATTTGGCAACAGTTAAAGTTGGTCACACATTTTCACTACATTGACCAATTGACAGCGGCTTGGTTTGAATGCAAAATTTCACTAATGTGATCACGCCTTTACAGGTAGACTACATGTAGAAAGCACTGGTGAGTGAAATTATACCTGCCGTAACCATATATTTTCCTAACTGGATTTTAAATTATCACTTTTTCTTTCTTTTTTTTGTACCTCGCAGTCTGGAGTTCTTTTTAATGGAGAAACTAAACATGAAAATAAATATTAAAAGTCTTCTAAACCCAAAGTAGGTTAGTGAGGAGCAAAGCATGTCTTCTTAATTCAAAATAAATTAATTCATAAAATGCTAAATATTAGGCCTTTAAAGGCATACTGTGATTAATTTGTGTAATTTCTACAGTAATGTTTTGGTCTTCTGATCAGAGAGCGCTTTCTGAAAGAGCTAGTTTGCGCTGACACAATTTAATAACTTCAAATCATCTCTTAATGACTCCGAGCCGCACTCTAAATAAGATGAAACAGTCACATGGCTTCTGTGCACAATTACAGGCCTTCATTTCATTTACAGCTGAAAGTTCATTTGAAAAGAGTTATTTGATAAAACACTCTCTGGTTTGACCCTGCAGCAACAAAAATGTAAAACGGAAACTCGAATGGGAAGACGTTATTCAGAAATAAAGATACTTACGACCATATAAGGGGCACAACCTTCACAAACTGCTTT
Organism: Semotilus atromaculatus; assembly: GCA_031834385.1. Classification (NCBI taxonomy): domain Eukaryota; kingdom Metazoa; phylum Chordata; class Actinopteri; order Cypriniformes; family Leuciscidae; genus Semotilus; species Semotilus atromaculatus. The sequence continues at coordinate 17,774,311 of JAULUF010000027.1, forward strand.
TCTGTAGCACATGTATAGATTCTGGGTGATATTAGCTCAAAATGACATGCATGGATGCTTACAGTACTTCAAAAATACCAGAAATAGTGTGCTGTTGACCTTTGGCAAGGTATTTTCAGTGTACTATGATTCGGGACACACTAATCCTAATCTTGAATGCCATTTAGGAATAAAGATCCCAGGTCATCTAAAGATCCTCATTAAATAAAAACCTCAAGCTAATGCGACTGTTAAAAGGTCTACAGCAAATTCATTTTCAGCTGATATGAAAAACATGTTTGATAGGTCATTTGTGATTTGAGTTCTTGAGATTACTAAATCAGGCTTCCTTTTAAAAATAAATATTGTCCTTTATTATACAAAGCTGTGATAGCAAAACTAATCAAATGATATTATAAGAAACCTTTTGTTCGCCTTTTCGGCTTTGTTGCCTAAATGAGAACAGGGACAGGAAAGATAACACACTCATCTGCGTGTATCTCCATCATAAATGCGGAATGAAATGATCCAGCTATATTAGTGGAGTAATTAAAGGGGCAGAAGGGTTTGTTAACCCTGATGTATTAACGAGAGGACACACTGCAGTAACAGGCTGGAGAGCGGGCTAATTAACTCATGAACACATGCATCTCCAGAGTTTGTGCAGGGTCGTGTATGTGTGAGCTTTCTGTCGTATTATTTGGTGTAAGTAGTTGTACAGTGTTGTTGAGCCTTGGACTAGTTGACCTGAGAGAGGAAACTGGCCGTAGAAGAGGAGTTTAATGTTGAATGAAGTAGAAGTTGTGATCGTGTTTTCTTCCCGATTGTGGTGTATTCTCGAAAGAGAAAAATGGGGCGGGACTTGATTTTGTTCATGGGGAATTGATTGGATGGTTGTGGTCTGCTATTGGTGGATCTCATGTGAGTGACAGGTTGCCCCGCCCTCGAGCCAGTAAACACGTCATCAGAGAAGAGAAGAAATGATGCTGGAAAAGGGAAGGGAAGTTATTTTGATTAAAGATTATTAGGGAATGTGAATTAAAAAAGAAATCATGGGCAAAGATAAATTATTTTAAATAGATACTGCAATATTCCATAAAAAACTATTTCATGGTGACTTTAAAGGTTTGCAAATTCTCTGAGTTTTTGCAGAACTACGCCCCCTCTGGTGACAAGCGAAACTGCAACCAGAGTGGTGGCACTAGACAAAATGTTTATTTTCTTTACTTTACGTGGAGTTTGCGTTGGGGTTTGGAATGGACTACAAGCCGGTCTCTTTGAATCCATGCGGAGAATGGCGGCTTATACACAAACCTGCGAGACATAGCCTGGTGAGCGTGAACGTGACGTCACGCACAGTCTCAAATTCGAGCCCGAATCCCTCTTATATATTTTACTGTACAGGATTATAGAGGCAATCTCAGTGAGCAGAGAAGGGCTCATTCAGCCCATCAGGCAGTTCTTTAAGCATGTATAGGATAGAAAAACAGGTATTTTTAACATGAAAAGTTGCGCAATGCACCTTTAAGCTAATTGCCTATTCTAGCGTAGCGCCTCTTGTGGCTGCACTGAGAATGCAATGCGTACTTTGTTATAAATTGCAATCTAACATTTTGGGCACACTTGTTCCAGTTTCCTAAAAAGAAAAAATACATTCAGTTATTTTGAATGCACTGTAATAGTATCATAACATGGAAATGAGGAAAAACTAAGGCAGTCCATGTGAGAGAGACTGAAAGCTTCACTATTTCATAGCGATGCTTTTGAATGATTCGCCAATTACTTGGCAGGAACGGGCATCAATAAAACCTGTGCTGTGAACAAGTTAATTTGTTACGTCGATTTGATGATTGATTTCCACATTGAGCGGATTCGTTTCAAACATTTGTGCAGCACATTAACTTTTCACAGTGCTATAAAAAAAACCAGCATTAATATAATTTTGCAAGTACACCAAAGTGCAACAGTGATTAAAATCACTCAAATAGATCATATGATTTCATACCAAATCTTAAGTGTATATGTCTAAACAGAAAATCATATTCATTCAAATTCATAATTCCTGCACAAACTTACGTAGGTTTGTAACAAATATGCATAATGCCAGCCTATGGTCTGCATGTCTGTGAACAACGTTTGACCCTCAAACACTGTAGTTGTAGCTAATCACAACAGACTGGCCAATCAGAGCAGAGCAGATACTACCTGCTATTTCTGATAGAAACATAAGCATTGAACTAAATATTTTAAGGTCTTTGCATTGAGATCAGGTGAATCCAGTGTTCTTTTAGTTATTATTTATAGCCTATATTTTATTATTTATTCATATTTTAAATTGGCTTTTATTTTTGTATTTTCAGTTTTAGTTATGTGTTTTTCATTATTTGTTTTAATATATATATATATATATATATATATATATATATATATATATATATATATATATATATATATATATATAGCCTATATATTTCTTTTAATTCAGTTTTAGTTTGAATAATTTAGCAGTTTTTCAATTTTAAGTTCTTCGTCTAATATTTCAATTCTATTTCAGCTTCATTTCAATTACCAAAACTTTTTTTTAACAGCTTTAGTTTTAGTTCGCAAGAATAACTGAGTGGATCGCATGAGTCTGTAGGTACCGGGCAGGAGTTTAGGGGTTTAATGATCCTACGTTCACTTCCTGCCCTACAAATGACCTGCCGTTAACTGAGAAGATGAAGATAACGGTCCTCTCAGAAACCGAACCTAACAAGAAACATCAATTACACTTATTTTTACTTGGTTAGAGTACCTAGTTTTTTTTCCCCCAGAGTGCTCTGCTCTGTGGTGAGTAATGTTCAGCTCTTGTCGAATCCACTGTGGCCGCTGGCACCACGCCGGTACAGAAAGCACCCAGGCCGCGAAGCTTGGCAGTGTTTGTCAGAGAAAAGTCCAGCACTCGAATTCTAAGATCATTACTGAAAACATCTCCACAGGCACACTCAGTTCCCCCATTTGAGGGAGCAGAACCTCACCCCTGAGCTTAAAGGAGCTTATCATTGTGAAGGTCTGAAGAAAGTTTTTGAGCTAAAGGACATGATGTCATAATAACTGTGTTCGGATGATGGCATCACATGAATGCACACTATCCTTCAGTTACTATCCTAAGCGGTGACGTCAAAGGCAGTAGACAGGAAAAAAATAAGCTTTTAAAGGGATAGTGCACCCAAAAATTTAAATTCATAATTTACTCACCCTCAAGTTGTTCCATAACTGTTAGTTTCTTTCTTCTGCTGAACACAAAATATATTTTAATGAATGTCGGTAACCAAACAGTTGACGGTAGCCATTGACTTCTATAATATTTGTTCCTACATGGAAGTCAATGGGGCCCATCAACTGTTTGATTACCGTCATTCATTAAAATATATTTTGTGTTCAGCAGAAGAAAGAAACTCATAAAGGTTTGGAACAACTTGAGGGTGAGTAAATGATGAAAGAATTTTTATTTTTTGGTGAACTATCCAATACCCTGTATTTGTAACCAATGAAAGCAACTCAATTCATATGGGTTTGGAACAATGAGGGCGAGCAAATGACTCAAGTTCAATTTTGAGTGAACAAGCTCTTTAGTCTCTCTGGTCTAATGAAATAATGAAGAGACAGGGTAAATTGAACAGGTTACATTTTTTAAATATTTGCTTGTGGATTTTCCATTGTACAGTCTCTTGGCTCAGCTTTTTCTGACACATTCGTGACCCGGTTTAACTCCACTGAAAGTGGAATGAAATATTAATGGAATTAAGTGACAATCAGAAGCTGGCAGTAATCTCAAGCCATTCGTCAGCGCAGCTATTACGACCTGCCAGAGGCTTTATTTGAGCGTAAAATAGAACAACACACATCGTCTCGTAATAAACTCCTTCAGTTCTAAACTATTCTATATATAAAACTTAACGGCACGTTTATTTGCGTGGCTGTGCTTGAACAGTATTACATGAATTTATAGTGAAATTCCAAAAAATAACCATATGTATATTAGAAGTAAAATAAATGATTAAAATATCATACAAAAATAAAATAAAATCCTAACCATTAGCAATAACATGAAAGTAGTTAAAATGAAGGTTAAAGGAACCCAATAAAGGACAATTTTTTAAGCTGTCAATCACTATAGAAGTGGACTCTAGAATAAGAATTTAGAACTCTTAAATACGTCTTCTAAAGATGTTTAAGATATTTAAGAATAGAAGAAATACAGGTTTTTGAACTATCCCTTTAAAGCTGGGATATAATTGCAAGTGTATTAAATACAGTCGAAAAAGAGTGAAATATCTGTGGAGTGAAACTGACCTGAACAAAGAATTCCAATTTAAGCTGTATTAATCAGTATTAATGAGGAAATGTAAATGAGATGTGTCTGTTCTGACTGCTACAGCATGGGTAATTGTTCCCAAGGGTGTCCTGAAATTAACATGAGTTTTAAATCCCTCTTATTTATTTATTATATTTCAAATCCTTTTAATTTAATGGAGCTAAAACAAAGAAAAACGTATCAGTCAAACTCTAACGTGTTATGTTTATGCAGTACATCACGTCCCCATCATATACGTATGTCTAAATATTTTAAATAAAATATTAAGCTCTCGGTTCTTATAGGGGAAAAAAATTATTTTCATAAATCTGATGAACACTGAATGAAAATTCACTATAAATATTAAATAATTTCACCCTCTTCACTCATTTCTACTTTTCTTATAGTGGATGTTTCCATTTTTGTCATGTCTATGGCTGATAAACTGGAAATTTATGAGCAAATTTATTTGATCAAACATAGAGTAGAACTGTGAAATATTAACTTTTTTAAAATATTTTGATATGTAATTTATTCCTGTCATGCAAAGCTGAAGCTTCAGCATCATTACTCCAGTCTTCAGTGTCACATGATCCTTCAGAAATCATTCTAATATAATGATTTGAATAAACATTTCCTATTATTATCATTATTACATGGGCAAATTTATTTGCATATGACTTCTTCCAGAGCAAGACGTATATGAATAGTTATACATCATCACTCCATAGCATTACATTTTGTTCACTGGGGCTCAGTCGCTTAACAGCTGACATTTGCCCACACTTGATGTGAGCGTCACGTCAATAGAGGCCATTATAATAATCACTGACGCCGTTCACTTTGACACGTCCAGTTTGTTGAATGACAAACAAGTGGATGGTTTATTTAAATGGTGTCCTGGATTGTTTCGGAGGATTATGTTTGTTCTGAGCATTTTTTATGAACAAGGCACACTGCAATGGAGATTTCGTGAAGAAACTTTTGTTGAAAGATGAAACCGCCAATATTGGATCTCACAGCAGCTGCATCACAAACTGTAAGTAAATGATTTCTTAATGCTTTGTCTTTAAATTACGGTTTTATATAAATAATGTTTTTAAAATACTTACTAGCATGCAATAATGAGTGGGTGTTGATACTGTTTCCTATGCAATGACGCTGGCCAATCATAACAGTGGACGTGTACTGACACGCCTTAAAGGAGCCGCGTCTTAAAAACGGATAATTTCAGACAGAAGGTCAGAATGAGGGTGGAAAATAACATAATAACATTTTAAGTGAACATTTAGGAACATATTCAAATAATAATATCCCTGATAGCACACATACATCTCAGAGATGTCTATTTGATGTGCGTGTTTACATCTGGAAGATGTATTTTTTAGAGTGTTTGCTCATCTGCAATACGAGGATGGTTCCTGTCAGATGTCAAATAGACATTTAGAAAACGTCTTTAAAGTCCCCGTGAACCGGAAGTTGCAAACGACTTTTCTCCAGTGTTGTGATGTAGGCCTATTTCCAAGTGAAATGGAATATTGAATAGAGGGCAGGGTTTTACTTTAGCGCACCTCCTCTCCATCTCTCGCTCATAGCAGACTAACGGTTTGAGAGGAGTGGTTAAGCGTTTTCAACCCAAGCCCGTCATCAGAGAAGGAACGCCATTCCAGACCGGAAGGAACTTTTCAGTTTTTTTCTGTGTATTAACTTGGATGAATTGTTCACCACAAGACTATAATATGCGCTAACAAAGTAAATACATTCTAAATCATAAACATCTAAAGTCGTCATGAAATCAAAATTGACCCTAAATCTGACATCTTAAAGACATTTCTCAGATGTTTGTCCACAGCAGATGCTTTCCAGTTGAAGCACTCTTTAACAGACATCTTGCAGACGAATGTGTGCTAATATTAATAATACTAATACTAATAAGGGGTCTCCATGACCCTTTAAAAAAGGTAGCGCATAACAGATCGAGGAACATGTCATGTTAAAGACATGACCCAGTTTCTGTTTAGTTTTGGATTCGACTCAAATGTTATCAGACATGTTGGTTCAGCAACCCCTCAGTGTAATAACCTGTTTCCCCGCGGCCTCAGGTCGTCCCATCCCACACCTGATCATACCCGTACCTGATCATTTCCTGATTAGCCTCACCGCTGTGCTTTGTGGCCCTTAAAGTCTGTATATTCTCTGCGGCTGCTCCGACGCGGGTTGACATTTCCCTCCGTAGATAAGTGTTTTTCCTCCAGGCCTCAGCGGGGGATATCAGCGCCGAGACGCTGTAATGACCGCCGGTAAACAAACAGGCTGCTCTCATGCACTGGAGGAACACCAAAGTAAAATGGAGGTTACATTTTGACTCTAGAACAAATTACAAACATATTTACATTACAAAAGTGCGGTTCGTATTGGAATTTATGCCGGTTCAAACTGGTCTAAACCGGCGGGTTTGTTTATGGTATTGGGTTCACGTGCGTTTTGTGTGCTGCAGCGAGCAAACAAAGATATCAGATATTGTGCTTGGATCCATCCCCTGAGAAGGAAGGAAAAGTAAATTTGTTCTTATTTAACCGGAGCTGTCCGTTCAGTTCCGCTTCAGTGGGTTAAACCCAGCGGAAAGTCCTCGGGGAATCTGTTGCCGCCCTCCCGCGTTCGCCTTTACCTTCCTCGCTTCCCCTCTCTCGCATTATTCATAATTTAATCTCACATTCCCTCTGTGTAAATACAGCCCGGGCCTTTTCGTCAGTCCCTTCCTGTCAGCAAATACACCGCTTCAGTGACATGAAAAAACCCTGTCGGCTCGAATTTTAAAAATCAAAATATTATAATTTAATCTAAACACCTTTGAACTGCTCTTCACTCCTCATTAATATGTTATAGTCCGACCCAGACGGAAGCTGCAGACTTATACCGCATTTTCTGCACCGACAATCTGCGGAAAGGGTGGAAGTATGATCAAATCATGTGTTAAACCAGGGTGTCTGCAGATTTTTAAAGAGCTGTAAAATGCATTGAAATCACTTTTTTAAGGTTCACAAATATAAGGCCATAAAAAGTCTTAAATATCTTAAGTAGCACCGAAAAATGTAGCCTTTACGGAGGTCTTAAATAGCACTTTTATTATGGCAGTTTTTATCTGAGTTAAGGGCTCAAGTGCTATCAGAGACACCTTAAAATTTGTCGTTGTCAAACACTTTGGTTTTTTATTGGCTGTGCTGGAACTCTTGAGCTGGAAATATAGGGTGCTGCATTAAAGTGTGTAAAAGCACTATTTCGTGGTGTAGGCTATATACAATTATTCAGATTAGGGATGCACGATATATCGGCCAGCATATCGGTATCGGCCGATATATGTTAATTTTTTTTATGTTATCGTCATCGGCTACAATATAAAAATAAATAAATAAATAAAACCTTTGTTTTAATATTTGATTTTAAAATTGTATCAAACAGTTTTAAAAACATATATTAATTAAATTTCTATATTTCATATCAAAAAGTTGTTCACTTTCATTTGGAAAAAGCCCCTACAAATGGCGCCCCCTTCTCAAAGTGCCCGAAATGTCACTCATACTATTACACTTGCGTAATGTGACATTTCTAATTGAAACATGATATTCAATGAGAAAAAGTGTAAGATGGAATGGGATTATATCTCTTTGGATTTTATTTGATTGTGTAAAGTGAGCATTACATACCAGAATGAAGTCAGGTGTTTCCACCACATTCTGAGCAGCGCCCTCTGGTGTCCTGGATGTGATGTCGTGCTGGCAGGAAATGACAGTGTGACCCTGTAAAGGCATCCTGTGTTCCAGGCCAGCAGACAGGAGGATGTCGGTGTAATGAAGCTTATCGGCCAGCCATGACATGACCCAGTGACCTGTGACCTCATGCTGTGAGCGGATGATTGATTGATGGATGGATTAAGACACAGCAATGCTTCTGTTACTGCTGCCGACTGACCACTGTGTGTATCTGACCCCTCATAGCCTTTACCTAACAGATGTGACAGATGAGCTAGTCTGATGTCCACACACACACACACACACACACACAGGCTGTGTCCTTCACTCTGCTGCGTCTCAGTCAGATCGGAATGAGATTCCCCAGTTGATCAATATTGCATTCCTGAAATGTGTTCCTTCTCAACAGTTTTTTAAGCCGGCTTCACATTTGGAGCCCGGGAAGTCACACGTATATAGGAGAAACAAAACAAGACCCGCAAATCCGTGGCCATGGTTTTGCAATACGTCCCCTCAGTTTATAAAACGTACTCGCAGATTCTTTAATTGTTCCCTCGGTATATCAAATGGCGACCATAGATTAATAAAGCGTATAATTTCCAATCCGTCCGCTTGGATTTGTAAACTGTACAATTGGTTGTTGGTTGGTTTTTCAATCCAAACCGACAAATTCACAATCTGTGCGACTGTGCCCATGCTTTCGCAATCCATTCCCGCTGTTTTGCAAACTGTACTCACGGATTTGTGGTCCGTCCCTCATTTTAGAAATCCGTATACTGACACAAGAACAGAACAAGCTCCCAGTTCTGCTGGATATTGTTTTATTGTGCATTATTAAGTTGATTAAGTCAAACTGTCTTAACTGCATTCTTAAATAATTTGTTGGGAGGGTAAGGAGCAAGATAATAGAAAATATTGTTTACTTGTGCCTGTCTGCCATTTGCAAAATTACGAGAGATTTAAATTATATTCCAAAAATATATTATATTTCATTTTATATTTGTATACATAAAATATAAACAATATAAAAAATATAAAAGATAAATATAATAAAGTAAAATACAAAAATTAATAATAATAAATTGGTTCACCAAAAAATTACATTTTATTTTCAAAATTATAATGTTAATAAATAAAACTATTTCCATATGCACACCACCACAATTGGGCAGCAATTGTGTCATTGTGCTATTGTGCTATTGTGTGTGTGCGCGCGCATGTGTGTGTGTGCACGTGTGTGTGTGTGTAAACATTGATATGTTCATTTATGTATTATATTATATTATATCATATAAACTTTAAAGTCAATCGGACAGGTTTCAGAAAACTTCTTCAGATCTCCGGCCACCAGTTCATTCGAGATCTGATGATGAATACCTGGCAGCACAGGTTCACTCTCGTCCGCCGTATAAAGCACTGAGACCAAACACTGTGTCTTAATTAAGCAGAAGAGATCACAGCCCACCGAATGACATCAAAGACTCACAACTTCCTTTCATTTCAGCCGGAGCGATGAGAATGGACACATGTCTCTGTCGGCCTGCTGTCTCTAACATAAAGAGAAGTCCACTCGAGCACAGGACACGCAGATTTACTCAGCTAACCGGCTCCTGACAGACGTCCTGTTTAATGTCCAAGCATCAAAGCAGAAACTCCCCGATGGACGGGCACACTGGTTCTTCCCAGGTAGCCAGAAACATCAGAGGATCTAAACAGGATAGGGTTCGATTGCTGGGTCTGAACACAAGTTTGAGTCTACCCCCCTCCGCCTGTTAGCAAGAGTACTCGTCGCACCTGTTAAACTACGGTTAGTTCACCCAAAAATCAAAAGTCTCATGTCATTACAAACCTGTATAACTGTATTTCTTCTGTGGAACATTTAACACAAACTAAATGTGTTTTTTTCTCTCTCCATTCTGTGAAAGTCAATGGGTTCCAAAGTTGTTTGGTCAAATATATATATATATATATATATATATATATATATATATGCAAGATACGTTCTTTTGTGTCAGGTTTGGCATGAGGGTGAGTATAGTAAATTATGATTTTGACAAATTCTTTGTGCAGTCCTTCGACAATAAACATTGGATGACGAAGCACTGCAGACTGTCTTGTGTGAAGCGGAAGCTGTTTTGAATGATCGACCTATCTCTAAACTATCCAATGATCCTAATGATTTGGAAGCCCTCACGCCAAATCCCACTCTGCTTATGAGAGGAAATCCTGCATTGCCGCCTGGGTTGTTTGAAAGATCTGATCTGTATGCCAAAAAGAGATGGAGACAGGTGCAGTATATTTCCAATCTCTTCTGGAAACGATGGGTACAGGAATACTTACCCCTGTTGCAAAAGTTTTAGCCCCGGAGACATCGTGATTGTTGATGATTCTACAGCACCACATACTTGAACGAGTTGTGGAGACCTACCCTGACAACAAGGGTTCGGTACGTTCAGTAAAAGTTCAAACTAAAAATAACATCTAAAGAACGTCCAATTAGCAAGCTTTGCCTTTTATTAGAAGCAGACTAAAATAGGGCATTCAACATTTTAAGTGTCCCTATGCATTTGTACAAATCTTGAGTTGGTATAGCTCCATTTTGTATGAATTTGTAATTGCTATGTTAATATGTCATAATCAATTAAAGGGCACCTATTATGGAATTTTTTAAATTACCTTTCATGTAGTGTGTAACATAGATCTAAGTGAACGAAAACATCCTGCAAAGGTTTAAATATGAAAGTTGACCGTATACAAAGTTATTGTCTCTCAAAAGTAAGAGTCGACTCTGAGTCGCTGATATGAATCGATAGGTTCAGTGTTTATTTGGATCAGCCTCCTCCTACGAATCACAACCTGTAAGTATTATTAATATTAATAATTGTTGCTTTTATGTTTTATGTATCATGCTCAATAATTATTTTGTGTGTTGTGTGTACGCACAGCGCAGCTTCTATAGTCTTCAATGTCAATTGTATTGAAATATGTTAAGTGTTTGTCGTTGTTATTGGAGTTGTCATTAAGAATAGAGCAATACCTCGTAGTACTGCATTATCAATATGTTTATGCGTTGGGCTAACGCAAACAAACACTGAATGTGCTTTTACCACTGAACTTTGGGCTATGGTCGCTAACATAGCGTCACGCAAAGGCGGGGTTTGGAAAAATGAATCTCTGAACGATTCATATGGGAGTCACTGAGCAAATCAGGGAAAAATAAATGCATATTATAAAACAACAAAAGTGTTTTTTTTCATTGCATGCTTGTAAAACTGTTGTTGGGGACTCCCAAAACAATAGGAACATTTTAAATGCCATAATAGGTGCCCTTTAAGGGGCCGGTGTGTAAGCCACATTGGGTGGTGATGTGGCTGTGTATAATTAGAGCAACAAGTGTGGGCATTCATAATTGGGAAGCACACTGTTTTTTGACCCAACGGCTCGCAAGGTGGATTTTAGTTGTATGCTGTCCTGTCCACAAGGTATGGCGTTGTGTGTACGTGTGAACAAGGAAAGGCCACAAGAAGTTTTAAGACAAGTTTTGAGATCATGTTTAATGGAGCACAAGTAATAAAGAAAGACATTTGTTTGCATCTCTGCATGGACTCTGTACGCGTTCTAAACTTGCTTACTCAACGGCAACGGCATTGGAAAGCCAATACATATACATTTTATATATATATATTCAAGATACATTCTTTTGTGTCAGGTTTGGCATGAGGTTGAGTAAATTATGATTTTGACTGAATGTCATTTTTGTGTGGACTATCCTTTTAACAGGACGAGATGTCGTCAGATTCAGTTATTTACTTTTTTCTTGCTTGGGATTTATCTGTAAAACGTTATACATTTATTCAGAAACAAGCAGTTGTTAAAAGTAAAGGTGCAAATTATATTTCATAAATTGGCCCTTCATTAAGCTCCGCTCCTAGTTGGTAACTATTGCTAACTCCGACATGCTTTACCTCACTATAAAAAAAACAAGAGATTTTAATTTGTATCTGTTTTTCTAGAAAATAAATTGTTTAATCACATAATTTTCATAAAATTAGCCTTTATTTAAAACTATCCAAACCCACAGATTTCCCCAAGACTTGCATATGAACAATGAAAAACAAAAGAGAAACTTGCAGAGAAAATGGCATCAATTTCAAGAGAAGTTGTTGGTAATGTTTTCTAAAGTATGACTTTGCGAATCTTTTATAACTTTTACTGAGACCTTCAGGACACATTTATGTTTATTTTTCATTAATAGTCAAACAGAGATATTCGCTAACGTGTTTCTTAAGAAATATCTAGTGCCTGATTCCCATTCAAATCCACTTTATCAGCATCCTCCAATGGATAAACCTCCAAAACTCCAACCTTCGTATCAAAAAATACATGAATAAGTAAACAGACATGCTTATGTTTGTAGAATGTATGGTTTTCTTATCATCTTGTGGAAGTATCCAACGCCTGACCTTTTCCCAGAGGACAACAACACAACCGCAGGTCCCTGAGGTCCATCTGTTTGGGTTCTCAATCACTTGATCACACACACATACATACACACACACACACACACACACAAGTATTTTCTGCGGGTAACTGTTGTCACAGGCGATTACAACCTCCAGCCGAGAGACCCGTCTCAGAAGCAGGCGAAGCAAATGTCAGCGACCTTCACAATGACAATAACCAACATTAAAAATAAATTAAAATGAGTGGTCCTGGAGTCTCGAGATGCTGAAAATATCAGCAGGCAGAATCACAGATTCCCCCGCCGTGTTTTAAAACCACATCAGCCAAGGACGCTGAACAATAGCCAGACGAGGCTTTCAAATTGCATTTTCTTCCAAATTTCTACTTCCCAGCGGAAAAGCAGAATGCTGTTTTTTCCATTCACAGAAAAGAGCAATGGCGTCTAACAAATAATAACCCCGTCAGCCGCTGATTCAGCCCTGTGTACCGTGAGCTAGACTTAGTTGGTGTTGCTGTAGAGACGAGGATAGCAATGCCTGTAGTTCACATAGAGATGAGGATGAAGATTGGTTCTTGAGTTCTTGAGTATACGTTTCAAAGATGGTTGAGAGACTGAAGATCTGTCAGGCATAAAACATTGTTTCTGTTCAAGATGAGTTTATTTTGTGCTCTGTAGGGCTCTGCTCTCTTGAGTCATAAGATCACCCATATGTTATTTGCTCAGAAACGCTGCTGAAGTTTGCAAAAGTCACTCCATCAGCTGGAAGTCGTGTTTTGGGTATTTTATTTGGTGCCAGATTAAAGGTGTGTTCACACTTGTGTTTCAGTTCTCTTGGTTCTTTTAGTCCAGATCAAAATAGAAAATGATACATTTAGTCCGGGTTTGCTTAGCATTCACATTGTCATTATTAACTCTTTCCCTGCCAGTGTAAAAAAAAAAAAGAAAAAAAGTTTTATTCTTGCTTAATGCATTCTTTTTTTTTGCATTCTTCACACGAGAAAATCGTGTTTTTGTCAAATAAGCCTATACGTCTGGATGGGATTCAGAACGATGATCAAAACATAGATGGAGTAGATCAAGTCTATCAACACCCTAAAGCTTCAGTCCTATAGCTCGTCTTGGGTCAACATTTAATTCAGTAACATTAGGCAGGTTTGATTTATATGCTCACGTTATTTTACATATGCTATCTCTGCTTCTTTTTGGCCTGTGTTTTAATCTGGAGATGCAGAACTCTTTCAGAAGTACCATCGTACCCCTACTGTAGCCTATAACGGTGAAAACATGGAAAGCTGGACATGGCTGGGAAGCGTTGACTCATAAATTCCGAAAATTTCTGTCAATAGCGGGGAAAGAGTTAACACTGAACCTAAAGATAACACAAAACCTACAAAAAAACACCTTTTATGATGTATGTTTTAGTGACGGAACATGATGCACTCGTATCTGCGTATATGATGGTATTTTTACAAGCTGAGAACTCGTGAAGAGGTTATAAAATGTGTGAAGGTAACTCTGCAACTGATCCAGAGTGCTGCAGCGAGAGTGGTCTTTCACGAGCCGATGGGAGCGCGCGTCACACCTCTCCTCATAAACTTGCACTGGTTGCCACTTGCCACTCGCATCAAATTCAAGGCACTGAAGCTTGCCTGAACAACCGCTGGCTCTGCAGCCCTATACCTAAACTCACTACTAATTTGGCATTTGGCAGACGCTTTTATCCAGGGCGACTTACATTGCATTTCAAGTTACACGTTTACATTCTTATAAGTTCTTGCTTTCCCTTGGCTTTGGAAGCGTCAACGCTCTACTGTTTGAGCTACAGGAAGGCTACCTCAGACCTACGTGTCCTCCAGAAGCTTGAGTTCTGCAAGTGAACGACGCCTTGCCATCTCAATAGGCACAAAATCCTTTTCACTTTTCCAAACTGGTGGAATGACCTGTCAAACTCAACCCAAGCTGCTAAGTCTTTAACCATTTTCAAGAAACGGCTGAAGAAACATTTTTTCTTCAACCATTGACCCATTAAAACGAACCATTACTATTCTAATTTTTTTTTTAGACTAGTCACAGCATTTGCATATTGTTGCCCTATTGTTGGTTTGATTGCTTTTATTGCTCTATTTATTTGTAAGTTGCTTTGGACAAAAGTGTCTGCTAAATGATTAAATGAAGTAAATGTGAAGAACAAATGAAAACGCCCTGGTATACAGTTAGTATTGCTCCGTAAATGCATTTATTCCACCTCTGAGCAGCATTAAACAGACACAGAATGCCATTTCTGAAGCGCTTCTGTGCCAACTTTACAGTGTAAATTTGACACTAAGCTTTGACCTGCATGTTTTTTGACATGCAACGTACTGACAACAACTGCAAAATATGACTCGGGTATTGTTATACAAGTCGCCAACTAACCTACGATGAAGCATTTTCTTGAAACCTACAGTACTTACACTTGCCATTTTTTTTCTGAATTTTCAATCTAATGGCTCTTTAGCTCCTGTGGCATTGTGGGACAGCAAAGTACTCACTGGATACATACTTCTGAACTTACTCTGCTCACTGTGTCGCAGGGAACTACACATAAGAATCACTTAACAGACTGCACTTTGTGTATGAAGACACCATTATGTCACGTCTACAAATTCAAGTGAGCTTTAGAAAGAACCAAGTCAATATTTAATGACTTTGATGCTTATTTCTCAGTAGAAATGGAACCATAAGGTTGAAAAATAGAAAACATGGGCATTTATGAATTAATTTGACTTTCAACTGATTCATCAAACGGCATATTTATTCTTTCCACCAACCGCCAAATCAAATACACAGGATTGTAAGACATCATAAGCAGCAAAGTTGAAGAAGCTAGGCTAAATATAATAAACTGTAATGAGATTTATACGATTTATTTTATTTGAAAAACAATGGGCTAATGGGGTAAGAAAAATATTATTAAAAAAATTCACAACATATTCTCTGTCTTGATTGAAAATGTATCTTGTTTCCTGGATGTTGGAAATCAAGACAATAATACTGAATAATTTGTTTTATTTCTTTTTGCAGTATTGTTAACATTAATGTTAGTCTAAACAGCACATTCCTTCATGTTCCTCAATGCTATATTATGTGACAAAAAAAAAAAAGAAGAAGAAAATAGCAGACACACTGAACACATGGAGACCCTAAGTGTTACTGACAGAGACGGGGGACTCGTGCATATTACAATGAGTTGTTTGCCCAGTCTGTGAAAGTAAATCTGTAAATGATCTCAACAGATTGCAGTGACGCTTCCTCTCTTAATGTGGCTGTTAACGTTGATGCTGTTTGTGTGTTCACATCCAGTGCCGCCGCTCCCACCACGCGCATCATTAGAACCGTATCACATAGGGATGCACCGATATGAACATTTTGCCCGATACCGATACCGATAACCGATAATTATTTTATTTGAAACCTGATAACCGATATATTGGCGGATAAATCTAAATCCAGATTTTTATATAATTTTTGAGAGCCTGATTACAGAAACAAACTTCCCCATTAAAAGCAATGTTCCGAGCACACAATTATAATGTTCTCATTATGATTATATGGAGCCTATATGACAGACTCATATGACGCTGCACTTGTTGCACTTAACTGTATTTTCCTTTTTTGAAGTGATTCCCATCACATTTCAAGCAATTCAAAACCATTGTGTACAGTGCGCACCTGAAGTGTCTCAGCGGAAGGAAATAATACATTATCTATCGGCTTTAATATATCGGCCAAATATTCGAATCGGGCCGATAATGATAACATTAAAAATTTATATATATCGTCCGATACCGATATTGCGTGCATTATTAATGCTAATAGATAGCTTTCTCGAGTTACCACGCTTGTCTTGCCGATGTTTTGTTGCTATTTTTTTATCATCAAAGATTCAGGATACGTTCGCAAGAGATAAACCGCAAGAGAAAGAGACAGCCTTTCATGATACATGTGTGTCTGGATGTTTAATGCACTAATACATGCACACTTCACAGCAGAACTTCAGACGGGCAGTTTCCAGTGTTGATCTACTGGAGAAGAACATGTGGATGTTTATCTGTCATTCTGTTTGACTGGATCAAGATCTTCGTCCTGTGTTAAACAGAAGAGGGTGATATGACCAAAATATCACAGTAATTTTACAGCAAATCACGATAAAGTTGTTTTGCTGAAAATTAGACAAAAAAAAAAAAGTTTATATGTTAAATAATGCAGTATGGTGATTTGGGTGGTAATGCCTATTTTTTTTTAACAATCCAGTGATTACTTTATAAATGAAAGGGATTATTTTTGCCCAGATATTTTTTATTGAATTGATGGACAACCAAAATATAAAACTCTGGCATCGGTGCAAAACAGCTTCATTATAATATAATATAATATAATATAATATAATATAATATAATATAATATAATATAATATAATTTGCATATTCATCACTTTCACATCAATCGAAGTCCTGTTCATTAAAAGTCATGCCAAAATTTAGAAAAAAAAATTAAAGAAAAAAAGACTCAAAATAGTAAAACAACATAATAATATATATATATATATATATATATATATATATATATATATATATATATATATATATATATATATATATTAAATATAAAAATATTATTTAATATTACATCAAATAGAAGATAAAATCATATACATAATAAATTAATAATATAATAATATAAATTATTATTAAGATATTATTATATATATATATATATATATATATATATATATATATATATATTATATTATAATTTATTTAATATTATACATTCATTTATATAAAAAAAAATCATAAATATTTTTAAATATTAACAATACCAATAACCCAGAGTCCTGGGTTGTTTGGGATGTATCTTGTTTTTTCATGTTATTTCATGTTTCTTTGTCACCTTTACATGTCAAACAGTCCTGCCCATTAATAGTCGCTGGAATATATAATTGGCCATGGTATAATCAGTGACTGACTCATATCAGCCAGTCCTAGTGCTAATTACAGTTTTTGAGTCATGATTTGGGTCTGACGGTAAACTACCCTCTTCTCTGACATGTGGCGGCTCTAAAAATGGCCACTGGTTCTGTAATGTGGTCGAGTGACTCCACCCACGAGAAGACCAGATGATGGTGCCAGCCCAAACTCACTCCATCTGCTCCCAGAATACTGTCCTTCTCCGCTGAATGTACGCCAAGAGATTCTCATCGGTGGCGTTTCTGCTTCTGCAGTGTTTTTTGTTGTTTTTTGCAGCTTATAACCTGATGGCATCCAGCACGCTAACATCGCACATGCACAGAAAGTCTGCTCCTGGTCTGTTTGTTTTTAGTTTACGCTTCTATCCCAGTAGCCGACGGGAAGGGTCATGTGGTTTAAATGTTCCTGCTGACATTATTCACCAGCTGTCTGAATCACAAGCCTGTCAGCACTAAAGCAAAGAAGCATTGCAACCTTTCAACACACATCAGACTGTGTTTGCGTGTGTATGTGTGTGGTTTTAACTGACAGGTAAATGCTGCATTCTCATCTCTGTAGCGTTGGTGACTTTTCCTGACAGAAATCATCGTCTCGGCTTTGGTAATCACAGGTTCTTCTGCTTCCTCTCCTGCTCTGACACTGAAGCACTTCTTTTGCAAGGTGTGAATTCATAACTGCGAGGCTCGTTTGAGAAACGATTTAGCGAGCACAATCTGTCTCCTGTTGTTTTTTCACGTGTTTTTGTGTGTGTGTGAAATTACTGATGGTTTAGATCCAGAAAACCCAGCGGCAAACATCTGTTTGAGTTCCACAGAAGAAAGCAACATCACAGAGCAAGATGCCTCATGCTTGTTCTGCATGGCTTCACATGCACACTCACATACTGCTAAGAACTGAGCTACATGCTAGCAGGATCATATGAGAACATTGTTAGCGTGACATCACATTTGACCATATTTACCTTGTTAATTTGCAAATTTCTCCAACTGCCTTCTAATGGTCCACATAAAATCTAGTCAAAGATAGATAGATAGATAGATAGACAGACAGACAGATGCTCTGGAAGATGAAGTTTTTATAAATCCAAGTTTTTATACTACATTTTTATAATCCAATCAATTTCCATTCAATAAGTCTTGCCCTCCATTTTCCCCTCATTAAATAACTAGTATCACTATTAAATATGTCATATTACATAAATTGGGTTGTGAACGCCTTTTCATGGAAATAAGGCATGATGGGGCTTGATCCATTAGTTTAATTAGATTGTGAAAAGTGGGCTATAATATTATTTGTTACATGGAGCCTATTTTCCCCCATCCGCACAGCAGCCTTGGTTACATCAGCAGAGAAAATTATGAAGATTTACTAAATTAATGTTCACTAATGAATCATGCACAATAAGGCCACAGGCATTCGTTAAGAAAGTAAATAGGGTCAGTTTTAATTTCACATTGACTTTAAGGCATGAAATGACTGTTCTGGATGCATTAGAGGATTTAAATCTCATGCGATCATTAGAGCTCTTCCTGTCACGACAGCGGCACATGACATTTAAACGCATTACTCTGAGAAATCTTCTCCGGGTGTGAAGCCAGACAGTTTGAACGATTGTCGCTCGGTGTTATTTTGAAGGGGAAGATCGTGGCAGGTAAAAAAGCTTGTGTTTCTCATTAGATGCGAGAGGCAGAAGCTTTTCCCCCTGTGACCAGTCGGATGCCTGTAGCACAAGTTTATTTAATAATGCACAGAGCGTAAATGCATTTCCTCCGCATTTCACAGCAGATTTACAGTCCGATATTCTTAGAAATCTCATCTCATTACATTACAGAACATCTGTGTTTCATAGCAGAAGGCATGCGGAGAGAAAACACACTCAGATTGATAACAGGTGTATGGCCACTGGGTTTTTTGGGAGGGATATAATGTGAAGCTCTTAAATTATTTGAATGGATCAGTGAGGTGAGAGGTGGGATTCTTAAAGTCACCATGAAATCAAAACAGACCATTCTCAAATTTGATATGCAATATTGCAGCGTTTATTTTAAATGGTTTATGCACATCATTATTTATTTATTTTTAATTCATGCGAATCTTTAATCAAAATGGCTTATCTTATCTGATGATGTGTTTACCGGCATGAGGGCGGGGCAAACTGTCACTCACATGAGACTGACCAATAGCAAACCACAACCGTCCAATCGATTCCCAATGGCCAAAATCAAGTCCCGCCCTACAATTTTTTGAGAGGCTTCGCTCGGATATACGTCACAATAAGGAAGAAAAGACTGTTTCATACCAAACAATGCTAAATGAAAATAATAAACTGTTCATCTAATCATAAATAAACCATAACAGCCTAATTTTGTTCATACCATGAACATGCCTTCAACCTAAAAAAACCATGAACAAAACTACACAAAGGTAGGCTATGTGAAAATGTGTTTATGCCAAACACAATAGTTTTTTTACAGGGGATTATAGGTCTCTGAGAGCATGAAACAATCAGATATTATGACTAAATATTGTTCATGCCTTTTAAATGTGTGGTAACCGCACTATCATCAATACATCAACTCAATTTGTTCTTTCAATCCTGCTATCAAGGTCTTGCCTCCTACTATTTACATTCAGCAATATGACTTTTCTATACGAAGAAAAAGTTTGTTTTATGTGACAGGATTGATAAATCTGGCAAAGCATTAAAAAAGACAACTGATGAATACAACTTACTTAAACATGGCTCCTCTGAAGATTATGTCACTTCCTCTTGATCATATGATGATTTAAAGGGACTGTTTACTATTATTATGACGTAAAATGCATATTTAAAATAAACAAATGTTTTTTTTTAACAAATAACATTTTTAAATGCAAAATATGTTCTTTCAAGGTTGGGGAATAGTAATTAGTTTCATTTAAAAACACTAGAACTGTATGGCATGTCCTGTTTTAGCTATGTAAACGTGTGCGAGAATCTGAATGCACTAGTATCGGTTTGTCTTCATCAGGTTTGTCTAATTATAAATAGGATTCAGTGTCTCCATCTGCTCACAAACACAAGAACTACTGCCAAACAACACTGACTTTCACTCTCTCTCTGTCTCTCTCTCTCTCTCTCTCTCTCTCTCTCGCTCGCTCGCTCTCTCTCTCTCTCTCTCCCTGCAGACGATTGATCAACAGCTCCCCCTACAGGGTGTGTGGAGTCTGTTTTTCTCTCGTTTCCTATAAATGTGACTGAAAGATTTAAAACAAAACGCACGCTACTGACGGGAACATTGTGAAGGCACATGTTGTGGTGTGTTTTGCATCTGTGCTGTGCATCTTTGTTCTGATTCCAGTTGATTATCCCTCACCGCAGTTGGCGCTGGTCTCTTCGTGGTTGCCAGATTCCCTGAGGAAACTCAGCAGGTGTGTGTTGCTAATCAAAAGCGTCGGAAGTGCGCCATTATTTTAGTTTATATGTTTGTTTATGTTCTGTTAGTGACTGCGAGGCGTTTATTGACCCAGAGCTTATAGTGTGAGACTCCCGCGTGTCCCCGCAGGGTTGTTGGATTGATGCACGTCACTGATAGTATTGAGGTCTGATACACACCTCATAAAACTAGCCTTCATCAACTTGAAGTGAGATCCACCAATCAGAGAAGTCGCTGCTACCATGGAAATCACATGTAGCCTACTCTAACCACATCTAACATGAAAAACTGGCGATTTTATTTTTCATTTCCCTTAATATTAAAATATGTTTTAATGCATTTTAATATACAGTATATTTTATAATTTATTACAGCATATAATATTTCTTAACATTTATTAATACATATTTTAAATTGTTTAATCATCTTAATATTAATAAAATATATTTTGATATATTTATTTCAGTATAGAGTTATTCTTATTATTTATTATACATTTTCTTGATTTTTTTTTTTGTTTTCTTGTTTTATATTAAAATATACTAATAAAATACAAAATAAACTATATTTAATATGTATCCTCAATATAACTTTTTTCAATCCTGTCGATGGCCGTGTCCGAAATTGCATACTTATCTACCATATTCACCTGGATGCAGAAGTAAGCTATATATTCCATAGACAGTAAAAGAAATGGACACAGCGACCCCATAGACTTCAACAGAGAAAAGTGAAGTCAATTAGAAGCACTCACTTCCTGATTGCTAAGCGTACTGCGCAGGCTCAAACTGAGCTTGACGACGTAGATGTGACGTAAGCAACCTGTCTGACAGTGGTACGTCTTCTACTAGCTGTGCCAAGAGAAATCTGAATTCCTCAAAACGTTGTTGAAAATATTTTGTCCCGTTGCTTTTATGGACTCTCTATGGGCTTCTCCCTTGACTTTATCGGACTTAATGCCTCCTCGTCCCCCCAATTGCCTCATAGACAGTAAAAGATTGCCCGCAAGCTTATCCTCCTATCTACACGGTAATTTCTCTACTGTGCGACAGAGAGTCGCGTGTTATGACACAATCGTTAGCCTATTTTTACAAAAACTGCTTCTACGAGGCCATAACATAAGATACAAGGTAATGGAGCCCTTTATACATTGTCGTGTTTCTTTAGAAATAAACAATGAACAAATGGAGTCTTTAAACGCCTCAGATGTAAATTTATTCGCTGTCAAAGTGACGCAAAAATGAATAGGAGTCAATGGGATGCTAACAGCAGGTGAAGGCTTGTTAGCCAATGGCGGCCCCCAGACAGACTTCAGTTTCCGGCTGGTGGATTACCCCTTTGATATATTCTATATATTCTGTTATTGCGTTGTCACTTCCGATTCATTGGCCGTTATAGTACAGTAAATGTCTGGAAGAATAACAAAATGCAGTGAATGGTAAAATCATTTGCGCTTCAAACCAGAATGTTTATGATTTTGATGATAAAAAAAACAGTGTGACAGAGAAAATAAGTAGGCTATGTCTGAATTCACAGTACTCATAAGAGTAGACAAAAAGTACCCGGATGATCTACTACTGCAAGATTCTGAAGTGTGCATATGATGGACACTACTATCCCATTGGAGAGGATTTGTGAATGGCAGTGACGTAACTGACGCTGGTTGGTCACATGATAATGAGACTTGGCGAATGTACGTCTAGATTCATTCTACAGAACATACTTTTTTAGCAGTCACAAAGTAATTGCTTATTCAATATAAGTACCTACTCAAGAGACTATGTGATTTCAGCCAATCTTTTATAAATTACCTTTAAAAAACAGCCAGTTCCCTGATGACATCATCCCCCAGGAAGTGACATCATTTTGGAGGGAAAACAACAGCACACACATTAGTAAGTATAAGCGATGGATTGAGTGGATTCTGTGATGTTTTGTCTTAGTTGGTTTGTCTTGCTTAGAAACATTTCGAGTTAATCAAACGCTATGATTCATGTCTGTGCTGGTCGTTTTGGTTGTTAGAACTCTTTACTGAAGAATGTTCTGAACTACCCGTGGAGAAAATGAAAGGGGAAATACTTCCCCAGTGAAAAACTAGGTGATCGCTTCTGAGGCCTATTGAACTGAGGTACAATCAACTGCACTGAAAAGCTCAGTCAAGTTATTCAGTTATTAATCTATCTAACGTCAGGGGGTTTGGGGATTGTGCGTGGTCTTGTGGTGCCATCGGCCAGTTATTTTCTGTGGTTTCAGAATAATAAGCCGCATGATATTTACAGCTCATGTGATTGGCTCAAAACTGGATTGTTGACGGGAGAGACTAGCTTTCATGAGGCACACACGCAAGGTCTCTCGCTCTCTCCCTCTCTCTCACCTAGAAGCACTATAATTACAATGGCCTCCGATTGAAGTGTCACAAAATTCTGAAATTATCGTACATTATGGGATTTTTTTCATTATTGATCGTACATCGTACAGAGGTCAAAATTATCGTACAAATACGATAATTATCGTACGTCTGGCAACACTGACCGTCTTAAGATCTATAGTCTGACCAACAAGCTGTTAATTATGACTAATTTTGAAGAAAAAAAAGAATGACTTGCTTGCAAAATATTCTTAGCAGTTTATGCAACTGCACACAGGTGTATATACCTCAGTGTGTGCTGATCAGTGCTGCTAAATGAGGAGATTTTAGCTGAACAGACTCCATTTAATGATAACCTTGTCTGCTTTCCACTCCCTGACTGTAGTTCACAATGCATGCCAGCAGGATATCGACTTACAGGTTGCCAGACTGTCCTTTAAAACAGAAAACACATCCCAGTGTGTTTTTTAACCAGTCTGAGTGTGTTTTAAAGCGAGAGGGAGTGAGGTTTATGTCTCAGAGGGTTTCCGGTTCTCCTTCCTGCTGGGGTTCGTTTTACTCCTGGAGATTTTTGATGAGTTCTTTTGGAAAACATCCCTAAAACACTGCTTCCCCTCTCTCTCTCTATCTTTTTCTGCTCTCAGCATGAGAGAACAGGAGAATTTACTCCGACCCAGGAGGAGCTCGGTGATGGGGGAAAGAGAAATCCTCATGAATACAGATATAGAGAGAGGGAGAGAGAATTGAAAGGTCTCCTGTTCGTCTGAATGTGTTTTTTGTTTGTTTCTAGAGGGGCATCTCGCTGTAATTATTGACTTTTCTTTGTCTAGCTCTTTTTCATCCTCTTAGAGTGGAAGCCTGTCATCTGTTCCCCAGCGACACTCACTCAGGTGAATATGCCGAAATCACAGAGTAGTGAACACAAACATGCAAGTGTGTGTGTGCAATTTTGTAGAGGTCTGTTTTAAAGGGTCATACTTTGGAAAAAAACAATTGCACATTGTAATTTGCATGCCTATGCATTGGTTTTGTAATGGTTCGTTACAGGCGATCCTCACTCCAATCCAGAAGGGGGCGCACACTGTAACGCTGTTTGCTAACTGCCACAACAGGAAAAAGTGCAGTAGAAGAAGAGATGATCTACGCACAAAGACTATAGATGTAGGCTGAATCCGAAATCGCCCCCTAAAACTTCAATCACTATTCCCTACGTTAGTCCATTGATACGGTTCACTTGAAGGAGTGAATGAAAACGAGTGAGCGAATTCGGACATTGGCTGTACACTCGTTATTTTGGTGTAATGTGGGATAGAATGAGTTCACACTATGGGTTTGTTTACACGACAACGATATTCTTAAAACTGAGAAGGTTTTCCTGTGAGTTTTCCGCATACAGACGACACCATTGTCAAAACGACGCATGTGCATGATGTCATCGTTTTCAGAGATTCGCGTTTTTTGTTGTTTACACGGAGACCGTTTTCAAAAACGTGCACTTTGAAAGCCACTTCCAATCGTTTGCGTTTACAGGTCACCAAAACGCTGTTGTTGTGTAAACGAATGGCCAAAACGCATACAAAGTTTTACGTTTTTACTTTTAGTTGAAAACGGTGTCATGTAAACAGCCTCTAAAACTTCCACTATGGTTTCAGACACCACTACAAATGGCTGTCCCCTCAAATAGTGCTTTATTTGGTGATTTTTGGATTCAGCCATAGAAAGATGGTTCACTCCTATTACTTATGAATGGTAAAACTGCAAAGTGCAACATGGCGGAATACGTCCCGTCTTCTAAGTAAAAGAGCCAATCGCTGATTGGTGAAGTCATTGCGTCACTGCAGCTGCTTTAGAAGCACCGGTTCCCATAGAAACCTGAGATACGCACTTAGAACTGCACATGCACATTGGCTGGTCTAGCCTGGAAATAAGCTTTTTTAAATGCTATTTGAGCATAAGAAACAACATTTACATGATAGTTCATGTCAGATTTTGTTGCTGATTTGAAATATTCTATTTAATTGTGAGTTCAGCAAGCAGTTTTTGAGATTTCAGGATTCCCCCATTCAAATAGATAGGACTTCGATGCCCGAAATAGCTTCTCGGAAGCATTGTAAATATGGCCACCGAGTGAACAGACTTTCCTTGGAAGGGACATTGCTATGCACCAACCCAAAACAAGAATGGCAAATCTCCATTGGCGAGCTCAAATGGCACACAAGAGCTTGCTAGTAGCCTATACGCTGAGTTTCGATTCATTTTTGTGACGCACTCCACAAACTTAACAGAAAGGAAACTGGGATGACAGAAAGTTTGATTTCTTTATTTTAGATTGAATTTACATTTATTTTATTGAACTTTGTGCATCCGCCATTGTCACCGCATGTAGAAGAAAACTAATCTAAATGATGACTTTTTTTTGGTGAATGAAATCTTCTAGAATATTGTCCTTTAACATTTGCCTCTGATGTTTGTAGTTAAATCAATATGATTTCCAGTCTGCTGCTGAAGAATGTGTGTAAAGTCTGTCTCTGTTTGAAAAGAACATCAGTGATATCTGAATCCAGTAATGAGAAACCATCAGCACATCCGCTGATCGCTATGGAATAGAGCCACACACACACGCAGAACGCTGGCCAAACATTGGCAGAATGTTTATTCGATTCTGGCAATGGTGTGAGCTTGAAAGTGCCATTGAAAAACATTAATAAAGACCCAAAGATAGAGAGATCAGGAACATGTAATGCCACTTTAGGGCTGGACAGACAGCTGTGCAAAGTGCAGGAACCATCTCAGCTTGTTCTGAACTCAAATTCCCCTGTAATTTGGCCCAAACTGTGGTGCCGTAGGGATTGAAATAGCGCGAAACGCTAATTTATAACAACAAACGCAAACAGATCTCATACTGAAAATGGTATTCGTTTACATTAGGAAGAAGATATATGATAGTCATGAAGTCATAATTGCAGGCATGAAGACATACAGTAAGCAACAAACCCCCTCTGTGAAATATGTCCAGCAGAGGGCGGTATTCTCAAAAATACCCCTGCTGACAAGTACATTCAAACTTTAGTTTTTTACTTCTGGTGATTGTATTGAGGCTTCAAGAAAAGATTATCGTGATGAAAAAAACTTTTGTTGGACCACAGACCATTTTCTGCAATACTCCAAAAGCCAGAATAAAAATCCTGTATGGTGTTTGTTGAGGGAACCAAGGTGATGCAAACTTCTGGATTGGCCTACAAACGTACTGTACATCATCCCTGCAGCACTCTATTTTAAACTTTTGAAACACTAAGATACACTAAGATAGCATGATGATTTCAACAGGGTCTAAATGGTATTGGATTCTGAGGTTGGATTTAATCCTGCACAACATTTAGCTTTTCTTGTACAAAAGTCTACACTGTAAAAAAAAAAATTGGATTAACTTAAAAAAGTAAGTTACCTGGTTGCCTTAAAATTTTGAGTTCATTGAAATTAAAAATTTGAGTTAATACAACAAAGGAGATTGGTTTAATAAATAGAAACTCAAAATATTATGTTATCTGAACTACATTAATTATCTAAGTTGATTTGACAAAATATAAAAAGTTGTAATAACAAATCATCAAAATTCATTTTTACAGTGTAGTTTTGTTTTGTTTTTGTAGAGCTGAACTAAGTACCTGTGGGCTGAATGAAGGGAAAGAGGGGATATTTTGGTTCAGAATAATGTGTGCTCTCTGGCTCATATTTTAGAGGATAATGCAAATAAAAATGTATGAACACAATTGTTAAAGCACTAAGGCAAAACACTCCAATTTAATGGCTCGTTTAAGCTGCTGAACTGTAAGTGATGTGAGCCCTGTTGCTAGAGCCCTGCCATCTCCATTCCTGAAACTACATCTCCAAATCCTGTCAACGAATGCACAAAATGACTGACAGGCCGTCTCCAAGTCTTCTGATTGGTTAACATTCATGGCTGCTGTCAAAGAGACGTGTGATTTCCCAGAACACCTATTTCAGTCATACAGGGGCCCTAAAAAGTACTTGGACACTTAAATCACACTTAAAATTGCCATTCCATTAGATGATTAAATATGAAACCCTCTGCACTCAAATGCTACAGGAGCTTTTCTCCTTATCAGATTTACTCTGTAGGCAATCTGTTTAATAAATACTGGTTGAAACTCTCTTCACATCCCATTCTTGTTGCCCATACAGTAATACAGTAAACATTTACATTTGATCAATATTAGGCCGATATAAACTATTTTCATTGCATTTATCAATGGGACATGGAAACATAGGTAGGACCTACTTCAAAAACAATTATCTTAAATAAACAATAATAAATAATATAACCCCTTAATTTTGTGAAATGTTTTACTTTAAAAAAATGTATGCTGTGTTTCTTTAAAATAAGTACACTTGGTTTGATTTTGTTATCTATTGATCTAATGCAGTGAAATTCAGACATTTTAAATATGTCTTAAGCATCTAAATATTCTGTGTGGCGGCTATGCATCAGGTATAGGTATTATTTCTGTGTGCGGGATTAAAAATAGCTTACAGCAGCTTTAAGCTCTCCTGTAATTTGATACCAACGACTCCCGTGAATATAGCAGAAACCGAATGTGTCGGCGAGCGGCACTAATATAAACATGAGTGTGTGGGATTCCAGATGATGTCATGACTAAACAGTCTATCACTTATCCTGCATGACTACACACACACACACACTCTCTCTCACAGAACAACCATAGTTTATTTTTAACTTGTTAATGGCATTGTGACAATGAGTCTTTATGAAGGTCTGGAAACTGTTTTTGGGATGGTTTAGAAGGGCAAAGAATTACAGCAACACACACATGTTTTTTGTGTAACCAGAGACGCACAACCAGACGTGACAACAGGGAGGGAGTTTCTCAAATGGTTTGTGTTTGTTAGCGGGTATGTGTGTGCGTGAGAGTTCATTTTTAGCTCAAGTCCAAGATAAGACTAAACACTCTGAACTGCACAGCTGGTAAGCATTATACTTGATAATAATTAGTGGTGTGTTTGCTAAAATGTGCTGTTTTGTCTATAAACAAATCTTTTTTTTCACCTGGCGGACGATAAAGCAGGCAGTAAAAAGACTGACAATGAATGAGGGACTCAAGCCAAATGTAGACTTATGCCCATACTGTGTATGATTTTGGGCTGTCCCGGACGAAAGACGACCAATCGTGGCGATTTCTGTGGTAATGGCTCCTAAACGGTGGTCCTGCGTTGCACAGTGAGAGAGTTTCAAAGATGGCAATGTCACGTTCTTGTGACCAAAGATAGCCTGGGATCATTTTCTGACAGTCATAAATTTATCGTTATCATCTCACAGTGTGTTTGCTGCTACGACCTACGTCTACTGTAGCCAATGAAAGATCAACACGACATGGTGCTAAATCTTAACGCTCCTTACCTCAAGCTCCATTTGCAAAATTGGCATGCCAAGTTGTCCTCTTTTCCCTATGATCGCGTCCCTATTCTCTTCTTTCTCTTCCTCATTTTTTTCAGCAAAACACAATTGCCAAAGATTGATCTTGTTCTATTTGCGCATCCTGATTAAATTTTATTCTTTACTAACTTGCGTCGTAGGTAGCCTATACGATTCAATAGGTGTCATTATCGTACAGTCTACATACAAGTGTACACAAGTTCATTAGATCCATGTCATTCAGTGTGATTTGTAATGATCTTATAGGATTGCTGAAATCTGTAACAGGCATAAAGCAGCTCTAAAAAGACAATAGAAAACCGTCAGTGTTGATTAATTTCGATTCAGTGTGTAAGGTAGCCTACATCAATTATGAAATGAGTTCAATTCAGCTATAAAACCGTGATGTCATCATCCAGCTCAGTTGAGTTCTCATCAAATTAGTAATAATGCTGAATATTAAGTATGAAACACATGTTCCGTGTACTTACAGTGTACTTACCTAAGTACTGGGTAATATAAAGTAACTACATGGGTTAAGGTTTCAGGGATGGGTTCGGGGTTAGTTATTACCCAGTTACTACAATAAGTACATTGTATGCTTTCATGGAACAAAAATTTCTTTAAACCTATTCAAAACCATTTTAAGATTAAGATTCTTATGATATAAAATTCTTATGGTTCTTTCCTTTGTTTTGTTTTTTAAACATTTGCATCACTGTATAGAGTTCTTCAATTGGTTATAAGGTTCTTTGGAGATTAAACAAGTTCTTCATGTCACATTTTAGTTTTTTTTTTATATTGGTTTCTGTCATCTTTAAAAGGTTCAGTACATAGATGGAACTAAGGTACTAGACACAAAATAACAGTTGCTACAAACAGAAGTGGCTGCCAAGATGTTGAGTGTTTGTGTCGATGTTACTGTGTTACTATGTTGATTACCGGGGTGTTTTGGGTGGTTGCTTGTAGTAGTTTATAAAAGAAAAAGTACACTTTTTATGGCAATGCCATAGAAGAGCCATTCTGGGTTCCCAAAATAACTTTTTAGTGAAAAGAGAACCATTTTTTCTTATCCACATTTTAATAACTTTTTTCCACTATAAAGAACACTTTGTGATTTTGGAAAGGTTCCATGAATGTGTTAAGGTTCTTCATGGAAGCATAGATTCCAATAAAGAAGTGTATGACGTTTTAGTCCTTACATTTGACATCTAGGTGATTATTTTATGCATTTTATAATCCAATCTTCAGATCTTTAAAGGTTTAGAGAAACTCTGAGCTCTGTCTGCTTTTTGAATGAAAGCTGAATCATTTAACAGAGCAGAGAGGATGGAAATTGGGGGTGGAGAAGAACAAGAGAGAAGAAAAAAAAGTTTTTTTTCAGAGTGGCGTTGCAGGGCTGGGCAGGGGTGTGTGTGTGTGTGTGGAGGGGCTGGATTTCTTTTTGCATTTGGGGGGGTTCAGGGTATCATTTTCATCCGTGTCCGTCCCGCCCCCTCCATGAGTACACCCCGCACACACTCCAAGTCCCAAAGTGGCCACAGAGATTCTGAGACTCGGACTAAAGTGGCAAGATGAACGCCCTGTGTCCTCTCCTGTCTGTCCTCTTTCTGACACTGCTATACCTGCTCCAGACTGTCCAAGGAGGTAAGACCTCTCAATTTCACTGTTTTAGGACTAATAAGCCATAATATTATGTGTGTTTGGCATGTTTGCAAAAGTTTTTTAAAAAGTTGCATTCTTTTTTTTATTCTGCAAGCTCAGTGGAAAAGCTTCAAACATCTCAAAGTGTGTGTGTGGAGGTTTCCTCACAGAAAAACTCATTCATACTTGTGAGGCTGGAGTCTGTTCTGCCGGTGTACAATAAACTCACAGTTCGCCGACCCCTCCTTCTCTCACTTCCGCTGAGGGCTCTTTTGCGTGCATTGGGCAGTCTGGCACCGGCTCGCGCAGATCAGAGGTCTTGAAATAAAGAGTCACTTTCAGAGGTGTGGATCAGCTGCCCTACGCACAGATGTTCTTGCTTTTCCGCTCTGAGATCTTTAGCGGCGCCTGTGAGACCTGCAGTCTAATTAGCGTGCGAGTTAAAGTGGCACTGAAGTGAGCATTGTTAAGCTTCGGATCAGAGAGTTTCTCTAAGACCAGCTGCCACAAACTCACATGATGGCAGAGATACCGGCTACACCAGAATTGATCTACAATGAGTGTTTGAGCATGTAATCTCAAGAATGTTTTGGCATCTACATCCTGTATTGGTAGACACCTCATGAGGTCCATATGTGGAGATATGAGATATGAACAGAGATATGTGGTTGGAAAATAGTCAAATTGTATGCTTAACGGTAGAGTCCTCACAGGGCGTGGTGGGCGTGGCAAGGTGGGCGGGGAAAGCAGGGGTGGGGTGTATCACAAGTAGATTGTTTATTAACAGTTTATTAAACCTTTAGACAATATATTAATACAAATAAAAAAAGTTTGCATATGTTTTTTGTTGAGGATCATATCTGGTACATCAGGCTTCTATGTCACGTAGTGATGGTGAAAATATGGAGCTCATTAGGAGCGAAAAACAGCTTAAATTTTATTTATATCTATACTTATTCTGTTTGATTTGAGTGCAGCATTTCATACTATCTCGCACAGCCTTCTGTTAGACCGATTGGAGTCTATTGGAATCATTGGTACCCTCTTGACTTGGCTGTAGCAGTTTAGATCAAAGGCTTCGTATGTTAATACTGGTGTTCCGCAGGGCTCAGTTTTGGGTCCTCTTTTATTTATTATTTATCTTTTACCCCTTGGTAATATTTTTAGGAAATTTCATAATTGATTCAATCCTGTGTAAGTGATCATATTGAAAAATTACTAACAATATAAAATGTATTCTCTTTTCTACTTTATAAAAATCAGTAAAGATTTCACATCAAAAAGGCATGTGTACCTATACTTAAAGGGGGGCTTTTTTAAAATTACACTAAAATGCCTTTTACTTGCTGAGTACTATCAATGGAACACAATGGGCATGTTGAAGATTATGTACTGGTTTTACAGCAAAATTTTAGTGACGTAGATATTTTAGAGGCCTTAGAAATTTGTGTATCAAAAATTCGATTCTGTGCATTCGATGGACATTACTATCCCATGACGCCTCGGGAGAGGATTTGTGAATGGCAGTGAAGTGACACAACTGATGCTGGTAGGTCACGTGACAACATGGCGGAATTAGTAAATCCGAATTTCATTCATACTACCATATTCATACTATATAGAGCATATTTTTGTAACTGCCTCGAAGTGCGCCAGAGAAACAAAGCGCAGGCATCTTTATAATCTTGTGTTTGAACTTCAGATTTTGTGGTTGCTCTGTATATTTATTATGGCATCGCTGTCGAAGAGTAATTAGCTGGTAAAGTGGATTTACTTATTGTAGAGTTATCATGAGCATTGTAATGTTTGAAGAGGAGGTCACAACAAATGTCAGTTAGATTTTAAAACGAGTGCTTCATTCATAAATCCGTAAGATCTTACCTTCATGCTGTGAAAATACAAGACTATAAATACAAAAAGGGGCGGCGGCTACAAAAGCTCTATAGTTTTGTGGCACTTTCAACATTGTTTGTTTCAGGTATCCGACATGTGAACATTTTGCTCAACCAATGGCGTGAGTTTTGGGCAGGACTTCCTGTTTGATTGGTTGACAGAAACAATTATTATTTTTACATTCCAGCTACTCAAAAACCCGCTAATAGGATTATCGACAAAGAAACTAATGTTGGGTGGGGACTTTGTTTATTGGATGGAGGTGAATCTGAATGCCAGCATGCAGTTGATTGCGGGGATTATGCAGACAATGTTAATGCTATGAGATATATGCATGAATGAATCGTTCACAATAAAATAAATAAAATTGATCGGGTTAATTATAATTTCATGGCCTCTTTAAAATGAATCATGAGACTGTGACTGTCATGGTGAATCAGGTTTTTAGATATTACTGACTCAGTAAGCAGTGTACCAGCAACATCGTTGGATTTTGAAACCTCCAAGCCGCTGTTTGTCGCCACAGCAACACGTTACACAAACAGGCCTGTGAGCTGGTAAGCGTTTAAGGCTATACAAGGAGTGTGTGTGAATGTGTGTTGTGATTGCAGCAGTGCATATGTTTGAGTCCGGGTAGTTGGCAGGGTAATTTATGTTTGTACAGCTCTGCACATTAGATTAATAAACATAATATTTGCATTTGTAAATTGATGAGATTAGTTTGCTGGTCTCAGAGAGAGCCGCAGTTTCCAGCGCGACAAGGGGCATCTCAGAAACAGAAGGCAAACATTTATCTTTGCTGATCTCTCAGCAGTCTGCTGTTTGTGAATGGATAATGGGACGAATGTTTCAAGATTATTTGGATGTGGACCTTGAATGGAAGTAATGTGCCACACAGAAAGACATAAATCTGTCTATTCATCTAATGCTACTAGTTTTAGGCAAAGACTCGTTCTCAAAATCGTATAGGTTTCATGATTCAATACAGGTTTGGATTTGATAAGACTCTGATTCAGTTGTATTTTTTTCAGTTACAATGTTTTTTAAGGTTAGGCTACATATGAAAGAAACTATATCTGTGCTAATACTGTACATTTTATTCAAACCAGTAGCTTTCATTAAATTAACTCTCTCATGAAAGTAATTCCTTTAAGTAACGAAAATGTAAAATAAATAAAAAATAAAAAAAATTACAAACCCTGCATCATCCAACCCGATCTCATGAGAAAACAATTAGTTTACAAGGCAATTACAAGAATTTGTAACATGTGATACTGATATGTACAGAAACAAGTAAACTTTTAGAAAAAAGTAAGTTCACCCCTAACCCCATCCTTCAGGAACTTGGTTTAACTGAACTAGTTCTTCAGAGTCATTAGTGAATCATGCTGTATGAGCTTCATTTACTGAGAAGATCTGGTTCTTCAGAGTCATTTGTATAAAAGTCAGGCTATACTGTTTGCACAATATCCGTTTAATTCACTAAAAAGAACTGGTTCTGAGTCACTAAAAAGAACTGGTTCATAAGAGTCATTTGTTTGTGAATTGGACTACACTGGTTGTGCAGTACTGTTTGATTCACTAAAATGAACTGGTTCATAAGAGTCATTTGTTTTATTCTTTTATTGTTTTATTTAACTAAAAATAACCTGTTCATAACATTTGTTTGTAAGTCAGCCTACAGTGGTCATGCTGTATTGTATGGGTTTGATTTGCTGAAAAGAACTAGTTCGTAGGAGTCATTTGTTTGTGAATCAAACTACACTGATTGCTTTGCATGTTGTTTTTGTGCACAACCTGCTAGGTCAAGACATTTCATGCCATTATTTCACAGTGCACACTCTTTTTATTGTATCACATTCACGACTCAAGTACAACATTTCTTTCGCTGTGGTGCTGAACTTTGCATCAGCTAGATTGCAATTAATCTAAAAATTTATATTTTTACCCAGCCCCACACCTTTCCTGTGTAGGTGGACGGCTCTTGGCCAGAATAGGCTGCAATTCATCCAGACTTTATGCGGATAGTCAAAAGTCTGGCTATGCAAGGCTAACTCTAGTAGTCGAGGTTGGGTCTATAGTGTTCCCAACTGCAGTCCCCATGGAAACCTGCCGCCCACACAGGAATCAATGCGGAAAGTTTGAAACCCTGATGCTTGAGACTTTCCCTCCTCACTGTCCTCCTCAATAAATGATATGTCAGTATGAAACACCGCACACACACAACCTCGACAATACCAGACCGCAGGGAAGAGATAAACTCCATACTCCATATTCCTGTCATTTCATATTCATCCAGTAGAATCTCATGTGGCACTATGGAGACACAGAAGTATTTGTGGGTATAGTCGTCCCCGCAGTGACTCTTGGCCAAATCACTGTCACGTTAAATCAGGTTAAATTTATCTTCAAAATCATCACTCAACCATTGGCCCATAAACAGACCTCAACAAACACACACACACACCTTTCAGGGATGTCACTCACTGTGTGGCACGTTACCTGAATAAACACTTTTTGGATTATTTCTGCATGTTAATTCGAGGATCACTATCACTTCTGGTCATACATGCATTTAGGCATTTGAACAAACCATTAACCCTAAATATTGACCGTTGGTGTGCCAATCAGATGTTTCTTCTAAAATGCCTTAGGGGAAACGATAAGACAATTGTTCACAGATGGGAATGGGAATTAGATTGGCACAGTGTAGTGTTATTGCTAACTAGTGGCCTTTTTGTTAATTTGTTTATTTTTGAAGCTGACGAAAATGTTTTATAACAATAATAACATAGTATTTCATCAAACTTCATAGCACTGTTGAGATCTCCTCTGAAACTTTGAGATTGCTGGCATCCTTTTTCTCAGGGATAAGATCTCAGAAGCAGGAGACTTCAGCAAAAGTTCTCATTCGTGTCTTGAATAAAACAATTGAATTGAATCGAAACCTTCTTTGTGGGTTTTCTTTCCCTTTCGTAACTTAAAACGTTATCCTGAGTGTGACCATTCTTTACCAATGTTTCCAACTGTAAACTTTACATATGCTCAAGGAAATGTATGGAAATGATTGGATTGTGCACTAATTGAGCTGCTTATAAAGAACATCTAGAAAGTTTTGCAGTAGTGAAAGTTAAACCGTGTTTAATATTGGGCGATTACATTGAGTTGGCGTGGCGGAGTCCCTCAGGGGAAGTTTTGCATGAGTCATCTTCATGAGACAGCACAAGGAACACCACAACATCACACAGTTTCCTCAGAGACAAACGCTTTCCAGTCTGCTGATCAGGAAACTAGGCCAGCAGCCACCATTTTGGCATGACAAGATCATTTACAGTGCGCTATCACTCGCACTAGAGAGGGGCACAACTGTCCAACCGCTGGGATCGAAGCCCATGCAAGAACAGATGGGTGAAAAGACATCTGTAGTTCACAAAACCCATGAAATATACAGTTTGTTACTGTAGTCGTCCACAGGACAGCGTTTGTGGCATATGGTGTAAGAGATAAATAAATTCCTGTTTCTCAATCTGAGAAATCCCATGACGGCACTAAAAATAAAGGTTCTAAAAAGGGGTTTGCATCCTGATGCAACAGGAAACCCTTTTAAAGTTCTGTGGTTCTCTAAAAAAAAACATCTACTGGTGATGTAAAGAACCAGGAGAACTTGGTGTTTTCTTTGTGAAGAATTAATACCTACATTTAGTAGAACCTATGCTAAAATGATGGAATGTACCATGGTATTATGTTTTGTTGATACCATGGTAATACTAATGGCTTTTTAAAGTAAAAAGTACTGAATATTTATTATTCTGTTTACATTTTGCTCCAAGGTACCTAAAAATACCATGCTACTCAAATTACAATGGTATCATGTAAAAAGCAAAAGTATGACTAAACCATGGTACTTTTATATATACCGTACTACTGAATGTTTACCATGCTATTTACATTGTACTCCAGGGTACTTCAAAAATACCATGGTGCCATGTTCAAAAACATTTAAAATACCAGTGTATTTTGATATACTCATTTAAACTGAATGTTTATCAATGGTATATATAAAAGTATTATGTATGTTTTTTTTTAACATGATCCCATAGTAATACCAACAGCATGGTATTTTTTCTAATGTAAATAGCATGGTAAACATTCATTATACACGTAAAAAATGCTGGGTTGTTTCAACCCAAATTTGGGTCAAATATGGACAAACCCAATCGTTGGGTTACATTTTTTAATACAAGTTTTAACTCAACGGTTGGGTTTGTCCATATTTCACCCCAATTTGGGTTAAAACAAC
Source organism: Semotilus atromaculatus (assembly GCA_031834385.1). Classification (NCBI taxonomy): domain Eukaryota; kingdom Metazoa; phylum Chordata; class Actinopteri; order Cypriniformes; family Leuciscidae; genus Semotilus; species Semotilus atromaculatus. Next base: position 17,810,922 of record JAULUF010000027.1, read on the forward strand.
CCAGCATTTTTAAGACTGTACTATTGCACACTATATCCAAAATTACTAGTATTACTGTAGTTAATTCCCAATGCCATGGTATTCTTGGAAGAACATTGGGGTAAAATGTAAATGGCATGGTAAATTAATATTGTAATCATTCAGTACCATGATATATATCAAAGTACCACGGTGTTACCATTATTGTACCATGGAACCAACACAGTACTTTTTATGAGAGTACTGTACAGTGTACAGTACAGAGAGTACAGTGTCACACCATCTTAATATTCCAAGAATTGTGTAGCTAACTCAAGAACTCTATATAGCTAAAATAATCCCTGAAAGCTGGCTTCTTTATAAACAGAATTTCATTTGTGAACTTTTTTGTTTGTGAACAGTCTTAACTGCAAGTGATCTTCCATGTCTACAGCGCTCTCTGGTTTGGCGGTAGTCTGTGAACGAAGGGGAGATGCTAGAACTTTCCACTGGGATCCTCACGTAGCCGTTAGCATGCCTGCGTGTCAGCTCTGACTTCTGTCCTGCATTAAACCTCCATCCAGCCAGAGGCGTTCTGGGTAATTTGCAAACATCTCTTTAGAAAGGCGCTCTCTGGAGACAGAGCGGAGCGCTGGGACGGGCCTCTCTGCAGCGGAGGGGATAAATATAACCCGCTCTCAAACGGGGCATGTGCTCCCTCAGAGGCTGCTGTTAGCAGACTGGGTGGGGTAGCAGGTCGTTACTGTGAGTCACAGGGACACAGTTATTCCGTCATCGCAGGATTCTGTGAGCTTAAAATAAGTAGAAGGAAAGGAATTAATTGAGCTGAGTGCCAGCTGTCAGTCACAGAACTCTATAGCACAACTTAATCTTTAACATAGCAACACAGTCTGTGCACTTTTTCATCTAAAACATTCTTAAAACAAGATAAATGTATTATACACACAGCACTGCATAATATATTAAGACTGAATGTGCTTTAATTTGAGGTTATTTTGTCTTTATTCCTTTGTGATTTATTCATTTCTTTTAAGTATAAAAAAGGGTAAAATCTACCAGTGCAGTAAGACAAAATACATATATATATTTAAGATACAGGTTATGAAAAGAAGTCTTAATATCTTATGCAGTTTTGCTACTCAAGTGCATTTGTCTTGTTTGAAGGATTTTCACATAAATGAACTGGAAAATTATACAAAACACTCTTTTTGTGGTGTAATGCAGCTCTATACCACAAACTATATCACGCTCTGATACTGTATAATGTGACTCTAGAAAGCGGCATGGTGTATAAAACAATATCAATATCTCTATATCAACTCTATACCGCAACATGCTCTATAGTGCAACTCTATACCGTAACGTTCTACAACAACGCAATAGTACAACAGAATGTATAAAGCAACTCTATTCATCAACACGCTCTATAAAGCAACTCTGTGGTGCAACATGCTCTATAACGTGACTGTGACACTCTATAACAGAACTCTATAGGGCAACGGGGTGTATAAAGCAACTCTATACTATGATGCTCTATAACGCATCTGTAAGCTGTAACACAACATAATTATATACCGTGACGCTGTATAACTCCATAGTGTAACAGAGTGTATACAGCAACACGCTCTATAATGCAACTCAGATGCAGCGTTCTATAAAGCGACTCTATGGCGCAACATTACGCTTCTATAACTTAACTCAGAAAGCTACTGCTTCCACTGTGTATTGTGTATGTGTAGAGTGTGTGGACTGTGTGTATTGTTTGAGATGTGTGTGGGTGGGGGGTAATAAGTTCTCTAATACTTCAACAGCCTCTTGGGGAAACATTAGCAGGGCAATTATCCATTAGCAACTCTGTGGACGTAAATGAACCTCCTGTTTGGGGGGTCTCTAACGATCTGAATTTATTAACCAAATGCTCCAGTCCTCTCGCAGACACAAAATGGGTGTTCTCTGGTTGTTTGCATGCTAAGAATCCATATGGATCATTTTAATTGCAGTCGATGGTAAATTAAACCCAGGCCATTAAACGCTGCATGTTCAGTTTCTAAATTCCACAGATTTTTGACCCCGTCCTCAACGTAAACACCAGAATGCCTCAGAATCTTCACACCTCAAATATTCCCCACAAGGCATGTTATCTATTATAAATGAGGTTCTTCTGTGCATTTGTTTAAAAAAAAAGCTAAATGTATCTGTCATGACTCATTTAAGTAGGATCCTCAGAGCTGAATTTAAAGTAAATGTTTGACCTGTTCTCATCCCAGGACCGCTAAAGTCTAGTTAGAGGTCTCAAAAATTGCGACAGACCGCCGGGGAGGAATCAAACAGCGGCTCTACAGTCCGTTTGCACAACAGACAAACAGTAAACAGCCTTGAGTTTAAATTGATAAACTCTAGTAATGAAGTCAGAGGAGCTGTAAATGTTGGTCAGGTCTGGAAGCTTCTGGGGAAGGTCAGGGAATCGAAGGGCGAATCTGCTCAGAGAATTCCAAGCAGCTCCTTCAAAACACTTCATCTGCAAGCGAAAGAGCCGAGCTGCATTCTTCAAAAACAATGAAAAGATCTAATTATCATACCATAATTCCAGCCCACATGCAAGCCAATGAGCAGGGCCTGAAGTGGCCCTTGGGGGGAATTGCATTTTGATGGATGCGTGAACAGCTGCTATTGCAGGAATGGTGGAAAGCCGTGAATTTGACTTCTGTTCTTCGCTATGTGCCGCTAACAATGCAATCCGCATTGATACAAAAGTGCGCATATCGTAAATAGTTTTCCATGTGTCATCTCCGTAGAACCAGTAATGTCAGAGGAATGCAACTTCAGGATGTTGCACAGAACAAACAGAGGTTTCCAAACAGCGGCAGTTCAACTTGGCAGTCTGTTTGGCAATGTGGAGCGCTTTCAAAAGCCGTGGAAAATTTGAGAATGATGGATGAACAAAACTGCATGAATCTTATAATGCAAAGTCAAGGACAATGCCGAACTTTACTCCGTTTAGCGGATATGAAATCGAATGATGTTGGAATGGCTGATTCAGACATTACCGAACATCTGTGACTGAGTAAACGGCTCAGAATTCCTGGCTGCATCTGGATTTTACAGTCTTTTCAGTGAATATGTTTCTAGACTATAAAATGCAAGGGAAATATTTGAAAATCTTCCACAGAAAATGATGGTGTATGATTGAAGACGTATACAATTCACTGGCAAGCGAGTGTGATTTTGTGAACGTTTTGTCTTCTGTTTTGAGTCTACATTTCAGTTACATCAACATACTGTCCATTTGTTACAACGTTTTCCTTTGCAAGTCAACATTAAAATCAAAACTGACCCTACTTACTGTCTTCACACATGTCTGTCTTCACACACTTACTGTCTTCACACATGTCTGTCTTCACACACTTACTGTCCTCAAAATGTCAATCCACATTTATGGTCTATAAATGACTATTTTAGCTGTCATAGCTAGACCACCTTTAATACTCCAATCAACTCCTAATGGATAAAATCAAGTCTGTAGAATTTTTTACATTGAATATCAATTTCATTCATAAATCTGTCACATTAGGAAAGCAAAATAAGTTGTGAATGCTGTTTCATGTTGATCCAGAACTATCATGTGGCACTCTATAATGTAACTCTATACAGCAGCATTGTCTATAACGCAACTCTATACCAAAACAGGGTGTATAAAGCAATTCTATACCGCAACACACTCTATAATAGAACTCTGTACCATGATGCTCTATAATGCAACTCTATGCTGAAAAGCTCTATAACGTGACTATCAACCTCTATAACAGAACTCCTTTGCAACAGGGTGTGTAAACCAACTCTATACATGCCCTATAATGTAATTCTATACCGTGACGCTCTATAATGTAACTGTATAGTGCGGCAGAACATATAGTGCAACTCTATGGCGCAACACACTATAATGCAACTCAGATTTAGCGCTCTATAAAGCGACTCTATGGCGCAACACAGTTATGTAATTCTATACCGTGATGCTCTATAAAGCAACTCTAAACAGCAATAATCTCTATAACACAACTCTATAGTGAAACAGGGTGTATAAAGCAACACTATACAGCAACTAGAATGCAACTCTATAACATGACTCTCAATAGCGCAACACGCTCTATAACGACTTAGCAACTCTAAACCACAACATGCTCTATAATGCCACTCTATAATGCAACTCTATAACATGACTCTCAATAGCGCAACACGCTCTATAACGACTTAGCAACTCTAAACCACAACATGCTCTATAATGCCACTCTATAGTGCCACGCTCTACACTACACAACTCTACAGCGCAATGTTTTCTATAATAGAACACTATAGCATGACGTGCAGTTCTTTAGTGCAACTTGCTCTGTGATGCAATTGTGTAGTGCACCACGGCCTGCAAAACAATTCCATAACACAACACAGTTAAAAACAATCATGCGTAGCGTCAGTTCTGGCAGGTCACGCTAGTCAAGCTCCCATTAGCTGACTCTCAGCTGATTCACGTCTACCTATAGGAATACGACGCCTATCACCGCATACATATATAAGCTCCTTCAGTATTATCAGCAGCTGTCCTATTTCTCAAGAGCTGTTACCCTCCTCCATCCCCAGCTCCTCCTCTCGCCAGTCAGGATTTGACATTCTGATTCCCCTAGAATCAGAATAAATTCTCGAATTATGTTGTACTTTAAAATCTTGACAAAATGATATCTGCAAAATATTCATGTTAGTTCTATTCTGTTTACCCTAAGGGGGGTTATCGCTGCTCTCCCTGCTCTCATCCATGCTAGGTTCTCACCCAGAACGGAACCATACCGCCAATCCAAACTGTATGCTAATTGTCAATCGTATTTGACTATAGTGGTCCTGACAGAACCATTATTTCATGCAACACATTCCATAACACAACTCCACAATGCCATGTTTTCTCTGCTTTGCTGCTTCTTATGATCCCTATGTACAATTAGTTCTCAAAACTTGTTTTATTAGATGTTTTAACATGTGATGGACAGCCCTGATGCGTCAGTCTGAAGGGAAAGGATGCGTGTTTTTTCTAAATAAAGGCCTTGTGAAGAGTTTTGTAGAGCTGTGCTGTTGTCATTGGAAGAAAGAAGTAAGACAGACAACGCCCTCGACCAACAGCCAAACCATTTGGCACAGAGGTTAGCTTCTGGAAGAAGACGTTATTCAAACAGCTTGTGAAACGCGTCTCCTTTTTTGGTACTTTTTATTCAAAAACTGTATTTTTTCCCTCCCCGTTAGTTTTCCATGATGCAGTGGGACACCTTAGTCGGAGGGGTTTCAGCACAAAGACCCTTTCTCACAGCAGAAAAATTACTTTTGTTGAGTCTATTTACTTTATTTGCTCAGTTTTCCCTTTCCACCCGGCCCCCATCCGGCCTCTCCCCTCCCGTCGGCCCCTCCTGTCTGAGTTGAATTCGTCGGGTGCCTCGTAAAGGGTACAAAAAAAAAATCTCACTCTTATGAGTGCAAATCCACTTCAAGGACTGCAATAGCAGTACTCAGGGCCGTGGTGATCCTGTCTGTGGCGGCAGGGAGAAGATCCCAACCCTTTCCGTAGCGGAACCATAATGACTCAGTTGAGTTAATCAGCGGAAATGAGTAGCGTTGACAAGGTGCTTCGGCCCCACTGTGATTCACAGACACACACACGGCACACATGAAACTAGGTGAGGGACTCTCAGTAATTGCTTCACTGAAAGAACATGTTTCCGTGAGATTACAAGCTTTGTGTTAGCGCTCTATAAACATGGAGCTCTTCAAGCGCAAAGGGGTAAAACGAAAATTCTCACACACAAAAAAAAAAACATTTACTAAATTAAGAGATAATACACACCTCTGTTGTGTATTAAAGTTAATTATATTTTATAATAGTTAATAATATTTAGGATGTTAAAGGGATAGTTCACTTTGAAATAAATTGTCGGTATGTTTTAGCTTACCTCAAGGGCATCCAAGATGTAGGTGTCTTTGTTTCCGCAGTAGTTTAAATTTGAATATTTTTAGGTCAAACCGTTCTTGTCTGTCAGTCATATAATGCAGGTCTATGGTCACCACCTCAAAGAGCATCACAGAGAAGTCCACATTAAACATGATTTAATGACTCGTAAATGTAAGTACACATTGATGGCCTAAGACACGAAACGAGCGGTTTGTGTGAGAAAACGAACAGTATTTATATCGTTTTTACCTCTTGTAATCACAGCCACGTCCAAGTGATCTGAGGGCATTGTTTACACAGAACAGAGATTGTAGGTAAAACGGCTAATTAAAATGGTACTAATTTGCGCTTATCCGGGATGTTTAAACCATCGTAAAAGAAAACAATTACATAATACGTATGCTCGCTCGAGAGATCACTTTCGGCGCTTTCCGGCGCTTGCGCAGACCAAAGCGCCCGCGCCCTCAGATCACTTGGACGTGGCTGTGGTTATAGAGGTAGAAACTATATAAATACTGTTCGGTTTCTCACACAAACTGCTCGTTTCATGTCTTAGGCCATCAGTGTGTACTTACATTTACGAGTCATTAAATCATGTTTAATTTGCACTTCTCTGTGCATGCTCTTTGAGGTGGTGACCATAGACCTGCATTATATGACTGACAGACAAGAACGGTTTGACCTAAAAATATCAAAATTTAAACTACTGCGGAAACAAAGACACCTACATCTTGGATGCCTTTGAGGTAAGCTAAAACATACCAAAAATTAATTTCAAAGTGAACTATCCCTTTAAATGTTAACTTAAAGCAAATTTTTGTCGGATTCTGGGGACAAATTGTACCCAAAGTCTAAGTACATTATGTAAACATACACTTACTTGTTTAGCATGGACGAGCGCTCTGGTTATTGACGTTTAGAGGGCATCATGATGTTTGTGGTGTTCAGAGGCAGTTTGGTGTGAAGAACAAGTAGCGACCTCAGAGAGTGTGTGTGTGTGTGTGTGTGTGTGTGTGTGTGTGTGTGTGTGTGTGTGTGTGTGTTAGTGGCCTGTGCAGTAGCTCAAGGGATGGGTGGAGTTAGACACCCTTGTCCTGCGGTCACACACACACTCCCCATCTCTGCCTGTCATTAACTCTGATTGATGGCTCTGGAATGGTTGCAGGAAGCGTTGGCCACACGAACAGCGATTCGTTACAGTGCTTAGGAAGGTTTTGTTTAATCCAAACTAAGTAAACTTGATACGATTTACGGCTTCATAACAGTATTATCACAGGCCGTGTTCTTTAGCTAGCCGACAGCACAGCCCTGCTTTACATGGATCTCTAGAATATTTGATTCTGATTGGTCAATCGGGGAGTTTTGTGGTCAGATACTTATGTATAATGATTCTAAACTGTATATATTTGTCCTAGGCAACCAATTTCCTATATCAGTGCTAGTTTTATATTGCTCTCCTGGCTTTTCCTTCTCTCCTGATTAAGTAATTTAACCTTGAATCAAGATAAATGTCCATGTAATTTCTATTATTTATTATTATTGCCAAATAAGCTACTTAAGGATACACAAAACCCATTCAACTTCTTGTCAGGAGTCCTGATCACCCTGTTGGGGTTTTTATTGTGATGATGCTTGTATGATTATGGATTTACAATTACAATTACTATTCCAGGTTGACCGCATTTCAGCTTAATATCACATATCCACAGCATTTGATGTCTATGTTTATTTATGAACATGTATTTTAGCACTTTGGCCAGGTCTGATGAAGGAACCACGCCCATACGCAAAGGTTAGCCAATCAAAAACCAGGGTCGTTTACATATAGGCTTAATAATGCTTCACTATAGGCTGTTTAGAGAGAGTTGAAATGGTCATGAAAAATTAAATTAGGACTTGTTTATGGTGCAAGAGACCTTGACTAGCATTAAAAGGGATTTGAGGGGAAAATGTATAAAATTTATAAGAGTGTTTTCTATTTAATCATGTCTGATTTTCTTCATTAGCGCCTTTTGTGATCTCACCGCATGACTAATTCATGCACAAGGTTTGAATTAGCACATAAAAGCTGAGTAATATGAAATTGTTTACAGTTATGAAACCACAATACATTTTGAGTATATTAAAAAGGCATCAATCAAACTTACGCTATTATATTATGTTTATGAGGCAGTTAAAAGCTTTACAGTTCTCACTCCTGATTTTTGGCATTTTGTTGTTTAACATCTTGAAGGAATCTTGAGAAATGTGCTGCAGGTTCATTTAGTGTGATTCACATGAGTAAAAGATTCAGTCAGCGTGAGATTCAATGGAGCTTAGTCAGGGTAGATGCCATATTTAATTTGACGTGAATGAAAATGAGGCTTTGAGGAATGGATTTTTTGCCAAAGCAAGCGTCACTACTATTTGAACAGACACTTAACCTGATGTTTTAAACTTCTGTGCATAATGTGAATGACCTTCGAGCGAGTCATTTAGTTCTAGGTTGGTGCTAGTCTTGCATATACTTTTGACTATCAATATCAAGTTATCAAGTGTTCAATATAGTGATAAAGGGACTGTCTGACCAACATATAAAAAGTTCTATTTTTCTAATTTGACATTCTGAAACCAGTGATACCATAATAATAGATTTCAATGTGAACTAAGTAGTAGCGTATTTCCATAATAGTGCAGCAATTTTTGGATAAAGGTTGTAAAGACAGTCTCAGTCTGACTGATGCATTCGTCCGTACACACCCCATAGTTCTTATTAAGAGTCTGTGAAATTAATAAACACTAATCAGATGTGAAAGATGTTTCTGTGTGTCAGGGAGGGTTCTGGAACTCACAGCACAAACTTTAATAGTATTTAAAAGAGGTTTGGAAATTGGTTCCTTGTGTTGTTTGCTAGCAAATTGTTTACTGAGTGAGATGTTTTCACCTCCTGAGAAAGGCTTTCGATTGTGTCCAGGAACGCCCAGCTGATGGTATGTTAAAAATGAAGCGCCATCGTGGTGTTAAGAAATGCGTCTTTGGTCACAAGCCACCAAAAATGACAACACCAAACAGATGAAAGAATGAAAGGCACAGTCTGTTAAACAAAGAGTCTATAGTTGTGTTCTGAGTGTTTCTACCAGATCCCAGTTGCCTCCGAGTCAATTTCTATCGTCAAGCCAAACAATAATCCCCAATCTGTGTGATATTTCTACTGTCAGATTGAAAAGCTCCGGCGGAGAGGAACACTGTGAGCTGAGGTTTGATGTGGTCCATCAGAGAAGATCCACGTTCGATAAGAACGATCTGTCCTGAAAGCTTAGATCAATGATCTGATTTGAGAACATTGGGAACACTGTTTCAAACCTTAGTTTACATTTTTAACTTTCATTAGTGTGTAATGTTGAAAAGCATGAAAAAGGTCTGCAAAGTTACAAAGTCACTCCATTATTATTCTCTATATCATTGCACACTGTTCATGTGACTTGTTCATGACATATTTTGTAAACACAAAGACTGCCAAGAAAGTTAGATGGATGAACAGATGGATAGATGGATGAACAGATGGATAGACAGACAGACAGACAGACAGATGGACAGTGAGATAGACAGAGAGGCAGACATGCATGTGGATGGATGGATGGATGGATGGATGGATGGATGGATTACTTGTTCATGACATATTTTGTGAACACAGACAGCCAAGAAAGCCCAGAAAGATCTTTGTCACAGTAATTACAGTTCCATAGTGTTTTTTTTTTTGTTTTGTTTGTTTGTTTGTTTGTTTGTTTGTGGGTTCTGCTTCATTCCTGAAGTTTTTTTTGCAGTTGGTCATTGTAATCTATCCTCATAATGTGAAACATACGAGCGTGTCAGCAGCAGTGGCTACAGTTAGGCCTATAACATGACATGTGACCCCTACAGGTCAGTGAACACCAGGGGTCATCCATATGTGTGTGTGTGTTTAATATATAGTGAAGGCAAGGCAGAGAGCAGTAAAAGTGTAACAGGACCTGTGGGAGCTTTGAATGTCTCCTCAGAATCAGGCTGATTTATAGTCCCTCCTATAAGCAGGAGACATCCTTCACGCTAATCTACACCAGAAACAGTGGAGAGACCTACAGGAGAATAGAGCTTTAAAACCTAGTGAGCATCTTTTAATACATAGGCAGCATCCTGCAAAGAACCCTTTTCTTAACTCTTTCCCCGCCACACTGTAAAAAAAAAAAGTTGGATTAACTTAAAAAAGTAAGTTACCTGGTTGCCTTAAAATTTTGAGTTCATTGAAATTAAAAATTTTAGTTAATACAACAAAGGAGATTGGTTTAATAAATAGAAACTCAAATATTATGTTATCTGAACTACATTAATTATCTAAGTTGATTTGACAAAATATAAAAAGTTGTGATAACAAATCATCAAAATTCCTTTTTACAGTGCCGCGTAAAAAAAAAAAAAAAGTTGCCAGCTACCGTCAGCATTTTTTATAATTTTCACAAATATTTCATGGCCCCCAGAATATTTTGTTGTAGGAATATCTGAACATGTAATATGTCAATAGAAAGAGCAGAGCCTCTTTCAGAAGATGCATAATAGCGCCCCCTACCATATAACAGGGAAAACACACAAATACAGAAAATTCCGTCAATGGTGGAGAAGGTTTGCCTATTAAATGATGGAAAATTCCTTTAAGTGTCTGGGAAGCATTGTCTCATATATTGCGCGAAATTCCATCAATGGTGCGGAATCCTTGAAATTTTCAAGGATTTTCATGTAAAATTTTATAAAAATTCATAAAGAATATAATTTCTGCAATGAATGATCAGAAATGCTCTACAGAGGCAGCAAAAATAATTCCCCCCCAATGATTACAGCCAATGCATCATACTAGCATTATTTCCATAAATTGATTTCAGTATGTTGCTAAGTTAAAGCAGCGACACTCAAAGAGCAAATTTTATATTTGGAATATGGCAGATGATAAAGGACATACAGTGGATAACATTAATTACCCACTAAAAAGCTTCTTATGCTATTATTAGGAAACTAAAGATAGAAAGAAATGTCCATTTTATTTGGACCAGAATCACTTTAACTCGCATACAGGAAATTCACAGATGCCGGCATTATTAATATTTATGTCTTTCCTCTTCACCTTTCCATTTCTGAGTCTCCTCATGTTCGGCATCTCCCGGCAGATATTCATCCTCATCTGTCTGGGGCCGCATCGATGAGGGGATCGTGAGACGGGACGAAAATTTCATCTGTGCTCAGAATTGCATAAATACACTTTCCTGTCTGGTTTTACTTGTACGTCGTGTTATAGATGCGTCTGTTTTACGCCATATGAGGACTGTACAACCTTATGTTTTCTAGATCACTCACCCACACAGTGGATCTCAAAGACCAGTATATGTTTTATATGATGAAAAGGTGTGTTTTTCGGCTAAAGAGAGAACTAAGGGTGAAGGGCACTTTCAGGAGACGCTGACATTCAACAGGCTTGGTTTAAACACACACACCTCCTCTGCGGTGATCTCCAGCCGAGCCACATGTTTAAACCATTACCCGGCATTAGTGAGAGTTTGATACACGCCGAGCCCTGAGCTAGCAGAACCATCTCATCTCTTCTACTGTAAAATCAGACACGTAAACCTTATGGATTAGAAACAGTCTCTGATTACAATTAAACCCCTGTGGTTTTCACACACACACACACACACACACACACACACACACACACACACACACACACACATGCACATGCTGAATCACTATGCACTCCTGGAAAAGCCAGATTCACTTATTTCTGTTACTCATACTTAGGCCTTGAGGTCTGAACAAACTGTTAACATAATTTAACTTCAGTCCTGCATAGTCTGCTATGAACATGAATGATAATTAAAGTTATGTAGCTTTTTAAGTTGAGGTTTGCTATTAAATCAGACTGAATTATGGCATGTTGGCTATATTGCTCATTGCCTTAAATTTTTAAGTAGAATCAAATTGGCTGCATAAGTCATTTCAACTCAGGTAACACTTTAGTTTACAGTGTCCTTGTTACATTTGTTACATTTGTTACATGTACTTAGCAATAACAGTAAATTATGCATTATTACATGCAACTAACCCTCAACCAAATCCTAATCCTATAGTAAGTACATGTAGTTAATTCTTATTACTCAGTACTTATATAATTTCACCTTAAAATAAAGTTTAACCCTTTATTTAAGGTGACATATTACATTGTACTTACTCAAATAAGCATTATAAATAAACAACATGCACTTACTATAGAGTTATGTTTAGGGTTTGGGTTAGTTACTTGTAATAATGCATAATTTACTGTTATTACTAAAGTAAGTATGTAACTTGTAACTATGTCACCTTAAAATAAAGTGTTACCAAATTATTTTCATGAGTTAAAGTAATGGAAACCATATGTTGCCATGACATTATGGGCAAAAAATCATATTGAAGGAAGGACTTGAACTCTTTGCGACACCAAGGAGATCAGAGGAAATACTACTTATATTACATTTATACTATTTTTATCCTATATCTAGAGATAATAGCTTAAACAGATAATGGCGAAATGAAAATGTAAAAGTGCAGAAAGGTTTGTTTGAGGTTTAGGGGTTGAGTTAAGGGATCGAAAATATTATTAGCTTAGTATTAAACATGGAAAGTCCCTACTATTACAGAAAAACAAATATGTTTGTGTGAATTGTCAGATTGGTCTCTCTGATCAAACACACCAGCACTTTTTCTTACAGACCAGAGGAATTCCTGCACACACAAACACACATGCATTTTTACAGACATAAAGGTTCAGTTGTCAGCGTTTAAATCGCTCCACATCGACAGTAATGAGGTGATTTATGTGAGCGATTGCCGATTGTTAGCTGAACGAAGTGTTTCACGCAACGACGAGCTGATAGAAATCAGCCATTGACCTCATGCTAACAGCACAAGGCTTGCGTTGGTCGACAACGATAGTCAATATTTACACAATCGTTCTGTAACACAACTGTGTTTGTGCACAGCTCCTTTAAAGGCTTCAGGGAATCAAAATCAGCTACATTTATTTTCTTAATCAAGGTGTCTGGAATTATTCTGTGCAAATCCATAGTGCATGTCATTTTAAAAGAACAAAAATTGCTTTCATAATCTTCAACCAAATTATAGTAATCTTCTCCATCTCAGGAACTGGCTTGTCTTTTAGCGCAAGTCAACTTGGAGAAGGAAAATAATATAAACTTTGTGAAAAAACAAAAGTAGTTCTAGTCCATTTTCTTTCATTTTTTTGTTGTTGTTAGTTTCGTACACTGTATTAAATATTTTAGCAATTTAGTTATTGCAACTTATTTTTTTGTGTAGAGATAACTAGATTGTCCAGACAACAAGAAATTTTAAGTTTTCTTGTCCTCAACTTATCGAAATAAGTTAGTTGAAACAATCTGTATTGTACCAGTGCAGCACAACGGGATGTGTAATGTGCCCTAATTTTAATACTTAGGATTAGGGGTTTGTTTAAATCACACTAGTGCATATACACTCACCGGCCACTTTATTAGGTACACCTGTCCAACTGCTCCTTAACACTTAATTTCTAAGCAGCCAATCACATGGCGGCAACTCAGTGCATTTAGGCATGTAGACATGGTCAAGACAATCTCCTGCAGTTCAAACCGAGCATCAGTATGGGGAAGAAAGGTGATTTGAGTGACTTTGAACGTGGCATGATTGTTGGTGCCAGAAGGGCTGGTCTGAGTATTTCAGAAACTGCTAATCTACTGGGATTTTCACGCACAACCATCTCTAGGGTTTACAGAGAATGGTCCGAAAAAGAAAAAACATCCAGTGAGCGGCAGTTCTGTGGGCGGAAATGCCTTGTTGATGCCAGAGGTCAGAGGAGAATGGCCAGACTGGTTCGAGCTGATAGAAGGGCAACAGTGACTCAAATAACCACCCGTTACAACCAAGGTGGGCAGAAGAGCATCTCTGAACGCACAGTACGTCGAACTTTGAGGCAGATGGGCTACAGCAGCAGAAGACCACACCGGGTGCCACTCCTTTCAGCTAAGAACAGGAAACTGAGGCTACAATTTGCACAAGCTCATCGAAATTGGACAATAGAAGATTGGAAAAACGTTGCCTGGTCTGATGAGTCTCGATTTCTGCTGCGACATTCGGATGGTAGGGTCAGAATTTGGCGTCTACAACATGAAAGCATGGATCCATCCTGCCTTGTATCAACGGTTCAGGCTGGTGGTGGTGGTGTCATGGTGTGGGGAATATTTTCTTGGCACTCTTTGGGCCCCTTGGTACCAATTGAGCATCGTTGCAACGCCACAGCCTACCTGAGTATTGTTGCTGACCATGTCCATCCCTTTATGACCACAATGTACCTAACTTCTGATGGCTACTTTCAGCAGGATAATGCGCCATGTCATAAAGCTGGAATCATCTCAGACTGGTTTCTTGAACATGACAATGAGTTCGCTGTACTCAAATGGCCTCCACAGTCACCAGATCTCAATCCAATAGAGCATCTTTGGGATGTGGTGGAACGGGAGATTCGCATCATGGATGTGCAGCCGACAAATCTGCGGCAACTGTGTGATGCCATCATGTAAATATGGACCAAACTCCCTGAGGAATGCTTCCAGCACCTTGTTGAATCTATGCCACGAAGAATTGAGGCAGTTCTGAAGGCAAAAGGGGGTCCAACCCGTTACTAGCATGAGGTACCTAATAAAGTGGCCGGTGAGTGTACTTAAGTATATAATAATTCCTTAGAAAATACCATTCATATTATCATATCTTACTTTTCACAATCTTAATGATTATTCTTGGAAATAGTTGACATAATGGATGTCAAATGCATTGTAAATGTTGTCTTTTGCGAGGAAAATACATTGTCACTCAACTTTTGCTCAGTCTGAAAACTGCAGAGCTTGAGTTAAAGGAATTGTGTGAGGTTTGCTCCCATGGGACGGTGTTTCGATGCAGGTCAGGAGTAAGAGGTCATGTTTTAAGGTAACAAAGAAGCATCCAGGCAAAAAGAGTTCAAGAACTCCGTTCACAGACTGTGAGATCTCAATTACCCCTTTTCCACCAAGGCAGAGCTGGTGCTGGTTCGGAGCCAGAGCCTAGTTTCAATTCGGTTCTTTGTTTTTCCATACGCAAAGCACCAGCTCCGAACCAGGAAAGGTGGTTCTTAAAGGGTCATGAAACCCCAAACCAAATTTTCTGAGATTTTAACAGAGGTATGTGTGTTGAACACCATTGAAGACAATGTTAGCATCTGTTAAATTTAATAGTATGATTAAAATGGTTAAATTTTAGTTTTCTTCCGCTTTTTTCGTCTTCCGGGTTTAAAATCTTCATCACAGGCTGTGACGTGGCAGTGCACTGTAGAGTGCGTTGATGACTCATCGGTGTCTCATAATTATTAATGAGACTGAGTTTTCATATCCTATGAGAAGACACTGTCTCATAATTATTCATGACACCACGTGGATCTTTCCAAGTTGCATGACATGTCAAACTGTGATATCGCGAAGTAGATGAGAGAGACAAACATGGGACGTTACTACAAGTGTTTGTTTTCCATGTGCAAAAGTCCAAGTGGGTTGAATATGTTTCCCCGCGATGCTGCCAGGGCTAGACTCTGGCTCTGGGCGGTTGGTTTGCCATCAACCTCGGACACATCTAAACTATGTGTGCCGCAAACATTAGCTTCGAGAACTGGAGAATGGTGGATTTCGCCTTGTTGACAACCAATGCAGTTTGCGTCTTGCGAGTGATGCGGTACCAAGTCCCGAGGACTTTTCTATCAATTCAGAGGTATGTGTGTCTGTCTGTGTCTAAAATGAGAAGTCTTCCACCTCCAAAGAGCGATCTTTATTATGGGGGTTCAGGGGGCGCGTAGATCTAGGTTATGCACGGAACGTTTTTTTAAGAGGAAAATTAATTATTTTCAAATATATGCATTTATAGTATCTATATAAACAACTATATATTTTATAATGACATTAAAAAAAATCTAGCATTTCCTTACGTTTTTACCACTGCTTTTTAGTGACAGTCGATGCATGGCCACTGGCAATGACAGTGGTGGCCAGACACACCCACTCCCTCCCTTCTTCTCACAGCCGTCCACGCCCATTTAAGTTGCATTTTTCAAAAAGATTGTGAGCTAGACTTGAGCTGAAAGAGGGGGGTTTCATGACCCTTTAAGTAGCACCAAATCATTGCTGGTCTAGAACAGAGCCAAGTAAGAACCGCTTGCGTCAGCGGCTGGGGGCGGGGTTACCGTGACCAACAAGACGAATAGAAACTTGTGACCGCCATTTTTAAATAGCAGCTAGTCGAGCTAATAGCAGCTTGATTATAATATCCGTCTATGTAAGTTACGGCGAGCTTGCACGAACGCGTTGGATTCCGATGTATTTTTGCAAACCCATGAGCATTCATAGTAACGCAACGTCCGTTATTGTTGATGGCTTGTTCGAGATGCATCGGAGCGGCGCGGACCGATCGGAGCTGCGGGAGTGTTTGGAGATCATACGACTCCTTGTGCTTTTGGATCGCATTCGCAGTGCTTTGATGTCATGCGGCGATCGATCTGCGAGAAGCCGATGCATCTCGAACAAGCCTGGCGTGTTTGTGTTTGGCGCTACCGCACTAGCGTTGCTGGGCAACATGAGACGTATGCAGTGACGTAAGATCTGGCTCTGTTGTGGCTCTCTAGCCGGTGGAAAGGCAAACCGGTTCTTAGTAAGCTCGTCAGTCGAACCAACTCCGAACCAGCTCTGACTCTGGCTCTGAACCAGCACCCGGTTCTTGTTGGTGGAAAAGGGGTAAATGAGATCCCCATCTGGGTGTTTGTAAGGCTTAGCATCGTAATTCGGGGCTCTGCCCCTTTTTACTCACCACAATGGCTGCATCCCGAATCGCATACTTCCATACTATATTGTAGGTGAAAAACAAAATGTGACAAAAGAAGTATGTCTGAATTAACAGTACTCATAAAAGAGCAGGTAAAAAGTACCCGGATGATCCACTACTACTGCGAGATTCTGAAATGATGGACACTTAACTATCCCATGAGGCCACGGGAGAGGATTTGTGAATGGAAGACGGACACAACTGACGCTGGTAGGTCATATGACAGTGACAACATTGCCAATGTAGTATTACTTTCATAATACACACATTCATTCTAGAACGTAATTTTTTAGTAATTACTTATTCAAAATAAGTACCAACTCAAGAGAGTATATGCGATTTGGGACGCGGCCAATGTCTCCCTTTTGCATGCTGGTGAGTGACATCATGCCAACGGGGCAGTTTCTCGCACTGCTGCGGTGAATCTAACGTCAGCTTCTAAAAATTCTGCGGGGAGCATCTGAAAGTGCTACGGGTACGCTAGGGAAAATAATTCAGCATGTTCCCTCGTTCTCTGGACGTGAGCTACTGCAAACCAAACATGGGCCTCAGCTCCCGTGGAGCGCAATAACAGTCGTTTATGACGTCTGCACATTAAGACACTTTTTCTAGGTCATTTTATTCACTGAGCGGAGAGAGAGAGAGAGAGAGAGAAGAAAAATATTGGAATAGAATTGTGAGGAGTTTTTCCCTCCAGATGCTCACCTTTTACCTTCCCCCACTTCCTGTTCAGCGGCAGAATCCTGACCTCTGACCTTTAGGATCAAACATACGTACATGTTTCTAGCACACAAATGCACTTCTGTTTTAAGATGGTCTTATTATGCAAGATTCATCAGTGCATGTATTTAGAAAAATATGTCTTTGTAAACTTTCATCGAGATATAATAACTTTCCCTGCTTTTAAAATGACTTTTCTTTTTGGTGACACCATCAAGGCCACTTGAGTCTTGCACCAAAAATGCCTGTAATTTAGATTTTACGATCACTTATCTCACTCTCACTTACTGTTAGAATGAATTAAACAGACTTTTTGTAAATATGTAAATAATATATATGTGAATGACCTCTGTTATGAACATTTCACACGTGAAATGAGTAATAAAACCACCGCCAAGTAAGTTGTTAAATAGTCAATAGGATCATAAGGAACTTATACAGATCTTGTGAACATTAGAGTATTTCCTCGCAGTCTTCATTTTGTAAGAACAAGGTAATTCTTGTTTAGCATGAAATGACTCCTTTAAGTATTTGTTCTTTTAGAGTATAAACACGTTTCAGTGTTTTGCTTCTCACAAGAAACAGACAACTCTTCTCAGCCTCCTATAATCACTTTAGTCTCTCCTGTCTGTTTGTGTTGAGTGTATTTTAGGCACATCTGCAATTACGCTTCTTGTTCAAGCACAGAGTGGTGATTTCTCAGGCAGTTCTGGCTCGCGTGTGTGAGAATGTGAGCACGCTGTTTGTATTTAAATGTTGGTTAATATCAGTGTCAGCAGTGTGCTGTGGAAACGGTGCAGTAATTCCCTCTGAGCGTGTGTTTGAGAGAAGAGAGGAGCGATATCTGAGAGAAGCGTGAGGGAAGGGAATAGATGCGAACCTCTGTGGGTCAACAAAGTTCAGTTACATGTGCTCAGGGTTCTCTAAAACAGCTTTTGTCTGTAGTTACCCCTGAGAAACTCCTCAGTTAATCTCTGATGTCGTCCAAACAGCACTTTTATACCTTCAAGTCCTCTGTAAGGAAAACTACTCCCAGAATGCCAAGTTTAATGGGGCCAAATCATGAAAAACTAGATAAAAAAAGGATGTAGTATATACCATAGACATGTACGCTCTTGTGTGTTCTAATATATTCAAAAACACTGATTTATTAAAAGAACAATCGAGTTATCGAGTGCACTCATTCAATCCCACAATGCACCGCAATAACGCATGTACAATGTACGTGCAACGGCTAGAGAATACCCATAATGCACTGTGAGGTTCGCGCCGAATGAATTCTGACGTCTCGCCAGAAGATGGCGCCCACAGTTGAATCATCCATCCATCCATTTTCAAAACCGCTTGTCCAATGTGGCTACAGTGTAATACCTTAAGGTATAAATTCCCTTTTAAATGATTAATAAATTGTTTAATTAAGGTTTATTGAGTTCAAGATAAATCTTTTCATCTTATTATTGGAGCTGCCACTTTCAAATAAACAGCAAACACAAACTATGCAAAAGCGGCAGCCCTTCAGTGTCTGAATTTGCTCTTTCTTTTTCATTCTCTCATTCAAGTGGAGCAATGTTGGGAATAGTGAATGAGGGTATAGGGAGTGATTTCAGACACAGTCTGTTGGTAAGTTATTGAATCATTCACTCAACCGATTTGTTCAAACCCTGATTCATTCAGTAATAAAACAATTACTAAGTCTGTATTCTTTCAGGAACGAAGACACACACTGATTCAACTCTTATTTATTTAACTGGGGCTGTGTTACAGAAACATCCTATTTCAGAAGATAGGACACTTCTGTAATACAGCACCTGTCGATCTGAATTGCGTATTTAAATGAATAGTTTCAAAGACTGTCATCATTTACTTGAATTTGAGTAAGGAATTATTTTGCATTCAGTGTATTGGCTGGTTGTCCATAAACTGTAAGTGAATGGGGCTGGCTGTCAAATGCATAATTATAGTTAATAGGGACTCCTTGTAGCTTTATGTGATGATAAAGAACACATTTAAAGTTTTTATTTGATGAAAACCTTCTCTTCAGCAATATAGCGCATATTCATGTATATTCAAATATGGAATGCGTGATGCGTCTTGACGTAATTATTACATTATTAGCTCAAATGAAAACATGCGGAGGAAATGAAAGGATAAAGTAATAATACTGTATTACATGTTTTTTCTATTTCTTAAAGGATGTGTTGCTCAGAACAAGTTATGAAGCATTGCTATTTTTATAGAATATAGCTTTTTGAGAGGAGGGAGGGAGGGGGGGGGGGGGGGGATCAAATCATAGGCCTGCATGTTTACTTATGTGTCATCATCCTTATTTTCTTGTAAAATAATATCCTCTCAAAATATCTTGCCAGACTTTGATCAACGCAGAGGCTGTTTTTGATCTGCCATAGCAACAGTGATCCCACAAAAATCTCAGTCTATATAGAGAGACTCCAGTAAAACACAGCTTTAAGATTGATGTAATTACAGCCATCCCTCTCTCTCTCTCTCTCTCTCTCTCTCTCACACACACACACACACACACACAGCAACTACACAACCAGAGGTAACCAGAGGCAACTCATCAGCAAAACCGCTATTTATGTATTATGTTTAATCTTACCGGCAGCTCGCGGTTTGTTTTAGGAAATGCAATGGTCACTCGTTGTTACCATAGAGACCACACGTGAAAAGATGTTTGACATGTTTTCAAATGTGCTGTTAAAAAATTATAGTTTAGAAGAATTATGTGTGTTTATTTGAATAGTGCAGGCAGAATCCAAACAGAACTCAACTCAGTGACTTATTTTCTTCAAAAATGACCAGTACTCTTCTTTCTTTTTTTTTTTTGTAGTTGTGTAAATGTAATTTGTGGATGAAAGCTCAGGTGAAAGTTCAGACAGTCATATTATAATAGCAGGTGTATGGATCGAGTCCAGGCCCGATTTACTGGCACAGAGCTCATCTGCGGAGAGATCCGTTTATTCCCCATGACTGCAGCCCTGGACAACAAATCATTCGTGAGGCAAATGAGCAAGCAAGTTTAAGGTGACCTTCAGAGAGGTTTAGTCTCTAGACAGAATATAAAAAAATGCTTCATTATGGATTATTTTAGTCTGGTTCCTGTGATCTTGTTTGGCCGATTAAACAGTAGGTTGCTTCCGCTGGTTTCAGTTGTTTCTGCTTCCGTATGAATGTTCCGGACATCTGACAGGGTTTTGAGGAACTAGGGTGCGTCTGATTCATTCACAGGATGGGGAGACAGAGACCCACTCAGTTCCCTTAGTGATTTCACTAAAAATACAGACTGCAGCGGCCCTCGCGACAGCGCCATCTGCCCTGGCAGACGTCCAGGGACATACACACACACACACAAACACACAGTTTCCCAGGGCGAAGGATGCAAGAGCAATAGGAACATCATATGATTAAGCTAGTGTGACTTAGAAAGTCACATCAAAGAGCTGGACTGCAAACCAATTCATTTACTTTCTGTGCTACACAGTACACAAGGTTAGGTTGAATGCATCCCAAAGCGTAGTGTTAGTATTATTTCCAGGGCATTTTTGTGTGCATCGATGCATGCTTTTTCAGTGGCCTTGGCTCTGGGCAAGCATTTCGCATTCAATTTTTCCCATACCATAAGGTTCTATAAAAAAGTGTTTGTTTTCAAGTTATAAGCCATGAACTAAACCAAACAGATATGATGTGAATCACAACATTACAAAATTCTGTCATCATTTACTCGCCCTCATATTGTTCCAAACCATGGAACAGAGTTTCTTTCTTCTGTTGAACACAAAAGAAGAGATTTTAAAGAATGCTGATAACCAGAAAGTTGAAGGTAGCTATTGACTTCCAGTATTTTATTCCTATGGAAGCCAATTGCTACCCCTTTAATGTGGGAAAGAACTACAATCCCATAAAGAACTGCGAATGACATTATTAAATTAAAAATAATGAAATAAGAAATTAAAATATATTTAGAAACAATATATTTTAGGTTTATAGCAATGTATGCATTAAAAATATTGTAAGTTTGATTCATGATTTGCTTGTATGTAACGATTCTCTGATTGGTTGAGATTTCTCTGCAGAATCATGGGTAATGTAGTTTTTCCTATGTTGAAAAATAATTTTAAAAGTAAGTTGAAATAATGTGGGCTGATGACTTTTGTTGTTGTTTTTAACTTCTGTAATGCAAACACAACTAATGTGTAACTGAAGGTTGTGTGATCAACTATTTTATCAAGTCGTAATATGTCCAGTACTAGCATTCTGACTTACCACATACACAGAAGTGTGTACTGTACCATCACCGGTCAAGTATGTATTTTTATGTCATGGTTGAAAACATGTGGTTTGAAATGTAGCCCTTATAGGACATATCCATGAACACATGTTACTGTTAATCTGAGATATTCCTAGAATTGGACAATGAAAGTGGGCATTACGTAGAATGGAGGTGGTTTGGAGGTCAAGTGATTGAAAAGTCACTTGAGCAGAAAAAGTGAAGCAAGTGTTTGCTATGATATACAAAGACAAAAGTCTAAAGAATGTGTATTAATAAAGTTAATAGGATCAATTCTGATTTCATATAGGTTTTCTAAGTGGATTTATTTTTCCACCGATCCCAATTAGATTTAGTAATTCCAGTTTGGCACACATAGATTCCATGTTTCTGTCCGAATCTGCCATCACTCTTGATTTTTCCGCTCTGGGTTCTCTTTTGAAACAGTGTTCCCCTCTTTAAAACAACTGGTGTGTAAAAGACAGATGTGCCGTTTGCATTCAACTGATGGAGTTTCATAATCAACTAACCAACAGAATAATGATGCTCATTTACAAACAAAAGCTTTTTTTAGCATGCAATGAGACGTGACTGGCCTATAAAGACCAGAGCTGAGCTCTTGGAGTCTTGGTTAAATGTATGGTGCACGTTGAATCCTGGAGTGGTTGGGGGTCTTCAACACATGTGTCCCATTAAGAATCCCCTCAAAGAGCTGTAATGGGTTCCAGATTCATACGTCCTGGCTGTGCTAACTGTGGCCCTTGTGTCTCTTCTGGTCTGAGCATGCTCAGTGCGCACTGACGGCGGATTGAACCTCAGAGTCCTTGAGCTCCAGTTCCCCATTCTGTGTCCCGTGTGCGCCGTGAATATTCCAACAAAAACAGATCTGATGATCGTAAAGCTGAGGGAAATATTCCCAGCTAATTCCATGTATTCTCTCTCTGGCCCGCGCATATCTCCTGTGTGTTTCAAAGGTCGTTGAGCACTGATATAAACTAAAGCAGACTAACAGGCTTCAGATAAATGGAGGTTCATTCAAATTCATCTCGCTTCTTTGGGTTTCCTCTGCTTTATATGCTATCCGAGGGTCTCAGATCTGTGTGGACAGTCTTATGCTGGCTCAGATCTAAATGTTACAACCTTTTCAGCATTATAGATTATTGTATGAGAGATCATATAAGCCTCTGTGTTTTGCTCTGCCTCCTGTTGTGTTTGGGTCTTTCAGCGAGATTTATGTGTTTGTTTTTTGGAGTGCATTGACTGAATGTATATTGGGCGTATCTTTGCTGAACTTTGAAGATCTCTGATGCTTTTGATGCATCACTCACTCAAATGAGTGCAAATGAGTGTTTCAATTACTCTAAAGAGGGTCTTTGTTCATAAAATAGACGTTTGGCATGCACATTAAAATAGTTTACTCCCAAATGCACATGCAGTTCACTGTAACATTATTTATGCTGAGTATTAAGTTCTGTTCTCTCAAATAAATAGTTTTTCCTTTGTTCATGAATACAGATTAACAAATAGAAACACAATTGGGCTGGTGGCCATGACTTAAGAGTTAGCGCTTAGCTATTAGCTAATGAGATTAATTTTTGCTGAATGATTTCAGATGCTGCCTTCTCTGTTAATGATAAATAAGTCATTTACTTTTGAAAATTCTGTCATTATCTACTCGCCCTCATGTCATTCCAAAACCCAGACTTTCTTTCTTATGTGGAACAACATTTTGTGAAGGATTGACTTATATTCCATGCAATTACAATTAAAGGGTATTCCAGCTTTCAAGTTTCAAAAGGAATGGAAAAGAACCATGAACATAGTCCAGATGATTGTATTCCAAGTCTTCTGAAGTCAATAGCTTTGTGTGAGGAACAAACTGACATTTAAGTCACTAGTTTACTGATCTTTCTTCAGAGAGAGCTGTTATTTGCTGAATAAATTAGTGAGTTCAAGAAAAAGACTGAGTGAAATGAGAGAGTCAGATACCTGAATGAATCATTCAGACTGGTTTGTGAACCTGAACAAATGATTCATTCAAAAAGTGTGAGTAAATGTTGACAGATTGTTTTTATTTTTGGGTGAACTTATCATTATGATGTTTCTGAAGTATTTTTTACCTTAATTTTAACATTGTAAATTTGATCAGTACTTGCTACTTCTTTCTTTAAAGGGATAGTTCACCCAAAAAGGAAAACTCTGTCATCATTTACTCACCCTCATGTTGTTCCAAACCCATATGAATGACTTTTGTGCTGGACACAAAAGAAGATATTTTGAGGAATATGGGTAACCAAACAGTTGATGGGCTCAAAAAATATTATATAAGTCAATGGGGCTCATCAACTGTTTTGTATTGACATTCTTTCAAATATCTTTTTTTATGTTCAGCATAAAAAGAAAATTCATAAAGGTTTGGAACAACTTGAGGGTGAGTAAAGGATGACAGAATTTTCTGAACTTTTTGGGTGAACTATCCCTTTAAAGAAAGTAGTAGCAAGATGACAGAATTTTCATTTCGGGAGTTATTCTCCCTTTAAAACAATAATAATTGTTATTTGTTGTAACAATAGTATTTTGGTGGACACTAATATTATCATGATATATTTTTATCAAGGAGAGGAAAAAAACTTGTAAAATGATCTGGGATGAGAGAATTAAATGAGTCATAAATTGACTCCCGACCCTCTACCAAGACGTTTGACCATAGTTCCTGTGAGAATGTTCCATTTCTGGATCCTTCCCAAAATTCCATGGAGGGGTTTCCCAATGAGTCTGGTCAAATAATGTAACCGTTGCTTAGACTCTGTTGATTTGGACCCTGAAAACCTCTTCAGTAGAACGGGGGAACTCCTTGACATACGGCCCAGAAGTGATGCATGTATGATTTAATAAAGGAGTTAAAGCAATAGAGAAAAAAAATCAAATTTGCAGTCCAAGGCAGGTGGCTACATTAGCATACAGGCGAACATTACCACACTAAGCTCTGGGAATCCTGCAGTAAAGCAGTTATATAAACATTCTCATGGGGCCGAAGCTGGAAATCTTCAGAACAGTGTCTTTTCTACACAACAGCTGACAAGACAGCTGGAAAAGTTTTCAATTCAAACTTCCATCTGCTGTGTGTCTTCTCACTTCCACATTCACACGTTAATGGTGCACGTCATCATTAAAATATTTCTTATATAAAAAAAAAACACTTTCTCCTTC
Organism: Semotilus atromaculatus; assembly: GCA_031834385.1. NCBI lineage: Eukaryota > Metazoa > Chordata > Actinopteri > Cypriniformes > Leuciscidae > Semotilus > Semotilus atromaculatus. The sequence goes on from JAULUF010000027.1 coordinate 17,836,031, forward strand.
TGTTTTCAGCTTCCTATTTTGGGGACAGCTACTGTCGAATAGATGCCATTCAAGACCTGTCAAGTTTTCAAGTGTCGCTCCAATTTAAAACAGGCAGACGTAGCGGCCTGCTCCTACTGGCGGCGGGACACCAAGATTACCTCTTGTTGGAGCTCTACAATGGCAGATTACAGGTGAGATACATTTTGGGTTCAAACCCTTCAAGGGTCGATTTAAAAACGTTTCGATCAGCAACAGCTGCTCATGTCACCTCAAATCACCTCATTAAGATGACTTCTAGTAGCTTTCTTGCTGTAATTCACTGTCGGTCTGAATGCTCTTTATGTGTTAAATTGCTTTGGATAAAAGTGCCTTGTAAATTACTACTTATGCACTAAAGAGAGATATCAGAAAGCGCAGGGTGCAGTTTAAACTGCAGATTATAACCCAGACTGACTACACAAATAAATACAAACTCCAATATTTTCTCATGGCCCTTCAAGACTTCAGGCCCCCTGAATGAGCCACACACTGAGAAAATCTCTTGTGAGTTTTTGAGAAGCAGCCGTTTGGTTTGTGGTGAAGAGGGATGACTCACATTCGCTTCCAGCTCCGCTGTGACAGGATCGTCACAGTTTTTCAGCTCAACACATGGAAAAAGCTTCCACAGCTAGAATGAGTTACTGGTTTGCTCTGAGATATTTATTCTTCATCTGTCGCCTCCCTAGAAAATGGTTCCCGCTCCGCACAGATAAACACAGACGCTCAAACTGCCTGCATTATGCTGCAATATGAAACGGTACCAAGACTATTTCATCTGTGGCAGGATTTGTCATTAAAAACGCATTTCTACTGACATATTCAATTCATTCAGATTTACTTTTTTCATCTTTGGAGGCTGCAGATCTGAAATGAGATCTGTGATATTTTCCATTTAAGGAGCTACACAGTGTTTGAAATAGTAGACTCATCCAGCAAAGTCTGTATCAGATTTCACAATTGGATGCATGTATAATGCACTGTGAAAAATCATATTCTTAGTCAGTAACTTTGTCTTGTTTTGTAGTAAAAATGTCTAAACAAGATAAATGTACATCAGAAAAAAAATTGCATAAGATATTAAGACCAGATTTACTGGTGGTGCAAAAAAAAAAAGCGTTGAAAGAACCCTATTCCTAACAAGTCCAAGTATTAACCTTTACAGCGTCCAATTCCTCTGGCGCATCTGTGATACAGAAATGAATGTTACTTTAAATTATACCCATAGAAACAAACCAGAACATCTTACAATTGCATAGCAATGCACTAAAAAACACTATGAACAGCTTAGAAACTTCACAACAATGCAGTACTAAACACTCACAATACCCTAAGATCATGGCAGCAACTTTTTCACAGGCAAACACCACGTGCCTTTGAAAAACAGCCACATTCTTATTTTCAACAGCCACCTTTGCTGTCTAATAATTTGTTTCTGTGTGTCTCTTTACAGGCTAGGATTGACATGGGATCTGGAGAAAAGGTTCTGGCCTCCTCTATGGGTCTCCAGCTCAGTAACCTTCTGGACCATCATGTGTCTCTCATTCTGAAAGACTCAAAACTCACTATGGCTGTGGACAACCTGTACACAACCTTCATCCCGGTTGAGGATGCAGAAGAGGACCTGAACATCGACCAAGGTGTGTTCCTTGGAGGTGTGAGAGACCTGGAAGTGGAGTACCTGAGCACAGCTGTGCCCTTCCTGCGTGGCTGCATGAGCAGTGTTATGTTTGAATCTCATGACTTTGATATTCTGGCTTCAGCGAATCCAGTATGCTATGGCACCAAGGCGACCTGCAGCAGTGAATTTGAGGCAGGGGACGGAGAAACGACCAGCTTTATCAGCCCGGACTCATTCATCTCTTTCCCTACTTGGACCAGACCTAGCTCAGGCTCCCGTAGCCTGGAGATGCTTATGAAGACGACCATTGAAGAAGCTCTGTTGCTCTTCCACCCAGGACAGCAGACAGACTTCATTGCAGTTGGAATGGCAAGAGGGTTCTTGAAAGGTGTTATCGACATGGGAAATGAGATGTATGTGCTGGAAAATGTGGAAGTGAATGTCGATGACGATCAGTGGCACAGAGTAACAGTTCAGATTAACCCCAATGTGTTTCAGATAAATGTGGACAGTCAACTGGTTTCACTCGTTCTTAATGGGTCAGAAAAGCTGGATCTAGTGGGGAACCTATACCTGGGAGGCATTCAAAGGAAGATGAAGGATGTGTTTCAAGATGACTATTTGACTCGTGTCGAGGAAGAGTTCACGACTGAGTCCTTTATCGGATGTTTAGGAGAAATCAAGGTGAATCAGAAAGGCAGAAGCTTGCAGGATGCTCTGATAACTAAAGACATTCATGTGAAATGTGAAGGGGAATATGATTATTCCACTTATGATGAGGATTTGGACTCAACAACTTCACCTCCAGTAAGAATAACATACATTAATGCCAATACTGATGTAAGACATTGTTTCCCTACAGAGGACTTACCAGATATGTTCCACAATATTTCCAAGCTCCTGGACATCACTCCTCTGCTAGTTCCTGAGGGAGGAGAGTCCCTTGTCGACATTGTAAACCTAAACCCAACATTTAACTTAAACGCTGCAGGTGTTCGTCCATCTCAGATCATCTTTACTCTGCTTCAAAATCCTTGGTATGGACTGATTGATATGAACTCAAGACAGTCAAAGAAGTTTACCCTTCTGGATGTTGTTAACAAGAAAATCAAGTATCTCCACGATGGCAATGAAAAGTATGGAGATCAAATCCAGCTAGAGGTCATTGCACATGGAACGAATCTCCCTGAGTGCTTGAGTGTTGCACGCCAATATGTGCTACCGGTGGAGATCCTGCCCGTCAATGACGTCCCTCAGCTCAGTGCAGGTGACATCTCAATCACAGCTAACGGGCGCACACGTTTAAGCCCAAACCTCGTCAAAATTTCAGACTCAGATAATCGTTGTGATGAACTCAAGGTCACGGTCACTTCTGACTCTACTTCTGCTGGATATCTGGAGAATGCTCAACAGCCAGGGGTTGGTCTAAAAGAGTTCACCTGTAGACAACTGAAAGAAGGAAATATCTACTACGTTCACAGGGGAGGAGAAGTGACTGGACTTACCCTGCAGGTTTCAGATGGAGATTTGGTTAGCCAGTCAAGCACATTTAAGTTGCTCATCACCCATCCACAGATTACTCTGGTCACAAATACTGGCCTTGTGATCAATCAGGATAGCAGTGCCCCTATTGGAATACAAAATCTGGCCATTTCTGCAACTCCAAAAACTGGAGATGTTGTTTATAATATCACTCAGGCACTTGAATTCGGAGAACTGCAGCTGATCTCAGACAATGGGGTACCAAAAAGAGTCACACTATTTCATCAGACTGATCTGGAGCAGAACCGACTGGAATACATTCCCAACCTCACAGCCGATCACAACAGCATAGAGACCGAGTTTATTCACTTCAATGCACAGCTTGGACAGGTCATCCTCCCAGACAACACATTTATCATCAAGATCATGCCTGCCGTTGTAGGAATAGCTAAAATGGTTCCTCTGGAAGTTGAAAATGGGCAGCAGAAGGTCATTAAGCCTGAGCAATTACAAGCATTTGTGAGGATGGGCCAAACTGATTCAAGAACAGTCGAGTACATGATTCTGAAATGCCCATCCCAGGGAGTCTTGATGATGCTTGATAAAGAGTTGTCTGAGGGCAATACCTTTACCCAACAAGACATTTTAGATGGTTTCATCAGTTACAGCCCTCGTGTCCGCAGAGAAGCTGACTTTGAGGATCAGTTCCTGTTCAAAGTAATTGCAAAGGATCAGTACTCCAGCGAATACACCTTTCCCATCAAAATCAAGGCTGATTCTAATGCTCCCATCCTAACCAACGAGAGGCTTGTTGTGCTGGAAGGAAATGAAAACATCATAAGTAAAGAATATCTCTGGGTTCGAACCTCCACTTCAACAGACTTTGTTTTCAAAATAACACAAGATCCCAAACATGGTCTTCTTATCAGAGGCTCTCCACCGGGTGAGCAAAGATTTGAGGGTGCAATTCGGGTCTTTAGCAATGAGGATATTTCTTTGAACAGGCTAATTTACAAACATGATGGAACAGAAACAAGCCATGACCAGTTTAACTTTCTGGTGTTTGATTCAAGAGGTGGCAATGGTAGGCAAGATGAGGGTCATGAGGTTCTGAGGGGAGTTTTTAACATTGCAATACAGTCCAGGAATGACTATGTGCCTCAAAGGGTAATCCACAAACCTTTCAATGTTGTCAGAAATGGCCAGCGTTTATTAACCACTGATGACATTCTGTACAAAGACGATGACTCTGACTTTAATGACACCCAACTAGTTTATGCGAGAGTGGGAATTCTTTCAGGAAACATTGTCTCCTCAGTAGATGTAACGCAACCTCTCTACCGCTTTACCCAGGCTGACCTGAGGGACAGGAAGGTTTTGTTTGTCCACCATGGGGCAGATCGTGAGCAATTCCAACTTCAAGTATCTGATGGTTTGCACAAGACCACGGCTGTACTTCAGGTGCAAGCAAATGACCCTTATTTACTTCTAGCCAACAATACCATGGTGGTCATGGACCATGGTAGCACCAAGACACTAAACACCAGTCTGCTAAGTGCAGAGACCAACATGGACATAAGAAGTGCAGCTGAGATCATTTATGAAGTGATTTCTGCTCCCAGTGATGGTAGGATTATAGTCAGTGGAATTGAATCTTCCACATTTACACAAGAGGACCTGACTAAGGGTGTGGTTTCCTACGAACACAACGACCAGAGCCTTAGCTCGAAAGATTCCTTTGCCTTCTCTGTGCAAGCCAAGGGTTTGTCCACAGAGGGTACTTTCAGGATTAAGATATTCAAGAAAGGTTACCTATCAGAGCCACTAATTGAGTCGAACAAGAGGACCATTGCGTTTGAAGGGGAACATTCTGTTATTGACCAAACCCACCTGAAGGTAAGGCTCCCTTTCTTAAATTTATTTAAAAAAAATATTAATAAATTTTCTTGCCCTGTTGGCAATTTTTATTGACAAGATTTTTTCAAAAAGAGGTTTAAGTTTAAGCCTTTGTAAACTGTTAGTAAAACTGTTCTTTGACCATAAAAAACATAAATTGCTAGTTTCTGCTCAGTGTCTAATCATTATTGTAGGCTTACTACTTTACTAAAATGTTCCGAAAATTGTTGGCTACTGCAAAAAAAAGTACACTATCAACTCAACAGTTTACACACAAAAAATGGTTTTACTAAAGTTTTAACTTGTGTTTCAGGAATGAGAACATGAAAGTCTTATTTCTTGTCCATTCATAAGTTGTTAGCCAAAGGAAAAAAGCCAGAGCTTTCAATGTTTGGCGAATTTTAAAGAGCAAAGTACTGCATGTCTTTTACATTAATACATTAGAAGAGAAACATATCAATTTCAGTTGTAAAATACATGACAAACACCTTGCATATTGAATACATATTAAAATCAGTTTACAAAGACTTCCAACAGTGCTTAATGATAATTTGTGTTCAACAGCTGTTGTATTACAGTTGTGGAAGGTTCCAGAACCGCAAGAGCACTTCTCCCAAAATCCCTGAATGCTAGGCTCATAAATCTATCCAGGAGCTGCTTTGCATTTATTTGCAAAAGTTGTGCTTTAGAAACAGGGGAAAAAAAGGTTGTTGAGCCTTTGCAGTAGATATGCTATATTGTTGACGCTCCACTGAGTGTACTTTCAGTAATTACCCAAGTGTTGCCATAGAGGAAACAGTCTCCACTCAGTTTCATTAGGACATTTGCGAGTGCCTGACATTGATTTATATCTTTGCTACTTTTTCTCTAAGTATTTCTGGGATTTATCACATAAATATCACCTAATCACTTAAATAGAGGGTTTGGCATAAATCTCATTTATGATATCAGCTCAAGGTTTCTCCAATGAACCATTTAGAGCCATTTAATATTTCAAAACATTTTATGTATTTTTAAATAGTGTTAATATTGCCCTAAGATTTAAGCTGACCTTAAAGGGATAGCTCAGCCAAAAATGTAAAATCATCCTCATGTCATTTCCATTTAACTTTCTTGGTCAACATAATTTCCATTCCCATATTTTAAAACATAAGTTAAGTCGCAGTTGACGTCATTTGTTTTTATGACCTAACGTTATTGAAATCAAACCTGGTGTGATGAATCTTGATGTACCATTTTTAAATGTATGCAAATATAAATTATTCTACAGTTTGGATTTTGAATGACATGACGATGAGTAAACGAGGCTTTTAATTTTCAGGTGAACTCTCCTTATTAGGGAAGAATTATACAATATGTTGTGAATGAAATATTATGCATGTCCTGATCATTATTATTATTAAAAGATACCTGGTACCTGACTGTCTGTAGGGATATGCAGCATTTGAAAGCAGTTCTGCACTTGTTTGAAGGTCTTCTTTTTATCTTCTTAGGTGGAGCAGACAGATATCCTGCCCAAAGAGATGGTGTACTCCATCAAAGACTTTCCACGGTTGGGTCATGTGGTCAAACGCAACAATGACTCGGACAGCGTGCTTGACTATATTCAGCTCTTCACGCAGGAGGACATAAACCTGGGCAGAATCCTTTACCTCTCCGCCTCCCTGCAGGGCCGGGACCACTTCACAGTCGACGTCAGTAATGGCTTCACCACCATAGATAATCTAGAGGTGCAGGTGGACATTGTTCCACGTCTCATACCCGTCCAGGTGGTCAACCTCACCGTGAGGGAGGGTGGATCCGTGGCGTTGACCCAAGACATTCTGAATATCACACACCCCTTCTACAGGTCCATTAACATCGAGTTTTCTATGGTGGAAGCACCTCAGCATGGAGATATCAAGTATCTGGATGAAGAAGACGGACTTGACACCTTCGCCTGGGAGGACGTGAGTGCCAACACATACATGTTATTTATATACAATTCTAGTATGTATTATTTATTACCAAATTGCATTTATTTTAATCAATTCATTTATTTTAGTTACTAAGTTTAATCTTTGTATTTATTGTTTTTACATTTTTGCACTGCTTTTCTCATTTGTATTTATTTAAATGGTTGTATTTATTTTAATCATTTATTTATTTTAATCAATTGTTTTTATTTATATATTTATCAATTTTTTGTTTAAATCAAATTGTATATAAATAATGTATTTTAGTAAAAATGTATTAATTTTAGTCATGTATTATTTCTTTCTTTTAATCAGTTTATTTGAGTCTAATATATCAATTTATTTTTATTTAATTGAATTTCTTTGTTTATTAAATTTTTGTATTGTAATATTTTTTTAGCTAGTTAGATTCATTAATAATATATATATTATTATTATTATTTAAAATTTTTACACTGCTTTTCCCTAAACTTTTCCACGGACCCCCTAACACTCCCTTGTGGCCCCGGTTTAAAAAGCCCTGCTATATAGCTTTCATTTATTTTTATTTCAGTTTTAGTCGTTTTAGTACTTCAACACAGACACAAACTAAATAATTCAGTCATAATTTACTCATTCTGACTTTCTTCCATGGAACACAAAATGAGATGTTTTGCTTAATGTTTACGCTGCTTTTTACCATACAATGAAAGCATATTGTGACCAGCCGATCTGAATATCCAAAAAGGACACAAAATCTCCATAACAGCAAACCACATGACTCATAATACTATATTTGATTATACTGATGCGACAAGATAGAAAATGCGCATAATATCTGCAGTGGAAAGCATCAATAAATTACAGAAATTTCCTCGCATAAACCTATCGTGTGACTTCAGAAGACTTGAAATGTTGTGTGAGAGTTGTAAAGACCCCTTTTATGGAGCTTCTGTGGACCTTGACAGCCCCTGGTCACAATATGTTTTCATTGTTTGCCCGGGCAGCTTGGAAATGGCTGTAAGTTTCACAGGAGAATGAAAGTCATGACATGAGGGTGAGCAGATGATGACAGAATTTTCACCTCTTCTTGTTTGTAGAGGAAACAGCGGGAACAACTAATGATGCTATAATTACAGGCTTATTTGTTTTGTTTGTTTGGACTTTGTGCCTGCAATGAGAGTTAATTCTTCTCACGATAAAAGAGCAGCACTGGAACCAGAGGAGCTGTCATTGGCTTTAATTAAAAGGGCGAACAGCCTTGTGTAATGGTTTCTCAGAGACTACCAGGATCCCTGTGTAGCATTTTGCCATATCGTTGAGGAACAGTCATGCGTAAAATAGCAATTCTGCATCTTAATTACAAGCCGTTCACAGAATAACAGCTATTGTGGCGGACCTTGATCATGCCTGTCTGATGCTCGCTGTGTTTTAGAGGCTCAAAGACACTACTTCTCTTTCTCCCGCTCTCTTTTAAGCCCTTTTTGTTTCCAGTGGGCCCCCTAAACTACTGTGCATTATGATATCTAGCGGAGTGGCCCAGAGGTCTTCTAGTGGAAAGAATGAGCAGGGAAAGACTGGCGGTAGAATGAGTGTGCTGTTGTTAGAGAGAGCGGTTAGACATTGCTCTTTTGACTGCCATTCCAACTTGATGGAAACTCTGACATGCGCTTCCCTGCTGCCGCCGGCCAGAATAAACTAGCCCATATATCCCGCAAATAAAGCATTTACACCGCGCCGCCAGGCACGCTACACTGAGAACAGAGATCAGGTCAACTCAGAAGCAATTCACCCAGAACAGATGAATTTACTGGATTATTTTCAACGTGTCAGTTTTATCTGGATATTGTTGAAATGATTTTGAATGTAGTGTGTGAGAGATTAGCATCTTCACTACAGGTTATAGCAGGAACATCACCGGATTCGTTGAAATGATTCGTCATAATCACGCAAAAAAATATTTTCTTACTCCGTATTTTTGTCTTGCTTTTCAGTAAAATATCTAAACATTCTTGCATCATGATGTATTACTTAAAAAGCAAAATGATATAAAGATATAAAGTCTTGTTTTCTGAAAATATTATCAAAATTAAGTGATGAGAAGAACAAATATGAGCTAATGAGGTAAGAAAAATAATGGTTTGGAGTATAAATGTAAAAAACGAAAACGAAGCGACTTAAAATGACAAAGCAAGTCACATATGCTTTTATTGTTATTGAAAATATCAGCGTTGACATTTTGAAGGTCTGAGGTTGAAAATAACAGAATATTTCTTTCAGCGATTGAAACGCAGCAGGACATGAATGGTGTTCGATTGACAGATCTTCTGCAATGAACATAGCTCTCAGATCAGAGAGAGAAGGACAGGATAAGAGAGCGAGAGAGAGAGAGAGAGATCACAGATGGAGGACAGATTGAATTTGAAGTTCAGAATCAATGTCTTGTGGTGGCTTTAGTCCAGCTGTCAGAATAACTTCATTGTGTGCAGCCGTTTCACTCTACATCTTAATACACAATGTCTTAACCGCTCTGGCTCTTGCAGTCGTGTGCTCTACGTTTCCTTTCTTCGGTTATGCAATGCTTTCTGTAACACAACTAATACATACCATATGGAGCGAAACTACTGGGCAGGAATGGAACCAAAGCGGAATTGTTCCTAAATTAAAGACGTATGCGTCATGCTCATTACAGGCCGAATGTGGAGTTTCTTTATTCTGTGTTGTGGAGTCAGCGGTTGGTTTGTGTACCGGCGGTCACCGCTGCCACACCAGGGGACAGACTGTAATGATAGCTTACGGCGCAGTGTAGTAGAAAACATTCACAACGCACCCAGATGAAAACATCTCACAACAGCTCAGGGCTTCAAAAAGAAAGAGAGCGGAAGAATATTAGCATCTCACGCTGAAACAATCTGGAATACATTTCTCCTCTGCTACATACATTCTTATGTAGATAGTCAGCAACTGTTATCAGTTTCTTCAGAAATACAGCGATTTACAAAGTAACAGCAAAAAATGTTCTTTGCTTCATTCAGACCTTTGGCCTTTTCCTTGAATACTTTGATTTTACATAGGACAACAAGTGGCAATTGTTTACTGTAGTAAATCCAATGTATAGCCTGCTTAAAATCAAACTGACAGAAGAAAGAAACGCATACAGGTTTGGAGCGATATAAGGGTTGGAAAATTATGACAGAACTTACATTTTTGGGTGAACTATTACTTTATTATGTCAGTTTGATTTTAAGCAGGCTATAGCCTACTTGTTTTTTTGTTCATACAATGGAAGTCAATGGGAACCGAAACTGTTTGAAAACCAGCATATCTTCTTTTAAGATCCACAGAAGAAAGAAAGTCATACAGGTTTAAAACGACATAAGGGTGAATCAATTATTTTGGCGTACTATCCCTTTAATAATATTCATATTTACATTATTCTTATTAGCATTAGCATTATCAAGGATTATTTTAACTATTTTATGTCATAAAACCTGTCGATGTTGACATCTGTGACTTGATTCTGCCGAGTGACAGATGAATTTGCTGCCCAAACGTACTAAGAGTTTAATTCGACTCAAGACCTTTGACGTCAACATTATGATTAGCATTAGCACACATACTTTGAAACAATGGGCTGTGGTATTCATACAGGAGAGTCGTGACGTTTCCTGTTTCTGTTCCCACTTTACCCTCTCATTTCCTGTCCTTTCTCTACTATAATATTAATCAAATGGCAAAAGGTCAAACATAAAATAAACAAAGATTCTCAGTCGCTAAGATGTTACCTGAAACGTTTCACCAGTGTTAGAAAATTGACATCTTCTGTAAACAGTCGCTAACAGGATTGATTTCCTGGCAAACACAACGATCTACTGACTTAACAGCGGCAGAAACTAAATGAAGCTCAGGTTTTCTCTACAAAAGCTTCTGTTTTCTCAAAGCTTGTGACTTAACGGTTAGCATACATGCTGCGACACATTAAGCCATCCACTGCAAAAATGGCTTCTTACGAAGTTAATTAGTCTGTTGACTTGTTTTCCACTTAAAACAAGTGGCAAAATTGTTTAGTAAAATCAAATTGTAGGCTACATCAAATGTACCTCAAATCAAACTGACATTGATATTAATAATATTAAAGGGATAGTCCACCTATAAATAAAAAGTATGTAATTTACTCACCCTCATGTCGTTTCAAACCTTTATGACTTTCTTTCTTCTGTGGAACAAAAGAAGATATTTTAACGAATGCTGGTAAAAAAAAAAAAAAACTGTTTTGGTTCCCATGGACTTTCATTGTATTTTTTATTTTTCATACAATGGAAGTCAATGGGAACCAAAAATGTTTGCATAAGATATTAAGACTTGTTTTGTGTGTGCGTGCGTGTGTGTGTGCATTAGGGCTGTCAAAATTAACGTGTTTAATTTGGAGATTTAGTGTGTTATTATTACAATATAAAATATAGTAGAAAAATTAATTGTGCGATTAATCACGATTAATTATAAAAATGTAAAATTGGTGATTTTCTCCCCATGGTTCCCGGTCTTCTGTCTCCTTTTAATGCCTCCTCTAAATAAAAATGGCAAGATCATTACATAAAAACATTTCACCTCTTTTACAAACGACAACTTCCGTAAACAGTCGCCATAAGTTATGGATTTCCTGACAAACATGAGACTATGCAGACTAAACTATGGCACAAAGATGTCACAGCTTTCCTTGGCTAAAAATTCGGACACTTTGAGTTGAGGTGCTCGTACTGATGAAAATATGACATTGCAACTATATTTGTATGTTTTCTAAAGATCACTGGAGTGGTCGTGGACATGGAAGTGTAATTGTTAAGGTTATTACAGAATATATGCATTTAGGTTCTGATCATCTGGAGTGGGTTAAAATCTTTACAGCGTATGACATACGGCAGACGTCTGACTTCCTGCACCGGACAAACTAACACACTTCAGTTTCACTGGACACACTCGCAGCTGTGGGGTTTCCTGCGGTTTTACATTATGTTTGTTAGACAAAATCTGTGCTTTGTTTAAAAAGTGCCTGACCACCCACGTTAAATCCAGTTTTAGTGTGACTGATGTACATTTAATTATGTGATGAAACCAACTGAGAAACGTCTTGTTTGCTGTCTGCATGGAAGAACAGCTTTATTATCCACAACCATGTTAATTTTATACATTAAAAAGTTGGAGTCGGTGTTTGGAGCACATGCTCAAACATTTGAGTCTGACTTGTGACTTTTAGTCATGGTTAATGTGATTCGAATGCATTTTTTCTCATCCTCCATCATTTCTATAGTATAGATAAAAATGGCCAAACAAAACACAGGAAAACAAACAAAGATTTTGATTAGCAACATGAAACAATCTTGAAAACAGGAACTACAGTTACCATGGTCAATTTTTGTTTATTTAAAGGCATAGTTCACCCAAAATAAATATACTCTCATCATTTACTCACCCTCATGCCAAGCCACTTGATTTTCTCTCTTCAGATAAACACAAATGAAGATTCTCATTTCATTTCTCATTTCCCATCTCTGTGAGTCCATATAATGCAAGTGAATGGGAGCCGCTCGGTTGACACCTGAAAACCCACACACAACGATCATGACGGCAATCCATACAACCCCAGTGGATGAATCAATGTCTTCTGAAGGAAACGATAGGTGTGTGTAAGAAAAATAAGTAACACTGTATTTCAATGGTCCACTTTAGACATTCTACTAACTATGAGTATCTTTGCAACTACATGTCAACTAACTCTCATTAGAGTATAAGTAGGCTATCTGCTAACAGACACTGCTCATTAGTTGGCCAGAAGAGATGGTTTATTGTTAAAATACTAAAATATTAGTATTTTTCTTACTTTCATTTGGCTTCAGGAAACATTGATTCATCCACTGGGCTCGTATGGATTGCCGTCATGATCGTTGAGTGTGGTTTTTCGAGCGTTAAATGAGCGGCTCCCATTCACTTGCATTATATTGACTCAAAGAGATGGAGTTTATCTGAAGAAAGAAAGTAAAATCAGGCATGGAATGAAGGAGAGTAAATGAGAATTTTAAATTTGGGGTGAACTGTCCCTTTAAGTGTATTTGATCTTTTAGGAGGGAAACTACATCCACAGAATAAAAATAAAAAAAAACATTTTTATTTTGCCTTCACTTGGAAAATGACTAAATAAAACCCCTGTAAAACCTGAAATGCTCTAATGGTCAGAAAAAGGGATTGGATGTGAGTGATTGGATTTCTGATATCTGTTGTGTGTATCCTCAGGTACAACAGGGATTGGTGTACTACTACCATGACAGCAGTGAGACCACAGAAGACAGTTTCACTCTCACGGCGTCCGCTTTTGACATCAACCGCCAGAGTGCGTCCCTGACGGTCGGCATCACCGTCCTCCCTGTGAACGACGAACCGCCTCGCATCCAACGCAACACTGGACTGGAGGTACACAAGCTGCCCGTCAGTCCATTTTCCCAGTTTTAAACATTACTGAAGCTTCTAGAACAGAGACGCAGTCGGAAAATTCAGAGGCTCTCCCACCACTGGAACACAGAGTGTCATTCAGTGCTTGCTCGATGCTGTCTGTGGTTTCTGGTCGCCCTGGAAACTCATATTTTTGGAAAACCATGACGGTGGCAAGAATTCAGTTTCTGGGCTGGAGGGAAAACGACCAATCAGAGATGCCGTTTGACTCCCGCAAAATGTAAAATAATGATATGTGTGTTTTTCCACATGCGGGTAGTTCCCTTTCTCTCGCATGCGCTTTCTCTCAGTCTGTCTCTGGATCAGACATGCTTTCATCCAGGACACCTCAATTTTCAATGGTTAGGCCTACTAATGATAATAACAGAGAAGATCTAAATTCAGACCCCAAAATTGTAAACACAATTTACTAGCACAATCCACACACTCATACTTGGGTGATTTAAAAAATATATAAATATATATTGGATCATATTTCACACCGAAATCAAAAGAAAAATATATATATAATAGATATAGTATTATATCTATTTATAGTCAAATCGATTAATCGCATCTAGCATTAAAAGTTTGTAAATGCGTGTATAGGCTATATAGGCATATATATATATGTACAAACTTTTTATGTTAGTTGCGATTAATCCAGATTAATCGATGTGATTAATCGATTTGACAGCACTAATATAAATATGTTTATATAAATAAATAATAGATCAATACATAAATTATATTCAAATTCTATGTTTGCAGGAAATATATATGCAATTTTTCAAACCATTTGAAGACACATTTCTCCAAAATTAATGCAAGTCTGATTTGCATTTATTGGAATAAAATGTTTTATTTTTAATAATTATAATGTTATAAAATAACACTTTATTTTAAGGTGACGTAGTTACATTAGTTAATTATGCATAATTTACAGTTATTACTATATAGTAAGTGCAAGGCACCTTACAAATAAAAAAAATTCTCAGTGTAAGGAAAAAAAATCAAATTTTCATCATCGTAATGTGGAAAAAAAAACTTAAGTAGGTAATTTAAAATTCAGTACAAATATTATGGTATCTACTACTTTTTAAGTACCTTACCATTTTTAATAATCATTATCTTCACATTACAACAATGAGAATAAGCTTTTTTTGCATATGCATTTTATTGCAATAATAAAGTGCCAAAAATCCTAACTGTCCTAAAAGGGCTTCATTTTAAAGTTCTTTATGGTTTTTGGTATGAAATGTGAAACTTTAGAGAGATTCATCCACGCACACACTCAGTAATATATCAGATACACCAGTCCAATCAGAGAGAGATTGCAGTTTCCCATCAAAGCAGGCTCAGCACAGCATGTTGGGATTTGATTTGCCATGCAGCCTCTGATCCATGTTACATCTATTAAATATTAAGTATGAAGAAACAGCAATTTCCTGCCCAATTTGGGAGATATTTGTTTCAGAAATTTCAGTTGCACTGTTCTCTGGTCTAGTGCTACCATCTAGTGGAAGCCCTTGCACATACTACACAGAAAATGATGTAAAGGGCTTTGAATGGTCACCAGGGGGCAGTACAGAGAGTTATATGGTATGACTAATATTTACCCTGGTAATGACTCTGCATTATCCTCCATTAAATAGCACTTGTAAGAGGAAAGGAGATGATTTTACAAGCACTTAAATCTTGAAGGTCACTTTAGGTTAAAACTAGATTACTAAATGATAATGAGCTTGTGGACCTTTCTGTTCCAGGGCACCACTACGCCATGTACTCAATTCAAGTTTTTTCTTCCTCTTCTACACTCAGTCTCCCAGGAGAGCGGTAGATGGAGGCAGTGAAAGCGTTCAGGAAGAGATAAATGTGTGGCTGCCCTGCACTCTCCCAGCTGAATTTGATCGTTTAAGAATGTCTTTCCGAATGCAACTTGTCCATTACACATCCATTAGAGCAGCATCAGAGGAGACATAACTGCCCCTTTCACATCCCAACAACTCCAGACAGTTAGACACCTCTGAAAACAACAGTTTAGTTGTTCCATCTTGTTTATTGGTTTGTTTATCTCTGTTTGTCTGTGTGTGTGTGCTCTCTCCTTTCAGCTCCTAGTCGGTGAGGAGTCTGATATCACAGCCAATATTCTGAGCAGCGATGATCTGGACACCCCTCCAGAGGAGTTGGTGTATTCCATCGAGAAGCCAAGCAATGGGATTGTTGCCTTTAAAGTGTCTCCAGATGACAGTGTGGACAGTTTCACCCAGGCTCAGATTAATAATGGAGAAGTTTTATTCATTCATCAGGGTGGGTTGACATCAATTTCTTTGAATTGAGTCCATTTTAAAAACAGAATAAAATATAAGCTACTACAGAAAAAGCAGTAGGCCATCTGAGGATGGACCAGAAAAGAGACTTTGGGCCTGGATATATAAGTAATCATGCAGAGCACCTAGCATTGTGTTAACAACCATTTTCAAGGCCCAACCACCATGGCAAGATGTTAAAAACCCGCCAGAGCACCTTAGAAACTGCATAGATAAAATACACTAAAAATGACCTGGCTTATCACATGCTTAAAACAACTCAGAATTATTCAGAACACCCTTAGCAATCATATAGAGTAGCAGCATGCAAAAAACTATAAAGTGCAGCAGCGCCTGCCCACTTTTTTAGCGGCAGTATTTTTTTCATTCATTTCTCCCATAAAAGTCTTCGTTAAAGTGTTATAAGCCATGAACCAAGCCAACCAGCCACGAGGTGAATCATAACATTACTATATTTGGTTTGAAGCAAAAAAGTATTTGAAAATTGGACAAAAATACAAGGTAAAAGACTGAGTACTTAATGGCTTTAGTGAGAGAAAGAACTACAATCCCATGAAGCATTGCAAACAGAATAATCAAGGTAAAAACAATGAAGAAATAAAAAAATTATAATTTAAAAAAATTGATATCTATAGAAACAATATATTTTAGGTTTATTACAAAATATGTACATACATGCAAATATTTCAGTATTTTGAGACAGACTCAATTACGTCATTCTAGTCAAGCCATGAGCTTCATGGGAGTGGGCGGAGCTAATGAGATCTGATTGTAGCGACTCTCTGATTGGTGGATTTTTTTGCACACAAGCTAGAATAATGCGGCCTCACGGCTTCAACAGAAGCGAATACCATCGATTAACAACATCGTTGCTCACAGTAGGGCTGTCTAAAAAGATTTCTTAGTTATCATTAATAAATCAATATCCCTATGTAGAAAATGAATAGGGTTTTTACTTCTGGAACCTGACTGTTGAACTATATTTGGAACACCTTAAGCCCACTCAAAACACAATAACACGCTAAAAACAACTCGGAACACTTTAACGGGCATATAGAGTAGCAGGATGATAAAAACAACATTAGCACTGCATAGCCATATGCTAAAACCCACACCAAACACATTAGCACTTACATAACAGCACGCTAAAAACAACTCGGAACAACTTAGCAATCATATAAATTAAAAGCATGCAAAAACGTATTCGGAACTGCTAAGCAAACAGCAATTTGTTACTTAAAAGCCACTCAAAACACCTTGCAACACACTAAAACCCACTCAAAACACCTTAGCATAGCAGCAGTTCCCTGACAACTTTGAGGAACATTTATCAAAAAATTTTACAAAAAGAATACTTGCCATCACAATTCTATGGTGTGCACCACATCATTTTTATGGCAACTTTTGCACACAACATTTTTTACTAAAAATAACTTTTTATTTAAAGACCCCAGAAACCAATACACTGACAGTCTTTAAAGAACCATATAGCAACACAAAGAACTTTATTCCTCCAAAAATGGTTCTTGATAATAAAAAGGTTAGATTGATAAATCTGATGTGCTGCAAGGAACCATTGGAGAACCTTTATGGTGAGTGTAACATGATGTAGTGAATATGATTGCTTGTGTCTGATCTCAGGCTCAGAATCGGGTGGGTTCAGCTTCACGGTGACTGATGGAGAACACACTTCACCACTCTACCAGTTCACTGTCAAGGCGAGACCGATCACCATCTCAATGGAAGCAGAGGGAGAACTCATGGTGTTCCCAGGTTGGCTCTCTCTCTCTCTCTGGGCCAAAGAAAAGATCTTTATTGGTCAATTGTAGCTGCTAAAATGTGTTTTCTTGAAGGAATTAGTGAAGTGATTTTATGTGTTTGATGACATTTGTCAGGCACCAGGCAGGTGATTGGTGGAAAAATTTTGAAGGCAATAACAAGTGAAGACGGTGATGAAATCACATACTCACTGGTGAAACCTCCTCGCTTGGGACGAATAATCAAACCTAACCAGCTTGGACAGTTTGAAGAGATCAACAGATTCACACAGACTGAGGTAAATAATGTTGTATATTTGTGAACATTATTTGAAAACACTGACACTTACAGCTAACATTTTAGAATGGTTTTGGATAATATTGTAAGAAAAACTAGTTTTTTTTTCTGCCATTGACATAAATCCCTCAATATGCTGTCAATAAAGCCTCTTCCATTGTAATTCCATAATTGACCACAAGAGGGCATCATTGTATGTGAAGATCTTATTGGTGGACAGTAGAGGGAAGCACTATGCTCTCATTACGGTCAGGTCAACTTATGAAATGTGCAACTATTTCACGTTTAGAATTAAAACTATATTCATTTATTGCTATAATCAGTCTGGTTATAAGTTGTGGCTAATTATTATTTGTATTTGCTTCCTCTTGTGTGTTCAGCTGGATGCAGGTGCTGTGTATTATGAACATCAGATGCCGTCTGAGGCCTTCTGGGTCCTGAAAGATTCTGTCGAGCTGACTCTCACATCGCCTCCAGCAACAGAGCTGCATCACAGCCTGCCAGTCACTGTCTCATACTATGCAGCCAATCGAAACGTCTCTTCTCAGCTCTGGAAGAACAAAGGTAGCTGCCAATTAAATGAGTTGGGGTTTGATGCTTGTGCCCTTTATCATGTGATATAAGAATGAGAATGATTGGCAAATGTGGTGGGAACAGGATTAGGACACATTCTGATTTTGAAAGGCCACTTCTCTGCAGAGTTTAGCTCCAATCCTAAGACACCCAAGCAAGGTCTTGAGAGTAACTAGAAAATTACAGGTTGGTGAGTTTAAGCACGGTTTGAGCTAGACTCTGCAAGGCCATATTTGAGGAACCCTTTTGTATGTTAACCTCTAAGCCACAGCTCTGGCAATTAAATGTAATTAAATTGGTGTTTTGTCAATGTATTGCAGGTGTGTCCGTGGTGCAGGGTCAGTCTAAAGTGATCGACAACTCTGTGTTGGATGCCTCTAACCTGCTTGCCAGTTTGCCTGAGCAGAAGCGGAAGGGGCAAGACATCGTCTACGAAGTTCATCGGTTCCCTGTTCATGGACGACTCACTCTCGGGGATTCGGACCTGACCCGTGAAGCTCCCCATTTCCTGCAGGACGATGTGGCTCGTGGTGATCTGGAGTACTATCACGACGACTCTGGAGCATCTTCTGATAGCTTCTCTTTCCGTGTCCATCTCAACCCCAGTGGCCTAACCCCGCGAGTTCAGCCCGGTGACGTAGTTCTGGAGGAGATCTTTCTGATCTCCATCAGACGGCGAGACTCAAACCCACCAGAACTCGCAAGCTTGGACCTGCTTCTAGAAGCACTACAGGGCTCCACGACCATCATCTCCAAAAACTACCTCAAAACGGTCGACCAGGACAGCACACCGGACGAGGTCCAGTTCACCATCTCCAAGAGTCCAGCTAACGGTTATCTAATCTACACTGACTCCGGAGACCGGATCAACCAGTTCAGCCAGGAAGACATCAACAATGGGCGGGTTGCTTTTGTCAGCGATGGAAGTCTGTCCAATGGCTTCATGGAATTTACAGTATCTGACGGGAAACACCAAACGGACCCGCACACACTGCATATAGGAATCCTGGCCAAGTCTCTGATACTGAACAAAGCTCCGGAAATCCACATAAAGCAGGGAGACGATGAGACACTAATCACTGAGGACATGCTGAGCACCTCCACGGGGGGTCCCGTTGAGGAGGATGTACTCTATAAGATTACTAACGTCCCAAAGTATGCAGCTGTAATGGTGGACAGACAGCCCACCTCTGCTTTCACGCAGAAGCAGATTAAACAGGGAAGAGTAAGCGTCCGTTTCGTGAAGTCCACCTCTCCGAGAGACAGCGTGGCCTTTGTGGCCCGAAGCAGGGCAGCGAACGTGTCCTCAGTCCTCAACATTACCGTGAAACCATTGGCGAAGGTGGCCCAGAATCCCCTGCTCCCCAAAGGTGCGACTGTACTGGTAGACAGAAAGCTGTTGGATGCTACCGCTCTTGCCAACAAGACCAGAACATCTCCAACCTTCAGCATAATCCAACAACCTCAAGGAGCTCGGTTCATCAAGAGGGGTGGGTCAGATGATGGCCAACCAGTGAGCTCCTTCACCCAACGAGACCTGGATGAAGGACGGGTAGCTCTGGAGATCTCAAACACAACTGGGAGTCAAAGTCAAGATGAAGCACGCTTCCTCCTAAAAGCGCATGGCGTTCCTCCTGCAGAGTGTGTTTTGCCCTTCCAGGTTGTTCCTTACGACCCTTCAAAAGTTTATGGCGCCACATTGCTCAAAGTTCCACCGGTGCCCACTCCCGACAAGGAAACGGGTCAACCCGAGCCCAGGTGGAGAGATGGTGACGTGGCTTCTGGCAGCACTGTAGGCACTCCTGTGGTATCTAGACGAAACACGCTGTGGGCTATCCTTATTCCCATCCTTGTCATCCTCCTTCTCATTCTCCTGGCCGCACTACTGGCATACTACTTAGTACGACGCAACAAAACGGGGAAGCACAATGTCCAAACAGTGGCGGCAAAGCCTAAGAATGGAGATGTGAGTCAGGAGACTTTTAGGAAAACCGATCCTGCAAACAACATCCCCATGTCAAACATGGACTCCAAAGGGGCAGATCCTGAGTTAATACAGCACTGTCGGACAACAAACCCAGCACTGAAAAAGAATCAGTACTGGGTTTGAAATGGGGAGGCGAACGGACACTTGTGTTTCCAAGGCCTTGAATCATTCCAGTCAGTGTTATACAGTTCTCTTGCCATTATTGATGCTTATTAATTAAAGTGCAGCACATATCTGAGTTTAGGGTTTCTTAGATGGCACAACCACATCTGTGAGTGTGTGTGTCTGTATGTGTGTCTCTGTGTGTGTGCTGATGATCACATGGTCAGTTTCACATCACATGGTCACATGGTCATTTTTCAGCTCAGGCTGAATTAACCAATTTTTAAGGTACTTTTGGACAAGAACATAATGTATGTTTGAACAATCCATTCTATGTATGTTTAGGCAGTAAGTGAGTTAAGATCTTATTTTTCAGTGTAACTTAGGTTTATGTTTTGTGTTTGTGATCAATATATGTGCGCTTTTTTCAAGCTTTTTTCTTAAATGCACACCAACAGTACACATTTTTGATGTCTTCCTTACCTGAACAATTTATTTAAGGTTGTGAAGTTTCTAATCAGTTGAATCAGGTGTGTTTGAGTAGCAAGAGTTTGAAAATATCCTCTGGTTTCGGACAGATCTCTGAGGCAGTGTAACGGTTTAATGATCTACAGCAAAATAAAGCGAGCTTTGATTATTTAAATAAGCAAATATTTAATTACTACAATAGTAATTTCTTGCCTATAAATGATATCAGAAGTGGAAAACATTGGTCAAAATCATACATTTACACACAAACTGACCACCAACTGCAACTTGCCAACTTCTTGCCATTTTTAGCTAAATTGTCACAGAATGTAAAGCACAGGATTGTGGGATATCAAAGGCAGCAAAGGATACATCTTTGCTGCCTTAAAAAATTGATTACATGAAGGTATCGCAGGAAACAGGAAGTGAAGCTAACTTTGGACGTGCCTTGATGTCTTCCTAACTTGGATTGCATCCTCCGAAGGCAGCATTTATCAGTTTTAGGAAGCAGCCATAGATGGGCTGTGGCTTGACTAGCCAAAAAAGGTGGAAAATGTAGGAAAACTCTCGATGAATATGTGAGGAAGTGAATATGTGAGGAAGTCAGAAGTACTCGTGTTTATACAGCTCATTTGAAAGAGTATAAGGACATCTTTAGCTGTCTAAGCAACTTATTCTTTGTACTTCAGAGCAGCGAAATCAAAGAAGTCACAACTTTGGGCTGACCTCTACAGGTCAGGCGGAGTATTACAATACAGTCATTGTGTGGTTAATAGGGTATAATTTGAAAGGCTGTATACTTCTCACTTTTGACACATAACCAGTGCTGCAAAATTTGATGGATAGAGTGTAAATGAGAATTCATGTTTACTAATCATCATATCAGTTGTGCGAAAGTAAACCGAGCAGCCTTACTGAATGCTTTTAGTTATTTTTCTATAAATCTATCTTTTCTAATCCATCTGTTGTATTTGTTTTGTCCGTAAATGCTTTCATCCACTGCACTGATTACAGGCACTGAAGAACTGTAAAGTTTTGTCCTCCAGAACTGCAGCCACGGACAGGAAGTGAGTTAGCAGAGGCTGCATTCATGCTGTGTTCTGATTGGCTGCGGGGACGATATGAGGTCATTATTCCTCAGGCTGCGGCATCTATTTTTCAGAGCTGTTTCTGAGTTCAGTTCACACAACTTTTGTTTTAGGTTTAATTACAGGAAAATGGTTCAGTGAACGTATGTTTGAGCATACACGTTTGACAAAATATGTCTAGGGTTTACATAAATCTGTCGTTGTTTCAGAAAAATATATATCCGCAGTGATTGCATATGTGTGCGGCTAAAGGAATAGTTCACCAAAAAAAGAAAATTCTGTCATAAATTTACCCAACTTAATATTTGAGTGTAACTTAAATTTAATCAATGTACTTTTATGTTACTTTTTGTTGTGCTACACTGTTAGAATGGAAACCGCATCCTTAACATTATGCTAAATCAATTCCAGAGAGGATAAGAAAGTCTTACGGGTTTGGATCGACCTGAGGATAAGTAGTTTTCATTTTCTATTCCTTAAATGTTTACCAAAAGACTGCCCATTATCACTGGTTCTCTCTAGATTGCGGTTAACTCTTGGGATTTTCACTGGCTTATCAATATAATTAGATGTTTTAATTGGTTGTTTGGCTATTTTTTCTTATCTGACTATATAGCGACGTTCCTTATAATCAAAGACCAATTCCTCCTCATCATTCCTGAGTTTAATTATAGAGAGACATGATCGGTTCCCAAGGTAGCATATGGAATTGATATCACTGTTGATCTGATTTTCCCTTTGCTTCATTAAGCTATATTAACTGCATATCCTGGGGTTATGATATCCCATCTGCGACCTCTCAGGAAATGTAAATCTGTTTCTGCAGAGCAGAATTGAGATCACATGAAAACTCAGGTCATCAATGGTGTTTGTTCTCTGGTATTTATGGGGATATGTCAACCTTAAACCCCAAACCATATACAACCCCAATTTTGTGTGTTTTTGGATTCTGTTTGCTTGTAAATATATAATGTTAAATCTCAAAAACCTGTCATGAGAATCAAAATGCACTTTCCTCCAGCTCTTTAAAGATTACATTTGTGGGTGAGAGTTTTCATTTCCAGTGTTATAATTTATTTTTAGCATCTATATTCAGTCTTTGCTCTTTTAAAAGTTTGTGAACATGCAATTCATTATGTCCCTATAGAAAAAATATGTCATGGTCCCAATAACATAAAATAAAATAAAAAAAAGTGGAAAAAAAGGTCTTTGTTTGGATTTGCTTTTGTTTCTGGAACTATGCATCCACATTTTTACATGATAAAATTACAATTGATAATATTTAATATAAATTAAATAGAGGTCATATTTTAGTAAATAAAACAATTGTATATATTTAAATATTAAAATTTTATATTGACTGTAATGCTATTATTATTATTATTATAGTAGGTTTTAGCACTAAAGTGGGGGTTATGCGTAACAAACTTCCGTATTCTGTAAAACAGCTCCGAAATCGCTTCCGGTTCAGGTCTTTTCGTATGCTTAGTTAAATATTTAATATATTTTCTCATGAGCGAGCAAACATGAGCATACCGGTAAGTGATGTCCATCGGTGTGCAATGCTGCTTTTTGACCAGCAGATAGCGCAAGGGTGTCCATCAGTGTTTTATTCGCTCTCATCTGCGCTCATTCTTTCCTACCAGCGGCCTTTTCGCTCTCTCTTCACACTTTCTTGGCTCTTTCTTTGGAATAATACTCACTGTCAAACGCTTCATTGGCTTGTTACTGTAGCTGAGATGCATGTGTTCAACATATTACATTGCCACCATTTACAGATCTTTTCATTGTGTTTAAACAGAACTAATTTATCTATTTACTTATCCTGAGAGACTTTTGTTTTGAAGTGTCTCACCATATGGATCAAAGTCAAAACAGCTCAGCTCAGCCAATCAGCTCGCGCTCCAAATACAGCCGATACACCCACCTTAAAAAAAATATGTTGAACCCAGAAAAGGGGAGTAAAAATTCTCAACAGACATTCATTCAGGAATGGGTTTAGATTCTTAGAGTATGATTCTTTTTCATTATGAAATGATTAAAGTTAGTTGCAATCACTGATCTATATAAATTATATATATAGATCAGTGCTTGCAATGCATGATGTCATATTTGGGAGAGAGGATCAATAAATTAAATATGCACCGTGAAGGCAAAAGTATGCAGTCACCCCCTTCTAATTAACTGGCTATTTCAGATTCACCTTACAAGCAAGCAATCTGCAATCTACCTAGACAAGCATTCTTAAAAGAATAGGTTCCTGTTGTTTTCCAGCATGACAACGTGCCTGTTGTCATGTATCTTTGCTGCCAAAATGCAGAAACCGGAAACATTTGCATAGAAATGTAGAAAGTCTTCATGGTTTGCTGAGTCTTTCAGTCTGAAAGAAAGAAAGGCAGATGTTAGAGACAAGAAAAAAAAAGAGCAGGGTCACAAAAGGTCATTCTCTCTTGTCAGTGGTCAGATGTGTCAATGCTGGTGTGTGTGTGTGTGTGTGTGTGTGTGTGTGCGCGTGTGTGTGTGCGTGTGCGTGCGTGTATGTGTGACGAGGGCATTCAAAGAGTACGTTTTTGGGTTTTTAAATATGAATTATATTCACATACATTAAGAAATGAATAACAATTATGACTAATTAGGATAACATTACATTATACCACTCAATTAACAGGACGTGCTTCTCTCTTTTGGCCAGTACACAAAAACTTCTCAGTTAACTTCATGTTCTCTTCTATTAGACGTGTCAAATCTCTCTAAAATCAAACTATTTACTCTTGCAAATATTAATTATGAGCAATTATTTAATAAGGAGGTCGATAAACTACGTATCATATACATGCAAAAACAATTTTTAGCGTATAAATGGCACAAGAAATTAAATTCGTGGTATAGATACGCAGTTTCATGAGACAGGTTTTAATAAACAGTATCTGCAAAATATAGAGTACTATATGAAAAATGACACATTTCAGCATAACATATTGTTATACAAATATATAAAAACGGAAAGGTTGTCGTGTAAACCTACCCTGAGTGTTAGGGGTTTCTTTAAATCAGTTACTGAACACACGAGCAACAGTAATAGGGATACATGCCTTATAGCAAGCACCACTAATTAACCAAGCAAATTTGCAGTTTATATATTTCCTTGACCCAAAACATGTGTGGATCATATGCAAGGGCCCCTTCTCCTTCTGTTCATCCCGTCTGGGTGAAATGTGCCTCACAGTTCTGTTTTTTTACATCCTGCATATGTGTTAACATTTCCAACCCCCAAAATTAGCTTCCAGTCTGCTATTACAACACCCATGTTTCCATCAGGTCACCACAGAATCTGTGAAATCATCTTGCAATCTTGCTTTTTATTGGTCGAAACACTATTGTAATGGGCAAATGTGTTTACGGTGGTCTGATGCATTAATAGGTTTAAAGGGATTAAAGTTCAACGTTCTCTGGAAGAAAGCAACCAGCAGGAAATATTAAGTGTATTGCCCTAGTTTGAGTCCACATGTCTGGGTATGTGATCCAAAACTTGTCGTCACTGTCTCTGTACTGCAGGGACGTTGGTTTCCATAGTGCATGAAGAGCCTGATGCTCAGGGATAACAGAGATGGTATGCAGTCTGTGGAGACCGATAGTTTGAGGAATGAGCTCTGGAAAGGCACTTAAACGCTCTCAACAGTAGAACGTTTTATCTCCAGAGACCTCAAAATCCCTCAAGAAGAGAATGGTTTGCTTTATTTTTAAGTGTTTTCTAAACATTGCATGTCCGGATAGCATTTTCTTTCTTAATGTTAAATTTATGAGAAGGTTAGATCACTCTGTCTCTCCCAGAACATTGAACCACGACAGAGAGGAAGAGTTCAGAAAACACTGAAGATGGTGAGTCGACACACATCCTGTCACAGCAGGATCAGGCTATTTACTGTATCTCGCTCTGTTTTCCCTAATACGCCCAGGATTTTATCGGCAATTAACAGGACAGAGACTCATTGGCAGTGATGTTATTGACTCAGACTGGGGCAGGGTTTAAAAAGAGCGCCGGCCGCCCTGCTTTCTGTGTTCTAGAGCCTGAACTATTGAACTGTTCCATTTAACACTCATCTATGACCTCACTATTTTATAAATTGTGATCTGTAATATCACTATTCATAAAAGTAATTGCTCCAGAACTGCTCTTCAAGCAAGCTGCTATAACCTCACGACTCTACACTCTCAGAAAAAAGGGTTCATTGGGGTTCTATATAGAACCATAGGGTTCTTTATTCAACTCCAAAGAACCTTTTATGCTAAAAGGTTCTATAATGACAAGAAAGAACCCTTTTGGCACAAAGGTTCTTTATAGGCTATTATTCATTCATATATTACATTATTCTGCAACATTTTGTAGTTGTAACTAAATGATTGTTTATTAAACTGTTGTAGTAACTTAATATCAGATTTTAATCATGCTGATTTTTGGAGAAAAGCTGAAATGGCACTCTTCGTGTGATATTGATTAACTACATAAAATGATATAAATACATTTTCTAACCCCCATATCTTGAATTTTGTGATCATTCACATGCATTTATAAATACATCTTAGGGTCTTTATGTTTGTCAATAATATGAAATATTTAATCCGGAAAGGACAAAACAAATGATAATGAATGAACCCCTAAAAGGTTCCATAGAACCTTTTTCCGGGTTACAAAGAACCCTAAAGGGTTTTTATTGAACCCTTAAAAAGGGTTCTGTATAGAACCTTTTAGGGGTTCCAAATACGTAGTGCCGATAGAACCTTTTAAGGTTCTATATAGAACCTTTTCTTCTAAGAGTGTATGCTGTTGAATCGCCTGTTTAATGAACTTGCTGCTCTATAATGGCTCTGCTCTATAAACTGATCTGGAACAACTTCTACAACTGCTCTGTTCTAGAACCTCACTGCTCACTGCCGATCTAGCGCTCGCTCTTTCATAGAACCATTCCTTTCTAGAACCTGTCTCTGCTTTAAAGAAACTCTCCTCTGCGATCTTACTAACGACTCTAGAACCACTCTTCTCTACAACATCAACTCTATAGCCGCTCTGCTTTTACTGCTCTACTTACTGTAGCTGCTCTGTTTATGTAACATCATTGCATTGTTCTGTGACGTTACTGCTATAGAACCGATCTACTTTTGTAACATCACTGCTCGCTCTGTTCTAATCTTACTGTAACCGCTCTGCTTTTCTTTACTGCTCTACTCTACTTTGTAACGTCGCTGCTCTGTTACGTGACATCGTGCTCTAGAATAACTCCGTTCTGTGATCTTACCGCACAAGAACCGCTCTACTTTTGTAACATCACTGCTCTAATCGTTCTGTTCTATAATCTTACTTCTCTATAATCTCTATCACTGCTCTCCTATGGCCTTATTTCAGTAGAATAACTCCATAACCTCACTTCTCATGAATCCCTCTGCTCTAGAACTTCTGTGATATGACCTCACTTTTCTACGTGTATCAACATTTTACTGCCGTATGATCTCACTGCTTGTTATAATCCCACTGCTCAATAATTTCACTGCTTTTGAATCTCGTTGTGCCGTGATCTCACTGCCGAGGCATTATTGTGGATGTAAATAGCGTGTGTAGATGTGTGCGTCTCTCTCAGTCCCTATGGAAGGTCTTTCGAGGGGTTTTGGTATGTTCTATCTAGGAGACATCCAACAATGGTTGAGGACCTTTAAAAGCTCTTGATGTCCACCAGTATTGTCCTGAGTTTGACTGAATTTAAATAACAGATGCATGTGCCCTGAAATGAGACAGAATCAGAGAAAGAGACTGAGAAAATGGGACGTTTTGGGGCTGTTGTTTAAGGAGGTCTGGAAGCACGAGAGGAATGTAGGCTCAGTGTTCTGAGGAAGTGACTGTTGTCTTCTGGGAATGTTGCTTGGCTTAAAGACAAGGGGCGGAGTCAGGGTACGCTTCGCATAATTAGAGGGTGTGGTCTAAGCATTTCCTCACACTCATCTCTCTCTCTCTCTCTCTCTCTCTCTCTCTCTCTCTCTCTCTCTCCCTCTCTCTCTTTCTCTCTCTCTCTCTGACCTGGCCTTCCTCCAGTATCTACATCTGCAGAGTTTGGTAACCCATCCGCTCCCTCTTTATATAACAGCATAAAGTCATTGTGAATTATACAATATATGTGGGTTGTGGTTTCATATATTTATTTACATTGCTTTAATCAACTCATCAAAATAAGTTTAACTTTTTTTTAATAAATTATACAAGATTCAACTCATTTTTTAAAAACTTGTGTTCCAAATTATGTTCCAATTTGTTTGTTTTTTAATCTTAAAATTAAAATACTAATCTTTATGTGTTAAGTTTGGGCCTTGCTTCTGCTAAACAAGGCTGCATTTATTTGATCAAAAATACTGTAAAATTGTATTGTGAAATATCATTGCAATCCAAAATAACTGTTTTCTGTTTTAATATAGCCTATTGTAAAATGTAATTTATTCCAGTGAATTTTCAGCATCATTACTTCAGTGTCACATGATCCTTCAGAAATCATTCTAATATGCTGATTTGACAAACATTTCTGATTATTATCAATGCTGAAAAAAGTTGTGCTGCCTCACAATTTTCAGGATTCTTTGATGAATAGAAATTTCAAAAGAACAGCATTGATTTGAAATAGATTTTTTTTAGAAGCTTTTGATCAAATGAAAGCATCCTTGCTGAATAGAAGTATTCATTTCTTTAATAAAAAAAAAAAAACTATTCACCCCAAACTACCACTTAGTGTATGTCATATTTTTATTTTACAGAAGAACCTCTTCAGAACATGACCAGCAACAAAGGACAGATTAAGGAATACATTACCATCTGGCCTTCCTTTCATTGCCAGACACACATACATCAAGAGCTGTTCTTCATACAGTACTGGATCATCATTACATCACAATGACAGCTGCAGTGTTCCTGCGGCACGATTTCTGTCTCAAACAGACTCAATTTTCCTCTATACTTCTACCTTAAGAGCCAAAGACCTTTGGCCTATATCTTTTTTTTTAAGGGGGGAGTCTCTGGATGAAACATCAAGAGACTTTGAAGCCATTATTTATGGATTTGCCTGCTTAAGGGGTCAGAGCCGAGCCGGAGACCCACTGAAAAAAGTGCTTTGAGCTTTTGTTCAGAAAATAAATGACGTAAATAACTTAATTGTGTTATTGCTATGTTAATCCCATTTAATCAAAAAGAATTTAGATCTCCTGATTCTGGAGTGCTGTCATCTCATTCTTATCATATTTTCTAGGCATTTCCCAAGCTCTTTCCCGTTATATCTGCTCATCTGCACACGAGACTGCTGCAGTTTCAGATCCGTCTAAAATTCCTCCTCGTCTTCAGAAGGCTTGACCTCCAGAGGAATCTTCTTCAGTCTAAGAATATTTTTTTATGTGTGTGTGTGAATGAAATACACATGTGAATGTGTATTTTACTTATCATTTAGAAAAATAATGATAAACAGATTTAGGTAATATTTTATGTGTAAACCGTATCTGAGCAGTCCAACATTTTATGTCCACATGTTCCCTAATGAGTTAACTGAAAACAAAAAACAGTTATTTTTGTCCGTTGATGTTGCTGGCATTGCTACTTCAGTGCCATTTAACTCAAATCTCAAAGCTATTTTATTGGTGGTTTGCAACAGAATGCATGCTATCGCTCATAAATCTCTGCTTTACAAAACAAAAGTTCCCTGCAAGTTCAAACCAAAAAAGACACTGAATCCATTTTGAGATCTCTTTAATTCAGATCCCCTGTTGGACACCAGAACTGTGTAAAAGTGTCTACACATTATATAAATCCTACTGTCCTCCTTACAGTGAGTAAACACAGAGCAATGTGCTGGACGCGGCTTCACACGTCCTAACAAGAGTCCAAAATCATCCGTGTGAGGTCTGCCGTTCCCCAAAGAAACGTTTTGTGTCCATTTCCGCGGTTGTTGTTCTTATTTGCTTGATTTGTCTGTGTAATCCATCTTCCGGTGGGCCGTTGCTGTTGACTGTAGTGCGAAACGCAAGAAGACCATTAAGAAAAGGGAATATTTGGATTAGTCTAGTCATGGAAAACCGTCTTTGCTTTGGTATGACTAAAGCTGAGTGTTTGAGCTCAGCTGTATCCCGGAATGTGAGTGAAGTCGCCAAGTGGACACACGCAACCTCGACACAAGGTCTGTTTGCCTTCCAAGGTTTTCCAGAGAATTAACAGCAGAGGCTTTTGTTTATGTGCATTTTTTCCCCCTCCTGCTTTACCAGAAAAGAAATCCCCAACGGGATCTTTCAGTGTTGCTTTAACTGATTTGAAAACGATGAATTTTCTTCTGTGGGCACATAAACATTTGGACACCAAAACACAATTTCTACAAAGCACGAGAGCGGTGATCACGTTAAAGTCAACATAAAATGCTGTTCGCAAGACGTTTTACTTTCATAATACAACATATTTTGACAAAAAAAAAATTATAATAATTTGTGTTAACTCTTTCCCTGCCAGTGTTTTTGAAAAAAAAAAAGTTTTCACAAGTCTCATGGCCCCCACAATATTTTGTTGTATGAACATCTGAACATGCATCAGACCCTCTCCTTTACATAAAAAAAAAAAAAAATGAGTTTTGAAAAAAATGATATTTTTTTAATCACCATTTGAATGTGAGTTTCATTAAAAGGTTACATTTTGAGGAAAAGGCTGAGAAAATTGCATTTTTGTCAAAGACTATGTCTGGATGGGATAAAGAATGATGATCGAAACACAAAGTGAGTAGATCGAGTCCATCAACACCCTAAAGCTTCACAGTCCTATAGCTCGTCCTGGGTCGACATTTTATTCAGTGACATTAGGCAGTTTTGATTTATATGTGGTTTAATGTTGATGATCAAGTTCTTTTACATATGCATCGGCTTAAATCTGCTATCGCTTGTTTCTGCTTCTTCTTCACCTGTGTTTTAATCAGAAGATTCAGTACTCTTTCAGAAGGTGTTTAATAGCGCCCCCTACCGTATAACAGTGAAAACACGGAAAGCCAGAAAATTCCGTCAATGGCGGGGAAAGAGTTAAATTTGATTTCATCCATTGAAAAAAAAAAATGCATTAATGTGTATTAGGAAAGTAAACGGTCAATTTCGGTGATTTCATGTTGGCTTTTATTCATTAATACATTGCTTGTGCCTAAAATCTGCTCCGATTAGAACGTGTTTATAGCAAAAGATTGGTAAACCCAAAGGTTTACTTTGGTCCTCATTTACTAAGTGTGCAAACAGTGAACATCCAAGTTTACAATCTGAAACTTGAGAAGAGTTTTACAGTTAAACCAAAAGCCTTGTAAAAAAAATCACAACTCTTAATCACAGATTGCAGCCTTGAGACTTACATAAACTTCTGTACCCCTTAAACCTAGCAACTAAAAATAAAGATTAGCCTACTTTTGAGGAAATTAAAACAAAACCCATTAACATAAGCTCCAAGTCCTCTCAAGTTTTTCCTGAGGGCACACAAAAAGGAGACGAGGAGGATATGAGCTCCATTTTGCCTTAGAAACACCCTGAACAACAAACATTTAAGCTAAACGCTAATGCTAATACTGAAGTGTTTCCATCTGATACACAGAATCTCTGGGTGGGGATTCTTGCTCAGGAATTCACAAAAACATGTTTTGTCTTAATAACACAAGGAGAAATTAGTACCGGACCATCCAGAACGTGCTATGCAAGCCTGCTGTGATTCATCTGAATCCCTGATGAATATCATGACTTTCATTGTATCAGATCAGAAAACTTACTTTCACGTAAACTCAGGGATCTTCTGCTGCCTGAAGGGGAACTAGATCAACATGATATCTGATTAAACTTCCTGGAAGTGAGCAGAAGCCACATGAACCTGCTATGTGGGTTTAATTCTTTGCTCATCTCCATAGCGATCTAGTCCAAACAAATGTAACAGTTGAACGTCTCCAAGCATCAAGTCAGGTTACTGTCGTCACTAAAAGCTAAATGTTGCGCCGAAGCAACAAATCCCAGCCAATCAGAACATATTTTGTTTAATAGAGTGCAACAGCACCCGGCCACTTTTTCAGTATTTTTTTCCATTAATTTTTTCCATAGGAATAAAATAAAAAAAAGTGCTAAAGTGTTTTAAGCCATGAACCAAGCCAATCAGCTACGAGGTGAATCACAACATTACAAATTTGATTTGAAGCAAAAGTATTTGGAAATCAGACAAAAGTAAAGACTAATCAGAATAAACGGCTTTAGTTATGGAAAGAACTACAAATCCCATGAAGCACTGCGAATAACATCATCAAAACGATTGAGAAATATAAGAACACTCATTTAAAAAATATTGATTATATATATAAAAGCAAAATATACATGTCTATATATATATATTCATGGGAGTGTGTGGAGCTAAATAGCTCTTTTGGCACGTTTGCTTGTAGCGACCCTGATGGGTAATGTAGTTTTTCACCACAAATTCTGCTGTTAAACATGATTATTTCAAAACCAAACCGTCAATCATCAACCTCGTAGCTCACAGTGAGGTTCATAGGCTGTCATTAAAAAATGTTTACTTCCGAAACCCAACTGTTGCACTCCATACACAGTGAATTGGAACAGGCTTTTGGACCAACGAGATTTCAGAGGAGGCCACTACGAGCAACTCAAATTTAACGTTCAGCATTTTTTTGACACTTTTTCTTGCATTGCGCCTGGATAAGACACGGTGTCACAATTTGATGTTTTTAAGTGATAATTGCATTTTAGCAAACTAATGCGTAAACAACTTCTCACATGACCAGTTTTTTGGCGTCAGATTAGCGTCTGCACCTGCTAACACGCAGGTAACATCATTCGCACTCCTGGCTCTGTGAGTATCGAATAAAAATAAAAAAATGAAAAAAGTAACAGGCAATCTAAAAGACTGATCTAACAGGCATTTAAATAAAATTCAAAACATGAAGATGAAGATATACATGGTTTATCAAAGGCAACTGCATTGTTGGTTTCTGGGGTTAAAAGTGACATTTTTAAGTGCAGAAGCGAGAATGTCCTGTTTCTCTTGCAAATAGTCCTGTCTGGAACTCAAAAATTCCAACTTTGGGAGTAAAAAAGTGTTTGCATATCCGTCCACAGGAGTGTTGTATCTCCATCACAGTCCAGAGGTCAAAGGTCAGGCTCTAGAGGCTCTCGTACATGCGAAGGGTTCTCTCTAATTGCTGACCTACGCGCTGGTAGAAGGCGATCTGTTGGCGGAGATACGCCTGCATCATCTCTTTGAAGTCCACCTCCCTGCGCTGGTGGAAGTGGTTCATCTCGGCCTGCAGGGCGAATCCCACAGTCCTGCAGCGTTTGCGAATGCCGTCTGCTTCTTCTTGGTCCATCTTACCCTCATCGCTCATACGCTGAGACTCTTTTACTTTTGCAAAAGCACCTGAAAGGAAGCAAAAAAGAGAGGTTTTAACTACTAGTCTAACACTAGCAATGGCGCTGACGAAAACGTTTAATTATGTACGTTAGTAACACACAGCTAGGCTTCTACTAAACAAAATCAGACTATAGGCAATTGATCTCCATGTAGCAGACTGATTTAGCAAATAAAAACATAAATCAATAATTTAAACATACTACATAACATATATAAGTTGTTGGAAATACTGCGTACCCAGGGATATTTTTTTTAAACATCGTGACAATTTCTCTTTTAGGGTCACGAGCTGTTTTGACATTCCCTGTAAACCTTTCTGACGATTCACAAAAAAAATTCTGACGCTTTCATGTTTGCTGGTAGTCTGGCTAACGTCAGACCTAGTCTCATTGAGACGTGGGTCTGGGAACCACATGTTCATTTTTTCTTTTATTTGAGGCATGGTTTACGAATGCCCAGAGCCGATTATTGGGTGCTACGAATGTCTATCAAATGCGCCTGTACGTAGATCATAGCCAATCATTTCAATTATACCAGATGACGTATTTAGAGCGACAGAAAAGTTGCTCTTTTTTCTAAATAAACTTGCTTTCTAAACTACTTAGACCAATATCTAAGGCTGCATCGAGAGGTAACATTGCGTCTGCTGCCGTGTTGGATCCATAGATATAAACAAACTGCTTCGGCGTGTCGCATAAACGTCGTCATCGTCTTGCTGCTCCCTTCCCGTTCTGTGATTGGTTCCCTATCTGAGGGGCACATCTGGTCCATGGAGTCCAGGCTGTCCAGCAGCGGGAATAAAATCGCACTACACGCAGGACAGCATGAGGCTAGTTTGCTGGTCAATTTGACTCATAATTTCATGGTTAACCACAGCTGCACAGACCCCCCCCCCAAAAAAAAGTTTGTCAACTTCCTTCTGAAGGTATTTACATTTATGCATTTAGCACACACTTTTAACCAAAGAAATGTACACTGCGTTCAAAGTGTATACCTATTTTATCATTTCAAGAATGTTAATTTCACTGCGAATCGAACAGATAATGTTGCCGTTGTTAGTGCCATGCTCTACTGTTTGAACTTCAGGAAAGCACACACAAATGAAACAAAAACATTTAAAATATATATTTTTTACATTTTAAATAAAAACATGTTTATATATGGTTCTTTTTTAAAACAAATGGTTAAAAAAAAATTGTGTTAAATACAGTTTTAAAAATAATTTGTTATCTTGTTTATTTTTGTTGTAATGCTTTCATTTTTTTGTTTTTCATAGTGTGATTTTTGTGTGTGAATCCAATTTGGGGTCAATTTGACCTGGAAAGTAAAAAATCTTTCCCAGAATTTAAACATAACAAGTGTTAAACTTTACATTACATCACACTTGTTTGTCTAACACTTTTTCTGCATAGCAAACGCCAAACGAGACTCCAATATAAGCAAAACATACGAAATTCTTTTTAAATGTTCACAGCTCAGTGAATCTCAGTTTTTTTTTTACTTGTCAGCTAAAAGTGCCTTTTGTCCCATATTTGTTTCACGTTTCCAGCGTAACCGGTTCTAATCATTCACGTCCTGTTGTGACAGAACAAACCACTCGCAGGCTCATGAGAACCTGAGATCTGAACGGAGCCGCTGAGTCACAGGACTCGCAGAGAAATACGACTGAATCTGGAGACCTGAACAGACAGATCCACTAAATCATCACATCTGTGGCACAGAAGACAGAGACGGTCAGGGACAGCATGAGGGATTAGATATGGAGTGTGTACGACTGATCAGAGATCAGTGTTTGACAGTGCTGTACACACCTGTAATCGGACACAGGAAGTCCGGCCCTGTGTTTTTTGTGTTTGGGATTTGATACACAGCAATTTATTTCTTTATTCTCTTTCAGGTCACAGACTGACGGATTACAAACCCACTGTGAAAACGCCACAAAGAACAAACGAGTACAGTCAAATGAAAGCTCAGAGACCGTATGCAAAGACCTTGTGTTTGCATTCCCTCACCGAACATCTAAAATAAGACAATATTGTGCCCTGTAAACAAGGCCATGGTTTGCATATTTATTTTTGGAAATTATTTCTAACCACATTGAGTAAAATGGCTGATTGTTACACTTTTTGTAGCATTTTGTCCTGAGGAATGGAAACCCTTTTCCAACACTTAACATAAATCATGCTTTGGCAAATCATAATTATGAGATAAACAGTCAAAATTGAAACATACTAAGTCACAATAATGGCATTACGATAAATGCGAAATTATGACATACTGTCAGGAATATGAGATGAAAAGTAAAAACTGACATGAAATTATGACAAAGTAATTTTGACTTTTTCTGTAATAAAGATTTGTGTTGTAATTTTGGCTTTTATTTCATAATTTCAATTTATCTCAATTATGACTTGTCTTGACTTCAATCACATACTTATAACTTTTAATCTTATAGCCTAATTTTGACTCATCTATGAAAATAAGTTGAAAATAAGTCAGAAACGTTCTTAGTATATCATAATTTTGACTTTTTAATCTCATAATTAAATAAATGATGACTTAGTATGTCATAACTTTGACCGTCACATAATTGACTTAGTATGTCATAATTTCAACTTTATCTCAAAATTTCAATTTTTATCTTATAATTTCGACTCATGACATTGACAAATTATGACATGTTAAAAATAAGAGTCAAAAACTTTCTTAGCATATCAATTTTTAAAAAAATCTCATAATTTTCACTTTTTATAATGTGCCAAATAACGATTGACCAAATGTTTTCTAATGTGGCAAAAATGGCCTTTCGTGCATGAAAAACAGTTCATATTAAATCAAATGTGTGTTACTGATGCTGTTGTAGAAATGAGCTATCCACAGTCAGCCATAATTATTATGAAAATATCCAATAACAGGGGGGTTAACAAGATAAAGCTGCCAATTTTTTAATATTCGGCTGGTCATGTGATCTCAATATGGCGACCCACATGCAATATTAAATAAAACTGCTTATTATACCATATTATGCCACTGATATTTATGTAATAAATGTACAACGTTTAAAACTATGTATGCAAATGACATGTAAATGACCTCTGTAATGATTGGCTAATCTCTGCATACTGGCGTAGTTCAGACAAGCGTTAATTTTGCCAGACTGCCAAAATACTAAAAAGTCGTTGACATTAAAGAAAGCCGTAATGTGACAAAAAGCAAAGTTACAACCTATACAACAAAGAACAACCTATATTTTCCATGATGTTTTTCTTCCTAGAGGACACTGAAACAGCAGGGTGATTTTTTCACGACGGAGGGACAGAATAAGTGTCCAGCGGTGCCAGGCACGGTCCAGCACTGACTCTCGAACACACACAAGTCTGCAGGACTGAGTTCAACAAAGCCATAATCAATATGACAGATGTATTATAATATCTCACATGCAAAACGCAAGATGTTTATTTAAAGAGACAGACATTAAAGTCTTGATGTAGAATTGTAATTCCTGTGATAAAAACTGTATTTTCATGCGTCTGGTGCATTGTCGTGTAATTGATACGCGAAAATGAGTTTTTACGTGCATATGAGACGCAGTTTTTTGCGTGCATTTGATACGCAGTTCATTTGCGTGTAAAACACACGCACCCCACACCACTAATCCTACCCAAGCGTATAATACACACGCACCCCACACACACCTAAACCTACCCTAACCAACCAATGCGTATCCTATGCACGTAAAAACTCAATTTAGCGTATAAATTACACGACAATACACATGCGTGCAATAAAGACGCATTTAGTGAGATCGGGTATTTCAGTGTCACATGATCTTTCAGAAATCATTCTAATATGCTGACCTCAAAAAAACATTTCTTATTTATCAAAGTTGTGCTCACATTTCTATCATTCCAAACATTTGGTTTTGCTCACTTTGTCCTGTGATGTTCAGTAAACAAAACTTTAAAAGAGAGTTCAATTTGATTCGTCCTCTCTAATGGACCACAGACATGCTAAACATTACCACACTCCATCAATGACAGGAATTAAGTGAATTCCTCTTCTGTATTTTCCGACATGCTTGTATTCTTCATTGTAAGTGTACAGAACCATTAAAAGAGGAAGTTGTGCATCCGTAAAATGTCTGCACACCACTTTTTGTGGTCAGTGACTGTCTACTTATTTGTTTTCCCTATATAAACACTAGTATATAAATATATGGCTTCTGTTTATTCTGAGGGACAGTCTCAAGGCTTTCAGATGGAAAACAAACTCCCTTAATTGGCCACCTAAATGATTTTCTGGGGGTATTTTAATCAGTGTCTTATCAAAAACCATACAGCTTATTGATCTAAATAGTATTAACAAGTAAAATACTGTCTTCTGAATTATATAAATCACATTTCAAGTTATTTAAATGAAGCCAAATGTTAAAGTAAACATTGCTGTAGTGCTTCCAGCTAACCAATTAGCGTGCAAAGCTAACATTCCCTATGCAAGTTACTTCAAGTAAACATAACAAATCGTTGTAGCTCTTCATATTTTTGATACAACATACTTGTGTTATATTTTCTTAAATTAGAAAAACCTCAATCTGATATCACAAACAATCAAAATAATATACCACATAGGCTAGCATAATGCTAATTACAGTCTGAGTGTATGATCTGAGCTTTCTCTCAGTCTTTGAGGTGAAACAAATGTTAACAGCACAAAGAATAACTGACCTGAAGCCTCAGAGCTGCATTTAATGTGTCTAACAGCACCGCCGCGGAAACACAGAGGAATTTCAGACTGGAAAAAACAGTCACAGCTCAATTTATCCCAGAGCAAATTCTCAGACACCAGAAGGAGAGAAACAAGCCATAAAGGTAGGTCAAAAAAAATGTGCACAAGCATGCTTTTCAAGCAAAACACTTGTACAAAAAGAAGTATATTAGGTTAATATAAATGTATGCTTTTCAAAATTAAGTTTTGTTACTCTGCTAGGACGCCTGACATTTCATACATCCAGTACATTTGACCACTTTATTAGTTTACTGATCAAAAACTGACCTGATCATGAAAGACATAAGTATAAATACACTCAAAGATGCATTTGACTGCAAAACCCAAACATTAACTGCCTAAAAGAGCATTCAACAGGCAATTTAGCATTAGCATAAGCCTCATCACAAAAGTGATGCATTAAAATCACCAAAAGTAGGTCAGAAAAGTGAAATTGGTTGTCAAAAATATCTGAGGAATGTCGGCAACCAAACAGTTGATGGCACCCATTGACTTCCACAGTATCTTTTTTTCCATACTATAAAATCAACGGGGTCCATCAACTGTTTGTTTACCCATATTCTTCTAAATATCTTCTTTTGTGTTACGCAGAAGAAAGAAACTCGTACAGGTTTGGAACAACATGAGGGTGAGTAAATGACAGAATTTTTTGGGTGAACTATCCCTTTAACTCCTTAAATGTGGCTAAAGTACAAGTAATTGTGAGTAAAATCTAAGTTAGCTGTGTTCTCAGCTGCTCTATTATTACAGGACAGGTGTGGAGCGATCATATGCAGTCTTGCATGCCTCTCCTGTTCATCCACACACGCTTACACTTCTTGATTATTTAAGACACATGCATGAAGAACAAAACCGGCTCACTTCCTGCAAGTTAGCCATGAGCGTCTCAGAGATGGAGAGGAATTCAAGGTCTTGCCCTGACATGTTATTCCTCTTTATTTCAAAGCTAAAAGCAACAAAAATGCACAACTCTGACGTGTGTGTGTGTGCGAGAGTGTGTATTATTGGCAATAAAATCAGACCAACACCCAGAAAACCCAAAGAGTTCATGACTACTGTACACGCAGAGCCCGAGGCCTGGAACGCCTTTTGTTTTTACTCGTATTTTTCATTCTCTCCCTATTTGCTAAGGTGGGAGATGTTATGGATTAATATCCGAATTCATTTCCCACTGGTTTTGGAAGACCTAAATATTTCCATAGCCTTTAATTCGAGGAGTCGGTCGGGTTCAGGCTGACTTCTGGACGTCAGGTCAAGTGTCCTGGCGTCCCACGGCGGATCTGATTACAGCTCTTTGGCTGGGACGCACAAAAGCCGAACGGAGCGCGCTCAGAGAGGGCTGTTATTATTTCCCTGGGTCATGTGTTGTTTTTCCTCAGTTCATTGGTTCTCTTTGATCTCTCCCTGTGCTGTCGTGCGGCTCACAAGAGAAACAGATGCTCAATTTTAAGATATCGCAAAGTCAAAACGTTTTAGACAATTAACTGTCCCCTAACTGCAGGACGAGCCCCTTTAGGACGTCCTTATATGTTTGTTACCTACAGCAGGACGATCAGAGGACAAGACTAACATTTTATCAGATTTACTACTGGTTTTAATAAATTTCATTGGTCATATTGTGCACCTTATTTCAAGTCTTCTTGCCACTAAAATTACATTTTCTGCTGACATATAAATAAGCCCTGATATTTAGGGATGAACATTTTGGCCGATACAGATAAATGATATATTGGCCAATAAATCTAAATCCAAATTTGTATATAATATTTGATAGCCTGATAACAATAACAAAAGTCTCACCATCCCAAGGACACAATTATAATGATCTTCTCATCATCATTTTGTGTAGCTTATATGACAGACTTGCGCTACACATGTTGTAACTGTATTCTCCTTTTTCAAAGTGATTACAATCATATTTCAAGCAATTCAAAACCATCACGCACCTGACGTGTCTCAGCTGAAGAAAATAATACATTATTTATCAGCTTTAATATATCAGCCAAATTGTCTTATAAGGCCGATAACGTTAACATTAAAATTGAACATGTCGGCCAATAACGATATGGTGGCTGATGTATCGTGCGTCTCTGTTATATATAGGTTACTATGAACAAATATATCATAGCCTAACATGTTTCTATACAATCAAATCTCTACATGTTTTACTATTATTACATCATAAAAATTGCTTACCTATTTCTGAACCCATAAAAACTAATTGTGTTGGTCTAGATTAATTTATTTGGGTTGATTCAGCAATAATAAATAATACAACTGAAAATATAACTACAAATATTTATTTATTAGACACTATATACACGTACATAAAATATACAAATGCTATAAATACCTGTATATAAATAACTTTGTATATAATGTACTAATATATGTATATTAAGTTAAAAAAACTAAACTAAAAATAACTAAAATATGAATCAAAACTATAATTATGTGTCAATGATACTAAATCAACACTGATTCAGGGGATTCATGAAAAAAAATTAAATATTGAACTCAAGTCAAACATCAATGATGATTCAACAATGAATCAATGACTGTTGCTAAATCTGCCTGTGTCTAACTGAACATCAGCAGCGCAATACACTAAACTCTAATCGACTTCTATTGTAGGAGGCGTGTTCTGTGTCCATTAGTTGCCATTAGCAACTTGATTATTTAAAAACACCATTATCCATTGTACACTAAGATCCATTGTGTCTAAACATGAACAGTAATCATGTTACGACTGTTAAAGAGGGTGTGGACGTGAAACTGGAGCAATCATACAGGCCTCCTTTCAACACACTCACATGTCAATTGTTTGCTTAAGGCGGTTGTTTGATAAGCACTGACTATTTCTGGAGAATAATGCTACTTTAACAAACCTAAAAGGCACGATAATGATTTAAGGACTCTGAAATCACTACTACTTTGTGGGAATAAATCTATATTCCATTGATTTAAAATCGTTAACCGTAAATCTGGGGTCTGGCATGTGCCTCGGTCATGTGACCCATCACGCCTTCAGCAAACTAACTCCGTAATAAAGATGATGCACATTTCTGTTCTCCTCCACAATCTACTGATCTCACCACAATGAACACATCAATGCATCATTAACCTGTTTAACAACATTAAATCCTCACTTTGATTAGAGTTTGAATACCGACAGATATCACTGAATCAGACCCGTCTCTATCACTCTTTCTCAAACTGCATGTTCGGTTTTGCTGGTATGTCTTTTGAGGGAGAGATTTTGGAAATTGGGCCGGTCCAATTCAAAGTGGCTGAAATCATAAACCTTTAACCTTCAGGACCTTTAAACGTTAAAAAAAGTGCATTGCTTATTAAATTCAAGCTGCATGACTATGCATTTCATCCCGTAGAGTAAATACTGGCGTTTACTCTGCGTCAGGATGCCAGCATATGTTAAGTCTGAGCTCTCACGAGCGAGACATTCTTAACATCACAGTATGACATTCCACAGAAGGATCATAATGAAAGTGGAAGCTTGTCTGAGCCACAAACTGATTGAGCTTTAATGTCTTGGACTTGAGTGCACTGATTAATCACACTATTTCCCTCACTTCCTGTGATTTAGAGGAGGCTTCCCGTCAGGAGCAGGGCCAGAACTTTCTCTTTCTTAACTCCCTGTAAATGTCAGATGCATCACTTTTCAGCTTGAAAATGTCTCTGCAAATGACCTGACATCATCTACAACAAAATTCACTCCAGTCCACAATGCGAGGCCCACTAACCCCTGCTCATAAATAACAACACGTGTGATTGGCTGCCTACAGGCATGATGTCACTGGGTCAGTCCAGCTGCGTGGCCCACATTTGAGCAAGTCAGTAGGTTTAGAAACTAGCACACCATCTAAACTAAGGGGTGTAGAAACCATTTAAAAGGTTGAGGTGATGCAATGAATGATGAATGCTGCATTTCAACACCCATGTGTAAAATACTCATTTATCAGCAAATATCTTTAACTCTTTCCTCGCCAGCGCCAGCATTTTTGATCATTTTCACAACATTTTCATGGCCCCCAGAATATTTTGATGTATGAATACCTGAACATGCAATATGTCAAAAGAAAGGACAGACCCTTTGATAAAAGAAATAAAAAAATTAACACTTTTATTCCAGCTTCATGCATTACTTTTTTAATCAACATTTGAATGTGGATAAGTTTCATTTTAAAAAAGGGGGGGGGGGGGGGAAAGCAACATTTTGAGCAGAAAAAAGGGAAAATCGTGTTTTTGTCAAAAACTATGTCCGTATCGATTTAGGAGCGATGATCTAAACATAGATGAAGTAGATCGAGTCCATCAACACCCCAAAGCTTCACAGTCTTATTGCTCGGCCTTGGGCCACATTTCATTTAATAACATTAGGCATTTTTGATTTATGTGCCATTTAACGCATAAGTGACATATGCTATCACTTATTTCTGCTTCTTCTTCGCATGTTTTGATAAGAAGATTCAGAACTCTTACAGAAGCTGTGTACTAGCGCCCCCTACCGTATAACAGTGAAAACAGGACATTTCCGTCAATGGCAGGGAAAGAGTAAAAAACTTTTTAAAAACTCTGACATTAGTCTTTCTGCTTTTTTTATTTATTATTAGGGATTTTTAATTTCAGTTTTAGTTAGCAAAATGAAAATGAGTAATACTAGCTGTAATAAAATAAGATTTTTTATTTTATTGAAAAACATTTAAAACATTTTAATTTTTTAATTTTAGTTAACATAACCACAGAAGAAAGAAACTCTGAATGTCTACACATTACATTACTAAATGATAGGTAGTGTTGGTGTTCACTGAGCGGGTCTCATTGAAGATTAAAAAATTTTATATTACATTTTTATATTTTTGTTACATGTATATTGTTGGTCTTATATATACGCATGTTGAAACACAAGCGACAAAAATTTCCCTAAGGGGATAATAAAGCAATCAATCAAACTCTGAAAGAGAGTCAGTTGTGGGAGAACTAGTGCTGTCAAATCGATTAATCGTGATTAATCGCATCTAACATATACACATATATATATATTATAATAAATAATACATTATAAATATATATGTATATACACACATATATTATATAAACACAAACTTTTCTGTTAAATGCAATTAATAGTGATTTTATGTTATGTACGATTATTCGCGATTAATCGATTTGACAGCACTAAGATGAACTAAGTTGAGTTTGTTCGAGCTCACTTTACCTTTCTGCAGGTGGATGATGTCTGGAAAGTTGGACAGCAGGCCCTGATACAGCGACAGTTTATCCAGCATCTGAAACAGGTCGTATTTGGGCTGTTCGGCGAACATCTCCCCGATGTTCTCGTATGTGCGGCCTGTGTGCGAGATGGCGTTGCTCAGAGCGTCCGAGCTGTAAGGAGGGTCCAGCAAGAAGGACTGGCTGATGGACTGGAAGCCGTTCCCCAGCCTCTGGAACTCCTTCCGAAATCCTCCGAGGTGTTTGCGGACTAGTTCCGACGCGACGTGCGTCAACTGCATCACGCTGTCATCCATCTTTTTGGCGAACGCCTTGAAGGTGTCAACGCGCTCCTCCACGTCCTGAAGGTCCTGATGCTCGTTGGGAATCTGGAAAGTGAGCATGAAATGAGCCCCGACCATCTCGTCCTTCTCTGCCCGCCTCTTCCCGAGTTTCCACTGTTTGTCGTCTCCACACATGAGGAAGTGTTCGAAACCCTCATATTGAGACAGCACCGGGTGGCTGGTCATGTGGTCCATCCATAAAATGAGCCTCCTCTTCCTCTTATCGATGAAGTCTTCCTCGAACCGTCCCGTGGCCTGTTTTTCAGGGAGGTGCGGCACGGATATCACCGTGAATTTGTGCAGTAGTCTGTTGTACAGCCAGTCAAAGTGCTTGTAGCGGCGGTAAACCGGCCTGGCAATGTGACTGGGGGTCACGCGGTACGAGATGTACGTCTTAATGCCTTTGAACTTTGTCTGTTTGGTGGGGTCTTCAATGGAACAGGAGAAGGGTTGAGGGCTCTCCTTCCACTGCGGCCCCCGGGGGCCCATTTCGATGGAGTACGACTCTGCGATCTTAGCCATCATGGGAACGTCACCAAGTACAAAGGCCTCCACACCTGAGCGCACGAAGCTAGAGAATCGGTTCAAGTTTCTGCCCACCATGCTGCCCTTCCTGTTGCTTGACATGCTGTCCTGACGGTCCATGTGTGGCTTGGTCCGGTAGTGGACATTGGGGTTGGAATATGGACTTTGGGAATGTC
This sequence comes from Semotilus atromaculatus, assembly GCA_031834385.1. NCBI lineage: Eukaryota > Metazoa > Chordata > Actinopteri > Cypriniformes > Leuciscidae > Semotilus > Semotilus atromaculatus. The sequence continues at coordinate 17,880,573 of JAULUF010000027.1, forward strand.
CATTGGCACCCACCCCTCTCCGAGGGTCTTCATCCTCAACCACCGTTGAGGTTTCATCCCAGTCGTCCCAGTCGTCATCATCGTCACTCGGCGGGGTCGGGGTAGTTGTGTGGATGTAAGACAAATCCTTACCAGGAGAGCTCCCAGGTGAACTGAGGGATTGATCCGTCAGGTTGGACCCAGATCGGCGCCGGATGATCTGGACGTACGAGGCAGGAAACAAGCCTCGCTCTCCTCGGCTGTTCTCCCCTTGTAGCCAGCCGTCCACAGAGTTCTCGTCGAAAATAACCAGCTCTTCGCTCTCCTGGATGCTTATCTCCTCCTTGTTCTCACTTTGGAAAGTGTAGAGGGCTTTGGCTCTAAGGGACATGTTTGTAACTTTTGCAAGACAGATGCAAAAAAAAAAAAGGGCCACAAAAAAAGTTCCCTTACCTCATATCAGACTGCAAATCTAAGAAAAAAAAGGGCTTAGATACATTAAAATTGAACTGGGCATGTAGTACAGCAGTGTTTCTTAATATATTCATAGCACTTCAATAAAACTAGTAGTTTTGAGGCTGTTGGTAAATAACATTCCTCAAGATAAAGATCTTCAAGCGTTTTTAAACTTACTGACCACAAAGAAGACAACAGGAATCTTAAATTTCCTCGGAAATAATATCCGATATTCTACATTTGTAGATAAAGAGTTACATGTTGGAACTCCCTGTCAGGTTGTTATTCTCCAACTTCCCGTAATTTATGTCGTTTCATTATTCCCACAAAACCAGAATCTTCAGCCGCAAAAAAATAAACCCATAAATCCACAAATCCCGTCCAGCAGAACTGAGACACCGGCAAACACATTCAGTTCAGTGCCTCATCATAACAAAAGTTTTAGCCATCTTGCATGCTGTGAAAATATTTAAAAACAAACAGTTGTTGTGCAACTCCGGCTGAACTAAACTCCAGATGAAAACATTATACCAACATTCCGTCCCGGACAGAGATGAGAAATAAACGCATCATTTGCACTCCGCCAACAAAAGAACAAAAACTTAATCTAAAGCATCTGTATAATCCCCAGATCCAGTTCAAATCGCTGTGCACTCTCAGTATTTCCTTCGAGATGTGATTCAACAGGCCCGTGAAGAGTTTTTCATGAAGTATTTCTTTACTTTGAGCAGAAACGCAGTAGCTCTTTCCATGACGTGACGATCGAACAATGAGAGTCGCGCAGTTTAGTGTGAGATTTACAGTTGCGTTTGTGGTGCCGCCCGGCGGTCAAGAAAACAACTGAAGGATCTGACTTGAACATTTTCTAGTTAACTCAAAACACATACGATAACTCATCTAACGGTAGATAGTGTACAATGCCTTGTAGTGACAAATGCTGGCGTTATTACCAATGACAATGAGGCAAAAAGTTTTGAGGGCGCAGGGCGTCCGAATCTGCCATTCAGCCACATTAACATTTTAGGACGTTTATTTGTTATGGGAGACATTTGTTTATAAGAAAGTATAATATTTTAAATATAAAATTTCAAATGAGGATTACATTGAAATCCGCACAGAACTCTATTAAAAAAAGTAAAATAATAATAATTACTCTTATCCAATAATCACAAATGGCTGTGATTGGCCCATCCTTATACAGCGTTGAGAAAACTAACGAGTACGACGTGACATTCCCATACGTTTCTAGTGGCGCAAAGCCAAATGGGTGGGGCTTGACGTCTAGCTCCACCTCTGTGAACCTAGTGAAGCGTCAATCAAGCGCCACTCACTGGCCACTCACTAACCTGATGAAAAACGTTTATTGCTGAGAAAAAGAGAGAGATAGAGAGAATTGCATGGAATTTTAGATATCACCATACCTTCCTCTAATATTTTTAATGAATTTTCAGCATGCGACGAACGGCGTGAATAAACTTACAAGTAACCTGTGCGCTTCTGCCTTGTTTTTTAAGGCTATGTATGTAGGCGATTTGTGAATTCATTCGATTCATTCACATCTAGTTAATTAATATAATACGCCACACCCAAAATTATTTCTATTAATCTTGATCATCCAAAATGCACAGCTTACATAGTCAATTTTTAATAAACAAGAAGATATTAATAATAAATATAAGTTTTGTATATTACGTCTCAGGAACACAACATTTGTTTTTCATGAGATTTTAATGCGTTTTTTTTTTTACAAAACATAAAACTGCAAAACAGTTGCATTATCAACATAATCCTCAATATTATTGCAAGTCGAATCTTCCCGGCAAAGTGCTGTGCCTGTGTTTTCTGTTAATGTGAACCAGCAAGTTCTTTTTATTTATTTGAATGCCGCAGTGTGTGCAAGACACCCTGACTTGCTGCCGGACACGTAATCTTACTGCTGACGATGGTGCTACTGCTGGGAATGGAGGTCCTTTTGCTGGGAATTGGGGTACTTCTGATGGAGGTCCTTCAACTGGGGATGGAGGTACTTCTGCTGTGGATGAAGGTCCTTTTATTGGAGGTTCTGCTGTGGATGGAGGTCCTTCTACTGGGGATGGAGGAATTTCTGATGGAGGTACTTTGGCTGTGGATGGAGATGGTGCTGCTGGCGGCACTATTGGTGGAGGCTGTCTGTATGATGTATTTTTACAAGTTGCTACATGTTTAATCAGAGCATCTCTTCTGATTAATGTTGATGTGCAGTAGCAGCAGTGAAAGTGTGGTGTTTGTCTGCAGCCTAGACCACACTTGATGATGACAAAACCTAAAATGTAGAAATAATTAGTTTGGTTGGGTGTTAGGACACAGCTGCACAGTTTAAAGGGTGATATTTAAAGACTATTTCCCAATATGAGACAAAACATCCCACCATCTATGACAAACGGTGCTGGATGAGTTAGATGCTGAAATTTGTATGGAAGAAGCAGCTTAGGCATGTGAAATGATAATAGTGATGCTTTACTTTGCAAGCACCACTAATTATATGTTTTTACCTTCAAATTTCGAGGGAGAAATAATAAGGGAAAATGTGAAAAACAGAAGGGTTGATAAACTTACACAGTATAATTGAACTGTATAAAGAAATTTAAATGAGTTCACACACACCTTCCTGTTGAACAGCATTTCGAATGTGATTTGTAACATGATTTTGTGCCTCGTGTAAATGTTTATGCAGCATTGTACAGTAGTCACAGTGGTACATGTTGCAGCACAGCGAGCATCTCTCAATGGAGAGAAGGGGATCTTGTCCTCGCCTCAGGATTGTCCGATGCATCTGTGCAGGTTAAACAAACACACACCATTTTAACATCTGTCAGCAAAAATAAATATGTTTAAAAAATATGACGACGACTTATAAAATACACACAACTGACCACACTTGCTAAAAGTTGCCATAGGCAATGTCCACCTGTATATTGTTTTTCAAGCACACCGTTTGGACAAATAGTAGCTAGCTCATAATGCGCTATCAATAGTATCTATGGAAGCATGTTTCTGCCATGGAATAAAAAATAATAATAAAAGGAAATTGTGACTTTTTATCTTGAAATTCAGACTTTTTTCCTCAGAATTTTGTGGTATAGACTCGGAATTGCAGGTAAAAAGCCAGAATTTTGAGATATAAACTTGGAATTACAAAAAGTAATTACGACTTTATCTCGCAATTCTGATTTTGATTAGATTTTCTTGCAATTTTGAGTTTATATTTAGCAATTCTGACTATTTTTTGCAATTCCTAGTTTATAACTCACTATTCTGACTTTTAATCTCAGAATAGTGAGATATAAACTCGATTTTGCAAGTTATACAGTCTGAATTGTGAGATATAAACTTGCAATTGCGAGAAAAAAAATTCAGAATTGTGAGAGAAAAAAAGTCGCAATTACCTTTTTTATTTTGTGGCAGAAAAAAGCTTCCACATCATCATCTTCATTCATCCTCACTATTACTGGAAATCAAATCTTCCCAACAAAGTGTTGTGCCTGTGTTTTCTGTTAATGTGACCCAGCAAGTTCATTTTATTTATTTAAATGCCACAGTGTGTGCAAGACAGGTGACTTGGTGCCGGACACGGACACGTAATCTTACTGGTGACGATGGAGGTTTGTCTGCTGTGGATGGAGGTCCTTCTGCTGTGGATGGAGGGTCGTCTGCTGTGGATGGAGGTCCTTCTGCTGTGGATGGAGGGTCGTCTGCTGTGGATGGAGGGTCGTCTGCTGTGGATGGAGGTTTGTCTGCTGTGGATGGAGGTCCTTCTGATGAAGGTTTGTCTGCTGTGGATGGAGGTTTGTCTGCTGTGGATGGAGGTCCTTCTGCTGTGGATGGAGGGTCGTCTGCTGTGGATGGAGGTTTGTCTGCTGTGGATGGAGGTTTGTCTGCTGTGGATGGAGGTCCTTCTGATGAAGGTTTGTCTGCTGTGGATGGAGGTCCTTCTGCTGTGGATGGAGGTTTGTCTGCTGTGGATCGAGGTCCTTCTGATGAAGGTTTGTCTGCTGTGGATGGAGGTCCTTCTGCTGTGGATGGAGGTTTGTCTGCTGTGGATCGAGGTCCTTCTGATGAAGGTTTGTCTGCTGTGGATGAAGGTCCTTCTGCTGTGGATGGAGGGTCGTCTGCTGTGGATGGAGGTCCTTCTGCTGTGGATGGAGGTTTGTCTGCTGTGGATGGAGGCCCTTCTGATGGAGGTCTGTCTGATGTGGATGGAGGTACTTTTGCTGCAGGTCTGTCTGCTGTGGATGGAGGTTTGTCTGCTGTGGATGGAGGTCCTTCTGATGGAGGTTTGTCAGCTGTGGATGGAGGTTTGTCTGCTGTGGATGGAGGTCCTTCTGATGAAGGTCTGTCTGCTGTGGATGGAGGTTTGTCTGCTGTGGATGGAGGTCCTTCTGATGAAGGTCTGTCTGCTGTGGATGGAGGTCCTTCTGATGGAGGTTTGTCTGATGTGGATGGAGGTCCTTCTGATGAAGGTCTGTCTGATGTGGATGGAGGTCCTTCTGGTGGAGGTTTGTCTGATGTGGATGAAGGTACTTTTGCTGCAGGTCTGTCTGCTGTGGATGGAGGTTTGTCTGCTGTGGATGGAGGTCCTTCTGATGCAGGATTGTCTGCTGTGGATGAAGGTACTTTTGCTGCAGGTTCTGCTGTGGATGGAGGTCCTTCTACTGGGGATGGAGGAATTTCTGATGGAAGTACTTTGGCTGTGGATGGAGATGGTGCTGCTGGCGGCACTATTGGTGGAGGCTGTCTGTATGATGTATTTTTACATGTTGCTACATGTTTAATCAGAGCATCTCTTCTGATTAATGTTGATGTGCAGTAGCAGCAGTGAAAGTGTGGTGTTTGTCTGCAGCCTAGACCACACTTGATGATGACAAAACCTAAAATGTAGAAAGAATTAGTTCAATAGTCATTAGTAAAATAATACCGTTTTAAACAGTTTAGTACAGCGATCCTGTAGAGTTTTTTGGGATAAACCGCCTTTTAACAATGATAAAAACTGACATAAAATAAGACAGAGATTGAGATAAACGAACATAAGGGGAAAAATCAAGATAAAAGAATAAAATAAATTAGCCTATAACTGTCGGGCTAGGGAATATTAATTATTTGTCATTATATGTTTTTAATATTATATAACTTACACACAGTATAATTGAGCTGTATAAAGAAATTTAAATGAATTCACACACACCTTCCTGTTGAACAGCATTTCGAATATGATTTGTAACATGATTTTGTGCCTCGTGTAAATGTTTATGCAGCATTGTACAGTAGTCACAGTGGTACATGTTGCAGCACAGCGAGCATCTCTCAATGGAGAGAAGGGGATCTTGTCCTCGCCTCAGGATTGTCCGATGCATCTGTGCAGGTTAAACAAACACACACCATTTTAACATCTGTCAGCAAAACGTATACATAAAAACTATGATGATTTCCATCATGCATATCAGTCCAAATATAACCCTTAACATGTAACTGTGTGTTGTGTCTGTGGTGTGTTGCATCTATGTTGCATCTGTAAATGTAAGTCGCTTTGGATAAAAGCGTCTGCCAAATGCGTCAATGTAAATTATGTGTCTGTGGTGTGTCGTGTCTGTGGTGTGTCGTGTGTGTCGTGTGTGTCTGTGGTGTGTCGTGTGTGTCTGTGGTGTGTCGTGTGTGTCTGTGGTGTGTCGTGTCTGTGGTGTGTCGTGTCTGTGGTGTGTCGTGTCTGTGGTGTGTCGTGTCTGTGGTGTGTCGTGTCTGTGGTGTGTCGTGTCTGTGGTGTGTCGTGTCTGTGGTGTGTCGTGTCTGTGGTGTGTCGTGTCTGTGGTGTGTCGTGTCTGTGGTGTGTCGTGTCTGTGGTGTGTCGTGTCTGTGGTGTGTCGTGTCTGTGGTGTGTCGTGTCTGTGGTGTGTCGTGTCTGTGGTGTGTCGTGTCTGTGGTGTGTCGTGTCTGTGGTGTGGTGTGTCTGTGGTGTGTCGTGTCTGTGGTGTGTCGTGTCTGTGGTGTGTCGTGTCTGTGGTGTGTCGTGTCTGTGGTGTGTCGTGTCTGTGGTGTGTCGTGTCTGTGGTGTGTCGTGTCTGTGGTGTGTCGTGTCTGTGGTGTGTCGTGTCTGTGGTGTGTCGTGTCTGTGGTGTGGTGTGTCGTGTCTGTGGTGTGGTGTGTCGTGTCTGTGGTGTGGTGTGTCGTGTCTGTGGTGTGTCGTGTCGTGTCTGTGGTGTGGTGTGTCGTGTCGTGTCTGTGGTGTGGTGTGTCGTGTCGTGTCTGTGGTGTGGTGTGTCGTGTCGTGTCTGTGGTGTGGTGTGTCGTGTCAGTGGTGTGGTGTGTCGTGTCTGTGGTGTGTCGTGTGTGTCTGTGGTGTGTCGTGTGTGTGTCTGTGGTGTGTCGTGTGTGTCTGTGGTGTGTCGTGTGTGTCTGTGGTGTGTCGTGTGTGTCTGTGGTGTGTCGTGTGTGTCTGTGGTGTGTCGTGTGTGTCTGTGGTGTGTCGTGTCTGTGGTGTCTGTGGTGTGTCGTGTCTGTGGTGTCTGTGGTGTGTCGTGTCTGTGGTGTGTCGTGTGTGTCGTGTCTGTGGTGTGTCGTGTCTGTGGTGTGTCGTGTGTGTCGTGTCTATGGCGCTCGAAATGTTCCATTCGGCGACGAGACTGACAAGCACGACAGATAACACACGTGTATACGTGCGTGTACGTCTCCATTTGTTTTATATGGAGACGTACACGCAAATATCACGTCACGTATACACGTCAATCATGTATAGCTGTTGATCTATGCAGACGTCACGGCGGCGTCACGTTAGAAAGTTAACGTGTGGATTACGTCTTAACGTGTGAACGTCTGCCCGTCTGCTATACGTCTGCCCATCTGCACGTCTGCTATACGTCTGCCCGTCTGGAGTATTTTTCCTTATTTTCCCTCACGTCTATTTTTCCTTATTTTCTCATACATTTACTTATTTGTATAATGCTGAATCTGTTCATGTACCATAGGTATCCCATAGATTTTTAACTTTTTTAATAAAAGTCTATTGTCATGTGTTTTGATTATAAAATGGGCAAGTAAAATTCCGAAAAGGTGGGTCTTATCATTATATATTTGTTGGTTTAAGATGTGTCAATGCTCTGCAGCAGGCAGGGTCTGCATATGCCTCAAGTTCACTCATAGATGCTGCATTTAGCATTAATTGTTCCATTCAGAAACCCTTTTAGAGCTTATTGTATTTTAAGCTAAAATTAGTTAGCCTACTTGTGATTGTTTGGATTAGGCTACTGCTATTCTTATTCTGAATAAGTAATAATCAGTAGGCTACATTTATGTTAAATATTTTTAAATTGAATATATAATAGAGCTACACAAAAGTTTTTATAAAGCCTATAGCACTCTATTAAATGTAGCCTAGTCATAAACTATGGCTATACGATTTAGTCTTGTCTTTTTCTTTATATCACAATGACATACATACATATACATTCATATATATATATATATATATATATATATATATATATATATATATATATATATATATACATATATATACACACGTGTGTGTTTGTGTTAGCTACATTGTCTCTATAAAGTAGGCTATATTTAGTGTATAATGTAAAATGAAAGTGGACAACTGTAATACAGTAAGTAGGCTGGTATTACAGTACAGAAAAACAATGTCTGATTACATACCTGTTCTGTCCACAAACGTTTGAATGGTGTTTCCATTACAGATTTGCGCAAAACTTTTGCAATATTTTCTAAATATCGATAAAAAAAACTATTGCGAAATGACGATGATATGCGACTAAAACGTCCTTTTTTCCTCTCGCGATAAGTCATTACAAAAATTATGGTAACGGACGTTGGTAGGTTTAGCCTATATCAGAGCCACCGCACTGGACATTATTATTATTATTATTATTATTAATTGAAGGAGACTGGGCGTGTTATCCAAGCATTGTGAGCGGCACATGTGAGGATCTGGTGTTTCTCACTCATTTCTATTTCAAGGTCTTGATTGTGGCATTTCTTTGAGATTTAGGATCCAGTATTCCTGTCATTCTTTTTAAAAAAAATGAATTTAATAAAGAACTCTGTCTCGTATTATGTCCAAACGGTCCGTGTACTTTTGCGTCCATTCGTTTTTCCTTTTTTAATCATATTAAAAAATAAATAGGCTCTAGATGAATTTTCAGATTTTGTTTATGACTTTTTGTCCCTTTATTAAACATTTAAAATATTTACAAATTAATATGGAATAAAATTCAATTTTACTGGTTTTCTAAGGCCAATTAGAACCCGATGATATTTTTTTAGGCCTATTAATTGCTTTTGATTTGAATTTGTTTAAAAGTGGACATTTCAAGCTTTAGCCTACATAGGCTATATTTTATTTCAGTTCACGGAGATCATGAAAGCGCTCCTGAAAGAAGAACGTTTTCTTGTTATTGTGAGTTTACACAAATAAAAGTAGTTGCGGATTATGTTTTATTATTTTCTGTATGACCAGAAATGATAGAGTATTTTAAGTTGTTTCCACTGTTGATAGGAAAATGCAAGTTTTCGCGCCGGCGCCTCCATTTCATGCAGTGCGCACTCCGCTCAAACCCTTTATGCGTCAAAAACTTGTTTATTTGTGATAATCTTAGCCCTGTATTATTATTTTTTGATAAAAGCGTCTTCTAAATATGTAGCCTAATAAATGTAACCGCCTAATAATAATGATAATTATTATTATTTGCGTTTATAACTATAAATGAGTTCACTAGGCTATCATCAAATAACTGATGAATGTTTTATTTTTATATAACCTTTTACAGTTTTGGAAATTAGTTTGTGTTAGCCTACTATATTTATTTTTTGTATGTGAAGTCTTTTTTTGCTCAAGAAAGTTCAAGAAATTACAAAGAACTGATATCCTATTTACAAATCTGAGAGGGCGGATTAGGATATCGTACAGTTTATTAATCCGTGGGCACGATTTGTTAAACCGATCGATCCAGTCTAAAAACTAATAAAGAAGAAAACATGTTTTTCGGATAAGTTAAAGGAAAAACGAATGGACGCCAAAGTAGCCACGGACCAAAAACACACGCGCCTTCTAAATGCGTGACTGTAAATGCGCAAAAACTGTTTCCATTGCAGTTTTGCGAAATATTCCTTTTTCGAATTACCTGAAAAACCACCTCATGCGAGCGTAAAAACTCCTATTTATCGCAAAAAAGTTTTTGCGAAATTGACATGTTTCCATTGAGCGTATTTTTAATTCGCAATTTGCGCAATTTGAAGGGTAATGGAAACGCACTGTTGTTCTCCAACATTGTCTGCAATAGTGACCGTTATTTCATTAGAAACATGTCCACAATCTTGAACTCTTCACTGTTTTGCCTCCATACCCACACATCTTTACTCCTCTTCTTGCCGGCTGTTGACCTGGTTGTTCTTCCATTATCTGAATGTGTATGACTTGTGCTCTGTCTATATATGCTTGCCAAATGAAGCTTCATGAGATGCACCTCTGAGCTATTTCAGAAAACTGGTTGATTTAAAGCTTTACATTCCCATTAATTAGTGGAATGCAAAATTCATAGACAAAAAAGTATTGCTGTAATTAAAACATTAAAATAGCATGTCATGGGAACCAACAACGTCACATACATGTAGGCTACCTATATTTCTATTTGTAATGCAGTCACTTTAAATTCACATAATGATGAACTTCTGGGTAACAGTTTAAATATAATGAAAATTAACTGCCAATTGAGACAAAAAGTTGAGAAAAAAATACCAAGTAAAACACACATTTGTAAATATTTGTTTTAATTTTTCTGTAATGAGCAGTTTTTAGCTTTTTAAAAAAGAATCATTAGAAAACCAAAATGCCTGTAAATAAACAATATGTTAATACAATGAACATATAGTTCCAAACAGCACCACAGCAGAACAACTGCCTAAAAGAAGTAGCTGTGTGGGTATTAAATATATATTTGTGTTTTTGAAAGAATAGGTTGAACATTAACCAGTGATGTCAATAGAGCAGTGCCTTGCCGCCATCTACTGGCGGTTTAATATTTATATTTAGTAGTTTCGTATTTGTTTAAGCTCTTTTCATTTTGACATTTACAACTCGGTTTAAATGAGCTTGCTAGAAGTTCATAGAACGATTTTATTTTTTAACAAATGTGTTTTACTTCGTATTTTTTTCTCAACTTTTTGTCTCAATTGAAAATGTTTATTTTATAATCAAAATACAAGACAATTGACTTCTATTAAAAAAGTTATACCTTAATTGGGATGTATGGTACATTAACAGATTCAGAATTATAGAAATAAGTTTATCAAATGTAGTCCTATAAACTGTGCCAAAATAAGATTATCTATGATAATGTCTATAACAGTAAATGTATGATAAAATAAGGAAAAATAGACGTGAGGGAAAATAAGGAAAAATAGATAGCCCCAGACGTTAAGACGTGCAGACGTGTAGACGTTCTCCACACGCATGTCACACGCACGTTAACACGTCTTTAAGCTTGGTTAGGAAAGAAATGACACAAAGCGAGCGCCATAGTGTCTGTGGTGTGTCGTGTCTGTGGTGTGTCGTGTCTGTGGTGTGTCGTGTCTGTGGTGTGTCGTGTCTGTGGTGTGTCGTGTCTGTGGTGTGTCGTGTCGTGTTGTGTCTGTGGTGTGTTGTGTCTGTGGTGTGTCGTGTCGTGTTGTGTTTGTGGTGTGTTGTGTGTGTGGTGTGTCTGTGGTGTGGTGTGTCTGTGGTGTGGTGTGTCTGTGGTGTGGTGTGTCTGTGGTGTGGTGTGTCGTGTTGTGTCTGTGGTGTGTCGTGTCTGTGGTGTGTCGTGTCTGTGGTGTGTCGTGTCTGTGGTGTGTCGTGTCGTGTTGTGTCTGTGGTGTGTTGTGTCTGTGGTGTGTTGTGTCTGTGGTGTGTCTGTGGTGTGGTGTGTCTGTGGTGTGGTGTGTCTGTGGTGTGTCGTGTCTGTGGTGTGTCGTGTCTGTGTCGTGTCGTGTCTGTGTCGTGTCGTGTCTGTGTCGTGTCGTGTCTGTGTCTGTGTCGTGTCTGTGTCGTGTCGTGTCGTGTCGTGTCTGTGTCGTGTCGTGTCGTGTCTGTGTCGTGTCGTGTCTGTGGTGTGTCGTGTCTGTGGTGTGTCGTGTCTGTGGTGTGTCGTGTCTGTGTCGTGTCTGTGTCGTGTCGTGTCTGTGTCGTGTCGTGTCTGTGTCGTGTCGTGTCTGTGGTGTGTCGTGTCTGTGTCGTGTCGTGTCTGTGTCGTGTCGTGTCTGTGTCGTGTCGTGTGTCGTGTCGTGTTGTGTGTGTGGTGTGTTGTGTGTGTGGTGTGTCTGTGGTGTGGTGTGTCTGTGGTGTGTCGTGTCTGTGGTGTGTCGTGTCTGTGTCGTGTCGTGTCTGTGTCGTGTCGTGTCTGTGTCGTGTCGTGTCTGTGTCGTGTCGTGTCTGTGTCTGTGTCGTGTCGTGTCGTGTCGTGTCTGTGTCGTGTCGTGTCTGTGTCGTGTCGTGTCTGTGTCGTGTCGTGTCTGTGTCGTGTCGTGTCGTGTCGTGTCTGTGTCGTGTCGTGTCTGTGGTGTGTCGTGTCTGTGGTGTGTCGTGTCTGTGGTGTGTCGTGTCTGTGTCGTGTCGTGTCTGTGTCGTGTCGTGTCTGTGTCGTGTCGTGTCTGTGGTGTGTCGTGTCTGTGGTGTGTCGTGTCTGTGTCGTGTCGTGTCTGTGTCGTGTCGTGTCTGTGGTGTGTCGTGTCTGTGGTGTGTCGTGTCTGTGGTGTGTCGTGTCGTGTCTGTGTCGTGTCGTGTCTGTGTCTGTGTCGTGTCGTGTCGTGTCGTGTCTGTGTCGTGTCGTGTCTGTGTCGTGTCGTGTCGTGTCTGTGTCGTGTCGTGTCTGTGTCGTGTCGTGTCGTGTCGTGTCTGTGTCGTGTCGTGTCTGTGGTGTGTCGTGTCTGTGTCGTGTCGTGTCTGTGTCGTGTCGTGTCTGTGGTGTGTCGTGTCTGTGGTGTGTCGTGTCTGTGGTGTGTCGTGTCTGTGGTGTGTCGTGTCTGTGGTGTGTCGTGTCTGTGGTGTGTCGTGTCGTGTCGTGTCGTGTCTGTGGTGTGTTGTGTCGTGTCGTGTCTGTGGTGTGTCGGTGGTGTGTCTGTGGTGTGTCGTGTCTGTGGTGTGTCTGTGGTGTGTCGTGTCTGTGGTGTGTCGGTGGTGTGTCTGTGGTGTGTCTGTGGTGTGTCGTGTCTGTGTCGTGTCTGTGGTGTGTTGTGTCTGTGGTGTGTTGTGTCTGTGGTGTGTTGTGTCTGTGGTGTGTTGTGTCTGTGGTGTGTCGTGTCTGTGGTGTGTCGTGTCTGTGGTGTGTCGTGTCTGTGGTGTGTTGTGTCTGTGGTGTGTTGTGTCTGTGGTGTGTTGTGTCTGTGGTGTGTTGTGTCTGTGGTGTGTTGTGTCTGTGGTGTGTTGTGTCTGTGGTGTGTTGTGTCTGTGGTGTGGTGTGTTGTCTGTGGTGTGTTGTGTTGTGTATGTGGTGTGTTGTGTCTGTGGTGTGGTGTGTTGTGTCTGTGGTGTGTTGTGTTGTGTATGTGGTGTGTTGTGTATGTGGTGTGTTGTGTTGTGTCTGTGGTGTGTTGTGTCTGTGGTGTGTTGTGTTGTGTATGTGGTGTGTTGTGTCTGTGGTGTGGTGTGTTGTGTCTGTGGTGTGTTGTGTTGTGTATGTGGTGTGTTGTGTCTGTGGTGTGTTGTGTATGTGGTGTGTTGTGTTGTGTCTGTGGTGTGGTGTGTCTGTGGTGTGGTGTGTCTGTGGTGTGTCGTGTCTGTGGTGTGTCTGTGGTGTGTCGTGTCGGTGGTGTGTCTGTGGTGTGTCTGTGGTGTGTCGTGTCTGTGTCGTGTCTGTGGTGTGTTGTGTCTGTGGTGTGTTGTGTCTGTGGTGTGTTGTGTCTGTGGTGTGTTGTGTCTGTGGTGTGTTGTGTCTGTGGTGTGTTGTGTCTGTGGTGTGTTGTGTCTGTGGTGTGTTGTGTCTGTGGTGTGTTGTGTCTGTGGTGTGTTGTGTCTGTGGTGTGTTGTGTCTGTGGTGTGTTGTGTCTGTGGTGTGTTGTGTCTGTGGTGTGGTGTGTTGTGTCTGTGGTGTGGTGTGTTGTGTCTGTGGTGTGTTGTGTTGTGTATGTGGTGTGTTGTGTCTGTGGTGTGGTGTGTTGTGTCTGTGGTGTGTTGTGTTGTGTATGTGGTGTGTTGTGTCTGTGGTGTGTTGTGTTGTGTATGTGGTGTGTTGTGTCTGTGGTGTGTTGTGTTGTGTCTGTGGTGTGTCTGTGGTGTGGTGTGTCTGTGGTGTGTTGTGTCTGTGGTGTGTTGTGTCTGTGGTGTGTTGTGTCTGTGGTGTGTTGTGTCTGTGGTGTGTTGTGTCTGTGGTGTGTTGTGTCTGTGGTGTGTTGTGTCTGTGGTGTGTTGTGTCTGTGGTGTGGTGTGTTGTGTCTGTGGTGTGTTGTGTCTGTGGTGTGTTGTGTCTGTGGTGTGTCTGTGGTGTGTTGTGTCTGTGGTGTGTCGTGTCTGTGGTGTGTCGTGTCTGTGGTGTGTCGTGTCTGTGGTGTGTCGTGTCTGTGGTGTGTTGTGTCTGTGGTGTGACGTGTCTGTGGTGTGTTGTGTCTGTGGTGTGTTGTGTCTATGGTGTGTTATGTCTGTGGTGTGTTGTGTCTGTGGTGTGTTGTGTCTGTGGTGTGTTGTGTCTGTGGTGTGGTGTGTCTGTGGTGTGGTGTGTCTGTGGTGTGGTGTGTCGTGTCTGTGGTGTGTCTGTGGTGTGTCTGTGGTGTGTCGTGTCTGTGGTGTGTCTGTGGTGTGTCGTGTCTGTGGTGTGTCGGTGGTGTGTCTGTGGTGTGTCTGTGGTGTGTCTGTGGTGTGTCGTGTCTGTGTCGTGTCTGTGGTGTGTTGTGTCTGTGGTGTGTTGTGTCTGTGGTGTGTTGTGTCTGTGGTGTGTTGTGTCTGTGGTGTGTTGTGTCTGTGGTGTGGTGTGTTGTGTCTGTGGTGTGGTGTGTTGTGTCTGTGGTGTGTTGTGTTGTGTATGTGGTGTGTTGTGTCTGTGGTGTGGTGTGTTGTGTCTGTGGTGTGTTGTGTTGTGTATGTGGTGTGTTGTGTCTGTGGTGTGTTGTGTTGTGTATGTGGTGTGTTGTGTCTGTGGTGTGTTGTGTTGTGTATGTGGTGTGTTGTGTTGTGTCTGTGGTGTGGTGTGTCTGTGGTGTGGTGTGTCTGTGGTGTGTTGTGTCTGTGGTGTGTTGTGTCTGTGGTGTGTTGTGTCTGTGGTGTGTTATGTCTGTGGTGTGGTGTGTTGTGTTGTTCGTGAGCTGCACTCACCGGCACATTATTGTCATTTTCCGGCGCCGGACTCGGACTCGGGACAGTCACAGAGGTGAACCTCATCTTCGGGAGAGGAGCTGCTGCAGCGCTGACGGTGTTGACTGATAGCGGTGGAGTTTGTGTGAAAAGAAAGAAGAGAATTTGGGGCGTTTGACCACATTCTTTTTTGTCTCTTCTTTTTTCTGCCTCGCTGGGGTAGCTGCGTTTCATTATTAATCCTGACAACTTCACTCTTCAGAAAATGTTTTCGCTGAAACCGACTCTGCTCTGCTGCTGCTGTAACTTTCTCTACCTTCTTCTTATTCTTCTTCTTGTTTAATGGCGATTAACTCCTACGGAGCATTATCGCCTCTTCTTCTTCTTTGGAGTATTTGGCATTTATCGCACCATTCCGCCACCTACTGTTTCCTCTCCTCACATGCATGGATGTAGTGATGATGGGCGCTTTCAAAACACGCTTCGAAACCAAACCTTCTATCTATTCAGATAGATGAATCCCGTTTTGAATATTTTATTTGATCAGTAATTTAATTATTAATAATAATATTAAATATAATAATTTATACGAAATATGGATATGAAAATTATGAATTACTTATTAAAATATAAAAATGAATTATTACTTTATATATGATTTATTTTGGGGTACACAATTTTATTTAGACCAATTATAGACAAAATCTACAACGCTAGTCTCAATTCATACTGTATTTCCTCCTTTTTTTGTAATGCTTAACGTTATTTGCTTTAGAACTTGTACATGATGTATTGCATAGAATGTATATTTTTAACTGAATTAGTATTTAGTAAATCGAATGAAATTGAACAACAATACAATGATTTTGAGATGAATGGGGGGGGGGGGGGAGGTCAAGGGTTTACCTTTCAAGTCATATTATTCTATTGTTTTTTAGATCAATACTTCACAAATCGCTGAAACTCCGCGACGGATTTTGGTCGGCCGCGGTGAGGATTGATGACGTCAGCGCGCGCCATTGCGTTTCAAAGCGTGTTTCTCTGCAGAAGTAGGTGTTTGTGTATTTCATTCTTCAGGTTTGTCAATCCCTTCGTATTTCTATTACTCAGCATCATGAGTAAAGGACATTAGAGCAGCTCTGATGGGATTGTGATCGCGTGTTTACAGCCTGCAGTCGGTTTATCTGTACGTGACATGCTGGTGTTAGTTTTGTGTTTATTCAAATGGAATAATATTGGTGATTTCTGTTTGCTTTTGAAATACCTCATTGGTCTTATATACATAACCGACTCTTATTATGTGTCTCAGGATGATGGGAACTCTTGTGTTTGTTGTCACAGGTCCATCATGGAGTCTCTGACCCAGGCTCTCTCCTCCAGCTTCTCTGTATCCAGAGAACCCAACAGCACATCTGCTCCCCATCCTCGCCTGGCCCAGTACAAGAGCAAATACAGTGTTCTGGAGCAGAGTGAACGGCGGAGGAGGTTCCTGGAGTTCCAGAAAGAGTGAGTTAAAGTCACCATAAAAACGGACAATTCTTAAGCAAACACCAGAGTACCTGCTAAGCAACTTAAAGGGTTAGTTCACCCAAAAATGAAAATTCTGTCATTAATTCCTCATCCCGTTCCAAACCCGTAAGACCTTTGTTCATCTTCGGAACACAAATGAATATATTTTTTATGAAATCGTTGAGATTTCTGACCCCATATAGGCAGCAGCATCATTACTACATTTCTGGGCCTTAAAATTGCAAAAATATTGTTAAAATAGACCATGTGACAACAGTGGTTCAACCTTAATGTTTTGAAGCGACGGTTTATGTCAGAAGAACGCCGCCTCGCTATTGGCCAGCTCCTGCGTCAGCATCACATGCATGTGTGGTTCTCACGTGACCAGCGTCGGCCAATAGTGAGCCATGTCGATGTCTTTACTACCTTTCTGGCCCTCAGAAACCTCTCGGATTTCATCAAAAATATCTTAATTTATGTTCCGAAGATGAACGAAGGTCTTACGGGTTTGGAACGACATGAAGGTGAGTAATTAATAACAGAAATTTAATTTTTGGGTGAACTATACCTTTAACCACCTACAATCCCCTAGCAACCCTTGGACTTTATTTTGACGCAGTGACACTAATCAAAAACATTATGTTGTCAGGAAAAGGCTGAACTACGTGAATCACGCCCGTCGTCTGGCAGATGGAGACTGGACCGGAGTCGACAGTGAGGATGAGGAGGACGAAGAGAAGAAGAGTCCGCAGCTGCTGGAGAACAGCGCAGATGAAGAAGGGATGGAGGTTGAGCAGAGGAAAAAGCTACCGAAGCATTACGCCAACCAGGTGCTCAAAAAATTGTTGACAGAAAAACAGATATAGTCATTTACATAAAGCAGCTATAAAGGGACAGTAGCAAAAACATCTTGTTCATTTAGAAGGATTGAAAAGAGTGGAAAATGCCCCACACAAAGCTAAAGTAAAAAAAAAAGAAAAAGAAACGGCCAAGCCCAAAATGGCTAAACACTGAAGCTTTTAATTGTGTTAATGACACATTATTGGTCAGGAAATGAGCAAAATTGAAGCAAATTGCACTAGTTAAAAAGCCATTGCGGTCTCAGATAAACATCAAAGACTGAATGAAGTTTTTGGCAGAATATGGAGTGATGAATCACAATTAAACACAGTGATGCTCCAGAGCAATGTCTTCCAAAATCTGCTGAGAAATATAATAATAAATGCATCTCTACCACAGTGAAGCGTGGAGGAAGAGTGTCATTGTGTGAGGAGCCTTTTCAGCCGCTTCTCTGTGAAGAGTCATTTAATGCTGTGGAGTACAGGAGAATATTGCAAAATGGCTTGCTTCCCAAATATAAAAAGTTACCTAAAGAGGAATGATCGGATAATGCTCAACAAGACAATGCTCCTGCCCAAAGATCAAGTCCATTAGGCTCATGTTTTGTCCTGGTCAGAGTCCAGATTTGAACCCTATAGTGAATATTTGGTCTCTCACATTAAACATTAAACTGAGAGACATTTTTCAATTACTCATGAACTGGTTGAAGCCATTAATGGAATAACACTGACTCTTCTTCCTGTAAATAGCTCTCTGCGAGATGGGGAAAAAGCTATTCTGTGCTAAGTTACTTTATCTACAGTATTTGTGCAGTTCTTGCTAATTTTCATTTTTAAAGTGATTTGTGATTAAAGTGGTTAAAAGACTATTAAAAGCCTAAATGTTTTTCCATTTTTGGCCCATTTTTTGGCCCAGGAGTGTACAATGGTTTTCATTTAAAGATACTAGTAATAACTTATATTTATAAGCTAAAAGGGGATACTTTTATGATATATTTTAAATATAATAAAAACACAAATGTAATACTTTTTCATGATAATGCTGTCTGGAAGTATAATTAACAGTCTTTTAATAGAAAAGTTGTATTTTATATTTGTGTGATCTCTCCAGCTGATGTTGTCAGAGTGGTTGGTGGATGTCCCTGCAGATCTGAGCTCTGATTGGCTGATGGTGGTTTGTCCAGTTGGGAAGCGTTCGCTCGTTGTTGCTTCCAAGGTTTGGACCAATTTATTTTCATCCAGCTTGCACGTCATGTGATCAAACATACACTGCTGTTTGAATGTTTGGGTTTAGTAAGATTTTGTTTCTAAGGAAAATAATAGACTACTTTTATTTAAGCTAGGAAGCATTAAATTGATCAATTTACAGTAAAAACATTTACAATGTTACAAAGGCTTTTTATTTCAAATAAATGCTGTTCTTTTGAACTTTCTATTCATCAAAGAATTCTTTTTAAAAAACGCATCACGGTTTCCACAATTTGAAGCAGCACAACTGTTTTAAACATTGATAATAATCAGAAATGTTTCTTGACAGCAAATCATATTAGAATGATTTCTGAAGGATTATGTGACACTGGAGTAATTATGCTGAATATACAGCTTTGCATCACAGGAATAAATTAAATTATATAATATATTAAAATAGGAAACAGTTCTTTTAAATTGTAATAATATTTCACAATATTACTGTTTTTTACTGTATTTTTTATCAAATAAATGCAGCATTGATGAGCAAAAGAGTAATACTGACCGCTATGATGCAGCCTTTTCTGTTTAATTTTCATGTTTATTGTTTTATCCGTAGGGATCTACCGCATCTTACACCAAAAGCGGATACTGTGTCAATCGATTCCCTTCTCTTATCCCTGGCGGCAACAGACACAACTCTGCCCTGGGAAAAGGTCTGTATCTCTGCATCTGTCCTACAGATTTATCACACTAGAGTGTGCTAGAGCCCTGCCGTTCTGAGCCATCCTGGACAATAAATCTGATAAATATGTTTTTTTATAGATTACACCATCCTGGACTGCATCTACAGTGACGTGGACAGAACATACTACATCCTGGATGTCATGTGCTGGAGGGGACATCCTGTATACGACTGCTCCGTAAGTGAGGACATATTACACTTGATCATTTTATATAATTAATTATGTTGAAGTACACTTATGTTTCTTGCATTAAAGCAGTCATAATTTAGTTTTAGATTTTTATACACTACCATTCAATAGTTTGGGCTTAGTAATTTTTTTTAAATGAAAATGAATACTTTTTATTCAGCAAGGATGCTTTAAATTGATCATTGATCAATGATCATGACAATAAAGACATTTGATAATGTTGCAAATGATTTCTATTTCATATAAATGCTGTTCTTTGGAACAAAGAATCCTAAAAAAAGTATAACGGTTTCCACAAAAATATTAATCAACACAACCATTTTCAACATTGATAATAATCAGAAATGTTTCTTGAGTGGCAAATCAGCATTTAGAATGATTTCTGAAGGATCATGTGACACTGAAGACTGGAGTAATGATGCTGAAAATTCAGCTTTGCATCACAGATTTTTTTTTTAACAGACAGACATACAGACTAAAATAGTGCAGTAACGAACAATCTAGTAATTCCATAATTCCAGAAGTGAAATAAGTGTGTAAATGTATAGGTGAGTGTATGTGTGCAAAGTAACAATTTATTTTTTATTACCATCATCACCACCATCATACTGCCAACATTGTATTAGTCATTTTTTATTTTTTATTCTTATTTCTATCTTTTCTCCTATGTAACAATTACCATTGTCAGCACTCTCCATAGATAAATAAAAGATACTATAATAAGGTAATCTAAGATAACCTTCCCCCCCACATCTCTTCAGTCCCTATTTTCTCCTATACTGAAAATAGTTCAGGGTTCGTACGTTTTGAAAAAACCTGGAAAAGTTATGGAATTTGAAAAATGCAAATTCCAGGCCTGGAAAGGTTTTGAAAAAATAAAAATACCCAGAAAGTTTTGGAAAAGTCATTGAATTATTTTTTTTTTTAATTCATTTTTAACACAGCATAATATGTGATTAATACAAAAACTGTTTAATAAAAATATATATTTCGCCTTGTCTTAACGTCCTTATATTCGGGCGGCATTAACGTTCAGTTCACTTCCGATTCACTCACTTGTTGCGATGTTGCCTGAGGCGAAGTCGGTGCTGACAGAAAGTGAATTGAAATGCCAGGAAAGTGTCGATTTAACATGTCTGGCTTCACTTGGAAACTTAAAAGACATGGCTCGACCCGAGGAAAGCGAGATGATGTGGACTATGTTCACAAGATAATTGACATCTCTAACAGGGCTCGACATTAACGCTTGACCGGGAGACAAGTGGATTTTTTTAACTAGGGACAAGTAAAAGAGAATTTTACTTGCCCGACCGGACAGTAGCCTGATTAGGACATCAACAACAAACAAAAATAACCAGGGAATCACTAAACCGAGAGAATGATTCTGATTTTATTACATTTATTGTAAGTTGCGATCGATTGTGGATAATACATGTATTATTACTGACGGTAAGGTTGCTCTGTTGACGCTCGCGTAGAGAAATCTATACACATGAGCGCAGCACACACACTCAGTTAACAACATACTGCCTATAAAACATCTAAATGTGGAGTTTTTATATTTTTAACATGTTAAGCAACCTCAATTATTTTTCCTGAATACCATCATGATTGAAAATGTGACATTGATTTCCTACAACAGTTCAATAAACAGTTAAGTTACGATTAAGTCACTTACATTTTAGATGCAATATTGGCTGTTTTTGTTCTGTTTCAGCAGCGAAAATAGTTCCAAACAAAAATCACAGCAGAACCACTGCGCATCTCAGGAACACTCAGCCTGATTTCATTACTGAATGATTCAGCATTTTGAACGAATCGGTTGAGTCAAAGATTCAATGACCCATTCATAAACATCTGTCTCATTCTTGAATGAATCAGCCGTTTGAACGAATCGTTTGAATAAATGAATGAATCAATGACTCACTCATTAAGACGGTCGCCTGCCGCCCCCTACTGGCGGTTTAGTGTTATGTTTAAAAGTAGTATCATTCTTTCCAACGTTTCTTATATGTATATTCAAATCAATTTCATAACATTATTTTATGCAAATTGTAATTTGTAAGTGTAAATGGTTTAATTTGATCAGCCCTACCTAGGGTAACAGCCCTATAGTGTCTTATTATTCTAAATAATTGAATTTATTGATCAAATTCAGGAATTTTTAAATGAAAGATGAAGCATACATTTAATAAGATTGGGGGAGGGGATGCCCTTGATATGATATTACAATGATATTGATAATGATATTACAATATGCCTATTTAAATATCAAAGCTGACTGAACACTGATGAGAATATTGCTTCAGAATAAATTAACACACACAAAAAAAAATCCGGACAAGCAACTTTTTTACTCGGACAAGCACATGAAAAGGGTTAATGTCGAGCCCTGTCTAATATGGGAGAATCAGTGCTAGCTAGCCATGCTAAAGGCGCCAAGCACCAGGCAGTTGTGGCTGTGCATGTTAAACCTCTGAGGGTAAACTAACACATATTTTTATTCTTATAATGTCGACTGACATTTTCAGGAATATATAGTCATGGAAATGTGCCAAAAAGTCATGGAAAAGTCATGGAAAAGTATTGGTTAAAATGTGAATGAACCCTGATAGTTGTTTTAAACTAATAATATTACTGTTTTTAATTTATTTTTGATCAGATAAATGCAGCGTTTCTCTCACAACTTCTTTAAATGACCCCAAACTTTTGAATGGTAGTGTATATGATCCAAAGAGCTGAGACCTTATAAATGTCTCGGTATTAAAATTATAGTTTGTTTGCACATAATTCTTTTCTTACAGTTATAAGCACAAGTTTTTATATTCTTACAGACAGAGTTCCGGTTCTACTGGCTGCAGTCTAAAGTGGAGGAGGCCGAAGGTCTTTCTGAAATTTCTAAGATTAATCCTGTAAGTGAACAAATAACTGCATCTGTGAGGAAGGCTGAACTTTGAGCTGAAGTACTTTATTCATTCATGGTCTGTTCTCTCTCTGCAGTTCCGATTTGTGAGTCTGAACAACATCAGCTGTTCGACAGAGTCCATCCAAAAAGCTCTTGCACATGAGTACAACTTTACTGTAAGAACATCCACTATTTAAAGTGTAACTTCCCTGGTTTTCAGCCTGCTTTGTATGGTTTTAATGTCGGTGGTAGAATTAAATGAACAATGTTGTTTACTCTTTCTCAGTTTTACCTGGACCGAGAAATTCACGTTTATTTGTCAGTAATAACCTGTAGTTTTCCCAAAAGCTATTGTTTGACAGCTCCAGGGATTTTGTAAAAACGACAGATTATACTTCTGCATTTTTGTGTCCCCGCCCACGGACGGTCAGATCGGCGGAGGGTTATTTTAAGTGTAGGTTTAGCACTGAAAATTGTCATACTATGTCTACTTTTTAAAACCGCATTACGGTAAAAATTGTACACTGTGGCAACAGTTTTCTTGCCTGTGCGCGACGGCGTTTCAGTTTGAAGTGTTGACTATAAACACAGGTTTTTCTGATTTTTAGTCGTAGTGTTCTCTCAACATTTACGATTCTTTGTAGCCTTTGGCTGATACCTACAACGATCCTTCACCTCTCTTGCACCTGGGAACAATACAAGTCGACACCATTATAACTAAAAGTTTGCTGAGAAGTATTTCCTACTAAAGCAAGGCTGAATTTGACTCTGTGGTCTTGGATGGCAGTGTATTAAAGACAACAGCCTTTTTTCTCTGTTCTCTCTAGTCCGGCACCCCTGATATCAAAATAGTTTTCAGCTTCTACTGTATCGGCAGCCAAGTTTTATTGAAAGCTTATTTTGCCAGTGGTGAAGTCCCTTTTATAATGCCAAATAGCATTGAATTAGTTGATTTATCTGTTGTTTTATTTGAATAGATGAAGTCAAAATGTGTTTCATTATTCTAGGTGGACGGGCTTCTTTTCTACCACAAGGAGACCCACTACACCCCTGGCAGCACACCGCTGGTTGGCTGGCTCAGACCCTATATGGTGGCAGATATCTTGGGCATTGAGGTGCCACAGTGTCCCCTCACCAGCAAGCCTGATTATGCCAGCCATCAGCTTCAGCAGATCCTGGAGCACAAGAAAACATCCACAGAAGTTCGGCCAGCCGACCTAAACGGCCGCTATGAACTGGAACACCTCTCCACGCCAGAGACACAGCTGGAGAACTCCCACACTGGCCAGAAAGAGGGCATGGAGGTCTGAGATCCACGAAAAGACTGCAGAAACTGTTTTAGAGAGCACTTTTCTCAAGCCTGCACATGACCATGGAGAACAGTAATGTGAATGAGTTTTTAATTGCTATACTTAAAATTGCAGTTCAGTTCCAAGGAACCCAAATGGGCCTATTTCTGTAACCATAATCGCTAGAATGAAACTCCTCTGCTTTTTTTTGCAGATGTTATTTTAGGACATGCATGTATAAACGGTAGTATACAACACGCTCTGTTCAGTTCATCTGCTCTGTTTAGCCATGCATCTTTATTGGATTTTATATATAGATTTTTAATTCAATCTTTTCTGTAGATGTTTGGATCATTTAAAGGGATAGTTCACCCAAAAATGGAAATCGTCATTTACTCACCCTCAAGTTATTCCAGACCTTTCTTTCTTCAACAGAAGAAAGAAATTCATACAGGTTTGGAACAACCTGAGGTTGATTTAAATGACAAAATGTTCGTTTTTAGGTGAACTATCCCTTTAAGATTCAGCTGGTGAAGAAGCCTATGAATTATGTTTTTAAATTTGTGTTGACATCAATAAAGTTTTACTGTCTGTTTTGTTACCCTTTGTCTTAAATATTTTCGAATGTCCAAAAGTTTTAAGTCTTGCTTTTTTAAGTCTTGAGTCAGTAAGTTTTTTTATTTTATTTTTAATTCAGCAAGGATGCATTCAATTGATCAAAAGTTACAGTAAAGACAAAGATTTCTAAATGATTTCTAAATTAAAACAAAAAATATGAAGCAGCACATCTGTCTTCAACATAATAAGAGCATCAAATCAGCCTACTAGAATGATTTATGAAGGATCATGTTACACTGAAGACTGGCGTAATGATGCTGAAAATTCAGCTTTGATCACAGGAATAGATATATATTCAGATAGAAAACATTTTAAATAGTCAAATTTCACAATGTTACAGCTTTATTTATTTTGATTTAAAAAATGAAGCTTGGTTAGACTTTCAAAAACTTTTTTTTTTACTGACCCCACACTTTGGAAAGGTACTTTATATATTAAGGTCATTATGAAATCAAAATGGATCATTCTTAATGTTTAAGGAATATTGCCTTAATTATTTCAAAGTATTTATCCATACCCGCAATAATAAAATAAAAAAATATTCATGTGCTCTCGTAATCTCCCTCCCTCTTGCGTCTCTGATGACGTGTTTACTGGCGTGAGGGCGGGGCAACCTGTCACTCATGAGATCGGCCAATAGCAAACCACAATCATCCAATCAATAGGCTTGTTCGACTTCATGCAGCTCTGCGCAGAACGATCGGCGGCTGACTTGAAGCAGTGCATGCCGGTTAGAAATTTTGTCCGACTTGAAACAGCGCCGACACCACGTGACTGTGACATATGCCATCAAAGTAACGCGAGAGCGATTCGAGAGTAGCCGGAGAACTCAGCCAGCGCAGCTTCTGAAGAGCGGCTGCTCTGGGCTGCACGAGCTCTGATGACGACACGGTAGTTCCACGATTGGCCGGATTCACCGCATGACAACGATCACGTGTGTTTCGTGTTTATTCGACCACCTTTAGTTCCTCTACAGCTCACAAATCATTTTTTATAACAGTAACCACTCTTTTCATGTAGTCCAATGTTATATTGTGTCATGTTTATCCAAATAAAACTGATTAAAAAACGTGGATTCCACTTTATTGATAGTGGGCTAGCTGTAGGCTTATGGTGAACTTTATTCTTGTTCAAACAGACGCTGTATGAAGCAGTACATAAAGTATTGAATGAAAATGCCTCTAAACATCTGTGTATTTAGCAAATATTGCATTTATTTCACTTCAGCTGTGATAAAGTATGCAAACACCACGTGAGCGGTCACTACGGGAACCAGAAGTGTCCGACTTCACGTCTCCGTTTGCAGCTCCTCCCCGGCTGCACGCGGCTACTCTCGCCGATCGCTTACATCCAGCCGCAGCCGATGTCGAACACACCTATTTCCAGACGGACAAAAAGCCCCGCCCTACATTTTTCTTGCTCGAGAAGCTGTTTCAGTCGAATATACATCATCATAGTATGAAAACACGATCGCAACTTCTTTCATGACACCTTTAAATATGGTTTTATGTTTATATAAAAAAAGTTTTTAACTACCAAATCATGTCTTGTTTCTTTAACTCTTGCAATAAAATGCTGGCATTATCAAATTAACCTGAGGGTGTATGTCAAGCGCCTCATACAAAAAATCTGCAGGCGGTTATAGTGAGGGCGCTTTCATTGATTTGAAACCACTAGCTCATTTCCCACAGAAAAACCAAAGCGTAATCGGAGAGTTTGGTTATTAGTAAGTAGCTGCTTTCCAGGAACTCACAGCACCTGTCAGCCTAGATCAGACTTCCTGGATCAGTCATGACCAATAAAATACATCTGCAGTTTAGGCCTTCTCAGAACATGGACTTAACCCCCCTTCCCCAAGAACGCGGTCTAGTTTTTGAGATGTAGTTTCTGAAGCTGCTCAAATACTATTTTGCCTTATTGTGCACATTTCCCAGCATGATGTTATCATGCTGTCCTAGCCCATGGAAACCCGCCCACAGGAAGCTCTTTGTTTTATCGGCTCAGTTTCTTGGCAGATTTTCTTGCGTCAGGTTTGAACAGTGAGAACAGTTAAACAGTGATCATCATACCCTTGTGCCTTTTACTAACCCACAATGACATCTGTAACAGAATGGAAACATACTGACATCAAACACTGCTCTGATCTATATTTAGCTGTAGGCTACTTTTAGTTAGTTAGTTATGAATTGAAAACATTAAAAGCATATGCACTCATTTGCATAACTAAGTGAATGCGTGTGTCTGTGAATGAATCCGATTCGCGAACATTTGAAAATGATTCACAAATCACGCGGCACACTTTGAAAAATAAAAATGCAATAATTGATTCGACACATTTAATGCAGCTAAAACTACACCATGCTGATAATTGTATTAAGTATTTCACTACAAAAAAAATAAAACGTAATATGCCACACAGGAACACCTGGGAATACCCTATGGGGAATACATAACAATTAATCCGTTTTTGAAACAGTGCACTGAAAGGAGCCGACCAAACGAACCGATTCGCTACAATGAATCGGACATTCCAAGATTTTTATGAATGGAGAGGAGGAGCGTCGTCCAGCTTGCAGTTCTTCATTGTGGCCAGCAGGGGGAGTGTCATCTTTCATCTTTCACTGCTGCTGCTTTTCAGGAGCGTCTGATCTTCATTCGCCTCCTAGCATTTTACTGTCTTAAAGCGGCCGGATGCAGCGGAGCTGATCGATTAATATAAATTCGTATCTTCAAACAAACCAACCGGCCTTCGACGAGTTTCGACGGAGCACCGTGATGAAATTCTCCCTTCGTCACAGATGCGGGCGGACCGAAGCGCCGCTGTAACACCTTTAGTGTATGTGTGTGAATATATATAGCCTATATATGTGGATCCAGCCGAACCCTGACCGGATCATGAATTGGTTGTGTCGCGTGCCGTGCTGAAGTGGTGGGCCCCGCGCGCTGTCTCTCGAGCTGAAAACGGCGCGAGTCTCGCGCTGCTGCTGCGGTTGTTAGCCTGAGCAGTGCTAACGGGCCTAAAAAAAGCCCAGTCTGATCTCCACTGTCCGATCTAAACAGCTGTCCGAGCTTTAATAAGAGCCTCCAGCGGGATAAAGAGGAGAGGGGAGGATGGCCAGCCGCCTGAGCGCCGAGGAGGAGCAGGTATGAAATACCATCACGATCCAGTTAACGCTGATTCTCTGTTCCAGCGGTTCTGTTGCTAAGCAACCCGGAGACACTGTCCAGGGGGGGTTTCAAACTGGGGTCCGGGGACCCTCGGGGCCCGCAGGGGAGTGTTAGGGGGTCCGTGAAAAAAAAAAAAAAACATTTTAAATACATAAAAACGCAATAATACAACTTACAAGAAACAAAATATTTTCAAAATACTAATTTATTATCATAGTATAAATGTAAATATTGCACCCTTCAATTTTATGAGGGGTGTCCATGCACCAGGATGATCATATTTTGGGTGCATGGCATTTAAATGAACTTTACCCTGGACTAAAACACCCTTAATGGTTTACCATGGTAATCATAGTTCAGACCAAAGTACCACAGAGTTACCAGAGTTGTGTTAATTACTGTAAAATCAAATGGGATTCAATTCTGGGTTTAATTTTAATGATGCAGGTCAAATTGACCCTAATTGGATTCACCAAAGTTCATAAAAAAACACACATTAAAAACAACCTTTAACATTAATACTTTGGGTCTATGCAGCTTCCTTCAACCATTAAATTGTTATATTAATTTTCATACACACATTCCACGACACATTAGTGTCGTCACTTTTGCAGGCATCTTCATGACCCTAAATGAAAAGAAGTCTCAAAAGTTCAAGAAAAACATTTTAGGTTACCCAGATTTACCTTTTTTAGGAAATCAGATTTAACATTTTAGTTACCCAGAACTCAAAAATCGATGCCGGTCAAAAAGAAGCTTTCAGAATCGTTGTCGTTTTGTTTCATCTATACTTGAATCTATATTACAAAAAGGATGCAACATAAAAGCATTTTTTAAGGCTAACAGACTTAAGTAAAGTTGTAACTCTAGTTAATCAGTGGGTGGCAAACTGACTTCTAACATAAAAACAAGCACTTTTTCCCAATTTTTTGTAACTAAACATGTTTTCTTTGGACTATTATTTAAATTCGTAATAATTGTATAGGTCTTTACTGTGTCCTCAATAACACTTATATCACTTTCACTAACAAAAGCCAGTTCCTTAATGATGTCATCCTTCCAGGAAGTGACACAATTTTAATGAGAAAACGGCAACAAAAACTTAAGTATTATTAGCAAGGAATTTGAGGAATTCTGTGACGCTGTAGTAGCATTAGATGATTTTTCTCACTTTAAAAATACTTTCCTGTTTAATAACATAACGTCAGATTTGTAAATGATTCAAGTAAAACCTCACTGGTAATGCTCACTGAAAATTGATAACTTTAGCTCTATATTTCCACCTTTTTATTTTATTACTCTTTATTTGCAGTTTTCATGTATTTAGCTCTTTATTTGCATTTTGAATAAGTCAAATGTTTGGTGTCGTTGCTTTTTTTTTTTTTTTTTGCTAAAATATATTTAAAAAAAGACTTGAATCGAATGATTGGTTTGTGTGAGAAGCAGTTGTGTACTATACACACCGACTAAAACAGGAAATGATCATTATATAAGTCTGCTTGTTATTTATAGGTCACTTTCAGCAGCAATGTGTGTTGTTTTAAGTCGTGAAATGCGCGCAAATGTTTTGCAAACCTTTGAATAGTTTTGTTTGTACTAAAAGGTCTTGTAAAGCCTCAGTAACCTGTTTTAATAAATGGGGAAAGTGTGTGTGGGTTGATTTCTTTAACAAGGCCCCTCTGTCTCCTCCATCCTGCTGTGGAATCTCATTTAAATAAGCTCCCAGTCGTCCGTTCATCCATCCATTCATTCATCCGTCCGCCGGTCAGCAGTCAGTGTCTTATCGCCCGTCTCTGCCTGTGCAAATGCTGAGGAATCACGGCTGAGTGAGTGAATGACACTCTGGGGTCTCGTCTCGGGGACAGTGCAGGGACGTGGGCTTATCGGAGCTGCTGGACGAAGAGAGTAATTAGATGTCGGACTGGCTGCGGGCCCCTGGGGGACATGAGCTGCTAAAAGCATTTCCATGGGAGAAACTCTGGGAGAAGCGGAGAGAAAGACCTGGGTTCAGTTCATGACGTGTTTTTCTTCCTGCTCAGAGCTCTTTGATGGCAATATAGAGAGGAGGGATGATGCTGACATGTGTTAGGCCTGAAACTAACACTTACAGAAACTGTAAAAAGTTTCACTTAAAAAAAATAAATTAAAAAAAAAAGTTAAATGTATATATTCAAAGCATTCTAATACTGCCTTTAAAAATGATAAAATATCCTTTTGCAAGATTATTTATTTAAAAACATTTTAAAATAATAAGTGTTTTATACCTTGTATCCTGAGAAGACTACATTTTCAGTATTAGAATAAAAAACATTTACATTTTTCAAAAATTTAAATGTTTAAAAAAAAACATTACAATTATTAATAATATATATGTTTACAGGGCAATACTAAATAAAAACAAATCTAAAGACAAAAAATATATATATATAGTACTGTGCAAAAGTTTTAGGCAGGTAAGATTTTTTAAGTTTTTAAAAGAAGTCTCTTCTGCTCACCAAGGCTGCAATTATTTGATAAAAAATACAAAAAAACCAGTAATATTATGAAATATTATTACAATTTAAAACAGCTGTTTTCTATGTGAATATATAGTGAAGTGTAATTTATTCCTGTGATCAAAGCTGAATTTATCATCATCATTACTCCAGTCTTCAGTGTCACATGATCCTTCAAAAATCATTCTAATATGATGATTTGATGCTCAAGAAACATTTATGATTATTATCAGTGTTGAAAACAGTTTTTACATTTTTATTTCATGATGCTATGATGAATAGAAACTAAAAAAGAACAACATTTATCTGAAATCTAAAGCTTTTGTAACATTAAACTCTACCCTTCAAAAGTTTGGGGTCAGTAAGAATTTAAATTTTATTTTTGGGGGAAAGAAATATAATAAATCAATACTTTTATTCATCAAGGATGAGTTAAACTGATCAAAAGTTACAGTAAAGACATTTATAATGTTAGAAAATATTCTATTTTAAATAAACGCTGTTCTTTTGAACTTTCTCTTCATCAAAGAATTTTGGGGAAAAAAATTTACACAACTGTTTTCAACATTGAAAATAATAATGAATGTTTCTTGAGCATCAAATCATCATATTAGAATGATTTCTGAAGGATCATGTGACACTGAAGACTGGAGTAATGATGATGATAAATTCAGCTTTGATCACAGGAATAAATTACACTTCACTGTATATTCACATAGAAAACAGCTGTTTTAAATTGTAATAATATTTCACAATATTACTGTTTTTTGTTTTTTTTTATCAAATAATTGCAGCCTTGGTGAGCAGAAGAGACTTCTTTTAAAAACTTAAAAAATCTTACCTGCCTAAAACTTTTGCACAGTACTGTATATATATATATATATATAAAACATACAAAATATGTTTTGTAAAAATAAAAAATATATATATATTGTATTAGTTTAGTTTGTTGGATTAGTTGTAGTAGTATTGCTGTTTTTTCAGGGGTGTGTATATATATATATATATATATATATATATATATATATATATATATATATATATATATATATATTCCACAAGCCAAAATAACTTGTATATGCCAAAAAATATACACCTATTATCCTGTTCAAAAGTTTACACACCCCTATCAAGCATCAGTGACTTTTTACAGCCATTTGCAATGGTTGGATGAGTCCCCAGTCCCCACCCTTTAATATGTGTGATGAGCTAAAAGTTTCTGGATTGAATTGCGGCCTGTGAAAATGCACAGTTCGTCTCAGGGTGAATTCTGCAAGATCCAGGGCTGTCTGCCTGGATTTGCTGCTTATCTGTCCTTTTAAGGATACAGTGTTGTGCAAGTGGGTGGACTGGATCCTCTGGAGAGACACAGAGCTTATTTTTTTTGTATTATATCTGGCTTTCAGGTCAAATTTACGGTATTTGCACAGATTTCTGAATAATAGTTTTAGACATCTATAGCAGTCAGTCCAGTATGTTGGGAAAATATCCTGTTACTTTGAGCTGGACACTAGTATCAGCCTAAAGTTTAATTATTCACTCGATTGGCTTGTTCGGTTATGCAAAAAAAAAAAAAAAAAAAAAGTGAAGACACAAGAGCCCATGTGATGTATCTCCTGTGAGATACAGTAGTCAAGTGTAAAAATAATCTCCCAGAATGCAATGAGAATCTGAAGTTGCTGTAAGGTCATTTGCATAATTTTTTTTATGGAGTTGATTTAGTCACTGTGTTTGATATCAGATGACCAAGGCCTGATGCAAAGCCTCTTGGTTCATCTGGATCATCTGTGCTTTCCACTTCCAAACATCACTCTGTTTTTTTCCACGTCTCCTGCCTCACTCTCTGCTTATGGTCTTGTTTGTATGTGAGTGTTTATAGTTGTCAGGAACTGACTGAGAACATAGTGTTTTGTCTCAGACGTAATCCTACTCAAAGGTCCCTGACGTGCACATGTGGGGCATTGTGGGAAATAACAACTGACCAAAATGTACCACAGTAGGCTTGAATTTGATACGGTCTAAATAAAATGAGGCATTCTCTTTCTTTCTCAGGCCACTAAGCAGTTTTTGGAAGAGATCAACAAATGGACATCCCAACATGGCGTCTCACCATTGTCCTGGGACGTAGCCGTGAAGTTCCTAATGGCCCGCAAGTTTGATGTCCTCCGAGCAATCGAGCTTTTCCACAGCTACAGGGTGATTGAATGTTAATATGATCACAATAATGTTATGTATTTGGTCTTGGTGGACTCGATCTGTTCCACTGCTGCTGCAGAGCAAGTATAGACTGTTATTAAATACACAGACTCGCTGCTGTGGCGCATGTAAGATATTATTATTAGGGCTGTCAAATGATTAATCGTGATTAATCACATCCAAAATAAAAGTTTTTTTTACATAATATATGTGGGTGCACTGTGTATAATTATTTTATATATATAAATAGACACACATGCTTGTATATATTTAAGAAATATTTTCATGTATATACTGTATATAGATTTATATATAATTTATAATATATATAAATATAAATATTTTATATATAAATATTTTTTGTTTCTTAAATATACATGCATGTGTGTGTATTTATATTTATATATATATATATATATATATATATATATATATATATATATATATATATATACAAAATAATTATACACAGTGCACCCACATATATTATGTAAAAAAAAACTTTTATTTTGGATGTGATTTAATCATTTGACAGCCCTAATTATTATACATAAATCCTATAGCAGGTGGAGCTGGGGGAGGTAGAGGATTTCAGAGGAACTGACTAGCAAATATTAAAACAGACTATTTAAATGTTGAGCAGCAATCTCATTGGCTTATTGGCAGGATCAGCAGAGGCCAATCATCTTGCGCAATGCGGTAATGATGTGATTGCTTGCAGATTGCATGTAAATGACCGATCAGCCTGCGTCCTCTAGTCTAGAGTTTTATTTATATATATATATATATGTGTACTATAAAATTAAACTATTTATTAATAAGCAGTTTTTTTCAAATGACTGTAAAATTTAGGAAAATTCATTAGTCAATTGTGGGAACCCAAAAATAAAATAATCATAGTGCAGATGAATTGAAGATGGCACTCAAATAAAAAAATAAATGTAAAGTAATATTAAGTAGACAAGTAATTAATAAAGGGTAATGCATATTCAGTTGGTCATTATCACAAAATAAACGTGTAGGTTAATTCTGAAAAGTAAATCTCTCTCTCTATGTTTCTCTGACAGGAGACACGGCTGAGGGAGGGCATCGTCAAACTGCAGCCGCACGAGGAGCCGCTGCGCTCTGAGCTGTTGAGCGGGAAGTTCACCGTCTTGGTAAGTTCACATCACGTCCGGCCCGGTTCCTCAAAAGGGCTGTTTATGCTCTTTTTAATCTCGGAAAATGAGGTTACTGGTTCACAAATGAAAAAATACTGTGCCAAGTTTCATTTCCACTCCAATGATTACAGCTGACAAGTCACTGATGCAGTTTCACTTCTGCTTTAAGCCGGTTATTATAACCAGGTCAACATAGAATCAGTGAAAATGTATTCATTAACTATTTTAGCTCATTTTGCCTGGTGCTGCTCTGCTATTGGTCAGATCAGTCTGTGTCCCGACACCTGATTGGACGCTGCGGAGGCAGGATCCTTTTGGTTCATCCGATACCTTCATTGATCCTCATTCTCTTGTCTCCTCTCCTCACATCCTGACATCTGCATTTATAACCCACAGACGCACACAAGTCCCGCATTTCTCATGAGTCATCGCCCGATCATTGAAAATATGTTATTGACATAAATATTTAATAAATGGCAAAGCTGTGTGCTGGC
Source organism: Semotilus atromaculatus (assembly GCA_031834385.1). Classification (NCBI taxonomy): domain Eukaryota; kingdom Metazoa; phylum Chordata; class Actinopteri; order Cypriniformes; family Leuciscidae; genus Semotilus; species Semotilus atromaculatus. The sequence continues at coordinate 17,914,109 of JAULUF010000027.1, forward strand.
ACATTCGGAAATGGGTTGGCTAAAAGCGAATAAACCAGATTTATTGTCTTACTGGATGGAAGAGATGAATATAATGATCAGAAAGGTCGGAGTGAGTCATTGTTCACAGCTCAGTGAGACACACTCTATTCTGCCCCCATGTGTGCACATTTATAACTACTCCTCAGCTCAACTAAAGGATGTTTGGAAAGGCAAACTGCCAGGACTGCGTTTCTCGAATGCTTGAGCTAAGTTGATCGTAGAGTGTCAATAGTACTACAATATACTTGCGGTTACAATGTTTTCGAGAAACTCAGCCCTGAGGTGCCATGCACTTATTTTGTTCAGTTGGACAATACTGGCTGTCTTTTATTTAATTTTTCACATTTTAGTATCATTTATTTTATAATTATTATATTTTTGAATTCAGAATTTGCACAAAGTTGATTAAAACTACCATATTTATTTGAAAGAGCACACTACCTATGTTTGTTTGTTTGTTTTATTTATTTTATTTTAAATTTGTTATATATTTAAAAAAAATTACATATTATTTTATCTTTTTTTTCTTCAGAATTTGCACAGTTAAATAAAAAAAATTGAAACTACCGTATTTATTTGACAGAGCATACTACTTTGTTTGTATATTTATTTATATATGTATTTGTTTGAATTTTTTATATTTAGTATTATTTGATCATTATTATATTTTAACTATTATTATTTTAATTCAGAATTTGCACAAGTTCGACTAAACATTTAAAACCACAATATTTATTTGAAATAGCATACAGTTTATTTATTTAGCATTGTTTAGCATTTGTTTATTTATTTTCATTATATTATATTTATCGTATATTAATTTATTTTTTATTATATATCATTTTTTTCAATATATTTTATGAATATCATTTTTTTATTCATAATTTGCACAAATTTGGATTTAAATTTTTCAATCTATAGTATTTCTGAATTCTAAATTAATTCAATTGAATGAAGACAACATTTTTCAACATTTAGTATGCTGTACAGAGTAAATTGTATGTTCAAGATGAGTTGACTCTGAACATATAAACAGGAAAACATGATGAAATTTTAAGATGTTTTTTCCATTGTATTCTGGTACCAGGGTGTCCGGGACCCAACTGGGGCATCCATCGCCCTCTACACGGCTAAACTGCACCATCCCAGTAAAACGGGAAACCATGTGGTTCTTCAGGCGCTGTTCTACCTACTGGACCGAGCCGTGGAGAGGTAGAGAGTGTAAAAAAGACTAGTAGAGAACTGAAGGATGTTCAGCTGATCCAAAATGTTCACGGTTTCCACAAAAATATGAAGCAACTCAACTTTTGTTCAACACTGATAATAATAATAAATGTTTCTTGAGCTGCAAATCAGCATATTAAAATTATTTCTGAATCTGAAGTATCATATTCAGTTTTGCATCACAGGAATAAATTACATTTTAAATATATATTAAAACAGAAAACAGTTCTTTTAAATTGTAATAATATTTCACAATTTTACTGTTTTTATTTTTATTTTACTGTTTCTGTTCAAATAAAATCATCCTTGTTGAACATAAGAGACTTCTTTCAAAAACAAAACAAAAAACCTTTTAATTGCTAGTGTGGGTAGTTGGATATTCACTTTATTCATCTTTGAGATGACATTTAATGAAACCATATATTTTAAGTTATGATTCTCTCTTTCTTTCCTGTAGTTTTGAGACTCAGAGAAATGGACTGGTTTTCATTTATGACATGGCTGGATCCAACTACACTAACTTTGAACTGGACCTGAGCAAAAAGATCCTCAATTTGCTTAAGGTGAGTTTCTGTGTTTTGTCTATCTGTGGATTTCCTGTTTCTGATGCCTGCCATCCATTCACGTTCAAAACTATCAGTACAGTCATTGGAGTGTCAGAATAAATCAGGAAAAAATTGTTTTCAGGGTGCGTTCCCAGCACGGCTGAAGAAAGTGCTCATCGTCGGCGCTCCTGTGTGGTTCAGGGTCCCGTATAACTTACTGAGTCTCTTACTGAAGGAGAAGCTCAGAGAACGGGTTAGTACACACACACACACAGATTTACTAACAGTTTATCTTGCTGTGCTTTATATCTGTGACTCCTATAGAAGCTTGTTTCCACCAAGAAAAAAAAAAAAGGTAATTGTGACTTTTTATCGCACAATTCTGACTTTTTTTTTCTCAGAATTGCAAGTTTATATCAAACAATTCTGAGAAAATAGGTCAGATATGCAGGATATAAATTTGCAGGTCAGAGAAAAAAGTCAGCACTTTATAACTCGCAATTCAGTTGTTGTTTTTTTTTCACAATTCATAGATTTTGAGAAGTAAACTCACAATTTTTTCTTGCAATTGTGAGATGAAATCTTGCAATTCAGACTTTTTTCCTCTGAATTGTGATATCCAACGTGCAATTGTATAAAGTTATAAAGTCAGAATTGGGCAATTCGGATAAAAAAGTCAGCTCACAAATCTGCCATTTTTCTCAGGATTGTGAGATGTAAACTCGCAATTGCGAGAAAAAAAGTCCACAATTACCTTTATTTTTGATTCCCTGGCAGAAACAAGCTTCCATAGACCCCAAATGGAAAGTAAATATAATATTAAATGATAAATATTACATATAATTTTAAATAATATTAAGTATTACAATATAATGTGTTTACTTTTGTCATGCTATACATAATATTGAGATTCCTCTAAGTTTTACATGGCAATAGCTGGTTTAAATTAAAACCAGTGGAGGTTGGCCTGTCTTGGTCATACTGGTTAGACTGATTAACCAACTTAATGACCTTAAACAGTTTTTCCTCTGGTCTATTTGTTTGCCCCACTTTTCTCGCAGTAGTGCCACTCTGCAGGGTCCTTGAGCGGTTGTTTGTATGTTTCAGTTTTTCTAAACCCGAAACGATCTTCACCTGTTCTCAGGTTCAGATGGTGAAGATGGCGGACCTGCGACTGCATCTGCCCAGAGACTGTTTGCCTGAACACCTGGGCGGCTGTTTGCCTCTGGACGTGCACAGCTGGAACATGCAGCTGCTGTCCGAGCAGAACGGACGTGTGGATCCAGTTGATGAGCTGGTGGGGATCCCGCTGGAGAACACGTCCATACACACGCCTGGAGCTGAGGCCATGAGTCTGGCTGAGCTCATGGCGAACCTGAACCGGGCCCAGCGCAGCGGGATCTACCTGGAGTACGAGGAGCTCCGCAGAGAGCAGCCGTCTGGATCCTTCACCTGTGCGCTGTGAGTGTGGATGGTGAACGTGGGAGCTTTCCAATCAACCAATCAGATTTGTGGGTTAATGTCAAGTTTAAGCTTATAGCAAGGGTTATGTGCTTCTACATCAGTGTTATTCACCTATCATTTCCCTCTAATTTTAGGGATAAGTTATGGGTAGAGGTAGATTAAGACTATAGCTGTGTACAAAATCACATTGTCTCTTTGAGTAGGTACTTATTTTGAATAATTAATTACTTCATTACTGCAAAAAAAAAATAATGTTCTATATAGTATGAATGTAATCTGGATGAACTACATTCGCCATGTTGTCATTATAATGTGACCTACCAGTGTCAGGTGTGTCACTTCACTGTCATTCACAAATCCTCAAAGCCTCATGGGATAGTAAAGTGTTCATCATCCGGGTACTTTTTGCCCACTCTTTGGAAACTGTGAATTGCCTACTGTTTTTTCACCTATTATATAGTATGGAAGTATGTGATTTGTGGCCAACGGTTTTGGACTTATCGCAAAATAAGACTTTAACTTTCTTAGTAACTTTATTTTTTGTTCTTTTTCAATATTACTATTTAAGTTTAAGAAACTTAATTTCAGTTATTTGCCAAGGCAACATTTCTGATCTTTAAATTTTTTCATCTAACGTTTATATTTTATTGGATTTCTGCTTTTTTTCAATTAACCAAAATGTTTTTAATACTTTTAGTTGACGATAGTAACCCCGGCGGGACTTGATTTTATTCACTGGGATTGTGCAGTCGAGGCCAAAATCATGACCATATGATTATATCAGCAGAAAAGAAAGTTTTATTATTTGAAAACTTTCTCAGAATAACATGCACTGATAATTTGTGCACAATAATTTGATTTCACATTGTGGTTGATCTTTTGCAGGGCTCCTCACAACCAGGAGCGGAATCGCTATGGCGACGTGCTGTGTCTCGATCAGACTCGTGTGCGACTCAAAGCGAGGAGAAACGAGGTTTGTGCTGTCTGATGATGTCATTCAGTTTAGACCCTCCTAAAACTGATCTGCACTAACGCTCAAACGTTGTTGTTTTTTTTTTGGTTTTAGAGAAATTCTCTTCTACTCATTAAAGCTGCTTTTATTTGGTCAACAATACAGTAAAAACAGTGATATTTTCTATTTGAATATATTGTTCGAATGTAATTTATTCCTGTGATCAAAGCTGAATTTTCAGCATCATTAGTGTCACATGATCCTTCAGAAATCAGTATAATATGCTGATTAGCTACTCAAGAAACATTTCTGATTATTATCATCAATGTTGAACACAGCTGTGCTGCTTAATATTTTTTTCTATATTCTTTGATAAATAGAAACTTCAACATTTATTTGAAATAAATATATTTTGTAACATTATAAATGTCTTTGCTTAATTGAATGTCTCTTTGCTGAATAAAAGTATTCATTTCTTTAAAAAAACACACAAAAAAACACTTACTGAGCCCATTTTGAATGGTGGTGCATATTCTAAATGGACATTGATCATTTGTTTTCTTTCCACAGAGATCAGACTACATAAATGCCAGCTTCATGGATGGATACAAACAAAAAAATGCATATATTGGGACTCAGGGTAAAAATAATCACACAATTTATAAATTAGATTAATGTGACGATTTTTGAACCTACACTGGAGCTAATGCATCTGTTGTTTCTTAACAGGCCCACTGGAGAAAACCTATGGAGATTTCTGGAGAATGGTTTGGGAGCAAAGTGTGCTTGTGATTGTCATGACAACAAGGTAATACGCCACAGACGCTGTGTCCCGAATCATGTGTTACTTATTTTCAATAAGTACTTACTATACAGAAAGTTATTTTTTAGTTGTTGAAAAGTATGAACTCATGGGATGGTGAAGTGTCCATCGTATGCACACTTCAGAATCTTGCCAGAAGTAGTAGATCATCTGAGGACTGTTTTACAAATTTTTAGGGATGCGTCGATATGAAACTTTTGGCCAATACCAATAACTGATAATTCTTTATATTTGAAAGCCGATAACCTATATATTGGCCGGTAAATCTAAATACAAATTTTTATATCATTTTTAAGAGCCTGATTACAAAATCAATAGTCTCACCATCTCCATGTTGCACTTAAATGTATTTTCCTTTTCAAAGGGATTGTGCGAACAGTGCGCATCTAAAGTGTCTCCGTTAAAGGAAATCCATTATTTATCAGCTTTAATATACTGGCCAATTTTTCTTATCACGCCGATAACGATGACATTAAAAATGAACATATATCGTCCGATACGGATATTGTGCATCTCTGTTGTTCTTCGCATACTATATAGTAGGGAAGTATGCGTTATCAGATGCAGCCAGAGAGTCTAGTTTACCAATATGCAGGAAATGATGTGCAGTCTTCCATAGCCAGACTTTTTATCACCAGAAAGTCTAGTTCAAATTGCCACTTATTCAGGCCAAAAAGCACCCACTCAGACAGGAAGAGGTTTTCTGGCCAACATATATAAAGAGGCCAATGTCTTCTTATGCGATGTTTCACATAAATCAGATTTAACTGTAGAGCAAAATCGAATGTACAATTGAGCTTATGAGTTCCCATCCTTTTGCTACTAAATCTTTCGAAACTCTTAAATATCTTCAGAGATTCAATGCCACAAACGTTGGAAAATCCAATGACTAATGTGTCCTCCATTGTAGCAGTCTGGGAACATAAATACAACTTTGTTGCCTGGTGGGCTGATAAAATGAACCATGACTTCTAGAAATATGTAGAAGTCAGCCAATCAGATTTCAGCCGACTCTTGTTACTTTTGTTTTTTGATGCTTTCAAAAGTGATTCTGTAGAACTGATCTGTCCTGAGATCAGATTAGAGCTGTACCATATGGACTTTTGTCACAGCGGATTTAAAAATAAATGCTGCTTAGAGATGTGTGTGAATGTGTGTTTGCAGGACGGATGAGGGCGGCCGGAGGAAGTGTGGACAGTACTGGCCCCAGGAGGAGGGGGGTCAGGAGGTGTACGGGCACATCGCTGTGGTCAATCACAGAGTGGACAACCATGCACATTACAACCAAACCACACTTGAGCTGCACAACACAGAGGTAACACACATACACCAGTTTCATATCATATTTTAATGTTTGCTTGTTTTTGAAAGCTAACAGTTGATCAATGAACATCCAGTCAGTAATAATGATTTCATATATGATTTATATAATGATTCCAGTTTCACAAACCACCTTTCATAATGTAGTCTATAGTAGGGCTGGGCAATACTACCACAAAAATTATATTTTGAAATTTGTCTGCATTTTGTTGGTATTTTAGCTATGTTTTTATGTATTTGCTCTGAAATGGTGTAAAATAGCTTTTAAGCATCATTTCGGCCAAATACCTATTGTTGCAAATTAGGTTCAAAATATACAAATTCAAATATGGTAAAAATCTTATGTAACTTCAAGTCATGTTTTCCACACTGTTTTTCATTAAATTTAAATTTAAAAAAACAAGAAAAACATATTTAAATATTTATATGCACCATTATAGCAATGCATAATAATAAATGGAAATATAATCATTAAAATAAATTAAGAATGTAAAATATTAATTGTATGAATGCAATTTTTTAATAAATTTAAAACCATAATGTTTTGAAATATTACAATTCAAAATAACTGACATATTTCAATTTATTTTATTTCTCTGATCAAAGCTGACTTCATCATCATTAATCATTCTAATATGCTGATTTGCTGCTCAAGAAACATTTCTGATTATTATCAATGTTGGGAACTTCATATTTTTGTGGAAACTAATACAAGTTTTTCAGGATTATTTGATGAATAGAAAGTTCAAAAGAACAGCATTTAACTGAAATAGAAAGCTTTTGAAACATTATAAATGTCTTTACTGCCACCTTTGATCAATTTAATAAATTTTTGCTGAGTAAAAGTGTTGATTTCTTTAAAAAAGAAAAATCTTACTGACCCTAAACTTTTGCACGGTAGTCTAAATATATACTAATAAATAAATAAATAGTCTTTAGGAATCTTAATGACAGAAACAATTGTGTTAAAAGGCAATATTCACAATGCTCCGCTGTACTGTTTATCGCCAGCAACATCGTATAATAAATGTTCAATTTATCTGACTTTGAAGAAAAGTAAAGTGGAACAGTTTCGAAACTTATTTTATTGTGGTTTTCCCCAGACGTTTGAACAGAGACAGGTGACTCATTTTCAGTTCCTCAGCTGGCCTGATTACGGGGTCCCGTCCTCTGCGCTGTCTTTGATTGGTTTCCTGGGTGCCGTGAAGTACCAGCAGCAGTGGGCGGTCCAGGCTTTCGGCTCACAGTGGAGAGGTCATCCGCTCGGCCCGCCAATGGTGGTCCACTGCAGCGCTGGCATCGGCAGGACCGGTCAGTAATTAAACGCTTAACAAAAACATATTAATAAGGCACTGAAAGGGATGGGCTGCATCTCAAATCGCATACTTCCCTACTGTATAGACCTTTGGCACCAGAGAAACGAGGGTGCCGCCATCTTTAGAATATTGTCTTTGAACTTCCGTTTTTGCGGTCGCTCTGTATATTTCTATGGCATTGCTGTCCAGGAGTAATTAGCTGGTGAAGTGGATTTACTTATTGTCGAGTTAACGACATGTTTGTCATAAACACTGTAAAGCAGATGTCTTAACAAATGTCAACCGGGAAATTTTTTAAACGAGCCGTTCATTCATAACTACGCAAGATCGCTGTGAAAATACAGACCGGAAGTCAAAAGACAACAAATGCAGCGCTGAAAAGGGGCGGGGCTACATAAGGTCTGTAGCAGGCGAAAAACAGTATGTGACAATAGAAGTATGTCGAATATAAAAAAAAACAAGTACCCGGCTGATCCATATGATGGACACTTTACTATCCCATGAGGCCACGGGAGTGGATTTGTTATTGGCAGTGAAGTGAATCAACTGATGCTGGTAGGTCACATGATAGTGACAACATGGCAAACGTAGTACGTCCGGATTACATTCATACTATATAGAACATAATTTTTTAGTGGTCGTGAAGTAATTACTTTTTCAAAATAAGTACATACTCAAGAAAGTATGCGATTTGGGATGCAACTATAGTCCACCCAAAAATGAAAGTTCTGTCATTTACTTATAAACCTGTATGACTGACTTTCTTCTGTGGACCATAAGAAGAAATTTTGAAGAATGTTTGAAACCAAACATGTTTGTTTTCCCATTTAATGGACAAAAAAATTAAATGGAAGTCAATGAGAACCTGTTTGGGATGTTCCATGTTTCACAGAAGAAAGTCAGTCATACCGGTTTAGTAAATATTGACAGAATTTTCATTTTTGAGGGAACTATCTTTTTTAATGGCTTTTCAGACTGACCTTTTCTCCCCGCAGGTACATTTTGTGCGCTGGATATCTGTCTGTCCCAGCTGCAGGATGTCGGGACCCTTAACATTTGCCAGACGGTCCGACGAATGAGATCTCAGCGTGCCTTCAGCATCCAAACACCCGAGCAGTACTATTTCTGCCACACCGCGATCCTAGAGAATGCCCAGAGACAGGGCCTGCTTTCAGCCAATCAGTGAGCAGCAGGGCCCACTCGTAGCCAATCAGAGACTGAAAAGGCCTAATCTTAGCCAATCAGTAAGAGGCAAGGCCTGCTCTCATCCAATCATAAGACAGGGCTCGTTTTTGGTTGTTCAGCGACTCAAAGACAGAATAATTCCCGATCAAAATCACTGGGTTTTTTATTAATCTGTCACTATTAAAAAAAATGGCAGCATAAATATTAACCATAAATGACTGTTTGAAGGGGGTGTCTAAATGTTCAGTGATCCAGCTGTAGTGTAGTCTAATGTAATGTTGTGCTGCATTTGGTGCAGTTTGCTCTGTGAGTTTCACATGAGGCTTCAAATCAACCGTGCTCAAATGTGATTCAGGACAAACATTGGAACGAGTGTACCATTTCTGGTGTTTGGTGTCGTTTTGTCACTGTAGGTGTTTCTATTCAGTGACGGCTCAGACCAACAGACTGTTTTGAAAGGTTATTTCACCGCAAAAATGTTTATTTACTCTCACTCATGTTTTTTCAAATCCATTTTACATGCTTTTTTTATGGAACACAAAAGTACAACTTCAGCAGAATGTCCCAGGTGCTCTTCAAGAGATAGTCCACCCTAAAATTAAAATGAAGGCATAATTTATTCACCCTGGTGTTGTTCTAAGGTCATATGCCCTTCTTTTCTTTCTTGGACCACAAAAGGATGTCCTTTTGTGGTTTAAAAAAGAATGAAAAGCATACAGCATTACAACAACGCCAGGGTGAGTAAATGATGCCTTCATTTTCATTTTAGGGTGATCTATCCCTTTAATGAAAGAGAATGATGGTGGATGCTGTCGAGCGCTAAAATTGACAAAATAACACAATGAAAGTAGTCATATGGAATAAATTGATGTCTCTTTCATTGCTATTTTCTCCATTAATTGAGTCGTTATATGGAAAAGAGCAGTGTAAATATGCTGTTGCTTTTGTGTACCATGATGGTTGAAGAAAGAAAGTCACACCGGTTTGAAATGACATGACTGAGTAAATAATAACAGAATTCATTTTTAAAATGAAATAATCATTCAATTGTTCAACTATTCATTTCGTTTTATACTCCTGTTCGACCTATGAGATACAGTCATTGCACACTATAAGGTTTTATGTATTCGCTGGATTTGAATGCAGATTTATTGTCTAAATGTATAGACAATATTTTGCCTGTCTGTATTGTGTGCGTCAACTTCCGAAAATGTCTCCGTAGTTTGTAGGACATTTTTTGCAGTAGCATCTGAAGAGCTGGAAACCATAGATGATGGTTTAGAGGGCCAAGATGAGGAAAGTCTTCTCACATCAACTGGGTGGATCGGTAAACCTCTAATGCAACAATTACTCGATTGATATAGTCTTTAATTAGTGTGGTGTAAATGTGAGACGGCTACTTCGAGTCATTTACACTTTGTAATAATTCTGTCTGTTAATATTGTACTAATAACCTGTTTAAAAATATCTAAAAGCTCATGTAAAGTGCATTTAGAATCGCTTTTTATTTTGTTGTGGGTCAAAGGTGTCTTTGCTACTGAATTCATATTGAATTTTCTTGTAGTGAAGCATCTCTACACACCCCAATGATTCCAGGATCTGCAGTCCTGCCTCTGGCCACAAAATGTGACCATTTGTATTTTTCTATTATACCCACGCTTTGTGTCCTTACTTATTACTCCCAAATATATATGTAAATTATATTTTCTTTTATATCCAATTTTTTTCTTGATTCTTATGTCAATGGAAAAACTAACCTGTAATGTCAAGCTTATGATTATCAATAAGTTTGCAGCGGTTCTTTTAGTTCTAAAGTGCTTTGATATGCAAATTTAAGAGCCTTATTCCACATGTACGTTTGGATTGAGTGAAATGTTTATGTGAAAAGACTGTACAAGTATCAACTGTCACTCATTCTCACAATAGAGCTGTCCAAACCGCAATGTCATTTAAGCAAAACCAAATCAAAACCATGTGTTTTAAAGTTTATTAAATGGAAGGGAAAAAACTATATACTGACTGAGTGTTTTCATTTAACCCTTCACTACTAGATTAAAGGTCCTGTAGTAATTCTTAACCAGGTGTATGTTCACCCAAAAAGGAAAATTATGTCATCATTTACTCATCCTTGTGTTGTTCCAACCCTGTATGAGTTTCTTTCGTCTGTTGAACACAAAAGAAGATATTTTGAAGAAAGTCTGTAACCAAACAGTTGATGGACCACATTGACTTCCATAGTATTTTTTTTCTTCTTTTTCTAGTGAGTAAATTACAGAATTAAAATGTTTGGGTGAGCTATCCCTTTAATCTAATGTGTTATTCTTTGTGAAAATAACACACAAAAAATTGTTTGCAAGGTTTCAAATGTATGTACATAATTCTTGCACGTGAAGAATGCACAAAGAAAAGAATGTATGTCCTACCTGTTGTTTTTCACCCACGGTATCCGTTTTATTAATAAATTCCTTTATTCATATTTATGATAATATAAAAGTATATCATGTATAATATAATTTTGGTGTTGATGAAGAAGTAGATACAACAACAAAAACATTTTTTTTTTAAAAGCACACATAAAATGTCCCTCAAACGTTGAGGGGGGAAACTAACAACCGTGGGCTCTTTAAACTAGGGGAGCGGCCCGCGCTTATTTAGCCAATCAGAAACGCTCTATCTGTCAGTCATTATCCGCGTTCTTTGCAAAACTGCCTTTTGAGGGCGGGGTTTTGACGAGGGGCGTGTTCTAACGCTGAAACCCCCTTGTTTTACCCTGGTCGTTCACTCCTCAGAGTTTAACACATCTGAAGAAATGGATTTTGAATCTACTGAAGCAACATCTTTAAAGGGATAGTTTCCCACTAAAATGAAAATTCTGTCATCATTTAGTCATCCTCGTGTTGTTCCAAACCTGTATGAGTTGCTTTCTTCTGTTGAACACAGAAGATATTTTAAAGAACGTTGGTATCAGACAGTTGACGGCACTCAGTATTTTTATTTTCCTATTATGGACATCAACCGTTTGGTTATCGTCTGGTTACCAACATTCATTAAAATATCTAATTATTTGTTCAACAGAAGAAAGAAAACTCATACAGATTTGGAACAACTGAAGTGCGAGAAAGTAATGTAAACATTTTTATTTTTTGGATGAGCTATCCCTTTAACAAAGCTTTAAATCGCATACAGTACCTGTCTATGTTTGTATAGCTAAATTCAAACCACATTATTTTAAAATATTACTATTTTGCTTTACTTTGGCGTATTTAATATCGGATAACACATATTTGTGTGCATCTAGAGTCTTTCAGAATAAACATTGATTACAAAGAAAAAACATCTAGTCCAATAACTACAGGTGTGTTAAAGCAGAGTACATCTCTGATCCTATGGATTTGGCGGGTCGTATTCAAATCCAGATGACGCATACTTTCACGTAGACCAATGGGAGGAGAGGGGGGCGTTCCCAACTATTTGTTCCAAACACGAATCCGGAGTGCGAGGCTCTTTTTCGCAGGTATGTAGCAGCTGGGCAAAAGAAAACAAATTTATGTTGTCCTCTTTTTATCGAATATATGTTTCTGTCGGTGTTTGAGTGCTTTCTGCAAGGGGCTGGTCGTTCAAGAGATTTTAATGTATTAATCGGGGCTGTTTGTTCGATCATGGCACATTAAGGGGAGAAAAGGGGGCAAAGCTTTGGCCAACTGAAGCCCCAAAGAAACGTGTATCTCTGTTATCACACACAAACCCATCCGTTTGTGTCCGATGCTTTAACGAGGGCTTTTATCACTTGTTTTTGATCTGAAAACAGATCTGTAGCTCAGTCTGGTGTTCAGAGGGGGAGGGAAGAGGTGCTCAAACACGGTTAGACATTTTCCCCTTCAGTCTCCCAGTAAACAAAGAATATTAGATCAACTGGCGTGTTTGTGTTGTAATGTATGATCGGATCTCTCATTTCAGATCTTCGCATGATCGCATAGAGAGTCCATGTTTATGCGATCAGATTTTTAGTTCCCATTTTGACTTTGGGTCTGATTACTAAAGGACAACATGTCATGAAATAGGCGTGTGTGTTGGTGGTGTCATATTCGTATGTGCTCTTTCAATCCTGAAAGCATGAGATCGTAAAATCTGTCCCTAATGAACGTTTGATGATGTTTATATACGGATCTTTTGTTCGGTGTCGTGTTAAAGTGCTCGCGAACATGCTGAATATTTCAGCGCTTTGCATCAAAATCAGTCCGAACTTGTTTATTCAGTCAGTTTGAGCTGTTTTGCTTCGGGTTGTATTGGGTTTTGTCCGTATTTAGGCGAAACGTTGTGAACGCATACACGCGCGCGCATCAGCTCTGACTGACTGCGGACGGACGGGGCGAGGAATCCCGGGCACTAGCTTAAGCCCCGCCTCTCGTGGGCGGAGTATGGCAATATGAGCCTCGCGTCATATATAACGCCCTCTCAGAGCTCCCGACTAATCGGAATCGATTATTTCTCTGCCTAAACGCCCCTGTTGGGTTACGTCATGCTTTACGCGTTCTAAGAGCGCCTGGCCAATCGGAGGCAATTCTATGACAAGCGTTTATTTAATGAAATTCCTCATTCTGATTGGAACACTGTTATGAGGGGGCGTACAAATGACGTAACCTCAGATAGGAAGTTCAAGAAGTTGCTGAAAGCGTTCAGATATAATAATTCCGCGATTTTAATAATTATATCACAAAGAGTATTCGCGCGTTATAATTAAGCTAAGCCTAGACGTTGCTAAGATTGCTACACCAGTCTAAGAGAAAATGATGTGCTGCTCAAAGCCAGTTGCCGTTTTTGGAGAGTGTGTGTGTGTGTGTGTGTGTGTGTGTGTGTGTGTGTGTGTGTGTGTGTGTGTGTGTGTGTGTGTGTGTGTGTGTGTTTACGTGTGTGAACCAGTGGCGGGTTTGGGCTCAACCCCCCGAACAATGTTAATTTCTTGTTTGAGTGACAGTTGAGTACGTTCAATAAAAATACAACCCAATGGCGTCTGCTGTGCAATGAGCCAATCAGAGACTGATTGGGTGGAGCATGTGTGCAAAGCCCAAGTTAGCCCCTCCCCTCCCTACCGCTTGTTTTCAACAGGATTTTATGCGTTAGTTGATTTTAAACTCAGTTTTAATGTGTTTTATCGGTATTTTCACACAGCGTTTTAGTATTTCGTTGATATTTTAACAGCTTTGTTGTACTGAAAGCGCAGCTAACAGAAGCGGGTGAGTCTCAGAGCTATAAAGTAACGTTACCAGTTTTGTTCAGTATTTCTGAACCCTCCCCCTCCCCCCGTTCAATAAGCTTGTTTTCTGTCAGACTGAAACTTCCGACCTTTAGTTTTCATAGTCGCTTTGATAAAATATCAATTCCTGCCTAAGCATGTCACTTTTAGTCGCGAGTTAGCAAGTTAGCATTATTGGTATGCATCTGCAGGAGAGGCACGCACACACCATACACATTTCTATATGCACATACTGTTCTTATACACACCATATACGTTTATATATATGTATGCACACACCATGCACATGTATACACACCGCACGGACATTTAAATATACAGACACTATTGCTCATGTATATTTACATTTTATATACTCACCATACACATTTGTATATACATTTTGTGGACATTACTCATATTCATCTAAACTTGTTGATCTCCTGTTGCTAATGTTTTGGATTACAGGCCAAATCATGGTTTTTCATAAGTTGGTTTCTTTGTGTTGTCTATTTCAGGTCTTAGTCCCCTCTTGAGTATGAGTACAGCATGAGGAGGTGTTTAGAGGATCAGGAGCCAGTGTTCATCCCACAACAACGCCGGCTTCCCGGCAGCGCTGAGGGCTTCCAGCACAGGGTTCTTGCCCCAGCGCCTGCCGTATTCGAGGCTGTGGCTGACGGCATGCAGCCTACTCCAGGAATACAGTACCCAGTTCCCCAGACATACCAGGTATGAACACTCGCCATCATGATGCATTAGAGAGCTTATGTAGCCCCATATATTTCTTGTGCTTCGCTTGTGTTCTGTCTTCAGGTTTGTATTTCCACAAAGATAAAAAAGATCTTACGGATTTATGAATGAACCACTCATTTTAAAATCACCCCGGTCTAACTGACATTTGTTATGACATCCGCTTTACAATGCTCATGATAACTTTCCTTAACTCTACAATAAGTCAATCGACTTCACCAACTAATTACTCTTCAACAGCGATGCCATGGAAATGTACAGAGCTACCGCAAAAATGTTTTTTCTTTTTCTGTCGCTTAAGGTCTATAGCTCCTAGGAATGTGTTCACAGTTAATCCAGAGTGACTCCAGAATCTACAGTGTGACAGAGGAAACAGACCAAAATGATATTTGTTTTAACGGTTACACTTTATTTTAAGGTATGACACCTTAAAATAAAGTGTAACAGTACCTAAATATATAATTACACTGTAACAAACCAAAATTATATTTGTTTTAACGGTTACACTTTATTTTAAGGTGTCATACCTTAAAATAAATTGTAACCGTTAAAACAAATATCATTTTGGTTTGTTACAGTGTAATTATATATAGTTAGGTACTGAGTAATATTAAGCTACTACATGTACTTACTATAGGGTTAGGGTAGGATTAGGATTTGGTTAAGGGTTAGTTGCATGTAATTATGCATAATTTACTGTTATTACTATGGTAAGTACATGTAACGTAACAAGGACACTGTAAATTAAAGTGTTACCGTTTTAACTTGCTGTTATTTAATTTTTAGTATCATTGAGATACTATTATAGTTTTTATATTTCTTTTTCTGTTTTTATTTTAATTTTAGTTAAAGTTTTAGTAATGTTATATCTTCAATAATATGTCTGTATACTTTTTATACATTTTTAATTCATATTTAAATTTTGTAAGGTTAAACTAAAAAAAAAATTTAGAAATGTTGGCTTGAACTAGCTGAAATTAAAGTTTGTGTTTTATATTTTATATTAAGTAACAAAAATGATTTGGGAATTACTAAAATAATCCAGAAAAAACATAATCGTGTTTCATAGTTTAAAACTATAGACAGAAAATATGAGCCTTCAATATATATATATATATATATACAGTAGTCAACATTTGAAGTGGATCAAAAAAGTTAAAGCTGCAGTCCGTTTTGAGCAAGTACATAACTAGCCAGTGTTCAAAACTATCTGCTTGCCGTAGCTCGATTCAAAACGGTAAGCTTGTAATAATGTTTTTAATTCCAGTGGTACTGGTGGATTTCCACGGGAAATTCGAGCATGTCTTTGCGTCATTACATCACATCTGTACACATACAGAAGGAGTCTCGGCTAGGAGGCTATGTTGCGTGTGAGGATGTTGGAGGTGGAGATTTATAGCCTTTTCTCACAACACTTGATATAATTAAACTTATCAATTTGATGGCGGATCCAGAAAGGTTAAAACGACAATCACCAGTGACAACTGGAGATTCACCCGTTGTAAAATGCAAAAGACTTCGGAGTGGCTACAGAAAAAAAGAGACTGCAAACTTCTGCCCATTCAGAAACTAGGATATGGAAAGGGCTTTTGAAACGAACTTGTTTAAAACTAACGCAGAGATGGCTATTTTTTCTGCTGGACGGGTCAGACATTTCAATGGTTCAATTATGTAACAGTAGTGCACTTGTTCGCTTAATTCATAGTTACAGAGTACTGAACTACAGGTAGCCCTAATACACATTAAATGTAGTCACGCAATGCTGATGTTGTTAACATTAACAATTTGAGAAGTATAATTTGCACGGTTTGATGTGATATAAGCAATCATTGCAATTTATTGCAATGCTTTTTCCCCTTAGTTGGTCAGAACAAAAGTGGATGTTACTTACTTGTTCAGAAGACATTTTCCAGTGAAAATTCTTATGTTGGTCATACTTTCAAAAAGTAGAATGTGATTGTGAATGAAAGTATCCACACCGGTGCGGTGAATGACAGCACATTTCTCCTCAAAACACTGTGTTCATTCGCACTGTGCCGTGCCGAGGCACAACCCACGTAAAATTGATAATTCCGCGAATAACTGCAATTGCAGATTCCGAACAGAGATGGCGACAAAGAGGAAAAGCTACGGACTTCAGCTTTAATCAAAGTTGTCCTAATACACAAACGGGTATTGTTCAAAATTCATGTATAACCTTGATGAAAGGTTTTGATCCACTTCAAATGTTGACTATTGTATATATGTACACAGTTTCAGTGTCTTGCTCCACATTGCTGTATATTAAGCGTCACATATAATCTGAAACATTTCACCTTCAGTGAGGTCAAAATAAATATTTTTGCCTAGTTAGGAGGATTTGTTATGAATATTAAACATCTCTGAACCATCACTTTTTTTTCAGGTGTCCACAGTGGCCCAAAGCTCAAGTGGTCATGTTCACGCTCCCAGTCCGGCGGTCTACAGCGTGGCTCACCATCATGGTTCAGCAGTGGTCCAGGCCCACGGCCCTGCGCCGGTGCAGGTTCACGCCCACCCCCCCACACCCTCTGCGTCCGCACAGGGCCAGCAGCAGTTCCAGAGACTCAAGGTGGGACGGGACGCTGTGTTTGGCTGGTTTTGGAGTCTAGCAAATGCGATCCTGCATCGGCAGCTATGTGCGCGAGATAAAATGGATTGTTGTCTTCACTATTGCAGGTGGAGGATGCCCTGTCTTACCTGGACCAGGTGAAGCTCCAGTTTGGCAATCAGCCACAGGTCTACAATGATTTCTTGGATATTATGAAAGAGTTCAAATCTCAGAGGTGAGTTTTATTCACATGTAGGATTGTCATGATACAATTTTATTAGTTGATGCTATTAAGCTAGTCAAATATCACTATTCATGTTACCAAAGCAAGAACTGTATGCTATTATACCTAACAAATGTAACCTTTATTTTTAACATAAATAACAACAAAATAAATAATAAGTTACACGTACAAATTTGTTTTTAAAGGAAGTGTCTTATGCTCACTAAGGCAGCATTACTGTAATGATAACATTACTGTATTACAATTAAAATAACTTTTCTGTATAAATCTTTCTTTTAAATGTAATTTATTCCTGTGATCAAAGCTGAATTTTTAGCATCATTACTCCAGTCTTCAGTGTCACATCAGAAATCATTATAATATGAATGTTTTGCTGCTTAAGAAACATTTATTATCATTATTATCAATGTTGAAAACCGTTATGGTGCTTAATATTTTTGTGGAGAAGGTGATGTGTTTTTTTTTTTTTTTACCAAGATTCTCTAAATAATAGAAAGTTAATTTGAAGTATTTATTTGAAATGGGAATCTTTTGAAACACATTATAAATATTTTTACTTTCTCTTTGGATCAATTTAATGCATCCTTGCTAATGAAATGTTATTTTTTCAAAAAAACGTACTGACCCCAAAAGGTCATGTGGGCGGAGAAACATAATTGAACCATTATGCATTTAATGTCCTTATCCTCTTCTCACATTCAAGTCCTTCCCTACAATTGCTCCCACAATGTTCTGTTTCACTGAAAAATGTTTTATCATAATTAATAATCACAAATGCTTTTTCTTTCTCTCTCTTATTCTGCAGTATTGACACCCCGGGCGTAATCAGCAGGGTGTCACAGCTCTTTAAGGGTCACCCTGATCTCATTATGGGGTTTAACACATTTCTTCCACCGGGATACAAGATCGAAGTTACAAGATACAAGGACAGTGACCTGGTTAACGTGACTGTGCCCGGTGAGAACCCACACATCATACCTCACGGCATCTCCGTGCAGCCGCAGCAGCACCAGATCCAGATCCAGATCCACACAAACCCTCCCAGCCTGGCATCCACACCTCCCGCCCAACCCACGCCGAAAACCAAGGTATTCACGAGTTGAAAATATAGATTTTTATCGATTCTCATCTTCATGCACCAATATAGATACTTCATTCTCAAGAATCAATCTTATAGTCTGTGCTGTTTTCAGATGATGCTTAAAGAAATTCCACTAAACCTTATTTATACTGTGGATACCATCCAATAATTGCAATTAGCTTTGTTACTGTTGATATGAAACAAAGTCTCAGCGAGGCGTGGACGATCTTCCTAAAATTTCTTATCACGATCTTGTAACAGACAATCACAATCTAAATCGCGATCATCCTCACAATTTTGAGATGTACTATTGAGAATTTCCAGGCTGGAACAAGCCTATTTGCACAATTTAAAACACAGTATTGCGTTAAAACATCAGTTGTCAAAATAGTCATTAAACCCTGAGTTAAACATTAAAACACTGCATAGTCTTCACTGTATGTTTTAAATATACATTGATTCTTACTACAACTATTTAAGTCATTCAGTCAAGAGCAGTGAGTGTATAACTATAACTTAGTGCCCATTTACGTCAAAACTAGGCTAAGTTGTAACTTCCTTCACAGCTGGTGCAACAGGCCCTTGATAACTGTGATCAAAAGTTCTAGTAACGTTACTGGACGTACATTTGTCTATAACTTTGAGAGAACCTTTCCAGAACGGTAGGCTGTTATTATAACGCTCCCTGTTCCTGAATAAATTTGTTACCGTATTATTAAACTTTGTTTACATCGGACAATAAAAATACAACTGTTCATTGTTTGTTCATGTTAGCTCAGATCCGTTAAATAATATTAACAGACACAACTTTTGAATTTAATGACTAGGAAATATTGAAAATAACATAAGAGTAATGACTCTGACATATAGCCTGACAACATCTCATCTGACTGAATCAGGACAAAGCGAGATGCAGGTCAGTGAAATGATAAAAATATAGAGACTTGTTTTTTATTTAACTTAAACTTCTTTTAACTTGAGACCTGCGTTTTGGAACGCTGTGTCATGCATGGGACACTGCAAATGGCGCACTGGTCAACACATCCGCCTAGTGTGTGTTTACATAGGAAAAGTAGTGCAGTGGAATGGGAAAATGTGCTCTGTCTGACAGTTTTTCTGATGCAAGACTTTTATTTTGAAAGACATGTAGAAGGTTATTCCAGGGTTAGTGTTATTTAGTCCTGATCAGGATCAATGATTTTGAATTTCTCTCTATAGCCGCTGCAATCTCCAGCTCCGGCTCCGAGCAGTGTTCCCAATCCGTCCATCCATCCGTACGCTTCTCCGCGTTCACCCCCGCTGCAGCCCCACACACCCATCACCACCACGCCCACCGCACCACCACTGCAGAACCAGCCCGTGGAGTTCAACCACGCCATTAACTACGTCAACAAGATTAAGAATCGCTTCCAGGGCCAGCCCAACATCTACAAATCCTTCCTCGAGATCCTGCACAAATACCAGGTCGAGCCAGACAAACACTAAAACCTCTTCCCAATTAAATTATAATTCGCAATCAATTAACAAATATCTCACATACTTGTTTTATTAATCAGAAGGAGCAGCGTAATGCTAAAGAAGCCGGTGGGAGCTACACCCCTGTCCTGACCGAGCAGGAAGTTTACGCTGAGGTGGCCCAACTCTTTAAAAACCAGGAAGATTTGCTCTCAGAGTTCGGGCAGTTCCTGCCAGATGCCAACAGCTCTGTGGTGAGTTTGATTGTGTCTGACTCCGCCCACTAGATTGATACATTACTCCCGGTTTAGAATCTCTGAATCGATTTCAAAACTTTTTGAACATTCTATAACTGACAGATGTCACTTTCTGATGTTTAGGATCGATTTAATTGTAACGAAGTAATGTCTTAAAGGGGCTGTATGTATAATTCAGAAACCCTTGTTATTAGCAAGACAAGAGGCCGTTAATGAACTGAAGGCAGCAACTTATTGCTCTTGCACACGTAATGTACAAGAGACTGAACGTGATTCTAAATAAAATTACACTTATGATAGTTTGATGAAGTGTATTTTTGACTATAGAGTCTATAGATCTGGCTATGTGAGACTATAGTTTGAATTGATCCCATTTCTTTGCATGACACTGACATTACAGTACAGTATAGCTCTTTCAGCATTCATTTCATGTGTCATTGAACGGAAAAGAGGCTTTTAGGAGTGCACGTAAACGTCACATATTTTTTATTTTCCTGGTAAAAACGTTTTATGTGAAAAGAGTCCTTCACATAAAAATCAGTCTACAGGCTTTCAAAGACAACCTAGGAAGTTGGGGAAGGGCTTGTTTAAGTTATGTTCCAAGCTATTCGCACATTAGCAATAAATAATAGCGATTAAAGGGTGAAAATTCTTACATATAGCCCCTTTAATGGTCATTTACACTTTTGCTGTTATTTTAGTATCATTGAGATTTCACTAATATTTTATTTTAAATTAGTTTTTATTTTTGTTTTAATTTTTATTATTTCTTTTTAAATATGTTTATATCGTTTTTAGTAATAAATTTCTGTTTTAGTTATATTAGTGCAAATCAAATTAAAATGGGAAACGTTTTTTCTTTTTTGGCAAATGTTTCCCTGGCTAAAATGTAATATTTTATTTCAGTTAAGGAGTTTTTAATTTTTTTTATGGTTTTAGTTTGTTAAACTATAATAGCTCTGCTTTGAACTTTAGCTGCTGGGAAAGACTGCAGCGGAGAAGGCCGAAGCTATGCGTAATGATCCCGGTGGAACGGTCAAGAAACCGCAGCTCAATAACAAGCAGCGGCCCAATCAGAACGGCTGCCAGAAATACAAACATCCGACTACAGCCGTCACCCCACCTGTGAAGGTACCACTCCATGGAAATACATTTCATTTGATTTTCATCGCTTTTGTGAGGTCACCCTTTATGCTTACTGATTTTTTACTGAACTCTTATTACTTGATTTCTCTAATTATTCCCTCTTTTGTTTTTGTTTTTTTAGAAAAAGCTCAAGTTAATGAATATGAAAGATTCATTGGTGACAGAGGCTGGCAAACACAGCGGAGGAACAGAATCTCTTTTCTTTGACAAAGTGAGTTGCTCTGGTTTAATGTAGTGATGTTGATTTAATAAGCAGGTAATTGTATCTCAAAAGTTAACATTTCCAATAGTGACTGACATTATTTATCTGTTCTTAGGTGCGGAAAGCTTTACGAAGTGCTGAAGCCTATGACAACTTCCTCCGGTGCCTAATCATTTTTAATGAGGAAATAATTTCTCGTGCTGAGCTGGTTCAACTTGTGGTTCCATTCCTGGGGTAAGTTCAGTTTAAAGTGGAGTTTAATTTGATGTGTATTATTTTATTTATTTATACATTACGACCCTCTAGTGATTTTCCCTCAGTTCTCGCCATCTCCGAAAACATTATTATAATTTTTTTTTAACAAAGCTAGTTATTAATTTTTTTAACCAGCAGTTATTTTGTAGTATAGAGTTCGTGTGATTCTTGGCAATAATTAGCTTTTTTTCCCCCAGCAAATTTCCTGAGCTGTTCACTTGGTTTAAGAACTTCCTTGGATATAAGGAGATGTCTCACTTGGAGACGTACCCAAAAGAAAGAGCCACTGAAGGAATTGCCATGGAAATTGACTACGCTTCATGCAAGCGTCTGGGCTCTAGTTACCGAGCTTTACCCAAGAGCTACCAGCTGCCCAAATGTACTGGGAGAACATCACTCTGTAGAGAGGTATGAGAGCCAAAACCTTCAGAGTCACTTGCAAGTCATCAGATGCCATTTTTATTACCCTCCCACTGAAAATTGATTGACTCAGAAATGCATCATATTATGCAAGTTTTTCTGAAGAAACACTTTATTTACGCTGGTTCTTTGTGGATGCATCAGGTGCTGAACAACACCTGGGTTTCCTTCCCCTCCTGGTCCGAGGACTCAACCTTTGTGAGCTCCAAGAAGACTCAGTATGAAGAACACATGTACAGGTGTGAGGACGAGAGATTCGAGGTGAGACTTCCACACACGAGGTTACCGGTTCTGCTTGGTTTTTTCTATGTAATTCTTGCTAATGATGTGGTTGACTCCTCCCTCTAGCTGGATGTCGTCTTGGAGACCAACCTGGCCGCCATTCGTGTCCTGGAGGCGGTCCAGAAGAAGCTTTCTCGAATGTCTGCAGAAGAGCAGGCGAAATTCCGACTGGACAACACTCTGGGCGGCGGCTCTGAGATCATCCACAGGAAAGCCATCCAGAGGATATATGGAGACAAAGCTCTGGACATCATCGATGGACTGAAGAAGAATCCGGCAGTGTCTGTTCCCATTGTACTCAAGAGGTTAGAGAGAATAAACGCTGTAAATGAGCATCCGTCCATAGGGCTACATTACTCCTGTTTCAGGGTGTTGTTTGTGCAGAAAGTAGTTAAGAAATATGTTATATAGTATTTTATTGTATTATCAAAAATTTGTGGGTGGCAAATTTAATTTTATTTGAACTCGTTTGTTTTACAAAACTGCCCCAGCATTTATTTAGCAGTAGTGGGTTTGTGTTTTTACATTGGATATATTTAATTTTATTTAAAATTAGTGGTTGACCAGTGTGGGGGTTTTCAAATATACATTTAAATCATGCATTAGTGGTTGACCAACTTTTTCAAAGATTCTATTTTATTTATTTTACCAATATTTGTTTTTCATTTGCTGTTTCCAATATCTAGAGACGGCACATTTTAGCTATTCGAGTTTTTTTTTTATTGTTATTGTTTTGTTATTGTTTTGTTACATTTGTTAATGTTGTAATCCAGTTATTTTAACAAACGTTACATGTCCGTCTCAGGCTAAAGCTGAAGGAGGATGAGTGGCGTGAAGCTCAAAGGGGTTTTAACAAGATCTGGAGAGAGCAGAATGAAAAATATTACCTGAAATCTCTGGACCATCAAGGCATTAACTTCAAGCAGAACGACACTAAGGTGCTGCGCTCTAAAACGCTTCTCAACGAGATCGAGAGCATCTTTGATGAGGTGAGATGCTCTTTATCCTCTAGAGGAAGTTAAAAGGGTTTCCAGCACATGATTGATGATTGTGTGTTTGTTTAGCGGCAGGAACAGGCTTCGGAAGACAACAACACATCTGTTAGTGGGCCTCAACTGACAGTGACCTACGAGGACCGTCAGATTCTAGAGGACGCGGCTGCGCTCATCATTCACCACGTGAAACGCCAGAGCGGTATCAACAAAGAGGACAAGTACAAGATTAAGCAGATCATCTACCACTTCATCCCCGACATGCTGTTCTCCCAGCGAGGGGTGTTGTCGGACGCCGAGGAAGAGGACGATGAGGAAGACGTGGACCTCGACGAGGGGGCGTCGAAGAAGCACAACGGGCTGGCAGGAGGAGTTAGTGGCAGCCCGACAAAGACCAAACTGCTGTTCAGCACATCCACGGCTCAGCGGCTTCGCTCCTGCGAGGACGCGTATAATCTGTTCTATGTGAATAACAACTGGTACATCTTTGTCCGGCTGCACCACACCCTGTGTTCGCGTCTGCTGCGGCTCTACGCGCAGGCCGAACGCCAGATCGAGGAGGACCTGAGGGAGCGCGAGTGGGAGAGGGAAGTGCTCGGACTCAAACGAGACAAAAACGAAAACACAGCGATCCAGCTGCGTCTGAAGGAGCCCAGTGAGTAACGAAACGTTTTTTTATCACTGCTAGCTTAAACATTTGTTTTCGTCAGGATAACTGATTAATCGTGCTTAATTAGACGGGAACATTAAGAAAGTAAGCTGGGTTTTTATTTCATGTTGCCTCTTAAAGTGTGGTGTTTGATCTGATTTCAAGTCATTTTCTCGATCTTTCAGTGGACATAGAAGTGGAGGATTATTACTCTGCGTTTCTGGAGATGGTGCGTAATCTGCTGGATGGGAATCTGGAGGCGTCTCAATATGAGGACTCTCTCCGAGAGATGTTCACCATTCATGCCTACATCGCCTTCACCTTGGACAAACTCATCCAGAACATAGTCAGACAGGTCCGTCTGCCCAAATCCACTGGCATAATATAATGATTTTGCATGTCATGCCTAGTGTTGTCACGAAACAGGAATTTTTAACTTTGATACCTTGAAAAATATCAATATTCGATACCAGGGGGGAAAACTGCCATATTTTTTTTTCCGTACAGATAATTTATCGCATAATTTGGGTAATTTTGTTGTAATAGCTTACACATAGCACAGGGAGGCTTTATTTGAAATGGTTGAACTACATTTAAAAAAACTAATAATAAGTAATAAAATAAGAAAAAATAAACAAATTTCAAACTATAGCACAAATAAGTACAAGAATAAAGAGACAGATAAAAAATAAACATGGCTTTAAAGGGTTAGTTCATCCAAAAATGAAAATGATCCCATGATTTACTCACCCTCAAGCCATCCTTGGTGTATACGACTATCTTCTTTCAGCCAAACACAATCGGAGATATATTTTTAAAAAATCCTGGCTCTTCCAAGCTGTATAATGGTAAAAGTTAAGTTAAAAACAATGCAGGGGGTTAATAAAGGCCTTATGAAGTGAAGCTATATATAGAATTTTTTTATATAACTTAAGGAAGTTTTGATTTCTAAGTTACAGAATATTTTCATAGTGTAATTTGTCATTAGATCACAGAAAATGGATTTCTTACCGATATTAAAATCCTTGATTTGCCTTTTAGAATCCAGTATATAAATCTCTGTTTCTCTCTGTCTCTTACTGTAGCTACAGCACATAGTGAGTGAGGAGATCTGTATTCAGGTCACAGAACTGTACCTGAGTGAGAGCAGTCACTCAGCCACAGGTGGATCCCTGCTCACGCAGAGCACCAGGGCACCGGCGGAAACATCTTACCAGCGCAAGGCCGAGCAGCTCATGTCCGACGAGAACTGCTTTAAGGTAGTTGGAGCTGCAGCAACAGTAAAGCCTGATGGACAGCATTGCAGTAATAAGAGTCTTTAATCTCTCTTTCTCTCACTCTAGTTAATGTTTATGAAGAACCGAGGGAATGTTCAGCTCAGCGTGGAGCTGCTGGACGCGGAGGAGGAGAACTCGGAGGGGCCGATGGAAATCGAGGTGAGCTTCACATATTGATTCACAGATCATACTTAGAATGGCAGACTTGTGGACGTTTGCATCAGTTTCTGCAGGTCTGCCTGTAATGAGTTTGATTATTGAAGTCATTTTAAAATAGAATACTAATTAAAAACATTTAAATGAAGTACTGATAAAAATACAGAAATAATTAAAAATGTTCTGTTTTTATTTATTTATTATTTAATTAAAAATAACATTTTCATTACTCAAAATTATTTTATTTCATTAAATACAAATAACTAACTGAAATAAACAATTTTGTTTCAGCTAGTTGCTCAAGCAATATTTAAAATTTGTATTTAGTTTAGCTTGATGTACTAAAATAACTACAATTAAATTAAAACTATATAGACATTAAAAAACAAGTGAAAAATTACAAAAAATAAGAATACATTTAAAGTGTGTGTGTGTGTGTGTGTAAAAAAATAGCATGTAGCTACTAAAATAACAGTTCAGTTCTTGTTATTCTAAAAATGAATGGTCCAATAAAATGTCTTCAAAATGTAATCCATTTTCCCTGTTGTCATGCTCGCGTGTGCAGCGCTGGTCGGATTACGTTATGCGGTATCTGTCGGCTGATTTCACATCTCCAGACGTGAGGGATCATCTGTCTCAGAAGCCTGTGTTCCTGCCAAGGTGTGTTTGTGATGCTTGACCTCTGACCCCTGAACTTCTCACCCAATGATTGAATCTCAGCGTTCCCGACTGTTTCCAGAAGTTCATAGTTTAATACTCGTTTATTATTATTGGTTTGTCTTCACCATCCTCCTCTGTTTCTGTAGGAACCTGCGGCGGATCCGTAAGTGTCAGCGTGACTGTGAGTCTCAGGAGAAGGAGGTGAAGGATGGAGGCAGAAAAGAAAGCTCGGACAGCATGAAGATGGAGTGCATGTTCAAACTCAACTCCTATAAAATGGTGTATGTCTTCAAATCAGAAGATTACATGTACAGACGCACGGCGTTGCAGAGAGCCCACCAGGTAAAGTCCCTCTCACACACACACACACACGAAGAACAACGCGACAAATGACAGTTTCTCAATCACAGTTTTGATATTGGCCACGATGGAATGTGTCTAATACAGAGGAAGCATTTTTTGAGCAACTCTTTTTAATGTTCATTTAAGTATTTACAATGTAATTGAATACCCCTTTTATTTAAACAAAGGACACCCATAATGCCTAAGCTTGGTAATGTTTTTAGTAAATTGCATATTGTTTGTAATATTTATATTAATAGTTTTGTTTGGATTATTGATAGGATATTAATAGTGTATATATTTTATATATATATATATATATATATATATATATATATATTATTATATACATAACATTTATATTATTCTTATACATAAGAAATATAGTTAAATACATTCTCATATTGCAGTTATATGCAATATAAATGTATCCTTGTTTTTGGTAATCAACAAAATAGATGTCTTTATTTAAAACATTAGAGTTTTGACAAATTTAAAAATAATTTTCACATTTAAAAATGTCTTGGCGGTGAAAATCATAACCTAGAGGTCAGCACAGCGACTCTCCGTTCTCACTCTCTCTCTCTCTCTCAGTCTCACGAGCGTGTAAGCACGCGTCTGCACCAGCGGTTTCACGCCTGGACTCAGCGCTGGGCGAAGGAGCATGTGACCAGAGACATGGCTGCTGAAACCAGCAAGTGGCTCATGGGAGAAGGGCGGGAGGGACTGCTGCCCTGCACCACCAGCTGTGACCCCGAGATCCTTCACTTCCAGCGCGTTAATAAGTACAGAGTCAAGTACGGCAGTGCCCACAAGAACCAGTGACATCAGCGTACAGGGGCGGAGCTCAGCGATGACGTGACAGCTCAACTGTCATGTGACGCCGACCCACGTGAGATTTTTAACAGTGTTTTTTTGTCCTTTTTTTATAAGCTGTTCCTGCAGAAACGCAGGTCTCCCAGTGCCAAAAAACATGGGGTTGAAGACCTGTCAGTCAAACCCAGCCCGGACCAATCAGCACAGCTCTTACAGTAAACCAGCCCACCGATCTAATATATATATATATATATATATATATATATATATATATATATATATATATATATATATATATATATATATATATATATATATATATATATATATATATATATTGGATTTCGCCAGTCGAGTGTGTTCCCTGGTTTTTGATAGTTAAACTTCACAGGCAGCAGATCCGAGTAACTCTGTGGCGGAAAAGATAGAAGACTTTTTAGGAAAACACAACTAAAGCGTTTCGGGCATAAGTGCACTTAACTTTAGCGTAACTTCCAGAGATTTATTCTGCCACATCATTTAGAAGAACAAAGATCTAAGGTGCGAATCTTGCATTGTAATATTAGACTGAACAAATTCAGTTTTTACTAAAAAAAAAAAAAAAAAAAGCCAAAAAATATAAATGCGACAGCAATAAAAATCTAAGGCCTGCGTGAAGGTATGATATGAATCAGAAAACACACTTATTTCTGCACCGTACACCAGCTTACAGCAAACATGACCTGTGAACCACACACACACACACAGTTCAACAGATTTGTAAATACAGTGTAAATATCGCCAGACCTTTTTATGCCAGAAGTGTGTTGTGTTTAGTGCTTTACTGTGGCGTTTGGGGAGAAAGAAGCGAAAACCACATGGAAAACAAATGCAAGACAGTTTATTGCAGTTTTTACCAAAGGGAGTTGATTATTAAGGTCGGGTTTGTTTTCTTTCTCCTTTTGTGCGTTTCCTTTTCTATTTTGTCTCTTTTTTCCTTTTCTTTTTTTATTAGTAAAAATGTTAATTTGCTAAGTAGAAATGTATCCAGGTTCTTGTTTTTGAAATGGATGTTTTTATAAGAAAAGAAAAAAAAAGCATTTTAATTTTTGAAGTTTGAAAATGGATCTCGTTTCTGTACACTTTTATCACTGACCGTTTTTGGATAAACCTTCAGCTGTGTCCTCTGGCAAACACACGCAGACACAACTCTTATGAATGTAAAGGTCTTCTTTATCGTTGTCAGAGATTTCAGTCTCCACTCTGGATAGATTTCTGCTGGACAAATCTAAATATAAATATATATACACATTTTAAAAATGAGTCACAAAGCATGTCTTTTCTGTGGATCATTATAGACCCTTTATTTGCATAATATTTAAATTAATAAAAATTACATTTGTAGCATAAACATCTGGCTTGTTCTTTTTCTTCTAACATGCATCATATATTTGCTGAAATGCTCGAAATGCTTCATGTTTTGTTGGTAATGGGGCTGTAGTTATCTTCCGTGGCCTCCAGGGGGCGATAAGCCTCTGAGATTTAATGCGCAGAGTTTCTATCAGTCTATGGTTTCTATGTAAACAAGGTGATTATTGTGTGTGTGTGTGTGTGTATATATATATATATATATATATATATATATATATATATATATATATATATATATAGTAGTCAAGTGGCTATAGTTATATGGAAAATTGATGGTACAATGGGATACAATATTATCCTATTAAATTTTAATGTGATTAACGAGTTATGTCAAAAGTAAAGTCTGATTACATTACTTTAAATGTGTAATGTAACAGTTGAATCAGTATCGACTACAATTTGTAAGTAATCAGCACTGTAATGCAAAATATTTTATTGAGATGATGAAATAAACATCATGAAAAAAGGACATTGAAAAAAAGTCATTATACATATGACTGATAATCAGATTCATCCATTTGATGAAAAGTCGAAATTATGATAGTCATAATTATAAGATGAAAAGCAGAAATTGATTTAAAAAGTCATTGACATATTAAGCTGAAATTATGCCATACTAAGTCATAATTGGATAAAAGTAGAAACTGAGGTAAAAAAATCTGAATTATGATCTAATTTATGATGTAGGCTACAATAATTTTTGTTTTGTGGCGGACATTTGCTTCCATAACTGAAGAAGGCTATCCGTTAGCATTAGCATTTACATTCATATATCAGCATTCATATAAATAATAGGATAGTTTATACATTGCAATTGATATATTTGTGTGGCCTACATAAAGTATGTCTGCGAAGTAAAACTAGCCTACATTCCTAGACAGCAAAATAATCGTCCTTTGAAGAGAAAGATGTCAAATTATTCATCAAATCCGACTGCTTTCTCAGCGGACTCTGTGTGTGTGTGTGTGTTAGTGACTAGACAGAATTGTTTTGGACAGGTGAAGGATTCTTCAGCCCAGTCAGTGTGACCCAGATTGTTGTGACGGGCGCTCGGGCTGACAGGTGCAGCGAGTCTCCTGCAGAGAGAGAGAGAGAGAGAGAGAGAGAGTCTGCTCTGTCAGAGCTAGAGAGAGAGACAGATACGGAGGGAATCTTCATTAGTGTGATCTGGCGTCGTTATTAGCTGATAAAACTGTCAAATAAACTCGAGTCAAAAATGCAGAGTAAAACGTATTGTCATAAACGCTGGTCTGCTTTGCTGATTATTCTGTCAGGACAGGAAGTCGCTGTCTGACTGACCTGTTAAAGGCACAGTTCACCCAAAAATGAAAATTATCCCTTAATTTATTCACCCTCAAGCGGTCAAGCCATCCTAGGTGTAGCCTATATGACTTTGTTCTTTCGGTCAAACACAATTAGAGTTATATAAAGAAAAAATATCCTGGCTATTCCCAGCTTTATAATGGGAGTGAATGGTAGCCTACCTGAGATTTTGAAGCCCAACCAGGGGGTTAATAAAGATATATTTTC
Organism: Semotilus atromaculatus; assembly: GCA_031834385.1. Classification (NCBI taxonomy): domain Eukaryota; kingdom Metazoa; phylum Chordata; class Actinopteri; order Cypriniformes; family Leuciscidae; genus Semotilus; species Semotilus atromaculatus. The sequence goes on from JAULUF010000027.1 coordinate 17,944,685, forward strand.
TTTTTTTGTCTGATGTCACAGACTCAATATTGTTTAAGTTTGGATCCAGTTAGTATTGTTAACTAATAATAATAATTTGTTACATTTATATAGCGCTTTTCTGGGTACTGAAAAGTACTCAAAATTTGAAATGTTGCCTTGGAATTAAACTGAAATAAGTTTGTTGAAGCATTAAAATTAGTTTGCTTGATTTCCATTACACGAGAGTAGATGTTAAAACTTCATGCTGATTTGTACTCGGCTTTCGCCAAGATAAGCAACACTAAGACGTAGCTTTACAGTAAACTATGCTTCTCCATCCATTTACGCTTCTTTCCATATGAGGGTGTGACTCCCCTTCTGTCCGGCGTTAACGGCTGCAGTGTACTTGGCGCGTCAGCACACACGACGGCTGCAACTACAGTGTGGTCTCCCTAGTGGACCAACACGACAACCGTCTGGATTGAGCCGAGTAGGGGACATCTCTAGGGTCTTCAAGTGGGCACCTTCCGTCCTCAGTGTTTCGTCGACTAGCCCACGACACCTCAAGAGGGCTCGACAGTGACTCTGGCGTCCCAGAGTCACCCCCCTCCGTCCCCCACTCAACTCAGCCCAGCTTACTGACCTCTACATCCCTCCTGCTGCTGAGACCTAACCACAATCTCACTATCTCTCCGCAACCCAACCATACGCGCCAACCCGATTGACTAAGGCTGTCGAGCCCCACTGGTGCGTTAAAGCAGTTACAGTGGCAACGGTTCCGTATGGCATACCACCTACCGCAAAACACAATATCTGCCCAACCACCCGTCATTCTATACTATACAACCTATACAAATTGAATAGTATACTATACAACCTATACTACACAACCTATACAAATAAACCAACAGACTCTTCAAGTTTTTCAAGAATTCTACGAAACCGTAGCGTGGCGGCCTGTACCTTGCCAGCTAGAATCTTTCCGTCTCAACCACAGCCAGTTGCTGCTCCTTTCTGCTGCTTCAGATAAGTTCTTTACTGTGCGACGCAACTCTTGGCCGCTGAATCCGACGTCTCTGAGGAACCGGGTTGTAGAGTGTGCCACAAAACCTCGACAACCCACTTCCACTGGATAAACCTGGACTCTCCATCCTCGCTGTTCTGCTTCAGTGGCCAAATGAGCATACCGCAGTTTCTTCCTCTCATATGCCTCATCTACAGCATCCTCCCATGGCACTGTCAACTCTATCAGTTGAACAATGCGTGCTGATCCAGACCACAAAACAATGTCTGGTCGTAGGTTAGTGGTGGCAATCTCAGGTGGAAAAATAAGCCGTTGATCAAGATCAGCCAGCATCTTCCAGTCCCTAGCAGCTTCCAGTTGTCCTGGCCGAGAATTGGTGTTAACACCTTTTCTTGGTGGTTGCTCGCCTGGGCGGAGGAATGTTGTCTTCTGCGTGTAATGTTTTGCTAGAACATGCGGCAACTTATTGGTCATACTACGCTTGCCTTCCAATGCTAAAGCCAAACATCTCAGTACTTGGTCATGGCGCCAAGTAAACCGACCTTGGCTAAGAGCCACCTTACATCCCGTCAAAATGTGCCTTAATGTGGCAGGTGATGAACACAAAGGACAAGAGGGATCCTCTCCTACCCAGAGGTTTAGGTTCTGCGGTGATGGGAGAACATCATATGTTGACCTAATAAGGAAACTGATCCTACTCTCTTCCATTGACCAAAGGTCTTGCCAGCCCATTTTGCGTTGTTCCACACTCTCCCATCTCATCCACTCTCCCTGCTTAGCCTGGGAAATGGCCTTTATACTCCTCATCCTCTCCTCCTGCTTTCGCACCTCGTTGACTACCAGCTTCCTCCTTTGAGCTGGGCCTGCCTTGTGCCATTTAGGAGGAGCTAAACTGAGCCCAAAACCCCCTCTTCCATGCTGTACCTGTCCCACGATATCCCCTATTTGAAGGTCAGCCTTTGCCTCTACTACTGATTTCTTTGCTGACCACTTTCTACCAGTTTTTAACACAGGGGCTGCCTCCCTTACACATTTGTCACGTGACTCTACTAATGTCATTTCCAGTCTGACCTTGGCACACTTAAACTCCTCGGTTAAAGCAGAGACTGGCAGCTGCAATATTCCTTTACTATAAAGTCCCACTCTGCTGAGGCAGCGTGGAACTCCCAACCATTTCCTGATGTATGAACTTATTAACGCTTCCAGCTTATCCACTGTTGTCAAAGAAACCTCGTACACAGTCAGTGGCCACAGCAACCTCGGCAGTAGACCAAACTGAAAGCACCAGAGTTTTAGTTTGCCTGGTAGAGCACAACTGTTTATGCTCTTCAACCCTTCCACTGCTTGTCGTCTAACTTCTCCCACTCGAACTGTGTCCTTTAGATCTCCATCGTACCATCTCCCAAGACTTTTCACTGGCTTCTCAGAAACTGTTGGTATTGCCTCACCATTAATGAAGAATGTTTTATCTACTACCTTTCCTTTAACTATGGAGATGCTCCTTGATTTAGAGGGCTTAAATTGCATTCGTGCCCATTCAATATTATCTGTTAACTTCCCCAATAACCGATTAGTGCAGGCTACTGTTGTAGTCATGGTTGTCATGTCATCCATGTATGCTCTGATTGGTGGTAGTCGCAACCCAGAAGCCAAGCGCTCTCCTCCTACTACCCATCTTGATGCCCTAATGATTACTTCCATTGCCATGGTAAAAGCCAGTGGAGAAATTGTGCATCCTGCCATTATTCCAACCTCTAAGCATTGCCATGCAGTGCTGAATTTTGGAGTTGAGAAACTAAATTGCAAATCTCCAAAATAGGCTTTCACTAAATTTGTTATTGACATTGGTACTCTGAAAAAATCAAATGCTGCCCAAAGAAGCTCATGTGGCACTGAACCATATGCATTGGCCAAATCCAGGAATGTCACATGGAGCTCCTTCCTCTCCTTTTTTGCTGACTGAATTCGTTGCCAGATAACATTGATGTGTTCTAAGCATCCTGAGAACCCTGGAATGCCCGCTTTTTGAACTGAAGTGTCAATGAAGCCATTCTTTAATAGGTAGGTGGACAATCTCTGGGCAATAATGCTGAAGAAAATCTTACCTTCAACGTTTAATAGTGAAATAGGACGAAACTGACTGATGCTTGTAGCATCTTTTTCTTTAGGTATAAAGACTCCACCTGCTCTGCGCCATGCTCTAGGTACAACCTGTTTTTCCCATGCCACTTTTAACAATTTCCACAGAATTCGCAGAACTCCTGAAGCACTCTTGTACACTCTGTACGGAACTCCATTAGGCCCTGGAGATGATGAAGCCCTTGCCTTTCTCACAGCCTGCTCTACCTCTTTCCACTTAGGTGCACAGACCTCCATTTGGTATTCTGGTGGGTTGATAGGTGGTATGTCTGATGGAATTGACATATGCTCATGCCTTTTTGCATCTGTATGCGTTTCCTCCAAATATCTCTCTAGCTCAACTCTAGACGCTTTTAAAGTGCCATTCTTCTCACTGGTGAATAACTTCTTTACGAATTTGAATGGGTCTTTATAGAAATTAGCCCTCGCACGTTCCTTCTTTTTGTAGCGTTTCCGTAGACGCTCAGCTCTGCGTAATGTTGCCAGCTTATCTTTTATGTCCCTTTGTAAGAGATTGAGTCCCTCCTTCTGACTTTGTTCTGCTCTTTTCCATTGCTTCCTCAGCTGTCTCCTTTCTCTAACTAACCCTTCAATTTTCTGCTGCCGTCTAGACATTCCAGGAGCAGTTTGTACTTTTTCCTTCCTTTTTTCCACACCAAACCTCTCACTTCCATATGCGTAAATGATGTCCCCAAATTTATCCAGCTTCTTTTCAACTGTACCAGTTAATCTTTCCAATGCAAAGCATAGATCTGTGTTTACCGTATCCCATGCAGTTTTCTCACAAGCTCTTGGCCATCTAACTCCAGGCCTATGCCCGTTGAGGTTCTTTTCTCTCTTATGCTGGTTAGTCTGACCGGTTTCACAAGTCTGAATATGTTCATCACTATCTGTGCAAGCCCTCCTCTCCTCTATGACAGGGGTGCTGATATCCTGCGAGCTGTGGTTTGCTTCCTGTCGCTGGATTTCATTCGACTGACTTGACTGACTTCGTAAGAAGTACTGATCAATGTGAGGCCCTTGTCCCTTCTCCCTCAAGCATTTCATCATTCATAAGTCTGACACTTAAGGACTGTTCAATTATTCAATTAAAATACGTAAAGAATATTCAATTCAATTTGATTGAATTTACTATTAACAAAATTGCTTAAATCATTAAAAAAGAAAAAAAAGGCTTACATTTTTTGTGTACGGCAAGCAAATGTGGTTTATTTCAGGCCCAAAAATACAGAATACAGCATTTTTTCTAAATGGCATGTTATATCCATCTATTTTTGGGGGTGTTCATTAAACTATTTTTTATTCATATTTTCCTTCCACATTGTGTAGTTACAACATCTTCCAGCAGGGACTAACAGGGCCATGCTAACCAGCCAAACCGTAAACCCCTAATCCTATAATCGCGCATGCACTTTAGGATGGATAGGCTACTATGCAAATCTGGATGTGGAAAAAAAAAATCCATTCTTCATAGCCGGAGCATCAAACGCTGAATGGACGTGTAAAATCTTCTCATTAACTCCCTTAGATTCACTTCTAACAACAGCTGAGCTCTAATTGTCTCTGTTCACTGGCCTCATTTTCGGAAGATCTGGGGGGCTGCAGGGAACCCCTATCCGAGCTCATAGAGCACTCAGTGTTTCTCAGAGCCCCTGTCTGCTGACCGTTCCCAACAATGAGCTCTTTCAGAGAGGAGCATCGGAACCAATGAACATAACAAAGTACACTCGCGCGGCGGCCCGGGGCTTTCTGACTGTGTTTATTGTAGGGCCAACCTATTCTTCCGTGGTGGTGTAGCGGGTCAGAAATCAGGGCGGTGTGGGGAGGACCTGGCAACTGCCGGTTCGGGAGGTTTGTGTAGTTGTGTTGTGTTCTGTGGAAGCGTGTTGAAAAGAGCGGCTCTGAGCTCCTGGCAGCCCTGTGGCTGGAAGACTAATCGCTCCGCGGCGTCTGATGTTTTGTTGTTCGTGCCTTGGGGTTTGTTAGTTGGTGACAGTGATTCAGAACTTCGAGCTAAGCCAGAGAACAGTTGCAACAATAGAGTCACGACTTCCTGAGATGTTTATATTAAAAGCGGGAATTGAGTTGAACATTGAGGGGTTTTTATTGGCTGAGCAGGTGTGTCGAGTTGACAGAATAAAAGTCTCTAGGAAAACATTTCTACTGATGGATAATTTAAAAAAAAAGTAAATGAAAAAGATGTTTGTTTCTAAAACCCTTTTCAATAGTTTGGCTTTATGAGCAGCATTGCAGATAGCATCACAGAAGTGCAGGAATGGCAAGGGCCACACATTACTATCAGCATTGCTGTCTGAAACCCTGAGCATCTTTCTGCCAGCCTGAGACGCTCTTTGAGTCTGGTTTCGTATTGTCGTCCCAGTTTGTGATGAGCGAGACATTATTCCTGTGATGCGGAGAGGAAGACGTGAAGAGAGTCTCTATCCTGTGTTTCTCATCGCAGTGATATATTGCCTCATCCATCAGCTTTGATCTAACTGCAGCCACGGGCCAAAACAGCTCCATCTCTCCCACACACTCGTCCTCACACAGCCTGATCCTAAATCATGCTGAACGGGTTTAAAGTCAGAAGTTTTAACTTAACTTTTCAACATATCTGTATCCATCCGTCTGTCTATCTGTCTATCTATCTACCTGTCTATCTATCTATCTATCTGTCTGTCGTCTATCTATCTGTCTGTCTTCTATCTATCTGTCTGTCTGTCGTCTATCTATCTATCTATCTGTCGTCTGTCTGTCGTCTATCTATCTGTCTGTCTGTCGTCTATCTGTCTGTCTGTCTTCTATCTGTCTGTCTGTCTGTCGTCTATCTGTCTGTCTGTCGTCTATCTGTCTGTCTGTCTGTCTGTCGTCTATCTGTCGTCTGACTGTCTGTCGTCTATCTATCTATCTATCTGTCGTCTGTCTGTCTGTCTTCTATCTGTCTGTCTGTCTGTCTGTCGTCTATCTGTCTGTCTGTCGTCTATCTATCTGTCTGTCTGTCGTCTATCTGTCTGTCTTCTATCTGTCTGTCTTCTATCTGTCTGTCTGTCTGTCTTCTATCTATCTATCTATCTATCTGTCGTCTATCTGTCTGTCTGTCTGTCGTCTATCTGTCTGTCTGTCGTCTATCTATGTCTGTCTTCTATCTGTCTGTCTTCTATCTATCTATCTATCTATCTATCTGTCGTCTATCTGTCTGTCTGTCTGTCGTCTATCTGTCTGTCTGTCGTCTATCTATGTCTGTCTTCTATCTGTCTATCTGTCGTCTGTCTGTCTGTCGTCTATCTATCTGTCTGTCTGTCGTCTATCTGTCTGTCTTCTATCTGTCTGTCTGTCTTCTATCTATCTATCTATCTATCTATCTATCTGTCGTCTATCTGTCTGTCTGTCTGTCGTCTATCTGTCTGTCTGTCGTCTATCTATGTCTGTCTTCTATCTGTCTATCTGTCGTCTGTCTGTCTGTCTGTCTGTCGTCTATCTATCTGTCTGTCTTCTAGCTATCTATCTGTCGTCTATCTGTCTGTCTGTCGTCTGTCTGTCGTCTATCTGTCTGTCTGTCTGTCGTCTGTCTGTCTGTCGTCTATCTGTCTGTCTGTCTGTCGTCTATCTATCTATCTATCTATCTATCTATCTGTCGTCTGTCTGTTTGTCGTCTATCTATCTGTCTGTCTGTCGTCCGTCTGTCTGTCGTCTATCTGTCTGTCTGTCTGTCGTCTATCTATCTATCTGTCTGTCTTCTATCTATCTGTCTGTCTGTCGTCTATCTATCTATCTATCTGTCTGTCTGTCTGTCGTCTATCTATCTATCTATCTATCTGTCGTCTGTCTGTTTGTCGTCTATCTATCTGTCTGTCTGTCGTCCGTCTGTCTGTCGTCTATCTGTCTGTCTGTCTGTCGTCTATCTATCTATCTGTCTGTCTTCTATCTATCTATCGGTCGTCTGTCTATCTATCTGTCTGTCTGTGTGTTGTCTATCTTTCTATCTGTCTGTCTGTGTGTTGTCTATCTTTCTGTCTGTCTGTCTGTGTGTTGTCTATCTTTCTATCTATCTGTCTGTCTGTGTCGTCTATCTATCTATCTGTCATCTGTCTGTCTGTGTCATCTATCTTTCTATATATCTGTCTGTCTGTCTGTCTATCTATCTGTCTGTCTGTCTATCTTTCTATCTATCTGTCTGTCTGTCATCTATCTATCTGTCTGTCTGTCTGTCGTCTATCTATGAGAGTCCTCTAGCACACTAGCTTTAAACTTTAACCATAAAGGGATCCTTCAAATTGTGTTGAATCTGCTTGCAGTGTAGACAGCTTTGTTGATCATAACGTGTAGCATTGTAATTGTGTTGTGCTTCACCGCCCACTCTCAGTGTAGACGCGGTGTTTAGCATCTCATTGTCCGGATTTAGGGTTTAAAACCACCTCTTTGTCTGTGCATTTGGATTTCCGTTCTGTTTTGGGAAATTCATATAATAGGTTTCCCTGAGCATGACACCCACTAAATCTGATCACACAGTTCAGCATCACGTCCCTTAAAGAGTGGAACCGTCTGCTGTTTATCTGTGTCTGCCACCCGCCGGAGTCTGACCGCGGGACACAATCTGTGTCTAATGAGCTAAACAACCGTCTCTGCTGAAGACTCATCAAAATAACGCTTCAGCAAAGAATTATCTTCTCATTACGGACTGTTTTCACTACATAGGGTTCTTGAGTTGATCTTAAGGGTTTTTGGAGATCTTGATAGGTTCTTCAAATCAGTGTTTTGGTTTCTAGCTACTTTAAAGCACCAGTACATGGTTTATACAAAATAAAATAAAAATAAATAAAAGATTCTTAGTTGATTTTGAAAGTTTTTTTTAATGGCAGATCTAAAAAAATATGACACAGAAAGAGTTTGGATCCATTTTTATTACGGTTTTCCTTTGCAATACACATATCTGTGCGAGAAATGGACAAAGAGAGCGAAACAAACAGAATGACGATTAATTAAGCTCTTTACCAATTCGCCAGGTCCGGAACTTAAATGTAGTCACTATTGAGCAGTTTAAGGATGCATTTATTGAATCTGATATCAATCTTAATTTGGAGAGCCCTTTGTATTCAGATGTGAACGTGTCCCTTGATATTTTTAATTCTGTATGTTCTTCTATCCTAAATTCAATTGCTCCTCTGAGGGTTAAGAGTGTTAAGGCCAAACCAGAACCTTGGCTGACTGAGGTTACTCGGGGCCTAAGGCGTGCTTGTAGAAAAGCAGAGCGTAGGTGGAAGGACAAATTATAAACTACATGAGTCTTTAACTGCCTATCAGAACGCAGTTAAGTCATCTAAGAGAAAATATTTTGCTGATTCAATCTTAAGGTATCATAATACTCCTAATATTTTATTCAATACTATCAATTCATTGCTAAATCCCACTACTACATGTCCTGTTGTGTCCACCATCACATGTGAGGATCTGCTTAAATGTGAGGATCTGCTTTGTGCAGAAAATTGATGCTATTAGAACACAAGTTGTACCTGGTTCATATGATTTCACAGTTCCTTGTTTCACCTCTGTTGTGTTTGATCGATTTTCACCTATTTCTTTTGTTTCTTTGACTGAGGTAGTTGGGCAGTCAAAACCTACAAACAGTGGCCGTGATGTTATTCCATCTAGATTAGTTAAGCATGCTTTTGATATTATTGGTCCTAGTATATTGACTTTAATTAATAGAAGTTTCGAAACAACAGTAGTTCCAATGGATTTTAAGCATGCTGTTGTACAGCCTCTTTTGAAAAAAACTAATTTGGATCCAAATGTCTTATCTAATTATAGGCCTATTTCGAAACTACCATTTTTATCCAAACTTCTTGAAAAAGTCGCATTAAACCAACTGCAGACTTTTCTAGTCCACAATGAAATTTTGGAAAATTTTCAGTCGGGATTTAGATCGAACCATAGTACAGAGACGGCCTTGTCGAAAGTTCTAAATTATATATTTTCATTGCAATTGATTCTGGCAGCTCAGTAGTTTTAGTCTTGCTGGATATTAGTGCGGCGTTTGATACTACTGATCACAATATCCTAGTCTCCCGCCTGGAAAAAAAACGTGGAAACTCAGGGCATGGCACTTGATTGGTTCAGATCCATCCTTTCTAATAGGACGTTTTCAGTTAATTTTGGTCAACATCAATTAAAAGTGGCCCCACTGTCTAGTGGGGTTCCACAAGGCTCCATTCTGGGCCCGATTTTGTTTTCGTTATATATGCTACCCTTAGGTTCTATTTTTCTTAAGCATGGAGTATCCTTTCATTGTTACACGGATGACACTCAGGTGTATTTACCGTTGCGGAAACAGGACAAAAACTATTGTGAGTCACTATTAAGATGTTTACAAGAAGTTAAATCTTGGATGTCAGAGAATTTTCTGCATCTGAATGAAAGTAAAACTGAAATAATTTGGTTCGGGACCCCTGACACAAAAAATTATTAACTCCCTTTTGTAAATCTGCAGTGAAGAACCTTGGTGTCCAATTTGATAATTCTATGAAATTTGACAAACAGATTAATTCTGTAGTAAAATCTTGTTTTTTTCCATTTAAGATCAATAGTAAAGGGTGATTTTGAGAGGATTATTGATGCTTTTATTTCTGTACGACTGGATTATTGTAACTTGCTATACGTAGGTGTCAGCCAAGTACTATTGAATCGCCTTCAATTGGTTATGAATGCGTCTGCTAGACTTTTAACAGGGATTCGTAAAAAGCAGCATGTGACACCGATTTTAGCCTCACTTAATTGGTTGCCTGTGCAGCTCAGAATTTATTTAAAATGATTGATTTTTGTATACAAAGCATTGGATAATTTAGCCCCACCATATCTTCATATACATAAACCTTCTAGGTCTCTCAGATCAGCAAATCAGATGATCCTAGACAGTCCAAGGACTAGATTAAAATTGAGTGGTGATCGGGCATTTGCTGTGGCAGCTCCAAAGCGCTGGAATAATTTACCTTTACACCTTAGACTTGCTCCCTCTTTAGGTTATTTTAAACGGAATTTAAAATTGCATTTGCTAGAATTGGCGTTTGGATCAGTAGGTTAATTGGTAAAAGGCTCTTCACAGATATTTGTTAGTCATTGTATTGTCTGAAAATACATTTTATTATGCAATTTTATTGTGTTTGTACAGCACATTGGTCAACATCACGTTGTTTCAATTGTGCTTTATAAATAAATGAAATTAAAGTAATGGATTGAGAAATGAAATCCCACAATGCACTGCACAGATACATGTTCACTGACTGACATGCGATGTAAGGTTCTGGTTTCTTGGGATGCAGGGATGCTTGGTTTCGTTTGTCATGGTTGCTGTCGACATCTCATTCTCGTACGTAAATCCGCGTGCAAACCACATCATTGGCCCCAAAGATCTGAGAATGAGAGACAGGAAGAAAGACATTTGCTTGTTAATCTGAAGCTCTTGCAGAGCGTCCTGCAGTTAACCTCCATTATGTTGTGTTTATGAAATAAAGACAATCAGAGCCGCCCATAATCCCTTTTGTGCTTTATTGTGGACTAAGCTAAACGAAGCACGTATATCTTATGGAAATGTGTCCTAGATTTGAAGCGAAGTGCCAAAGACAATGAGTGCTGCATTCTGGGATTGTTGTTCTGCAGACTTCGAGCTCTGAACTCACTTAACAAGGCGTGAGAAATGTCAAGCGGCCTGACTGTCAGATTTAAAACGAGCGGTTCTGATTTGGGTCAGATCTGCATTTGTTTTGGACAGTCCTTCACATTCCTGTGTTCAGCCTGAATAAGCGTCTGACACTCGCTCTCAGGGGTCAGCCCGCCGTCAGGAGCGCCTGTCCTGGAACCCATTCAGGACGCTCTTGTTTTATTGTTGAATTTGGATCAAGGCCCACATATGGGTGTTTCTTCAACTGTCAGCACTTTCGGCTCTGTGGACTCTTAGAAAATAGACTTTTTTCACACTCTCGCAAGTTTATTGAACTTGACTTCCAATAATGTCCAAGAGTGGACAATGCATCACAGGAGAGACATAGCCTATCTTTTCTGAATGTCATGAATATTTTCATCCCATCACACATTATGTATCATTTTTGAAAGCATTATGTGGTGGAAATTACATTTGAAACATTTTTGGAATCATTCATGGAACATTTTTGGCCAAGGCCTGTTTGTCTTGCAATGGCTTATTTTGTAGCAAGCATTTTATGTGCTAAAATACCATGCTAAATAAACATGACGTTTCACTTTGTCATTGGTTGTAGTTTTAAAAGTTTCAGGTCAGTAAGATATTTTAATATTTTTGAAAGAAGTCTCTTATGTTCACCATGGCTGCATTTATTTGATAAAACAATACATTTTAAAATGTAATTTATTCCTTTGATTCAAAGCTGGATTTTCAGCATCATTACTCCAGTGTCACATGATCTTTCAGAAATTATTCTCAGATGATGATTTGCTGCTCAAGAAACATTTCTGATTATTATCAATGTTAAAAACAGTTTGTTAACAGCTGCTTCATATTTTTGTGGAAACCGTGAAACATTTTTTGCCCCAGGATTCTTAGGAATTATTTTTCATATATTTTTGTAACATTGTAAATATATCTTTACTGTCACTTTTGATCAATTTAATGTATCCATGCTAAATCATTTATTTATTTTTAATTTAAAAAAATGACAGACACCAAACCTATGAACAGTAGTTTATATTAATAAATATTACGTATGTATAATAATTTTTAATCATTTAAAATACTTTTAGAATTTATTTTTCATTTGAGATTAAAAGTCTGGGACAAGTTTGAAGCAATAAAATACTTTAAAAAAATTTTTTACACATTGTATTTTTGAAAGCATTTGTCTTGCGTAACCATTCAACCCTGCTACTAAAGTTATTGTATTTAAAAAAAAAAAGTATATTATATTCAATAAAAAGTTTATTCCAGACATGCTTTGTTTTATACATTTTGTCTATTTAATAAAAATACAAAAATCTAAATTAAATTAAAATAAAATATTTTTACCAATTTTTGGTAACAGGATAAAAACCTCCACAGAAAACGAATGGAAAATAAAACCGCTCATGTAAAATTTTGTTTTACCCCTGAAGATAAAAAAATCCCCATTTCTGAAGCACCTTTTTCTGACCATTCTTTGAAAAAAATTATTTGTTTTAGGCCCTAGTTTGAACACTTTGGTGGCCAAAACTTTCTGTAAAGGACACCCTGAGGGTGAGTCACATGAGACAGAAGTGAGAAAGCAGCTTGATCGATTCGCTCCATTAAACATCTCACACCCACCGTCTCTCTCTCTCTCTCTCTCTCTCTCTCTCTCTCTCTCGCTGTCTGAATGTTAAGCTATATTGAAATTAAATCCATAGGCTGTTTCCTGTCTGAAGTCATAAAATATGATCTCAGTCAGTGAGCTCTCATAAGAACTCTGTTCAACCATATTAACATAACATTATCCAGCCCTGTCTGGAGAAGTGAACATCAGAAACAATCTCTTCCTTTGCAGGCTTCCTTTATGTCCAAAATAGTAGACAAAGCTGTGAGACATTTTAGTCCCTTTTCTCTGTAACAAAGCTGATCCTTAAGGAGAAGTGTATAGAAGAGCAACACCATGTTCAGGGATGATATGGTGTGTTTGTGTGTCTCTCACCAGGATCAGTTCGTCTCCGCACAGCTCTCGACTCCAGAATGTAACGGGTCCGTCTCGATCCACCAGCGTCTGTTTGCAGTACATTTTATTCTCTGTCTCCCATGAGGCCACACTCTGCAGACCGAAATTAACTGGTTATTATCTGTAAATTTGATATTAACTTATAATAATGCTGCAATCAAATCCTTAAGTCAATGAGTTTGAAAACCGATTGATTCCTGAAGGAATCATTCACACTGATTTTGTGAATCAGATTAACCGATTCATTGATTTGACTCAAAAGAATGATTTGTGAATTCATGAATCGGACATACATTTTTGTCATTGAGATGTAGGTGTGTATGGAGGGCCACAGATAAATGAAAAGTGTCAAGAGAATTGCAGCAAAACCACATCTGTGCCTCTCTCTCTCTCTCTCTCTCTCTCTCTCTCTCTCTCTCTCTCTCTCTCTCTCTCTGGCCTTAGGCACTGTCTTTAAACTAATTTATGCAGCTTGATCTAAAATCCCTTTAAAATGAGAGAGTGTACAGCGTCCTGACACACTCATTCATCTGGCCGAGACTAACAAAAACTCTGACTGCACACACACACACATCTTCGGTTACACTCTATAATACTAAAGAGCCCTATATGTCTTAAAGGGATTAACCAGGATGTAGAGTAAAGCACAAGGACGAAATCCACTGCTGTTTAATGAAATGTTTAACCGAAGTAAAAGTTTAATAATGTGGCACTGAAACCCCATTGTGATTGACACTAATCTGAATGTTTGGGTCAGTATATATGACACTTTCATCCTCTATGTTGGCTGAGGTGAGGAGGAAATTTCACTGTGGAAAAAGAGAAGTTTTTCCACCCTCTTGCAATTTTATTTGTATTTAGCTCAAACCAATTGAAAAGACAATTGTGACTTTTTATCTCACAATTCTGACTTTTTCTAGCAATTGCAAGTTTAAATCTTGCAATTCTGACTTTTTTTCTCAGAATTGTGAGATATAAACTTGCATGTTATAAAGTTGCGAGATGAGAACTTTTTTCTCAGAGTTACGAATTTATATCTTACAATTCTGACTTTTTTTCTCGCAATTGCGAGTTTATTTCGCACTTCTGAATGTTTTTTCACAATTGCGATTTTTTTTTATCTCACAATTCTGACTTTTTCTCAATTGCGAGTTTATATCGCAATACTGACTTTTTTTTCACAATTGCACATTTATATCTCACAATTCTGACATTTTTTACTCACAATTGTTAGTTTATATCACAACTCTGAATTTCAACTTAAAGAGAAAAAAAGTCAGAATTTTGATATAAAAACTCGCAATTACCTTTTTATTTTTCATTCAGTGGTGAAAACAAGCTTCCACTTGCAACACCAAAATCATGGGTGTAATTCCATGGAAATGCAGATGCTGATCAAATAAATTTAGCCTTTGAATGCAATGCATGTGGCTTTGGATAAGCATCTGCCAAATGTGTAAATGTAAATCTAGGCAACTAAATCATAAAATCCCTCCACTGAAATGAATCAGATCACAATCAAGCACAACCCAAACTAAATTAAATATCCCATCAGCCCTCTCTCTCTCTCGCTCTCAGTTTAATGTGCTTTATTGTAATGACAAATAACTGTGCAGTTGTATAGCCAAAGCACGTGCATGTTAAATAGGATCTAAACAATAAAGTAGCAAAGTAAAAATAAAGAAAATATGCAAGTTAAAATTAAGGAAAATAACAATAGTCTAACAATAGTCTCTCCACGCAACAACCCAAAGCTCCAGGAGACGATTAGCTTGGCCACCCATGTTCTCTCCGTCTCTCAGCTTCTGCCCTGTGGCAGGTGAACGGGCTGTCGCTATAGCAACCGGCCGGCTGGGTTACTTCGCCCTCAACGACAACAAGACTACTGAGGTAATGCTTAAATGTCTTGTTTTATAAAATGGCGTCAAAAGCAATAAAATAAAAGACTCCAGAGTTCAATAATTCTAATTTATTATGAAAATAAATGGTTATTGCCCACTTTTTTTTTAAGCATGTGCGTATATTTATGTGGGCAGAAAAAGTTCCCGCACAAAATTCCCGCCAGTTTTACAACAGGTGTGTAAAGTTACTGACATAAATGTGTACTTACCCTCGTTTCGTACAACCGTTTGTGCTCTCTCGCGCATGATTTATGCCGCGTTCCAGTCAACCTGTAACCCGTGTCTTTCCAACCTTATACCCGTGACGTCAGAGCTCGTAACTGGGAGTAGGCTACATCGATCTAGTACGAGTTCACGGGTGGGAAGTCACGGGTTTGACCGCCGTTCCAGTGCACTTTCACGGGTTTAAGGTTGGAAAAACACGGGTTACAGGTTGCCTGGAACGCGGCATTAGTAACAAACTTATATAACGTTACCATTTCAGAGAGCAGCGCCATGACAGGAGCGCTTTTCATTTACATCCGCTGTAAAAAGCTCCTAGATCACCATAATAATTTTCCACCGCTCATATTGTCGGAAACGTTTTGTCTCATGAAATTTCATGGAAAGATTTTTGCCGTTTCGTCAGCGGAACAAATCCTAAAAACACATTAAATAAAAGTACAACTAATATGAACCAATAAGAATCTAAATGCCGCTGCTTTGAATAAGGTCTAAGCGCCGTTTTCAAAAACAGCTAAATCAGCAAACTGTTTGATATCGTGTGTGATACACACATTGATATGTGTGTGTGTGTGTGTGTGTGTCAATGTAGGGAATGAGACCCACGCTGCATCTGATATCGGATACTTCCCTACAGTGTGCAAAAAACAGTATGCCAAAAGATTAGTATTTCCGAACGCGAATACATAGTATTTCATAGTATTAGTATTCATAGTATACATACATAGTATTCTTTTTTGAAAAACAGTAGGCAAAAACTATGATCTACTACTTCCGCCGAGATTCTGAAGTGTGCATTTGATGGACACTTTACTATCCCATGATGCCACAGGAGAGGATTTATGAGGGGAAGTGAAGGGACTAATGCTGGTAGGTCACATGACCGTAACAACATGGCGGATGTAGTACGTCCGAATTTCATTCTACTACCATAGACAGTATAAGAAGTCTACTACTCATATTCAGACTAGAATGTACTTTTTTAACAGTCACGAAAAAAAATCTAATTCAAATGTAGTACCTAATCAGACAGTACCTGATTTTGGACATTGCACCACTGTTCCAACTATTGTAACTTAAGGTATTAATATAGCCTATAATTCAATCAAAAGGCTGGTTAGTTGTTATGAGATGAAAAGTCTAAATTAAGATTTAAAAAGTCATAATTATGGCCCTGTTTACACCTGGTAATAAGATGCGTTTTGGTCGATTGGATGACAAGAGGACTCTAAATACACCTGTAAACGGGGTATAAAACATTTTTTAGCTTGTCCACTTTCAGATGTAGTCTAAAACACACTAGACCGGATTGCTTTCGTAGTGTAAACGCTCATTTGGTCGAATGCGTTCGACCAGCCACAAAAGACAACCTACTCTCCGTCTACTGATCTGATGTGTAAACATGTTGGGAAGCGCACTCGCCAGACAAGACCCAAGTTTAGTTTGAAGACTAAAAAAATAAAGGTTCCAAAAAGGGTGTTTTCGCAGCAATTGCCATAGAAGGACCATTTTGGGTTTCTTAAACAACCTTTCAGTGAAACCAGTTAAAAAAATCTATAGACCCTTTTGTGCATTTGAAAGGTTCTTCATGGAAACATAGGTGCAAATAAATAATCTTCATTTTTAAGAGTGTAAGCTATTTTCATGCTGGGCTTCATCCACGATGGTCCAGCCCTTCCCAATTATTGGGGACATTTTCAGCTATTTTGCCGCCAAAATAGGTAGGTCGGAAAGATGCATGTATAAATACAGAATACACACTTTAAGATGTCTCCGCTCACATAATGCTTGAGACAGACAGTTACGTGACTCTCAGGGGGTGAAACACTCCCAAATAATCCCCCTCCCACTGCTGTCTGTTCCAGAACAAAATGAGGTCAAATCCTTGTCTATACGCTCGTCTTTTCGCTACATCTCTCTAACAACAAAGCAATTTCCATGACAGAGGATTCTCAAAGTTAAGACTGAATTGCTTTGGAAGCAATAATTCTGATTATTCCACATCCTTTGATTCAATAATGTTCTTTTTAAGACTGACAAACTTAAAATTGGAGGCTGCGTCTCAATACGACAGCATTTCTGGGAAATACATTTGTGACTGTAATGCCCAAAAATGCTGAGTTGCTAGTAATGTGACATTTTTACATCCGATTTGCCCTTGAATCATTTTGAGTTTTACTCTATACTGTCATGTACAAAAATATTGTTGAAACTCACTCTCTGCTGAGCTTTGCAGTCTGAAACCATCAGGTTTAGATTTCCCACAGTTTGATGATGCCATCATTTTGCTCGGTGAGACGATATTATTAAGGTCAGAGAAAAAAAATATACGGGTTTCATGGACGAGGTTCTAAATTTGATTGTGTTGAATGGGTTTTGTTGATCTGTTCGGGTAACAGGGTGGAATTAAAACTGCACCTCTGCAAAACGTCTGAAGACATGATTAAGACGATATAGAGGCATTAAGATTCATCCGAAGGGAAATTAGAGTAGATGGACAAACTCATGCTGAGGAAATTGATGCTCACATTAGTGGCTAATTGGTCCTGATGGATGCGAGGTGAACTAATGTAAATCTACATAAACGTGTCTGAGCGTGTATCGTCTGAAATCAGAGTCCGAGATGTCCAGAGGAGTTATCCGGGAAAACAGCGGTGTGTGTTACCAGCATTTAGGTGCGTGCTGAGCTCAACGGTGGTGGATGTGTTTATTACTCATTCATTTTCTCTATAGCCATTTCAGAAAATTCTGCACTGAAGAATTTAAAGCCTTGAACTTAAGCTTTGAGGGGAATCACAATGTTGCAACAATGGACTTTAACAGCCGATAACGTAGTTGTTGAATTTGTAAATTATAATAAAGCTTACAAATACATGTAAACAAGTAAACAAAAAAAACTGGTTAAAAACTAAATATGGACTAAAAACCGAATATAGAAATTACAAATTTAATATGCATAACAGTTATATGTACATTTATTTATTAATAAAATAATGTACATGAAATACCTTGTTTATATAGATAGATAGACAGACAGACAGACAGACAGATACAAGATAGATAGATAGATATAGGATCAGAAAATCATATAGATCAATAAATGATTCAAGCCTAACTCAAACTCATGTTCATCAAAATTCAAATTGGCAGCTCCTTGACGCTAATTTTCCAATGGAGATTTTCAGCTGCATTTCATTTAGACTTCTCTCTACTGTTGAGTAATTCTGTCCTACAGTTATCGAATGACGGTTGTTTATGAGTCCCCGGGCCCCTGGGTGGCTTTAGGGGCTTAACTGGCCGGTGTGAAGCTCAGCGGTCCGCGTCCCGTTCCTCAATCTGCCATCGGTGTGACTCACCTTGCATTTCCTGCCGTCCAGCGTCTCCTCGTCGAACTCCTCTCCGATGCGGAAGCTGATTTCAGTGGTGCGCACAGAGGTGGAGGTCTTGATGTAGAACTGCTCTCCGTCCTGTCGGATCTCCACGTGCGGTTTGGCTGCAGCCGCACCGGCCACTTTCCGGAGCATAGCATTCACACCTGGTGCACAGTTTTATGAACATGCAATTATACACAATACACAACAAAGTTACATCAATACACTATTTTTTGATGCAGAGTGGAGACTAACACAGTCTTACATGTATATAGAATGTACTTTCCCCATCACCGGTTAAGTACATATTTTTAGTGCAATGCGTAAAATATACAAATTGTAAAGTTGGAAGGAATGAGAACGCTTTCTTTTTTTTATTTTGAAGCAGAAATACTAAGAAAACCTTCTGTTGTTTTAGCCTTGATTCTAATTTAACATAATTCCAGGCTTGCTGTTCTCTTAAATTATAATGTCCTCAGAAGAGTTTGTTTCAGTTTTCTGGAATTCTGGGAGTGTTTGAATAGTTTTTGCTCTGGTTTGGACCATTGCACGGTCGTTACAGAAAGATGTGAGTGGGTGAGCAACTTCTCATTCTGGGTGTTCCTCAGCTCATCCTTTTGTGGTTTAACTGTGGGATTTGATCACATTAACAGCAGTTTGCAACCAAAAAACACTGGTATGCAGCTTCAAATCCATGCACATTCTCATAAAATAGTGTGACGGCTCAATACAGCCTAGTTTAAACCCTTGAATTGGTAAGAAGACATTAAAATGAGATATTTTTATTATCTCATAGACTGCATTTGCTCTTCTAAGAAAAAGGTTAGTTTTTGCTTAAGAAAATCATGCATTTTTCTCATGTTACCAAAGTCTCCAATCAAAAGTCATTGATTTCAAAAAGACCAAATGATCTGAATCTTTTCATTTTTTCTCGATACTTTTACTGTATGTGTGATTTTTTTATTTGTGACTATTTTTTGAGACAGTGTTCTTTTGCTAACTAAAACAAAAACCATTAATATCCTTTTTGTTGAATGAAATAAAGCTGAAATAATATACAATATAAATATTTTATATATAATTATTATTATATAATATATAAATTAATTATAAACTTTAAAAAAATGAACTAAAATGAGAAATATTGCCTTGGGAACTAACTGAAATTAAGTTGAAATGCTAAAAAAAACTCCAATTAAAAGCTAAATTGAAATATATAGTTTTTAAAAATTTAAATAAAAACAAATAGCTAATTCAACATATTAATAATTATAATAATAAATAAATATTATTAAAATTGTTACACTGTTTTGAGACAAAGTTAATACCTCAATGTTCTGAGCTTTGAAAAAGCAATAAAATTGTTCCTGTAGCTCAACTGGTAGCAAAGTGCTTGCAATGCCACCACAATGGGTTTGATCCCAAGGGAACACACATATAATACATTCCTCAAAGCATCTGCCAAATGCATAAATGTCAAATTTGTCACTGTCACACTGAGTTTTGCTCAAGACTGCCTGATGTTTCTTTCCAAACCGTAATGAGACCTTCCTGTTTTACAGTGAAACAAACCCCTGAAGTGAATATACCACACACAAAGCCCTCAGTTAACTTTAACAAGCACGTGACCCACTTTAACCACATCGTGATAAATGTGAATAATCAGCCCTCTTATATTCTAGTGTATGATAACATCTCCTCGAGAGCTGAATCTAGTCTGAAACATCTGTCCATCCTCTCCGAGATGTTCTAACGTGAACGCCTGGAGGTGAGATGACAAGCCAATATGATGCCCAGCTAAACAGATGAAATGTAATATTACCAAGAGCTTTCAGAAGTTCATCGAAATTCTCACTGCTCTTCATTTTCCAGGTGCCGGCGAAGTTGGGAGGCATTTTGAGCTTCAGATTGTCCTGCTCTGTCTTCTCCTCTGGTCCCTCGCTACACTTATTCTCCTTTTCTACTCTCTTTGTGATCATCCGTTGCCTTTCTGTCTTATGTTCTCACTCACCCTGTCCCTCCCCTCTCGCCTCAACTGTCTCTCGCTCTCTCTCTCTCTCTCTCTCTCTCTCTCTCTCTCTCTCTCCTCTCTCTCTCTCTCTCTCTCTCTCTCTCTCTCTCTCTCCCTCTCTCTCCCGCCCACTGGCAGAGCTGCTGTCTCACTGTTCAGACTGCAGCATCAAGCAACCTGTTCCAGCATCAGCCACAAAACCATCCACTAATGTTTCCTCTCCTCCCTCAGTAAATCACTGCGTGTTGTGGATGTGTCGTTTCGGGATGCTTCCCTGTATTCCCGTCCTGATGTGTCCGGTGATCCGTGACACACACTCAAGCTGTGATTTTTAACACTTGTGTTTGTGTAGAAGCGCCTCCGCACAGGTGACAGGTTTCACTCGGGAAAATCACAAGGTTGTCCAGATTTGTATCAGTCAGTCTGGAGTTTTATTGAGCCAGTTGATATTATGTCAAAGTTTGACTTCATATGCTTTGTGAGTATTTTTGCCTTATTTTACAGTTAAAATACCTTAAAACGAGTTACATTTTCTTGAGAAGCAATATTGATTTTTTTAGATATGTATCTTTAATATTAAGGGATATTAAGTTTATTTACAAAATATGGGGTATTTTGTCTTACAGCACTTGTAGATTATTCACTTAATTTATACACAAAAAGTGGAACATTATGCCAGCGCAATGAATTTAAAGTTGGCATGAAGTGGAAATTCTATTTATTTTCTAAATGTATCTTATTGATCGTGTTGTGAACGATTCATCCATGCATTTTTCTTCTTCTTACAAACTACTTTAACTTGCTGCAGAAACTTTTAGGTATTTTACTGGGAAAAAAAAGAGACAGTTTTTGCAGCCTTACGATCTTTTTGTTCGAAACATTTAGTAGCAAATAAATACACACACACACACACACACACACACACACACACACACACACACACACACACACACACACACACACACATATATATATATATATATGTGCATATACACCCCTTCTAGTATTGGGGTGTCATCTACATCAGATAAACCTTCCCACACTCATAAAAACATGTGCTAAAATTGTATTTAAAAATTGTAATTGTATATTTTTTTTTTGTGTGTGTGTGTTTATTGACACAAAATATTATTTGAGTTTTATATATTTGAGTTTTAATTGTTTTATCATATAAGAAGAACAAGAGCATGGAGTGATACGAGAAGACATTAACTAAAATGTTTTGAGGTTGAAGTCATCCCTAATATTTGAGAAATGATGCTGGGTTTTGATGCCCTCTAAAGCAGAACTACAACACGTGACTCAAATGTCAGTCAATATTTAAAGGGTTTATTTTGCAATTAATGGCCGGCTAACTTTACATTATCTTATGTAGCTACTCAACAAATTTAAAAAAGTATATAATATATAATTTAAATAATTGTATATATTTTAGTACACTAAGACAAATATATTATTATTATATATATATATATATATATATATATATATATATATATATATATATATTATTAAAAAAACATATATTACAATGTACAAAACAATAACTTTTGCTATAGGAGAAACGTGAAAATTGGCCAATCAGAATCAAGTATTTCAGAGAGCATTTGACAGAACAGTAAAATTAGACCAATTCCCAGACGCCATGCATCTCATTGTGTTTTCCGGACTAAAGCACAGCTACAGTCCTTCAAGATGACAAAATACTTTCTGTGCAAGGTCTTAATTAGGTCTGGTCACAAGCTTTGTGCTTTGTCCAGCATGAAGGAATTTATATTTCAATTCTACCGTTTCCTGCCTTCAAAAGTACTTGAATGAAAACGCAGTTCCCACATATAAACACTCCAGCGGCCATGAAAAGGCTTCCTTGCTCATTTCTCCCTCTGGTGAAGTTTACTTCAGTGTATTAAGCCATGAGAAACCAGGAGCAGTCATTTTTCAGGTTCAGTCTGAGAAGCTTCGAGAGCTCGTTCTGACGCCGCACGCTGAGCTTTTCTTCTCGGAGGATGGACACAAATGAACTCCACAACCTCTTAAACGCTAACTGCTTTCCAGAAGGCACATTAAATGCTTTCTTAGTACAATGCATGTCGAGACAAAACAGCTTCTTCATCTTGAGAAACAGAACAAGCTGTTCTGCTGAGAAAATGCACTGGCTTGAGCAAACACAAAAACATGATCAAATTAAGCACTAATTACAGCTAAACACCGATGATGATTTTAGTTGACTGTATTTACTGAGTTAGAACGCAAAAAAAATTTGCTAAAAGCAACAGACCCACATTAACCACCATACAAATGGAAAACAGATGATTGAGTTTGAGGATTTAATGGAGCATAAAGTAAAACTGAATTTTATTTTGACTAAAATGTTTTGTGGTTGAGGTCAAGTGTGCCTAATTTTTTGGAAATTATGCTGGGTTTTGATGCCCTCCAACAGTAAATTATTATCTCACGTACTACACAGCTACACAACAAAATGAAAGAAAGAAAAAAGTTAGGATATTTGTATAATGTGTGCCTTTTGCCCCATGCATGCTGGCTTGCCACCTCATATGTTTATAAGATTTATGAACAAAGAACAACACAATTTTTTACTCAAACTCTGTTGCTCCATCAATAATCAGTACAAAGGTTTTTTTTTTTTTTTTGCAATCCTACACTATGGGAAGAGTGAAAAGCACATTTTTCTTATTTTCCCTGTTGTACCCTACATAAGTACCTTGGACAAAGTTCTATATACACCATGGTATATCAATATGGTAATCAAACAGTAACATGATATAGTACCATCTGATTCTATCACTGTACCGTGGTACAGTACTCTTTTGTAAGGGGGCCGGGGTAGTTCTTGTCATGCTGGAATGTGACAATTTACAATCAGCCTCTCTTTGCTATAGCCATTCAAATCAGTAATAAATAATTCTAAACATCATGGGAATGTTATAGAGAGTCATTTATTTTTTATTTTTTTTTCAAGTGCTGCAGTCTTGTATAAGCAGTTAGGAGCCATAAAATAGACCATATTTCATTCATCAAAGCCGTAAAGCAGCACATTCTTCCTCTCTTTCTCTCTCTCTCTCTCTCTCTCTCTCTCTCTCTCTCTCTCTCTCTCTCTCTCTCTCTCTCTCTCTCTCTCTCTCTCTCTCACCCTCTCTCTCTCTCACCCTCTCTCTCTCTCTCTCTCTCTCTCAGTCAGATCTAGGTCAGCCGATGCTGAATTCCCTCTGTGAGGCACATTGCATCTCAAAGGGCATCAGCTGAGAAACTCTCACTGCTCCAGACATAAAAGGGCTAAAATCCCACACAGCATATGGACTTCCTTCTGTCTAACTCTCACACACAGAGGAGAGGTCTTTGATTCGACTGTTCTGTAATCCAGTGTTGCAGTACGGAGGGAGAAGTCTCGTCTGAGTTAGTCTGTGTTTAAATGTCTTCTGCTTTTCTTTTGTGACTCTCTTTTAGTGCTTTTAGACAGTAGCAGCAGAAGGAATGCCTTTTTGTTTAAAAATCCTGTTTATCCTGTCATCAGAAACCGAAGAAAGCAATAAAGGAGGTCAATCTGACAGAGAGATTGCCTATATACAGTTTAATAAATACATTTATTGTCTTATTATATTATCATTCATTTTTATTATTTATTTTAAATATTTTTTTTTTACTATTCCCACCTGTTATTTGTATTGATGCTTTGTATATTTTTGTTTATTTCAGCATTTATTTATATGTTTGTTTATTCATTTTAAATATTTTTTTTATATTATTTTATATATATATATATATATATATATATATATATATATATATATATATATATATTTATTTATATTGGTATACTATTATGTTATTACTATCACTGGTACACGTTTTTTTATTGATGCTTTGATAATATTTAGCATAGTTGCCATTTATTTATTGATTGATTTGTTTATAAATAACTTTATAAATAAAATTAATTTATTACATTATTTTATTTTGTTTTTATTTAAAATATTGCTACTATTATTTTATTACTGCCAGCTGTTATTTGTACTGATAGTATTCATAACATTATAGTATTCGTTTTTGATCCAAAGAATTTTAGCCTGAGAATGTCACTGCTAAGTAAATACCTGTAAGTATTGTGGTATTCCATGTTTTTCAGTGATAGATACGCCCCCAACTCGTACAGAAAAGAAAAGAAAATCTTAAATCCCGAGCGTATTTACCATAGTATTTACGACTTTGTGGTGGCGTTCAAGTACGATCTTTCCGACATGAACGACACAGAGAGGGCGGAGTCAGGCGTGTGTTCCCATGGTGCTTTGCGCGCAGGTGTCATGGCGGCTCTCTAGTCATTATCAGTGCGGGTTTTTATTATTGTTAACAAAGCGCTTTAATTCTTCTTCTGATATACGTAACAAGTCTAAAGGATTATCTGACTTTATCGCGGACGCACTAATACCTCTTCAGGACACGTCGAAGGCTTACAGATGCAGTTTATTTAGTCATAAGCTAAGATACGCTAGCATCTGTGCATGAAGTGAGTTTGTAAACTCAGAATAACTCATAAAACGGATCACACACGCGCTTATAAACTCATAGGAGCTCTTTCCCACCACTAATAGGTTTTGAAACGAAGACTATGAGCACACAGGTGAGTTAAGCTCGAATATTTACACACGTCTTGTTTATAGTATGATAATCAGAATAATGACTGTATGTGATATAAATATGTGAAATGTTCTGTTTTTAGTACAGTATACTATTCAAGCAGGAGCATGGTGAGTCCACACACACACACACACAGTTATCTGTTCTGAGTTACAGCTCAAATCTAGTGAGCTGTCTTCCTAGACAGAATATTAGTGCATCATACACACAGTGTTGTTGCCCCTGCAGCTCATGAAGACGCCATCTGGACAGCGGCATGGGGTCGCAGCGAGAAGGACGGGTCAGAAACCATTGTGACCGGATCTTTGGACGACCTGGTAAAAGTGTGGAAATGGTAAATCAATTATCAAAGTGCTACTGAAGTGTCAATGTTTTTTTACTTTGTTTCTGAACATACAGCACTTTTTCTGATGGTTCGCAGGTCGGACGAAAAGCTGGAGCTGCAGTGGACGCTGGAGGGTCACCAGCTGGGTGTGGTGTCGGTGGACATCAGTCAGAACGGAGCAATTGCCGCCTCCACCTCTCTTGACGCTCACATTCGACTCTGGGACCTGGAGACTGGTAAACAGATCAAGTCCATGGACGCAGGTCCAGGTGAGCTCCTCGTCACTTCGACAACACAATCCAAACTCTTCCAGTCTCAGCTACAACTACAGTGTTTGAGGATCAAATTAGATATTGTTCGTGGACCGCCAATGAAAACCATAGGCTGGCATTATGCAAACTGTAAGACTGAAGTGAGACTGGAATTACTGACGACTCGTTTCGACATTCAGAATCGATTCTTATTTTTTTTAGGACACAATAACTTTATTTGTCGTCCACATCAGTTTTAGAAATTTTGTGGACATTTTACAGTCACAAACAGCTATATTTCACTCTACCTGAAAGGTGATATTTTTAAAAAAAGCATAGTAGGGGCACTTAAAAAAAAGAACACAACAATTTATTGAAACTTTAAAATTAAAATGAACACCAAAAATACAAAAAACTATAATAGTATATAATAAAACTGGTGTGACAAACTCTTTTTTCCCGTCTGCAGTTGACGCCTGGGCGGTCGCCTTTTCTCCTGACTCCAAATACATCGCCACTGGCAGCCATCTAGGGAAGGTCAACATCTTCGGTGTGGAAAGCGGGAAAAAGGAGTACTCGCTGGACACCAGAGGGAAGTTCATTCTGAGCATCGCCTATGTAAGAATCTTTGAGTGTCGGAAATGATTCTGCATGGGAAACGATAATCTGATCTATTTAAAATCAATGGCACTAATGTTTTATTTCTGTGAAACAAAAAAACTGAATATTCAGTGCACAGTGGTGTTGGGCCACAAACATTTGATCAAAAATATTGTGAAATATTATGACAATTTAAAATAACTTTTCTATTTCTATATATTTTTCTATTTCTATTTGACTATATTTTAAAATGTAATTTATTTCCGTGATATCAAAGCTGAATTTTCAGCATCATTACTCTAATATGCTGATTTATGCCCTTATTATTATCAATGTTGAAAACGTCACTTTTAAATAAGTTAATGCATCCGTGCCAAATAAAAGTATGAAAAAATCTGTATTTATCACCTTTTTTATTTTGAAATATGATTTTTTCCTTCAGAATAATATGCACTAATGCATCAAACATACAAAAGATCATAGACATTTTTTTAGAACGTTTAATTTCCTGTCTTGATGAAATGTTACATAACAAAGTTTCCACAGTCACTGAAGACTGAAAAAATTAAAACCATGTGGAACATATTGAACATGCATGTTTTTGTTATGCTCAGTTCTAAAATATTTTGTTACCAAGAAACTGATTATTGAGTGTAATTGCTATTATTTTCTAGTAATCTCAAACCATGAGAGAAGTAATGAAAACAATCATGGAAATGTATTGGTCAAAGATTGTGGGAAACATATAAACAAGTAACAGTTTACTTTGGTGTTCTGTTCAAAAAGGAACTGATTTCACAAATTACACAGTGCAAATTAAAGTGAGTATTTGAAAAAAATGCTGATTTTCCACAAAATATACTGATTTTCCAGGCCCTAATCTCTCTCTCTCTCTCTCTCTCTCTCTCTCTGTCTCTCTCTCTCTCTGTCTCTGTCTCTCTCTCTCTCTGTCTCTCTCTCTCTCTCTGTCTCTGTCTCTCTCTCTCTCTCTCTCTGTCTCTCTCTCTGTCTCTCTCTCTCTCTCTCTCTCTCTCTCTCTCTCTGTCTCTCTCTCTCTCTCTCTCTCTCTCTCTCTCTGTCTCTCTCTCTCTCTCTCTCTCTCTCTCTCTCTCTGTCTCTCTCTCTCTCTCTCTGTCTCTCTAGAGTCCAGATGGAAAGCACTTAGCCAGCGGTGCTATAGACGGAATCATTAATATCTTTGATATTGCGACTGGGAAACTCCTGCACACGCTGGAAGGTGAAAATCGTCTCCCACATGATTCCAGCTGTCTTTAGTTTCCTCTATTAAAGCAGTGTCCGTTCTGTAGACGTTCTGTCCGTTGGTCTGCTAGATGCATTTAGAGTGATTATGGGTTACGTGAATGCGGTGGAAAAACCTGTTTGCGTCTCTGGCTGACCCTCAAGGGCCGTAAACTTCGGCTCCTGTCACTGCGCGACTCCATTTTTCCTCTTTGTCTTCCTGCATCGCTCCATCGCTCACTCATCCCTTTCATTTGCTCCAACAAGTACAGCTGGAAATAATGCTGAGTGTTAGATGTGCTCATTACACTACCAGTCAGTTGTTAGGAATAATTGAGATATTTGAATGTTTTTGAAAGAGGTTTCTTCTGCTAACCAAGGCTGCATTTATTTGATACAGTGAAAATATTATTACAATTCCAAATAAAGTGTTCATTAAGCATTTCAAGGATCATTACTCCAGTGTCACATGATCCTTCAGAATTCATTCTAACCAATCATCTTAATTATTTTAAACTTGTGACCAGTAGTGTGAATTGTACTGCCTCATAACTGATTATACCACACAGTTTATATACAGAAGTCTTAAAGGTACAGTAGTCAATAAGTGGGATGAAAATAAGATATGCTCTTTTTCCAGGTCATGCGATGCCTATCAGGTCTCTGACCTTTTCTCCAGACTCTCAGCTGCTGGTGACCGCATCAGACGATGGCTACATCAAGATTTATGACGTGTACGTTTGGATTCAAGCCGATTTATGTGTGTCTTTCACCTCCAAGCACGTTTGAATCTCACATTCTTGTTGTTTGCGTCTCACAGGCAACACGCTAACCTGGCCGGGACACTCAGCGGTCACGGGTCCTGGGTGCTAAACGTGGCCTTTTCACCTGACGATACCCACTTTGTGTCCAGGCAAGAGCTGATGCACCTCAAATGAACGGAATCTAGGAATCAAAATGTAGTTTGTGTGTTTCTGAACTCTTATTTGTTGTTGTTTTAGTTCATCCGATAAGAGTGTGAAGGTGTGGGACACAAGCAGCAGATCATGTGTGAACACGTTCTTTGATCATCAGGACCAGGTCAGTGACGTTACATTCATTTACACTACCGTTCAAACGTTTGGGTTCAGTAAGAGATATATATATATATAATTATTTTTTTAAGAAATTAGTACTTTTATTCAACAAGGTGCATTAAATGGATCAAAAGTGACATTTAAAATGTTACAAAATAGTACTTTTTGAAATGAATGCCGTTCTTTTGAACTTTATTTTCATCATAGAATCCTGAAAAAAGTATCATGGTTTCCACAAAATATTAGTCAGAATTGATAAGAAATGTTTCTTGAACAGCAAATTAGAACGATTTCTGAAGGATCATGTGACACTAAAGACTGGAGTAATGATGCTGAAAATATTCAATTATAATGTGTGTGTGTGTGCAGGTTTGGAGTGTGAAATACAACCCCACGGGCTCAAAAATCGTCTCTGCGGGTGATGACAGAGCCATTCACATTTACGACTGTCCGAAGTGAAGCTCTGATAGCCACACCCACTCAAGAACACAACATGCATGCAAATTATTCTTTATTTTCATTGCAATGTCAACATTATATATGGTTATACAATTAAATGTTTTTTTTTTTTTTCTAAAAACTTGTTGCCGTCTCGCTTGTTCTGGATTCACACATTCATTTTGACAGATGACATTTTTATTAGGAAGTACGATAATCATTATAGTTTAATTTCTTAATTTATGACTTAAGAATCAAATCAAATGTGAAAATTCCCTGATATTTCCAGCTTTTTTACACCACTTGAGTGCAAACATGGCTGTTCTGATCAATTAACGCCCTCTACATGCCACAAAATGTTACTGCACAGTGCACCACCATTATCAATTCAGAGACCTTAGTTCAGACTTTTTTTTCTAAAAATTTATAAAAAAAAATAATAATTAATAACAATCCAGGGCAGAACTTGCCTATGACATGCTTTAGAGTGTTTGTGAGCTACACTAGCAAAGAAATCCCAAACGGTTCCGGTCTTGTGCGGTTCATTTAATTCACACCTGATTGTGACAGATTCAGTTAGAAACAATCTTAGACAAAAACTACTATGGCATATAAAGCACATTTATAAAACATATCAGCTGTAAAGGCTTTGGCCCCAAACCAGTTTTTCTGAAAGTTAAAGACAAGGTATAATCACACAAAATATGACCGTCCAAAGGAGGTTAAATTGTCAAACAGCAGAACATGATACTTTCTATGTTTTCTCACAAGGATTTTCACACTATTTAACCCTGGGTTCTCGAATTAACTTACATGATTTATCTTCTTGTTTTTTTAACAATCATTGTACAGTGAATGCACACAAAGAGCAGTTTCAACTTTCAAGCCAATAGGATATTTAATATATTATTAGTGGATTTGTATTTACTATAAATCTTTCCAGGCATGAATTTCACAATAAAACTGCCCTATAAATTTGCATTGTTATTTCCATAACCATGAATATGTTACAGCAACCTTTAGTCGAGTCTTGCCTTAATAAATATTCATGATCTTTGTACAGTCACGTTATCAAATGTCTAAAGGAAAAAGTTGCCCGTGACGTGACGACGAGGGATAAAATAGAAAATATTATCTATTCAGTATGTTTCACTCAGAACACAGTGAGAGTAAATGTACTTAACCAAAAAATTGTAATAAGCTTGTAAATAAGAACATTTAGGGATCTTTACACACGTGTTTTTCCATGTCCACTGCACACACTTTCCAGTTTTTCAATGTAAAGACGTGCTACACGGCCATCTTTAACCGTCGCATGAATGCGGCGCTAAAAACGTGTGTCAAAACGCTTTTTGTTTTGTTTGTCCCACTGACCTGCCTCATGTTTTTACCAACAAAAATGCATTCTGTGTGAACCGGCCTAAACTCAGGGTTTAAAAACGTACGGTGTGAAATCTCAAAGCCTGAATATTCAGAAAATCTTAAATTCCCCAGGGTCTCAAGTGTGAAAGCACATACATGGGCTGCGTCCCAAAACTTAGGCAGCTGACTTGTTGCCTTATCAGACATTGACTTTAAAGGTGACGTTTGCACACAAAGGGTGCCTGATCTGAGGCAGTGTATCGGTTTAATGATCTACAGCAAAATAGAGCGAGCTTCGGTGATAAGCAAATATTTAACAGTAATTTCTCGCTATATGTTGGTCAGAAACGTACATTTACACACAACCACAACATTCAGGCACCATCTTTATTTTTTAGCTCAACTGTCATGGGCTGGAAAGCTGGGATTGTGGGATATCAAAGGCAGCGAAGGATACATCTATGCTGCCTTCAAGATTGGATCAGATGAAGGTTTCTCAGGAGACAGGAAGTGAAGCTGACATTGCATTCGGACGTGCCTTGATGCCCTGGAAATCATCCTCCGAAGGCAGCGTTTTTAAGATTTCGGACGCAGCCACGTTCTCATTCTTCCTAGCAATGTAACAGATGTTAGTATCTCACTTCCTGTCATATGAAGTGAAGGGCACTGCATGAGATTCACAAGAAAGACTCAAATTCACCATGTCAAAGTATTTTTCACTTCAAAACCTCTGATAAACAAACACATACCAGGCGAAAAAGACAAATAAGGAGCTCCATGACGTCTCATTACAAAATACTAGTATGAGTTCACGGGAACCGATCATAAAATATACAAAATCCACGGGAAAGGAAATAGATCTTCACATTTGAGTGTCAATTATTGCCTGGTCCTTATAAATGGTGAAAATAATAAGAGGCATCTGTTTAAAAGGCTGAGGTATAGCGTCAGGTGAGTGTTTTCACCAGTGTCTGCTGTCCACCAGTTCAGGACGCAGACTGAGTCTCTTCAGCGTCTCGTAACCAATGACGATCATGACAGACGTGGGCAAGGAGGAAATGATGCGTGCAGAGAGACCCTTCGTGAGACCCCACGCTCCCTCTTCGGCCAGGAGCTGCTTGAACGTCTCGATCACAGACGAACGACCTTCAACCTGCAAACACACACACAGTGTATTGTCTCACAAAGCTCAAATCTATATTACATGACAATGCATTTTAAAGAGCCATATTTTGACAGACAAGAACAGTTGTTGCTTTTTGAAATAGAAGTGTGACATACTATATATAGCAAACACATACGAGACATGATCACATTATCATAATGATGAACTCCAACCTGATGATGATGATGATCAACAGTGTGAACTTCATCAGTACACAAAGATCAGGCAGGATAGAGCTCATTTACATATAAAACTCTTAAAGATACAGTAGCAAAACAGTCATTGTGAGGATCAGAAAACAGCACGAATACCTGGACTAACATTATAAATGGACTTTTTTTAAAAAATGAATAAATTAAAATACACATACATACAAATTTGTATAATTTATGTAAAATTACGATATTCAAAAAAGCATAATAGAGGCACTTTAAAGTGAGTGATGCTGTACCTGTACTCTGGCTCGGACCACGTCCATGGGGTTGGTCAGGGTGGAGGCTGTCGCGGCCGCCATCGGTCCCGCCACGGCCTGCAGGAGGAGGTGCGGACAGTCAGCAGGGGCCAGTTTGGAGAGCTGCTCTGGAAACACACACACACGGTGTTTAAATCAATGTTAATAGGTAAACAACAAACTGGAGTAGAAACAATTATATAACTACAAAGTATTATTTCCAATTATTTTTTCCCATAGATTGAAAAAAAAGAAAAAGTCTGTTTAAACTTTTTAAGCCATGAATCACAACATTACAAACTTTGATTTGAAGATTTGTTGAATTTTTTTTTAAATCAAACAAAAAGAGGTAAAACAACTAGACTGTGTACATAACAGCTTTAATGAGGGAAAGAACTACAATCCCATGAAGCATTGCAAATGACATTGCTCCATTGTCTTTTGTTTGCTGAAACTATCTGGAACTTTCTTCACAGCATCATGGGTAATGTAGTTTTTTTCATCAGGAATTCCTTTAAAAATATGTGTTAAAATGTGAACTGATGGCTTTAACAAAATCATTTAGCATTGATAAACAACCTCTGAGTTCACAGCAGGTCTGTCTTTAAAGGTTTAGAAGTTATTGTTAAAAATATATATATTTCCCAATGGAGAAAATGAATGGAACCAATGGATTGCACCGACTAGTTGAATTTAAGACTAGTTGAATTTAATGCTCTGCCATGACACTGTTAGAGCTTGATGTCGACTAGTCGCTGATCATGGCCTATAGAGGGCGCAACAGGATAAGAAAGTCCACTTTTACGCTGTTTCCAAACGTTAAAATGACAAATAAAAGCATACTCCGTGAGCGCTCCACTAGATGTGTTTGATTATAACATCTGGATGCTCAAAATTGATCGGGTGAATGCACGTTTTAAGCAGCTTATTGTACAGGTAAATTAATCTGCGTTCTAAACTAATGCGTTGCTTCATTGTAACTCTCACACACACACACACACACACAGAAGCTCGAACATCACGGGCACACAGAAACATTCAGTACTGTAGAAATGTATTGTCAACACTGTTCTGTGATTTATCAAGAAAATAGTTAAGAAACTGAAAAGTTTATAATCTCTACTGTGCTACTTTCTCTGTGTCCGATTTAGAACGAGCAGAAATCTGTGAGGAATATAACGACCGAAAGACAAAAGAACTGATAAAAGTAAGTTACGTAGGAGCTCTGTGTCATATGCCATATCTGTGCACAAGTCAACCAGCGTTCGAGTCTCGAGCTTCAGGCTTATTTGTTCATTAATGACATCATCGTCGACTAGTCAACGTCGATTCAACTTTAATCACATAAATGTCGACTTTAAAACCCGGAACCAGACTGTTGCACTTTATTAATTGAACTATTCGGGTCAGAATTTTTTTCCGATGCGTCACTAAATATTTCTTTTCTTTACCTCCATAAAAGTGATAAAAGGGCCACCAGACGGCGCTGTTGGGTATGTAGGTGAGCAGGGACGCCACATATCCGCGATAAAACCCCCGAAATCCATCCGTGTGAAAAATCAGAACCACAATGTCTCTGGTCTGACCAAATGTGACTTTGTGTTTGGATGTGGTCATCCCCATCTTAGGTTTGAGTTTGAAGCGTGTGAGCTGACACCCCTGCCCCTGCACCATCAGCTGCTGGGACACCACGTCGATGGGCACCGTGATGCTTTGGGCCACCAGTGACGCCGATCCGCCCGCCACCAGAGACTTGACCGTGTTGTCGGACGTGTAACAGGACACATATTTCCTTACCAACTCGTAGGTAGTGATGTAGGCCTGACCTGAGATCAGTGTGAACGAGTTGACCATGAACCCTCGGTAAAGGCCACGCGCCCCCTCGGCCTTCAGAATCTTACAGAAGGCGTCGAAGGTGCCGTTATAGAGCGACTTGCCCTTCTGCACCTGCAGTCTGGTGCGGATCAGGGTGAACGGGTAGACGGCGGCCCGTGTGGTCATGGTCATGAAGACGCCCAGCGAGTAGAACTTCCTCTTGTCCAAATCCTCCCATTCGATGATCTGAATGTTGCGCTTCTGTTGCATCATTGCGGCCGATGACCTCACACACTAAATCACACGCGCGCTCCTCTCCCGCATAACCTGAAATGACAAAATCATATTTCATACAAGCTGCATGTGTTGTTGCAGATCTGAAGGTACAGAGTTCAAAGGTCATGTGACAGCTGCGTTATGTTCTGCAGAGATAATGTCTTGACACGTGTAAACAAAACAAAGTGTATGATATAGAACATCTGGGATGTGAACTATGCATTTTTACATCCCAGCAGTTTATTTTATTTATTTTTCTTGTTATAAAAAGGTTACATAAAAGGATTAGTTGACCCAAAAATAAAAATTCTGTTATTAATTATTCACCCTCATGCTGTTCCTAACCCATAAGACTTTCATTCATCTTTGGAAAACAAATGAAGATATTTTTTATTAAATTAATGTTTATGTGTGAATAATTGATGAAAAATGTATGTTTATATGTGAATATAACACATTAATCCATCCATCCATCCATCCATCCATCCATGGGGTTAATCCATATATATATTGACAGTAATTTAGAGAGTTTTAAGGCATTCCTTTTTAATTGTTTTAAGGTTTGAAATAAATATGAATATATCTTTTAGAAAAATATTTTTTAAATGCCACAAAACATGGAGAAACTTTAACAAATCTACATCTGTGTAGGTAAAACTTGCCAACAATCAATATATTATACACAAATATTATTACAATTGTATGTATATATATATATATATATATATATATATATATATATATATAAATATGTTTCTGAGATTCAATATCTTTTTTACAGAATGTAGGCCTACATACATTACTATCCAAATCAAACCTTTACTCATTCTTCATTACACGGATAAATGTCATTTATTTCTCTAGTACTGCACATGCGCATTACACAAGACAATATACCACCTGACACCCCCGGTTAAAAAAAAAATCTCGCCCGTCAGAATTACATGACACTTCATTTGACCTCCCAGACACACAGTAACTCACTCGGTTAGCTCGCCATATTTGTTGTTTCTCCATCCAGCGGCCTCAAGCGGAGCTACGCGGTCCTGTCATGAGATAAATCCGCTATTATGACTCTAAAAATGGCATTTTCTCTGATCGATCAGCGGCCTGCAGCTCCTGATGTAAAGTCATGTCGTTCGAGCCGAACAACACTTGCTCCGCCACACTTCCGGCGCATGCTCAAACGTCACTGACAGGACGAGCGACTGCTGCTGCCTGCTGATTGGTCATTGACACAGGAGGAGCGCTATATATTGTAGTATATTATTTCAAGAAATATGTAATTTAGTATATATATACTACTATATAATAGCTTGCTACTTGTTTATTGAGATCAAGCCTTGTAATTAAAATTTATTGCATTTATACAAAACACTGGAAGATTTCTTAAAATAATGTACGAAATGGAAAAAAGTTATTTGTAGATATGCAGAACTTCTTGATCAATATGAATGTAGCATTATTATTCATATTTTTATTTCTTAAATGCCTGTTAACACGAACATCACGATTACTAATTTTTACAATTAACAATATTTACATGGTTTAAAAAATAATTAATAAAAACAACTCAAAAGATAAAAATTGCTACTTGTCTGTTAAAAATGATTTAAGCTATATGTTATTTAGTATATATAAAAATAATGTCATTATTAATTAATAATTACAACTAATAGATGCTCTCTTGACATGTTAAATAACCAAAGTGATGAAGGCAGGGTAGTGTTTGTTGATTGGATGGAGATGTGCGAGATTTTCAGCTGATTGGACAGTTCTCCAGGGAGGAACTGCTCGCTGGTTGGCTAGCTGTCGTAGCTCGAGCGAGTGGAGTCGTGTTAATATTAGGACTCATCATGGCGCTGGGTTCACCTCAGAACGGTAAGTGGGGTTTTAAATGACAAAAAAATAACAATATTCATCTAATTTACTCCCTGACTGACAAGTATGTAACCGGTTATTTGCGAAGTCACAAATGTGTGTCAAAGCAGTCCTCAAATATTCGCTTATAAAGGATGAAAGAGTCGGGTTTGTCGTTAGCACTGCGGCTAGCGGCGAGAGAGCGACTGACGTCCAGATCGCGTGCGATTACACGATGCAGCTCACGCGATCTGAAACTGACGTGTGTCAAAACTCAATAAGATGTCCAGCTTGGCAGCTTCTGTTTAACATGTCTTTAATGCCTCAAATGTTGTCTAGCCAGCCAACTCAATAGGAACAATGCACAATCCAATTATGCACGATGCTCGAGTATTATGGGTTGTTTACAATAACACATGTAAATTACTATGGTACTACCATGCTTTTTGGTGGTTTTTTTTTGTTGCATAATGTACTATGGTAATTCCATCGTATTCATACTTTGCTGTGCTGTGTAGCCCTAAATACCATTGTTTTCGAATATGGTAGTTATTCAGTTCCATTATGTGTATTATATCTGATTTGAAGAAGTATTATCTAATACTTTTTGGAAAAAGGTGATTCTAGACAAATTATGATTTTAAAGGGTTAGCTCACACACACAAAAAAATTCTGTCATTACTTACTCATTCTCATGTCGTTCCAAACCCGCAATACTTTTGTTCATCTTCGGAACAAAAATGAATATCTTTATGGTGAAATCTTAGCGCTTTCTGTCCCTCCATTGACAGCCAATGCAACTACCACCTTCAAGGCCCAGAAATGTAGTAAAGACATCATTAAAGTAATCCATGTGTCTCCAGTGGTTTAATCTGAAGCGACACAAGTAAAAAAACATGATTTACTGCTTTATTTACAAATTATTAATCTCCAACTAGCTTTAATGAGAGCATGACACACGCTTGGTGTTGACACGAGAGCAGACGTTGCTGTGCGAACGTGCGTTGGAGATTAATATTTTGTAAATAAAGTGGTAAATTATATTTTGTTGCACAAACAAACCACTTGTCTTGCTTCATAAAATTTAGGTTAAACCAAAGGATTAAAGCAGTTAATGCCACTTTAATTATGTCTTTAATACCTTTCTGGGCCTTGAAAGTGGTAGTTGCGAAGACTTCCATCAAATATTTCATCAAAAAGATCTTCATTTGTGTTATGAAGATGAATGAGAGTCTTACGGGTTTGGAAAGACATGAGAGTGAGTAATTAATGATAAAATATTCATTTTTGAGTGAACCGTCTAACCCTTCAAATGAGCCGGTTTGTTAGAATAGCTAAATATATGAACCCTTACTGTCTTAAAATGAACTTGGACTTGAAAATCAAGTCACAGGTTTATACTTTGTGTGAACCAAATGTCTCCCAAACTGTAAAACCTGCATTGTGTGGAAGTTTTTGGAAACTGAACACATTGGGCCTTTTTTAGAGTAACTCATTTTTTTGTTGTTGAAAATATTATATTTTTCTAATTGATTACACTTCTTCCTCATGCTGCTGACATTACTAAAATAACATCTAGCTCCAACACTAAATAAAAAGAAACATTTTTAATTATGATAGAAAGTCTGCAGTTGTTTCACTCAGAGGTATAGTTTGTATAATTATAATTAACTGTGCATGTTGTGCACTGATCCTGCTGTAATCTGCTTGTCTGTCAGCGAGAGTGTTATTTACTTTTCCCACCCAGTGTCTTTATCTTCCGTGTTGTAAATAAAGATCAGGGTATTTTTGTGTTCATTCATATTAGCTATTTGATGGATGCAGGTTTGTGTTCCTTTGCTGCAGTTTAATCTAACCTCATTGAACCTAATCTAACACGTGCAGCAGACGCAGGGTGTGAGTGATAAGTGTGTGTCTGTGCTTGTTCATCCTCCTCCACACATGCAGTCACACTGGGACTGCCAAAATACACTGCTGTGCATGAGCACTGGTGTGTGTTTTATAACATGATTTTGTTTTGTTGTCCTCTCTTGGTTTAGTGAACCGTCACAAACATTTTATTTCTCCATGGATAGGAATGATGGACTTTTTTTTGTAATGTCTTCTGACAGTATACAGATCTCACTGCAAACAGTGCTGTTGTTACTTTGCAGTGAAATTATAACACAACCTGTTTCACTTCTGTTTGTCGATTAGGATTAGTATATGGATTTGTATATATATATATATGTTTGTGTGTGTGTGTTTTTTTTTCAATCTAATCCTGGATCTAAACTAAGTCTACCCTAAAAACACACAGTAAATGTCTTTTTTTATGCACTATTATGATAAAAAATACTAACAGTGCTCTGGAAAGTCCTATCATTCGGATGATAAAAGCATGTATGTGTTCTTCAAAAATAAACTGCATGTTTTTCTTATCTTTCTTTTTCTTTTTTTTTTTAAAGGTCAGGTAACTGTTCTTTAACAAAAGTTTCAAAGACTTCTGAATAACCAAGATTGATTGATTCTCAATCAAGCATGAGAACCTTAAAGCACAATGAGGAAATGCAAATACTTAATTTGGAATTGTGTTTGAATTTATTTTGATCATAATATGCTTTTATAGATGAACTCAGTTAAAAGCTGAACACTGACATTTCACTTTTAGTTTCCTCTTCTTCAATGATTCTTCTTCAAAGCGTTTAGTTTCTGAATGTTTGGTGCATCTCTTATTTGATTGTGAATTAGGCTCGTAAGCTCTCAGTACTCACTCACTGCCAACACGAGTAGCACAGCTGCAGACTTGTGCATCCTGATGGAAACTTTAAGATGTGAAGGTCAATGAATGGGGGAGGTTCAAGCGAAGATGCACGCTACGTACCAATTCACATTCTATCCGTTCAAAATGGAATTCGAAATTAGAATTTGTGTCCCGACTCCCAAATCGTAGTTTTGAAATGAGTATTAATCCGAAGTGCAGATCCAGTTGGTCTGGTCTAGTCTGATTCAGTTTGGTTGTTGCAGGACAAACTCGAATCCAGATCAGATTAATGAGTTTTAGACACACAAGACATTCTTTTCCTTCTCTGTTGCACACATTTATCAGCTCGTTCTCAGTGTTTTTCACCAAAATGCTCAATAAAGGCTTGTATTCTCTAGAACATCCGTTTGGCTATTTGGTCGACACTCTCCGGAGCGAACAGTATGAAGAGCTGAGGTTTTTCAATCCACAGAAGCTCAGCAATGATGCCAGATATGGTGAGTTAGGGTCTTTAACTAAATAATTAATGCATAGATACAACTGACATTTATAAGAAAAAAACGTAAACAAATTCAAGTTAAGATGTAAAGTCTTGCATAAGCACTAACTGGCTTTTTTTCTTGTAGAGAAACTGCCGTTCTGTATGCGAGTTCTCCTGGAGTCCGCCATTCGGAAGTGTGACGGGTTCTACGTAAAGAAAGAGGATGTCTCTAATATTTTGGACTGGCAGACGCAGCAGAACCAGGCCGAGGTGGTGTTCTCTCCCGCCCGGGTTCTGCTGCAGGATTTTACGTGAGTTATCAAATAGGGAAAATCAAATTGTGATTTTTTTTTGTTGATAATTTTGATTAAAAAAATTCAAGGTTTAAGGAATATGGTGCAGAGCTACACTCTAAAACGTGCAGCGCATATATTTAATTCAGTCGCAGCCTTTGCAATTTAATGATAACACTAAGCCATATCGCGATTTCAGCTTTATTTTGATTTAATCGCGCAGCCATATTAACTGGGCCTGTTCATAAAGTTGGATATGTCCTGATGCCTCCATTGTGTGTGTGTTCACAGGGGAATTCCTGCTATGGTGGATCTGGCAGCCATGAGAGATGCTTTAGCTAAACAGGGAGTTGATCCAAACCTGGTGAACCCCAGATGCCCCACAGACCTCATCGTAGATCATTCGCTGCAGATTGATTACAGCAAATGGTGAGAGTGAACACATGGGCTTGAAAAAGGATTTAAAAAAACAATAATTACAGCATTAACATAAACAATGATTATGCCCAGAAGTCCCAATGTACACAGTAATTAGGGTGGTTATGTATTGTGCTTCAGTTTTTTCATGTAAACGGTCTCGTTTTATGAACTTAACCAGGCAAGATGCAACAAGTTTTCACTGTCAAGCGACAAAATCACTAACAACGGTTTACCTCATTTCTCAGTGGCATCCAGAGCCCTTCAATCCCCGTGGATGAGAGTCAAGGTGCCGCTGTCAGATCTCCTGCCGGTCGACCATCTCCACGAGGGAGTCACTGTACAGGTCAACGCCCGGGTCATCGGGGCGGCTGCAGTAAAGCCTCCTGCTCTGACGCCCCCAGTGGCAGAACCGCAGCAGTACAGATAGAGAACACACCCCTCCTGTGCCCCTTCCACCTGCAGCCCGTGTCAGAGTACGTCTACACCTCGCACACACACTGTTAGATTTAAGGTTACATTCCAGTCCTTCTACCCATTAGCATTTGAATGAACAATGAACTCAGCGCTGAGGGAGAAAAGTATCTGTCAAGTTTATTAGCATCTTTGTCTCAGAAGATATAGCAAGAATTTGAGGGGGGCATCACAGAGTTAACCAATAAGATGTGTATGTGTATACCTTACATCAAATAGGAATACGATACATTGAATAACAAGTCCATACCAATACACGCTTTCACATTTCTATGTTTGCTTTCTCTGATGTGCTGGTATCTGTCTGACGCACACAGGCCTGAAACTATGATCAGGAATCAAGAGATGGAGCTAACCAGAAACAAAGAGAGATTGGAGTTCTTTAAGGTGAGTTTTCAGAGCTCTCTGTGATTTATATCTACACAAAGACAACATTCGCATCGCTGTTTTCAACATATGGGATAATAATAAGAAAAGTTAAAGAGCAGCAAATCAGCATGATTTCTAAAGGATCATGTGACACTGAAGACTGGAGTAATGATGCTGAAAATGTTGCTTTCCATCACAGTAATAAATTACATTGTAAAATATATTAAAATAGAAAACAGTTGTAACAATATTTCACAATATTACTGTTTTTTTTACTGTTTTTGATCAAATAAATGCAGCCTTGGTGAGCATATGAGACTTCTTTCAAAAACATTAAAAAGTCCTACAGACCTTTGAACAGTAGTGTAAGTCTTGAGTTTGTGACTGTTCTCTCTCCAGTGGTGTTCAAAAGCCTTCAAAAACATCAACGTGGTTCCACCAGACATCAACACAGTGCATCAGGTGAACCTAGAGTACCTGTGTCAGGTGGTACAGGAAGGGGAGGGGTTTATTTATCCAGACAGCGTTGTGGGAACCGACTCACACACCACCATGATCAACGGCCTCGGGATCCTGGGCTGGGGTGAGCACGATGTCACTAGTTACTGTTA
This sequence comes from Semotilus atromaculatus, assembly GCA_031834385.1. Classification (NCBI taxonomy): domain Eukaryota; kingdom Metazoa; phylum Chordata; class Actinopteri; order Cypriniformes; family Leuciscidae; genus Semotilus; species Semotilus atromaculatus. The sequence continues at coordinate 17,985,902 of JAULUF010000027.1, forward strand.
TTATTAGTGAAATCTTCTGTTTTGTTTACCACACAATGTCTGTCTCTCGTGCTCTCTTTCAGGAGTTGGCGGCATTGAATCCGAGGCGGTCATGTTAGGTCAGCCAGTGTCTTTAACTTTGCCACAGGTTGTCGGCTGTAAACTCGTGGGGACCATCAGTCCTCTTGCAACGTCCATTGATATCGTACTGGGCATTACAAAGGTACACCGAGGTCCTTAATATATGACATCTTCAGTGAGTTTGCATCTGAAGAATTAACATATTCACTGTGATCTTTTGTGCTTCAGCATCTGCGTCAGGCAGGAATCGACGGGAAGTTTGTGGAGTTCTTCGGGCCTGGTGTACCGCAGCTCTCGGCTCCCGATCGGACCACTATCGCTAACATGTGCCCGGAGTACAGCGCCACCGTGAGCTTCTTTCCTGTGGATGACATCACCCTGCAGCACTTTAAACACACCAGTATGGACCGCTCTTTGTACTTAAGACTAAAAAGACTAAAGGGATATTAAGGGTGTAATTTGACACAAAAATGTTTTTCTGATCAGTCTGCAGTGAGGAGAAGCTTGTGGTTTTAGAAGACTACCTGAAGGCCATCAAACTCTTCAGAACCTACGATGAACAATCAGAAGAGCCGCAGTACTCAGAGGTTGGTTCGTTTATTTTTTTTCATGGAAATTTCTGTCACTTTTGATCAATTAAATGCATCCTTGCTGATTAAAAGAAATCTCAAAACTTTTGAAAGGTAGTGTAAATCACATCTTCACGTGAAATGAGCAACCAAAAGACCAATATAAAAATCCAGGTCTTCATAGGTCAGTTGTTAACAAATGTGATGTGGTTGGTGTCTTAGGTCATCGAGATGAACCTGAGCTCCATTGTGCCTCACGTCAGTGGACCCAAACGGCCACAGGATAGAGTCGCCGTGACTTGCATGAAGGAAGACTTTATTAACTGCCTGAATGAAAAGGTGAATGCACATATTAGCACACACAAAGTATTCGTCAATTAAGTAATGGTACAAAGTTGCTAGCTGGGTTTGTTTTTGTGCCATCCATGTATGTGTAGGTGGGTTTTAAGGGCTTCCACATATCCAAAGACAAGCAGGCGACTCTGGTCCCGTTCCTGCACGAGGGGGCTGAGTACAACCTGGCACACGGATCCGTCGTCATCGCTGCAATCATCAGCTGCACCAATAACTGCAACCCGTCCGTCATGCTGGCCGCAGGTCAGGCGTCAAGACATCTGTAGATCTGATATGAGCCGTTTGCACAGTGTTTAATGCATCTCACATGTACGTCTGTGTTTTGTTCAGGTCTGCTAGCGAAGAAAGCCGTCGAGGCTGGTCTGACGGTAAAACCGTACATCAGGACCAGTCTGGTGCCCGGCAGTGGAACCGTCACACATTACATGAACACCAGCGGAGTCCTGCCCTTCCTCAAGAAACTCGGGTACACACACCATACACACAATATTAGATGCACACACTTGAGCACACCAAGGTTATTATTGGTAACAAAGTCTATCACTGAAACGAAAGATATTTATTTATATATGAATATGAATACATTTTTATATAATTGTAAAATGTATATTTTAAACATGTCTTTAGTATTCTTTTTGTTTTATATTTTTATTTATAAATATTCAATACGTTTTGTTATTTAATTAGCTTTTTGTAGGTTTTGTTTTTTTGTTCTAATCCTATATATATATATATATATATATATATATATATATATATATAATATATATATATATATATATATATATATATATATATAATATATTTTATATTATGTCATAATCACACACTCTGCTATATATATATATATATATATATATATATATATATATATACACACATAATGTGTATTAAAATATTTATTAAATTATTTATAAATATATATTATTTTGATATTTATGTAATATTTAATATTTATCAAAATTAAACCGAAAACTTAAATTAAGTGTATTAAATATTTATAAATACAATTTATAAATAAAATAAAAATCATTAACGACAGCTATTACTAAAACAAAAAATACCACTGACATTTAAAAATATATATAATAAAAGGAGTAATAGAATTTTTTTTATATCACATTTATTACTATTCAAAATATAAAATCAAAACAAATAAAATTTATTAAATGATAAAAATAAAAATAATTCATAGTGAAATTATAATAGCCTTTACGATAGCCTTGTTTCACATAAACACTAACAATTGTCTAAGTAATGACCTCTGCATGTTTTTCGATCATGGGGTTCAGGTTTGAGGTGGCGGGTTATGGATGTGCAACGTGTGTGGGCAACACAGCACCTTTACCTGAGAACGTGGTTGACGCCATTAAACAGGTGAGACCGAACTCTCATTTAGTCTGTTTCTACCTGAACATCTGCATCTTAATCTGAGCTGTTTGCTCGTGTGCAGGGTGATCTGGTGGCGTGTGGCGTTCTGTCTGGGAACAGGCATTTAGAAGGACGTCTGTGTGACTGCGTTCGGGCAAATTATTTGGCCTCACCCCCGCTGGTGGTGGCGTACGCGATCGCAGGCACAGTCAGCATCAACCTGGAGACGGAACCGCTAGGAGTGAACGCTGAGGGGAAGGACGTGTATCTGCGGGATATCTGGCCATCCAAAGAGGAGGTGAACCACACAGAGGAGAACATCGTCATCGCCTCCATGTTCAAAGAGCTGAAGAACCGGATGGAGGTGCGTGGAGTTTTAGAGCACATTTTCTATGAATATAACTGATATAACAAAAGGATTCATTTGAATTGTATGTTAATACCAGCTGATTTGTGTGATTGTCTGCAGAAAGGAAGTACGTTCTGGAACAGTTTGGACTCTGCCGAAACTGCCTTCTTCCCATGGGATCCCAAATCCACCTACATCCGCTGTCCGTCCTTCTTCAGCAAACTGGCGAGTGTCATCCGGTGTTATTCTAGTAGTATTTGTATACTATTATAGTATTTGTTAATATTTCGAATTTTATTTAGAATTGTACTTTTGTCATTTTTATTAGTTTTTGTTTTTATTTAGTTTTTATTTCGGTTTAAAAATAAGTTTTAGTACTTATTTTATTTTAGTTAGTTGCTAAGCCAGGATTTCTCATTTTCTTATAATTTTTTTTTTAAGTTTATGTTTTTTATCTTAAATATATATATATATATATATATATATGTGAAGAGTTCAGATGCAAAAGCCTCGAAGTGCCATTTGAAATTTTCTTCTACAATGATAATTTTTATCAAGCTTGTGTATTTAAATTCAGTAATTTCACTTAAATGGCAATGAAGATTACCTATTAATTGTCATTTAAGTGAAATTACTGAACTTAAATATACAAGCTTGATAAAAATTATCATTCTAGAAGAAAATTTCAAATGGCACTTCGAGGCTTTTGCATCTGAACTCTTCATATAAAAATTTTAGTTAACAATAACAACACTGGTGTCATTCAGATGCGGCTGTCCCCCAAGCATCACGTTTTCACTGTATTTCAACATTAATGCGTCCTCTGTTTCTCTTCGTCTCAGACTAAAGAGGTGTGCGCTCCTCAGTCCATTGACAATGCGTACCCGCTCCTCTTTCTGGGTGATAAAGTAACGACCGATCACATTTCTCCAGCGGGAAGCATCGCAAGAGTCAGTGCTGCTGCCAAATACCTGCAGAGCAAACGGTAAGAGGAGTTTTTCTTTGTTAACTGTTTCTTTTCAATATGCTTCATATATTTTTCCTCAAAATCATTTTGGATTCTGTGAGTGAGTGTTACTGCGATAAATTGCCGGATTCATTATAGTGAATTGGTTCATTTGAGCAATTAGTTTCATCGAGTCATTGGTCAGTGTTCCCAGAACTCCTGCTTACATAAGTTTTGTAGTAAAACTGCTTTGTATTACAAGGTTGATAAATATTATGATATAAAGATACTAAGTTCAGTTCCTTTTATATGTTTGACTCAGTTTAACCCCTCGTGAGTTCAATTCTTATGGCGCACGGAGAGGAAATGATGCAGTGATGACTCGAGGAACATTTGCCAGCATTAAGCTTCAAAACCGTCTCATCGGGAAGACCGGACCCAAAACTCTCCACATTCCATCAGGACAAACGGTTAGTGTCCAGACTGAACCGGTTTGAATATGATTCCTTCTGACTCTGAACACATGGTTTGATTTATGTTGTCCCGTCACAGCTGGATGTGTTTGAAGCTGCTGAACGCTATCAGAGAGATGGAGTTTCCCTCATCATCCTGGCAGGAAAAGAGTACGGCTCCGGCAGCTCTCGCGACTGGGCCGCCAAAGGACCTTATTTACTGGTACTGTACCCATAATCCTCCTCCCAATGAGTTGCTTAGAAATTCCTCAAAATTACTTTTGTGCTACTTCACAATTTCCTGTGATTCGATAACCATAAACACTGATCTTACTGACTATCTTGACTGTTTGTGTGTGTGTCAGGGGGTGCGTGCAGTGATCGCTGAGAGCTTTGAGAAGATTCATAAGAATCATTTGGTAGGGATGGGAATCGCTCCGCTGCAGTTCCTGCCAGGACAGAATGCCAACTCGCTTGAGCTGTGTGGAAAAGAGCGATTCACCATTAACATCCCACCGGAGCTCACGCCCCGACATCAGCTCACAGTACAGGTAGAGCGACTCGCAGCAGACGAAACATCACTACTCTTTAGCACTTCCAAACAGTGGAACCAGTGGAGTCTGATTCACAAACAAATGACTCTTATGAACCAATTCTTTGTAGTAATTCAAAAACGTACAGTGCAACCAGTGTAGTCCAATTCATGAACAAATGACTCTTATAAACCAGTTCTTTGTAGTGAATCAAAAGCAGGCAGCACAACCAGTGTAGACCGATTCATTAACAAATTACTCGTTTACAATTTTTATTTTATTTTTGTAAATCAAAAACAGACAGAACAGGCACTGTAATCAGATTTCCAAACAGATGAATCTTGACTCTTATAAAGCGGTTATTTTAGTGAATCAGAATCAAACCGCACAATCAGTGTAGTTAGACTCACAAACATCTGACTCTTATGAACTGGTTCGTTTTAGTAAATCAAAAACAAGCAGCACAACCAGTTTAGGTCAAACAAAAGACTGGTCCTTTTAAAATGAATCATTTATATAGACTCACTAACTCTAGAGTTGCATCGTTTGGGACTTTCCGTTATTAATGCTGTCATTATTAGAATTAACATTTTTGTAGCATTCCATGTTAGACGTTTCACGTATAATTTATAGCATAAGCTAAGAGAGAATACATATTATTTGTAAGCAAAATGTAAATTATTTACCGCGTGAATCGAAATTTGTCCTACTCTTAAACTGCAATTTGCCTTTGAATACATGTATTTTGTCCACGTGACCTCTAATGTTTTTGTCTGCTTTTGTTTCCAGACGAGCACTGGGAAGACTTTCAGTGTCATGGCTCTTTTCGAGAACGACATGGATGTGGCGTTTTTCCGACACGGTGGCATCCTGAAGTATGTAGCTCGTTCTCTGCTGCTGTAACACAATCCGACTCACCGGTGGACCTCTGATCAGCACAGCGCCACCCAGAGGCCTTCAGGAGGTCTTATGAACTCTGAACGCTGTGCCTCTTGTTTTACAGAGTCCTCCCGTCTTGGGGGATGTCATTATTTTGCACTTAAAGCAACAAATGTCCAAATGTTTCTCTCCAAATCATTATCTCCACACCCAGACACGCTTCGGTGCGACAAGGTGTATTTCTGTGTCTAAATGTGGAGCGTAAACTTTGGGCATTACATATTGCAGTGCCTGCAACACGTGTCAAGGAACTGTTCTTCTAAGCTGACGCAAAGACTGCACGATGACCTCACAGCCAATGGAGGCTTCGCTCTTGTTTTATGGTGCTGATTTTGACACGGGCACTTTGATGGAGTGTAAGTGTCCACACATTCAAAGCTTTCCAACCCACTGTTGTTTCTTCATTTCCCAGGTTTTTATTCTGTATGAACGTATGAACCGTCACAACTACAATAAGCACTCTTCGTTTTTATCCGATCCAGTAAAATATCAGTTTATTTATTATGATTGTCCGTCTAATGTCGTATTTTACTGGCATTGTGAGTGACAATAATGACTAAAACATTAAAGAAGTTACTTTTTAACGACATCAGAGCCTGAGATGTATGTTCAGCCATAAACATCATAAGATGTATATTAATCTGAGCTCACATTAGAGAGTGAACGATGACTGGTTTTGGTTCTGTCACAGTGCTGTTTGTTTGTTTGGCTTCAGTCCTTGTGTTCTGTATGTATAGGCAGTATCCAACTCCTCAGCACAGGAGTGAATGATGCAGTGAAAAAAAATATATCTTGGATTATGCTGTTACTGTAAATAATTTTTAATAAATAATGACATCAGCATGCTGAGATTGTCTTTTCTGCATTTATAAAACAATAGGTTGTCCCCCTCTAAGACATACATTTCACTTGATATACATTTTGGATTTTTTAAAAAATATTCTTTGAAATATTCATAATTTGTACATTGATAAAAATGCATGCTAATGTAGCCTCCCTTACACTGGGGGGCGCTGTGGAAATGAGCGAGTCATTTCTGTTAGATGTAGAGCGTATTCAATCTAGCTTGTCCACTCTCATCAGCACAAAGCACCTGCAAACAGCCAATAATGTCAAGTGTTTCAGTAACTAAATTGGCACTATAGACCTTATTCACAGCAGCGCCATCTTTGATTTTTAACAGGAATGAAAGCGAGGCTGTGAGGGATAGCCCTCCATCTCTTCAGTGGGTTGTACTGCTATTAAGTGTGTTTGTGGATTGTTCTGCTGATGAAACCATGCAAAAATATGTTTCTGAGAAATTCCAATAGACCAAATAATCCAGACAATATGATCTGTTTAAAATTATAAGTGATCTAGGAGTTTTATACAGCTTTTTACATCGGATCCCATTGAAAACACAGTAAGTCTATCCCTCACAGAGTCACAGCCTCACTTTCATACCTGTCATGGCGCTGGTCTGAATAAGTTCTATTGGCCCTGTGAACACACACACACACAAAATACATTTCACACTTTCATTTCAATAGTTTATTTAGTCTAGCAGTGTCCATTAGTGAATGCACCCATCACAGAAAAGCTTCCACATTTCTACAATGTAAGCGAACTGTTATAATTTTAATAAAATGTACATAATTTTTAGCCACATATTTAAAATTTCTGTTTAAATTTCTAACCCTAACTCTGCTTAGAGTTTCATCGTTTTATGCAAAATATATGTTATTGTGAATTTTCTAATGATAAGCAATGAAGTATACACGAAAGGCATTTGAAAAGTATTTAAAATTAGCGCTTGTTACATTTTTAAATGTCGTTTAATTGCATTAAAAAACAAACTAAACCGCTAACTGAAGGAAGGGAACCAATCAGAGAGCTTCACGTAACACACGTGACCCAGCATGGAAGTGACTCCAGAGTGGACGCGCTTCTCGCTGCAGTGAGAATCTTTAGCGGAGTCGGAGCCGCAACAGTGAACAGGCACCGCGAGCACAGGCATTAGGTATGAAAATAATAATAGTTTACTATATTTTACATCCTATATATGATGCCCACCACGAACCAAAACATTATGTGCGTGTGCAAGGCGCCGAGATGATATGAGATTAATTGAGGGATGGATAGATTTAAATGAAATGAAAAGTTGCTGCTTCATGCTGTTATGATGGTGCTAATGCTAAAGCTAAAACCTTCATACAGGAGAAACTGAAAGTCGCTTAAAATGTCACATTTATGCTTCATAATATCTCATTTATATTTATCTATGATAATAAATTCAGTGTATATTGTGAGCTGGATTTGTGTTTGTGCATGTTTCTGTTGTTTTTTTACTACTTTCTGTTTCATTTTGTTGCTCTATGAGTGTTTAAGTGCTTTAGATTCTGACAGCAGTACAAATCACCTAATTATTCAATTTTATAAATATTATAATTATTAATAATAATGCATTTAAACTCTATGTGCAATTGATTACTGATCAATGAAACCTTTTTTTCCTTTCTGTTTGCAGAGTTTATTTAATTTAAAGGCACTATCATGGTAAGTGTTGCATTATTAGTGGGTCTATTTTTAATGCAGTTTATTGATTCACACAATATGTTAAAATAAAATAAAAACACTCCTTTTTGTTTTATTGAACAGTCTCGAAGATATGATTCAAGAACGACCATCTTCTCCCCAGAGGGTGAGAGTCCCCATATCCAGTGTTTTATTATTTCTTCTACTGTGTGTTATTGTTATACATGCTGATTTCATGTCACCTGTAAATGTGGTCTCAGTGTGTGTGTGTTGTGTTGTTGGCAGGCCGCCTGTATCAGGTAGAATATGCCATGGAGGCCATCGGTCACGCTGGCACCTGCCTGGGCATCCTGGCTAATGATGGTGTGTTGCTGGCGGCAGAGAGGAGGAACATCCACAAACTTCTGGACGAGGTTTTCTTCTCCGAGAAGATTTACAAACTCAACGAGTGAGTCATTCTCAGATGAGATTGGATCAGTTCCGGTCCAATCATTTGTGTGGCCTTTAAAAATCATTCTCACGATTACTTGATCACAAATAACTAGATTATCATGGCTTTTCCACTCATAACATAAGCAAGGAGTTTTTTTTTTTTTTTTTTTTTTTTTGATATGGGAGGAATTGTATTAATATTTAATGTGTAGATTAATTACATTTCTGTGCTTGAGAAATCTCTATGTAATGGCAGTGTTATTTTACTATTAAAATATTATTTTTTATTTTTATACTTAGCTTGTTTTAAGTTTTAGTTTTATTAATTTTAGTACTTTAACTAAAACTCATTCATTCAGTTGTAAAGGCTAAGTTTAGTCTTATTTTGTCATTTTTATTTTTAAGTTTAAGTACTTAAAATGAAAACAAATTTAAATGAGCCTTAACAAATACATGTATTAATAAGTTTAAGTTTTAGTAATTTTGTTATGTTTCTCTGTCATTTTTCTATTTACCTTTATTTTGAGGTTTTAGTAATTTTGTCAGGTAGTTATCAAAGTAAATTTTAGTTTGTTGTCTTTTATTTAGGTAATTAGGTACGGTCTGTTTTATTTTAGTAATTATGTGTTTTTTTTTTTTTTTTAAAGATATTTCTATTTAGCTTTAGTATGATTTTTAAGTTTTAGTAATTTTAGTACTTCTACTTTATAATTTCAGTTGGTTGTCTAGGCTAAGTTTAGTTTTTCAATTTAATTAAAGTTTGAGTAATTTTATGTGCTTTTGTCATTTTTAAAAAATATTTCTATTTAGTTTTATTATGATTTAAGGTTTAGGTTACGTCTTAAGTACTTAAACCTATTTAAGCTGTCAATGTTTTTAAATGTAAGTTTTAAACTAACATTTATACTTTATTTGAATTGCTGAAAATGATTTTCGATAGTGATAGATTACAATACCAACACTGGTGTGTGGTGATTCTGTCACGCAGAGACATGGCATGCAGTGTGGCGGGAATTACGTCCGATGCCAACGTCCTCACGAACGAGCTGAGACTCATCGCACAGAGGTGAGTGAGTGAAGCATCAGTCTGACTCCTGGTAAAGACTGCATTGTGGAGTTATCAGACATACAAATGCGAGTCTCAGGATTCATATAGTGATTATGTGTGTGTAGGTACCTTCTGCAGTATCAAGAGCCAATCCCCTGTGAGCAGCTGGTCACTGCCCTGTGTGACATCAAACAGGCCTACACACAGTTTGGAGGTACGACAGCAAAATCAAAACATTAATCTGTTGCTAACATGATCCTGGTGAAATTTTGAGCTGCTGAATAAAACCTGTGTTTTATCAGGTAAAAGACCCTTCGGTGTGTCTCTGCTGTATATGGGATGGGACAAGCACTACGGATTCCAGCTCTATCAGAGTGATCCCAGCGGGAACTACGGAGGCTGGAAAGCCACGTGCATCGGAAACAACAGCGCAGTGAGTGAAACACACACGTTCTGATTGTCAGGCTGGACGCTGCATCGTCCTGTTTCAACTTGTGATGCGCTTAAACTGTCCAACTTGTGCTAGAAAGAATTAGTGATTCAGTTCATTTGAATCGTTTGGTTTAATGAATCAGTTCACAAATAGTCACTAGGCTGACACTGAATACACGTCCACAAAGTTCTGTTCTCACAAAGTGAAAGAAAAGACATTTATAATGCCACAAAAGATTTCTATTTCAGATAAATGCTGCTCTTTTGAACTTCCTATTCATCAAAGAATCCTGAAAAACATGGATCAGTTTCCACACAAATATTGAGCAACGCAAGTTTTTTTTCAACTGATAATTAGAAATCTCTTGAGCAGCAAATCATCATACTAGAATGATTTCTGTATTCATGTTTATTCATGTAGATTGTTAAATATAATTTTGTTTGTTTGGGGTTGGGTGGCACGTTCCTCTTAAAGTTAAATGATTTATGAATACTTCATGAATCAGTTTGATTTTTTTTAAACAACCAGTTTCTGACGAATCAATTAATAATATCGTGATTCAGCCAGTAGATGGCAACGACATGCTGTCCTCAATTCAAGACTTCTGTTCTGTTATCACAACAGAACACTAATGACATCAGTTCAGAGATTAATGTGTGTGTGTGTGTGTGTGTGTGTGTGTGGTAGGCTGCTGTGTCGATGCTGAAGCAGGACTATAAAGAAGGAGAGATGACTCTGTCTGCTGCCCTCGCTCTCGCCGTCAAAGTGCTGAACAAGACCATGGACGTCAGCAAGCTCTCAGCAGAGAAAGGTGTGTGTGTGTGTGTTTGGCAAGACGGAGATGGAATAAATGTTTTAGCGTGCGTATGAGGCTGGTAGATGGAGGCAGTCTGGTGGAGAGCAGACTTCTGCATTATGAATGATCATGTAACAATACAGACCCACAATCCATCTGAGCTCTCAGCTAATGCAGCTGCTCCCGTGCTGAACTACAGGAACAAACACACTGCTGTCAAAACTGTCATGCAACAACACACTCTTCGTAACAATAAAATAGTGTGACATGAAGTCGCAATTTGCTATTACTTTTTTCATTTTTCAACTTTTTTTTTTAAGTGCAATGAATAAGAAATCTTTTTATTTTATTTTTAAAAGATTTTTTTACTAAAAAATCTTTTTTTCATTTTACTTTTTAAATGTATTTTTTTTTAATTGTTTTAAATATATCAAAATTCTTTCTTTTTTTACTTTGAAGCATAAAAGGGCTTACAATAACAATGTATATGACCCCCAAAAGCTGTTGCTAATTAAATAACTATTCAGATACATAATGTTTTAATCCATGAAACTCTTAAAGGGACAGTTCACCCAAAAATGAAAATTCTGTCATAATTTACTCACCCTTGTTCCAAACCTGTATGAATTTGTTTCTACTGCTGAACACAAAAGAAGATATTTTGACTATGGAAGTCAAGGGGTCCATCAACTGTTTGGTTACCAACATTCTTTAAAATATCTTCTTCTGTGTTCAGCAGAAGAAACAAATTCATACAGGTTTGGAACAACTTGAGGGAGAGTAAATGATGACATGGTATCCCTTTAAGGGTGAAACTATCCCTTTAAAGATGTTGCTTCAGTTGATTCATCTGATTATGTTCCCTCATTTTTTTCTGCCGATCTTTGCAGTGGAGATCGCCACATTGACCCGAGAGAACGGCAAGACCAGAATCAAAGTCCTCAAGCAGAAGGAAGTGGAAGAACTTATCAAGAAACACGAGGCTGAAGAGGCCAAAGCGGAGAAGGATAAGAAAGAGAAAGAACAGAAGGAGAAAGACAAATAAAACACCTGCACTTGTTTTCTATTAAAATGCAAAAGCCCGCTGGGATTCCTAAAGAAATTCATATTGCTCTGTCTGTTCATCTGTCATTTTCTTTATTAAACACAAAACGAAAAGTTGAACTGGGTTGTTTTGTTTCTGATAATCTAATCTGTCTGATAATGTCATTCTAGAAGTTTCCTCACTTAACGTCCCACAGCTGGTGGTGGTGTATGTAAAGTAATAGATTAAATGAAAAGCATTAATCTGAAAATGTATGCCTCTAATCTAAGTGTTGCGTAACCAAGAGTTTTCAGGTTGGTGTGGGCTGAGACTATAAGTATTTCTTTGCCCAGATAACCTTTACAAAAAAAAATTACTATTGTAAACACAAAATGCCGTAGGACCTGTTTACACCTGGAATTAAGATGTGTTTTGGTACATCGGATCACAAGTGGACGACTCTAAACGGGGGTTTACAAAAAGTTTTGAGCTTGTTCAGTTTAGACCATTACCAGAGGTAGTCAAAAACACATTCGACCGGATTGCTTTCATAGTGTAAACGCTCATGTGGTCGAATGTGTTCAAACAGCCACAAAAGACCACCTCTCCACCTACTGACTTAATGCCTAAACATGGGAAGCGGGATTTAAACTTTGTCGACTGGAGACCCAAGTTTGGTTTGAAGATGAAAAACGTACCAAGCACAATGTTCTCTCTCCATTCCTAATTCTAACATCATTCTGTTCTTCTAAGGTTTAATGTAATCTCTTGACTGATTCAACGTATTTTGTGGGCTTTCTAAGAAGTGCGGGAAAATTAGACACGTGTTGCATAAGCGCGCGAATGGATTACCGTTTCAGAGGTCAGACCTGAACACACCGACAAGCTCGCAGAGTTACCCGGCAACATAGAAATGTTAACGTGTCACACGCTGAGGGAATTTAGGTCATTTTAATGGACGAGATTATTCTGATGTAATGTAACCCAGCACGGATGGTTAAGTGCGTCTGGCTCGCGGCTGTTCATGGCGACAGATCTCTTCAGTTCAGCGTGTCTGCGGGAGTCAGTGTTTCTGAAGGTATACCTCAAAGGAACTTGGGTTCAGACTGATGATGTCTAATAATCAGGAACAAATTCAAGTGAGGTTGAGAAATAACTAAGCAAATATTTAGAGTTTTTTTAGTTTATTACCGTATGTGTTAGCTTTGAGGTTAATGTAGGCTACTTCCTAAACTTTGACACTCTAAAGCGTGGATTTTATTGTTTTATATATACCACCCCGGTTTCACAGACAGGGTTTAAGCTAGTATCAGACTAAAATGCATGTTTGAGCTGCTTCAACTGAAAGTAACTTGCACTAACATTAAAATGTGTCATTGTTTTGTCTCAAGATACACACCAGTAGGCTGAAGTAGACTTTTATAAAAAATAAATACTTAAATCTTAAAAAAAACTCCAATCCTGGCTCAAACTACGCCCTGTCTATGAAACAAGGCCAGAATTCATTGTTTGGTAAAATTGAGTAAATAGGAAATATGTCAAAACAAGAAACAATTGCAGTTAAGTAATTTATTATGGCTATTTCTCCTAAAATGCAGTTACTTCATGAACATGGACGTTTTACAATGACTAATTAGTTTTGCCATGCATACTTGATGTGTTTTTTATGCTCTATGTATTTTATTTTTGTCTTGCCATAGAGAATGATGGGAAATGAAGCATGACAGCTTATAAACATTCTAAATGACTATTTCTCATCAACTAAATTGTACTATCATCATCAATCTTAATTATGATAAATATACTTAATAGATTCAGTATCACTGGATGGTTTTTCAGTGAATAACAGCTTGCAAGAACCATTTTTATTAGAAGATCCAAAAGAGGGTAAACACATTTATCACATTAACTTTAGTCTAGTGTCAGTAGTTTAACGTTTGTTCAGTTCACATTTTTTCCTTGGCAAACATGTACTTGCATTATTCAACATCCATAACTTAATCTTATTTCTCCTTTCAGTTCACACAAGAAATCCTAGAATAGTCCAATTGATTTTATTTGTGGAGAAAGAAAAAACCCCAGGTAAGTCATGAAGTTTGGTTTTGTCACGTGTTTTATTTGGACATAAGGAAAAAGTTCAAGGTATACAAGTGTAGATTGTCAATAAATGATTTCTGATTAATTCTAATTTCTACACTACAAAAGAAAAAATCAATCAATATAGACAAAATAAAATCATATAGATAAAAATTAAAATTTAAGTGGATGAACAAAAAACATTCTCTAAAAGCCTAGTCACAGCCCATGAGGAAAGGTAAGGTCTATTTACACATGCAAAACCTAAAGGCCACCCTGCTGAGAAGTATACAGAACTGAATTCATTGCACCAAGTATCCACAGAATTGACCAAGAATCAAAGAAACAGAGGCTTCCGCTCCAGGGAATGTTTTTGCATGTTTTACCTGACTACGCCGGGACCGAGCCTGCAATCTAAAGGTGCTGCTACGGTATGTTCACCAGTCTTATCTGAATGAAACTTGAGGCTTTCGCTTTGAATGGTGACCATTATCTTTGGCAAGTATGTCAAGTTCACTAAACACTGCAAGACATCTTAACGGCTCAAAGTACATCTCTCTGTAATGGATGTGCAATGCACCGTGGGCTGAATTGCTTGTGTTTTCCTAAAGTGCTTGTGTAAAGCCCCTGAGGGCCAGAGGGTGGGGTTGGTTTGCTCTCATGTTCCTGTGGGTTTGGGATGGTGAAGACAAAAGGTGTGATGTGATAGACTATGATAAGACTCATGTAGAAAACATCTGGTCTATGCATCTCCCTAAATACAAATGAGGACACCAGGACCTTAAAACTAAAATGATTTCATCACAAACATGCTCATGCGTCTAGAAGCTTTCAGGTCTGGCTTCATTTTAAAAGAAATAAAAGCAACAGACCTGATTGAACAACTTCTACTCAAAGAATCTGTGAAAAGCAAACCTCAAAACCAGACTGAGAAAAATGTCAACTAAACCAACCTAAACTTACACTCAAGTGCATCGTTGGGGTCTGGAATGATGTAGAATGCTGCGTTCCATCCCATGTTTAATGCGAGATATTTTTCGTACGTAATATCTTTGACTTTCAAAAATTAAATTCTGACGACATATGGTAATATGCAATGCTCGTTTTCATGTTGTAGATGCGTGATCATCAACAGTGAGGGTAATTTAATGTGTTTTACACGTCACTGCAACGTTTCTTGGTTTTATTGGTAATATTACACGGAAACTGACTTATCAATGCGTTTTATTTGCGTAAAAGTAAATGTTGAGCATTGTCTGTGCACCTCTCAGGTGCCATCTGTGATGTTATATAGACTGAGGTCACAATCTCCATAGAGTCTTCCAAGCTAAAAGTCCAACTTCAAGTGCATTCTATACCACTTCTCTATGTAGGAAGGTGGACATTAAAAAATTCTAAGTTGTATGGAACGCAGCATAAATCCTAACAAGTTTTTAAGATCTAATTGTGCTGTTGAAGTGAGTCGAGTCCTAGCTACCGAGAGCTATTCGCCTTGCTTCCTCTGAGTACGGTGAACTAGTGAAAGTTACAGCTGAAACTCCTAAAGAAGAGTGTCAAAACTGGAATAAACAAATAAATTCCTGATTTCACCACCATCAGCCACTGGAAACAGTTTACAATCAATTACAAATGCATTCCCTTCTGTAAAAAGAATCACTACCGTGTCTGCGATCTGTATCCTGTTCTGAATGTTCCATACATAAGACAAGTATAGACAGTTTGATATATGATGATTAACAGAGAGGATATGCTGGATTTCTGCGTAAGCACCAACCCACCTCCTGCTGATGGAACGACCAATCAGAATCGATTGGTGGGTTAATAACAGAAACTGAACCAGTCAGAGTGTTAGATGGCCCAGCTTCGCCCCAACCCCTGTCCTAAAAGTCACTTTGATGCAGAGGTATAAAGGGGAACAGAGACGGGGAGCAAGAGGGGTGGGGGCATTTTAAGAGCGAGTGAGTGAGTGTGATGGTCACTCTTCATCAGAACTGCTGCTGTCTATGGAATAGACCATAAAGAGAAGGTCGGGCCGGGCCGGCACCAGCGGGTGACCCGGTTTCACCACCTCAAAACCCATGTAGTGGAAGGTCTTCATGATGGACACTGCACAAGTGGAGACAAAGACAGTTCATTATTTACTGAATTATGGTTAATATTTGATTCATTATCCAGTTTAAAAATATTAGATAACCCAATTGACCCTTCGCAAAGACCCGCCCCCCTTAGTTACTGTCGCTATGTCCGACAAGCTACGCCGCTCTCACACACACCATGTTCTCACCGAGTGAAAAATACATCGCGGAGCAGAGAGGAGACTTACAACACGCTGACAGACAGGACAGACCAGGTTACTTTTCGATTACTTTTGATATTAGACATATTAAACAAAGTCTCACCTTTCAAATATGGCCATTTTTTAAAAGAAATTTAAACAATAAATACCGTTTTGTGGCTCTTTAATGTGTCGTGACAGATCGCTGTAGAGCATCAGTTAAAGCCGCTCGTGATCCGATCATCTCTTCCTTCTAGTTCATTTATAGCATCAAATAAACATGAATGAACATCAGAAGGAATGTTGTTTTAACCGCGGAAAGGCATCAGTATATTCAGTTTTTCAAGTTCAAATCCTCCCATGTTAATCTACTAACTCTCCTGACTGCTTTGTCGGACAAAATGACGGATGGCGAAGTATGATTGGTCAGATCACCTGTCAATCAAGCTCAATGCGAAGGTTCTGTCATAATTTACTCAGCATGTTGTTGCAAACCCATATGACTTTCTTTCAGATTGTACACAAATCATAATGGGGCTGTCAAGCTCTACAAAATGACACCCAAAAAAAAGCACAACAGTGCACAAGTCGTATGGATAAGCCATCATTTTGGAGTTCGACAACCTCAGGCTACATCTACATGAATCCGGATATTGAAAAAGGCATTTTCATTTCTTATTACACGGCTCTGTGGAACACTTGATTCTGATCCAGCGATAAGTTATTCCCAGATAACAACCGCTCAAAGCAGATGCATGCCGGGTCACTGTCAGCGTTTGGTGAGCTAATAAAATATTAAAACTCAGTCGAATCAATATTTTGTGTAAGTTATTTAAACAGCCATACAGTATCGTGGACTCGAGGGTGAGTAAACGATGACAGAATTGATATCATTATATGTGTTTAAATGTTTCTTACATCGATCGTCTCTGTTTTTGTGAAGCCACAGGAACACATAGCTGACTTTCAACTGCTCCTCTGCAAACTCCAGAAGCCTGGTGAAACTGCAGAGTAATGAGAGAGAGAGAGAGATGGTGACGCACTGCTGCTTTTACATAATGTGAATCTTATGTAATAATGCAGATGTACTAGCCACAGAACAACTTCAGTCAGAACACACACACACACAAAGTTAATGCTTTCTGACAGTCCACCACCTGCTCGCTGAAGGTAAAACACTCTGTTCTAATGCCTGCAGTGACCTCAAAGACAGCACATGACCAATCCAAATGAGAAATTACTGGAAGAACTTTCATCAAGAGCAGCTTCATCTTTCACCAGTGATGAAACATCACACGGAAAACCAACTCGAGCTGCTTTTGACTAAAATTAAACCAGCCGTTTGTTCGACTGTGACCTCAAAATGTCAGTTAAAGCCGAACCATGTAGAGACAGACGGATACACTGTCAGCTTCAATATAGACAGATTATGAACCCAACGTACCCTTCTTTGCTGCCATTGTGGAGAGCTCCAGCTGGGATTTCCAGGTAGAGGGCATCGTCTGAAAGAACCGTGTCCCAGCTAGAGATTCGTCGCTCACTCAACTGGTACTGGAAGTGCAGGACTGGGGGCGCTCCACTTACTGATCCCGCCTGAGTCACTGTCAGCTTGTCGTCCTGGAGGACACATATGCATTCCTTTTCTTACAATATTGCATATTATTACTGTTATTAACATTATTGGAAACTCCTGAAAACAGCCTTTTGCATTTTAGAACCAGTTCTCATATTTTTCTATCAGGAGTTCCAAAAAATTACCTATGCAAGAGAGATATTCACTCTCCAATTATTATCGATCGATTGCACTGCGTTGTTTTCTAACATTTGTACTGCAACGTGTATCCCATTAAGATTTCAGTAATGAACCTGCAGTAATCCTGTCGATTTTCAATTGATTTTTGTCTAAATATCTAAGCCAGAGTAGAACATTTAAACAAAATCAATTGATGTAAATGAGCTCGAGCGGCCAACAGGGACTTGAACAATAGATCTTTTCACAGGTGCGAGTGATCCTAAACCTCTTAACCTTTTGAGACGATCACATGTCTGCACAGACAGTGCTGACATCTATAGTGTCACACACACACGGTCAGGTGTATCCCGAGCTCGATTACCGAGCGCCGACACCGTCCATAAGTAGGCCAGATGGAAACTAGCTGCAAATATTGTACAGAGGAGACAAAAAAACAAGTCTCCTCCCTTGGGCTGGTTGTCTGTGTATGTTTTTTTGGAAATGGTATGGCTTGCTGCCCCAGACTCTTATTGACTAATGTATGCATTTTCTGTACAGGGTTTTTAGCCTTACAGGTCAGTAAAGTAGCAAACCGAGATGAACCCATTATGTGCACTATATAGTATTGATAAACTAATATATCTACTGATATTCAGATTTTTGCAATATCCTTTTGAGGTCTTAATTTTAATCTTAATTGTATTAGCATGTATTAAATATATTACCATTACAGAGGCATAGTTAACTGTATCACTTTTTAATTTTGGCAAGGAATACGAAAATCATGTATGAATACAAATGTTAAATGGGACCTAGTATGCCCTTTTTCAGTTTTGTTTTGGGGGTCTACAGTAACAGGTGATTGACTTTTTAAAAACACTTTTTTTTTTTTTTCAAATACACATGGTTGCAGCACCTCTCTTCCCAGTCTGTCAGTAACTGTCAGTATGTTTAATTCCAGTCTCTATGTAGCCACACCTTCTGAAATGTGCAATGTGCTCTGGTCGGATGGACCAGTGTGTCGTGTTGATTGGTCAACTGTTTTGAACGTATTTGAGGAAATGTCACGCAATTGCCATAACTGCAAGTTTTAACACACTACTAACGCAACTCAACCAGGCCTCGCCCCTTTTTTGCATATGCCTTGAGAAATATTTACATTATTTTATTATTTATTGTGAAGTGTACGTTCCCAGAAGAAAACTCAAGATACACAGAAACAGTGCGCACTGATATGGAGAATAACTCCCTTTGTAGTGCTCAAACAGCAACATTACACACTAAAGAAAGTTTTTAAAAAAAGCATAATAGGACCCCTTTAAATGTTAACTTTAAATGTTTAGAATGTTTGTTTTTTCATAAAAAAGCGAACACCAATTCAGACTGTGTGTGTGTGTGTTCTCACCTTGTGAAGTACGCTGTGAGGGAGATCCCTGCCCGTCCCTCGCCCACCCGGGATCTTCGTTAGTGGGAGAGGGGCATCAGGAGCACCACAGAGGCCCTGGAGCCCGCTGCCTCGAGCCAAGCACGGCACAACTACAACAGAATATCAAAAAGAAAATATGTCATAGCTGTGTAATGTCAACACAGTTTTCCTCTGGTGCTTTTAACTAAAATTGGCATGTGCTTCTAAAAACTACCTTCGCTCTGTTTGTCGGCGTCATGATTTAAGTTCATGACGCATTTTGGCACAGGCCTCAGAGTGCCAGCCGATAACAGATATACCCATCCTGCCAACAGGATAAACCAATCTGGCTGTCTGATTAACTGAAATGTTGGCTCTCTCTCTATATATATCTGTTCTTATGCCATATCAGACGCTGTCACCTTGTCATGTTTTCTGCACCTCTGTTTTCACATTAGCGCTCAGTTCTCTTATTACAGACTATGGGCCAGATTTACGAACAGCTTGCGCCAACGCAAACGCTGTTTTGGCGTTAAAAAACTACTGTCAGGATTTACTTAACACACGCAGTGAAAAATTTTGCGCTGAATAGGCATGGACAGGGTTATTTTTGCAGCTGGCCTTATTGCATGTGCATTTGTAGGAGTTTCCCTTTCACACAACATTTATGGAAAGGAGAGTATTTAAATGAATCACGCAACATGATTTACTAAGGTTTGCACTAATCAATCAATCAATTTGTATCTGCGGTATTATTTACCGCCCCAAAAAAACTTAAACCGGACGCTAATTTGCGCTGCTCTTGGTAGATTGCGTTGGAAATGATTATGGATCATGGAAATTAGTAAATCTGGCCCTATTGCACCACTTTTTTGGCAGCAAATTTTGTCCCTAATATGGAATTAAGATAATATAATTTTGTTTAGTTTGATCTATCAATTCAATCTCATCAAATCTATCTATAAATTAGTGTTAGACCGATATATAGGCCAGGCCATATCATCTAATATTTTACGATCATCAGCATTAGCCGATGGATTTGATTCTTAAAATGAAAATATTGTAAAATTAATTTAGGTTCTTAGAGATGGATGTTTCACTTTCCACTAGACAGAAGGAAGGCAGTTCGCATAGATCACAAACAAGCACATGACGTGAAAACAAGTCTGTAAATAGCAGCTCGGCTGAGAACATTTGACATCCCAGAGGGCTTGAGTTACAGCACTGGCTTTTAGAGATGGTAATAACAGACATTTATGTACCCATGACATACTGGGAGATCTTTGGATTGGATATCTCATCTGAAGCCAGGCCGTACACTGTCAGCGAAAATCTCTCATTATGATTGAAAGAAAATTCCTGATTTTCAAAACAACCATGTTTACAACAGGCTAGACAGAGGAATATGAGCTCACGTATTGGCAATAAGCTGATCTGGGAACAGAACATTGAAATTGTATGGCATTATCAGCTGACAGCAATCCGTAACAAATTAATTGGCTGTTCAAAACTTGGGTGCTTTGTTTTCAAGTCTCAATTACCCAGCAGGCAAATGAAAGAAGGGCGTAGTGGTTTCCTTGCCCTGGCAACCGAACATGTAACCCAGGTGACATAATCTGCATGGTGACCACATAAAAAAAAAACAGATGAAGCTGTTACTTTCCTTTTCGGTGACCCTACAGACTATCTTTACTTAAGTACAAAGAACTTGTATGACAGATTTTTCAAAGCACTTTTGAGACGCTCTTGTTTTGTCGGTTCTCCTCTCGTGGTCTCGGTAAAGAGCGCTGGGTATCTGCGAGTGAAATGTCAGCTTGTTTTGAAAGCCAACACTTTCACCCTCTGACATTCAAGCACTTTCCTCCCCTCCACCGTCTCTGATTATACGCTCCGGATCAAAACAGATTCAACGTTCTTGGATTAATTTAACATACATCACAATGGAGTCGTCGAGTTTGCATTAGATTGCTATGTGGTTTTTAGGAATATTTTGAGTGGCTGCTAGACCGTTGCTAGGTTATGCTTCATATTCTGGTGATATAATGGGAATTTTTGTTATGTTTTGTCATTTAGCAGGTGAAAATCATAAGTTTGTTCGCTTGGAAAAGTAATCGCACACTTTCCTCAAAAAGATGCAAAATCCAAATGGATTTTTATTTTTTCTATGGAATACTGCAGTATTTGTTATAAATGATTTATCCTGGCACATATTTTTTTTAAATTCACGTGCCCTTATAATCTTTAAACAAAATACTGTATTTTTCCTTCCCTCTTGCAGTGACGTCTACATTTCTCTGATGATGTGTTTACTGGTGTAAGGGCGGGGCAAGCTGTCACTCACATGAGATCGACCAATAGCAAACCACAACCATCCAATGATCCAATCAATTCCCAATGGTCAAAATCCTTTTTTCTTATTCGAGAAGCTGCTTCACTCAGATATAAGTCAAAATAGGGAAGAAAGCACTTTCACAACTTACGTTTCATGCCGACTTTAAGCTATCATGCATGTCTGTAGTTTTTATTTTATTTTTTAAATCCAGGTTATGAACAATAGTATTATAAGTTAAGGAGAATGTTGGATTCAGTCCAAAAGCAGAATTTATTCCCAAAACAATCCAAATACCCTCTTTTTGTTACTGAGAAAGTAGTTCCACTAAACATAATTCCACTAAAATTGAAGATCATTCCTGACTCCAGTTGACCTCCAGGACCACAGGGTGATAGTCCGGATCTGTTTAAAGACCGGGATTCAGGTTAATCTTTAGAGCAGTAATTACTGGCTCCGCTGAGTGTTTGGAGAACAACCAGGAAACAGTCAAAACCAAAACAGGATATCGCGAGTCTTCCAGGAAAACAGTTATCATTTGGCTATACAGAGGGGCACGAAAGATGACGTCCGACCTTCAACTCACAGTGAACGTGTTTTAGACCAATCCCTGACCAGGAGAGATATGGCAAGTTTGTGTTTTTCACATATCAGATTACAAAGCCTCAGCAACCAAGTGACCTTTCTTTGACAACAAGTCTGATGTTTCTATTTTGCCACAGGCTTAGCGCTGCCACATTCTTCTGTAAAGTGTTTCTCTTTTTAACATTGATGGTTTGGATGGAGCCAAAAAAACAAAAGTAAAACAACCAAAACACAAACATAACGTTAGGTCGAGAAACAGGATTGAAATGACGTTGCATGAAACGTGAGTGCGGATGGATTTGGGATGTCATTCTGTGACCGGCGAGGAAAATGCATGGTGCACTGATTTTAACATGACGTTTTGAATTGTTCATAGGGTCTATAAACAGGGCCACTGCAAAGATGTTGCAGCTAAACAACAGAGCTTTCTAGGAACTAAAGCTTATGTAATGTTTTGTCCCCATATTCCTCAACTCAGAATAACTTAAATCTCAGGTTAAATATGGTTCAGCAGCTTCTCACCTGCACTAGCGCTAATATTGTTACAAAAACAAACATTTCAACGAAAACAACCGCTGAAAGTGTCTAGAGTTTCATAACAGGAGCCATGCAGGTGATCTGTGCTCGGGTTTCCGTCCTCAATTCAAATTAGGAAATTGCATGAGTAGGAAATTAGATTGTTTAGGAAAAACTAATTATCTTTGGGATTTGGTCGGCATCGACAGTCCTGTTACAAGCTCATAAATCCTAATTGAGTTGATGGGGTTATGGATGAAATATTTATAGCAGTGTCTCTCACACTCATCTGTCTGCTCGACATTAAATCCGCTTTGATCCCAGTCTGAGTCTGATCCTTCAGTACATCACAATTAGATCCTGCCCATTCATTATTTACATACATCACATCTCAATATCAAACTAAATATACAATAAATTAGTATTGTAATATTATTGATACATTGTATATATTTGATTTTTTATATTTTTATAACAGAGTCTCTCTCTCTCTCTCTCGTATTGTAAACAATATAAAAATGTATGCATTACAATTTTCATTACAAGAAAATGTATTATTAGAAAACGTTTATATATGTATAAATATGTTCTGAATAATTATTTTAAAACAATTTAAGTATATGCATATTTTAATGGCACGTTAAAATATATGTAAAATAATCATAATAATCATCAAGCTGCAAAATCTTTCCCCGTATGTGCATGAAATTAAAATGTTGCCCGACTGTAAAAAATGCAATCGCATATCATCTCACCTCTCCTCTGTGTTGCACATGTTTTTTTTCTCCTCGTAGACTGCTTTACTCTGATAACTCAAAGAGTGACTGTTGTGCAGAAAGTCCACGGAGAAATGCACCATATATTTAATAATTCTCTCTCTCTGAAGCGTTCTGCGATCTGCGCACCGTGCTTTGACACCGAGCTCTGACTGCGCGGTGACGTTGAGGAACTGATTCTGAATATTAATGAGCGTACGTAATGTCTGCCAATCAAAGGCCGAGTGCGATTGTCGACAGACACGCGTGGAGAATCATGGGAGACCGACGCAGGACAGGGAGGGAAGTGACCGTGAATCTACTTATATTATTATTTTTTTAAATATCGATGAGGTCAGTTTATTGATTCGTTTAAATGTTCACCATAAATATACATAGCAATATAATGGTATTTAAGGGAGATTCAGAAGCATAATGTTGAAATTTAACGACACTGAGGGTTTCTGGGAAATGCAGTTTTCAGCTTTGAACATTCCAACAGAGTTTCTGAATCACCTAATTTACGTGTAATGTCTCTATAAACGGTAACTGAACAATAAAAAGTGCTAAAGTCATCTCATTCTCAATTATCATGTCAAATTTGATAAACGAATGCTTAGAAATGCATAGAAATAAAACTGAAGATAGTCATCTGAAAAGACTCTTACACTTCCCTTTTTATTTATTTTTTAAGACCTCTACAGGACTTTTGGAACGGTGTGGACAGTACTTATGTTGTGTAAGAGCTGATTATGGAAACAACGCCGGGCCAAAAGATTAAAGGATTAGGAACCGGACACCAGGCGATGTGATCCTTACACAGCAGTGGGTGAAGATCAGTCTCAGTGAAGTGTACAGAGAGAACCCACAACACAATCAATATCTGAACTCTGCAAGGTACTTGGTTTGAATTTTCAGTCGTAATGGAACCTCAACTGGGTTCTAAATCGCAATGTTTAATAGCAATGGTTTAAAATTAAATAGCATAGGGTTATGCTGGGGGTTTCTACTGGTTTTGCAACAGGTTCCAGATGATTTTATCCTACTCTATGCATAATATGGTTAGTTGCATGTGAATTTAGCATTATTTCCATGCTATCAGAAGAGATTTCTGTGGAAACTTCAACCAATGTTGAGAGTCAATGCAGTAGGGGAACTTAATCAAGCTGGGTTGTGAGCTTTCTTCATGTGGAATCTCATTATGAGAACAGAAACCGCAGAAATTATAGGCAACCTTTGCAATCTACTTATTTATGGTTCCATATTGGATTTCATAGTTCATGTCCTTGTTGGCATGGCATAACATCCATCATGTGTTTGGCGGTTACAGTGAATTGTGGTGTTAGCAACCACCTGATTTGGTGGCTCTCTTTTTGAAAACAATAAACAAGTTTTAAGAAACATATATCAGCTCAGATCACGCCACAGTTCCTGTCACACACACCCCTCTGTGTGGTTTCTCTTAAACTGAGAGCCACTAGGCATTCTGAAACCTCCAGGGCTAAACAAACAACAAAATTATATTTCCTTTTCCGTAATGATGCTGTAATGATTCACCCTGCTGCTGACAGATGAATAACACCAATAATTATCAAACAATTAAATATATTTGATAGAGTTAAATGATGAAGATTATTATAGCAGTAAATCATAAGATTCCAGACTACAAAACCCCTTTGGCCGTATTAAACTTTAAATATCACCTGGCTAGAGCTCTTCCCATAATGTTTATGCATCAGGTCAGCAGACGTAGAGCAGACGGTCTTTTGTGGCTGTTTGAACACATTCAACCACATGAGCGTTTACACTACGAAAGCAATCCGGTCGGAAGTGGGTGAAAGTGGACAAGCTCAAAACGTTTTAGACCCCATTTACACCTGTATTTATCGTCGTCCATTTGTGATCCGATCTGCCAAACCGCAGGTGTAAATATGGCCTGCTCCAAACACAAGCAGGACATGCAGTTCTGATGGGCCAGTGAGAACAGAGAGTGTTTTATTCCATTGACAGCATCGGCTTGCTGATCTATTAAAAGCTCCATTGTATCTTTTCCTCTTTGGCACTCTTGTGAATCCAGGAAATGCTTGTTCACTGTGTCAGGTAATCATCTCAGAGGCGAGATTCTGCTTTATTCATTCCTTGTTTAGTGGTATTTGATTAAAAAGAGTGTGACATGTTTGAGGAGATTGAAAATAGCCTAGCAATGTTCTAGCAACCAACCACCCAACACAACACACCCTATATCACCAATTCAATCTGCCCAATCCTGTTCTTGAGATCCTGCAAAGTTCACAACTGGACCAGGAGCACTTAAAACCTACAGACAGGTGTGTTAGATCAGGTTTGGATCTGAACTCTGCAGGTAGATCAGAATTCCCCAGTAATGCCCTGGAAACCACATAGAACACCCTGGCAACCATCCAGAATTTCATATTAACACCCTAGCAACCACTTAGACTTCCCTATTAATGCCCTAAACTATCTAGAACATCCTAGTAACCACCTGGAACACCCTAGCAACCTCCTAGTATTCTATAGTAATGCCCTAGCAACCACCTAAGAACATCCTAATCAGCCAAAACACCCAAGCAACCACCCAAAATGTTCACAGCGAATCACCACACAAAACTTCTGTAGAAAATGTGTTAAATCGATTAATCATGATTAATCACATCTAACATAAAGGTTTAGGATTAATCGATTAATTTGACAGCACTAATTACAATATATCCACGGGTGCACATAATTGGTGCGCGTGTGTGGTAAAAATAACGGACGTGGTTATCTGTGCACACAGCCTCACACACTCGAAGAGAGGGAGAGAGAGAGAGAGAGAGAGAGGGAGACAACCCCAAAACTATTTTTAAAGAAATCGACAAAAAACTAAAAGACACTGATGATGAATCACTAAAAGCACATTTTGACCTCCAGAATAAACTCCAATGTTACTCCACCCTAAATAGAACCACTAAATTGGCCAATTATTAATTAAACACTTTAAAGAAAGACAAATCCTCTCCAAATACAGATTAAGTGACCATGATCTAGAAATAGAGAGAGGAAGACGTAGACAAACATGGACAGAGAGCAGAGGATATGTTGATACTGTGATCTACTGCAAATAGAGGATGAGAAAAACTTTCTACTCGTTTGTTAATATATCAATGTTAGATCAACTTTTCTGCCCAGATTTGAAACATTGATTCCATAATTCATTGAACTGAGTAATGAGAAAATGCCCTTCATACTTGATGATAGCGCATGCTAGCCATTCACAATGACAGACACACACAAAATTATGTCAAAATATCCGTCTCGGCAAGTATTCTCTCGGTTATGTCATAAGTGAACAGTTGAGAAAGAAACCGGATGTGTATCAGTATATTCGGTCTGTGGATTCAGTCTTAAAGTGACAGCAGCCTAATATTCCTGCTGTTGTCTGTGTCATTTAATGTTAAGAAAAATAAAACAAAATACAGCTTTAACAAAGATGAACCTATATTTAATTTCTACAGTGAACAAATAGTGTTATTTTACATTTAGGCAGCTTGCAGGAAAAGTGTGCGGTCTAAAGTGTGAGTTTCAAACAGCATCTCCAGGTTCTCCCTTGAGAACCAGACCAAAAAAGTTATGTGCAGCCCTGAATATTTCATAAGTGTACTATTATCTCTTTACATGAACAAACAAAGCATTTTACATCAATTTGAATGTATTAAGAATGTCTTTGTGATGCATTATATATACAGGCCTCAGCAGTGAAGCTCTCTCACGGTGAGTTTTGACCCGGTCTCTGTGAGACGGGCTGCTAAGCACCGCTGAAATGCCCCATTCCAGCCGAATGAACTTTCACCAGTGGTGCTGAGTTCAGGCTGTTCCTCGTGTGTGATCACCTGGGTTTATTCAGTCCTGACATAGATAGAGGTGTATCAGTTGCTAACCCATGCTGATATGCACACTTCAATAAAATACATTCTGTTCACTTACAACCCCTTACGGATGGTTAGGGATGCTGGCGTGTGTCTGGCATTGAGCAGAGGTTCTTGAAGGGAGTGTGTGCAGTGTGTGTCAGGGGTTTTGTGGCGTACGGCATTAAGCTGATTGGCACTAATACTTTTTGTTCTGGCTCGGAGTTTCCGTTGCGCCGTTCCATGCAGGACAGTTTCCAAGAACACAGCACGCCACTTCCACTTACTGTCCATATCTTATAGAAGGGTTTAGGTCAATAAAAGCATTAGATTTGATTACATGTTACAGTTTCATATAGACTTTCTAGACACTAGATTTTCCATTCCATTCATAACAGATGTTATTTAAATACAGAAGTCTTAAAAGGTACAATTGCTCAAACCTAAGAAAATGCAGAGACATATAGCGGACATATAGAAATGTATAAATAAATATATATATTGATTCATTCAATATATACTGTGTATATATATATATATATATATATATATATATATATATATATATATATATATATATATATATATATATATTCATTCAATATTTAAAAGTATAATTAAAAACATGATATATATACAATTTTATATACATACAATATTTTATAAGTAATGTATTTTATTTATTGTATATTTAAAAATGATATATATATACAGTATATACAGAATATACATATTATAAATAACACACAAACACTCACACACATATAAATAATTAAATAGTGCTGTTAAATCAATTAATCGGGTCTAACATAAAAATGTGTAAATATATATGTGTGCGTAATGTATATATATATATATAACAAATTTGTCAAATCGATTAATCGCGATTAGTCGCATCTAACATAAAAGTTTGAAAATGTGTGTATACATATATGTATACAGTATATACACACAAACTTTTATGTTAGATGCGATTAATCGCAATGAATCAATTTAATATATATTTATATAGACACAGCATATATGTATATATATTTATTACATTCTTTATTTCCCAAGTCCTGAGATCCCTGGCATTTCACTGTTCCCATCTGAGTCTATTTTTGCAAACCAAGCTCGGAAAAAAAAATCTGACAATCTTTTAGCAAACTGTGTGAGTGTATGAGTAGGAAGGGCAGCAGGTCGTGGGAATCGGTTCAACACACCAGCCTGGGCCGTCAGCAGAGACTCACTTCCACCAAAAGCATCAGAAGTGCAGTAAAAGAACAACTGAGGAAGTGGAGAAACAATGTACGAGTCTGAACAAACACACACACACACACTGAGCTGGATCAGGGTGTGGGACCTCATGAACAGTGACAGCCATTTCTCTGGACCCAGAAGCTCAGAGAGAAAAGAAAGTTCTGTTTCCCATAATTCTGCTTATGTTTCCGCTGGTTACGTTCCCACGCTGACTGCTTCTCTTGTTTATTAATCTATTTTGGTTTCCTCCTAAACTAAATTTAAAACTGGTTATAGAATAGTGAGTTTACTAATGTGTGTGTGTGTGTGTGTTTAACTTCAAAGGTCTCCAGGCTGGAAATGAACCATGCTGACCGGTAATGTCTGTTTTAGTGTGTTGTTTATTGAAATGACTCCCGGTAGGAAGTTACAACGTGACCAGTACAGCAGCTTGACCGATGAAAACGTGAATAATTATGAATACACACTGTTCCTTTCTTAAACAACGGCCAGTTGCATTAAATTCAGTCTTTCATCAACTTCTAGAAAACTGAGGCCCACTTCTCTCACATTAAGCGTTCTTGCTCACTCCCCTTGGAAATACCTAGGCATGAGTTTTCATGCTAGTTTATGCCAGTCTATCTGGTGGATCAGTGTAATCATAGTTTAATATAAGGCCTTATTGTGTCTGTAATTCTTGATGACTATCTTAGCAAGTATAATCTTTTTTTATGCTGCCTCTCCTTGTTTTTGATGATTTGTGCACTGAATTATAACTATGAAATGTCACTTGAATTTTTAGTCATGAAAAAGATTTCAGATTTTCTAAATTTAAAAGGCATAATTTTGTAATAGTTAAATTAAATTGTTATTTTGTTTTGCACTGGTTGCTATTTTTCACTCACTTACTCACATATTTGTTCTGCAAGTGTGCCAAAACCAAAACTGAACCAGTGAATAATATAAGTAATTTAAGAAGAAGCCTTTTCCCTTAAATTATTAATTCATGTGATCTACCAGCGTCAGTTGCGTAGCTTCACTGCCATTCACAAATCCTCTCCCGTGGCCTCATGGGATAGTAAAGTGTCCATCATATGCACACTTCAGAATCCTGCCGGAAGTAGTAGATCATCTGGGTATTTTTTGTCTTTTCTTTTATGAGTATTGTGAATTCAGACATACTTCTTTTGTCACTGTTTTACCCATTCTCAGGAGAGTATGTGGTTTTGGACGCAGCCATGATGATTTTCCAAGCATGTTGAAGAAGTTATTGATTTGTGATCTATAATTATTTTTATTTATAATGATTTTTACTGGTAGTTTAGTTTGATTTTAGAAAATTAGTTTTGATGTGAATTTGTGACCAGATTTGTGTTCAAATAAAATAATAAAACAACTAATGAAGATTTTGTTAAGTCAAAAAAAAAAATCCCTTGAATGACCCTTCATTATACATAATCTTCATTATACATAAAGCGCCGAAGGAATTCCCTCATGCTGAAAGGGCTCTTGTTTTGTGGTATTAGATATATGAACACACAGAGCTGCTAAGCAGAACGTCCAGTAAACAGGGACCGATGCGTGACGTTCTGACACTAAACTGTCTTTGAGCACTTAATCGGCGTGTTGTTACTGCCCTGCTTTCCTTAATCTCTGTGTTTAAACACAGAGCGCTTAGAGAGGACAGATATTCCGGGTATGTCCGGGCCTCTGTGCCCTTTCAGCAAGCCAGTAAACATCTAGAATAACAGAGGTTTCAGCGTTCTGGACCGGCTCTGTCCACACAGCCTGAAGTAGGCCAAACTGCACAGCAGGGCTTTAGACAGGCAGATTTGTGCCGAGTGACGGGAATTCCTCCCATACTTCCCCTCGCTGAGTCCTTTTCTGCGTGACTGAATCTCTGCAAAACAAGAAGCGGGAAGAGTTCAGGTCTGACTCATACTTAGGGTTAAGTAGCATATGTGAATAAACCAAAACTGATAACCTTTGATTTGTTTAATGCCTGTTAGCAATTTCGGCAATCCTATTAGATCATTACAAATCACACTGTACGACATGGATGTAATAAACTTGTGTACGACATGTTTGTAGACTGTACGATAATGACATCTATTGAATGGTAGGCTACGACAAAGTTAGTATAGAAGAATAAAATGTCACCAGCATGCACTTTACGATATAGTTATGATAGTCTTTTATTCCCAATTGTGACTTATGTCCGAGTGAAGTGGCTTCTCAAACAAGAACAAATGTAGGGGGCGGGACTTTATTTTGTCCTTCTGGAATTGATTGGATGCTATTGGTGGATCTCATGTGAGTGACAGGTTGCCCCGCCCCCGCGCCAGTAAACACATCATCAGAGAAGAGAGGGAGATGCCACAGCAAGAGAGAGGAGAGGTTATTTTGATCAAAGATTATGAGGGCACATGAATAAAATTATGAGCATGGATAAATTATTTATAATAAATACATTATTCCATTGGAAAAAAACAAGAACGGTCTTGTTCCATTTGGATTTCATGGCTTTAACAGGGTATCTGCACATTTTTTAACAGCAAATTTAATGACTTTTAAGACCTTTTTAAGTCCTCTAAAAGGCAAATTTAAGACTTTACCACAAAAAAAAAAAAAAAAAAAAAAAAAAAGTGAAAATGTTCAGCACGACACACGACCAGTGTTAATTTTGGCAGCCATTTTTGTTTTAGTCTTAGTCTTCATCTTCAGATGAAAGTGCTTATTGGTCTTATCACATTTTAGTCATTTTGTCTTTCATAGTTTTAGTCTAGTTTTAGTTGACGAAACGTCATTGCATTTTTAGACATTACTTTTAGTCAAACTGCAGTTACCGACATTAATTTTGGTACCTATTTTATATGTAGTCTTTAGACAAAAAAAAAATCATTAAAATGTTTCGCTTTAGGCCAATTCAATTAAGCTTATGAGAAATTTGAATCAAGGTAACAGGCTGTATTGACATTGCACTCTTTAGCAGTAGCACTTGTGCAATTCTACATATCCCTGTTCCTTAGTTCAGTGGTTCTCCAATGTTTTGGAGTGCCGTAACCCCTCTTGCACTTAGACTGCAGTCACACCTTTTCCATTAAGGGACAATATTTGCCCCTTTAATCGATTTTTTTCCAGTTCATTTTTTACCTTTATAAATACTTTTATAAAATAAATAATGCTTTAAATAAAACAATGTTCAATTATGCAATGATGGTAAAAAAGGAAGTGATACTTTTAAATATTAAATTAAAATCGCCGGTAGGTGGCGGTAAGTCACTGTCTTTATAAGTGAGTCATCGAGTCATTCATTCATCAGTAACAAAGCAAGTGGCTGTATTTATGAACGGGTCATTGAATCTCACGATTCGTCCAAAGCCACAGATTCGTTCTCGAATCACCGCTGTGTGCTGCAGTTCTGCTGTGGCTTTCGTTGCAAAATAGCAATAATAAGCAATAATATGATCAACATTAAAAACACTGCTGGATATCAGCCTGCATTTTGATCGCAGAGTCGCACAAACAGCGCAAGCGGCTCGTGACAGAACACAGACCAACTGAATGACACTTTAATTAATTTAAGTTGAAAATCTCAAATGAAGATCACTGAACTCCAACTTACTTGTCTGTGTTTTCAGATCATCCGCGATTTTTCAGCAAAGAGGTTCGCGCATGGTTGCCAGATATATTGACAAGAACGAGTAGAAAACGAGTTCTTTTAAATGAATAACGTTAGCTCCGACTGGGGATTTACATTATTTAAATCTGGCAACTGCACGCATGATCGCTCGTAAACACAGTCTGTCATTTGCTGTTGTGTCCTTTATTCGACAAAAACAAGTGCTTTTGGTCAAGTTTGTATTTTTTTAAACAACTTCTCTTTGTTTTCTCGTCGACGATATTGTATGTTGATAATGATATAGTCAGTTATCGTTTAATGATGTCACGTGGGTATCGTCTCTCATCGTCTTGTCTTAGTCAGGGGAAAAAAAGGTCGTCAACGAACATTTTTCATAGTTTTCATTAACGAAATTAACACTGCGTCTGATGATGCAGGTTGGTCAAATTGCGGTTAAAAGAAAAACGGATGACGAGTCGGACAAGAAATTTAAGGTCCCCGCATGAAATTTAAAGGAACACTCCACCGTTTTTTTAAATAGGGCTTATTCACATTCTTTCCTACATTTAGATATGTGTGCAAATGCATTTTTGTCCCAGTGCATGCATTGTTTTAGTTTGACAGGGTCGGCGCTAGCTTAGCTCAGCACAATGAATGGAATCCTTTGTTGCCAGCTAGCATGTCCTGAGTAAAAGTGATAAAAAAAAATAAACAAACTCACGTAATTACTTCTTGTGGCCTGCGTATTCACAACGAGTACAAATAGCGATGCAGATTAACACTAGGCAATTTCCTAGGCAGATATTGACTTGGGACTATATTAGGGGGAAGCACAGGCGAACCACTGCTGCTTAGGTGAAGCACTGCTACTTGGGCGCAGAGATATCACGCAACACATGAAATCCCACGACTTCCAAGCAGCAGCAGTGGTTCGCCTGTGCTTCCCCCTAATATAGTCCCCAAGTCAATATATGCCTAGGAAATCGCCTAGTGTTAATCTGCATCACTATTTGTACTCGTTGTGAATACGCAGGCCACAAGAAGTAATTACGTGAGTTTGTTTATTTTTTTTAATCACTTTTACTCAGGACATGCTAGCTGGCAACAAAGGATTCCATTCATTGTGCTAAGCTAAGCTAGCGCCGACCCTGTCAAACTAAAACAATGCGTGCACTGAGACAAAAATGCATTTGCACACATATCTAAATGTAGGAAAGAATGTGAATAAGCCCTATTTAAAAAAACGGTGGAGTGTTCCTTTAAGACCTCCTTATCAGAAATTTCAGATTTTAAGACATTTTCAGGCCTTAAAAATCGAACATTTTATTTAAGACGTTTTAAGACTTTTTAAGGACCCGCGGGGACCCTGTTTAATGTAGTTGTTTG
Organism: Semotilus atromaculatus; assembly: GCA_031834385.1. NCBI lineage: Eukaryota > Metazoa > Chordata > Actinopteri > Cypriniformes > Leuciscidae > Semotilus > Semotilus atromaculatus. The sequence goes on from JAULUF010000027.1 coordinate 18,019,529, forward strand.
CTGTTGTTGTGTTAGTTGGAGAGAGAGAGCATTTGCTCTGTGGTTTATAATATGATTTTATCTCTCAGTGTTTGGTCAGAGTGTCTTTGACCCTGCAGAGCAGCACCGGTGCGTGCTGGGAAACATGTATCCAGGAAACTTCTTGCATGGAGAGGAAACCTTACATAATGGCATGAACAGAAAGACAGAGAGAAAGAGTTGGACAGGATCTATGCTTGTCTATGTTCTCTGTCAAAACTTAAATCTAAAATATCTGTATTATTTGTGAAATATCTGTATTAAAATTATTAGTGGAATTTGTTAAGGCAAAGTGGGCACTTTTGATTTGGGCCAGTAAGCAACCTTTGCAACCACATAGCAACACCCTGGCAACCGACCATACGGATTGTGGCAACTTTTGCATGAGCAAATGCCATTTACATTTTCTTCAGAAGTCTTGTCATTCTAGAGCTCAGTTTGCATGTGTTCCAGTGTGTTTGCAGTGAAGTGAAACGCTTGACCTATATTCATCACATGACTCTCAGAGCCAGCAGCACTGTAAATAAAGTGCTCAAAATACAGCAGCTGATGTGAGATCAGCTGTCATCTGCTGTCCGCAATCATTATCAACTATCTTTTTGTAATAAACTGAAGAGAACTGAAGAGAACTTAGGCTATGTCTGCAACAAAGGTTTGCATTTGTTTGTTTTAAGTGTAAACCTAAATTTGGTTTAATTTATGCTTAAGACAAGAAACTATACAAGAAATGATATTCTTTAAAAATTATTTCTCATAATTTTGCTTCTCATCTAAATTTATATTATTTTAATAATGTTTATGTATTTATACTGGACAAACAAGAAACAAATTACAGATTTGATCAAATTAACAATGATAATAAAAATTTTAAGTTGCTGGTGTTTATTATTATTAAATTTAGTTTTACAGCTATTCCTCTCATCACATGATTGTTGAACTGGCACTGCATGTGATAGTGATTTTGAGAAAATCTCTTAACGCTAAAAAACCTCAAAATAAAAATGTATCCAATATAATTTCTCAGTGACGAAGAGTTTAAAGTACCAGCAAACAACTAAACCCTGACCTAAATGCACATAGACACACACGGTTCAAACTCACAACTGACCAGAGATGAGTTATTGATTTGGCCAGAGGGACACACGTGGTAAGATTGAACAAAATGCTGTCACTGAATTTGATTGACAGAAAACTGATTTAAATGTAACTTATTAAAAATAAAACCCATTGCCAGGAGCGGAAATGCCTTGCATATCGTTCTTCATATCGTTGTTCTAGCAGAGAGCGCCATCTGCTGTCTCAGTTGGAAAATGGGATAGTGCAATAAAAAATAAATAAAAATCAATCATTAATTACTCACCCTCATGTTGTTCCAAACTCGTAAGACGTTCGTATATCTTCAAAACACAAATGAAGACCTTTTTGATTAAATCTGATGAGAGATTGTCCCTCCATAGACAGTCTACACAACGGACACATAAAAAAGTTAATGAATAGATCGTAAAACTAATCCATATAAATCGAACGGTTCAGTCCAAATTTTCTGAAGAGACACGATCGCTTTATATGATGAACAGATTCAATTTTAATTTAATTTAGACAGAACTAGCCCTTGAGACTGACATGAATATGAAAAGACAGGAATGATCAATATATATATATATATATATATATATATATATATATATATATATATATATATATATATATATATATATATATATATATAAAAATAATAATCATTAATCCACTAACAGATATACAGATATAACAACGGAGTAATAAGTCAAGCGTGCGTGTTTCACTAGACTTTTTTGGTTTTAAATTCAGTCAGTAATTTTCTGCACTCGTCAGGCGCGAGTCAAATTGTATTCAGTTAGTTTACCGGCTATGTTAAAGATGTTTTTAATACAATACTTAAATGAAAATGATATGATACGTTTGAGACGTGTGGATCTATAACGTGAAAAATAATGACAGAATTTATGTTTTGACGATTCGTCGTTCGAGATCGAGCGGCTTGTTGCTATCGTTAGCTATCATGTGATTCCTGTTCGTGTCGTGAGTGAACACACAGCTTAAGCATAGGCTATATCTTCTTATAATTAAAAATACTAAATATTTAAGGAAAATTTATTTGAGCACATTTTGTACAAAACATTTATTTGTAACTGAAACTGAACGCAACTCGATAACTCCAACGTGTCATGATGGAGTGACTGAGATACTACAGGTAACGTTAGTGTACTATTCCTTCTGTTTACATTACAACTATATCGTTTCAAAGTATACTAAAACTATGTCCACAAGGAGACGCTATTGTTTAACAAGTACCACAGTAAATAACAATAAGTTATTATCTTTCACCAGGTTCCTTGCCAGTTTGATGAAAAGTCTCTGTTGTGGTGCCATATTCCTCCTTCCTGATATGAGCTGTGACCACAAATCAGAGTTGTGGAGGTCAGTAGTACCAATAAACTACAGTTGAGATGTGTATTGCAAGCTGCGTGCAAATAATTAAAGAGGAAATAATTTGTATATGGGATTTATGGCTGAATGTGCTGTAAAAATCTGACTTCTAATTGTCTGCTAGTGAAACTCTCAATGAAATATCATCTTCTGCCTCATATTTTAACACATCACCAAAACTAACAGCTGGACACAATAAGCAAAATCTCCTGTCTTTCTTTCGACTGTTTTTCCACAGTATTGTGTTTCATGAAGCACACCGGTCATGTGAAACCTGTTTGGATGTATTAGCAGATCTGAGAAACAGAAATCCAGATATATTAACATATTAAATTATCCAAGCGCTTCATGACAGGACCTCACCTGCGCCAGAAATACGCAAAATCCTCTGAATTCTTTCAAACCTGCACAGATTCAGAGAGGAAAACCTAACATAGATCCATGTCAAAACAAAGGAAGCACTAATGATTACTCGACCATTTTGACCTCTTGAATCATATCTGAGAAAATGAACAATATTTCAGTAGTTATTTCAGCCTTTATATGTTGACAATAGATTTTTATGTTTGTTCACTCTCTCACTGATGTATAAAGTTTAATTGTTTGAAAGACAATTCAGATGGCACAAATCTGCATTGTGGGAATTTTGAAAATGATTGTATTTCATGTGGAAAATGCATCCAGTCATCTTTCTTCCTCCTTCTCTTCCCCCTGTCTCTTGATGAACATACCTTTACTGATCAGAGGAAAGGAGATTTTATGTCTCTGCTTGTAGGAATCTGATTTGTAGAGGAGTCTTTCATTATGATGTCACTGCACTGGAATGTGGTGCAGTTGATGAATAACGAGTGGAATTCCAGCCGGGAAAGTGCTAGTTATCCCAGTGTGGAGGAGTTTTCTTTTCTTTAAGGATTGCATCATGATATAAGCACGAAATCTGTCCAGCATCACACAATGCCTCGCATTGCCTCAACCGAAGATCGCAGCAAAACCGAAAGAAAACTTTGTCAAATGCCGCTGCACAGTTTTATACACATTTGGCACTGTTGAAAATGAAACACAGCTACTTTTCTTATTTTTGCACCAGAACAACTAATGATTTATTAGAACAATATGTACAAAGTCAGTCAAGCATTGTGTTGTTTCTGGCTGTGTGTAGAACCATTCGGCAGATTTAAAGGCACAGTATGCAAGTTTCACCTAGAGGCCACTTATACAAAACAATAACAAAGGGGGTTGTGGCGCAAAACAAATAAAATAATTAATTTATTAATTATAGTGTCATATGACCTTTTAAAAATGACAGTCATAGTTAGTTTGTAGTCATTTAGCAGATACGTTTATCCAAAACACAATTCCAATGGAGTAACCTGAGATTAAGCATCTCGCTCCAGGGCACAAAGATGTTCGTTTCTCGCTCCCGGGGATCAAACCAGCAAACTTTTCAGTCCTGAGCTTTTTTTAAAGGAGTGCATTCAGGGGAAAATACGTAATAAAGCAAGTATAGAAATAGAGTTGTTGAATGATTGTAGGCTATGGAGTTTAGGGAGCTGCAGGCGACTGCCGCTTGTCTTTATCTCTGAACTCAAAGTGGCAGTTCGGTGCGAGCATGAAATATTTAACCTGTTAAGTGGAGCTCAATGGAATGGCTCTTATCCGAAACGAAGCCTGGAGAGACCTGGAGGACAACCACACATACACGGCTCCATCTCTCATATGCATTAAGACACAATAAGGATCTAAAATTAATCATGATGGGAGAGTTTCCAGACTTTTAGAGCAAGTATGTCGGCCTTACAAAAAGTACCATGTTGTTTTGGACTTGGTATTCTTATATGTTTTTGCCACCTGATGTAAAGCCATCAACAAAAAAACTCACGGGATGTGTCATTTGTGTTTGTTGCTGTGCTGTAGTTTTCTATGTAAATTTAACTATAAATTTCAGCAGTGAGACAAACATCAGCCTCTCAGGAACCCCAGAGGTCAAACAAATCTGCCTGTAGAGGTGAAAGGTCACAGATTTTGCAGTTACAAATGCTTCAGAGTAATGGACAGACGGATGGTAAACTGAACGCTACAGTCAATAGCCTCTCTCTCTCTCTCTCTCTCTCTGCATTCCTCTGGTGTTAGGTAAGAACCTCTCTTGCCAACCCTAAGAAATGATGTATTCAAATTTCCATGATTCAACTTCCTCATCCTGGTCATTGAGTCCATATACGGCTAATTTCCATTTTCCTGATGAAATCCGGCTCTGCTTATTATAATTGGTGCCCAATGTGTTCGGATTCATATCGCACGGGTAAATAACTGCACTTCTGCTATAATTGTGGAATTTGTGGTGTTCTGCTGTGTTTAACTGAGTGATATGAAAGTTTATGTTGGTCAGAATTTTTGGTCAGAAAGTATATTTGGACAGAATACTCTTAGAAACCATAGCAACATTGTGTTTCTTATTATTTTAGAATTAGATGTTCTCTAACTTGACTGGGTTTTGTTTTGTGTGTGTTTTATTTAAAGTGGTCATATTTGAAGCCCTCTTATAATCTTAAGTCGTTTCATGCAACCAAAACATTTGTAATATACATAAACATGGCTTTTTTTCCCCTCTGACCCTACGTGAAATCAAAATTAATCCTATGTAGATTTGTGATACACTATCGTGGTACACTATCTATATATATTTTTTTACTTTTGATCAATTTAATGCATCCTCCTGAATAAAAGTATTAATTTCTTTTAAAAAAATTATCTTACTGACCCCAAACATTTTAAATGTTCATGCTCTAATTTTTAATAAATCATTGGTGTATGATAGAAGCTTGTTTTTGCCACAGAATAAAAAATAGAATAGGTCATTGCGACTTTTTATCTCACAATTTTCGAGTTTTTATCACGCAATTTGACTTTATAACTTGTTCTAACTTAGACGTCATAAATTAAGATATAAACAAGTCAGTCATTTTTTTCCTCTGAATTGGATTATAACTCGCCAATTGCCAGTTTACATGTCACAATTCTAAGAAAAGAAGTCAGAATTGCAAGATAAAAAGTCGCGATTATCTTTTAAATGGTTTTATTCTGTGGCGGAAACAAGTTTCCTGTGCATGATGTTTAAAAAAAAAAAAAAACTTAAGTAAAATACTTAATCTTTTGAATCAAAAGAGAACACAGTGTTTTTTGTTTTGGTGTTTTGGAAAGATAAAAAGATTAGAAGTTAATTATTTTCAATGAGAGTTAGCAATTTGAGGAGTCATGAGCAACATCCACACTGTAAAAAAAATATTTTTTTCTTCTATCAAATCAACTTAAATAATTCATGTGGTTCAGATAACAATATTTTGAGTTTCTGTTGATTAAATCAATCTCCTTCATTGTATTAACTCAACTTTTTAATTTCAATGTACTCAAAGTTCTAAGGCAACCAGTATACTTACTTAAAAAAAAAAAAAAAGTTAAACCAACAATGTATTTTTAAACAGTGCAGCAGTTTAATCACTGTCAGGTTGAGTAAATATCCCTTTTAAATTTCCCAAGTTCACCAGACCAGATGCTTTTCTCTTTATATTTATTTTTTGTTCTACTTTAAATCACACTTTTTGTTAAGATCTTCTTGTCACAGTAGACTGGAGAGACTCTCCATCAACACACCAAAGAGAATCAGCTGGTATTTCCTGCTGATTAAAAAAGATAAATCCGATTTGGAGTTCTCATTTGTCCAATGGGATGTCCGTCATCCGAGTCACGCCTCCAAACAGGAAACTAAGTGCGACACGAATACGTCAAACTTACTCAAAGTTCTCGCAACTCTCCGGAGAAGCGTGTTGAGATTTATGAGCTGCATAACCATTTACCCACACATACACACCAACCTTCAGTAACCTCTCCTCTCCTCTTTTTCTCACTCCCTCTTTCTTTCCTCAATTCACTGGTTCTTTCATATTTAATGAGATTAGTTCCACCCACTGCTTGTGCTGCAGCTGAGAGCAACACAAAGAGAGACAGAGAAACAGTGACCACATGATGAACAACTAAAGAGAGGGAGAGAAACTTTCATTCTCATGAGTCAGTCATTAGTGTATGACGGTCAAATCTGACCCCAGATCAGATCTCCTGCCCAATCTGCTGCTTCAGACCCATAGATGGTGCTATTTCAGAGCCGAGGTCATGTCTACGGTTTTGTGTGGACTTTCTATGAACTCTGAAAGGAGTTTCATGAGAAAATCATTTTTATTTGCAGTACTTCCTAAGGCAAACTTTACTAGTGTTGTTTAGCACTGTGTCAGAGTTTTGCACAGGAAGGCACCCCTAAAAAAATTTTTTTTTAATTCTTGATTGGTTTGAAAAACCTGAAAACCCAATTCTAATGCTTGCCACACTGGAGATCATGTGATCAAACCCCTCAGCATGTGTTTGTTTTTAACAGATGGGATTTCAGTGCTGTGACGAACGATTGAGTTGCATCAGATATTGCAGCCAATTATATAGTTTCATTGTGTTTTTGTTGCAATTTCACACACACTGAATAGTTTGGAAACTCAGAGCGGGGGGTTATCTAAACATGCCGAGAGTAGAGGAGAGAGTTGTTTAGGGCTGGGGAGATTTTCAGGTGGGCCTGTGGTTTATCACTGACAGCTCGTAGACGTAATCCAGATGACAGCGGGAAGAGCGCGCGAGAGACAGAGATATAAACAGAGATGGCATGTGTTATGGTTTCACATCTCTGATTGATGATCTTCAGCGCAGGGCTCGCAAGTGACCCCTCGTGTCGATCGGGAGAGCAGGAAGTTTTAACGTCTCCTGTAGTGTAGGTGTCAAGTATGTAATTAGTTACTGTTTTTTAGAGATATTAGCAACTTTTACTCTCTACTTGGCTACATTTTTACTCTACTTGTTACATTTTGCGTGGCACCTAACTTTTCTACAGCACTACAAAAGAAGTGATATTGCAATATACAGGGCATTGAAGGTATTATATCTTGTGCGTTTTGCCCTTGCTCACCCAAACTTGTCAACAAGGCTACTTAAAAGTAAAACCCGGTACACATTGTATGATTTAGGGCTTTCCCAAACAAACATTACCAATCGTGGAGATTTCTTTGGTCGTGGCTCCTAAACAGTGGTTCTACATCAGACAGTGAGAGGAGTTCAAAGATGGCCGTTGTCACGGTCTTCAGACGAAAGATAGCCTAATTTTCTGACAGTCATAAATTTAGCATGATCATCTCACAGTGTTTGCTGCTACGACCTACATCTACTGACTAGCCAATAAAAAATGCAACATGAAATGGCAAAATCCCTAGTGATGTCCATGTTCATATTCTCCTCTTTCGCTTCCTCTTTTTTTTAGCGCACATAAAAACCATAATTGCCAAAGTGCGAATCATCTTGCTCTATATGTTTACCACTAGCACATGCTGATGACGTTTCATTCTTCTATGCTAACTTGCGCCGTAGCCTACGATTCAATAGGTGTCATTTTCGTTCAGTCTACAAACATGTCGTACACAAGTTTATCAGATCCATGTCCTTCAGTGTGATTTGTAATGATCTAATAGGATTGCTGAAGTCTGCAACAGGCATAATATACTGTTACTAGTAGCCTACATTCAGTACAAGTAAAATACTTAAGTACTGTTAAAATCAGATACTTTAGGGCCTGGTTTCACAGACAGGGTTTAGATTAAGCCAGGATTAAACCTTAGTTCAATTAGGACATTTAAGTAGCTTTTATAAACATGCCTTAGAAAAAAAAAACATTACTTATGTTCATCTTGAAACAAAACAATGGCACTGACGTATTTTAAGATATGTCACTGCAAACAGCCCAAACATGCATTTTAGTCTGAGACTAGCTTACGCCTTTTCTGTGAAACCGGGTGAATCACTTTTACTCAAGCAGTATTGGAATTGATAATATATCTACTTTTACTCTATTTTTTTCAGGTACTCTTTACGCCTCTGCACTCTCTCCTGAGGGGAGAGAGTGAGTATTTCCATTTCTCAGAGTTTTATAAATAGTTAACGGCAGCTCATGAGGGCGTACTACGCTTAGATATCTTATCTTAAAGAAACTCTTCAAAGCACCAAAAAGGAAACACAGCCAATGAAATGGAGACTGTAATCTGAGGATGTTACACTGTAAAAAACTTAACTCATTATTTTGAGTTATCTTTTTGCATGGGTTTCTTTTAGTTTAACTAACTTATTTCGATAAGTTGAGGACAAGAAAAACTTAAAATTTCTTGTTGTCTGGACAATCTAGTTATCTCTACACAAAAAAATAAGTTGAAATAACTAAATTGCTAAAATATTTTTTACAGCTGTACTGTAAGTTTGTATTTATATAAGGCAAAGATGAAACAGTTCTTCCCGAAATCAAGCTCAAACTAACTTGATCAACAAAGCCGCCTCTCCAATGCCAGGAACCATGTAGTCTAGCAACATATCTGGACTACTTTCAGCAGCATAAACCTTACAAACTTTAAAGAATCCAGCGACTTTACTTCTTCAGAAGTGTTTGTTGGGAACTTGTAAACTGCCTTTGCTTCCTGTGCATGCGGACTCAATGATGTTGTGTAGAAGCCAGCTAATCTGGCTAGTGCTCTGTGACAGATTCGTGCATTTTTAAGAAAGATGTTGATGTTTTTTATGCTTCTAGATGGTCAGAGCAAGGGTCTGTGTGAGACCTGGTGTGTGAGACCTGGAACTGCGTGACATTTCAATCAATCATCTCACATAGACGTGAAGAGAAGGTTAAAGGCCATAATTCTGCTTTCCATCACACTTCTACATCCACATTATATGTGCTCACAAGATGTAAATCTGGATTTATGACTATTCGTTTTTAGAAATCGGAATATAACCTTAAGAACAAAGCAGAATGGTGTGGTAAAGGATATCTCGTTTACTTCCTACTAACTGCAAACTCTTTCATGCATTTGGAAATACCCTTAAAACGCTGATAAGATTTGAGACCAGAGCATGTCTGGAATATTCATAGGTTAAATGACACAAATCCAGCGACTAGCTCTTCATTGTACGTATGGTGTGTATTCTGTGTAAGATTATTAGCTGTTGGGAAACATGGCTGTCTGACTCTAAATGTATCCTGTAATGTTGGGATTCCCACGCTGTGTTGTGCATGGATCAGTTGACCGTAAACAGGGATAACGGGTCACAGAGGAAGGCGGGACACTTGTGGGTGGAACCCCAGCAGCGCCTCCTGTCTCTGTGGGTTCAGCCTCACTGGGGACGTGTGGAGGTTGTGGAAGTGTCAGTCATGTGGTCATGGGAAAGCTGGAGCCGACATTGGAGTTCCAGCAGGAAACTGACCTCAGAACAGGGCTTCTGCACAGAGAAAATGAAAGAAAGAGAGACTTGCATAACGGCTTAAAGGAGAACTCCGGTCAATTTTAACATTGAGCTTATTTTTTTGTAAATTTGGAGTGCTGTCAGTACAGAGAACAACGACAAAAATCGGTGTTGCCCACACCGTGTTATCTTCTTTTTAAAATTTGCACCCTGTTGACTTCAATGGGGCAAGTTTTAAACCTGCTTTTAGCCTCTTAACATCCTTGATATGTCATTAAAGTGCACAGCCATGTGAGTGGTGTTATTAAGAGTGAACACGGTCAATCTGACTGCAGTAGATGTGAAAGATATTAATAAAAATGATGTTAATTCAGCCAGCTCACATACTTGTATTTTCTTCCTGTTTTCGGTCGAAGTCCAAAGTAGTCGATTATCGAGTTGGGAGAATGGGATCTCATACAGCCTGGTCGCGTGCGCGAACTCGATAATCGACTACTTTAGACTTCGACCGAAAACAGGAAGAAAATACAGGTATGTGAGCTGGCTGAATTAACATCATTTTTATTAATATCTTTCACATCTACTGCAGTCAGATTGACCGTGTTCACTCTTAATAACATCAGGCACATGGCTGTGCACTTTAATGACATATCAAGGATGTTAAGAGGCTAAAAGCAGGTTTAAAACGTGCCCCATTGAAGTCAACAGGGAGCTAATTTTAAAAAGAAAATAACACGGTGTGGGCAACACCGATTTTTGTCGTTGTTCTCTGTACTGACAACACTCAAAATTTACAAAAAAATGAGCTCAATGTTAAAATTGACCGGAGTTCTCCTTTAATGTTACCTCAGAATTATTTTGTCAAATTGGCTGATTATACATTTCTTAAACAATTTTTAATTATTTTGTTTCACTTATTTTTGAAACTTAGTTTTATTATTATAATTTTTCACTGCACTGTTTCCAGTTTAGTTTAGCACTGCTTGGGAAAAAATACAGAGCTAATTTATTTGAGTTTAGTTTAGTTTGCACATTCAAGTTTTACAATGCACTAGTTTAGTTCAGTTTGGTACTACTTTGGCAATGCAAATTCAAGTTTTACACTGCATTACTGTTGTTTAGTTTAGTTTAGTTTAGCAATGCTTGGTAATACAATTTCTACATTTATGCACTACTATTTTTTAGTTTAGTTTAGCACTGCTTTAGCAATACAAATTCACGTTTTACGATGCATTACTGTTTAGTGTAGTTTAGTTCATTAAGAGAGAAGAAGAGAAAGAGACAGAGAAAGGGGAAAGAATGGAATTTCCCACGTTTTTCTTTTCTCTCCAAAGTTCTCAGCAAACTATATTTAGGAGCGTTGCAGATGCTCTCAGTGACTCTGTGATGAAGAAGGTCATTTTCCTGCTATTTTTCGTCTCAAGAGACCCCCTCAGCTCCCTCCATATTTCTCCCCTGCTGTGAAAGTCCTGTTAATCGTTTTCTCTCCGTGTTTGTTGGGAACATGTTGCCCTTGACCCCCTGGTTGGACCCCCACTCTCTCCGTCTGACGTCATGTGGGAGCTACAGCTCAAACACACTCCCTCTCTCTCCACCAGGTGTGATCCTGATCAATCATTGCCCTATTCATCCCTCAGATTCAGATTCGCTGGTCATGTGACCTCTTTTGTTCTGCACATGCACTCGGTCAAACTTCACGCCACAGTATTTCTCTCTTTCTGCTCTGGTCTGCGGCCAAGTCCCTCGTTCCTTCCAGTGGATTGTCCTCCTCCACAGAGCGAGGGAGGGACGGTTGGGGGAGGTGGAGAAAGGGAGGCAGGAAAAAGAGAGAGAGAGAGGAGAGCCCAACTGAATGTAAACACCTCTAGTCGAGGACAGGCTGTTCTTATGTTTGGCATCTCAAAATAAGTGATTTATAAAGCTTAAGACGTAGAAAGAGGGTTTTTTTTCTGACTCTAGAGCAGCACCAAATCTCTCTGAGCTCATGCGATCGATCAGAAAACCACGTCTCTGTCATTCTTTCAACACAAACTCGCTGTATTTCCTGTATCATTCACTGGCAGGGGCCTTGTGTTTGGCTATCGTAACACAAATAACCGTCTGTAATATATTCAAACTGTGCACCTTTTACAAAAACTACGGTAATCTCCGGGAGGCACAGAAAAAACTGTTTTTTTTTTTTACTTGATACTGCTGTTATATACTTCAAGCCTGATTTGCTTAGTTTGTATCTTTGTTCTATTATTTTTAATTTATTTTATATTGCATGTATACTTTGATGGTTTGGTAATTATTTTATTTATTTAATGATTACTTGACTAAATTACTTATCGTTCACTTAATTGAGAATTACTTGATGGCTACACACCATTGTTTTAATATAATTAGTTATTTATTTGAATGTTTAATTTTGTTTAATAAAATTAATCATTTTAATATTTAATTTGATATTATAAAAAATACATGAAATTAAAAATAAGTTAGAGAAGTTATTTAACACTGTTGAATGATGTAATTAAAAATAAAACAGTGGTGCAATGTAATGATTATTAATAGCTGTTTACTTTATTAAATTACTTGGAAATGTTTTAAACAATATTTACATTATATATTATCTATTTATATTATAATTAATATTTAACCTTTTTTTATTTCAATCAATATCATTACAAATATTAATATAAATATTTTACTTTATTATAAATTACATGAATCACAATTTATTTCTCAAAATATTGAGATATAGACAAATATAAGTAGGTTGAGATTGTAGGAAGACTGTAGGAAGATTGACACAAAGGTTATTTATAAACATTTTTGTGCCATGACTTTTAAACTTTTAAAATATCAGATTCCTGCTTCCCTGTGCTTGTACGTGTGAGTTTAGCACATAGATCATCTCTCCTGATTAATCAGCTCTGCATCTGGAAGTACCCAGTAAAACTCTGATAAGATTTGAGACCAGAACATGGCCGTAACGTGACCAAATCCTAGAGCTAATTACAAAATCACTAGAGTAATTTTGTGTCATTATTATTATGTTGTCTTGAGCGTTATCAAACCCGGCGCAGGAAGCAAGGCCTGCGATCTTTCCCGTTCGGAGAGGTTTAGTGGAAATAAGGGCGGCAACATCGCAGAGGACAGAGGGGGCGCAGAGAGAGCGTTTTAGCACTGCGATGAGGCTAACGTGATCGGACGTTTTCATTGAGGCGAGAAAGAAAGAGAGAGAGAAGGAGGGAAGAGAAAGGAGACATGCGGGGGATGTCGAGGGACCTTTGGGACGCTCTTTCTGCTTTTAGGTGAAACCGCAGCTCTGCTTGTACCTGCAGCAACTCCTCTCTGAAGAAAAGAGAAGGAGAACACCAAAATGCTGAAAATAACAATGGAAAGACATGTTTAAAGCATGAATTTCCATGCTGGACCAAGCTGGTTTATGCAAATGAGTGCTGGTCAAACAGTGAAGCTGGCTGATAGAGTTGCTAGTTAAGAACAGAAACATACTCTACTCAAGTACATGCTGTAATTTATTGATGGCTACATGCTAATGTTTTATCTAATATGTACCTTTTTAAATATCATTTTAATCTGTGTAATAACACTAGGTGCAAAATGACACACTATACACTATGCACTTACTCATGTATGTTTTATGCACTATGTTGACGTATGCATGCAGTACTACAGAGCCGTGCACTCAGAGCAGAAAAACACAACCGATACCTTCCACGCAGACTTTCTGTTCTTCACCATGAAGAACTGAAGAGCTGTCACTTTCAGGCAGCAGAGGCTATTGATGATGTTAGCGGTGTGACATCATGTCCAGACACCTGACCTCCAGGGAGTCTGGCTGCGGTGAATCACCTGAGAGAGAGAGAGAGAGAGAGAGAGAGAGAGAGGGTGACACACAGCCTGATCAATCAAAACAAGATTACTGAAAATACTAAGAAACGCGTGATATATTGGTACCAATTTATCAGTTAACTGTGCTCATTTCCTCTATCAAACGCTCACTTACAATTATTCTTCAAAAACACTAATATTTTAATAACACTGTTAAATGGTATCTTTAACCAATTTCAAAATTAATATCCATTTTTCATACTGTGCGTTATAATGTTGTGATGCCTAAATTCACTTTATGTAGTATTTAAAACAACTGATTTTTTAGTGTCGTATTTTTCAATTATTAAGATAACATAGTATACAATTGTAATATTTATTATATAAATATTAATAATTAAATATATATTTTAATATTTGTTGATCATTAGCCATGACATAAAAACAATTCTTGGCTTATCAGTATCGGCCAACATTTTTAAAGAAGAAAATTAAAGAACAAAATATTCTAGAATTTATAATAAATATAAATTACAGAACTAGAAAATTATATGAAATAATATTAACATTATCTGAGAAAATCACAAAGCCCCTATAACATAGCAATCGCGTTACATTTCCGTAAAAATTACCAGAATTACTTTATAATTTTGTGTAAAATACACAAATGTGCTTTTCATACAAACAATATCACTTAAAAAAAAACATTCTGGGTTGTTTTAACCCATGTTTGGGTCAAGTATGGACTAAATTTGAATTACATTTTTGAATCCGACGGTTGGGTTTGTCCATATTTGACCCAAATATAGTTGAAAAACAACCCAGAATTTTTACCAGTAAGATAACATTCACACATCTGTACCAAAATATTGGTAAAGATCTGTGATGTCAATCATACTGGTAATTTACTGGTAATAAATTGCCAGAACACATATTTACTGGTATTTCTGAAAAAGTCCTGTTTACACATGATATCGTAACTGTAATTTACCAGTAAAGACTCTATGTTTGTAGAGTTGGTGGAGATTTGGTGTTGTCCTTAAATAGGAAAATCCATAAAGTGTCTTTCCTTCTTCTCCAAACAATGGAGTCGTCCACTCTTTATGCTCAGGTGTGTAATTCCCCATCCGGGCTTCCCTAAGAACAATGACCTCACTTCCTGTCTTTCTTCTCTCCACAATTCCTGTTCGACAATGGGCTAAATCTAACATCAGGATCGTTTCCACTGGAAATGTCGTCCAGTTGCCCATGGATTCAAGCGAAGACCTTGAGTTAAGACCAGTTAGGGCCAAACTAGCCATGCCAACTTCATCTTTTACTTTACCGTAGACCACAAGGGCAGAAACTTTTCTTTCCGAAGCCACTGCGCTGTGAATGATTTAGCGTCCCTGCGGCGGTGCTGCTGGGAACAGCAGGATTACACCAGCGCTGACTTTAGCGCTCATCATTTATGGAGGTTCAGGCTTGTCCCAGCTAGAGCTTCTTGGAGCTGGAGGGCATGAATAAGGCATGTTCAGCCGCTGCTCTGTGTGTACGGTAGGCCTCAGACGACGTGATGGAGTCCAGGGGGGAACAGGAGGGGTCGGTCGCAGGAAAACACACACTAGGCCAGACAGGAGGCGTGTTGTGACTGGGAACAATGAGGTTTATTTAGTATGACAGCAACAGCAGGAGACGCAATGAACACGAGAGCTTCAAGCAGGTGTGTGTCCGGCTGCCTTCAGATCGGTGGACGGAAACATTATTATACTGGGGTTAAGCATTTAGCATTTCTGTGATTCTATTTTCAGACTTGATGAGGAAAGGGATCTTAAAGGGATAGTTCTCCTAAACACTTTGTCATTATTTTACTCACCCTCGTGTCATTTCCAACCTGTGTGACTTTATTTCTTCTGCGGAGCACAAAATGAAAACGTTTTTATATCTCTTTAGCAACGAAGCTTCAAAAAGGGACTCAAAAAGCAGCATAAAAGTATTACTCCCTATATTTCAATAATATTCAAATAATATATACTGTTTGATAACTTTGTTTGAGAAACATTTAAGTAATACATTGGAAATCTTGACATTTGGCTCTATTAGAGAAAATGTCCAATGTCCAATTTGTGAATGAATCATTCATTTAAAAAAAAAAAAAACCGGTTCACAAAACCAGTCTGCATGATTTGTTCATGAACCAAACTGAGTTCAACTCACTGATTCACTGATTCAGTCACAGCCGTTCAGATCTTACTGGAGGTGAATATTATTCATGAATAACAAATTTTGGCTTCAGAATTTTAGTTTTTGTCCTGACTGAAAGCCTCGTTCTTAGTGATTGTAATTCATTCAATACATAAAATCATTTGGGTTTGGAACGAGGTGAGGGTGAGTAAATAATTATCTTCTTTTTTTTAAGGGAGTCTAATTGTCATCTCTTGTGTTCCCAAGGAGTGAACCATATTTTCAAGATTCAGATGTAAAGGTTTAGGAATCAGTCATTGAAAAACCCTTATTGATCTGATTATATCCCCTTCGGTGTCTTACGGCCCCGCTCTCTCCCTTCACATTTGTGTGCTGTAATTTTTGAGACGAACATTTGATTACACGTGATGAATTAAAAATGAAAAGAGACGGCTTTCCTCTTTTCTCCATTCTCATGTATCTTTGATGTGCATTTCATTTCTTTTCTCTGGTTCGCTCTCAGACCGGCATAACACAAGCGCAAGGACGTTTTTAGCTCGGTTTGGGTAATGAACTGTAAGATTTGACTGTGTGGAAGGAAAGGCAGTGAGACGGAAGACGGTCCCTCTTGAGGGCTGCTAAAAGCCTGCTGTCGTGAAGCCTTTCTACCGTCCACCACACCCCACCAGAGCAACGATCGCAGAATCCCGCGCAGATGACATTAACAGAATTTCGTATCAATGCAGTTTAGATTTAGGAAGACCAGTAATATTGTTACCGACTAGCAATAGCATGAATTTCTATTGAATGCTGGTTTGGTTCTGGTGAACGTCACTGTTGAAGCTGGACCAAGTAAATAGCTTAAACAGAAACATTTCATTGGTCAAGCCAGGTTTAAGATAATGTTGGTACACCAGCTAGACCAGTGCCAAACAAGTACAAACCATTTTGGACCAGCATAAAAATTTAGTTACTATAACTGAACTGTTCGAGCAAAAAAATTAAATAATAAATAGCAACACAAAGGCCATGGTTTCGATTTCCAGAGAATGCATATGCTTCATTTGTAGCTTGACAGGGTTTCTACAGTTCTGTCTTGACAACTCTTGGAGAGATTGGCATGCCAATGGATATGGCAATGTTGATGTATTTGGTCTTGGTGGAATAGATCTGCTACGCTTCTTCTGCGGTACAGAGACTTGATACTGCCAATACATTCACAGAAATGCTGCAGCTGCTGCACATGTACATACATGAGATAACCCCCGTAGCAGATCTATACAGGTGGAGCTGGGGAAGGTGGAGGGTTTCTGAAAGCGCTGCGGACTGTTAAACAGCAACACTACCAGTATTTGAATGTTGAGCCGCAGCTCATTGGCCACTGATGCAACAGCAACTAATCAGCTGTGCTATGTAGATGATGATGTGATCACTACCAAATGAGTTAAGGACCTTTCAGCCTGTGCCATCTAGAGTTTATGACAGAACTTGGTATTTATGAAAAGCAGGGGAAAAATAATTCCCATTATTGGGAATTTTCAATAATGTAGACCTGGAAAAGTCATCAAAATGAATCAAATGTTTGGCTACATAATTTCATGAGATATTCAAATTATTTTAGTTTCATTGTCAAATAATTTTTCAAATATCCTTTGAAAAACAAACAAGAGTCGTTCAAATTCGTTGGTCAAAATGTGTGAGAACCAGGGTTGTGCAAAATTCAGAATTGGCTCCATTTCAATTCACAAGTTGGTATTTGAAGTGTATTGGCCACTTGTCAAAGTAAATTTGGTTGGAATGACAGGAAGAGGTATTTACTGAATTTTAAAGGTATTCAACACAGGTTGTGCATTCTGGGAAATGAAGTAAAGTTCAGTTTTCAAACGGGTGATTTAAAATGCATTCTCACTTTAGTTCTGAATAGTGCACAACCCTGCTGGGAACCTTACTTGAACTTACTGTTAGTTTGGGAATTGTACATGCTGGCCTTTTCAGCAAGGACATCCATCAAAGTTTCAGTTTGAAGTTTTAGTTTGGACTGGACTGAAAGTCCACGTCTGTGAACTTGCGCTGCTGTATCAGGTGGACGCTTCAGGGGGCCAGTGTCGCTCCGGCCCCTAGTCAACAATACGACCGACAGACAGATCTTTTACGGAATAGAAAACCCCCAGAAATGATCAGTAACACACACACACACACACACAAATGGACTCACCACTGTATGGACATACAGGCCTCGGCGTGTAACAATAGCTGGGACTGATATTTCTCTCTGTTCTTCATGCTTTGATATACATGAGCGCCTTTCCTCCCTAAAAGGACGGGGAGGATCTATTAGTGTAGAAACAGACCTTTAAAATCCTCAAGACTTTTAAGCTTCTTGACCACACGGGTTTACAAGACCCAGATCTTCCATCCCGATAACACTGGATTACGTAGTAAACTTCTACTTCCATCTTTTTTCCGTTTATCCTTTTAAGTCTGGGTTTTCTGCTCTTTATATTGGTTTTGTCTCTCGCCCTCCGTCAGCGTGTTTTATCAGCTGTCAAAGGGCTGGAGTGCTCAACTGCTGATTTGTTGGAAAATAAACACTGACAGTTTAATTTATCTCAGCTGCTCTGGACTCCATAAAAGGCATTGGTCTTCTGAAAGTCATTTGTTTACATTTGAGCTCTTGGATGTTTGATATAAAAATACTCTTTCTCATCTTAAACAATGGGAAAATGAAGCCAATGGGTGTCGTAGATAATATTTAAGCATTACTAATCAGCAAATCTGTGATTTTTTTAACTCACATTTCACGTATTTGGGTGAGGAATCACTCAGCGGGCTGGTTTATTTAGTTGATGTGTGTCAACAGCTATGAACTTCTGTGTCCAGTTGTGCTGAAAAGAGAGATTTATGAGTGTTTTGCAAGGAAATGAGGAGAGAGATCTCATTTATGTTCCAGTTAAGCATCAGCTTTGTCTTAGATGTTTCTGCCAAAATCATAAAAATAGAAACAAATAAGCCAAGTGTTGAGATACAGCATATGCAGGATATAGATATATACAATTCCCATGATGGACGTACATTATACTTACATTGCTGGCATCTCCAGAAACCCTAAAGGAGACACATGTCAGGTTATGGAAATGTTCCTCCTGTACAGAAGACTTGCTTTTGGTTGTCAGATTCTTCTCCTGAGACACGAGTCTTTCTAATCTCATATGTGTCTCCTCTAGAACCAAGATACCAAAATCTGCTATCAAAAATCAAATATTTGTCAAATATCTCTCATCAAATACTAAGACTGAGCTATGCCATCCGCATTATTTTTATCACTCTGTACTATATATCAACAATTGTCTCATTTTATTTATATATTTATATGTATTTATCATATATATTTAATATTTTAAATACGAATGCTGGGGAGTATAATAATATAAGTATTATAATGTAAATATTTGTAATGTGATAAATGTAATGTAAAATGATATCAAAACTAAACTTATTATATATATATAATATAGCCTATTCTTAATAGCATGCATATTACTAGGATATAAGCTGTTTATTAGTACTAATAATGCACATATTAATGCCTTATTCAGCATGACCTTATTCTACATCCCATAATCCTACCTAAACTTAACAACTACTTTACTAACTATTAAAAAGCAGTAATTAGGAGTTTATTAAAGCAAAAGTCATAGTTAATAGTTAGTTAATAGTGAGAATTGGACCCTAATCATATATAGGTATCAATATATCAATATCAATATATATCAAATAAATTAATATATATATATATATATATATATATATATATATATACACACACACACACACACACTATATCATTATTGTTCTATATAAATATTAAGTACTAATAAAAGTAATATTTTAAAATTATAATATAAATAATATACAAATCTGAGATTTACTTTCTTATTCCTGCTGTTCTCAGAAACATCTGAGAGGTCATACTTACAGAAATGACATATTAACTTGCATTAAGTAAATATATTATTATTATTATTTATTATTATTAATCTATTTCATATTTTATCTATTTTAGATTTATTCTCATTGCTGTCTAGAAAAACAATTGAACTGACTTATATGTGATTTTACTGATATTAGTAGTTGCTGTTGTCCATGAGGGCCCCCCCCCCTCTCTCTCTCCCTCTCTCCCTCTCTCTCTCTCTCTCCCTCTCTCTCTCTCTCCCTCTCTCTCCCTCTCTCTCTCTCTCTCTCTCTCTCTCCCTCTCTCTCTCTCTCCCTCTCTCTCCCTCTCTCTCTCTCCCTCTTTCTCTCTCTCCCTCTCTCTCTCCCTCTCTCCCTCTCTCTCTCTCTCTCCCTCTCTCTCTCTCTCTCTCTCTCTCTCTCCCTCTCTCTCTCTCTCTCTCTCTCTCAGGGAGACTCATCACTGGAATGGTCTCCCAGCAGCTCTTGGCAGCAGACGTTCAATGCAGAGAGCAAACAGGGAATTCACCTTAAAAGGAGCCAATCTTGAGTCTCTATAAACCCGAGAGAGCTGAGAGTGTATATACAACGGCATGAAACAGTTTACAGTCACACTGGCACTTCTTAAATAGTTACTTACGTCTGTTTTTCTTGTTTGTGTGTATGTGAGAGAGAGGGAGAGAAACTCTACATTTGCATGGCTTCACTTTCCTATAAGATACCTCTGTGTGTGTTTATTGTCTTTTTTTACAGTCATATATAATCTATTGTCTTTTTTACTGTCCGATGTACAGCTTACACAACAAAACACTCACTGTTGGGCCACCAGACCAGCATGTGATGAATAAAACTTTGAACTCTGAGAGAGAGAGTTACAGAAAATGGCTTACTGAGTGTTTACAAATCGTTAGCCTCATAGCATAATTGCCTAAGTCATTTTTTGTTTTTTCTTATTTTCCAAAGATATTGAAATATGACTTAGGCAATTATGCTATGAGGCTAACGAAATGACAGTGGTCTGGTTTCATTGGTTGAAGTTGTTCTCTGAGCATCATGGGAGACCAAAGCCCCTCAGATAAACACCTGAAAATCACAGGATTATTATGTGATTACACTTGAAAGTTAAACAGTGTTTAACAGTCTGAAAAAAACATCTTAATCATTCTAGCCTAATCTAGTTTCTTGTCTGTGTAGCTTGGTTTTATGCCCCAAAACCCAATAAAACCATCAAGCCAGGCTACATATAACAAAATAATATATATTTTTTTTAATTACAAAAACAACCTGTTAAATGTAAATATTGTTTAATATGTTGTGTTGACATAATTAAAATAACCACAATGACGTTATTCTCTTGATTTAATTTCCAGAGAGACAAGGTGAATCATCCTGATAAATTTGGAAATGTGGTTTATACCAGGAACAAATCTGAAACTCAACAGCATCTTCAGACAGACACGAAACTGCAATAAGAGCTTTTGAATATTTTACACGCAGCTCTGCGGTTCGTCAAACACCGCTGACAGCACCGAGAGATACAGCGCACATTAAAGCTGGTTTCAGTGACCCTCTGCTGATCTGAGATCAGCCGTCTGTAGTCCTACATGACAGTTTCAGCTGAACTGAGTTAATATTTACTTTGATAAATATAAAATTTTCATATTATGAGTTAAAATCAAGTCAAGAAAGTTTTGTGACCGCATTTAGGGTAAGTTTACGTGACAACGATGAACTAAAAACGGGAAAGTTTTTCCTTCGCGTTTTTCTCGTACAGAACAACACTGTCAAAACCGTGTTTTACCGTTCACACTGATCCGCAAAATGCCAAAAAACCCCGCTGTATTCTGCTGCCAGGCCAGTAGATGGCGATGTCAATTTGTAAAGAAACACACACGCCTATAGACTGAACACGTGATACTTTTTTCAAGAACTGAAGGACAAGCTGATTTATATATGATGACAAAAAAAAAACGCTTTATATTACTAATTTTGCTATTTTAGTCATTTTTTGTGCTTTTTATTCGTTTAAAAAAAAAATGTCCGTTTTAGTTTAGTTTTAGCTTGATTTATTTCCAATGAATAATTTTAACTTGTTTCAGTTTATTGTTTCTAAGTTTAATTTAGTTTAAGTTTTTAAACTAATATTTGTATTTTATTTTATTTTAGCTTGTATGTGTTTTTAATTAACAAATAGTTTTAGTTATCAATAATAACACTGTATTTTTTGTATGTTTTATTGTATTGTAGATTCATTGTATGTTTTATAATGCATCTTCACAATTGAATGTTTTCATCACCAATAAATCTCCACTCACTGAAAAAAAAAGAATCGATTTTCTCTCAGAAATTGCTAGTGAATTTCACGAACAAAAGAAATAACAAGTAACACATTCAATTAAACGTGAAATGTAGAAACACTGAAATAGTATTTTCTTTTAAAAAAAAACTCTCAGATCATTTTTGTTTTATTTATAACATCCAAAATATCTTTTACAGTGTACAACGCATTAATGCTGTAATCCTGTGTAAATCTCAGACCCAGAACATCTCGCCTGGCGGTGTCAAACAAACGTGTCAGATTTGCTGCTCTCCTCGTGCAGTGGAGATCTGCACACTGTCATTTTGATCATAACAGAGGAACAGAGCTATACACAAACACGATTTACAGCGGAGAACACGAGTCCGCGCTCTATTCCTTTCGCTCATCCGCTGTTCCTTAAGAAAACCAGAATCCCTGTTTGTTTATGAACTTTTACATCTTCTGAATTTTATGACTGACCCCCTCGCGTGACCCCTGCAGTTCCTCTAAACACTAAGTGGGCTGTGAGTGCTCTCATTTAGGTCCTCTTGCTGTTATCTCCGTGGCGATGAAGAATGTTAGGGGTTGTTATTTATACGGCTCGTGTCTGATAGCGAGGTGGCAGTGGCAGACGTGTTTATCTCTCCATTACGAAGGGGGCAGGGTGGTCCCCCGCTGGGACTCTACAGGGTAAAAGAAACGCCCAAATCATGCCCTCTGCTAATTAGTGTTTATCTGATGTCTCGATTAACCGAGATAGACATTTGCAGACTGAGGAGAGATTCAACTTAAACACGAACCAAACAACTACAGTTTTGTGGCTACATAGGCCTTCACTGAGTCGCTGTTTGGATCTAAATAGGCAAATGCTTAAGAGTCTGGATCATTATTGCAGTGATTATTATGTTTAGCATGTTATATGTTTGGCAACGGTTCTTCTAACCCCAATTGATGGAGTGTGTTGCTTTTAATTTCTTAAACAACCATGTAGGAAGACACAACATGATATTCCAGGATGACAATGTCAAGATCAGGCTCAGATTGTGTAAGAATGGTTGTGAGGATCATGAAGAATCATTTTCACACATGAATCGTCTCCTCTGAGTCAAGAGCTTTAATTCACTGACAGTCTTTGGGATGTGCTGGAGGAGACTTTACAGAGCGCTGGACTCGTGCATTGTCAACACAAGATCTTGAGCGAAAATGAATGCACCTCTTGATGGAAATAACATCACAACGTTTATTTATATCATATATCATGGCTGGGCAGTGTATTTAAAACATTCTGTCTCATGATATTCACAGAAGTAAATACTTTAATATTTACAGACAAAATGCTATTTAAGAGGAAGTTGTTGTTCAAGTTGTTTTATATCTATTTTAGTGCAAAGCAGCACAGACATTACAATAAATTAAGGGGAAATTAAAAAAATATACAAATGACAAAAATATAATTTGATTTATCTAATTTTATAGTATTCTTTTGCCTGTTAACTGTCAATAGCTATGTTTCCATCCACCTATTTTTAATGCGCGTTTTGGGATATCGTATTAAAAAAACACACTGAATGGAAACGCCAATATGCGCATAAATTCTAAAAATAAGAGACCTTTACATAAAAAACTCTCCCTGAAATCCTAAAACATGAGTGTGCATTTATGAGTCACATGTTAATCAGTGGCTCAAAACCCTTTTAGCAATGCTCATGAATAGTTAGAACTTGCTAAACTTAACAATGGAAAAATAAAGTAATAAATAAATACTTTTACAACCAAAACTGTCTGGACTGTGCAATTTCTTAAATGCAGTTCATTACAGAAATAGTACATGTACATATTCTCTAGATGGGATTGTAAATAAATACAGCTATAATACTACAACAATTTTCAATACAGTAAAATCATATCAGAATATCAGTGATTAAGGTGTAAACTGCTGATACTGTGGCATCTTTTCCTCTTTAAATATGAACTAAGTTTGCTTTAGTTAAGCAGTAAGCAGGTAAATGATTGTTAAGGCCTCCGGTTTCTGCGCTCAGAGTAATTGTGTTCCAGTACAAAGTCAGGAAACCAGTCATTCCTGCACACACAGTCTGCATTAACACACACACACACACACACACACACACTGCAAAGGCTTAGGCGGAAACTGACTTCAGCTCTGCTTGTGTACATAGACGACTAGTTGAATCACAGACTAAAACACACACTGTCCTCTGACCAATGAACCACAGCATCTGTAGATCAGATATTACAGATGAGAATGCGAAAACACCTCTATCATTCAGAGAAACACCTCATATGATACTCAGCTTTTTTTTTAAACAATGAATATATTTCATAATAATGTAAAAAATAGAATATACTTAATTCAAAATACATACTTTTAAAATACATATTAAATTATAATAATAGTAATATAGTGAGATTAATATTATTATAAATGATCATGCACCATTACATAATTATTGATGTAATATTGATTTAATTTAACACCTAATCTCTTATTCTTCAAATTATTAAAACCGTATGTTAATTATTATGATATTTATAGAAGTACATACATAAAGTGAATACATTAGTGTTTAAATAAAGGTTATATAATATTCACAGACAAAATGCTACAGTATATTATCAGAGGAAGTGATCTCCAAGTTGTTTTACATCTATTTGATTTTGTGCAAAGAAGCACTGAAATTACAGTAAACTTTAGCTTTAATTAAATATAAAAATGAAAAAAAGCTTTGTTAAAAATGATGTGTAACCAGATGAATTTATTATTCTGTTTTTATTTGTCTGCTTTAACACAAGAGTCTGGTACATGCTTTAACAGGATAATAAATGTTTCACACTCAAGCCCATTTACCATAAAACATGCGCAGGAAATCAAGAGTGTCACGAGACCGGGCCAAGCACGTCACGGGACAGCCGTGAGATCTCGCAGGCCTCAGAGGGTATTTACATAAAAAGGCAATGTGGAATATTTAATCAGAAACTAAATTTTTGCAACCTGTATCAATGTCACATGTAGACAGAACAAATTCAGTTAATTTTGGTAACATGATGGGCCAAAGACCCCATAGCAATAGATCAGCCAGTTAAAATGCGTGTGAAGTTGATTCTGTCTCACTTCATATTCAAGGAAACCGTGGCGCGCACACACACACACACACACACACACACACACACACACACACACACACACACACACACACACACACACACACACACACACACACACACACACACACACTACTGTATGCATTCAAATTGAAACCTACAAAAACTCTCATGACCCTACAGTAAAAGACATAACAATTAGAAACACATTCAATTATGGAGTACAGAAAGTAGTAAAGAAAGAGTAAGGCTTACACACAGGGCTTTCGTCGATGCTGTCCCGGCCCAGTGATGAGGGGGTCTCCCATTGGGGCCGAGGGAGAGGGGTCCACTCATAAAATGCTGTTATGGGCCCTATGGATTTTAGCAATGGCCCTGGTTAGATGTAAATAGTTAAATGATCTGCAGGTTTAGATATGTTATGTTAATGTAAAGATATACTGTATAACATCTGAGAAATAGGCAGGGTTAGATGTGATCCACAGCAGGATTAGATGATATGAGTTTAGTTATAGTGAAGTGAGCATAACAATTGATATAAAGGCAGGGTCAGACACGATGGCATGGACTGGTTGATAGAAGCCGTGTTTAACAGCGGTATTATTGTTAACTAAAACTATAAAGAAACATTTTTGGTACTAAATAAACGTTAACTCAGATCAAATTTAATATTTTTAAAAATGTAACTTATTTTATTTTCGCTATTTGTCAAGGTAAGATTTCTCATTTTCATTTAATTTACCTATTTGTATAACTAAATTTAAATAAACTAAATCTAATAAATAAAAACTATAGACATATTAAAAAAATATATAATAAAAATGGCAAAAACACACAACAAAATTACTTAAACTTTAACTAAAATGAAAGAAAATAAAAAAAAATAAAAATGTAATTCACATTACTAATAGTAAAATAATAAATAATAGCACAGTCAACGATACTAAAATAACACTGGGTAGAAGTGAATTGTTATCCATAAAGATATACGTTTTAAAATGACTAAATTTTTGTCAAGTCATATTTATCTTAAATATTGATATAGTGACAAATTAATTAAATATATACACATTCATGAAATTAGTGAAATAACATTTGTACTATTTGAAGAATGAGAGCTTATATATTAAATTATATAAAGATGACAACATATAGGCCTACCTCACTTGAATTCATTTTAGATCATTATGCATGCTGTTTTGCAAGCTGGTCTGAAACCTTAGGAGGTGCAGTCATGCAAAAATATATTTAAAAAACACACTTTTCCATTGACGGCTATTTAAAAGTAGTCGCATTCTGATTTTACCAGCACTTGGTTAGTTATTGGAACCTTGAAAGCTAAGCATGAAATTGACCACTTAGCTTTTAGTCGCAAGTGAAGGGTTGTGTCTTTCTGGTACCATCAGCCTAAAAAAATAAAATAAAATAAACTTCTCTAATTTTCCTGCGGCTCCAGAGTGGGTAGTCACATGACATTTACCCCTCAAATGATTGGCTCAAAACAGTTTGGCTGCAGAACTCAACGCTGATGAGCAAAGTTGGCAGATTGGCGTACTTTGAGATAAATAGTTCTAGTTATTATAGACCTCGTTGGTTTCGGAAACAGCCATCATGTAGGCAGGGTTAGAGACACAGAGGCAGGCATGGATGTAAAGGAGGGGTTAGATATGTTGATGATGGTGGTGGTAAAGTGGGCCGGGCCTCGCGCAGCTGAGTCCCATCTGAAGCACGGGTGCGCGCATTTAACATGATTGATCCGCTAATAGGACAGAGGAGCAGACGCACAACTTCAGCTTTAAATCTACCAACGGTTCCTCTTTTCTCCTTTCTTTCCACTTCAACTCAAACGAGCTTGATGTGAGCGAGGGGGAAAAAACTCCAAAAATCACCTCCTTTCCCTTCTGTCACCCTCACAGAGCACCTCTCACCTTTACTTTCGGATTGTGGCTTTAACTCACGGCTTCACTGGGCACAAACGACACGAGATTCTCTTCTGCAACTTTAACGCACACCAGGGACAAAATCACCGACAGGGAAAACTGATTTTTTTATTTTTCTGGCACAAAGAAGCGTTAAAGTTACACAATGAGTCTGAAGTCAGATTCAGAGACGAACACCAGTGTTTCATTAGAAGAGGAGGTAAGAGAAATAAGCTCTTTTAGTAAACATAAACTTCATTTGGTGAAGTTCAAGCTTCTGCCGGCGGATGACTGTGGAAACTCTTTTGGCTTTTGACATGTTTTAAAACTCGCTTTAAAGGGGTTTCAGAGGCATGTTTGTTGCGGTTTGAGGGAAAAGCTTGAGAGGGTGTTTGAGAGGAATGTGGAGTCTGTTGATGATTAATCTTAAAGTTGGCATTGAAATCTGAGACTCACCTGATGAGAGACACACTCTCATGTGTGACTGGATCTAAGTTTAATAGCAGATTTAACAAGCAAATACTCCAGTGGGTGTTCTTGAAGTTTTTCTGTCCTTTTTTTTCCCCCAGCATTCTCAAACACGCGCAAACACTGACGTATATTGAACGTGGGTCTAAAAGAGACAATGTATCTTTTTAGAATTCTTCTCACTTTGTGTCTTTAATCTAATTAAATTATGCTGTTGCAGTGTAGTATTGTCAGTTATTGTTCCAACTTTTTTTTTTTTACAAACGGAATAATTTTCATAAAGTGAGAATTTTAGACCCAATAAGACTACCATATGAAGTCTTGAGATAGGAATTACAATTATATTATAGTGTAATATATTATATTGTCGTATATAATGTATAAATATAATAAACTAACTTCTGTCCTTTTTTCTGTTCGTTTCCAGTCATCTGACTTCCGATGGAGGCATTATTTACTTGAGACACAACAAGACTTCCATTTATTGAATAAATTTAATGTTTTTTTTTTTTTTTTGCAGCTTGTCTTTAATTTGGTCTTTACATTAAATTATGTTTAAGTAATGTACCGCTTTGCAGTTAATTGAGTAAAAATAACCAACTTATTCTGAATGGAAGCATTACATATTCTGTATAGAATTTTCTCTTTTTTTTAAGTGACATTCTAAACCAGTTTCTCCACTGAGTGTTTGGGTCCGGGCTCGAGGTCACCTCTGACCTCCTGTAAAGGCATTTCCTGCAGTTCAGTGTACTTCACTTACACAAGACCTTACAATGCTGTTTGCAAACACTCAGTCAGAAAATATCAGACTTGAGTTTTTTTTTTTTTATGTTCTAGTGAGAAGTTTGTGAGGATAGTTGTGTAAATGTTCCTGTAGTTTAAGCTGGATTCTCGCTCAGGGTTTGGTCTGGGAGTTGCGTCCTGTCATTGTTACTGGGCAGCACTGGGTCAGTGTGTTTGGTGTGGCGCGTTCAGATTGTTCATTGTTCATGCCTGAACCTGCAATAATTAGGACAGGGGTTTCCTCCCTCTGTTTTGACCCAGTCGCTTACGTCCCCCCATATATGCCCTTTTGTTTCTGTCCTGTTTTTCTGACCGCCAACAAAATCAACTGTTTATTTTGCTTAAGTGGTACATTGTCCCTTATTTGTGGAGTGTTTATTCTTTTTGATTAAATTCCTGTTGTTTATTTCCCCTCTCAGCTGTTGGCAGTGTTTGAGCACTGATGCTCATGTTTCAGGAACATTGAGGATAGTCAAAGTTTATGCTGAGGGTTTTTAAAACTGAACTGAGACCGTTCTCGCCTGCAGCCGTTCCACCACTCGCTTCTCGGAGCCGGTCAGGAAATTATGGCTTTCCAGTGGATCATGTATTGGTGGAAAAGTGTAGAGGAATCTGAACGATGGACATGTATCCAGTTATACACTCTGATGCTTTGCTGTTTTAGCACTTTAATGATCTGACACTGTTTTTAGGTTTTATCGGTGGTATGGTGCTCAATTGGTACCATATATTCTTGTACCATGGCAGTTATGATACTTCAAAGAATATCATACTACATCTCCATAACATCATGGTATTATCATGGTGCTTGTCCAAAAAAAAAAAACGGTGCTGTCTTTTCTTTTTTGTGGTGCAGGATAAAAAGGTGACTCTTTCTTGCTAAACATGTCTGGGTCATTATAAGTATAATACATTATTTAAACATTTAACTTAATTTTAATACTGATTAATGGTCATTTAAAAATAGAAATTTAGTTTTTTTTGTTGCATTTTCATGATTTTTAATTCTATTTAGCATTTGTTTTCTGCACTTCTGCAAGAGTAATAGAAGTGACAGAACTTTTATTATCATTATGTTATTGATTTTAACATTTATAGAACAAATTACTGAGGATTAACACTGAGAATACGACTAACAAAACACAGGGGTATTATTAATGTATTGTTGCTTTTATATTATATATAATGTATATTTATTTTTGAATCAAATCAATTTTGCGAAAGGAATTACAAAATGCAGAAGACAGTCAATTGTAAACTGACACCTTTTGTGGGGAAGTTGAGTTAATGTCAATGAAGAGGAAAAAATATTTTTCTTCTGGTCCTGGACATGTTTTTGTGAGACTGAGCCAAAAAACCAGTGTCTTTCAGATTGAGGCTGTTCACCTCTGAAGCGTTTGGAGAATGTGATGGGTCAGCCTGAACCAAAGTTCTGTCTTTCTCGCTCTCCCCTCTTTTCCGTAAAAGGTCATAGCACACAGTGTCCATCAAATCTTTCTCTTCTGCCCTCTAGATCTGTATAGAGTTGCTACATCTGTTTTTAAGTGCTTGTTGCTTTTTGGGTAACTCTAGAATCTGTGATACTTAGTTTTAATTTGTTGGATAAAATGTGTTCTAGGAATTGAGGTCGAGTTTCTCTTAGCCATGTTCATTCTTCATTTAACTTAATTTTTTTCTTTTCTTTTTTTTCTTTATTTGATTGCCCTTTGCTCTCTCTCTTTGTTCACTGTAATATTTGATCTATCCTGTTAATTTGCCGAGTTAAATTAGATTTTCTACCTTCCACTCACATTGGAGCAATAATGCTGTCCGTGGCCTGCAGAAGTCTCTGCATCCATGCTTAGGGTCACACACACTTGATCACCACGCACACACTTCTGCTCACTAAACTAACACAATCTCATGATTTTGATCTGAACACATTTAGTCTCTAATAGCAAACTCTGCAGACAAACGGGGAGACTCTGACACAATAGGAAGGGAGAGAGACATTCAAAGGTAGTTCTAAACAATTCCTATTTTTATTCCTTTTCAGGTGCACATTTCTAAGACCATACATTGCACAGCACTCATAGCTCAGAGGTCATGGCATTCTGTGTATCTGTCAGTCATGTGTGCTGATGTCATTTAGGCATTTCCCTGTTCTAGGTACGAACACTCTTTGTCAGCGGGCTGCCTGTCGACATCAAACCACGCGAGCTTTACCTGCTGTTCAGACCCTTCAAGGTAAGACACGTCAGCCTGAGCGGGAAAAGCTGGAAGTCCTCTTTATTTGACTGATTTTAATTTGAGAATTGATTTTAAGTTGTCAGATTAATTCTGAATTTGTCCCTTTTTTTTATCAAACAGGGATATGAAGGATCGCTCATAAAATTGACCTCAAAACAGGTAAAGTTGAAACTATTTCCCCTCCAATGATGTGTAAATTTAATAAGCATAATGTAAACCAAAAAATTTTGATATTTAGCCTACATGAATATGTGTGTTAAATATAATTTAGGTTACATTTCACAAAGTGTAAAAAAAAAAAAACATGCTTTCTTAAAACAATTGGTTTCACTTTATATACTTTACTAGTTGCAGAGTTCAATCATTAAACGCTATTTTGATATTACCAAAATAAAAAACATTTTATTTTTTGCAAGAATATCATAAACTCCAGTCCATGTGGATGTAAACTATACTCTGCAATATCAAAAGCTGCTGTCTAGATATTTAATGTACAAAAAATATGACTGGTTGACGGGTAACATAGTTTGACCATTTCACCATTTTGCCTCATAATTTCAATGGCAGGCCTTGTCTGGCCAACCAAATGTTATTTTCTTGATCGGGTTAACCACATTTTTATTTATTTGACAATCATAAATATTGCAAGCCATAATGTACCCAACGTAGTTGACAGGCAACTTAAATACTGCTTGACAATGTCATTGGAGATGAAATATAGAACAAATTAGGAGGA
This sequence comes from Semotilus atromaculatus, assembly GCA_031834385.1. Classification (NCBI taxonomy): domain Eukaryota; kingdom Metazoa; phylum Chordata; class Actinopteri; order Cypriniformes; family Leuciscidae; genus Semotilus; species Semotilus atromaculatus. The sequence goes on from JAULUF010000027.1 coordinate 18,050,835, forward strand.
CATTTACCATAATGTTCAAAATATCTGCCGCAGAAGAAAATTACTTTACATGATGCTGGTCACATGGTTTTTGGGTTAACCAAACACCCACTAAAAAGCTTAACATGGTTAACAGAAATAACAAATATTTTCTTATTTGAAAGAATTAAATTTCAACGATCTGTTTCTAAGGTATTTAGATAATCTTGAGTAACTTTTTTTGAATAATGAATATACATTATTTTGAAAAACTATGGGACATAAAGGCCACTTTAATGCAAAAAAAAAAAAAACGGGGCATGTAAAATATTGGTGTGAGAAAAAGTGTTAATATTTCTGAAGAAAACTTAGGGTAAAAATATAATCAATGGACATGAAATGTACCCTGAATTTATATATTAGTTTTTAAAAGTAATTTAGGAGAGTACGCTTAATTCTCATAAAATCTTGGTCCTAAAATTGGGTTTAAGTTTTTAATTGCATTTTAATATTCAAATTATTATATTTAAATGAATAAAAATCACTTTTTTTAAACTCTTCCCTGATTTTTGTGGTGAAATACAGTATGACTACATTTTAAGGAGATCTGTTTTCTACTTCATGTGTGTTGATTGTAAAATCTTAATTTTGTCTCTACCTCGGTCCATCTGATGCGTTTCTTTCTATTGTCCAGCCTGTGGGGTTTGTCACGTTTGACAGCCGGTCTGGGGCTGAAGCGGCCAAGAATGCCTTGAACGTAAGTAGTCATTAGTCCGTCAGTAAGCTGAAGCGATGGCGACTTTTAATTATTTATAAGAGACTGTGCTTTATGTCCTCCAAACTTCGCTTTTAAAAGTCTGACTCAGATGCTGCACTTCTCCACGGGGGGGAAAGTTTCTCTTGCGTACACATGTTGGTCCCTAAGAAAAGTTCCATGACGTCATGTGTTTCTGGCTGGATGTGGATTGCTCTGGGAATCAGTGCACTTGTGCTGCAGAGGGAAACTGATGTTCTGTTATATCAGGGGTGTCAAACACGGTCCTGTAGAGTTTAGCTCTGACTTGCCTTAATCAGCTTTTACACAAATGCACAAAACAAAAAGGTCTTTGAGTAATTAGACCGTATTCGGTTGACACTTCTAATGTGTTCTCAGGGCATCCGCTTTGACCCAGAGAGTCCTCAGACGCTTCGTCTGGAGTTCGCAAAAGCCAACACAAAGATGGCGAAGAGTAAACTGATGGCCACGCCAAACCCGTCCAACCTGCACCCGGCTCTCGGTGCACATTTCATCGCTCGAGACCCATGTGAGTAAACTACGGCGCTTTGGCCCTGCCCGCCCCACGGTTGATTCGCCATCAATGTTTTGTAACGTGTGTCTTGACTGTCAATTGAATGTGTCCTTGTTGAAGAAAAGCATTAATTTATTGGAAGGTTTTGGAATGGTGGTGTATTTTTTGGGTGCTGTAACGGGTCTCTTGAAGTGTTCTGCTCCCTGGCGTCTGGTTCTGTATGTGACACTCAGATGTGTGTGATTCTGTAGATGACCTGACGGGGGCAGCACTGATCCCTGCGTCTCCTGAGGCGTGGGCTCCGTATCCTCTCTACACCACTGAACTGACCCCAGGCCTGCCTCACGCCGCCTTCACCTACCCCGCCGCCGCTGCTGCCGCTGCCGCCCTGCACGCCCAGGTGAGGGACCAGCCGGTGTGTTCCCCTTTTCTATGACTATCACCGTCTCTGCTTTCAGGGGGGTTTTCTGTTCAATGTGACATTGCCAACACTTCTTGAAAATTACTTCCATTAGTTGGTAGCAAATCATTGTGGTGTTGTACTTTGAAAACACAAACGGGGATTCAGTTCCAAAGTGACAGTTTTTGTTTTTTGTACTTCTATATATGGAGTTAGTGACTAAAAGTTCTCACAATTTGTTTATATCCCAATACTTCTGTAAAGGATTGTGGGTAAAGGCCAAGTTTTAAGGGTATACAAATTTATATTTTTCGAATCTTTGTATCGGAAAGCATTGATGTGGGCAATGTATGAACGGCCAAAAAAGACCGGCTACTCCGTCTACTGACCTGATGCGTAAACCTCATGGGAAGCGTGCTAGCCAGACGGGACTTAAACTGTCAGCTAAAGGCCAAGTTTGGTTTGAAGATAAAAAACATACCAAGCACATTAGCACTCCGTCTCAGAGCATGTTCATATGTAAATTGCGCGAGGTTTTTCATCCATTGATCTGAAAAAAATATACGTTTATCCGCCCAGACCCTCCCCTCAAAGAAATCAGGACAGAAGTGGTTGAAAGTGGACAAGAGACTGTTTTAAACGCCAGGTGTAAATGAATGTGTCTCCCTCGTTTACTTGTAATCCGAATTACCAAAAAACATCTTAATACTAGGTGTAAATGTGGCCTTGAACTTAGATTTTGGTTTATAATTTGTTTGCATCCTTCCTCTAAAGGATTCTGGGTAAAGCCCAAGATTTAAGGGAGTACCAATTCATGTCTTGCATACTACTGTACTTTTACTTACTTTGACACTATTGTTAATCTTTTAATCTTATTTAATTTTTATAATTGTAAATGTCCTATGTTCAATTGAGTCAGAAAAAAAAGTCCATGCATTGTTAGCCGCTATTCCACACCATAAGCTTTGTACAGTATACTGCACATTTTGTATGTTTCATCCGGCAATGCGTACTGTATACTGCAGTAATAGTAAGAGTAGCATGTGCTTAAACTTTAGCAAGTGTTCAGTCTAACCGAACCAAGCTTACTTTCCCATAATGCCCCTGACTGGCACTCTGATGGAACCTGACCCTGGGTCACACGACGCAGCAAAACCAGAGGTGGTGTCAGGGGTCCACTCTGAACATGACAAGTCTGATTACCCAGAATCCCTCAGAACAGCATTCCTTGGCCTGCTAGTGTTGCTAAGAGATGACGACAGAGAAAAGCTGTTTTTAATTGCATCTCAGGTTGGATTATGACTTGGTCGCTGAGTGAATCTGTGCCCAGAGGTGCCGATTAAAGTTTAGCCAAAAAACAATGTGCAACCAATTTTATGATCCATTAAAAGCAGCACGTGTGAAATTCTCCCTCAATCTTTGCATTTAACTGCTTTTTACGTTTTACACTGGTAAAAATGAATATGAAAACGTTTAATGCTCCTCAGGCGTTGTCACGGTTTATTGTAAATATTGCATTGTTCGCATGCATGTTTAATGTAATGTGACTGTTTTTGAAGACTCTGCTTGATGGATCAAGTTTATTGATTGGATAGCCAGACTTTGGTTGTCATGGCAACAACCCAGTGAAAGCTAGAGGTCATGGATGAAGAGGCTTTGCTTGAAGTCTCTTGAGCCGTACTGTATGTTAACAGGTTCCTTAAAGCGTAAATTGAGCTTGTTTGTAAGTTTAGTTTAGTCTGATTTTGAGTTAAGATCCGATCTCAACCAAATGTTTTACAGTGGTGTTTGGCTAAGGCTGTGGGTGCAGTATGTTTAGTCAGGATCTCAAAGGGGTTGTAAAAGGTTTAATTCTCTGGGTGAGAAACTGAATGTGCTAATGGATCCACACGCTAACACATTCTCTGCCCGATGTCACTCTGAGGGCCTTCAGAGAGTTCGAGTTTTCCCTTGGTGGTTATTCAGTTTGTTGGTTTTATTTAGTTAAGAAATAAAATGACAACCACAAACCAACTTTTTTTTATCTTGTTTTTATTTTTTATTTTATTGAGCTATTTTTGGTTTTAAACTAAAAAGAACCCAAATTAAAATGTTGTTTGTTTTTTTTTCCTTGTCTTTTGACTTTGGTTTTATTTTTTTTATTTTTTTAAATAACCAAAATGAACACACATTGGTGGGTTTATTTTATTTTGGCCATTTTATTTGTGAAATTTTTTGTTGTCATTTTTGATATGCTATAAGGTGGGAGGGGTGACTTTTTTTTAATTTATTTTATCTTTATTAAATAACAAAATAATACATTTTATATGGTGCCTTTTTTATTTATTTAGAATATATAAAATTGTGCAAAAGTGACATTAGCTTAGCTTTTTTGGTTCGTTAGTGGTGGTTCATTTACTTTTGTTTCAAAATGATGTATTTTACATGGTCTATACACACTTAAGTTTTAAATTTTACATTAAAAAAATTTAAATTGTGAGCAGAAGTTCCATTATAAATGGAAAGGCACTCCTATCATAGAATGACTTGATGATCTCCTGCTTCGTCCAGCATTATTCAGCTCAAGGAAAAAAGTGGAATTCCTTTGGCATGTTTGCGTGTAGCCGGGATGACGCAACTATAAGTCTGCAGTTAAACTGCTGGAAGAAAAGAGCACTTGGCTTTCTCTTCCTCCAGACCTTTCTAACACACACCTGCCAGAGTGAGATTAGCGCTGTAACGCCTCGTTCTGGGCAAACGTCCTGACGCCTCGTAAAGAACATGGGAAGTCCACGAAGGGCTGGAACGGACGTGCCAGGCTGATTGTGGTCGTTCTCTTGCCCTTGGCTGGGGAAGTGGGTTTTGGCGTGGTTTGGGAAGGCTGGACGGGAAAGGAGTTAATGTCATCTTGCTGAAAGATGTTTATAGATGCACTGATAAGAGTTTCCTGCTCAGTTCGTGCTTGCATAAGCCATTTTAGCGATGCTAATGAACTGGACTCTGAAGGTTGTTGTAGAAATTTCTCTCTCTAGGTTTTTGCCCTCTACAGTTGCCCTCTACATTTTAATGTTTAATGAAATTAATAATCATAGTCATCAAAATAATAATAATGATAAAATGGCTCTTAGCAGGAACTTTGGTTCATCAAGAGTGTTTTTATATGGTTCTTGTGCTGATTTTAAAGTGTTCTGGTTGATAAAGCTGCCTATTGGAAACTTCCCACTTAAGTGATTTACAGGAGTCGCATTCAAGTCGTTATAGTAAAGAACAGGAATCATGGAGGATACGTGCTTTTTTTTTTTTTTTTTTTTTTTTGAGAAACAATTTTACGAGATTTCATATTGAATCAAATGTAGCGTCCCATTCATTGACAATCACATAAACATTCACAGTGTTGTCTAGATGGTCCGCTTGCTGATGGTTTAAGTACATACTTTTTTTCGCTTTGTATAAAACTTAATATGCTTCAAGTGGTTATTCATGTATACAAATATGCACTACTTTAACAAGGCGCTGTGATGTTCTTCTAGTTTTTTTTTTTCCCCCCACAACATCATTCACACAGTAATCGATCTCCCCTCAGTCTAAAGTTTGTGGCCTGCCCTTCTCGGGAACTTGGGTATCAGAATTATCCCAGAGTTTCCCAGCAGTAAATACGACCTGAGGGCGTTCATGTCTGATTATGGTCTATCTATTGGAAGCTTATAGACTTTTGACCATCTAACAGCAACCACAAAAGTTCACATTGTCAATCAGCTACATTTGAGGCATAAAGATTAATAAAAAAAGCGTTAAACATGCATTTTAAATGCTAATAATGGCTAACACATCAAAATGAGAAACGTATCAACATAATGATTTCTCAAAATATGATTACATTTGATTAAATGATAGATCTAAATGATTCAATTATAAAACCTAAGCAAACGATAAAAATAAGCAAGAATCTTTTTTTTTTTGATTCATCTATGAAGTTAATTTAAATGTTTAAAGTGTACATTTATATTAGCATGTCATGCACCATATTTGCACATACAGTTTAATTTCACTAGTAATCTTATTCTGTAATTGACCACAAATTGAGGCTTCTTTCCTATAATAAAAGAAGCCTTTGCGATTATATCAAAGATCTCCCTGTAATTGTTCCTCTTGCCTGTAGATGCGCTGGTACCCGTCTCCCTCTGAAAGTTCTCAACCGGGGTGGAAGTCACGCCAGTTCTGTTAAACCCGTGAGTATCCGTCTCTCCACCTCGGATGGTCCCTGGTCTCGGACTGTAAGCTAATGCTCTGTTCTTGTCTCCACAGATGCCGATCCGTAACAGACGTTTAGTTATTTCTCCCTCCTGTTTGAATGAAGGACAGCTGGGCTCAGCGTTTAACTTAATCAGGTTTATTTAATGGACAATCTAAGCATGAAGGATTATTTTCCTGGAGGAAGTCTTCTCTAAAGCACTCTGAGGACTGTGGCGACCCTCACGGTACTGTCTCCATTTCAAAAGCTGCGCTTGACGAGCCAATCACGCGCAGACGTTCAACATGTCTAGCTGCTCCTGTAGATTTTTTTTTTTTTTTTTTTTTTTTTTTTGTGTGGGGGGGGTGTGTATCATTCTGCATGCGATTAAAACAAGTTTTAGAATGCAAAACTTTTCGTCTGTTCGTTTGCGCTCGTGTTTCCTAGTCCCAGCTTAACCCTAAAGGTTTTCAGCCTCTTGTTCTTGCATTTTGTAAAAGGTGGAGACCTGAATTTGATTTTTGCAATCCAGTCCCTGTGTACTTTTTGTTTCCTCTTTTAAAGAACTGATGACATAATGCACTGGGTGTTTGTTTCTGTTTGTGATCCTGACGTGAACCGAGCGGATTCGTTCGCGTTCTCGTCTCCTCCTCTGCATCTTCCTCTGCCCTGAATTCACCAAACCTCTGCTATCTGTGTCTGCTTGGAGAATATTTGAACAAAAAAAAGAAATGTACAAGTATTTTTGTACACTAGTGTAATGAATATTTATGCATTATTTTTGTTTCGTGCAATTAAATAAGTATATATGTATGAGCAGTTTAGTGTTCCCTTGTTGTTTTTGGTGTTTTCGTTGGTTGTTAATTCTGTCTATAACCTGTTTGAAGTAAGTGCAATTGATTTTCTTTTTTTTGCTCCGTGTTAAAAACTGAAGTTTCCTGTGGCAGTGCTGCGAGTTTAAACGGACTGCCAACATGAGATTGCTGTATTATAATATAAAAAAAAAAATTAAAAACTGATTTTTTTTCTTTATTTCAGAATGTGAAACTGGAGAATAAAAGGAAATCTGAGAATCGATGTTTCGTGTGGGTTCTTCAAATCCAGCTCGAGTTTCCATTGAATAACTTTTCCTTGTATGGGTTTTATATCCTACAGTAAACTCATGCTATCTGCAGCAGTGGTATGAGGGGGTATAGGTTATTTTAGTGTGCGTATCTGCTCTCTCGTTCCATGTTTTACCTTTTAAGGCATCAGATCCTCACCAGCTGAAGAACAACGCTTCATCTTATGGCAACAACTGCAGCTCTGGCCCATGAGAAGCTGGTGTTTATTTGAACAGCGCTAGTTTTCAAACTACGTTTCAAAGTCTGGCTATGACCAACTCGTTGGGTTTTTATTTTTTTATTTGAATGGTGCTTTCCGAATACATCCAAATCAGCTTTACAAAAAAGTGAGTAACTGGAGGCTAATAGGCTCTATGCACGAACGCTGCTGACGTACTTCCGGTAGAATCTCAGCCAGCGTCTTTACTTCCGCATAGCAAAGTGTATTAGCGGCAAAACTTAAATAAAATTATTTTTCTCAGAAATGGAGACTGGAAACTGATTCGCAACTCGGATCTCGCATGAAATGAGAGAATACTCGCCCTCAAAGTTGTCGATGTAGCTCAGTTTTCCTATTCTCATGTGTGACGGCTTACTGCCTCACAATATTAACATCCATGTTAACCGTGGGAAGTTCTTGTAAACAGTGAGTGTAATTATCTCCATGTAATTATCGAGTGTATGCCATTATCTCCACCTAATGCAAAAATCGGCTTCCGACGCAGCTCCGGATGTAACTGGGCGGGCTGAGATAAAACGCGGAAGCGATCGTGTATAGAGCCTACTGCAAGGGTAAACTCATAGACAAGGAAGAAATAAGACTCCTTAAGGTGAAGCCCTCATCTGGCACATATTTTACTTGTAGCTTATAGAGCTTCTGTAGTCCTCCCTCTTTTCGGTCTTCCCGTTTGTATTTCCACAGCATGAAGGTAAGATCAGAGCCCGTCTACGGAGAGCCTGGCCACTCCATATTAAGTCCTATTGTACTGAATTTTGGTTGTAGTTCCGCTGGGGGTGATTGCCCATGAGTGCAAAATGAATGGGAGTCTATGGAGCTAGACTTCACCCGCTTGATGTTGAAAAATCTCAGATTTGATTGTAGGTTTTGCAAGTTGAGTATGGACCTTATAGGTCAAAAGTTGAATGAACGAGTACTCATGCCCTCTTCGATTTCTTACAGGTTGAGTTTGTTGCCCATAACACAGTAGCATTCTGCTGATTGGTCAGTAAAGGACCGATTACGACCAGAGAGACCTCTTGATGGCATCGTGGCGTTTGAAGTGGGACCAGAGTGTTAAAGTGGACTTAACTCTTATAGCACGTGTGTTTACCTGTGTCAGCTGTGTTGTTGATGCTTCGAGAGAAAAGAAAGTGTAGAGCGCGAAAGCACTAAAGTGACTGAAGGATTGCCGTACGATGTGGATGACGTCATTGACATTTTTAAAGCAAATTTTAAAGCAAGACTTTTAAAGAAAATAAGTGACTCTAAAAAATCTAACACCCAGCAATGTGTAATTTCTTTGCAACTTTGCAACTCCTTTCGAATACAACATTAAAATTATTAGACAAAATATATTCTGAGAAAAGTGGATTTTGAGGGGTATAGCTCCATAGACTTCCTTTCATTCTGCACTCGTCCTGTGAGCGCCCTCATATGGAACCAGAGTGGAACTGCAACCAGTTCAGAACCCGGAAGTTTACTGAGAGGGGAAGTTCTCCCCTTATTAGACATTCTCTGGTAAACTCTTATGGATTTTTAATGAACCGCTCATTTTAAAATATTACTGGTCTAACTGACATTTTGTTGTGATCTCTGCTTCAAACATTTCAATTCAAGGCCCTTTAAATGCAAATCTGCTGCAGAGGGCGGGGTTTCAAGACTTAATGTCTGTTAGCACTGAAATGACAGAAACTGTTCTTCCTTTAATGTTAAAACAGAGTCAGACAAAGATGGAGAGACTCAAGAAGTGACACCGTGTAGAATGCAACAGGACATCTCTGAATGGTTACAATATTAGTTTACTGTATTTTTGAACAAATAAATGCATCCTTGGTTAACAGAAGATATGTCTTTCAAAAACATACTATTGAACAATCTTAGCCAGCATAAAACAGAAGTTACGAACCGCGAATATAGAAGCGAGATCTTTCGAGTGAATGGGCTTCTTCAACTAGAACAAATGTAATAGACCTTATTCAGACCAGCGCCATGCCAGGTATGAAAGTGAGGCTGTGAGGGATAGACTTACTGTGTTTTCAATGGGATCCGCTGTAAAAAGCTGTATAAAGCTCCTAGATCACTTATCATTTTAAACAGATCATATTGTCTGGATTATTTCGTCTACTGGAATTTCTCAGAAACATATTTTTGCATGGTTTCGTCAGCAGAACAATCCACAAACACATTTAATAGCAGTACAACCCACTGAAGAGATGGAGGTCTATCCCTCACAGCCTCGCTTTCATTCTGTTAAAAATCAAAGATGGCGCTGCTGTGAATAAGGTCTATGGCTTTATTTTGTTCCTCTGGAATTGATTGGTTTGCTATTGGTCGATTGGTTGGACTATTGGCTATTGGTTGCTCATGTGAGTGACAGTTTGCCCCGCCCTCATGACAGAGAAGAGGAGAGACCGCAAGAGGGAGGGGAAGTTTTTAGATTTGATTAAAGATTATGAATGAGGGCATATGAATTTAAAAAAAAAACAATCTAATGATATGCACAGATAAATCATTTATAATAAAAACTGCTATATTTCATAAAAGTATAAGAACGGTCCATTTTGATTTCATAGAGATTTTCAGGGGATTGCATTGTGAAGTGTTCCCTCTCACTATAGGCCTATCTGACAGAAGAAAGAAAAATCTTTAGAAAAAAATCTATCTATCGTGTTTTGGGTGACTATAGGCTACAGCTTTTTTCAGTTCTCAGAGCATCAAAGTATATTAAAACTTGAAAGAAATAGCAGAAAAGACTCGCTTTACATTATTTTATTTGACGAATGAACAGAAAAAAGTTCTGTGTTGATTCAGACAGGCTGTCTGATGGCAACTTTTGGCAACTTTTTGACCTTTTTTTTCCTCCAACTTTTCAAACCAAATCACATACAGCTACAGGACAAGACTCTCCCTGCGATTATATTCTATTGGTCTGTTTCTATGACGTTCTTTGTAGAATGATGTCATGTGGCTATTTTCAGTCTTTGTCTCTTCATCACATATTGGTCAAATTTGTAGACAGTACAAATATTGTGTATAAATATAATTCATGCACTAAATATCTGCGGTGTGACCAAACCTCTCCTAGCAGGAGCAGTGATGGAGGGATGGATCGCTGCCGCCATCTGCTGGCTAGAAAACAAACCTGAAAACATAAAACAAATCACACCGACACTAAACATTATTGTATACATAAAAAGTAAGTTATCTGTTTGCCTTAAAATGTTTAAGTTCATGGAAATAAAAGAGTTTGAGTTAATACTACGAAGGAGATTGATTTAATAAATATAAACTCAAAATAGTATGTTATCTGAACTGAACTACATTAATGATTAAGTTATTTTGACAAGAGAAAATAAATTGTACAGTACTACTAAGAAAAAAGAAAAGCACTTTAGTGTTTCATAATATGTTGTTTCAATGTCAGTCAACATTAAATCGTTCTTAAAATTCAGGTGTTATTCTGTCTTGGTGTGTATGTGTTTGGGTACATTGTACATGAAATGAAGAGAAATGAAATTCTCTCTTGTGTTTTAGGATACCCGAGGACAATAAAATAAGATTAAATAAAGTATTTTAATTATTGAGTTCATAAGTGATTCCTTTAATACATATTTCTCACAACAAATGCAGATGCTATAGCTGGATGAAATATTTTTCTGTCTTTTGTAAATCAAATCAAACCAAATAAATGCTTTCATCGCATCTGGGGACAGATATGAGCAGAGACGAACGTAGAGGTGTTCGCGCACGCATGCGCGCGCCCCCGACCCTGTCCGCTTCAGCACCGCGTAACGGGTCACGTGACTCAGTCTCGCTCTCCGCCGCTCCGCATCATCAGCAGCAGAGATGTCCGCGAGCTCCGCGTTCAGCGATGAGAAAGGAGGCTCCTCCAGCGAGCCCGAGTACGGACACGACCCGGCCAGCGGGGGCATCTTCTCCTCCGACTACAAGAGGTGAGACACACCGAGTCTGTGCGCGCCGGGAACGCTCGCCACCGTGAGCGGCCCACCGGAGCGTTTAACGTACAGAAAATCTCAGACAGGGCGAGGTACGCATGCGCGGATGAACGAATGAATTCTGTGGAAAAACAAAAGGATGATAAACACGATGAAGTGTGAGATGAATTCGCGTGACTAGAGTGTGTATGTGTGTGTTATTCGTGGGTTTGTGTTTCAGCACCGGTCTGTGGACAGCGCTCAGGTCCCATGATGACTTCTGTGCTGCTTCACACTTCAGTGTGCCTGTATTAGTCGTTTATTTGTTGAACTGATTGTTTTTTGTATTTAATATTTGTATGGCTATGATGACTTGCCGTTGTTTTTACAGTTTAAATATAGCCGTGTGATCCTCATTCTCTCGCTATCCTTCAGGTTTAGCCTTGCTAGCATCGTTCTCTAGCACAGCTACATCTTAATCTACATCTGTTTCTGTTGGGATTTCACACGTTTACCCTGGGGTCGCATTTCCGTAAACACAGAACGTTTTTTTTTCTGGGAACGTTTTCTGTTAATTAGTTTTTTGTTTGAACAAAAAAGTAACATTCCCACACAATGCACAGATTTTCTTTTTTGACATGACCTTTTAAGCTCACCAGTCACTGTGGCTATAGTGGTTTTCCAAAGTTACTAGCCACTTAGCATTTTCACTGGCCACAATTTTGAAATCGATACCATGGGGAAAAACTGCCATATAGATATTTTTAATATATGATCTATCTCATAATTTGCCAGCAGGTATATTAGGCTGCTGTCACTTTAAGACCTGACGCACAGATCCATTATACTGTCTCACATCTTTCTCAATTGTTTACGTTTACTTAAAACATAACGGACTGTGTTTAGGTGAATTCTCGTCAAGACCAGCATTTTGGCATTATTTTGTGTGTTTGTTTGGCAGTTTAAGTGAAATAAGCAGAGAAAAAGAACTCAATTTAGTGCTGAGAGGCGGCTTTATGTGCCGTACTTTGAATGTAAGCACAAATTCTGTGAAATTTGTATTGGAAGCGTTTCATATATTTCAGTATTGATAGGTATCGAAAAATCTATATTTTTTGACAACACTTTTGTCTAAAATGTAGGCTATATATTATATATAAATTTCAACATCGCATTTGGAGGGTCAAGCCCTGGTAATGACCTTAAGAGAACCTCTACAGAATGTTCTCTAATGCTTTTTTTCAGGTTTTATAACCATAAACTAACATTCCCAGAACATTCTGGGAACCAAAAATGTGAAAATTGGTCAACTATTTTACAGTGTCTCTTTAGCATCTGAAGCTATCTTTACATTAAAGCTGGCATCTACATCGTCCTCTTCCTTCATCTACCTCCGTCTCTTGTGAAGATTGTGAAGTTTAGATCTTTAACTGAGATTGATAATGTGGAGAATATCAATAAGTTTGTTTCTGCTGAGGTCACGTGACCAGTGTTGTTATCATTAACTAAAACTAAAACTAAAACGAAAACCATTAAGAATCTTTTTCGGTAATTCAAATAAAGCTGAAATAAAACTTAATTACTACAATTAAAACTAAAACCGAAATAAAAAAAATCATTTAAAAACTAAACAGACATATATATATTAAAAAACGTATACTATAACTTATAGTAAAATTAAAATTAAAAATATAAAAATAAAAGTTAATTAAAAAATATGAATAAATACTATAGAGTATAAAGAATGCTAAAATAACCGCTTAGATGAGTGGCCTTTAGATCATGTCACTTCTCTCTCAGACAGTAGAGGGAAGCAGACGCACTCGTTTTCACATCATTACTTTTATGGCAGTCTGTTTGTTCATTTAAATATATAGATATATCACATGTTAACTTAACTTGTGCTTTACTCCTCGATGGTGCTTAAAATAATGTGTTAGAAATGACGTTCAAATGAAATGATCCATTGGTCAGGGAAATGCTATTTAAAAGTTTGGGATCTGTAAGAATTTTTAATGTTTTTGAAAGAAGTCTCTTATGCTCACAAAGGCTGTATTAATTATCAAAATGGTCTAACATGTAACTGATCAGTTAAAACAGTGCTATTGTGAAATATTATTACAATTTTAAGTACAATTTAGAATAACTGTTTTCTATGTGAATATCTTTTAAAATGTAATTCATTCCTGTGATCAAAGATCCTGTATCATTACTCCAGTCTTCAGTGTCACATGATCCTTCAGAAATCATTCTAATATGCTGATTTGATGCTCAAGAAACATTTCTGATTATTATAAATGTTGAAAACAGTTGTGCTGCTTCATTTTTCATATCTTTCAGAATTCAGTAGAATAGAAAAATAGAAAACTTTTGTAACATTATGAATGTCTTTTTTGATCAATTTAATGCATCCTTGCTGAATAAAAGTATATATATAAAAAAAAAAAAAGACTGACCCCAAACTTTTGAATAGTGGGTGGTGAAATATAATGTAAAATGTTGGTGGACATACAGCACTGAATCCACCAGGGGGCGCTGTAACACCACAGTGGAACAGATTCAGGGCTGGACTGGGACAAAAAATCGGCCCGGGCATTTTGGCCCAGAGTGGCCCACTACATATGAACATAAACACAACCGAACTTTGTATTCCCTTGAATATGTATAACAACAACTCCTATTAAAACTACCAACGCCATGTAATGAGTGAGCAGGAATGGGTAAGAGTTAACAAATGAAATAACTACTGGGTGTAAAATAAAATTCTCCAATTGCATTGGCAATACCAGTGTTTCTCACGAGATGTTTCAATAGTATCGGTGAGTGTACCTCTGTCCCTCTAGGGGGGTTCGAAAATGTTGTGCTTTTTAATGTTAAATTCATCAATCTGGTGCACTTTGAGAGTTCAAAATTAAGAGCTCCAACCAATCTTCAGTGTGCAAATTGAACAAAGAAAAGCTCAAAACTATTTTTTTTTGTGATATAGTGTCTGTCTACATTACACTACTACATAATTAATCATAGTTATAATCTTAATCACATGACAGTAATAGCCATATAAAACACATGCACTGAAAAATAAAAAGCAACTTTCATAATTAGTGTAGAACTAATTTCTATACTGGAAAGAGATAAACACATTATATCTTTTATTTTGATGGAAACTGCATCGAGCTTTTATTTTGGCGGAAAACATGGTTTACAAACGGGTCTCATACTCTCATTACAATTCTAGTAAAATGCGTTTAATATGCAGATGTGGAAATAATGCGTAACTGGGAAATGGGTTCCTTCTCATAGCCTGTGTCCTGAAAGTAGCCTAGTTCTGCTGACCACAGTTCTCTACACTCACTAATGTCTCTCCTGATCCTCCTCACTCCTCGTCAGACACTTGAAGGCCCTGTTTCTTTTTTTCACGCCATTTCTCTGCACATTCCTTGCGTTTCTTCTCCATCGCTTTTTTGACTATTTTGACAGATACACACTGACACTGCACGCTCGCTCAGAGCCCAGAGGGGGAGGTGGTTAAAGATGTGATTGGCCCAGCCCAGTGTCGATCAAGAAAATAACCAATGGGCCGCTGATCTCCGTGTTTCATGGGCCGGTCTGTGAGAAAGAAAAAAACCCACGCTGACTTTGTCCAATGCGTTTCAACGGCACAAAGATCCCAGTGCGACCGCCAATTAAGCAAAGCTAAACGAATGGGCCGCCGAAACGAGTTGTATGGGCCGTAAAAAAAAAAAAGAAAAAAAGTATGAGATGTATCGGCCCAAAAAGCACGTCGGCCCACCGGGAAAATGCCCAGTATGCCCGATGGCCAGTCCAGCCCTGAACAGATTGGAGGATCAGTTTTTAATTTTAACTTTTGTACTTTCTGTTTTTAGTCGTATATCAATAATTCAGCAGTGCGTGTTATTATAAATAAATAATTATCATATTTTACACTCCCCATCCTTGTTTATTTCCCACTTAATATTTCACAGTATCACCAAAAAACTGTGAATGTGGTTCGCGCCTTCTTTATTGCGAATGAGCCATAAACGTGACATAGGCTGACATATATTTTTCTCTCTGCATAATCATCACTTTCTGATTTCTGCTCTGCTGTCACAGAGCTCTGACACTGTTGCACTGCAGGATTCGCCCGTGTGTGTGTGTGTGTGTGTGTGTGTGTAATGGCAGTTCGACTGGTTCCACAGTAAACACGATCCTCATATGCTGTTGCCTTGGCAACACGCCCCTCAGATCTGCTACTGTACAGCTCTCCATCTCTGCTCTGTTAACAGCTGAATTAACAGAGAAGCAGAGAATCACGCTCAAATATTCATGAGATTGCTGTGTGCGAGTTTAGAGAGATTTGGGGTTTCTGATGCAGGAGAATTTCTCTTTAGAGGTCAGTGGCTTTTAGCACTGCAGTGTGAATTCTGCGTCTGACTGTGAATTCGGCTCTTCCCTTCTCCACGGTATTCAGGGCTCAGAAACGCCACGTGAATCAAACTGTATTGGACCGGATGACAGTGAATCGATTTGATCAAACTGTATCAGACGGAAGGAAAGTGGTTTGACCTGAATCGGACTGGTTCAAATGAATCAAACTGTATCAGACAGAATGAAAGTGGTTTGACCTGAATCGGACTGGTTCAAATGAATCAAACTGTATCAGACCGAATGAAAGTCATTCGACCTGAATCAAACTCATTCAAATGTAAGAAAACTGTATTGGACAGAATGACAGTGAATCGATTTGATCAAACTGTATCAGACAGATACGATCTTCGATCTGATTCAGATGAATCAAACTGTATCGAACAGAATGAAAGTGAATCGAACTTTATCAGACAGAATGAAACCAAATCCTTTTAATCAAACTGATTTGATGAACCTAAACTGAATCAGATGAGTTCTAATAAATCAAACTGTGCTGAACAGAATAAAAGTAAATCAATCTAAATTAGAACGATTCACATTGAATTGAATTGAATTTCAATTTAATTAACTGTATCAGAAAGAATTAAACTAAATAATTTTAATTGAACTGAACTGGACAGAATTAAACTATTTACTGTAATAAATGAATTTCAGTGAATGCACCTGAATCATGATCAAATGAATCAAACTGTAACATACAGAAGGAAAGTGAATAAAATTAGCAAATCAGTCTGATTCAGTTGAATTCAGGATGGTTCAGTTTCATGAACTCAGTTAGATTTAGTTTTAAACCAATTTGAGCTAGACAGACGCTATGTTTGGTATGTAGTTCTAGCATACTGCTAACAAACTCCTGCGTAGTAAATACTACATACCACATAGTCTAGTATGTGAAAAAATCATTATAATGTTGTCACAAAATAGTAGATGTGAAAAGGTACATATTATGCACCTGTAAATAATAGTATCCAACAGCCGGTTTTACATCAAGCAAGTTGTAATATTTGCCGTAAAACTGGTTATTTCAAATGTAAAGCAAATATTGTGTGAAAAAAAGTTAACCTTTGGCAAATGGATCAAATAATGAGTCAAAAAACAAAAATGTGAATGCTGATGGATAGTTAGCATAGGCTCTAGTGTCACACTTAAGACAACATGAATGTCTCTATGTGTGAATGTTTGCGCTGTCGGTTTATTTAGCATTCAAAGCAAATAATAATACAGTGGTTGTGCGTTTCAAGGAGGGGGTTTTCCTGTGAAAAGCCTTTTCTCAGAGCAGCGTTTCTAGCTGAGTCATATCACAGGGAGAGGCAGGCGGCCGGTGCAGAAAATACGATGGAAAAGAGGACGAGGGACAGAAAAATGTGCCAGAGAGCTGGGAAAGAGCGATGGTGTGAATGAAAGGAGAGAGAGAGGGAGGGGGGGAGGGGTTATGTGTTAGTGGGCGGGGTTTAGCTCTGCTCAACCATCAGAGCAGTGTGTGCAACATCAGTCGGCTCTGAGCAGGATGAGAACAGCTTTTACTGTCACCTCCCTTCTCGTCTCCTCACGCGAAAGACGGAAAAGACGCAGAGCGCTTTCAAGCCTCCACATCTGCTTGATGGACACAGCTGGAGACCGGACCTGAGGACTTGCACGACAGGCTGTTACGTGCTTGTACTGGGGAGTTTTTCAAGTCTACTGTTGCTTTTGAGACGGAATCTACAGGTGTGTGTGTGTGTGTGTGTGTGTGTGTGTGTGTGTGAGAGAGAGAGAGAGTACTTGACTCCTCAAGAATCATCTACAGGTGTGTTTTACCTGCCTCGGAGGATCTAAACAGCGGCAAAAGTTTTCAGACTATACATTGAGGATGACCACCATGCAGAAGTTGCTCCAGCTGCCGGTGAACGCGGTGAACATGGTGAAGAACGCGCAGGGGGTCGGTCAGGGGGAGGAGGAAGCCCTCAGTCCGGTGCTGACGCCTGACGGAGGCTCGCAGAGCTGGTACAACGCCGTCCAGCCCGAAGAGCTCCGACACCTGAAGTTCGGGGGGGCAGGGGGGGAGTGGTCTGAGGAGAGACCTGTACAGGAGGAGGGGCTTACCAGCGTTCAAACGCAACCTTTACGGTATGATCACGGCACACACGTGAAGTGACGAACAGCTGTGTGAATGATGCTTCTGCAACGCTTCATTTAAGACACTTTGTCTCTTGTGGCTTTGGACACAAATGTGTTGATGGCAGTACAAGATGTACATTTGGTTTCAAATTTAAATTTAAAATTAGTAAAGTTAGAATAAAATTTGGTCTTGGAATAATTTGATGACAAATTTATATACATATTTAAATTTTAGCTACAAAATTAGTTTAAAATTATTATAGAGTAAAATGTATGAAAAAAAAATATGTTTTATATTTAAATATATATATATATTTAGATTTTTGAAAATTAGTCATTTATAATAAATAATAAACTATTAAGTATACATAAACAATTTAATTTTTAATTAGACATTTCTAGTAAATTTCAGAAATGATTTAAAAAGAAACAGCAAGTGACATGTTGAATTAAAAATAAATTATTGAAGACAGAAATGGTATTTTCTTGTTAAACATACAATAACAATCTTTGTTTTATTTACAATAAAACATTTTTTTAGTGTAATAACAAATGACACCTAATAAAATTGGTTTATGTGTATATATATATATATATATATATATATATATATATATATATATATATTAATAAAATTAATATAGCTTATATCATTTGGGGTTGGAAGATATTTTATGATGTACATAAACAGTATACATATAATTATATAAGTAAATAATTAAAATTGTAAATATATATCATATCATGTGGTCTTAGAAGAATGGAATGACAGATGTCTGAGTACATATCTCAAAGATCCCTGACTTTTGATTGCAGACATTTGAGCACAGTCTTAAACATTATTGAAATCTCTTCTAAAAACTAGCTGTCTCTGAGAAACAATTTGTGATTTTCTTCCCTACTGGATCTTCTCTACACGTTGTTATACTTCTTGAGCGCTCTTCACTTGTGCACTCGCTCGTACAGTAACACCTCGGGTCAGAGAAGACTCTCATCGAGATCCAGAATGGTTGGCAGAGACTCAGAGAGTATCAGAGATTGTGTCCAGATACGATGTGTGCTCTTCAACAGGCCGAAAGAGAGAGAGAAACCCTGTGGAGTGTTGAATTATGAATAACTTTAATAATATGGAGCTCAAAGTGTCTCATGCTTGATGATTGAAGAAGGAGATGAGATATATATTGCAAATCAGATTCTCTGCAGGGATCTTATATATTTCATTATGTATGGTCATTACATTATGCTAAAAATGGCTTCGCATTTACATCAGTTAAATGTTCCTCTCATACAAAAGGCGGACGTGAATGCCGGGACGATGCATTAGTGCTTTGTGCTGTTGAACACATCGAACATGTTCTTGTGTTGTCACTGTGCTTTAGGGGATGCTCGAGCGTCCTTCAAGTGTCTGTACACTAAACCAGATGTTTTATTATTCACTACTGTAACTTTAAACATCAACAGCAATTCACTTGAATTCTTTTTTTAATGATCCTATTCTTAACTATGTTAATTATCCTAAAATGTTAACTTCAAGCATCAAGCTGATATATATATATATGTATATAAAAGAAATTCAATTTCAATTCAAGTTTGTTTGTTTATGTAGAACTTTTTGCAATACATGTAGTTTTCAAAGCAGTTTTACAGTGCTTTAATATTATAACATAAAATATTTAACAGCATACATTAGCTATGCAAGCTTTATGCATTTTGTAAAAAAAAAATTGTAACATTGAAAGATTTTGTAATGTAAATACTTTGTGTGTGTGTGTGTGTGTGTGTGTGCGCGTGTGTGCGTGCGTGCATGCGTGCGTGTGTGTGTGTGTGTTTTAAAAAAAGTGATTTATTTTTAAAGGTTAGAATTTTGGGCTTGCCAGTTTTCCATTGTTGTAAATATACCCAGCGTCAGATCTGTCGTCAGGACTAATTCATCTGCTAAAAGCTTGAGTATGTAAATCAAAGCATTGGAGCTCAGGCACTGCTGGTCCGGAGGGAAAGTGATTACAGGTTTGCATTCCCTCTGCATGCACCAGTTCATACTGTGATCCGGAGACTTCCCGTATCTCTCCTGTGATGTACGACACTGTTTATACACTATTTATTATCCAAAATGAAATACAATGCATGCAGTTTCTGCTCAATGTAATCGTGTGTAATGTTGAAATGATGTATTTGACTGTAGCATGTCTGCTGAATCACCAAGCCCATGTTCATCCTCTTACGTCGCTCTGATCACGACCCACCGTGTGTATGTGTGTGCGTTTGTGTGTGAGGGAACCGAAGCTGACAGGGTGCATCCACACACACACACA
This sequence comes from Semotilus atromaculatus, assembly GCA_031834385.1. Classification (NCBI taxonomy): domain Eukaryota; kingdom Metazoa; phylum Chordata; class Actinopteri; order Cypriniformes; family Leuciscidae; genus Semotilus; species Semotilus atromaculatus. The sequence goes on from JAULUF010000027.1 coordinate 18,070,787, forward strand.
CACACACACACACACACACACACACACACACACACACACACACACACTGATGCGTGGAAGGAAATACCACCCACACCTTCAAACACACACACACACTGACACGATACACTAATATTTGCCAGTGTGTATACGGTGGTGTGAATCTCTGCAGACCCCTTCCAGATAATGAAAGCCGCCGAGGGAATCTTTATTCAAGAAACACAGCGATAGATAGTTGTGTCGGGTGGGAGACTCTGGCATAAAATCTATTCACTGGAGTTTATTGCTCTCTTTGTTGCTGTGGAAACCAGAGAGCGGGACCTGGGTGTGTTGCGAGATACCATAGCCGTTTAATTCCAGCGACGGTGGCGTGATAGACACCTGGGGAATGTTTTTAATTAGCCAATTGTGTTATCTCGGCCAGCTCGTAATGTTTTCATGCCACAGCTTTAGAGGGAACACGCTTGCTCTGATTGGTTCTTTCGGAAACCGTGATTAGGCGTGTCATAATGCTTGACATGTTTTCATTCATCATGGTTCTTCTGATCTATGATGACATCCAGTGTTGCATCACTGTAGATATTGATAATGTTTGTCAGGTCACTTTGTAAAATATAGTACTACATGATTCTACTACAGTATAAACATATACACTACTGTTCATTTTGAGTCTTTATTCTAACCAAGGCTGCACGTATTTGATCACAAATACAGTAAAAACTGTAATGAAATATTCAAAGAATTAGAAAGTTCAAAAGAACAGCATTTATTTAAGATCTTTTGTAACATTATGTTTTTACTGCCACTTTTGTTCAATTTAATACATACTAAATAAAAGTATTAATTAATTTCTTTAACCACCACAAAAAAAGTTATAAATAAATAAAATAGGCCTATTGTCTTAGTTGTTTTTGACCCATAACCTTAATAAATAAGGTTGTGTGACGCCAAAACTACTTGCCTCACTCATATAAATTTTAAATATTATTAAAGACAAGTAAACTGTCAGTAATTAAATAAGAACAAATCATCAAGTTACATCCAATAACACAAATACAATAGAACAAACATACAAATAAAATAAACACTGCTTTTCGTGTTTTTCATGCAGGTCTAATAGAAATTTTCAGTTAAACAAAATGAATAATCAAATGTAGCACTGCATAATCTTCACTATATAAACTAAATATAGATAAATTCTTGTTAAAGTTACAAAAGTTATTCAGTCAAGGGCAGTGAGTGATTTATTCTTTGTTGTTTGATTAGCATTAAAGACACAGACCGCAGCAGGTCCATTAGGCTGCTGTCACTTTAAGAGCCGCACCGATCCAATATACTGGTACACTTAAGATATAATAGATTATGTTTAGTGGGAAACTCTTTTTTTTTTTTTTTTGCTATGTTTGAATATTATGATAATCAAGAATCATCATTATCACAGAGCAGGCAACATTTATTCAAAACACATAGGCTAGTTCTCTTCTTTGAATCTGAGCATATTTGAGCCAAGACTGCGCATATAACTGGATTTGATCCTAGATGTGTTCATTCATTTGGTTTGTAAGTGAATGTGTCTATATGTGTGAACAGATGTCCGTCTGTTGATTTAAACCCAGCCAGTGTGATTAATGGTGAGAGAGAGAGAGAGATACCCACGTGTTAATGAGTTCAAAACAGAGTGAAAGACAAACGTTTCTACTTTGACATTTTTTCTAAAAGGAGATTGCTAACATTGTGTGGTTGCTATAGTAACATATATCTATGGGTTATGGGCTTATACGTCCTGCACACAGGATGTCAGACGGACTCATCTGTGTTGTTGGATTGACGAGTCGACTGATCCATGATCAGATGTCACTGCTAAACTTTGGCCAATCAGAATGAGTTTGGCTCATCATGTGACTGATGTGTAGCTACTTAATTAAAGGGTTAGTTCACCCAAAAATGAAAATTCTGTCAGTAATTACTCACCCTCATGTTGTTCCAACCCCGTAATACTTTCGTTCATCTTCGGAACACGAATTAAGATATTTTTGATTAAATCTGAGAGCTGGATCAGTCCTCCATAGGCTTATAAGGGACTGAAACTTGTTCCCCTGAAAAGTTATTAAAGACATCGTTAAAATAGTCCAAGTGACTACAGTGGCTCAATCTTCAGTTTATTAAGCGACGAGAATACTTTTTGTGCGCAAAAACAAACAAAATAATTACTTTATTTCAACTATTCATTTCCTTTTTTTCCTTTAATTTTCATTTTTGGGTGAACTATCCCTTTAAGTGATCTTTCCTGACCCCTCTTGACTCATTTGTGGTAGAAATAGAGGATCTCTTACATTTAGTTACATGCAGAGAGTGTTCGATATTTATATTTTTGCTTATTTGAGCTAATATTAATAGGTTTTCCCAGACGTCTGGAAGATGATCTGCTTTATTAATTATCGTGGCACTGGGTTCATTTGGAGACACAGACATCAACTAATGAGAATATTAAGTCAGTTTAGATTAACAAATAATTAAATCCATCTTTAATCTTTAAAGACCCTTTGAAAAGGCATGTGTCCTTTTCTGTATTTTGTGAAGACGTTTTGAAGGTGTGAACAAAATAGTACATACCCATAATGCTTTGCTACATGAACAACCAATCAAAGCTGTTTGCACTTCTATGCTGGGGTGCTATAATACACTTTATACGATTTCATTGGCAATTTTTATATATACATAAGCTTGGTAAACTGTTATGGATATTTTAATCTTTCTCCTCATAATCAATATAAAACTGTACTTGTGTGAGTAGAAAATGGCTGCCTGTGGGTGGAACCAAGATGGCCACCGACTGAACTTACTTGCTTGAAAGGATCTTTCTCAGAGGAAATTAGTGCTCAGAAGTTACTCTTTCAAAGACGACTTAATGGAGATCTCATTTATAATTGAGTATCAATTTTTATCAGATGTTTTTTCCTGTATTTCTTTGGAAAATAAAAAAATCGTCATTCTGAGATCTCTGACTTTTGATGGCAGACTTTGGCAACTTCTGGTATCACAGTTTAAGACTTTGTTTTGTAGAGGAGACGGTTTTTCTTCAGGAGAGCAAAAGCCACAAATGTACTGCACATTAATGTTGAGGAGAAACAGGAGATAGCTATTTCATTTGTGGCTACATATGGGTTATGAAAGTCAAATCATGCTGTTGATGGTATTTTTGTGGGTGTGTTTGTCTATTCTGGTTGTCCTTTGATGGACGGTGTGATTTCATTTGCTCTGGTTGTTCTTCTGAACTCGTGAACGTCCGCAGGGCTCTTAAAGAGCAGGAATTAGTCTGAATGATTCCTGAGTTCCTCTTGTAATGGACAGCTTTCAGAAATGTTTAAATGATAGAGAAGCAGAACAGTTGATAAAACCTCTGTCTTTTTTATTTTCCATCTTCAGGCACGATGACCTGAAGGAGATGCTGGACAGTAATAAAGACTCCCTGAAGCTGGAGGCCATGAAACGCATCGTAGCGGTGAGAAAAACACACACACACACACACACTTCAAAACTTTATTTTACTACTGTTTTTTTTTTATATTGTTGTCCAATACAAATATCTAAACATTCTTAATCAAGATACATCTATTTGAGATATATAATCTCAAATCTTATTTGCAAAAAAATGTATCCAAATTAAGTTTTTGCTTAAAACAAGAAATAATAGGCCATCTGTCAATGTAGTGAGAAAAATAAACTTGTTTTCCCTTTGAATTAGGTTTTATATTTCACAGCCCTATTCGGAGATATTTTTTTCTAGTTTTAAAATCACTTCATTTCATGGAAGTTTGTTTCCGCCACAGAATTTTTTTTTTTTTTTCTGAATAAAATAAGACTTCTTATCTCACAATTCAGAATTTTTTGACATTTTCTCTCAGAATTGAGTGATATAAAATCCGAATTGCGAGTTATATAATTCTGAGAAGAAAGTCAGCCTTTTTCCCCCCTCATCATTGGACTTCATAAATCGCAATTGCAACTTTATATCATGCAATTCTGAGAAAAGAAGTTGCAATTATCTTTTAAAATGTTTCATTCAGTGGCGGAAACTATAGCATCCATATAAAACAGAGTGCCGTGTGCTGGGTAATGTGTCCCACAATGCAATTCTATAAATTTCATTGTCTCACGCACCAATGTTGTTTGATGCACAGCTGGACTGTAAAATTTGCCATGATTGCCAATAAAGTCCCAGCATCCCTTCCGAGACATCAGGCTTCGTTTCTTTTTAGCTGTTATGATGAACAGAACAGAACCAGAAAACAGTCTTATACATGGAAAAATAAGTCAGATAAAAAAAACAAAAAACCCTGATTGTTTAGCGTTTCAGGAAGAGATATTTGGATTCATGTCGGTAATTGTATGACTGAGTAAATAGACAGAAGGCTGTAATCGTGGGCAGTAAATGCCGCTGTCGCTGTGTGTTTGGTGAAGTCTTAACTCTCGCTCCTTTGTAACTGTTGCATCAGGTCTGGTTCTGTAGCGAGACGAGGGATTTCAGCAGCGCTTTGGAAATGGGACAGAAATGCGTAATGCGTTTAATATTCATGAGCGGTTTTAGTGTCTCTCTATTGTGTAGGATTAGATCAGGACTGAAATATTTATCACTCAGAGCTCGAAAGCCACGAACAGCCACCTGATACTGTTTCCATTCACACGGCACATGGCAGCAGGAAGATGATTCCTTCAGGATCCCTCCGAACGCAAATGATTCAAGTCAAATTTGAGCCTATTTATTTTGGGCTTTTTACTGTGAATGATCCATCAGTACATGTCTAGTTGCAAACAAATGCAACCAGTATCATCATAGAATACATGCCCTCTTTCTCATAAATAATGCTTGGAAGTCTGATTCATTTTAGTTAATTGGTGTTTTATTATACTTTCTGTATTGTAGTGTAATGCTATCCTTATTGTTTCTGATCTGATCTGGTCACATAAATAAATTAGATTTGGTGAAAGTAATATGTTTATAAAATATAAATGTATTTTTATATTATTTATATAAGAAATATATACAGTATGATTTACATACACTACCGTTTAAAAGTTTGGGCCTTTTTTTTAAAGGAATTAATAGTTATTTAGAAAAAACTGAAACATTTCTTCATCAAATAATCCTCCAAAAAAAGTCCTCTACAAAATATTAAGCAGCACAACTTTTATCAACATAATAATAAGAAAAGTTTCTTGAGGAGCAAATTAGCATATTAGAATGATCTAGTATATATGTATATATATATAGTTTGTGATTTCTTTAAAAAAAAAAAAACTCACAAATTAAAGTAAGTTTAAATTGTTGCTTAAAGGGATATTTCACCCAAAGTTTTATATAGACAGAATTTTTATTTTTTAGGTGAACTGTCCCTTTAAGTGTCCAAAGGTTTTCTCTTCCCTGCAGTTAATTGATATTTATAATGAATTGATGGTGAACTGTCCCTTTAAGTGTCACAGTATAAGTGAATCAAACCATATCCACTTCTAAATATTGCCCTGTTTGTGTGTGCTGTCCCACAGATGATCGCCCGGGGGAAGAACGCATCCGATCTCTTCCCTGCAGTGGTGAAGAACGTGGCCTGTAAGAACATCGAGGTGAGTGAGACAGGAAGTGGCTCAGAGCTTACAGGATGTCAGCTTTTCTGGGTGTTATTAAACTTTAATCTTGTGTTAATATGCCATGGCAACGTGGTTCTGCTCATGAGTCACTCTGAGCTCAAGTGCTGAGTCACAAAAACACATGAAACACCACATCAGAGCTTTATTCACCAGTATATGTGTGTTTTCTCTCTCAGGTGAAGAAGCTGGTGTATGTGTATCTCGTGCGCTACGCTGAAGAACAGCAGGATCTCGCTCTGTTGTCCATCTCCACCTTCCAGAGAGGACTGAAGGTCCTAAAACACACACAAAAACATTATTCAGGGTTTAACACGTACATCTCTGATCTCTTTCATAATATCAAGAACATAATAAAATTCAGTTATGTAAAAATATAAAATGATATAATATACACTCACCGGCCACTTTATTAGGTACACCTGTCCAACTGCTCCTTAACACTTAATTTCTAAGCAGCCAATCACATGGCGGCAACTCAGTGCATTTAGGCATGTAGACATGGTCAAGACAATCTCCTGCAGTTCAAACCGAGTATCAATATGGGGAAGAAAGGTGATTTGAGTGACTTTGAACGTGGCATGATTGTTGGTGCCAGAAGGGCTGGTCTGAGTATTTCAGAAACTGCTAATCTACTGGGATTTTCACGCACAACCATCTCTAGGGTTTACAGAGAATGGTCCGAAAAAGAAAAAACATCCAGTGAGCGGCAGTTCTGTGGGCGGAAATGCCTTGTTGATGCCAGAGGTCAGAGGAAAATGGCCAGACTGGTTCGAGCTGATAGAAGGGCAACAGTGACTCAAATAACCACCCGTTACAACCAAGGTGGGCAGAAGAGCATCTCTGAACGCACAGTACGTCGAACTTTGAGGCAGATGGGCTACAGCAGCAGAAGACCACACCGGGTGCCACTCCTTTCAGCTAAGAACAGGAAACTGAGGCTACAATTTGCACAAGCTCATCGAAATTGGACAATAGAAGATTGGAAAAACGTTGCCTGGTCTGATGAGTCTCGATTTCTGCTGCGACATTCGGATGGTAGGGTCAGAATTTGGCGTCTACAACATGAAAGCATGGATCCATCCTGCCTTGTATCAACGGTTCAGGCTGGTGGTGGTGGTGTCATGGTGTGGGGAATATTTTCTTGGCACTCTTTGGGCCCCTTGGTACCAATTGAGCATCGTTGCAACGCCACAGCCTACCTGAGTATTGTTGCTGACCATGTCCATCCCTTTATGACCACAATGTACCCAACTTCTGATGGCTACTTTCAGCAGGATAATGCGCCATGTCATAAAGCTGGAATCATCTCAGACTGGTTTCTTGAACATGACAATGAGTTCGCTGTACTCAAATGGCCTCCACAGTCACCAGATCTCAATCCAATAGAGCATCTTTGGGATGTGGTGGAACGGGAGATTCGCATCATGGATGTGCAGCCGACAAATCTGCGGCAACTGTGTGATGCCATCATGTCAATATGGACCAAACTCCCTGAGGAATGCTTCCAGCACCTTGTTGAATCTATGCCACGAAGAATTGAGGCAGTTCTGAAGGCAAAAGGGGGTCCAACCCGTTACTAGCATGGGGTACCTAATAAAGTGGCCGGTGAGTGTATAAATGTAAATATGTATGTTTATCAGTTTTTCAATAGTTTATTGCAAAACAAACCCCAGGCACCAGTGTTATTTTAGTACTATTTATTTACTATTATAGTTTTAACTAATATTTTGAATTAGCTTTTATGTTTATATTTTCAGTTTTCATTTTAATTTTAGTTACATTTTTAGTAATTTTTTAATCAGATCTACTATTTGTTTAGATTTCAACTGTCAAAGCAACATTTCTTACTTTCTAGGAGTTTTGCATATAATATTTTATTTTATTTCAGATTTATTTCAATTAACAAGCATTCTACATACTCATGTTCTGAGTATGTAGTAGTATTACATCACACAGTTGTTTTGATACGACAGACCCTAGATGCTGTTTGCATCTAACTAAATTCATATATATACTGTATCTGCACATGCAAATGCAAATAGTGATGCCGCTAAATGCTTACTAAACATGCCAACATATTGCGAAAGTGTGTCATATGGGAACAAAAATGCCCTCTGGTGTTCAGATAAAGAAAATACCTGTCACACCTTTTAATTCTGGTGTGTGAAGTCACATTATTGAAGCATTAGTTCTCAATAAATACAATTATTTTGATTGTAACCCCTGATTCAGGACCCCAACCAGCTGATCCGTGCGAGCGCGTTGCGTGTGCTGTCCAGCATCAGAGTGACCATCATCGTGCCCATCATGATGTTAGCCATCAAAGAGGCGGCGTCTGACATGTCTCCATACGTCCGCAAGACGGCGGCTCATGCCATACCCAAACTACACAGGTTCAAGAAAACACTTTCACCTGCAAATGAGCGTTAGAAATACCTTACTGCTCATTGAGCTAATACTGCTTTCAATTCAATTACTCTGCCATTCAAAAGCTTGGGGTCGGTACATTTTTACATATTTTTGAAACAAGTCTTTTCTGCTCACCAAGGCTGCATTTATTTGATTAAAAGTACAGTAATAATAACAGTTAAAATGTGAATTATTTTTACAGTTTAAAATAACTGTTTTCTATTTGAATATAATATATATAAAAAGTAAGTTGTTCCTGTGATCAAAGTAGAATTTTCAGCATCATTACTAATCCTTGTAATCATTCTAATATGCTGATTTGCTGCTCAAGAAACATTTCTGATTATCATCAATGTTGAATACTGTTGCATTGCTTCATGTTTTTATGAAAAGTATGATACATATTTTCAAAATTGTTTAATGAAAACAATTTTGAAAATGACTTTTAATTCATTTAATACTGAAGTATTAATACTAAAAGTATTATTTTAAAAAAAAATTCATTTTTGTGTTATATTGCATATATATATATAAAACTTATTATATTCTATCATTCTATTAAAATGATTATATTTATATATATATATATACGTTTGTTTATTAATCTTGACTGCAGTTAAGCATGTAAACATAATGCATAATCAGTTTTGAGAGTGTGATCAAGAACCTTAAATATCCCACTAGCAAATTAAAAAATAAATGAACATTAAATATTTATTTGAACTGAAATAATTTTCTTTAGAAAGCTGGAAAGATATAAGAAAATGCAACTTACCAATCACAATCAAGAGCTGTATCTATGAAGTTTTCTGGTGCTGTAGCTATATATGTTAGCTTGTAGTTTTGACTACTTAAAATGTTCAGTATTCAATCAAAATAAAAATAATTCACGCAGCTGATGGTCATTTACTCTCTCCTTCATTCAGTCTAGACCCAGAACAGAAGGATCAGCTTATTGAAGTCATCGAGAAGCTGCTGGCTGATAAAACCACCGTGAGTGACAGAATCATTTCAGGACAGCCCTGACGTATAATCATCACTTCTAATGTGATCTTACACATGTGTGTGTGTGTGTGTAGCTGGTAGCGGGCAGTGTGGTGATGGCGTTTGAGGAAGTGTGTCCGGACCGCATCGATCTGATCCATAAGAACTACCGTAAGCTGTGTAACCTGTTGATTGACGTGGAGGAGTGGGGTCAGGTGGTCATCATCAACATGCTCACGCGCTACGCCAGGACACAGTTCCTCAACCCCAACGTCAATGTGAGTATCACGTATCTCTGTGTGTGTGTGTGTGTGTGTGTGTGTGTGTGTGTGTGTGTGTGTGTGTGTGTGTGTGTGTGTGTGTGTGTATCTGAGGTGGACTTATACACTTCTTTCCCTGGACAATGTCTCTTTTCTTCTTCAAACCACACATACTGTAATAAAAACATGACATAATAGCTTATAAAAAAAGAAGAAACCAATAAAATATATACAGTACATACACACATGCACAAGAGAGAAAAAGGACAGCAAGATATATAGATTCAGTAATGTGTAATATATGTAAATAGTAATACAGTGATAGATTAATGTTATGTAACATGTAAATTTTTCTGGTAATGTTATGGGAGATAAAGAAAAATGATATAGATATAATGCACTGCTATAGATAGATATCAGGATTATTTAAGATAATGATAATCCACTTAAAACCTTACATATGAACATGTGTGTGTATACGCAGGAGTCTCTGTTAGAGGAGAGTGGCGAGAGGGCGTTCTACGCCTCTGATGAGGATGAGGAAGATGAAGATAAGAAAGCCGAGGCGGCCGCTTTGCCGAAGAGGAAGCCGTACGTGATGGACCCCGATCACAGACTCTTACTGAGGAACACCAAACCTCTTCTGCAGAGCCGCAATGCTGCCGTGAGTCACACACACTTCTCCCTGCTCAATTATTGCTTAGAAATGATGATTTGTCTAACATTTAAACTGTTATTTAGGCAACATTTTCAATTTAGCCCTCGGGCGCTGCTCGCTTGGCAGTCAAAAATTAAAGAATTTTTATTTAAATGAAATGAATGTAATTTATTTTAGTTCAATAATTTATTTATTTAATATTTTGTATTTTTATGGGGATTTTATGGTACTAAATTATATTTCTGGAATCGTTATGATCCATTTATTACCTGTTAACCACTTTTTGAGCATAGACTTGCTGAAGTGAAAAAAGTAATAAAAAAAAAAGTTATTGAAGTTTAAGTTTATTATTATGAAATATGCGCAAAAATAATATTTAAAAATTGTATATGGATTATATTTTTTCCAAAGCATGTTTTACTCTAAAACTGTAAGAAAATTAAAGCCATAAATCTTAACAAGTTGTGCATCAAATTTGAGGTTGATTTTGATTGGGCACAGTACCAATGTGTATCAAAATCTGAAACTTAAAATCTTTCTTTTTTTTACACCGCCCCCACATTTTTACTGAGTTGCTTTGGATAAAAATGTTTGTGTTTTAATTATTAAAAAGTCATGCAAATGTATTTTAGTTCAGTGCCATCTCTCAACTATTATTATTATCCTGTTAGTTTTTATTATTAATACATTTTTTGGTTTTTTTTTTGTTTCTAAATAATTAGAATGGTTTTTAGTTTAGAGTCAGTTTTTCTCAATTATTAGGTTACCTTTTAATATTTTTTAAACACTTGTTCACATAAAGTAGCATCAGTTTTTAACGTTTCTCGCAGTGAAGATGAAGTTGATTTACCAGCATTGTGACAATGAGACCTTTTCACACATGACCTCTAAACGGAAAAATGATGTTCATTCAGCCGTTAAAATCAGCCGCATAATAAATCTCCCCCTCTCTCTCTCTCTCTCTCTCTCTCTCTCTCACTCTCTCTCTCTCTCTCTCTCTCTCTCTCTCTCTCTCTCTCTCTCTCTCTCTCTCTCTCTCTCTCTAGGTGGTGATGGCAGTAGCTCAGCTTTACTTCCATTTGGCTCCTAAAGCAGAGGTGGGCGTCATTGCCAAGGCTTTGGTCAGGTTAATGCGCAGCCACAGGTGAGTAATCAATCACTTACCAATAAAACATAAACACACTCACACCAGCTCGGCCCACACTTCCTGTTTGACCATGTCATCGGCTGATGACATCATTAGTGCAGGTAAACTGGCACTGGACGATGACACTGCAGGATTTGGCATTAGCTGCAGATAGAGAGACGCTCAGACAGTAAACATCATCCATCATTCACATGCATCACTCCAATTAGCCTCTTTTTGGAAATAGAATTGTCCCTCTCAAACACACATGAAGGTTTTTGAATTATAGACCTCTTCATGTTGTTTAGTCACTGATGTTGCCCTTTGATTTGTGTCTCTTTAGTGAAGTGCAGTACGTCGTGCTTCAAAACGTCGCTACAATGTCCATCAAGAGACGGGTGAGTGATTCACATGACACTGTAAAGGACATGCATCATGTTGAGTCACTGAAGGGCATTTTTACCATTTATTTACATATGATGAGTTTGTATTTTCTAAAAGTCATGACACGCCTTTGACATTGTGTCGTACACCTTTATCCATTTAGATGTGCGTTGGACTGGTCAGCAACTAGGGTCAAAGTTTAAATTATTTGAACTTTGTGGATCATCTTACAACACTTGATCTGAAGCTGGAAGATTTACTCCATATTGTTCAATACACTGATGAACGTTGGTGGAAATCATATGAAAAGGCTTTAATATAGTTGAAATATTTAAACTGAAGACCCTCATGTGGTGCTTTTTATACATTCAATGGTTTGTCCTTCAAAAAAAAAATTCTGGAAAGGCATAATAGAATATAAACATTCGATCAGTATTAAAAAAATGTAAGGTATGAATGCTGTGGTGTTTGAATATGCTGTGTGTTTGTCTTTTAGGGAATGTTTGAGCCGTACCTGAAGAGTTTTTATATCCGCTCCACAGACCCCACGCAGATCAAGATTCTCAAGGTGAACAGAGACGGACACGCGCAGCTTTGAAAAGCGTTCGTTTTAATGAGAAACTCTATGCGGAGATATTATGTCATGAAATTATTTCACAAAAGAATGTTGCTTCAGATATTTTGAGTGTTTTAAACCTGGACTGATGATTTTATCTTCTCTTATTAACACAGCTGGAGGTTTTGACTAATTTGGCTAATGAGACGAACATCTCCACTATCCTGAGAGAATTTCAGGTATGTTTTTACATGGTTTGTTCTTATGGTTTAATAAATAAAATAATAAAATATAATATAATGTAAGTCTACAAAAGTTTGGGATCGGTAAGATTTTTAATTTTTTTTTAAATGTCTTATGCTCATGCTCTGCATTTATTAGATCAAACATGCAGTAAAACATTAACATTGTGAAATATTATTACAATTTAAAATAACTATTTTCTATTTGAATAGATTTAAATTTATTCCTGTGATTTAAAGCTGAATTTTCAGCATCATTACTCCAGTCTTCAGTGTCACATGATCCTTCAGAAATCACTCAAGAAACAGTTCTTTGTTGTGTTGGAAAGTTGTGCTGCTTCATATTTTTGTGGAAACCATTGTAGATAAACAGCATTTATTTGAAATGAAGATCTTTCATAACATTATGAATGTCTTTACTGTCACTTTTGATCAATTTAATGCATCCTTGCTAAAAAAAAAAAGTGCTTCTATAAAAAACAAATCTTACTGACCCCAAGCTTGACCAATAGTGTATAATTTTTTTAACTAATATTAAATGTACTATGTGAAATTCCTTAAAACTTTTGCACTTTTTGCACTTTCAAAAATTATTTTGTCACACCACATGATTACTTAAGTGAACTAAACTAAAACTGCAAACTAAAAGGTGGATGAAGAAAAGAAAACTAAATGATGAACCATAGTATCTAAAATCCATTTCCTTATACACAGATACATTTGAACCTAAAATCTTCATGTTAATGTCTATGCTATTTTGTCAATCACCCATATTACGATTATTGATAACAGTATATTTCTCTGCTTGTGTTTATTCCAGTATATGAATATGGATAATGATGTATTTCTCTTTGTATTGTAGACGTATATTAAGAGCATGGATAAGGATTTTGTGGCGGCCAGCATTCAGGCCATTGGTCGCTGTGCCACAAACATCGGTGAGGTTAGAGACACCTGTCTGAACGGCCTCGTACAGCTGCTGTCCAACAGAGACGGTGAGAGTGTGTGTGTTCGCAGCTAGACGCAATGCAACCGAACTGTGTTTAATGCCCAGGCTATCATAAATTATTCATAAAGTGAGAGCCGTTCAAGCTGACAACAAAAGTTATTAGCTCTTATGTCAGAAGAGGTTCTTATCATGCAAAAGAAGAAAAATATGAGCCTCTGACATACAAATGTTACAATAAATACGCTCAATAAGCTTGAAAATGGTCCATCACATTCTGTAAAAAACAGAGAGACGCAATGCAGTGGCCAAAGATGTCGGTCTGATAATGCTGCGTAATATTTAGTGTGTTTTGTATAACATTGGTGTTTTCAGAGCTGGTTGTGGCTGAATCAGTTGTGGTGATCAAAAAGCTTCTACAGATGCAGCCTGAACAGCACAGCGACATCATCAAACACATGGCCAAACTCATCGACAACATCCAGGTAGCGTTCTGATCCGAACGGCCCACTTTCACGTTTCAGATTGTCTCCATAGTCCTGATAATGTGCGTGTGGTTCAGGTGCCGATGGCCCGGGCGAGCATCCTGTGGCTGATCGGCGAGTACTGCGAGCACGTCCCCAAAATCTCCCCCGACGTCCTGAGAAAGATGGCCAAAACTTTCACCAACGAGGAGGACATCGTCAAGCTGCAGATTATCAATTTGGCTGCCAAACTGTATCTTACTAACTCAAAACAGGTCAGCGAAGAAACACTGCATTAAAAATATATTTTTATAAAATATATAAGATATCATTTTTATATCATTTTTTTTTCATCTAAATGAGTTAATTTAATATACATTTGTTTTTATTACTTTTTCATTTATTTATAAGATTTTTTTTTTTGTCCATTCAATAATTTTTGTGCTTCAGCTTAACCTTATTTCAGTTAGTTTTCAAGGCAATCTAGTTTTTTTATCCAATATTTAGATTTTATTTTATTTTAGCTTTATTTCAATTTAAAAAAATGACTTAATAGTTTTATTTTTACTTTAATAACCCTCTTGTATACTGTTTACTGCTGTTTTTAACATGCTAGGATAAATAATGCAACACACATTAGCAGTAAGCAAGCTAACTTAAATTATGCAACACAACGAAACTCATAAATGAGAGTAAACAAGAAAATAAATTGGCAGTAACATTAATCGAACGCATTCAAATTTGAAGTTTTTACTTTAAAAATACATGAAAAGTCAGTTTAAGCCATCCAGATAACCGATGTTTGGCAGTGTTTTCCAAAATGATGTTTGAAGATGGTTTGAGCTTTATGGAAACCCCTGAAGCGATCTGAAATGACGTGGTGCACAGGACAATATAGGGCTGAGTGAAACATGGCGACATGACTAAAATGTCACACAAAAAAAAGCCTAGATAGGATATGGAGTCTCACAACAATGCACAAAAAAAATCCTGAAGAATTTTATTCTTTGTATCTCATGGTAAAGTGTGTTAGAAAGTGAAATAAATGCTTTTTTTCAGTGTTCCAGGTAGTTTTTTTTATTGATGTTCTAAATGATACATTTTTAAATGTACAGTTAATGTGCAGGACACTTGCTTAAAGGTAAACTATGTAACTTTTTTTTGTTTGTTCAATGCATCATAAATCCTTCATACAAAACATGTTTTTCTCCTACCCTTATTCTCTATGGTAAGTGTTTATATTTTGGAGCGGGCGGGATGGTTTCCTCTGGAAATTGGCTTTGGCAATTGTCTGAAATAAAAAAAGTTTTTTTATTTCAGTTAACGTTTATTTTATTTCAAGTAACGGAAGTGTGTATTTATGTTTTCACTACACTATAATAACCCTGCATCAGAGCATCAGTCTGGATGAAAGCTGGAGAGACACAACAGGAGTCATTGTTTAATCAAGCGAGACAATTTCTGTCTGCATGTCATATCATTTAGACACACACATGTAACATTGCCTGTCAGGCATGAAACTCCTGAGACAAAATACATTTTCCTTTGCTTTTTTCCTTTTCTTTTCCGTCTTTCAGACTAAACTGTTGACGCAGTATGTACTGAACCTGGCGAAATATGATCAAAACTATGACATCAGAGATCGTGCCCGCTTCATCCGCCAACTAATTGTTCCCACTGATAAGAGCGGCGCTCTCAGCAAATACGCCAAGAAGCTTTTCCTTGCGCTCAAGCCCGCCCCCGTCCTGGAGTCTCCATTTAAAGGTATCGCCTAACCCATATTTCATTGTTCAGTATCAACTTTGTCTCAGATGTTTCTCCTAAAATAGATATTTCAAGGTAATCTCAGCACAGTTTGAGACATTTTAAGATCTCTTTTGAATCTCTTTGGACCCTCAAAAGAAAAATCTGAGGAGCAGGAGAGAATTGAGACATTAAAGAGATCTCATTTGTGATTTGTCTTTGTGTCTTTGCAGACAGAGATCACTTCCAGCTGGGATCACTGTCTCATCTGCTGAACGCTAAAGCCGGCGGATACCAGGAGCTGCCCGAATGGCCCGAATCGGCGCCTGACCCGTCCGTGCGCAACGTGGAGGTGAAGGATTCTGTGTGTGCAGGGAGAACAGTTCTGACAGAGGCAGGGCCAGAGGGCGCAGGGGTGCTTCTCCTACAGACCACCAGAGGGAGCTCCAACATGCAAGACCTCCCAAAGAAACACCCCAAAGCGCTAACAAAAAAAACATGCTACTCTCAATCACTTTTATATTCACTCTCCTCGCTCATTAGCATAACTCCACCCTCATTACGCATTTATCACACACTCTGCATTTCAATTGGGTGGGAGCTACACATCCTGCAGCCCTATTGGTTGATGTGTCAATAATCATTTTCGAAAAAGTCGGGTTCCGGAAGTAAAAATCCCCTTCATTTTAGCCATAATGGAATTGATTTTTAATCATAACTGTGTGTGAACCATAAGGTTATTAATCGATGGTATATTCTTTTGTTGAAACATTTACCACATTATTATTAGCTTATTTTTTTAAATAATCATGTTCAAAAGTGGAATTCCTGATGAGAAACTACATTACCCATGATTCTGTGGAGAAATCTCTGCCAATTAGAGAATCGCAACAAACACAGTTTTGTACCTTTGCCTTTTTGTCCAATTTTCAAATACTTTTTTGCTTCAATTCAAAGTTTGTGATGTTGTGATTTACCTCTTAGCTGTTTGGTTTAGTTCATGGCTTAAAACTCTTCTTAAATAAATACTTTTTTCTATGAGTAAAATTAATGGGACAAAAACTTCCGGAACCAAGGCCACTGAAAAAGTTGTAGTTCACGGTTGCACTCTATTAACAGCGTGTGAATCTCGATAGAGTTTAACTTGAACATTCCTTCGAGCAGAAACGACTGAAAACAAGATTCTAGAATTCTTTGACCGAATGGTTTAAAAAATTTGAATTGTGGTTCTAGAATTTTCCTTTCACTCACTGAGAGTTCTACAACAGACACGCCCATATGCCACTCCTTCCTGGTTAATATCCCATGATCAAATCTGCATATGCATGAGGTCTGCACCACACACCGGTATCAGTCAGGGTCTTGATTCCAGCTTCAGGTTTTTGTCAGCATAATCATCTTTGTTATTTCATAAAGCACTCATCACTCACAGCAGATTTCTCATCTAATAGATAGGTGTGTTATTGGTTATATCCCCTCCAATGTTCATCCACATCCTCTTTTTGACAGTCTGTCTGTCTCTTTATGTTCCCGCCCACCATAATATGCAGCAGGAGGAGGTCATAGACAGCAGTGAGGGCCGAATCGGTCTCCTGGGTGACTGGAGAGAGGTGCTCACAAGAGTGCAGTGGCTTCTCTCTGTCCTCTTTATAGTCGGGCCGCCCTAGCTCGACCTTACTGTACTAAAGTGTGTGTTTTTGCATCTCAGTCTGAAATCTGCTGACCTCATTTCCTGCCTTGCAAACCATCACATCACAAAACCTTCATATTAATGTTGCACTTCCATTACTGTGACACCAAATGCTCAGCAAAGCATTAAAACTTCATCCTAATACAGATTTGTTATTGACATATTGAGTATATGATTAGAGACCTTCTGAAAACTCTAAACAAAGGGGTGAATTCACTAAACAGACATTTCTGCGAGCCGTATTTCAACGCAAATACCCGTGTCTTATTTACACAGTGACTTTCTGAGTTTTAAAGAGCCGTTTCAGGTGCCTGAAGAACAGAGATGTAACGATATTGTACCGTTCCAAACACAATCTCATGGTAATTCGTAACTATTTTACATTTTGGCTATTAATTTGTATGAATTCATACACTCTCGTTCATATGTTTTCGTAAGATGTGCTTAATCCCCAGTGGCGGTTTAGGGGTGTGGTTACGGGAGGACCTTCACACTTACTTTTTACGATTCATACGATTCACATGGTACAAATTCATATGAAATCGCCACTTTGTAAAATAGTTACGTTTTCCTGTGAGATTGGGTTGACCGTCCCGGTAGAGTATGTGAATTAGTGGTAATCTGCTGCATTTGTTACCACCTATAGCACTTAGAAACTATTCAAAAGATCGTGAATTGTGCAAATTGCTTTCATCACTAAATTTGTGGGCGTGTTTACGTTGTTACCAAATTTGCATTGTAAATTGAATGCTAAAACAGTGCAGATGAATGTAAATAATGCTATTCATTCTTAGTGAATTCCCCCCTAAATGCCCATTCTTACCA
Source organism: Semotilus atromaculatus (assembly GCA_031834385.1). Classification (NCBI taxonomy): domain Eukaryota; kingdom Metazoa; phylum Chordata; class Actinopteri; order Cypriniformes; family Leuciscidae; genus Semotilus; species Semotilus atromaculatus. The sequence goes on from JAULUF010000027.1 coordinate 18,088,696, forward strand.
AGAACGATAACTATAATGATAACTATATTAGTGTCCACACCAATGGATGATAATGTCCTGTTTATTATAAGCGTGCACTGCTTACGTCGTTTGCAGCTTTCGCGCTCTTTAGACTCGGGTAGATTCTGATTGGCTGTCAATGTTATCATCATTCATCATCTGGAAAAAAATAGTCCTGAAAGTGACTCCAATGATATCGTGATGTGTTTTTATTGTTATACCTATGGAGCTTTATAGTTATAGTTATGGTCCTTGGTGTGAACGGGCCTTAACACTTTCAGTTGCTTTGACTGAAGCTGTTTGCGAAATATGGATGTGAAACGCATCCAAATATACGTGCTAATCTGTTGACAAGTGCAACCTGAATCCTTGTGTGTACTTTTAAAATCTTTTTCTTTCTTTTCTGTTCTGTTCTGTTCTTTTCTTTCCTCTTCTTCTGGCCATCTCACAGCATCATTCTTGCGTTTCTTTTTATTCTTTCCTGTTTGCCAGGTTATTAGGCTGCTCGAAAGAGTCACCACTTTAACCAGCGTGAGTCTGTCACCCTTAGCGTCAGACCCAAAGAGCTTTTGCCACCAGCCTAGCGTAGCGTCTGTACTGTGTTAGATCAGCCTTTCCCTTTCCTCAGCCCTTGCTCTACGATTAAAGACTAGAATCCTCAAAAAACACCTCAGAAATGACCTACAGCACTGATGCTAGTTGCTAATCGCTAATTTATGCTCTAAACATCTGTTAAAGCATGCTATTTCTAGTTTAAAGTCAAATTAGTCTTGGGTAAATCAGTGCTGGAGGTCTTTGGGGGTCTTTTTTAAGGATGTGATTTCTTTAATTATACGTGTTATAGTACACAACAAGAATGAAAGTGGCCATGAATGCACAACCTTCCCTGCTGTAGACACCAAATGCTGAGCGGAGAGAGATGCAGGTCTAAAGAAGCTTAATTATAAAAATGTATGAGTGTAGACAAAGACATTTGATGCTTGTAAAGAGGCATTCATGGCCGTTATTTGAACCTCTCTCTCTCTCTCTCTCTCTCTCTCTCTCTCTCTCTCATTTTGATGGTGTTTTGCGATTTCTTTTGCAGATTCCAGATTGGAGCAAATGCACAAGCCGGAAGGATCGTAAGGAGAAGAAAGTGGAGAAACCATTCTACTCGGACTCAGACGGAGAATCTGGCCCGACCGAATCAGCAGATAGCGGTAACTGTGGCGACCAAAATATATCATAATGTGGTCTTTATGGCAACAACTGCATTAATGGTCACTTAGCCATAAGATATAAAACTGAAGACCAATAGATTTCAATAGAGTCTGATATTAGCATGTTGCTAAGCTAACGTCTTAATACTTTCATAACAAAATTATGCCTTTCTGGCATTAGCATGTTCCAATGCTAAGGAATATGTTAATAAGCACGAAAAATACAAATAGAAAATACTAGAGATGCACTGATTTAGCAGTAAAATTATCTGTCGATACCGATAGCCGATTATTCAGAATAATATCTGCCGTCACCGACACCGATAGTTTTTTTTCTTAAGGAAAAAAAATCTCTTCCAAATAATGCTGCAAACTACTACAGGGAACTGTTTTTTGGTACATTACTATAATAATTGATGTTAAAATTAACAACAGTGCTATTATATTCAACAGATTTATTTTCAGATATAATAATCTCGATCTCTAAAAGCGATCTCTCTCATCAGATTTAAGAGCGACAAAATGCCATTTATTTTTTGAATCTCATGATAAAAAGGACAGAATTTGAAAGCTAAGACTTTGTTTCAAATCATGAGTAACAAAGCACAAAGCTCTTTGCGATTATTGGATGAGAGGCGCTACAAATAATGTTTGTTCTGGTGAAAAAACGTAGATCTGCCAACCCTGGCTTGAACTACGTGTGATTCATAGGGTCAAATAGTCTGTTAACGTCGCTATTTTTAGCATTATTGTTGCATTAACTTGCCCTAAATTCAACACTAGATTTTCTTCACACACAGTATGGGTTGCAGTCAAAACACGTTTTTCCGCCCCCTTTTGATTGACAGGATATAATCGGCCCTGATCATCAGCTGTCAGTGCTAGATGATATGATTGATTATGCTGGCTCTCTTGACAGAATCAGACTCCGGCAGCAGGTCAGAAAGCGCCAGCGCCAGTGATGAAAGCGCCTCCGGTTCAGAGAGCGAAGAGAGTGGAGAAGAGACTGAGTCTGAGGAGGAAGAGGAAGATGAGGAGGAGGAAAAGAAAAAAAAGAAAAGGCTGGACAAGACCAAAGCAAAGAAGCCAGTGGAGGAGAGCGCAGAGAGGTACGTCATCCACAGATCTAGACCAGCCAATGTCAATTATCTAAAGTTTGGATTCGTTTGTTTCTCCAAATGTCTCATGTTTTGCTCCATCATGCCCACAGTGAGCAGAGCAGCGGCGCCGAGGACCGGAAACGAGGCAGGAAAGCAGTGAAGAATCAGAAGAGCGCTTCAGAGTCGGAGAGCGAATCAGAGAGCAGCGAATCAGAGGAGGAGGAGTCAGAGGAGGAGTCAGGGGAGGAGTCTGAATCTGACACCGACATCAGGAAGAAGAAGGTTAGACTAGTTCAGAATGGGATATTACCTTACTACTTAGTGAATACTGTGCAGAATATATATATATTGAATACCGATTGCTATTTTTAAAATAATAAATTAAAGTTTATTATCTGGTAATAAACATTTTTAAAAGTAGTATGCTACTGTTGTCACATGAATCAAGGTGTTTATAAACTGTGCTATTTGATGTTATTCGCAGGGTTGCCAACTTTTGAGTTTTGCTTGGAGTGAGATTTGTTGACGCGGGGGGGGGGGAATTGCCGTTTGAGCTGAAGCGCTACAGCGGTCTGTCACATTTAAAAGCACCAAAAACTGTATTTATTGTTTGAATCTCGTAAAAATATTGACAAAATATGAGAGCAGAGAATTTGTTCCATATCAAAAGTAGCCTATAACTTTCTCTGTCTTGTCTGTCGGTGTCAGTGTCCTCTTTGACTCGCGATTTTTCTCTGCTTGAGAAAGATGTGTGCCGTGAGCGCGTGTGAAAAGGGTAGGCCTAAATTACGCACACGGACGTCACTGACGTAACGACGACAAATGTTTCCAGCAAATCGACAATCAGAGAAAGGCATTAGACACAGCAGTGGTCCAATCAGTATTTAAGAGCCTGAACTTGTTTAGTAATTCGGAAATTAGCGCACATGAGGAAAAAAAAAACATACAGCACAGAAGAATGTCTCATTTAGCGTGAGATTTCTTTGTCGAGCGTGAGAGCGTGAGATTGAGGCTGAATGCGTGACTGTCACGCCAGATGCGTGAGAGTTGGCAACCCTGTATTCGCCTCTACAAACTACTTTATGCACAGATGAGAGTTCATCCTTGTATTTTTCTTGTTTCGCCCAGACGCCCGTATCAAAACAACCTCCCAAACAATCCAAAAAAGAGAGCAAGAAGGAGACGCAAGAAATGTCTTTGTTGGATCTGGATGACTGTGAGTAAGACATACAAGACCAAATACTAAAAATGCTTGAATGTAAAACCATATAATCTCTCTCTCTCTCTCTCTCTCTCTCTCTCTCTCAGTTGAACCGACCACAGCAACAGCTCCGGTGACTCCAGTTAACTTCATGTCGAGTAGTCTGGTTTCTGATCTAGAGGGTTTGTCACTGACCGACTCTATTCTGGCACCTACAGTGAGTTCTGAGCCAAAGCACAATAGTAAATTGCAGTAAATGTACTATGCGTGTACTTTGCTGCTGTTTCATAAAAATACACAAAAAACAGCTAAAAATGTAAATCATATTTTTTTCTATTTGAATATATTTTAAAATGTGATTTATTCCTGCGGTCAAAGCTGAATTTTAAGCATCATTACTCCATAATATGCTGATTTGCTGCTCAAGAAACATTTCTGATTATTATCAATGTTGGAAACAGTTCAAGGATCTTTGATGAATAGAAAGGTCAAAAGAACAGCTTTTATTTAAAATAGAACTATTTTGTAAATAATACTGAATAAAAGCATTCATTTCCTCTAACTGACCCCAAACCTTTGAATGGTAGTGTATATAAAATCTTTTCTGTTTTCCATTAGACCATTGCACCTTCTGGTTCGATAAAGATGTATGAGCTCCTGCATCGTATAAAGGGCGAGGGTCTTGCGGTCGAGTACTGTTTCAGCCGGCAGCCCTTCAGTTCAGACCCCAACATGGTGGCCGTCCAGATCCACTTCACCAACAACACCAACTCCGAGACCAAAAACCTGCACATCGAGGAGCCCAAGCTGCAGTCCGGGATGAGGATCCGAGAGTTCTCCGAGATAGGTCTGCAGCCCAGCACAGAATGAGTTATTCTACAAGAGCTTCAAGTTTACTTTTGTTCTGTTTGCGTTGTTGTTTCAGAGGTGTTAGCAGCAGGTGATTCGGTTACGGTGGTGATGGGCATAGATTTCTGTGATTCTACGCAAGCAGCAAACTTCCAGCTGTGGTGAGTGTTTAATAGGGAGCTGAATGATGCACTTCTGTTTCCTGATGTCCACTTATGATAATGCCTGTGTCTTACTCTCAAAATGGTCATAATTTAGTTTTTCATGACCATTCTTAACATTTAGAGTTTAACTCTTTCCCCGACATTGACGGAACTTTCCGGCTTTCCATGTTTTCACTGTTATACGGTAGGGGGCGCTATTACACACCTTCTGAAAGAGTACTGAATCTCCCTGATCAAAACACATGTAAAGAAGATGCAGAAACAAGCGAGCGATATCATATGTAAGCAGATGCATATGTAAAATAATGCGTTCATCAACATTAAACAGTACATAAATCAAAACTGCCTAATGTTACTGAATGAAATGTCAACATAGGACGAGCTATAGGGTTTGAAGCTAGAATAAAACGGTTTTTGTTTTGTTTTTTAAAGCAGAGGGTCTGTTCTTTATTTTGATATATTGCATATTCAGATCTTCATACAACTAAATATTCTGGGCGCCATGACATTTTTGTGAAAAATGATCAAAAACGCTGGGGGTGGCTAAAATGCTGGTGGGGAAAGAGTTCAAATATTTCTATATGCAAATTACCTCCATTATGATTGGCCAAACTCCATGTATATGACTGGGATCAGTTCTCAATTCCACTCCAATTCCAATTGGCTTTAGTTACTGTAAAAATAATGTTTCAATCTCTTTTTCAGTACTCACACCCGCAAATTCTTCGTTACGATCCAGCCGCCCGTCGGGGAGCTCATGACACCGGCGTTTCTGACAGAAAACGACTTTAAGAAGGAGCAAGGTGAGTGAACGTCAGCCTTTCTCATTTTAGCCCTCACAGTCTATCGATTGCTCCTTTTCCTCAAAATGTCTGTCATTTTTTGGGGTATCTCTGAAATCAATTTTCAAGGGTTGATATGAGGAGGAGAAAACTTCTTATGCCTGTTGTTCATTATTCATGACGTATGGCCCCATTTTTCTGTTTCATTGCTTTTATCAAGGCAGAATCCTAATTTGCATACTTCTATTGTGCACTAAAAAAACTAAAACTCTTTTATAACCAGAAATGTGCCTCTTGATACCACAGACCCCTTTCTCTTGTACTGCATGGCAGCATTAGCTTCTAGTTAAACTCATTAGCTTAAATTCATTATTAATTCACCGTAGCACAAAGCGGTTGTGTTATATAGCTTCAAAAGCGTGCACAGATGCACTGGAATTAGTATGCCATCCATGTAATTTTGACTGTCTATTGTCGAACACACCAAACTGAATCTAGCATACTTTATGGCACGGATAGTGTGTGAATTGGAATTCAGCCTACGCTAGTTAGTTAGCATGCCGCTAACAGCCCAGCATAAACCTGTCTGTCAGTTTAGCATACAGTGTTAACATATTTGTTGAAACGTAACGTAGTTTAACATACTCATGTCTTCCTCTTCCATGGGGTTGTTTTGACGCTGTTCATTAGAGAATCTTTTGGATGGTAAGTTTCTCTGATGTAGCCGATTAGCATAGCACTTACAGTCACCTTCTCTTTCCCTTTAGTCCCTGAATTTATTTTTGTTTGGTGCACACCTCCTTCCTGTCTTCCTGTAAATGCTTTTGCTTCCAGCTGCCTCTCCCTCTTAACGCAGTCTCCAATTATTGCCTTGGCGACTGTTACCATGACTGCATTTTCTCATGGCATGTCAAGGTAACAACATGCGGTATCTCACTAGGCATGTGCCTTAGAAACACTGAACCCGTCCGATCGACCCTGAACCATCACAACACTCTTGAGACCGGCACGCTCAACACAGCTCACAAAGACTCTTCTCTAGTGTCTACATAGACTGCTACCTTCCAAGGTGGCATCTATAATGACTTTTAAGCTTTAAAGTGATTGAATCGAAACACTCATTGTGGGCAGCTGCTCTGTTAATGCACGACAAACCAATAGAGTCTGACTTTAGTTTTATGTTGCTAAGCTAACAACAACATAATTCATTTAATTAGATGGAATTATTTCCTATTTACGCTTGGTATTTTTTGGTCATAATTTTGCTACCTATTGTTCAGAGCCTTCACATCTGACTGGAGTGCAAGTTTGATTCCAAAAAATTGTTGTTAGGTAGTCAGCAGAGTTAGCATTTTCATTAGCTTTCAGCTAATCTGACGAAGTGATGTTTTCTGTGTCTTACTGCAGGTAAACTGATGGGAATGAATGAAATCTCAGAGAAGTTGTCGCTAGGAGAGAAATGTGTGAACGAGCACATCATCGTTGAGAGAGTCACGGCCACCGCCAACTTGAGCAGGGTACCCTGCGGTTCTGATAAAGAGTGCAGGTAATACACACACACACACTCACACTCGCATGAATACAGTGGCCGTGTCCCAAATTAAGACTTTAGTAATGCAATGTTGCATAAAGGCTTTTCACACAATCTTTTTTATTTTTTTAAGTGTAGCGCCAGTATGAGCATTAGTTACATTTTCGAGGACTCTCAGATTCGTATGTGCAAGTATATTTTGATTTAGGCTTATTATTTGAGTATGTAAAACGCTTTCATTCTTCACTTTTCTTTACTTTGCTGTCTGTTTTTCTGGCCTGTGATCTCTTGAAACTCTTGATCTCTCAGTACACCTCCTCCTCCTCCTCCTTCCGCTCCTGTTTACAGATTCGCAGGTAAAACGGTCAGCAGCGGCTGTCTCGTGCTGGTCACCGTCGCTACGAAGGAAGGGGTCGGAGCTCAGCTGACGGTCAACTGTGAGAAGATGGTGATCGGCACAATGCTGGTTAAAGATATTCTGCAGGCCCTGTCGCAGTGATGGCGCCCCCTACAGTCAACACCCTCCTACTGCTGCTTACCGCATTGAGTCGCATCGCTGTGTAGATATTTCCCCCGCGTGGACTGGCTTGTAGCATCAAAAATATTCTGATGTCAGAACCGCGACAACAACAACATTCAGGGCCCCGTAATCAGGATGTTCATCTCATGTTCCTCTGTTGAATGTTGCATGGCATCAAAGACAGTCAGTGCACCATAAACCTGCCGAATTACTGCACAAACCTGTGTCAGTTTTAGTTTAATCTCTTTAGGATTTACAGCACATGCTCAAAAGTATTTGGACACTACCTTCAATCCATCTGCTCAACGTTCCGAGACTAATAATCATCTGAGTTATTAATTTGCTTTCAGATCAATCGTTGCCTTTGTGATCTTCCTAACCCTCTGGGGTTAACAGAAGCTCAGTGGGGTTTATTTTTAGCGTTTAGCTTTCACATATTCTGAATGTAACATCTTGCATCCGATCCCAGACAACATCCCAATGACGACAGTAGATTTGTTTCCAGAAACCACATCAAACTGGTTTTGAAAACAGGAGCTTTGTTGAACTCTCTGGAACATGTTCATATTAGTGTCATAATGCAGTCAATTTCTGTTGGTTTAGCTAAATCAAAAGCTCCAAAACACATCAGTATGAATTTACTGCCTTCCATCTCAGATTTTGTAGCAACCTCATCTAATCTCTCAAAAAGAAATGTATGTCTTTTTTTGTGCAAATGTGTATCTACTGAATCTAGGACTGGTGTTCATCAGCTTCTTGTTCTCGTGAAGCTCTCAGAGGAGTACAGTAACTCACAATCCCATTATTTTAGATATTCAAATGCAATCTGGAGCCGTTTATCTTGATGAAGACTCCATTAGTAGTTAGTTTTAGACCTATTTTTAGTTATGATGATGTGCTTGTTGGCATAAACCAGATCTTCCTCCTCCACTAGGTAAAATGAAATCCAGCTTTACTGACTCATCTCTGTGTGACAGTGGGAAATCACGTGTTGTTTGAATATAATATCTCTATTTATTATAAAGAGTTTTAAATGTCAATAAAAGAGAACGCTCACTCAAATGAAGATGTCTACTTTTATTATTTAACTTTGATGTGAATTATTGTTTAAAATGTGGATTGATATTTATGCAAGCTATTTGTCACGCATTTTATTCCAGTTGGTGTATGAAACGTAATTTCTGTAGGCCTATAGACGAATAACATAAAGTCTACAAAAATCAATTGAACATTTGTCTAGAAAAACAGGAATTTAGTTCATTGAGCACATAGTTGTGTGACAACATGCCCCAATAGCGGTCACAATGTAGCCTAAAGGGCTTTTCAACCCAATTTAAATAGTAAAACTGTTTGAATGTCAAAACAATAAATCGAACGTCGATTTTTATCGGACATTTCTGAGGACAGAAATTGTTTACAGGATGTATTGTATGCTAATACATTGTATCTATTCCTATAGGCCTATGTATAATTGTATAAACATTTAAAACGCATGTATAAAACTACTGTTAGAGAAAAAACCGTTTTAGCTACAAAAAAAAAAAAAAAAACTCGCGAGCTCGCGAGTCGTGACAACTTCCCATGTGACAACTAGCCCCGACCCCCACTGTATATTGATCGCTTGTTCTCTGCGCGTGAATGTTCGCAATGTGCGCGTGATGTGCTAATGCTGAGCTCATGCACCTGTTATGACTCTCTCTAACGTGTTCAGGTTTGAATCCTGGTGTCGTGCTGCAGCGTTACACTCATTTTGAGCGGCCTGAACTGTAAATTATAAAGTCAACATTGTCGTGTTTTTGTTTGTTTTAGCTGCATTTAGACGCTCTAATGGATTTCTGCAGGGTAAGAGACATAATATATGTATGAAAAAGTCTTAAACTTTCAGTTTTGTATTGACGCGAACTGTATCATCATCACCAAACATGTGCAGCTTAGATGTATAATAAAAATGCTGCAAACATAAAGCACACAAATTGAGGCAAATGACAATACACAGAAGAATAAAAAAAAGATGATGAGGATTAAGCTATAGAATTTTAAAAATAAGGAAGATATAAATAATATACATACACCTAATTGCTGTTTTAAGCAGTGAGCTTTTCATAGTTTGATAGGTTCCTCCTTTATTTTTCAGCTGTACATCCCAGCACTTTCTTTATTTTAGTTAACTAGTTACAAGTAGGAAATGTTCAGCCATTTTGACAGTTCTGTCACCCATGTTCACATAGAACAAACTGTTATACTGTTTCTTTTAACAGAGAGTGAAAAATCATGGTCATGCTACTTATGGAGACCCTGGAGCTCACAGGGCCTTTGGGCTCTTCGCAGGGGCCAACCAGCAGAACTTCACAGGTGAGATTCACACACACACACACACACACACACACACACACACACACACACTACACTAAAGTTAAGACTAAAGGTCCCAGTAAGGTCAACATAAACTTAAGCAATGACAAGGGTCAATAAAAATACATCTGCTCATTGTTTGTGAATGTTAGATCAGATCCGTTAAATAAACGTATTTATTTTATTTATTTATTTCGATCTCCATTAGCTGCACACGAGCAGCTACTCTTCCTGGAGTCGATACAATCCAACTTGCCACTTACAAGACTTTTACACCAATATTCAATGCATTACATTTTGCAAAACAAAACACTAATGCAATTAAAATTAAAACACCACACTCCTACTCACACATACCTACATACAAATCCAAACACACACCCATATACACAAGACCTAGTTTAGTCATAATTCTAAGATATGAAATAATCTTTTGTTTCCAAAAATACAATTTGGCCATGATACTGTTAGCAAGAATGATTAGTGGAAGAACAATTTACCATTCGCAATACATTTTAATTTATGATCAAATGCCTTTTTAAAAGGACTTTAAACTGAAGTTTACTGTGTGCATTAACAATGTCTCTAGGCAAAGTGTTCCAACCAGACATGACTCTATACAACACCACTTTTATACTATACTTCTATACTAAACAACTTCCCTGTGGTACACCACAGTCAACGTGTGAAAAACTTCCAGTTTGCCTCCTATTTCCTAAATAACTCTGAAACCAAATTGTTGCTGTTGAGCTGAAATCATAACAGTGCAATTTACTTAGTAAAAATTTGTGATCAATCAAATCAAAAGCAGAGCTAAAATCTAACAGTACAGCTCCTGCTAACTTTTTATTATCTAATGCTATTAGCCAGTCATTTGTCATTTGAGCCATAGCAGTGGTGGTCGAATGACCTGCCCTATAGGCATGTTGAAATTCTGTATTTAAATTATTATCGGAAAAATATTTTTGAATTTGACTTAACAGACACAACTTTTGTTTTTCATAACTAGATAATGTTGAAATCAACATTACCTAACCTGAATAGATTCGTTGTTAGTATTTTGTTTAGAAATATAGTACTTGCTCATATTCTGAAACGAGTTTTAGACTAGTGTGACTATTGTCAGACTACAGTTAACCAATATACAAATAGCTATTTACGAACTGTTTTAGCAAACCTACAGATGCTGGAATCTAATGCACACTTTTCATTATCCTGGTAGATAAAATCAAAGTTTTTTCTAACAATGTGAAAGTGACAGAATTTCACTTTCACATATGTAGCTTGCAAAAGAAAAAAATATTTTAGAACGGCAATTAATATTGTCTCAGAACTGTATATTTAGGTATAGTTCATTTATATTAACTATACAATGCATATATATACTATATATATTGTATATAGAGTATACATAGTTTATAAATTATAATTAATAAATGATTGATATATTAGGATGATCTAAATTTTATCTAAAAACATTTTTGTTATGTGAACATTAAGGGAACATTTTATTTTATAATTTTGCAAACATTATGGGAACGCTAATTTTGAATGTTCTCTTGAACGTTCTGAAACAAGTAGTCACATTTAAAAAACATTATTTGAATGACCAACTAAATTATTTAAGCATTTAAAAAAACAATGTATCAATAATGTTTTTGTGATGATGTTTTGAGAGCATTTTTAAAGACTTGGGTAGGGTTGCATCCACCATTCATAAGTTGTTACTTAAATTAGAACGTAATGTCCACATTTATTGATAAAAAAAAGATTTATTTATTATGAATGATTTTATATGATATATACAACACTGACCGATGAACACAAGGACGTGCTGGCGTGTTGAAGAGCTGCTAACAAAGTAATCTATTTACATAATGTTCTCTCTCTTAAAATAAAAGCGAGTGTAAATGTCATTATCATGTAGATATATTGAAGAATGTCGGCAACCAACCAGTTGATGGACCCCATTGACTTCCATAGTAGAAGAAAAATGCTATAGAAGTCAATGGGGTCCATCAACTGTTCAAAATATCTTATTTTGTGTTCAGCAGGAGAAAAAAATTCATACAGGTTTGAAACTACTTAGTAACTACATAGTAAATGATGACAGAATTTAAATTTTTAAGCAAACTATTCCTTTAATTGTGCAACGGCAAAAAATATATATAGTAGTGTGTAAGTTAGTGCCCATTTACGTCTAAACTAGGCTAAGCTGTAACTCACACACAGCTGGTGCAACAGGCCCCTGATAACTGATGAACATTTGTTCATAACTTTGAGAGAACCTTCCCATAAGTTCTGAGAATGTTTCCTGTTAGCTGGGAACGCCCCTTTAGTCCGACACTAGGGTGTGTCTGGTACAGCCTGGGTTCAGCAGTGTGTGTGTGTGTGTGTGAAGTCAAATGAGCTGAATCATAGTGATCGTTGAAGCCCTGCCCCCTTCTGTCTGTCTCTCTGCTGAGTCAGGCCATGAACGGGAGACGGGCCAGAGAAACAGACAGAACACGTGATTCTCACACACACACACACACACAGGGATGGGAGGTGGTGAGGCTGTTCTGGCAGACCGAGTGTGTGTGTGATGGAGTGAGCATGGCTTTAGCACTAGCAGCAGTGTGTGAGGTTTTAGTGGGGCGGTCACATGTTTAACAGGTCAGTGATGAACACACAGCGGTATAATGACCTCCACTGGACCAACGGCAGGTCGGTATGGGAAACGAGGTTCGGTTGTGTGTCTTTGTGCCTCTGTAACTCTCTCTCTCTCTCTCACACACACATAGATGGTTCGGGCTCAGGCTGCTCTCCGCTGGTTAGCAGAATGCTGTTCTCTCCAGAGCAGCAGGATCCCGTGTCTGTCGTGCCCAGCGTTGATGAGCTCAGTCTGGGCCTGTTGTCTCTGAGCCTCCCCTGCTGGACCCAGCAGCCCTGGAGCCGCCCTGATCCCCAGCGCTCGGCCCAGCCCGGTGAGTGAACCTGTGTGTTAAATGTCATATGTCAAACTTTGTGAGTTTGTGAGTGAACTGCAAAAAAATCAGTGTGTTTGTCTTGATTATCTGAGAATATGTGACATATAAACAAAATATATGATATAAATAATAATATAGACTATATTTTATTATACAAATATTACAAAATTGTGTAAAGATAATAAGACTTGACGTCAGAGAATATATCTGCAGTATATTTTTATATAAGTATAAGCCTTATTTAAACTTAAGCATTAACCTCAGTCAGTGGTTACATTTAAATATATATACTTTAAGTGCATATAAATTAACAATTAGCTAGATTTTTGAGATCTGAAATGTATGCTTAAAGTATATATATATATATATATATATATATATATAGTTAATTTAATTGCACATTACATTATATAAATTATATATATATATATTATTACATAAAAATAAAAACCTATGTATAGTAGCTATATAGGTTTTTATTTTAATTTTAAGCATAAATCTCAGTTTTGTTACATTGAAATGGAACACTTAAAACACTTTTTAAGGATTTTCAGATTTTTTTGTTGATAGATTGTTCTGGAAGGTCTGAGCTGTAGTGGTGTCTCATATCTTGATTTCTCACTCATGACTAATCATTTTCACACCGATCACAGAGGACAGGACGCTGGATTCATCAGCGTTGGAATGGGTTTCATTTTGACTTTCCCTATAGCTTCCCTATCTCAGATTACAAGCGTAAATGAGTGTGTCCATCCGTGTTTTAAATGAAAGCCATGATGCGCCTTAGGTTTGTTCTGACCCAAATCCTGTAAAAGAGGGACACACACACCAAGCTCGTTTCTGCTGTCTCATCCTGCACTTCTCCCATTCATTCAGTCTTTTCACAGGAATAGAGATAACTGTGTTATTTTTGTGCTCAAATTAAAAACACGTCTCACACACCTTGTCTGCCATCTTATGGGAAAAACAGGTAGTCCAACCCTAAACTCACAGCACTGGTTGAGCCAGAAGTTGGCCAATATTTCAAATGTAGCTATTAGTGCTCATTATATGCTATTATTTTAAGAGCTTAAATCATTTTGGTAACACTTTAGTTTAGGGTCCAATTCACACTGTTAACTACTAGTTGCTTATTAGCATGCATATTACTAGGATATTGGCTGCTTATTAATACTTATTAATGCTTTATCCTTTAATCCTACCAATACCTAAACTTAACTTCTGCACTAATAATAAGCAGTATTAGGAGTTTATTAAGGCAAAAGGCGTAGTTAATAGTGAGAATTGGACCCTAATATAAAGTGTGACCATAATTTTTATTTTAATATCTTTTAAAATATATTTTTTCCTATGATCAAAGGTAAATTATCAGCATCATTACTCCAGTCTTCAGTGTCACATGATTCTTTAGAAATCATTCTAATATACTGATTTGCTGCTCAAGAAACATTCTAATGGTCTGATATTTTCTTATATTTTGTAATATTATAAATGTCTTAAGTGTCACTTTTGATGAATTCAATGCATCCTTGCTGAATAAAAGAATTTTCTAAATAAAAATCTTACTGATCCCAAACTTAGGAACAGTAGTGTAAATAACAGTGTAGTTTCATATTTAAAATTTTTAAACACATTTTTCACATTTTCTGCTTAAATGATATGCCACCCTAAAAAATGAAAGAATGTAATTATAAAAAAAAAAACTTTAAAGAAAAGTTGCTGTCAGTAATTGACATTTTTAATCGCATATTCTCTCCTGCAGCGTTTAATCTGTTTGGCGCTTCACGAGGGGGGGATCCGGTTCAGCAGCTGGCCTTCCAGACCCATGATTCTGCTGGAGCGGATCCACTGGAGCGTTTCTCTAGCCTCATACCAGCGCTGGAGCCTCACTCTCTGCTGCACTCTGGATCCAGCAGTCCCGTCAACTCCGAGAACAGCGTGTTCTCTTCAGGATCCGAACATCTGGTGAGCAACAACATTCCGATCGGATACGGAACTCTAAAGAGTGCAGTGGAACCTTTCAAAGATTCCGTTCTCCAGAGTGTCAGACTTTCAGTAGTTATAATGTGGTTATTAATGTGTCCATCTCCATCAGGCCTCTCTCAGAGTTTCAACCCCGTCGCCCCTGGTGCTGCCTGACCTGCAGGCGGAGGGTGTGAAGCTGGACGCAGTTGCCCGTTTGGAGCAGAACCCCCTAACCACCTTCACGAACGCTCCCAGTGCTCAGGCTGAAGGGTCAGTGTTTGGGTGCTGGTCCATGGGTCCCATCTGGCCCGGCTGGGACACTTTGAGCCTGAACAAACCCTCGTTCTGCATCGAGAGAGAGGCCAAACTTCATAAACAAGCTGCAGGTACAGTTACATTAGCCACCTATGCTAAACTATTAGATTCAAAAAGCATGATAATACTCAATATAACTTAATTCATTCATTTTGCAACATTAACAATAAGCAATGAATATTGTATAAAGCGCTATTTAAAAAAAAGCTCAATGGAACACAGATGGTTTGAGGTGCATTTTTAGTTTAGATTTTTTTATAAAATGCCATATTAAACCCTATATAAAGCCTACTGTATCATATTTGATTAGCAAGTTTCTAAGGCCTTAAAATGATCAAAATGCTGAAAACCTGTTGCACACAATCTACTACATGGATAGTTATACAATTTAAGCAAGTAAAAGGCATTTTATTGTAATTGTAAGCATTCAAGTTCAGGTCTTGGTTCACGTGTATTTTTGTTGTGAAATCTTTACTGATTTAAAAAAAAAGTAAAGGTAAAAGTTTCTTTTCAGATCTGAAGTACAAGTGAGAATAACTTTTATATGGTTAGTGATATTTCAAGATGAACATTTTCTGGGCTGAAGCAACATATGTTTTCTTGATTATCCATGCATAATTAGAAAAATCACGTTAAACTGTGAATATCAAATATGATACATCAGTCTTTTTTTAAGTAACGCTTATTTGAACATCTCTCAATCATCATTGTGTTGTACACAATCACTGTACATAAAAACGACAGAGATTTGATCATAAAACTAAGCAATTAAATCAACTTACTAAGACATTATTTGCAGATAGAGTTACAAAAGATATTTATATACTTTTTTATGTGAGTAGTTTGTTATACTGTTATAAAGATTTGATTGATTTACATTACAAGCATTTTACCTTACTTTTTGGACATATAAATAAGAAACTACATTAAATAGCATATTTTTGCTCAGTTTGAGCCTCGGAATAAAATTGAGCTGTTTTTTCCTCATCAAGTATGAGAGCCATATTCTCACTAGATCATACCATAAAATCCTGATGTAACAAATATGGTACAAAAAAATAATAAAAAGTATTTCATATTAACTTTTACATAATAGTTTTTTAAAATAGCTTTAAAATAGTTAAACATTAAAATGCATCTTAAAACTCTTGCATTTAGTTGCTGCACTCTGTCTAGCTGTTATTGATATTGTAGTGACTTTATGATTGACTGCGTCTCACAGCCGTGAATGAAGCCACTTACACCTGGGAAGGGCAACTTCCTCCACGCCACTACAAAAACCCTGTTTACTCCTGTAAAGTGTTCCTGGGAGGTGTGCCATGGGACATCACAGAGGGTGAGCTGACAAACACACATTTGAGATGGAGATTATTATTATTCGGTATAATGCGTCACATTGTAGTGAGGAAAGGTAAGACCCAAAAGCGAATTGCAGATAACAGTCTCTTTAATAGCGAGAGATAAATTCAGTCCAACAGAAAAATACTTCGAGATAAACAACAGAAAGGTAGCCGTAGATGCTGACGCTCCAATAACGAAAATGATAAAGTCTCTCCTTAAAGTAGACAGCAGCAAACAGTCTGAGAACAGGAACCGGCGGGCGCTGTTCTCTGATCCCCTTGACAGAATGAGCGTACTACAGGTAGTAGAGATGTATGCTCTGGGCGTTCGTCTGCAGCAGGCGGGCTGGACAGAGTATAGAGCAGAGGTTAGTAGAGAACAAATTAAGACCGACCTGAGCCAGGCTGGAAGGCGGATAGGACACGGACAGGACTCGGACAGGACGGATACAGCAGATAGAAAGATGCCTCTTGCATGTGTAGAGAATGTAATAATCTGGCAAAGAAACAGGGAAAAGGGAGAGCAGGAAATAGCACAAACAATCAGGGAGAAGAGAGAACAGGTGTGAAGGAGTGAGTGTAATGAGGGTATAACTAGAAACAGCTGAAGGTACTGAAGGTGCGTGAGGTTATGGGTGTGTGTGACCAGAAGGGGGAGATAGGAGGCTACCAGACTCATGACACACATCAGAGGATGGTGATGAAGAAGAAAGGAGATGGATACATTTCGAGCCCTTCTATTAAAGGGGTCATGACATGGATTTTTTTGTTTTATTTTAATATATTCCTTGAGGTTCACTTATAAATGTTAATAAAGTTTGGGTTTTTTTTAAATAAAAAAAAACAAATTTTTCAACCGTCATTCTGATTTCTCACGTCATGACCCCTTTTACAAAAAACAAACACAAAGAAGGTGATACAAAATATAAACTCAAAAGTTGGAGAAAATGTAACCGCTTACTTGGTCAGTAGCATAAAGACAACACATGACACTGAACTGCAAACTGAGGAGGGTTAATACACCGGATAAAGAGGGGTAAAACAAGGCACAGTGGGGACTAATCAGTCAACTAATGAGTAACCATAGATAATAAACTAGAAATGGGAACAACGGAAACAGGAACAAAAACAAAGTGGTGCAAACTACAAAGTCCATGAAAACAGAACTGAACTGAACGCAAACGATTTGTGAATAACCATTTTTTCTCTCTCTTTGTAGCAAGTCTGTTGAACACATTTAGTGTGTTTGGTCCATTGAAAGTTGAGTGGCCTGGTAAAGATGGTAAACACCCACGCTGTCCTCCACAAGGTAACAATTCCAGATCTACAATTCAACAACATCTATCTAACATTAATACAATTAAAATTAGATTTTTATAATATTCTAACTTGCATATTTTTTTCCATTATTCATAGTTAACATATTTATGAATATATTGAAATATTTGAACATTTATATATTTTTTTTTACAGCATTTTTGAAAAAAGTTGCCAGGAACTAATTATTTTTGATAATTTTCACAAAAGTTTCGCGGCTCCCAGAATATTTTGCATTTGCATCTGCATTTTTTTTTCAGCTTCATGCATTCTTTTTTATCATCTCTTGAATGTGGGTATGTTTCATAAATAAAGCAACATTTTGAGCAAAAAGCTGTGGAAATCACGTTCACCATCCAGATGGGATTCAGAGCGATGATCAAAAGTAGATCGAGTCCATCAACACCCCAAAGCTTCACAGTCCTATAGCTCGTCCTGGGTCGACTTTTCATTCAGTAACATTAGGCAGTTTTGATTTATATGTTGTTTTATGTTGGTGATTATTACATATGCATCTGCTTACATATGCTATCACTTGTTTCTGCTTTTTTTCCACCTGTTTTGATCTGGAGATTCTCTACTCTTTCAGAAGATGCGTAATAGCGCCCTCTACCGTAAACAAGGAAAGCCGAACATTTTTTTGTCAATGGCGGGGAGAGAGTTATATATTTGTATTAATATAGTTTTACATGGTTCCTTTGGTGGCATTGAAACTCTGACGTTTTAAGAACAAAAACGATTAAATTAATAGAGAATGCTTCAGAGGTTGTAAATGCAATGAAAAATACATTACCACACAAGCAATAAGTATCAAATATTATACATAAAGCACACACATATATACATGTTTTCCATCTAAGTGTTACAAGCGATTGTTTGTGTTTGTGTAGGTTATGTGTACCTGCTGTTTGACTGGGAGAAGTCAGTGAAGATGCTCCTGCAGACCTGTACTCAACACCGCCTGCAGTCTGACGATTATCTCGAGTTCTTCTACAAACTGTCCAGCAGGCGGATCCATAGCAAAGATGTGAGAATAACATGCACTTAAACACACTGTTTTTGCCCCCTGGCCTCTGACCTCGTTCTCTCACTTCTTCTACTGCAGGTGCAAGTCATCCCGTGGGTGATCTCGGACAGCAATTTCGTCCGGGTTCCCTCCCAGCGTCTCTGCCGCAATAGGACCGTGTTCGTGGGCGCTCTGCACGGGATGCTAAATGCAGAAGGCCTGGCCCACATCATGGACGATCTCTTCGGAGGGGTCACGTATGCAGGCATCGACACAGACAAGCACAAATATCCCATAGGTTTGTGCACGCTTCTTTCATATATATTAATGGTGTGTGTGCACACTTGGCAGGTTTGGTTAGAAAAAAACAAACTCTAGTGTGATTGCTGTGTTAGCACAAATAAGTGCCATCCGAACCCTGGTATGCACCAAACAATGAATATTTGTTCGAATGATATATCAACGCAACCCGGACCAAAGACATCTAAACAAACTAAAAACTGGACCATAAAAAGGACAGAATGCTCAAGCATACATGGTTCCTTTCATCACATGAACCACGTTGCCCATTAGAGAGAATCACTGTCTTTTTGCAGCAGATCTTCGTTTGTGTGTGACGGAGGGATTCTTGACGCTGTTTTGACTTCTTTACACATTTTCGAAACTCTTCATGAGTTGTCAGTTGGTAGAAAACACCACCATATGAACGCACTTACAATGAGCGCGTTTATCCCAAGCACATATGTTTGTTTTGGGTGTTCGGAAAGTTCCGTCGCAAAATACACGCCATAAAAGCCATTGGTTTTGTTTTGTATCTTTATGTTTGTTGTTGAAAATTACAGTGTTGAACCAGGACTAGATGTAGCATTTTCTTTTTTGCTCTGGTTCCAAAAACTAAGAGAACCAAATTACAAGTTTGAACACATTAAGGCCCATTCACACCAAGGGTGATAACTATAACGATAACTATATTGGTGTCCACACCAACGCACGATATCATTCTGTTTATTCTAAGTGCGTGCTGCAGTTTTGTTGTCTGCCGCTTTAAATGCTTGAGCTCTTTAAAGCAGGATGGATTCTAATTGGCTGTCAATTTTTTATTGTTCATCATTTGGAAAAAAATCGTTCTGAAAATTATTTAATATCTTTTCTCTGTGCCGTTATCGTTATAGTTGTGGTGTGAACTCTGCTATTCTTTTATATTTAATATTATTTAAAATGATTTTTAGAACTACATCTTTATCATTATCATTATAGTTATTGTCCTTGTTGCGATCTGGCCTTAAGAATATTTCTACACCCATAGAGTGAACGTGTTGCATTTGTTGGTGTAGGTTCTGGACGAGTGACATTTCGGAGCCAGAGGAGCTACTTGAAAGCCGTGACTGCGGCATTTGTGCAGATAAAAACATGCAAGTTTACCAAGAAGGTACAGAAGAGCAGGACTTACATATACAGCATCAAAGATCATCCCTGTGTATTTACCTCACTCTCTTTCTGTTCCCTCTGTAGATCCAGATTGACCCGTATCTGGATGACTCCATGTGCCAAATATGTAACAGTCAGCCCGGCCCGTTCTTCTGTAGGGCCCAGGTATGAATACTGTAAACCATCGTATCAAGAGTTACAGCTCAGGTCACTTTGTTTCAGCATGATTCTGCCCTTTAAAGGTGCAGTAAGTGATTTCTGAGAAACGCTGTTAAAAGTGGATCACTCCAAACAGTACAACACACTTGTAGCCAATTAGCAGTAGGGGGCGTGTCTATTTATGATGGGGGAGGAGTGAGCCAATCAGCAGTAGGGGGCGTGTCTATTTATGATGGGGGAGGAGTGAGCCAATCAGCAGTAGGGGGCGTGTCCATTTATGATGGGGGGGGGGAGAGTGAGCCAATCAGCAGTAGGGGGCGTGTCTATTTATGATGGGGGAGGAGAGAGTGAGCCAATCAGCAGTAGGGGGCGTGTCTATTTATGATGGGGGAGGAGAGAGTGAGCCAATCAGCAGTAGGGGGCTGCCCACTCATGATAGGTGGGGAGAGAGAGTGAGCAAGAGCGAGATTTAAAGAAAGAGAGATCGCCGAGAGACATTACAAAAGAGAAAAGGTCAGAGGAATATTGCTGGAAAAAGAAAAGTGATGATTAGACAAGAGCTTAAGGACCCGCGTTAATATTAGAAAAGCTTTTCAGCGCTGGAGAGACCGAAGCGGTTGGGCCTAAAAAACCTGAGGTTGTGTTTCTGCTCCATTCGTGAGTAACATAGCTTTTGCTGTTTCACAGAGCCAAGATATGCTGTTGATGTAATGTTAGCTACAGAAACAGTTTTGAGTGTCATTGTTTGTCTGGAGCTGCTGGAGACTGGCAACAAACTCTTGCTTGTTCACTGTTTATTTTTTGTTTTTCCTTGACGGTCATTCATCATCTTCACTTAATTTTTCACAAAGCATTATTTTGATAACTATGATAAAGCATCCCCCCTTGCATTGAGTGTTTGTGAAGGGAGGGCTGTGTTTGTTTGGGTTGATTTCAGATATCAACTGTTTCTCAGAAATCACTTACTGCACCTTAAGTCTCTTTTCACATTGTGTTATTTTACTGTACATTTGCATTATCAACGTGACAGTCAACATGAAAAATTGTTAAACATTGTTTGTGCAACTTTTTTAATGTATTTCTTTATTTTGGCCATGTTTCTAATAAGTCTTTGAGTTGACAGTGAATTGATTTGATTATTGATTCACTGGGTTAAGTTGAAGTTTTATATATATGGCACCTAACAAACCACACTCTTTACGTATTGCACTTCAATGTATATTTTCCTAACTTTTTTTATTTTTTTTCAGGCTTGTTTTAAATACCACTGTCGGTCATGCTGGCATTGGCGTCACTCTCTGGATGTTTTGAGTAGCCATCAGCCGCTCATGCGCAACCAGAAGGGCCTGAACCCCCACTAAACCCAGCGTCAGCGGCGTGGACAAGAGTCCGGACTGCGTTCACTGTTTCTTGAAAGGATGTTGGTGTGAGTCTGGGGGGAACAGGGGCGACTCACTTGAGGAGGTTATTGCGTTGAATTGCACTGCTCTCGTTCATTAAGGCTCTATGCACACTAAAGGGTTCGTTGATGCTGAGCCACTTGCACAGTTAACCAGACAGCCATCGCCATGGATATTTCATTTTAAGAGTTGTGTTTTAAATTTTGCATGAATAGAATATTAGTTTCTTGCAGTTTTGACCCTCTGCAGGCAAATGCCAGTCGGTGCCTTCGGCTTCTTTTTTGTTACCAGCTTTTCCAGACCTTTTTTTTTTTTTAATTATTGGCTGGTTAGCTGGTGATTTTTAGAGTTTTTTTAATTTTATTTTTACATATTTTTAAGTTGGGCTGTCTCAGTGTCTTTTCCTTTAGGGCCTTTTTATTTTGTTTTTTAACACTATTAAATGGTTGATGAGCATCTTGGCTTGTAAAATGCTCCAGGAAGTGACATCACAGCTGGCTGATGCTGTTGCTTAGCAACCACCCCGCTGCACCCCGTCAATCATCCATCAGATTGAATACAACTCTTGTTAGCAACTCGTGATGTTACTCTGAC
This sequence comes from Semotilus atromaculatus, assembly GCA_031834385.1. Lineage (NCBI taxonomy): Eukaryota > Metazoa > Chordata > Actinopteri > Cypriniformes > Leuciscidae > Semotilus > Semotilus atromaculatus. The sequence goes on from JAULUF010000027.1 coordinate 18,110,887, forward strand.
CTCTGTGCTGTACATAGTTTTTATCAAATCGTAGCACTTTTTTAAACACGACACTAGGGAAACGTTTGCCAGTGGTTTTAAATTTGTTTGTTAGAGCAGATCGAAGTGAAATCCTCGCATTGAGTTTTGTATTTTGCTTTAAACACTCCTAACCTTAGTTCAGTAAATCTGCACCGCTCTGGTTTCTCGCTGTGCCAAAGAGCATCATCTCTTCCTTGTTGCCTTTTGCAGCTGCTTTTTAGATTTTCAAAGTCTCTACCTCATTACTCTGCAAGTATTGCCATGGTTATTTACAAATGTTCAGATTGGACAAAATAAAGTTGTTGAAGCATCAATCCATTGGCTGTTCTGTTTATTTTGGTCTGCAAACATGAAAGTATTAGAAAAAAAAGAAAAAAGAAAAAAAAAATATATAAAAAATATCAGTCTAAAGGGAATTATGCAATTAGATACAAATGTAAAGTCAATTGAATATCCTATGAATTAATTTAGAAACTATTACAATTAATACCATACAAATTTACAGAAATAAAATAAAAATGTTGTTAAAAATAAGAAATGATAAGAATTTATGACTTATATACAAATATATCAGATTATGGGTTGAGGACAGATTTTGAACTTAATATTTCTTAAATATTCAAGATTTAATTTAATAAGGCTTTAAGCTGCCAATAGGAATTACTGATACTAAATATTTCAGTACAGAAAACATGGCAAAAAGTGTGTGGCACTTGTGCAACATTAAATTGTTAAGCTCTTTGGTTTGGTATTTTGGTCCCAGAAGGCGAAGCTTGGCTTGTCTGTATCATGTCAGTTCAGTCTGTTTAGTTTGAGGCAGGCGTAGAGCCGCCAGTCCTCCTGCCAGCAGGAGCGCAGACACCATCAGCAGAGGTACGGCACAGTTGGAGTCCACCAGCTGCCCAAAAACAACATTCCCCATGATGGCTGCCACGCGGCCCACTCCAGTAAAAACCCCCAGAGCTGATGAGCTACAAAACAGAAACTGCAATTAATATATTCATTCATTTTGTTCTCTGAATTCTATTTAAAGAATCCATATTCTACACTTTTCTATTTATTTTTCATATAAAGTTAGTCAAAGTTTTATTAAGGTCATTTTATCGTTTTATTTTTCAGTCTCCAGACCTTTTTTGATGCTGTACATTTATGTAACCCTATACAAATAATTAAGATTTTGTTTAATGTTGTTGAAAGAAGTCTCTTCTGCTCACACAGGTTACATTTATTTGATCAAAAATACAGTAAAGAATATTGTGAAATATTATTAAAAGAACCGTTTTTTCTATTTTAATACATTAAAATCATCACTCCATTATTTCAGCTTTGCATCACAGGAATTTTACAATTTTACAGTTTTTTAAAACTAATAATTTTTCACAATATTTTTAATCAAATAAATGGAAAACCTTGGTGACTTCTTTAAAAAAAATTGTCTGACCTCTTTGCATGTGAAATCAGTAGCAATATTACAAGATTCCAAATGAATATTGGGATTTACCGTAGTTGTGTGGGGTAAAGCTCCGTCCCCACCACGTCCAGGGCGTTCCAGCTGATGACAGAAACGCCACTGAACACGCAGGACACGATCAGACTCTGAGTTTTGGTTTTCACCATGTAGATGACAAACACACTCACGCTGGACGCCAGCAAACTGACGGCTACCGGACAGAAAAAATAGAATTATTATAGATGGACTTTAATAGAGTGCTTTGTTAGTTCTTTAATATTTTGCAATAACGTGGTGATGAGGTATATCAAGCTGCCATAACAAACTGTGCCATTCGGTCATTGTAAGATAACTTAATGTACTAACACAGCAGAATTTTCCCGCCAATTCTGTCCATGAGAAGGATAGTGAAGATATTTCCCGGCAAGTTTGAAGCCGCAGTTATAAAACCCTCCATGTATACTGCAAAAGACACAAAGCTATTATAAAAATGCTTGGTCATGACAACAAAAGAGAAAAATAATGATCAGTCTCATTTGGTCTGGTTTTCGTAACATTAACCTGCAGTTTTGACTGGATAGCAGCTTTCATTCTCTGAGCTTTGGACTCGAGACGTGTTGGTGCATGGAGACCCTCCGTCCTCGGCTCTCTTAAAAAGCTCCGGAAACCACATCCATAACCCATAATACCTGCACAGAGAGGTTCACATCATTTAATCATACATTTAATCAATTTTTTTTCAAACATATTTGTAATCTAAAATGTAGCTAATCATAACTAGAAATCTTAAAGGTACAGTAGCAAAAACAGCCTGTGTGGAGATTAGCCAATCACAACAGAGGAGAGAGATATAGTATATCCTGCTTTACCTGCATACACACAGTACACTCATGTAAAGCAACATGTACCAAATCTCATCTGCTAGACTGCTAATATCGTCACAAAAATGTCAGCAATATTACTGTCACTACATATATATATTTGCATATATACAGTATACTCACGTAAAGCAATACATATGTAAGCATATTATCAGCTCTTTAGATATAATACAGTAAGTATCTCAACCTTAACTGCATAAATACAGTATACTTGCAAAAGGGGGATATATACTATATAGCAAATCTCAACAGCTTGATTGTTTGTATTGTCGCAAAATGTAAACTATATTAACTTCCAGCTCTACTCTGGTAAATGTGACTATAAGGCATGAAGATATTAACATATTATGAACATCAATGTCATGATTTTCAGTAAAGCTGCTTTGAAGCTGTGTGTTGTGAAAAGCGCTATACAAATAAGTACATAATACATATAAATAGAGTATGCAAAACGTATTAAAGTCATGATATGATAGTAGCAAAATACAGCCTGTTTAATTCTAAAGGTCAGAGAGAGAGCGGGAAATGGCCGTGTCAAACTAAATCATGACTTTGTTTGGTGTCAAAAACCTTGACTAACATAATAAGTGGACTTTAGAGAAACCTTAAAATGGTTTTACCCAAATGAAATGCAGAAAAATATAATCAGCAGAACGACACTTCTGGAAGCCAGCGGTCCAACAAACAGCTGTTTGATGGGGTCCAGTGCCTGTAGAAGAAGCAGCCACACCATCAGGACCTCAGTAAGGCTTTAATACTTTCTAAGAAAAATGTTTCGATAACATATCAAATGAGATCTGAACCTGTTTGAGTTGATGGCTAAACCGCTGATGTCTTGAGCCACCACTGGGTCTGTGTTTCTCTTCATCATCTTGGGGTCTGATCACAAGACCTAGTGCCTGTTAACACAAACTCATTTTCAACTGATCATCTAAATAACACAGTTTCCTTCATGAATAGACCAGTGGGAAGGTTTGGCCTAGAACTCATCCAACATCAGTGATATACGCACAGGGAATGGTTTTGTGGCATGTCTGTTGTTCAGTGTGAACATCTTCTGGAACACAGACAAAGCCTCCGTCTCACGTCCGGCCTGTGGAAAAGAAACACCTAATGAAATAGGGCTGACAATCATTCCTCCGGTAACGGACCCAATGTAACTTGTTCAGATACATGAAGTTCTAGAATTTACAACCTATTCGTTGAACTTTTGAATCAGTGAAAGTTGAGTCAGTACGTACCTCCATGAGGAACTTCGGGCTCTCCGGCATGAACAGTCTGAAAATAAGTGCAGATGACAGGCTGGGGACGGAGCAGAGGACCACAAAAAGACGCCAACTCTGGAAATCCAGCCAGCCCCAGTGAGTATTCAAAGATGTTCTGGGAATCACCATCCACGCCACACCTGGACAAAACACACAGAATACCTATTCAAATCAATATTTATGTGTGAATGTCAATGTTCTGTGCACATAGCGATGGTGTGTATATATATATATATGTGTGTGTGTGTGTGTGTGCGTGCGTGCGTGTGTGTGTGTGCAATAATATATTTATGGAAATTGATGTATATATATATATATATATATATATATATATATATTATAATTATTAAGATTAATCAATGTTACAGCACTAACTTTATTTTGTGTTATACAGTGTATATATATATATATTGTATTTATAAATTTTTGGTTATGTATTTTGTCTATTGTCATGTTTTTATTGTTTATTTATATAGCCTTTTATTCATTTATTTATTCATTAATTTACTTTTGGTTAAAGTTAAAGATGTTCTGATTGTGTTCTTTACTGCTCATGTTTCAATATAATAACAACAACAACTAATGGAAAGATAAAGATTAGTACAACCTTCCAGACAGTATTTTAGAGGCGCTCCTCGGTCAGCTCAGAGGATGATGGTTTTACCTGCTGCTAAAATATTTCCCGCCATCCAGAATGTGGCGAGAGCGCTGATCATAGCTCCCCTCCGCAAACATGGTTGAAACTCGGAAAAATATGAGAAGATGACAGGAATGGATCCGCCGACCCTGAGAGCGAGACACAGATGCATTCATTCTGTCAGTATAATATCTATCTAAACCTCAAAAAAGCATGTGAAAACTCTTTTGGGATGTGGTTACCCGACTCCACTGAAGAACCGCAGGAGGAGAAAGAGCCAGAAACTCGGGGCCAGACTGGCCACTGCCCCAAACGTGCCGTTCACTGCCAGAGAAATGACCAGAACGCTCCGCCTTCCTCTGCGATCAGCCAGATACCCCCAAACATAACCGCCCACCATCATCCCTGTCAGAGGAGACGCTGGTTATCTTACTGAGCAGCATGAGAAATGATCAGATGACACAGCAATTTCAATCAGTTATGCATTTCTTGTTAAAACTCTCACTGAAGACAATGAGCATGACTCTGCAGTTTTCAGACACCTGATAAGGAAAATTCAATTCAAAGTTCAACCAAATAGAGAACAAACTGCATTTCTGACCTGACTTAACAGTTTACATGATAAAAATGAGAAGTCAATGTTTCGCTTTCCTCGTTTGTCCAGCTGTTTAAGAAAACATTTTCTCTTCTTGAAATGCAACTTGATCATTACTGATTCTTTTGAACAGTTATTTGGTTCGAAAACAAACACAAAAAAAGACAGAAAGGCAGATGATAACCCAGGAATATGCTGGCGGTGAGGAGCCCCATGTCGCCTGAGCTGAGCTGGAGGTCGCAGCGTGCCGTGGGCAAGAGGAACGACACACACAGGATCTCCACCGCATCACTGGCGTTCGCCCACCCGCAGACCACCAACAGCAGCCAATGGAAGAGTCCGAACCCTGCGGACACACAGAAACATGATATGGACAAACATTCAATTAAATGTAGGAAAAATTATTCAGCACATTAAAAACATAAAGGTAAAATTAACCTGCTTTCTCAACAGCCTCCTCATAAGAAAGTTTCTTTCTACTGGACACCTGGTCATCTGATGGACACATCATATATCAGTAAACATCACAACATTTATTTCCATCAAGAGGTTCATCGATTTTTGGTGAAGATCTTGTATTGAGTCCAGCGCTCTGTAAAGTCTCCTCCAGCACATCCCAAAGACTGTCAGTGAATTAAAGATCTGGACTCAGAGGAGACGATTCATGTGTGAAAATTATTCTTTCACAATCTGAGCCTGATGAATCTTGACATTGTCATCCTGGAATATGATCATGATGTGTCTTCCTACATCGTTGTTTAAGAAATGAAAAGCTACACACTCCATCAATTAGGGTTAAAAGAACTGTTGCCAAACATGTAATATGCTAGAGACATAATAACCACTGCAATAATGAATGATCTAACCATAGACTCTAAAACATTTGCCTCTTTAAATCCAAACTGCGACTCTTTTTTTATTTTTGCCGGGCAGTGTATATCATAAAACCCCTCATGCGGGATCCAGATTTAACAGTTAATAGTCTATAACTGGTGAAAAGTGTTTGAGACAACTTTAAACTCATCTACACAATCCACCGGGATATCAACCACTAGAGTCTAGAGATCCAGTAATAACAAACACACATTCTACAAGATTAATAATGCATTTTACCGTCTTCGTCCAAATGAGTGGCCGATAACAGGGGTTCTGTATCTTCATGAGCCCGTCGAGGCATAATAACATTTCAGCTTAAAGAATGTATGAGTGTAAACAACATGATCGTTGGGCAAAAGATACAGTTCACTCCTGTACTTCTGTAAACAAACGCATGTGGGCGTGGCTTGTGTCGACGTCACAGCAAGGCTCGCCCCTCTTCACACTCACTTCCTCAATTTTACATTTGTATCACGTTTTTTGCATGTACAATTATGTGGCTCCATAACAGCGGGACTCTAACTTTTTTTAATTTTTACAATATAAACTAGGGTATATATATAAATTTTTTTTAAAAAAGCATTACTTTGGGAGTGGTCTTGTGATCGTGACGTACCAGCGCAAGCCCGCCACTATTGACCACCGGACGTCGCTGTTTCGCTATCTCTCTCTCTCTTCGTATCAGTTCAATGTCGCTCTCTCATTTTCACTCTAGCGTTCTCCGCTTGTAATAAAGTTTTTCCGTGTGTGGAGCTGAAGATGGCGGCCAGCTCGGAGCGCAGTCCTCCTCCTTTCCCGGACTCAGAGGAGCCCGAGCTGCTGGAGGACAGTGACGACGGCGCGGATGCGTTCACGGGCACGGTGAGGAACACAATTAAACCCATTTATGAAGGCAATTAGCTAGAGACTTCATACAGACAGATAGAAAGAGAAGAAGACCGATCACTTTCACTTCTCTGACACCCTCAGATCTCCCTGCTCTTATTCTTCTTCTTCTTCAACCGTAGATCTTCAGATCTGCTGGTTTATACGGCATTTTGTGTGATCATATTTGCTTCATGATTTTTAATAAAGGTATACTTTTCATCGCCACCTCAGATTTGATTCTTCCGCAGGGTTAAATAGATCTGAGTTTAGGCCTGCATGTGACATACTGAAGTTTCTGTGAGGACTCTTGTAACTGTTAGTTGAATAAATAATATCACAAGGAATGTTGACCCAGTTGTCCGAACAGACTGAAGTCATGCTGTTAGAGAGTGTGTAAAATGAATGTTATGTTGTGTCTAATTATAAAAGAGGCGTGAAAGTAGATTAACTTCTTTATGCAGAACCACCCAACATAACGTTATAGTTAAGATGTTTTACGTAGGCTATTTAAAATATGCATATATATGCATGTGGTCCAAGGAAGAGATCCAAACTACAGTATGAGGAGTATTATGAAGGCAAATCTGTTCCTAATAAATGAGCTGGTGTCCAGCAGTCAATGTTTACTTAGCTTAGTAATTTCAGTCTTTTCAGGTCAAAGTTCTGAAGGTCTGGTCATGTGAGTCTCAAACTTGAGGGAATGTCTAAATGCCTTTTTTTCCTTAGTAAGCATTTCTTTTCTGAAGAATTTACAGTTGCTATACGTGAGTCATGAATGAGTGGATCGGTGGTTAAAGGTCTGCACTGGAACTGGAAGGTTGTAGGTTTGAACCCAGCACGAGTTGATTTGTAAGCTTTAACCATTGTACCGTTAAGCAAGGCACTTAACCCTGGGTTAATACAGGCAGATTGTCCCTGTAAGGGTGCTAGAAGTCGCTTTGGATGAAAGTGACTGCAAAATGACTACTATTTACTATCTCAAGAGAAAAATGAGCAGGTCTTTAATATATTGTATATGTTTTTATGTACTTTACCCCAAAATCAAAAGAGAGAAATATAAAATTGTATTTAACATAATCAAAAAAGTAGCCAGTTTCTGTGATTATATTTTATGTAATGTTTATTCGAACCATCCTGTCTGTAATCAATGTTATATATTTATTCATTTTAACCCATCAATTGTACAAATGCTCACATATATAAAAATAACAAAGACTAGCATGATGACTATTTTATCATTTAAATATTTACTGTTACAATAATGAGAATTTGGGTGAAAAAATTTGCTTCGATTTCAATGCGAAGATAGTACTAAAATAGGCTTATTTTATTATTTATTTATTGTAAAATGCCAGTTGTACAAGAAATCAAAAAAGGATAATAACAAATACCTGTATTAACATAAATATTTTACATTTTAATTATGTAATTACTATTACAATAATAAGTATTTGGGTGGAAAATGTGCTAAGCCCAAAATAGGCTTGCTTTATTATGTTTTATTTATTTATTTAAATTACCAATTGTAGAAATGCACAAATACATAAACTAATAAATATTAACACGAAAAAATGTATATAGCCTAGTTACTGTTACAAGAACTTATGCTTAAATAATACTAAAAATATACTTTTTTTTCTCTCTTTATTTAGGGTTGAACTTTCACCAGAGATATGAAAATAAATGAGGAAAATCCTTTCCTTTATTCGGACTCAAATCTAAAAAGTTGCTATATTTTGCAAATAAAGGAAAGAGTTAAACAGTGTGTGAATTTTCCTAGTTTATTTTTATAAATTTTTTTTTTGTTGTTGTAATCTTTTGACAAATTTTGTGATATCCAGCCTGAAAATTATTCCACAGGCTGTTAAACACATTGTAGTAATCCTGTTGAAAATCACAATATTTCTATTTATAGTAACTACATTTACAACAGTAGCTGAATAATCATTTCTGTACTGTTCCTAGTCAATCTCCGAGATGGATTCACTGTCGCCTGACACGACCGGACCTCCTAAAGACATCTTCAACGAGCCACCAGAAGATATCTTCAGCGATCCTCTTAGTGACATTAACTCTAAACCCCAGAAGAACGTAAAGATACAATCTCCTGGTAGCGATGAGGCCGTCGACCTGTTCAGCGACGCGCTGGACGATGAAGCCGAGGTAATTAGTTCGCCTGAAGTCCAAAATCCCGTGCCAGATCTCTTGAAAGAGCCTGTAGAAACGCCAAAGTCTAATGTCATCGGTAAAGCACCTATTGATATCAGTGTACACAAAAACGCCATTGGAGCCCGACATCAGGATATTTTCGAAGACCCTCCGAAGGCCAGCAGCAAAGGCTCTGCCGCCAAGAAAGCAGGAAGTGATGAGCTGTTCGGTGATGATGATGATGTTGATGATGATGATGAGGAGGAGGAAGATCTGTTTAAAGAGCCATTAAAAGGCATGACGAAGAAGCCTCAGGCTTCAGTGGCGAGTGGGCCACCTATCAATGTCTTTACAGAGGTGAAGGTCAAGCCACATGTTAAAGACGACCCCTCGGATCTGTTCGCAGAGGAAGCCGTGACGGCACCTGCCACCAAACCTTCCTCAAGCGGCAGCTCCAGGACCAATGGGGTTCACTCTGAGGAACAGGATATCTTCTCAGGTACGACATTTCACCGGTAACACCAGTTCACCGGTAACACCTAGACATGTTTTTTGGGCATCATAGGCACATTTGAAAGTTTGTGAACTGCCTAAGCAACCTAGACACAGGCACCATTTTTGGGTATTCAAATCTTCAAAGCCTAGTGAGCTACTTTCCCAGAGCATTATACACTCTTAAAAATAAAGGGTCTTTATTGGCATCGATGGTTCCATGTGGAACCCATGTTTACATTCCACAAAAGATTCTTTATAGTTAAAAAGGGTCCTTTAGATTATCAAAATGTTAAAACCAAAACTTTTACTTAAAGGTTCTGAGATCAGGGTTTTTGGCCATCATAACACAAAAATGTATTGCTCAAAACTTTAAAGTTTGCCTACATACAGTAGACAGCATTTTTGAGTATTTTTAGACAAAGTTTAGTTTGCTTGTCAAAACTTGGCTACCTTCTCAGACAACATTTTTAAGCATCATAAGCACTTTTAAATGCTTGGTTCATGTTTCAAAATCGAGTGAGCAGCCTACCTAGACAGTATTTTTGGATGACATTGGTGCATTTAAAAGTCTGATTTATTGCAAAATCCTCCGAACTGCCAACATAGACTGTTTTTTGTATATAACTTTTGTTTTGTTTTGTTTTGCCCTTCTCAGAGAGCTTTTTCGGGCATCATAGGCAAATGTAGAAGTCCATCTTTCAAAACTAAGGTCAATTAGGTCATTTAAGTAGCTTTTATAAATGTGCCTTACTAGTGTGCATCTAGAGACATCAAGAGACAAAAAACAATGGCACTGACATATTTTAAGATATTTCAGTCCAAATTGCTCTCAGTTAAAACGGTTCAAACAAGCATTTTAGTCCAGGACTATCTTAAAGGTGCCATATGTAAAAATTGAGGTAAAAATATCCAAAAAATGAGCTACACGTGTCAAAAGAATGAGAAGAAATAAGTGCAATGATGTCATTAAAAAAATTACACGTTATAGTGCTGCCGAGATATAAACCTGAATTAGCATGCTAAATTACTAGCCCTGGCCGGGCCGGTGTCATAATACCAGTTTTGGCCATGGGAGGCGGTATGCGGGCAACATACATAACCACCAGCCAAACTGCAACACACAAATAACTCGCACGGCTTGTGGGCGTACTTGAACCTGATGTCAATCGTGTAAAGGACAAAAAAGGACTTTGGTACCAGCCCACTACTACATTTCAGTTCAGGGAAGAATTAAAAAAAATGATTGGTCGATATTATGTATGAGGAATACATTTTGGTAAGTTGCAGCATACTGTATCATTCAACAGTGTTCGTGTTTTTTTACTATTAGCTAGTAGAGATGATCGGTTCACGTGCGCTAGGCGTGCGTTACATCTCATATCTCTAAAAATCTCCAAATGCTTCACATGAAACTGCGGCCTTACTATCGTGTCAATTGATTTGATTAATATGCGCGAGAGAGAGAGAGCAGGACCGCGCTCGTGTTGTTTGAAGACGTGAGAGCGCGCGTGAGAGTCCACAAAGCGGACTATTTGATGGTTTTAGAAGATTAACAACCTGAAACTAAAAAACAGACTAGAGTAGGCCAACTTTCTGGAGGTATACTGCCCTCATCTGGTATGGAATATGTGGAGTATGAATTTATTTTTTGACATAAGGCACCTTTAAGCCTTGTCTGTGAAACTGGGTTAATACTGCATAAACAATGTAGTAACATAGTGTTTTTCTGACATCTTATAACACAAATTTATTGTTCTAATCTTCAAAACCTAGTGAGCTGCCTATCTAGACAAAAAATTTTTAGCCTTAAAGGAACACTCCGACTTTTTGGGACTTTAGCCTATTCACCTTATCCCCCAGAGTTAGATAAGTCCATACATACCTTTTTCATCTCCGTGCGTGCTATAAGTCTGTTTGACGCACCCACCGCTAGCCTAGCTTAGCACAAACACTGGATGTAAATGGTTACAGCTAGCATACTAATCCAAATAAGTGACAAAATAACGCAAACATTTTCCTATTTACATGTTGTGATTTGTATAGTCACAGAGTGTACAAAAAACAAAGTCACATGAGACACAGACATATTTTAACCGTATAAATACTGGGAACTATATTCTCTGAAGGCGAAGCACTGCTACTTGGGCGGATTGATTAGTGCAACACTCTGAACGAACTCTCTGCTCCTCACCACGGCGCGTCTCAGGTGCTGCGGTTATCACTCCGCCCAAGTAGCAGTGCTTCGCCTTCAGAGAATATAGTTCCCAGTATTTATACGGTTAAAATATGTCTGTGTCTCATGTGACTTTGTTTTTTGTACACTCTGTGACTATACAAATCACAACATGTAAATAGGAAAATGTTTGCGTTATTTTGTCACTTATTTGGATTAGTATGCTAGCTGTAACCATTTACATCCAGTCTTTGTGCTAAGCTAGGCTAGCGGTGGGTGCGTCAAACAGACTTATAGCACGCAGAGAGATGAAAAAGGTATGTATGGACTTATCTAACTCTGGGGGATAAGGTGAATAGGCTAAAGTCCCAAAAAGTCGGAGTGTTCCTTTAAAACCTTGAGAGCATTTTGGGTCATGTTTAAGCAAGTTTAATTTGTGTTTAAAAATGTAGCTGCCCTCCCACATGTGAAAGCATGTTTGAATGTTTAGGTAATTTTTTCGAAACCTTGTGAGTGGCCTGCTTAGACAATGGTTTGGTGTCATTGGTGCGTTTAAAAGTTTGACTTTTATTAATACCAAACCTTTTATTTAACCTCACGAGCCGAGCCGCCTACCTTGAAAGCATTTTTGGCTGTCATAGGCATCAAGCGAGTGAACTGCCTTCCTAGATCGGAGATGCTAAGGTAAAATAATAAAACTTAAACTACAATTAAAATGAAAACTGAAAATAAAAAGAAGATTGTTCTTCTGTAGTATATAAGTAATACTTAAATGACACTGATTAGAAGTCACCTAAAGTGCTGTAGGGGTTTCAAGGATTAGTGTTTTTTTGCGCAATGAAACATTTTCCTGTTTTTTTTTTTTTTTTTTTTTTTTTACACATGTATTGTACAAGCAGAAATGCATGCACATCACTTCTCTGAGTGATGGATGATGATTTCGCTTTCTCAGCGTTGACTCAGGAAGGGGAAAAGGAATTCCTCAGTGACCTTTGACCTCTCACCCTTCTTTATGTTGCTGATGGAATGTGTTTTGCGTGTGTGTGTGTTTGTTATCTAGGTTATGTTTGTTGCATCTGTTGTATCTTCTTTAGTTTTATTGAATCCATAAAATTCACTTTTTCTCACGGTTGTTCCCAGAAGCTACAGTGGAGTTGTCTCTGGACAGTCCTCTCAATGACCGCAAGAAGAAAGATGCCGTGAAAGCGTCAGTATCGGCTCCTGCCGCCCCGGGAGCCGGCAGCTCCAGCAAACCTCCGTCCAAAACCCTGGAGGAGGTAAAACACTTATAAAGAGGGTTGGAAATTGAACATTTTTTAAATAAAAAGTGCTGAGACTGAATGTTTTTCATGATGTTTGGCTCCTTTAGTGCCTGATTCACAAGCAGATGACTCCTATGAGCTGATTCTTTTTGATGAATTAGTCAAGAATCAGTCTTAAACTTATAAATGATTTAGTTATGTGTGTTTCATTTGAAAATTCAATTACTCAAAGCAACTAAAAAGAATCAAGTTGAATCAGAATCAAAACTGGATTTGTTGCATTTCTTGCGATTCCCATCACTAGAGATCAGATAAAAACTTACTGGTTTCCTTTTTCCTTTCTCTTTGTTTCTCATAAAGCTGGAGGAAGAGGAAAGTGAGGACAAGTTTGATCTAAACATTTCCGTCACAAATCCAGAGAAAGTTGGTAAGGCCATCATCTTCCACTATGCCAGCTGGCTTTTTTATTTTGAAAAAGTAGTGGGCTGAGTTTGCAGGAAACAGGAAACTGATCTATCTAATGAGGTGAAATGGTTCTAATTAAGGAACTGAGTCACAGATATATCTTTCTGGATCATTGCCATACGATCACAACTTCCTTTTTTTTGTTGCCCTGTACCAGCTTTGTTTCATTCCCTGTCCTCCTTTTTTAAAAGGTGTAGTGTTACTGTAAGGTCTAAAATCAGCTCTGGGGAGATATTTCATCTGATATAATATATCATATTTTTGCTGATGGCTTGCTCACTCTTACTTTGTATATAGTGTCCAGAAGTGATGTCCAGAGGGGATATTTGTTTTTAATGACCCTACAAGTTAGATTAAACCATCAAGATATGAGGAAATAATTTATATTTATCAAATATTTTTAAATATGAGGGAGGGGAAAAAACACTGGGTTAAGGTATTTATCTTACTAAAATTATTTGGCAAAAAAAGAGCTAAAGGTTTATTTTACTATTCCTAAAATATACAAAATGCATAGAAAAGCAAAAAGCATACATTGACTACAACAATTGTCTCTTGTTTTCATGTGCTCTTAATTTCTTTGTATGAGAATGTATAGAGATCTAGTTATTGTGATCCAGCTGGCACTAGTTAGAAGTTTAAATAAAGTGATTTGCTTTGGAGGATCTCGGGAGTAAATGTTGTTTAGCTTAAATTGGTTTTGTAATAAAAACAGAATTTTTCTTTTGAAATAAGGAAGTTTAATGTTCTATGTTTTTACAGCAAAAATCTCTTCCTAGTGTATTGAAAGTAACTCGCATGGGTTGTTAACTGCATAATTAGGTTGAGGAGAGATCCCCAGATGATTGTATGAACGCGCTATATAAATGCCTCATTCATTCATTCATTCATTCATTCATTCAACTATCATAGGTTGCTCAGAAATTTGAAAAACACATTAGCATATCCCACCCACTTTTATGTATCCTCTCCTTTACCGCATTGAGCAGGTTTGCAAGGGTGTCGTAACATTTTACATGCTAATCATAACTGAAGGCATTTAAATATGTAAATCTTGAAAGTTTCAATAGTACAAATATTTTTTTATTTAGTTGATTTACTCTAGTTTGCTGGTTTCAGCTGGTGATCTGGACAAACTGATATTTATACTGGTTTAGTTTGACAAGCTGACAACCCTTCTAAAACCAGCTAACCGGACCAGTCTGGAAGACCAGTTTAGGCTAGTCAACCTTTCAAATCAGCTGGGTTTATTGCCTCTAAACATATGACCTTTGTCTAACCAGTCCTGATCTTTAAAGGAGCCGTATGTAAGATTGTGGCCAAAACTGGTACTGCAATCACTTTCAAATTACTGTAGAGCGGTGTATTCCATGAACATGATTTCTTAATGTCAAGTGACATATCAGGGCCATTTTATGATTAATTGAAATAAATTTCTTGCACACAGCTCCTTTAAGCTTGAGGTTAACAGCACGTGTTATGTTGGGTTTTTTATTGTGGGCATGTGAGGTGATTCTCTCTCTCTCTGCTTCTTACAGGTGATGGTATGAATGCGTATATGGCCTACAAAGTTTCAACACAGGTGATTTTTCAGTCTCTTGTGCAGATTACACGTCCGCACAATACGACACTGTCTAAATCTCCCTCTTTTCATCCTCTCAGACGTCTTTAACCATGTTCCGTAGCAAGACGTTTACTGTACGGAGACGTTTCAGTGATTTCCTGGGACTGTACGAAAAGCTCTCGGAGAAACACACACAGAATGGATACATCATACCTCCACCACCGGAGAAGAGCATTCTGGGTAGAAACTTGCTTCTGCCAATGCATCCGATCTGATCTGATTATGAACAAGTGTCTGATTATGAATACCTGTGTGGATTTTCCAGGTATGACAAAAGTCAAAGTCGGGAAGGAGGATCCATCGTCAGCAGAGTTTGTGGAGCGGAGGAGAGCTGCTCTAGAGAGGTTCGTTACTGAAGATGACAATATTTCTTAACTAGTTGCACTAGTAAAGCGATGAATCGCGCTTCTTCTCCTAGTTTTTGTACTGACCAGCCACATTTGTCATCAATATGTCATGTCAGAACTTTTCGCAACATTATGAAGCTGCAGACTCGGAGCCCTGCATCTACAGTCCCCGCACCCAGAGTCCCGCATTCTCAGACCCCTCGTTTTTCGAGACAGCGCCTCCTGCTGTTCGGAAGATCGTATAACACCCTTATTCAATATTACGGTCTCGTTTTATTTGAAGTTATCCAAATAAATATTTGCGTTCCCTGCTTAATGCATTGAAGTTATCCAAATAAATATTTGCGTTCCCTGCTTAATGCATTGAAGTTATCCAAATAAATATTTGCGTTCCCTGCTTAATGCATGCGCCCAAAAAACTCACTGTGTTCTCTGACTAACATATTACCCAGTAGTTATTTTTTGAGCATGGGTGTAATTGAAAGAAAATTACTGATGGAAGAGATACAATTACAGATTGAACTATCTTCTGAAAAATATTATGTGATATTATATTGCTACAATGTTTTTTTTATTCCAATTCCAATTTTTCTTTCAGTTCAACTTTTAATGGTCTAATTAACATTATACCATGCTAACATTACAAAACCAGTTTTTTTGATATTTTGAATGCGAAGCAAAACTCAAATAAGAATAGACAAAACACCAATAATAAACAATTCTGTACTTTATTTAAGGATCACCTAAACATCATCTTGCTGTAAACAGGACAAAGCAAAGAAAAAAAGGAAGAATTGTGTTAGTGACTTTACTTTTCGTCTGCAATTGCATTAAAAAATGCAGGGGCGACCACATCGATGTATGGTGTACCCTGGAATACAACAGCATACGATTGCACTGTCACACACAGTCTTATGATCTTTCAAAAAGCAAAAAAAAAGATGTTTGCAAATGTTACCTTCATATTGCACTGCTCTGTTGAAGTGTCCCTTAAGATGTTTTTGAACTTTGGACAACTTTGTGGGTTGGAAATATATGGGGGCACAGAATGGGCAGTGAAAATCACTGCAGCATTTATTACATTTCTGAATTTCTGGAAGTGAATTTCCCCTTTGAATTGTTATATCCATCTTTAAAAAAAGAGAGAGAGTCAAACTCAAATTCTAAATTTAAGACCACCCCACAGAGCCCATACAGTCAAATTTCAGTCAATACAAATTAAAACAAGGAACCCAACAAAAGGCCAAATGACACATTCTGGCTCACATGTTAACCATAGACTGATTAATACATAGTGAAGGCATAGTAAATTTGATTATTAGGCAATTGTATGAGTTGTAAATGGCTGGCAACAACTTCATATCACAGTTAAATTAATATTGATATATTTGAATACTTACGTTTATAAGAACTAATTTAAGTAGTCTACATAAATTATATAAAGTAAAATAATTACTCAAAAAAAAAAAGGTCAAATGGTAAATCTGATTAAATAATTAATGATGACATTCTTTGATATTAACACACTTAATGTATTTAATTGGTCTACTTTAATGTCAACTAATTTTGATCAAATTTTTACAATGGCTTGTCAACAAAAAGTCCAAGGTTAAAGGCTAACGTTAGAGCTATCAAAATATTTTCGGGGAAAAAAGGCGAAAAAACATACATTAACGGCTCAAATTTTGTTACAAACTATCTGCACAAATATTAAATGGACTATTCATATGTTGGTGTATCGATGAGCTATAAATTAGTTTGATTAAAAAAGAAATCGAATGAGGATTCGCTAAATAAAATTGACGATACTCACGTTTCGGCTTAAGTTCTTCACATGTTTATCCGATCCAATTTGATAGGAGGCGCTGTCGCGAAAAACGAGGGGTCTGAGAATGCGGGACTCTGGGTGCGGGGACTGTAGATGCAGGGCTCCGAGTCTGCAGCTTCATACTACTCACTTTTCGACACATTGCACTAAGAAGCCCCGCCCCCAGTGAAATCTCATTGGTTTAAAAATCCCTCTTCATATATCTGTTTATAAAACACCAAACTATGATTGGCTGTGATGTACGGTAGCAGCAGTATTTTAATTTGAATGAGGACAGAAAAATTACTTAGATTGATTAATATAATATAATGTGAATATTAATTACTATTTCATTATATTTATTTTCATTTTAATGAGAACAGAAAAAATACTTAAACTGGACATTATAATGTCCTTAATAATGTCCTTAGTATTTAATATTATTATATATTTAAATAATGCTGACAGAAGAAGTACTTAAACTGGATAATGGTTGTGTTCGCCATAATTAAAACGATATATGGGGATTGAAAATGTCTTAAATTGGATAATATAATATTTATCACACTACTATCGTTACACTATGTATTTTCATTTTAATGAGGACATAAATATTACTTTTTGATTGGATAAAATTGTCATAGTATAATGTTAGTAATAATTAATGACATTATTAAATAATACATACAATTAAATAGTGCATTATTAAATTTGATAATGCAATGTAATTTAATGTTAGAAATAAATATATATTTTAATGAGGACAGAAAATTACTTATCTATACTTACCTAATCTAAGTATTGAAACCAACATTATATATAATCCAATCTAAGTAATTTTTCCATCTTTATTAAAAGTAAAATCTATATATAAGTTTACAACTAACATTCCATTTTATTATATCCCAATTTATGATATTATCCAATCTAATATTGTTGATTATTATTTAGATCGGATAATATAATGTAATAAAATCTAATGTTAGTAGTAATTATTATTGATATATTTTGATGTTTTGTTTGTGTGTTGTTGCAGGTATCTTCAGAGGATTGTAAGTCACCCGTCTCTCCTGCAGGACCCTGATGTCAGAGAGTTTTTAGAGAAAGAAGAGGTGAGACAGCTTTTTGCATAAAAACGAACATTTTTAATAATTCAACGCATGCAACCGCAAACTCCCCATTAACATAAACTAGGGGTGTAACGGTACACAAAAATCACGGTTCGGTACGTACCTCGGTTTTAAAGTCACGGTTCGGTACGTTTTCGGTACAGCATACAGGAAGAAATGCCAGAGAAATGTCCTATTTATTAAAAGAAAAAATATTTTTAAATAAGTGCGAGTTTTCCTACATCTTGAAACTTTCAGGTTTATACATGGGGGTAATTTTTGAAGGATGAATAAATAATGTTTAGGTCATCACATTACATTTAAATATATATTTATTTATAGAATATTTATAGAATATTTGAGTTTTGAAGTGCTGGAAAAAAATGTGTGAAGTACTTGAAAGCATTTCACTATTCCAGCCAAACTGGTTACAGTTAGTGTTACTATATTAAATCCATGGTGAATGTTGCTGATCTGTGGACTTAAAGCCTATTACTAGTTCATTCACGGCACAATGTTTCTCCTGGTTTCCACGTCAGCGCTGTTTGATCTAATAGAGATCTGCGGTTAATAACGGAGACATGTGAACGCTTCTCACTAGATCTCGCAGCGATGTTATTACTTCAGTGGCGAATTCAAATGCTTTCTTTACTGGATCTCTCAGCGCTGTGTAGTAACAGTTCGCTTGATCGAGATCGGCTCGCGCTGCACAGATGTTGATGGTCCGACTCCGAACTGATATGCGGTCCGTGAAGCACAATATAATGAGTAGCGCAGTTTCGTTCCGCTTTCATTACGTTTGCCATTTGATGTTGTTGCGCAACGTTGTGGTGGTCACGCCAGCGCGGATTTTGACGGCAGGAAAAATGGTCCAAGGAATCGTTCGGTTTGTATGCGTACCGAACCGGAAGCCTCGAACCGAAACGGTTCAATACGAATACGTGTACCGTTACACCCCTAACGTAAACCTAAGAGAAGTGACTTTCTCACATGCAGATGTTTATCTATCCATTCCTCACATGCAGAAACATCAGCTCTGCTGTTTGTGATGATAACTGAATGCTGTGTGTGTGTTAGTTACCCAGAGCAGTCGGCACACAGGCTCTGAGTGGAGCCGGCTTCCTCAAAATGCTCAACAAAGCCACAGATGCTGTGAGTAAGATGACCATAAAGATGAACGAACAGGACGTGGTGAGTGGAAAAACATGCTGGTCTGACCCACGCCGAGCTCCTCTATAAAGAGAAGTAGGCTTAAAACCAATCTAGAAAGGTGACTAATATTAAACTGTGCGTGTGCTTGTTGGTTCCAGTGGTTTGATGAGAAGATCCAGGATGTAGAAAACGAAGAACAGCAGTTGCGGAAACTTCACGTCATGGTGGAATCGCTTGTCAATCACAGGAAAGGTCAGAAGAGCAAACGATCTCTCATATTTGAAATGTGGTTGTTTTTTTCTTTTGAAATGTAGTGCATTCAGATTTGGGTATTGCAACCCATTGTATTTCTGTAATCTGACACATGTTAAGTGAAACAGAATCTGATTGGATGACTGCTGTGAAGCAACTAGTTGTTAAAGGCTGGGATGTGTGTTTCAGAGTTGTCTGGGAACACAGCTGTGTTTGCGAAGAGCGTGGCGATGTTGGGCAGCTCGGAGGATAACACGGCTCTGTCGCGAGCGCTGTCCCAGCTGGCCGAGGTGGAGGATCGAATCGAGCAGCTCCATCAGGACCAGGCGGCCAACGACTTCTTCACCTTCTCTGAGCTGCTGGCCGATTACATACGACTGCTGGGAGCCGTCAGGGTACACACACACACACACACACACACACAGAAGAGAAATCTGACTATTCCTGTTGATTTATTCTGCATTATGATTTAAGTGTGTTATTTTTAATATTAAGGTATCATAACATATCAATCCGTGCCAGTTTAACATTATATAAGCCATGATCTTATATTTTAGTTGCCGTTCCACATACAAAGAGAAAATTAAAAAATGATACCCTTCATTTGTAAACCTATTTAATTCACTGGATTGTCAAAAAATAAACATTACCATATGGTTGTATGCACTATATAAAAAAATTTTTTATTACATTTTGTTTACCATATTATCCAATATATTATCGTTGTGGTTGTCAATAATAATAATAATAAATGTATTATTAATTTTTTATATTAGAATTGTGATATAAATCTGTATATATTGTATTATTATTAATTATTAATAATTAAATGTTAATGTTATATCTTAATTATACATTGTTATACATTGTTATACTACTAATAATAAAAAATAACAATTATGTAAATACATACAGGTATGTATCAGGATCATTATTGTATCAGAATTCATTATTATAATTATTGATTTTTTTCATGATGCATATCTATTATTTTATTTGAATTATTATTATTTTTTAAATAATTATAGTAACAAATTAAGTTTATGTAGATACACTACTGGTCAAAAGTTTGACAATTACATTATTACAATAAGTATTTACATAATTACAATATTACATTTTGAAAAATATTTTTGAAAGAAATCTCTCACCAAGCCTGCATTTATTTTATCAAAAACACAGTATGTTGTGAAATGTTATCACAATTTAAAATAACTGTTTTCTATTTGAATATATTTTAAAATGTAATTTATTCCTGTGATCAAAGCTGAATTTTCAGCATCATTACTCCAGTCTTCAGTGTCACATGATCTTTCAGAAATCATTCTAATATGTTGATTTGCTGATCAAGAAACATTTATTATTATTATTAATCAAACAAACAAATGCAGCCTTGGTGAGCATGAGAAAAAAATATTTGACTGGTAGTTTACATAGAGTATGTATCATCATTATGCTAAAAATGTAAATAAAATAAAAATCTATATCTAAAAAAACACCAAAATATATAATTAAATAAATGATTAATATTAATAAAAATCATTTATTTGTCTTCTACATTGTCAGGGGTGTTTTGATCAGAGAATGAAAGCGTGGCAGCGCTGGCAGGACGCTGAGAACATGCTGCAGAAAAAAAGAGAAGCCGAGGCCAAACTCCTGTGGGCCAACAAACCCGACAAACTCCAGCAGGCCAAGGACGAGATCTCTGAGGTGACGCACAACACCACTGCTGCGTGTTTGGTTGATACACACTTAGTAACCTTCTAAGTCATGACTCATGTCTTACTCTGTCTCGTCCTGCAGTGGGAGGCAAAGGTCACGCAGTTCGAGAGAGAATTCGAGAGAATCTCAGCCACCGTACAGAAAGACGTCATCCGTTTTGATGTAAGACATGATTTCCCTGTTGGCTTTGGATATCTTGGCAATAAACGGCCCCTGTTATGCTTTTTTGGATATTGTCTTGAATGTAGTGTGTAATCGAGCACTTTGTGAATATAATGGACTGCAAAGTTTCAAAGATCAAAGGGATTCGGACTTTTAAACTGACATTTCATTTAAATTTCTTTGCTAACAGAAAGAAAAAGCTCGAGATTTTAAGAGACAAATCATCAAATATCTGGAGTCACTGCTGCACTCAGAACAACAGGTACAAGAACACTTTTTTTTGTTACTGAAAAAATCTGTCTGAATCCTTGTAATTCACATTTCGCTCTCTTTCTCTCCTCTAGCTGATAAAATACTGGGAGGCGTTTTTGCCAGAAGCGAAAGCGATCGCGTGAGGAGGCGTCCGCGCACACACACATACACTCACCCGTGACTGAGGCCTTTCTACACTCTTTACCTCTTGCCTATAAACCAAGAGAAACCGTGCTGCAAAGGGAATCATCTATCCGGCCGCTCGTTACTCTGATTGAATTAGTAACTTGTATATTTTCTGTGTAATCTTCACCTTTATTTTCTTACGTTGACTCTTGTTTTGGGGGATGTAAAAGCATGTGGTGGTGGCTGGGTGTCTTCCTCGTCTGTATGCAACCAAACTTCATGTTTATTCTCCACTCAGATGCGTTACTCATCAGCAGTGATGTCAGTGGTTTACACTAGAGGGCGCTCTCCTCTCATTCACAGTACGAGACTTCCCAGCAGGCCTCTGGTCACCTGTCAAAAGATGTTTGTACTTCTAGAGGGATTTCAGAGACAAACAGTGACCTGGATCATTTCAGAAGTCCAGAATATTGTCATATACACTTTAAAACGCCATTATTACATTGTATTTTGCAAGTAAAAGAGATTGTAATGCAGTTTTTTTTTTTTTGGTGGACTATTGAAATCAAATATTGTAAATGGCCGGTGGAAATGACAGGAACTGTAATCTCAACACTTACACTCGATCAGTGTTTTTTTTTTTTTTGCTGGCTCATAGTTTTCACTCAAAGGATCATTTTAAATCTTCAATAGATTTAGGATCTTGTTTCTATTTGTTCAATTGATGTAAAGCATTTATTAAGGCGCTCCTAAAGCGTTTTATATCAGTACCGGAGCTCTTTCAGCTGGTCAAACCAGAAGCCCAAAGCACTTCAGTCTTAACTGGTTTTCTTCATCATTTAGGGCCTGTTTTTCTCATTTTCATTCTTTTTCTCTTTTTTTACTTCATCTTAACATTTTCATGTGTAGACATTTATGTTATCGTTTCGTGTCAAACCATATTTGACTGACGTGTTAAAATAACTAATAGACTTTTGCTACGCTACTACTAATGATTAAATTGTTTTTACCTGAGATTTTTTTTTTTATACAGATTTTGCTGCTGTCGAGTTTGTAAGGCTGTTATTCATCGTCATTTATAACATTAGACATTTTTTGTTGTTTGTTTATTAGTTTGCTTCATAAATGATATTTTGGGCCCTTCTGTAACAACACTTTGAAGAGACATAAGTTGGACTTCACCATTGGGTGCCATAAAAATCAAATGTTTGTTTATAAGAAAAAAAGGGGCAGGTATTTTTTTCACTGTGGACACTTCTATTGAGGAAAACAATAAAGATTTAATTACAAATCTAAAGCTTTTGATTTGCTAGTCAGTTGTTTTGTGTGTGTGCATATATACATTTATATATATTAGTGCTGTCATGTCGGTTAATCTTGATTAAATGCATTAGCATTATGTGTATACATAAATACAGTATCTCACAAAAGTGAGTACACGTACACCCCTCACATTTTTGTAAATATTGTATTATATCTTTTCATGGGACAACACTGATGAAATGACACTTTGCTACAATGTAATGTAGTGAGTGTACAGCTTGTATAACAGTGTAAATTTGCTGTCCCCTCAAAATAACTCCACACACACAACCATTTATGTGCTGCTGGTACTGGAGCCGCACTTCATTGAGGGAACCATGAATGCCAACATATTGTGACATACTGAAGCAGAACATGACGCCCTCCCTTCAGAAACTGAACCCTATTGAGCATCTGTGGAGCGTCCTCAAGCGGAAGGAGGAGCGTATGTCTCTCACATCCACCAGCCGATGTGGCAGCTTGGGGAACTCCAGGCCCAAGAGGGTTCAGGCAGTGTTGGAAAATAATGGTGGCCACAAGATATTGACATTTTCACTTAGGGGTGTACTCACTTTTGTTGCCAGCGGTTTAGACATGAATGGTTGTGTGTTGAGTTATTTTGAGGGGAAAGCAAATTTACACTATTATACAAGCTGTACACTCACTACTTTACATTGTAGCAAAGTGTCATTTCTTCAGTGTTGTACCATGAAAAGATATAATAAAATATTTACAAAAATGTGAGGCTTATGAGATTTTGCATATACATAAATTTACTTTTTTTTTTTTAGATGTGATTAATCACAATTAATCGATTTGATTGCACCTTTATATATATATATATATATATATATATATATATATATATATATATCATGCATACATATACACACACACACACACATATATATATATATATATACACTCACCTAAAGGATTATTAGGAACACCATACTAATACTGTGTTTGACCCCCTTTTGCCTTCAGAACTGCCTTAATTCTACGTGGCATTGATTCAACAAGGTGCTGAAAGCATTCTTTAGAAATGTTGGCCCATATTGATAGGATAGCATCTTTCAGTTGATGGAGATTTGTGGGATGCACATCCAGGGCACGAAGCTCCCGTTCCACCACATCCCAAAGATGCTCTATTGGGTTGAGATCTGGTTACTGTGGGGGGCATTTTAGTACAGTGAACTCATTGTCATGTTCAAGAAACCACTTTGAAATGATTCGAGCTTTGTGACATTGTGCATTATCCTGCTGGAAGTAGCCATCAGAGGATGGGTACATGGTGGCCATAAAGGGATGGACATGGTCAGAAACAATGCTCAGGTAGGCCGTGGCATTTAAACAATGCCCAATTGGCACTAAGGGGCCTAAAGTGTGCCAAGAAAACATCCCCACACCATTACACCACCACCACCAGCCTGCACAGTGGTAACAAGGGATGATGGATCCATGTTCTCATTCTGTTTACGCCAAATTCTGACTCTACCATCTGAATGTCTCAACAGAAATCGAGACTCATCAGACTAGGCAACATTTTTCCAGTCTTCAACTGTCCAATTATGGTGAGCTCTTGCAAATTGTAGCCTCTTTTTCCTATTTGTAGAGGAGATGAGTGGTACCTGGTGGGGTCTTCTGCTGTTGTAGCCCATCCGCCTCAAGGTTGTGCGTGTTGTGGCTTCACAAATGCTTTGCTGCATACCTCGGTTGTAACGAGTGGTTATTTCAGTCAAAGTTGCTCTTCTATCAGCTTGAATCAGTCGGCCCATTCTCCTCTGACCTCTAGCATCAACAAGGCATTTTCGCCCTCAGGACTGCCGCATACTGGATGTTTTTCCCTTTTCACACCATTCTTTGTAAACCCTAGAAATGGTTGTGCGTGAAAATCCCAGTAACTGAGCAGATTGTGAAATACTCAGACCGGCCCGTCTGGCACTAACAACCATGCCGCGCTCAAAATTGCTTAAATCACCTTTCTTTCCCATTCTGACATTCAGTTTGGAGTTCAGGAGATTGTCTTGACCAGGACCACACCCCTAAATGCATTGAAGCAACTGCCATGTGATTGGTTGATTAGATAATTGCATTAATGAGAAATTGAACAGGTGTTCCTAATAATCCTTTAGGTGAGTGTATATATATATAAACTTTTAGCTAGTGTTATCTTAGTATAATTTATATTCTATTATACTATTTATTATTCATATTTGAATTAGTTCTCATTTTAGTACTTATAAAATGATTTTTAAAAATCCAAAATAAATATATATGTTTTTTATATATACACGCCATGAGCAGTATTATTTTAATATTATTTCTGTTCTTTTATTTATTAATATTTTTAAAAAATCAGTTTTAAACATTTTTTTCATTTTCATTTTCGTTTTAAATTAAAAATGTTCACTTCTGTTTTAGTAATTGTAGTAATTGTTTCTGTTTTTTTATCATATATTTATATTTTATATCAGCTTTATTTTAATTTAATGAAAACTATTTTTATTAGTTTTATTTAACAATATCAACACTGATCATAACTGGTTGTTAGCTTATTATTTTATTAATATTTATATTTTTTATTTCTGTTTGAGTAATTTTAGTACTCAAATCAACTGTTTAGTTTAATTTTTTTTATCTAATATATTTTATATCAGCTTTATTTAATTTAAGGAAAACAATTTTAATAGTTTTATTTAACACTAAAATCACTGATTATTACAGGTGGGATAAAATATCATTTCTCTTCACCGGGAAACCTTAAGGCAAAAGCTCCACATCCACACATCAGACTAATGAAGGAAGTGATCCTTACAGGCCTTCCGTCTTTTAGTATTTGTTCTGTGTTGAGCAGAAACACTCATTCAATACTCTTATCATAAATGCTTGTTTCTCTCCAGCTTTGATGAGACATTTTCATGTGACAACATTGAGGTTTACTGCGGTAATATTATTGCCGCTGCAGCGGAATTAACCTTTCACCAAAATCCTTTAAATTCATTAATCATTAAACTTTTCAACCGGTTTATTTTCCAGCAATCTGTAGGTCAAAAATGGTCCAGGGTTCATGATCAGTTGTTCTGTTTGGGATTAAACTGAACATGAGTTTTAGCCTCCTGATGGGATGAAGTGGGAAAGCAGGGATAATAACACTTGAGCATCAGGAATGTGTGTTATCTTCAGGCTGGAGTGTGTTTGGTCAGCAGTAAATGCATGAATGGTTGTGTGTCATGGGAAATCATGTGATTCTCATTTTTTCTCCATTCAGACAGAAGAAATGTGGACATCAGATTTGGTGCTGACACACCTCTGACCATCTGACCTTACAAAAATAGACTTCTTGTTATTTAAATGATGCTCGCTCAATATCATCCGTATAATTTAATGCACAAATGAATGTAGACAAGTTTGCATTTGGTTGGAATAGACACACAACTGTCTTTTTATGTAACTTCTCCGAAGCCTATAACAGAGTTTTTTAAGAATGATAAGTGTTTATACATGAGAAATCGCATGACAGACTTGTGATCCGACGACACACAGACAGACACTGGGCTCTTTATATTTAACTCTCAAAAAAAGTTCTAGAAACATCCTAAAACGCCTTTAACAGTTCCTCCTGAACCAAAACAAGAGCTTATGCTGCATTCAGACCTCATAACCG
The DNA here is from genome assembly GCA_031834385.1 of Semotilus atromaculatus. Classification (NCBI taxonomy): domain Eukaryota; kingdom Metazoa; phylum Chordata; class Actinopteri; order Cypriniformes; family Leuciscidae; genus Semotilus; species Semotilus atromaculatus. Next base: position 18,137,544 of record JAULUF010000027.1, read on the forward strand.
TAATTACGAGATGGCAACACGTGATGTTTTATCTGATTTATGTGTTTCTATATCAACACTATCAATGCAGAAATGAATCTGTAGCAGTCTGGTGGAAAGTTAGAGCTCTGTAAGTTGTTTAACTTTACATTATTGTAATGTGCTTTGAGACATGATCATTTAACACCATCTCTTGTCTGATGACGCTGTGCACGCGCGTTCATGTGTTTCGGAGGAGGCGTGGCTTCGGAGACTCTGAAGGGAGGATGGGATCTTGTGCTTTCAATGCCAATTGTTCGCCTCTCAGAAATTGCCCACTCTACCTTTAACTCTAAAACACACGTGAAAAATTAGTGAGACACTAATTTGTTAATAGCGAATAGGTATTAGTTTACATCACAATGTTGACTAGCGATTCGCTGGCAATATTAGAGGGGGACATTCTCATTTTAGAGAGTATTTGATTGGACATAAAATGCATGCCAGTGATGACAGCATTATGCCATTGATATTTTTTTAATCCCTCGGTTTATGTAATTTTTTTAACCATCTGGCAGTTGGTTACAGACTCCGAGTTGTACTGGTAATTTGTATTTTTCTTTATAATGCGAATTAAATAATTAATTAATAAATACATTTAATCAGGTCTTTAACACTGTTACGTAGGCTAAGTTCTTTTTTAACCACAAAAAGTATATCCTACTGTATGAATGGCTTTATTTCTCTCAGCTGTGTGTGTTTGTGTGTGTGGGTGTGTGTGTGTGTGTGTGGGTGTGTGTGTTTGGAGGAGGAGCTCTGCACTCTGGAGAAGATCCACGGCGGACTGATCAAAGCACGTCACGGAGCTGATCTTCAGTTCAGTCTGTGATCTGTGTGTGTTTGGGATGTTGGATCATCAGTGTGTGTCTCCAGTCATCGAGGTCTTTATTCCGTCTCTCATGAGGGAAGTGGACGAAACGGGAAAGTTGCGCAAAGTAAGTCAGACAGAAAGTTACTGATTTGTGGTTCCTCAGTCAGGACTGAAATATTCTAAAGCTCGAACGTGAGTTTGGCGTTTTTGCACGTGATTTTGTATGTCATAATTTTGAAGGCTAAACATTAATTTATTAGTCAATCCATTGCATAAACTTACCATAACCACAGGTGCAGCAAAACTCCAATTGTTTTACTGTAAAACTATAGTGAATTAATTACAAACAGTGTATTTCTATAATATCTTGTTTCATTTTCAACTAGCCTGTATTGACTATAGTTTTGCAGAAACTATGGTAAATGATAAATTAATGCAAAGTCCCTTGTATTTCAAATGATGTACTGTATTCATGTCATAATATTCTGTAGTATGAGTTGCACTGTAAAGTTTTAGTGACGTCATGTTGTCATTTGTTTTATTATAATATAGCCTACATTTCTTTTTAAATACACGTATAACAAAAGTTAGAAAAATGTTTCAATTTAACAGACACATTTATTGTGGCAACGTTGCTGCCATGTTCTGTTTGTAGCCTACTATTGCAAGCCGTTGCTTGTAACAATGAAGAAATGTGAAATGCAAGAGGGCTTTAGCAACATTTAGATGACCTTCCATCAAACTCTGGCTACTTTTTGTGCGCTTTATTATTATTATTATTATTATTATTGTTGTCTCAACGTTGTTAGAGGGTTTGTTTGCATTGCATTGTGTTCTGCGTGTAGGAAGCAACAAAAACAATTTCGAGCATTATTAGCACAGATTTTAAATGCAATATAATATAAGGTAACACGTTCCAAGTTGTGTCTTCAGCGGATTTGAACGCCTAAGGAAAAATGACGAAATATCATATGCAATTCTTAAGAATAGCACAATTCTTCTGTCAACACTAACAGGAATGAATGGAGCAGGAATATGACAGAACATGTTTGATGACGCAACAGGTTTTGGACGGTCTGAAACATCTCAACTCATTAGGGGTCCTATTATGCTTTTTTTATATTTGCAACTTTCTTTAAGCAATTTTTCCAAACACAGCCCAGACGTCTTGGCTAAAACAAGTACAAATTTGGACTGTCAGTGAAAATTTAATAGACGTCTAAACCATAGCCCAAAATTAGACTAGTCGTCAATTAGATAACAAAGAAATTCAATGAGTGAAGAAATGAAACCAAACACCTTGTAATCACCGTTTACTTTGCTTACATGATGGATTATCATACATCTCACAAGTTATTTAGGCAAAAATTACATGTAACCAAATTCAAGTTTTATTTTGGTTACCGGACATAGCCGGACTATATCGGGTCTATAGTTAACCTACACTGTGAAATGACGGCTATTGCTATTGCAGTGTGTTGCTATTGTTTCTGTTTGTTTGTAACATTGCAGATCTTTTTCATGCTCCATGTCCCTCTAGTCTAAAGGGAGTTATTCTCTAAATCAGTGTCACTGTTTTTGAACTCCCTGAAACGCCTCCATTGTAGTCTTGAGTTTTCTTCAGCGAAGGAACATGTCACAATATTCCTCATTTTACATAATTCCCACCCAATGCATATGATTAATAAAGGTATTCTCTATACCCGTTTAGCGTACATCGGTTGTACACTCGTTATTGTGGGATTGAACGAGTGCACTCTAACGTCCACTATGGTTTTGGACAACAGTACAACACTACAAATAGTGCCCTATTTAAAGGGTATAGGGTCGATTTCAGACACAGCCATGGTCTTATTATTAGGAGATACGAGGGTTTGTGGCGCCACCATTGGAGAAAGTGTAACGGCCAACTTGGATCACATGTGCCTTGACAACCAATCAGATCACAGCGCTGACGTCATTGAATTTCGTTCAGAGTTGTGCGATAATCAGTCGTTGTTTGCGAATACCATAGACATGAATAAGAAGTGCCGTAAACTATACCTGTCACCAATTTTTTTGGTGTAAACTCTATAAATAGATCAATCCAAAAAACAAAAACAAAAGCCTTTCCTCCATTAAAAAAACGGACGCTTGCCTTCAAGAGGCTTTGACGTTACTGACAGACTGGGAAGAGACGTGTGTTATTTGGACCTCAGTGTTGTTGTACTGTATTATTTATTTAATGGATGCCGCCTTATTGGGACAATAAAGCCCTTCCTACACCCATCCCTAACTCTAAACACTTTATTACTAAACACACGTTAGACACTTTATTTCCACTTTTTGAATATTTTCTTCATTTTTATTGAAAATAAATGCCTTTCTGATCTGATATGTGATGGGAAAAGGGAGTAGAGTGAGTTCGGCAAAAGACGTATCGATTTGCGTCAACTTTTTTCCACGCATCTTACTCCAACAATAGCGTTGATAATCCAGCGACGTCCGTCATTTTCAGACGTCACTGGGCGGAGTAAGTGTCAATAGCACTAGTGTAAAAAGGTGAGCTATTTGGACTTAGTGTAAATAGACGCTCCGAAAAAAGCAGTTTTTTGAACATTCAAGCATGAAAACCTATTCTAGTAGACCCAAAATAACAAATTCAAGACTTTATAAAGGGCATAATATGGCCTCTCTAAGTAAAAGATCTCAATGTTTTTTTGAATATTGAATTTTACTCTTAATTCTGAATTATTTGAGTAATTTACACTGTTTATTGCGCTGTCTGATGTCTTTTTTTAAATACTAGAACCAGTGTGTCGTGTGAAGTCCAGCTGCAACAGAGCCGACCCAGTCAAGAGTGAAGGAAAGAGAGGCTTTCAAAACATGCAAAAGATGTTTTGTGTCCTCAAGTTAAAACGATGCCGTTTTTTTTTGTTGCATTTATCAGATCAGATGGAGTCGAATCATCAGAGCAATCTCATCTCATTTCTCTCACATCCTGTGTTTTCTGTGTGATCAGAAATGGTGGAGCTTTTGCGGACACAAGTCTGTCTGAACGAGAGGCTTTAACGGGGGCAGTTGCTAAAAGTAGAACAGCTAAATCACAGCTGAATCACAAACCGCACGGCAACATGCTGATGTCAGTCAAAGCCGTAATGCCCAAAACACACTCACACCTGTCAGATCCAGTAGGCCATGAAAACATCTCTGAACACAGAGAACTGTAGAACTTCAGAAGAAGGGAGGTCAGAGGTCACAGTCGAGAAAGATGAATAGAGTGAGTTGTGTGTGCGAAAGAAGCTCTTCATCCTAGCGGAAGTTCCTCTGAACATCGGCAACAATGAGGGCTCTATAAGAACGAGAGAGGGAGAAACTGGGGTCTGAAAACACACTACACAATCTGGTGCCCGAAACAGACGTGTGTCCTCGGCATGGTTAACCAATGCTCTCTCCACCCGCCTGCACTAACTCACTTTACCCAGAAAGCTCAGCGAGAACAAAGATGTACGTTCTCTAGACGGCGTGCTAGAATTTCACAGCTAATTGTGTAGAATTCACTGATTTGAAGGGATATTTCAACTAAAAATGACTATGTCATAATTTACTCACAGTCATGTTGTTCCCCCAAGCCATTATGTGAGTTTTTCTGTTAAATGGTTTCCATAAAAAGAAAATTAAGGGGACTGAGGCTGCCAATACAAATTTTTTTTTATTTTAAATATCATAAAAGTTGTATATATGGACTCCAAAGTCATACAAATTATACAGAAATTAAAGGCGATTAGTTTGACAGCCTATTCAATTTCATTATAAGAAAAAGAGCATTCATATTTTAATATGATATATTTATTTAAATATATATTTATATATTAAATAATTTATTTATACATATTTATTTATAAATAACTGCATAATATATCAGTTTAAATGTATATCGTAAACATATTTATGGTGTTTGACAGTATTCACTTATATTTTTATATTGTCATACAGGTTTAGAACGACATGAGGGTGAATAAATGATGACAGAATTTTAATTTGTGGGTAAACTTTGCCTTTAAATGCTTAAATAGCTCTAAATTTCCTGGGTTTTCTTAGTCTGAGCAGATCATAACACTGCAGTTCCCATCACCGTGTTGAGCATGCTTGAGCACAGACTTGTCAAAACATGCTTGAGAAACAATCATTTTTATCTCTCTCTCTCTCTCTCTCTCTCTCTCTCTCTCTCTCTCTGCCTGCCTCTGATTTGGAGAGCAAAATATTTGAGGTATTGAGAAGCGAAAGATTGAGCTCACAGTGGGAAATGTTTGCTGGAACTGAATGTTCTGTGTTCCTTTGTTATGGGTGGAAAACGGGAAACGGCTAATTCTCAGATCTGCTCACACACAGCAAGGTTACTGGCAATAGAGTACTAGTGTAGTAGGCTATGCACTGAATTCTGCCTATGAGTAATCAAACCCATTCAAGCATATCAGTTGTCGTCACATGACCTCGTCAAAATTAATTTTTAACATCTCTCTTGGCAGTTCGACCAAGTCAGTGAATTGTGAAATACGGTATTCACCTGCTTACTGCACGGTTTATACTAATACTTACTATTTCTTTTAAACTAATATGCTAATCAGTTTCACGTTCGCAAAACACATAATATCTCTCACATGGAGCTCAGTGGCTGATAGAACCAGTAAAAATACTATTGTTCTGTCAGGATCTCTGGAGATGAAAGGTATTTACATTTCTTTGTGTTGTTGACAATAAAACTCCACGAGTCTTTATAAAGAGGGTGTGATCCTGAAGAACTGCCACACCTGTGCTGATTTAACCTGTGTAAACTTACATGACCTATATTTAGACTAAACTTTATTTTTTATGAGGTAATCACTGTGAATAATATATTTCTGAATGAATTCTGATGGAAAGCAAACTTGAATTTGACTAATAAATTGCTAATATCTGCTGTTGTAACCTGTCGTGAGCACACAGAGCTCTAGAGGGCGCGCGCGCACGGATGCTGGAGAATGAGCACTGGCGCCTCCTGCTGGTCAATAATCATCACTGCACAATCTGTTGTCTCATGGTAGTTATTTAGTTTTAGTGAAGTCTGATTTAATCGTTTACGGGTTTTGTGATATGGACTTTCTTGTATTTCAGCTCTTCAGGGTGGAGATTCTCTTCAATGGAAGGAAACACTTTGTTTTACGGCGATACAGGGATTTTCAGACGCTTCACAGGAAGCTGAAGAAGATTGTGCGCGCTCCCGATTTCCCTAGTAAAAGAAACCAGCACCTGCGAACCAAACCACTGGAGCAAAGACAACAGGAGCTGGAAGACTACATCCAGGTGGAGACCTGCCCCTATATGCTATTATAGCATTTATTAATATTTTTTAATTACCTTTTTATTTTAGTTTTTTTAGAATTTCCATTTTCATTTTAACACACAGTCACAGTCTATGTACAGCATACTGTAAAAATGTAGTATGAAAAGTATGCTATTCATAATATATCAATCTCACCCCTCATTGTTTTGTTTTTAGTGTTTATTAGAATATAATGATGTGGAATAATTACTCTTAGGCTACTGTTCAAGAATTTCTTATCGTGAAAGTTATTTTCAGCAAAGATGCAAATTGATCAAAAGTGACAGTAAAGACATTTATAATCATATTCTATTTCAAATAAATGCTGTTCTTTTGAACTTTCTAATCACAAAATATCGGCATAAAATGTACCAAACATATTAAGTTCGGAATGTGCATTTTCATGTCTATTAAAAAAATGGGGGGTGACACTATTTTCACCTTTGATGACAATATATGGTTCTTGAGCAACATATTAGCATTTTTTTTAAATTGTACTAATATTTCACAATATTACTGTATTTTTTGATCATATAAATGCAGCCTTGGTGAGATCGACTTCTTTCTAAACGTCATTACTGACCCCAGTCTTTTAAACCGTTGTATATATTAAATATTATATTGGAATATATTAACATTGTAATGTAATGTCATACTGAGGTTGTGATGTTTTTGTCACTGGCTGCCGATTGCAGGTGATTCTGTATCAGAATGATGTTGTTCCTCAAGAGCTCCTGGACTTCCTGCAGGTCAAACATTTTCATTCAGCGAGCAAGAACTGCAGCTCTGAGTATGTTTATACCAGATCACAGTGTAATCTATTAATGTCTCTACATTTTAAAGTCCCCCTATTAAGCTTTTTCGCATATTGCCTTTAAAGTTTCATTGATCAGAGTGCTTGATAAATTGAGTTATTGTCTCCTAAAAGGATGAACCAATTCGATTAATCAGTAATCCAGTCTTATTTCCTGAGTGCACCTACTTATGTTTGTAACACATGTGTATAATGCCAGATTATGGTCTTCATTGGCTGCCTGTGAACAAGATGATTTGCCCCTCAAACACTGTAGTTTTTGCTGAAGCCTGGAAGAGTTTGGCTCACGTTATCGAGATGTCGAGTAGACGCTGTTTTCTGCGCTGCGAAAGCAAATCCACTTGGGCTTATAGTAGATGAGACGTCAGTCGACGAGAAGAGGCTTGCCTGACTAAATTATAATTAGTTTGTAGCTGGCTGTAAGCGGTAGACCAATCACAACAAACCGAACCATCTGACCAATCAGAGCAGAGTAGACTCAGAGAGGCGGGGTTTAGAGAGACTGAATCCTTTATCGAAGCGTTTCAGACACTGAGTGAGAGCTGATGCTGCAGTGTACATTATGAGAAAAATAGTGTTTTTTGACTGTTAATGCATGTAAACCTGTAGTAGAAGATCTCCAAAATAAAATTAGGAACATTTAAAAAAATAGCATATATGGGGACTTTAAGGAAAATAATTTAAACAGTTAAAAGTTTAATAATTAAGAGCAATATTAAGGAAATTAATAACAATATTAACTTCTTAATGTCCTTTCAGTGAAAACCACTCAGATGACTGTCAAGAACAAGGATACAGGTATGTTCATCCTCATCTCATTTAACCTGCTCATTTATTACACCCACATTTGGAACACATTTCTAAACAGCATTCATGTTCTCTGACCGATGTCTTTTTTTTAATAGATTTCAGTCATTCCATCAGAGAGTAGTTGGTTTCTCAACAGACCCTTACCAGCTTAAATCTGGATCAGGTAAACCTGGCAGATTGTTGTGATTTCATTACAGATATGTCTTTCACACTCAAAAAAAAAAAAAACATCCCGGGAAACAGTGTTTTGTGGTCATTCACCCTCACAGATCTCCCTGATATCGTGGCGGCCGGTGTCCTGCAGGGTTTGTACCCCAGAGACGTCAAAGTGAGTTTCAAGACGAGCTGTGGCAAACCCAGTGTCCTCGCCTGTGCACCGGAGCTGCCCGTGTATCCCAGAATCCCCATCATTACCATAAGCAGAAGTGACATCAGCTCCTTGCCAGAGTCCCAGAGAACATAAGTGCATCGCTGCCTAGCAACTCCACCTGCTTTAAATGTGCCTTTGCATGTTTATATCAACTGAATCTGGTCACATTTCAGTATGTGTGTCTTACAAAACTGTCTAGGTCATTTTCCAACCTTAAAATCTAAGAAAATATAGACTTTTTAGGTGCCCCATCAATTATATGATGGACAAAAATAAATATATATTATGTTACATATTACAATGATGTAGAATTACAGTTTTACCGCTTTTTTAAAACTGTGTTACTATTAAAATTTGGCTTTGTGCTTAATTGTCATGGAAGAAATTTTTTAAAAGCCATTAAGATTTTCTATTAAATTCTGTAAAACTTTACATTTCATCATGAAATTCACATTTCAAACCATGGTTTAGGTCACTGATATGGACTGAGCCAAGCTATTTGTCTGCATTTTGAAACATGAGTATTTTTGTTAAATAAAGAGTGCCTGATTTGTTCTTGGTCCAAAAAAAAAAAACTAAACAAGGAATTATTCAAGCAAGACAACAGCATTAAGAAAACCTGGATCCTTTATTGAAGATTTGATTATAAAAGCAGGTTGAATGGGTCAGAAATCGGACCGATTGGAATGCCTGTTAGAACTGGACCCAGGATGTGCCGCTCTGCGGATCAGGACTGGTGTGTGACGGTCCCGCGAAGGGGGCGGAGCTCCAATGACCACATACACACGCGCTCTCACTCACACACGCTCACTTTCCACTAGAACCCTAGTGGCACTAAATTCAATCCCCTTAAACCCAGAGTCCCGTTGTTGCTTCAAACTTAAATTACTCTTTAGCTACTGCAAAAGGCTTTTCCACTTCGAGCTTGCCGCTGTCGTGGATAATGATGTCCTTGAGAGGTTTATCTCGGCCATCAGTCTTCGTGCCCTCGATCTTTTTCACAACATCCTTGAAGACAAAGGGAAATGCTCAAAATTAGCACAATCTCTGGAGTAAAGCACTTCTTATGTAAAGACACCTGACGGTTAAGTTTAGGTAAATAAATATGGACGGATATCTCTACAGATACTCACCAGGCCCTCCAGGATTTTGCCAAAAACAACATGTTTGCCGTCCAGCCATGGCGTTTGGACCGTGGTGATGAAGAACTGGGAGCCGTTGGTGTCTTTGCCGGCATTGGCCATGCTGAGCCAACCAGGACCGTAATGCTTCAGCTTGAAGTTCTCGTCAGGGAAACGGTCTCCATAGATGCTCTTACCTACATAAAGACAGACAGAGCTGTTAGAAATCTCAGATTATTGGGCGTTTTGGACATTTGAGCGACCTCAAACCACTTAATTTTTTTTTTAGTAATTAAAAGTATTGGGCTGATGACTTTTAAGGGCTAATCTTATGACATCATAAATTGGTAACAAAGATAACCTGATTTCAATCAGGTTTTTTCTTCTTCAGTATTTCAATACCTCCGGTTCCATCACCCCTGGTGAAATCTCCTCCCTGGATCATGAAGTCTTTAATCACCCGATGAAACTTGCTGCCTTTGTAACCAAATCCTTTCTGGAAATCAGAATCATACAATTTAGTCTCAATTCACTGTGATTCATGAATACTGACCCCCAGTGGAAAGACACGCTCACCTCTCCAGTGGCCAGCAGGAGGAAGTTTTCCGTCGTTTTAGGGACAGTCTTTCCAAAGAGTCCAATAACTATCCGTCCTACATCCTCATCTCCAATCCTGATATCAAAGTACACCTGGGAAAACAACCCACCAAATTTAGTTACACCAGTACATCAAAAATCAGTTCTGCAGAAGATGCATTATAGTATAGGAATTTCACTCCACCATGAGGCCACAAACCCCCTACTTATCATTAGACTACTGTTTAAGTCACAAATACTGATGCAACATTAAATTATGAAACATTTGTGTGGTGTTACAGGCCTTATTATAATTATTTTTATATTATATTTTGCACAAAACAATGAACTTTGGTAAATGCAAATAAAAGCAAACGGAATGCTTTGCAAGCAAAAAGAAACTGGGTCCAGGAATCTGGCACTCTGAATTTAAGTGTGAACGCAACATTAGAAATTGGAGCTGAAATTCGAATTCCATCATTTGTATCCAATAGGCCAGCTTCAATGTTGCAGTGAATGTAGCATAGCGTCTCTGTACCTTAGCCGTGACTTTCGGTCCCTTTTTCTTCTCATCCGCCTCTGATCCGCTCGGGAAAAGCAGGAAAATCACCGAGCCAACGATCAATGTGACTGCCACCAAAAACTTCATCCTCCTCTCGCAGATCCGCACCATGAACGACCCGAAAAAACTGTGTGTGTGGCGATGACTGTGTTTTAGGGTTTCTGGGGCATCCGGGGAGGAGATTTAAGCTGCGCCCAGACACAAGGATCAAACCCAGGCGGGATTTGTGCACTATAACTGATCCAGGAACAGAGGAGTAAACATAATCACTATGAGAACATACACCCCCTCAAACTGATCTGAGAACAGCCGCTGGAAGCGCACTCTGCTATTTGTGACGTGTCCCAACCCATCGGATTCTGATTGGACTGGCCTATGTCTGTCTAGGCTTGAAGAGCCAATCAGAGTTTGAAACGCGTAAAGAATGGACGGAGCCACAGGCGCTACTGGAGACGCATCAGCATTAAAGGCACAGGACACTAAATAAAAGGTGATGTTCGTAATAACATTCAGCAAATTTAATACATTAAAAACGCTTGCGACATACAAGTGCCTCAGTACAAAACATACGTACAGCACAACAAAACTTTAAAGACAATAAGGCTACCAAGAAAAGTTAGCAAGACTAGCATGAAAAGTCCTGAAAAATATTATTTATGTCTTAATCTGATAAGTTGCTGCATTTTGTATTCTAAAATATTTTATGAAGCTTTGAACATATTGTAAAACTGAACAACCCATTTGTTTAACGCTCCCAATTGTATCTATGAATGTTATTAAAAAGTATGAGTATAGGGGTGAGCGGACACAAACTAACCCAGGCTAGTTGTAACCATAGACTGACTGGCTGTGTAACAAACATGGTTAAAAACTTTACACATGCCAGCATGACGAAACAGTGTAGGCCTATTTTAAATATTAAGCCCATCAAGAACTATTTTTCCCACCAAGGAGTAAAATTAAATGTATATAGGCTACTATTGAAAGACACACACTCTTCTTATTTGACACTTAAATGTTTATTTTGATTTATTTGGATAAAGACATTCACAAAAAGCATTTCCAGGACAACGTGAACTTAAACTTTAAGAAGGTTTAGTGTGCTCAGTCTAGACCCAAAATACTGCGTGAATATGTCTGGATGTCCCTTATAAAACTGTGCCAGGAGTCGATTCTTCTCTTTCTGGGAATATTTGGTGTTTTCGTCGATGGTTTTCAGGAGAGAGAACAGCTCGTTTTTAGTCGCGTTCTTTATGGTCTCTGTGTATGCGTCTCTTGGCACTCGCTGACAAACTGGGGTGTCTAGAATATTCAGAAGAAATGCAATAAATACTTGTCACACGAACATTATCATGGCTAAGTTAAATGGTCACACAATAACATAAATATTCAGGGTTATTATTGATAAGTAAAACTATTAAAAATATATGTTAATTTAAATAAAGCTGAAATTAAATAAAGTTTATTAACACTGAAATAATATTTAACCAAATAGCTAAAATATATAAATGACCCAAATAGTAATATAAAATAAAAAAAAGACGAAAGCAAATAATTATAAAAAGAATAGCCAATTAAAAAAAATAAAACTATATAAACAAAATAGAGCTGAAATAAAATAAATATAAAATAAAAAACTAAAAATCATTACTAAAATGAAAAATTAAAAGTAAAAATTTTAAATATTACCAAAACCTACAAAGTAAATTTACATAACACTGTAAACACCATACCGGTAGACGAAGAATCTCTGTGTTTCGAAATGTCATCCAGTTTCTCACTGACCACTTTGTGAAGAGAACCCGGAATCTAATAATAAAAGGATAGGTTTCTCATGCATTATATCATTATTGATCATCATCACTTTCTGAATTCATTAAAGGCACAGAAATGAGAGAAACCTTGAAGATCTCCTGGTGGTTGTCGAGCATGAAGAGCACCAGCAGGTCCATCTTTCCTCTAGTCAGACTCTTGCTCTGGATGACGGCTCTGGTGAACATCGTCTTCACAACCACCCGGTTTTCAATCTGAAGAATCAGATTCAAAATAAGCCTAAACATGACAGATGTGTGGTGAATAACTCCTCACATGCATTAGGACTCCTCACTTCTTTGTGCAGCCGGACATTCGCAGCGTCTGCAGCTGCTGCCATGAACTCCAGAAGTCTGCGCAGTTCCTCGCGCGCAGACGCAGACAGCAGCTTCAGCGTCAGCTGCAGGACTTCCAAAGCTCCCTCGAACATCCCGTTCACTAGATATACAGGTAAACAGATGCTCAGACAAAGAAAACCTTTTTTTTTTTTTTTAACAAATTAATAATTTGAGGAGCATTAGCTTCACCCAGAAGTTCCATGATCTCGATGTAGACGTCTGCCATGCTGTCACAGAGGAGAGGCTTGCGCTCCATGTGTCCGTAGTGTTTTTCCAGCACATGAAACAGGAGTAATTTGCATGCATCGTGGCCTGAGGGTCTGACCTGTCCATCCTCTTCCTCACTGGAGAACGAAGGCATTTCTCTGCTCACCTCCACCACCAGCTGATCCGGAAGGAAATCCAGCAAGTCGATGGCTGCCGACAACCAAACATCAGCTCTGGATGGGGGAAGACGATTATTAGGCTCATCTGAGGTTTCATTTCTTGACTGATTAAAGGTGAAGATTTCTCACTGTGATGCTTTGAAGGCCTTCAGAACCTCTCGGTCGAGGTAGTTGCTGGTGTAGAGCAGGTCTGGCTCATTATTACTGCCCCGGGACGGGGGGGAAACGATGTGTGCGCAGTTCAGCACCCCCTCCAGCAGGGGGAGATCTATCAGCTGAGACAGCCTGCGTACGGTCTGCTCCTGCCACACTTCTCTGACCACTGAAGGAGAGCTCAGATCAACAAACTGAAAGGGGAACCAAAGCCCATCTACGGAAAGCCTGGCCACTCCCTATTAAGTCCTATTGTACCGAATTGTGGTTGTAGTTCCACCAGAGTTCCACTGGGGCGATCGTCTGAGTGCAGAATGAATGGGAGTCTATATGGCTAGACGTTTAAATTTGTCTCTTTCACCCGATTGCCATTGAGAAATGTTAGATTTGAATGCAGGTTTTGCAAGTTCAGCATGGGTTATAGGTCGAAAGTTGAATGAACGAGTATTTATGTCCTATCGATTTCTTACAGGATGAGTTGTTGTTGCCCATAACACGCTAGCATTCTGCTAATGGACGCTGATTGTATGACGTCATTGACATTTTAAAAGACTTTTTAAAGCAAATAAGTGACTCTAAAAAATCTAACACCCAGCAACCTGTAATTTCTTTGCATCTCCTTTCGAAAACAACATTCAAATTACTAGACAAATTATATCCTGAGAAAATTGGATTTTGAATAGGGTTTAGCTCCATAGACCTCCATTCATTCTGCACTCGTCCTGTGAGCGCCCTCATATGGAACCAGAGTGGAACTGCAACCAGTTCAGAACCCGGAAGTTTACTGAGAGTGGGAGTTCTCGCCATATTAGACATTCTCTGGGGGAACTTCACCGCTGATAAAATGGCCTTTTAATAAAATTTGATACAGTATAAAAGGCAAAACGTTTTTTGAGATCGGCTACTTGACTAGAGAAAAATGTCTGTGGTCTTCCTTTTTGCCAAATGGGTAGGAAAACTTGAAAATAATGCACTGGGCATGTTGCCATCCAAGGCCGCTCCCACCGGTCTGCTATAGATGCGCTTACCGTCTTGCTTGAGTAGGAAATACTTCTAAGCAAACTTTCAGTTATAATGGTGTAAACTTGTATTGTTTCCAGGTGAGAATGTTTAGCGTGAGTGAGTGAGTTTTTGGATGTAAAAATAAAACATTTCTCACAGTATGCATACCATTTTTAGCAACTCAGAGTTAAAGATAATTATGAGATAGATGTTAAAAAGTAATATTTTATTTTTGACTGAAGATGACAAGCAGTTTAAAATATTTGAAACAAAATTTGATTAAAATTAAGATTAAAAGAAGCTTGTATGCCTACATTTAAATTGTGATTATTTTAAACTCATATTTTCATCATAAAAGATCATTAAAGAGTTTGAAAAAAGAAAAAAACCGAGGCAGACAAGCTTTAAAAATTTTTTTTTTTAAAGACACTTTAGCAGGTTTTTTAGTTAGATTGACACCATCCACTAAATGAAACATTCAATGTGAAAAATACTCTGTAGATTACAGTGCATTACAAGCCTTTGTACCTCAAACAAAAGCAAAATCTCAACAAAGGTCTCACCAGAGGGTGGAAGATATTCACTGGGAGGAGAACCGACAAGTTCAGTCAAGTCCAGCTTCTCCATGAGCCGATCCAATGCCTGGCCTGGCTTCACAGGTGTGCTGTGAGAGAACAACAGGATGTCCTGCCTACAAAGATCAATAATCACAATCATTACAATTCAAATGTAGAATAAAAACATTCAGTGCTGCACCATAAACATCCACAGCGATGTGAAACACCTGCATGGTGTGACGTTCATAATGCTCTCTTCACTGTGAGGGAAAAGAGCCATTTCAAGCATGTCCTGGGACAGATCCTCAGTGTTCAGGAATCTGTAGAGACTGCTGCTGCTGTCCTGGAAGACTCCTGGTTTACTGATCTTCCCCAGAACTTTGGTTCCCACCGCCTCAAACACCTTACAGTCCAGCAGCACCTGACACAGACGGGCCACCATGACTCTGGAGACCAGGGCATCTCCCAGAACCCGGCTCTGGGTCAGATGAGCCTGGATGACATCCACTGCATCAGAGCCCAGAAAGCAGCTGTCGTGAGACTTCAGATGCTGCCTGCGTTTCTTCACCTTCACCTGGGCCTGCAGGACAGTGATGATGTGCCTCCAGATCTCTTTGTTTTGAACCTCGCTGGTTTGTTCATCTTGAGGTCTTTTGATCAATCTGCGATCTGAAGAAACATACAAGCATTTAACTGTGATCTTCTATCTTTGAAATTAAAACACACTAGCTTGAACTTTCATGAAGTTGGCATTACCGAGAGGTCGGTTCATGGGGGTGTATAATTTCCCCGCAATATTTAATGCAGCAACTTTATCTTGAACTGAAGCCATGCATTCGTGTCCGCTCTGAATCTGCAGATTTGACTCAAACTCATCAGTTTCTCATTAATCAACAGCAGCTCATTAGCGACCTCTGCATGATTGGACAGTCAATCAGTGGAAATCCGTTCACTCAACACCCAGATGCAACACTAGATGGCAGCAGAGTATCTTTAAATAAATGATGCCACATTTGGAATATGACACTACCACACGAGCCTACAGTGTGTGCAGAATACAGTTTTACACTGTACAGTTTGCAAATACCAATATCTGGATTTAAATTGATCTAGGTCTGCTACATTTGACAAAATGCACAGTATACGACTCAAGCATACTAGACTCATCTATCTATCTATCTATCTATCTATCTATCTATCTATCTATCTATCTATCTATCTATCTATCTATGATCTATCTATCTATCTATATCATCTATCTATCTATATTCTATCTATCTATCTATCTATCTATCTATCTATCTATATCATCTATCTATCTATCTATGATCTATCTATCTATCTATATCATCTATCTATCTATCTATCTATGATCTATCTATCTATCTATCTATATCATCTATCTATCTATCTATCTATCTATCTATCTATCTATCTATCTATCTATCTATCTATCTATCTATCTATCTATCTTTGTATTGTTTGTAACATTCTAAAGGTTTATTTCTGTCTCTCCTTTTTGGCAGCTGTTCCTGTTTTCCGTGTCTGAGGCAGATGTATCTCACCTGTCATCACTTGAAATGAAGGATCGTGTCACTTTCAGGTTCACATGTAAACACACTCTCTCTCTGGGGAACACGGCTATGTGACCTATGCTATGATCAAATGTTGTTAATATACCTTTCTGTTATCTGTGTTTCTCTATGGTCACCTCTCTCCCTCTCCCTCTCTCACATCTTTCTTTGTCCTCCGTGGTTCCTGCTGTTTTTAATCTGGTGAGTGTAGGGAATGTCTCTGTGCAGGTTTCAGTGCCGAACTTGAAATAGTTGCGGCGAAAACTCTGCCAGATGCCCGAGGGGCTTCAAATACCTGAATGAAACATCTTAAAACAAATCTGTGTTTGATGTCCGAGAGAAAAATTAAACCATAACATGTCTAAGGATCAAGGAGATGCTAGCATATGAATAATTCAGCAGGCCTTTTGTTTGAAATCTTTGTTACATCATTTTATTCACAACTGTCAATCACAGTACAGTTTAGAGTAGTATTTAAAGACTTTAGAATAAACAAACATATATGCCTAGCAATTTATAAGGCCTAGCAAACAAAGGCACACATTCTAACTCAGGTCTTGTTGAATCAAACATTTGGATTGGTCCAGATTGGTTTGATATATTGACACCCATGATGCTCTGGCACTGCTGACCTGAATAACTGTGACCTACACATGCATTTCCACCACTAGAGGGCAGTTTGACTGCCATGATACCTGATTCCAGGGTGCATCTGAGGCCAAGTTTCATCTGAGATGCAAATCTTAGAGCAACACACATGCACACAGTTACTGTTGGAGCCTGGAGTCCGCTGCCTGACCGCTCACCACAACACAGGACGGTCCAGATTCCCAGTGCTCTCCAGATCAAACAGAGACAAACGGCTCAGTCTGGAGTCTGTTTGACTCAAACTTCCCCTCCACCAATCAGTGGCTAAATTACACCGTTCTGGATCCAAACAGAAGCAAACAAAAGAAAACAAAGTTGATTGGCTGAGGCAGAATGTGCAGTGTGAGGTTTCAGACTGTGTTTGAGCTGCAGGTGATGCTTTCTGTTGGCAGGAGAACCACTAAACTGTTTCAGGAAAGTTCAATGTGGACATCTCAGCTTGGTGTTTCAGTTCAAAGTTTACTGGTTTATTTATGACGGCCATAACCCAGGGCATGTGGCAATATTTGGCTCATGAACAAAGATGGATGCATCTTTCCCGCTTTATGTAAAGTTACGAAACACAACAGACCTTTGCTTTTAGACCTTTGAATGACTGATATTCATATAAATGTGATCATGCTGAACAAATGAGCAAAACAGCTTCTATGCAAATGATGTTAATCTGATGTCTCATATGTCACCTATAAAAAAATCCTGATACAATTGTAGTGTTCGAATCAGATATAAAAGGTAAAAATATACTATATACCTTGTCCCCACAAAGATGGCAATATCAGAAATCCTTGTCGTTTTGTGACAGTATTGGTCCCCATGAGGAAAACAGCTTATAAATCATAAGTAGCCTAATGTTTTTTTAAAACGTAAAAATGCAGAAAGTTTTCTGTGATGGGTAGGTTTAGAGGGAGAGTTAGTGTAAGGGAGAGGATATACAGTTTGTACAGTATACAAATCATTATGTCTATGGAAAGTCCCCATAAAACATGAAAACACATCATGCGTGTGTCGTTTTTATTTATTTAAATAAATATATTTAGGCTATTTTCAAAATACATACAGGCTTGGCTTGACTTAAAAGCCCCTGTTTGATGGTTAATTTAAAAAAAGGCATTTACCGTTCTATTTTTACTCTAGTGAAGCAGAATCAGAAAATCAGCAAAAATCAGAGTAATGCACATAAGAGAGAGAGAGAGAGAGAGAGATAGACAGAAAGAGAGAGAGACACACACGCACTGCCAGTGACTCCGCCCCCCCTCCGTCTTTATTCCGTGTGTTTCTCAGCCTGAAGGACAGAGAGAAAGAATCACAGACCAGGACAGCAGGAGGAGAGACGGGCCGAACACACCGAATCATGGCCACAGCAGACACGAGACCGCAGCACATCCTTCCGTCCGATCCCCGCACACCGAGCCTCATGTCACGGGTCACCGGCACCAGAACCGAGCTGTCTGACACCACGGCGGATCCGAGGCCAGAATGAGGGTGATTTACGTCCAGAACGCCGGCGTGGTCGCTGCTTTCTCGCCTGAGATTTTCTGCGGTAGATTGAAACAAAGGAATAACGGAGAAATCATGATCGAACGCGCCACGGGAAAGAGAACACGTCATAACGGAGTAGGAAACGTCATAATGGTATAGAACGCGTCATAATAGAATAGAGCACAATAGATACATTGTCGTTCTAATTGTGAATGATACATTGTAGCAGTTTTATAAGTGCCATAAAAACCACTTGGCACGTGTTCATTAGATTCTTTTTAATAATATGCCTTTTTAGTCCGTTTTTAATCCATATTGAGCCCGGTTTTATCGTTCATAATTAGACTGGGAATATTATTTTTCTTTAGATAGCCTACCATAGCCGGCTATAGGTAGAATAGATAGACACCTCATTAAAATATGAGTCATTATTGACAATCGTAAATTAGTTTATATCTTAACATAATTAAACCTTTGCATTGTAATTTATTTATTTATTTATATGCTAATTAGGTATATTAATTAGGTTTTATATTATCAATATTTCAAAGCATTTAGTCAAGATATTTAAACAGAGGAAGGTTTAAAATATCCTCCCGCATGATGGAGACACAAAGGCCAGGTGACCCGCCGGGCCCCTCAGTGGTGTCGGAGGCCCCTGAGGGCCCCGGTGAGGTAAAACGCAGCAGCTCTGGTGTGAAGAAACATCATCACAAACACAACCTAAAGCATCGATACGAGCTGCTGGAGACCCTGGGGAGAGGAACGTACGGCAAAGTCAAGAAGGCCATCGAGCGCCATTCTGGAAGAGAGGTGAGCATCTGCTAAATCAGTCAGTAGTTATTCATCTGAACTGGTAGCTAAAAGTTTGTAACCCTGCAAGATACTTAATTATGGAAATGCAATGATACACTGATACCAGTGATTGAAATCTTGAATCAACAAATCATTTGGTAAATGTGCAGCACTGGCCTGGTTCTTGGGCCGGCTGTAGTTTGTCATTTAGGGTGTCAGCTAAACTGTAATAATCCGTTGTTGTGTTTGGCTCGTTTCAGCCCATCTCATGGGAAGTCCACCCCACGAGTGTGCTCCGCACGCGTTCAGTGGTGCAAGAGCAGATGCTTTAAATCTTGTGTAAAGTTGCTTTAATGACCACAATGAAACGCATCACACTTCAAACATTTGACCGTTTCTGTTGCAGTTGGGTTCAAAGGTCACTGCTGACCGCTCACCATAATAACGCGACCAGTGACCTATGTGTTAAAGACCGTGAGTTATGATCTTTGGGTCACTAATGAACCAGCATAGTTGACCTAGGCACTGACCTAGTTTTCAAGTTATGCTGTGGTCATCTAGGTCAGGCAGGGCTTAAGTGTTCGTTTGTTCATTAATCAAACATACCGGATTCATTCGGCACGCTGCGGCACGTGGCTTTGGTTGTTGTTTAACATTGCGGCTGAGTCACCGCAGAACTCAGAACAGCTGCTGGAAGCAATCAAATCTTTCTATTCTGCTAAAGTTCACCCAAAAATTAAAATTCTGTCATTGTTTTCTCACCCATATGTCATTCCAACCCTTTCTTCTTGTGGAGAACAAAAGATATTTTGAAAAAAGTTTTTGGTCCATTCAATGAACGTCAAGAGGGTCTAGTTTTGTTCGGACCCCAGCGTTCTTCAGATTATCTTCTTGTGGTCTGCACAAACCATGTTGTTGTTGCTAGTTCTTTCACCCTGAGTAGATTTATTTAGATTTGTTGTTTTGAGTGTTAGCATCTGGCTGATTTGACCAGCTTACAACCAAGTGATTGAATTTGCACTAAATTACAGTAGAGTTTGATTGTATGTTTGAGAAACTATTGATTGTTTGTGTTTCATTATTAGTATTTAGCATATAGACCTGAAACAGATTCTTGAGGCGTGACCTAGCAGTCGAAACACCCTCTAGTCATGTATATTTCCATGGCAACAATATTGTTGGTGGCTGTTATGAGCTGTACGCAGATATATAGCCTTCTTTTAGTTTAATAATTTACAATTCAGGCTATTTCACAACACAGTCACACACACATACACAGGTCTAAGTGTATCGGTGGGCAGTGTGCCATCAGAGTGTTGTCAGGCTGTTGAAGAATGTATGAGCGCACTCTAAAAGACCTAAAAATAAAATGGTGCACACACATACATGTTTTTTCATTTACCTCAGACGCATGGTAAAACATAATTTGTCATGCATGTTTGTGGGCCCATAAAAATAAAGTCACTCAGAGAGACATACGGTGTTGTTTTCTGGCACCAGTTTCGTGCTAAAAACTGTTAACCAGCCGGACGCACTATCTGTAAAGAGTTATAGCACAGACGTATGGATAACAGACATAGAAACCACTGATAACTGCTCACAGAGACTAAACATTTGAAATCACAGTCTTAAGACAGGCCTACACTCGTAGGAAAGAAAAATCACACTGCAATATTTTGATTCTTTTTCATACATTGCTTAGTGAAGTGATAGTTCACTCAAAAATAAAATTTCTGCAATAATTTAATCGCCTTCATGTTGTTTAAAACCTGTATGAATTAGGGGCCGTTTACGCGACACCGTTTTCAACTGAAACCAGAAAACGTTTAATGTGTTTTGGCCGTTCATTTACACGACAACTGCATTTTGGGGTCCTGAAAATGCAAACTTTTGAAAACAGGTTTGAAAGTGCAAGTTTTTGAAAATGATACCGTTATCATCTCTGTATAAACTATAGAAATGCGAAATTGTGAAAACTGTGATGTCATGTGCATACGTATTACGTGTTCGGTCGATAGGCGCGTACTGTTTCTATACAAAGTGACATCGCCAACTACTGGCCTGGCAGCAGACTGTATGTGAAAAAAATCAAAACACAAATGGAACACAAAAGAAGCATTAGCGCCCCTTTGTGGCTTCGCTGAGAATGCACCATGTACTTGCATTGTGTTGTAAATTGCATTTCGACACACTTTACAATGCAGCAATGTCACTTGAGCCCCTTTCCGGAAAATACATGGATAATGTGACCCGGCACTTGTCCCGGGATTGTTTGATTTCGGTTCATTCACACTGCCAGTGATTTGCCGGGATCTGTGAGTGCATTCAAACACATCCCATAAAGATCCCGTAAAGACACATGACGTCAGGATGAGACGTGTAACGTACGCGTCGAAAACATACACGCGCAAAGCTGGCGAACGATCTCAGCTTCAGCGCGGATAGTGAGGAGGTTCTAGTCTCTGCTTCGTTCCAGTTTGCAGACATTTTTTCGTTCTTTCTTTGTTGATGACGAACACAAACTTTCTTCTAAGAGCAACAGAGTCGCGCAATGGCACATGCGTCATCACTATAACACACCCCTTACGGCATTGGTCCTGGCTTTTGTTCACACAGGACGCGTTCCGGGACTGATCCCGGCAATGTAACTAGGTCCTCAACCCGGCATCGATGCCGGTATCAATCCCGGGTCGTGGTTGCGTTCACACAGAAGGCGTTCTGGCAATTTGCCAGTATCATTGCGCTGTGTGAAAGGGGCTTTGTATACTTAAATATATTTACCTGTTTTTTTTACATTTTAAATTGGGCTTGCATACTGAGAAACATTTGCTTTCACATATTGCCTTATGAATAGAATTTTTAAACATCAGAATGCAATACCGCATTAAATTTACTTTTTATATTTGCATTGAGTTATGAGCGTGTTGTGATTTTCTAGCGCAACAATGTTTGAAATAGAGCTTGTGTACCTAAGCGTTTGTGTTCGCAACTTGCATTGCGTTATGAATAGCACTGAATAACGCAACAACTCACAAAATCAAAGCTGTGTACATTGAAACATTTGTGGGTTTTTGCTTGCATTGTTAGTACTTTTTTGACACATTTCGGAGTGCAAAAAATGTGAAATTGCACTTGCATACTAAGATGCATTTGCATACTATTAATAATATTTGCGTTCGGACATACATTGCAACACGTTTACTTTCACATAGTTGTGTTGTAATAAACAGCAGTTTAAAACACGTTAGAATGCAACGATGCATTTAATCAAACTTGCAGATCTGAAAGTGTAATGCGTTTAACAAATATATTAAAAACTTTAATGTTAGATACGATTAATCGCAATTAATTACAGAAGAATGTGTGATTAATTCGTTAACTCGGTACTTAAATCAAACACAACTGCGATCTTCACTAAATCTCTTGAGATATGAAAGATCAATCTTCATAACCAGCCAATTCAAGCAGCTCATATCATATTTAGTTTTGTGCCTGTCAGTGATGTACCTTTTGTTCCTGAACGTAATGTTTATTCGGCCATGATAATGCTTTACTATCTGTTATTATCGCGTTATTATCAAGTTCTGACTGTTGATATATGCTACAATCCAGTTCTTGACCTCTACTCCTATGACACAGATAACCGAAGAAATTGTACAACATATTTCTTCTTTATGGCTTTACCAGCCTGATTCAGCATAATGACCCGAGCAGACAGACAGATAGCATGTGTGTGTGAGCTCTCGCACGTATGAGGTCAGTTCTGTACGTGTTTGCATTGCATCTGTGTCTATGCACAAACAAGATCGGATGTCCACAGCACATAACGGTGAACATTCCTTCCACGGTGTGATGAATTGGTCACATGTCCATCATGTGTGTGTGTGTTTGTCCGTCTGCAGGCGAAAGGTCACTGACAAGTCAAGTAGACAAACATTTTAAAGTCCATCTTGAGCAGGAAATGAAAGCGTTGTGGAAAATTAATATATCCTGTACGGGGGCCAAAACAGCATGATAAAAATGCAACTGGCTCTAAATTCTGATCCAGGGTCAGTGAGACCTTCATATCTGAGTCTCGGTCATCAAAGGGAAACTGTGGTGTTTTCATAGGAAGCTGGTGGCCTCTACCGGTTGTAGGAGGTAGGGACAGTTTATTTCATGAAATTACTGATCCAGCATGTTGTAGGTGGTTTTCTAAGTGTTATGTAGTATTTCTGAGAAGTTTTAGGTTCAAATCCCTAACCCTTTGCAAACATCATTAATGAAATGCAAAAACTCGTCTGCACTTTTATTGATCCTGTATTCTGTTCATTTGGCTTGCGCACAGATAAACAAATAAAAAGCTCTACTGGTCGGAATCCTGTTACTACCTCAGTCTTTTTTTTTCTTCCTGGAGATTATTTTAAACTCTCGCTCCTGCTGCGTATGAACAAACTGCGACATTAGTATTCCTGGCGTCTCCAGCGGACCTGGCGGGAGGTGAATACCTTCAACTGCACATAACTTCATGAGCTCATGGAAAACACTCCGTGATGGCTTTCCAATAAAGAGCAGGACTTGCCCATTCTGCTTTTAGAGAACGGGCCCTGGTTTCTGGATTTGTTTATGTCTTTTTATTCCACATAATCAGTTTTGAAGCATTCGGCTAGGGCTTTCCTTTTATGGATATAGTCGCTGATTTACCTTCAGCTCCTCGGAAACATGTGGTTTTGGTTTCTCCGAGAAAAGCAGAGATTCGCTTGCATGCTCGCCATTAATGTGAAGACACTGTTCTGGGAATTACAGCGATGATGAGAAGCCACACGGAGGAGCGGATAGACCTGTCTTAGGGACCATTTGGGGCCCGTCAATGTGTATGACATCACAAAACAAACAGAACTGACAAAGGACCTCCTTTTTTCCGATGAAGGTCTGTCATCGGCTGACTCATTGTTCCATTTGTTCTTTAAATGGACGTGCAGCACACGCCTGGGAGGGTGAGATAGGACAGAAATAGACAGGAAATCACTACCCAAATATCATTTCCTCTTCTCTCCTGATGACATCATCCATTAGGCAGTGAGCAGGGCATCTCCTCTCTCCCCACATCTTATCTCCTGTTCGAGTGTGTTTAGGTCATGCCATATAGAGACATCAGTGCAGTGTCCTCAGGGCCCATGAGAGCTGAAAAAACACATGAGAGAGCTTTCATTCTGCTTCCAAACACTGCACCCTCATTTTCAAAAAAAAAAAAAAACCTCAGGAAAATTACACGGCAAGAGGCTGAAAATATGCTCAGTTGTGATGTGTTTATGGGATAATTCTGTGTGTGTGTGATGGGATGATTACACCTCTCCGTCTGGAGAATCTACTCAGGTGTTTTTCTGACATTCAAGAATAGAGTGTTTTTGTTTGAGTGGTTAGTGCACGTGCTCAAACAAAAAGCCATAAAACTGTGGCTTATGCTGGCCACGCGCTTGAAAATTTTAAGATCCCTTTGGGCCTGATTTGCACCCCCGCAATGCTTAGAGGGGCGTCTGACCTGACAACTAAATAAATTTGTAAATAGTAGTGTAAATTACTATTGGTTCTAACACAATATTATTATGAATAATATTTGAAACTCTAAAACTCTTCTTCTCTTCAGGTTGCCATCAAGTCTATCAAGAAGGAAAAGATTAAAGATGAACAGGACATGGTTCACATTCGACGAGAAATCGAGATCATGTCGTCTCTTCGCCACCCACATATCATCTCTATATATGAAGGTATCTGTCTGTCTGTCCATCCATCTATTTATCTTCTGTCTGTCTACCTATTAATCAATCCACTCAAGCTCAATGAATAAAACATACAATTCTAATGAATCATAGTAATCTTTCATTGACTAATAATAGGCTTGTGTTGTGAAGGACTGTAAAGGCCTTTTGTTTTGTTCATGCAATAATATTTCAATGAAACTAGATCAGCCTCAGTGAATATGACCCTCCCCATTCCTGACCAGCATGTGTTTCAATGGTTAAGATCTCCAGAGAAGCCCTGTGTTGATGATTTCTAAAGACGTTTTTTGCTGCCGTCTGGTTTCTTCTGCTGATTCTGTGCCACGGCGGGCCTGGCGAGCTCTCGGCACGCTGACTCGACGGTTTTCCGCTCAAAGTCCGTCTGGTTTAATAGGGCAGTTTATTTTTGAAGAGTTGCCTTATTCATCTTTGTTCTGTGTCGTGACTCCGCCTGTGTTGTGGTTGGCTCGTCCCAAAGAAGGGAGAACACCTCTTTAAACGAGTCTATGGAGTTAACAGCTTTAAATGAGTCTCCAGAGAATACTTTTTTTCTCGTGTCTGGCTTTGTCTTTCATTGCTCCAGTGTCAGAGTGTCTTTCTCTTTTAATTTAATCTTGCAATGTTAAATTATGTTTATGGGTTTGGGCTGGTCGTGGAAATCTTCGGATAGAGGAATGAATGTGAATTGCTTGTGTACCCGTTTAGCAGCGTAAACTTTCCCAGAGGAACATTTTATTACTCAGAGGTTATACTTTAATTGCTCTGGAGATTTAGAGCTATGGTTAAAGTATCAAAAGTGTCAATTGTTTCTCCAAAAATTCCACACAACTGAGACAATTGTTGACATACAGTAAGACAATAAAACTCAAGCTCATATTGAAATCTCTTTTGATTGCAGACTTGTTTGGCAAATCTGAGCACATTGTGAGACATTTGATATTACTGTGGTGTTGTTTTTGTTATACTATTTCAATAATCCACTTTAGACATTTTACTATGAATGAATAACTTTCCTACTAGTCAACAAACTCGCATTATTTTGAAACTTACTCTCATTAGAGTATTAGTAGACTGTTAGATTAGGGTTAGGGTTTGTAGAATAAGTTGACATGTTCTTGCAATGTTACTTGTAGTCAGTAAAATGTCTGTTGGGGAGCATCAGAAAATAAAGTGTTAGCAGATATTAAACAGACAGTCTACTAATACTTTAATGACTGCTAGTTAACATGTAGTTGCAAAGTTACTTAGTCAGTAGAATGTCTGTTGATGGACCATCAATATATAAAGTGTTAGCAGATATTAAACAGGCAGTCTACTAATACTTTAATGACAGCTAATTAACATGTAGTTGCAAAGTTACTTAGTAGTTAGTAGAATGAATTAAAAATTAAAGTGTTACTCTTTTTTTCGGGGGAAACATCTGAGAATCAGGAGTTTGCATTCAACCTCATTGTGATCTAGGAGAAACACTTAAGATGTTAAAGACCTCATTTGCAATTTCCTTTCCTACAGGCGACAGTGTATTTGTCAGATAGATTTTCTCACATGACTGTAGAATTTGTCGCCGAGCTTCAATATTTAGCACTTTGAGAAGACTGTGATTTACTTTGACACAGTAAATATGTTAACTCTGTTACCCTCTCTCTCTAAACTGTATTTGCACAATCCCAGAAGGCCTTGTGCTCACATTCCCTGCTGTTCTGTGGAAAGTGGTGGTGGACACAAGAGATTCTGTAAAAAGATGAGAACCGATTCTGGACGTGTGACAGGAGCCGGCGGCAGCGCCAAACGCTTGGGTGGGGTGATCCGTACGAGGATTTTTGGGGTTTAGCAGAAACAGCCACTTTCTGCTGCGTCGGACTGTAATTTGCTGTGTTTGTTCCTCTGGCTTGTTCCTTTCGGCTTCTCCTGGTCGTTAGTGGATTCTGCTGTGACTTGATGAACTTTCTGGACTGGCCACTACAAAAGTCTTTGCAATGTTATGCATCCTGTCGTTTTTTTTACTTGTACTTTTTCATTGTGGGTTGCATTCTGAAGAAAGAAGGCGCCACCGTACATGTTATTTCTGACTGGATGCCTCTTATTGAAGACTTGGCCTAAACTAGACATGGGTCACGATAACCAGCTGGCCTCAAAATGTATCTCGATTTAAAAAAAAAATGTTTTATCCTCCTTTGTTGGAATAAATGTTTACAAATATACATTTTATAATGCATTTCATATATGTATGTATGTGTGTGTGTGTGTATATATATATATATATATATATATATATATATGCTCAGATTTTCAACATGATGTTGTTTTGTTTTATAGTGTTTGAAAATAAGGACAAGATAGTGATCGTTATGGAATACGCCAGCAAAGGCGAACTCTATGACTACATCAGTGAACGCAGACGCCTGACTGAGAGAGAGACCCGACACTTCTTCAGGCAGATTGTCTCTGCTGTGCACTACTGCCACAAGGTACGCACCTCGTTTATATCTCTCTTTTCCACTCTATCTCTTTCTCAATCCCTTTCTCTTTCCAAAGAGAGCCTCATGTGTCATCAGGGTTCCTGCAGAGCTGCTGCACACGCAGTCATTCGAAGAAATCGGGCTGTGCAGTGCGAGTATATTATCTTTGGCTCTTGTCAGTTTGGGAGGAATCTTGGAACAGACAACTGATGTGAAACAGCTTTGCATCATGGGTCACACATTTCAGCTTTTAGCAGAGCTGTCGATGGAGTAGTAAACCAGCCAACTGTACATTTCCGTGAATAAGGTCTTTCCAGTTTCTTACAATCAGACCTTTTCTTCTCATTTTAATAAAGTTTTAAATTATCTTGATGCAAAGATAAGCATAAGAATACATAGGGAAAACGAATACTAGATAAAAAAAAGCCATTGTAAATAGTTTTTTTTAAACTGGTCAACATATTTATAACTGACGTTTCTCTGGTGTCATGCACCATTTTTGGTTGAGTTTTTTTTTGGTCACTGGGCTCATTGCAATGCATTATGGGATTGCATTCACATACCTTATCATCTAAATACTGTCTAATTAGGTAGATCACTAGGTTTTGAAACCTAGCCGGAGTTTTGCATCACATCTAACAAATGAGACGTCTTGTTCCCCCATGATGCACTGCTCAGAGTCAATCAAGGTCTCCATGGACCTGCACTGGGTGGGCTGGTTTGCAGCTGAAGATGACGTGATGTCATATTTCAGGGCAGGGGAGCTCCCAGACACCAGAGGGGAGGGTAATGAGTCATCATCACCATGGGCAACCACAATGTGGGGGGATTTTCGGGTGGGATCCGTCAGACAACACAAGAAAGCAGTCTGTTAAACTGTCAATTTATAGTCCATCTGCTAAAAGATGTGCATGCTGAACACATGCTTCTTTCATGGTCATCAGACATCTGTAATGAACTCTCTCAGATCCCAAACCCCTTGTGACTGGGTTTCCGAGTGTGCTGTAACCCAAACGCTGTTTGTTACTTTGAAGAAAACACAAGGTCTAACTGCACATGTTCCAATCAAGAGCTGGTGTCTGAACAGAACTGTAATTAGATATAGTGTTTGTGGAACAGATGTCAGTGGTTAATTGACCGTATTCTGTTGGCTATGACGATATTATCTCCAATCTCTAAAGTGTATTCTGATGTTTTCTTTACAGAATGGTGTTGTTCACCGGGATCTGAAACTGGAAAATGTGCTACTGGATGAAAACGGTAACATAAAGGTGAGGACGTTTTTTAAATTAGGTATGTCCTGAAACAGTTAGTATGCCCTAGTTCACATACGTACTGTATATAGTATAACACATTAGGATTAGTGCATCCCAAATTGAACATTGAAAAGATGCTGTTTTCAGGAGGATTTAAATGTAAATGTGAACTTAAAATAAAAAAATGATGGGCTTCATTCATGAAACATTAGCAGAACGTTGAACGAAACAATGAAAAGTTGAATGGAACAAACACTTACTAAACCAGAATTTTTTTTTTAGTTGCACTGGTTCTCTAAAACAGAACAACTTGTTTGTTGTTCTTACAGATTGCTGATTTTGGGTTGTCCAACCTGTATCATAAAGACAAGCTCCTCCAGACTTTCTGTGGTAGTCCACTCTACGCGTCCCCAGAGATCGTCAACGGCAGACCGTACTGTGGTCCAGAGGTGAGGCTCAGATAAAGAAAGCTACACAAGCTGCTCTTTATGTTGAACTTTCTTCCAGGGTCATAATAACATGCTGGAATGGTTTACAACAGGCCTGCATGACGTGATGCACAGGCATAAACCCTTGAGGTTTGCATCATCGTAAATGAAACACCCCACAGTTTCATTATGTTAGCGTGTGAAATATACTGTGAGCGGCTGTGATCTATCAGAGACAGTCTGTGTGGTTAGTGAAGCCTCGTTCTGCTCTTTGATGGGATTATCCGTCCACAGACCCCTAGGATCAGGCAAACACACGCTTGTGCTTCCCTACTGAACATGGAGCACAGCTGGAGTTTCTTTCTCCAAGTATCTCTGATTATACATGCCAATCCTGGGTCAGAGTTAAAAGGTTCTTTAGAGCTTTACATGTGTCTCTCTTGTGGTATACAGCCCAGGGCATTTTAAGATAGAAGTAGTTCAGTGTACTTTAGACTTAAGCATGCAATAATTTGGTGCAATTTTCCTCAGGGGTAGAGAAAACACTACAATGTAGAGGGTGTAATCAAAAAGCCAAACCTTGTAATCAATTAAATCAATAAAGTCTCTTTGGCATGGTGACCACCTTGCGCTAACAATCACTCAGGTTCATAAGTGATTTCCCGTGAACTGACAACTCAAGGACCTTTCAAACCTTTCAGGCTGCTTGGGAGGTCATGAGATTTCTAGCCTACATACCTTGTCCTTTCACTCTACCCTCCACAGGACTTACATAACTAACTGCTCAGGGTGATGTTTTGTGCAATAGAATGCTTTAAAGCAAACTGATAGCATGTAACGTGCCGTTGAAGCTAAAAAAAACCACCCTGAAACCAGCAAAGGCGGGAGACTGGTACCATCTGATGCTGTTCCTGCTTGCTTGAGTGTCCAATTACTTTCCTAAAAAGTCCAAAAATACATGCTATAAATAGATTCTTGCATGAAAGCACAGTCTAACCAACCCAGTCTTGTCAAGTGATTTATATCACCCCTCCGTATGACAGGATGTCTTTATTCAACATTTAGCAGTAACTCAATGTTCTTTTAGAGTCAGCTGACATCAATGCCATCCATTATTTGTAGGTTGACAGCTGGGCTCTGGGGGTGTTGCTGTATACGCTGGTCTATGGCAGTATGCCATTTGATGGAGGGGACCACAAAAATCTTATTCGGCAAATCAGCAATGGAGAGTATCGAGAACCATCCCAGTCATCAGGTACTGGAACTATTGAATTCTTTAGACAATGTTTAGAATGACTTTTGTATAGAGAAATGTATATTCGAGTAAACTTGTCTCTGATTATGTTAAACAAGAAGCTGGTTTGGTCTTTTGTTTAGATGCTCGTGGCCTGATCCGCTGGATGCTGATGGTCAACCCTGAGCGGCGGGCCACGGTGGAAGACATCGCCAATCACTGGTGGGTAAACTGGGGATGGAAGACCAGTGTGTGTGACTGTGAATCGCAAAGAGATGCTGGCTCGCCCATGCTGGCTCGTCTCATTGATTGGCAGAACCGGACTGAGCCACGACCCACTAAAGCCATCCGGTCCGAACCATTCCCGCTTGTCCGTCAACGGCCCAAAAAGTCCAAGAAAGAGAATGATGTTGGAGTGTCCCACTGCAATGGAGAGGACAGCCTGGGCCTCAAGAGACCAAAGGGCATCCTGAAGACAAGAACCTCTGAAGAGGAACGCTCTCCAAGTCTGGAGGAGATAGAGTCCAGTGTGGGAACCCCAGAGAAGGAATCTGGGCCTGAGGGTGAAGAGGACGAAGAGGAGCAAAGGCTAACAGGCGACTCTCCTACCAAGACGATTTCCATCCTTCCTAAGAAGGGAATCCTAAAGAACAACCAACAACGGGAATCAGGGTACTATTCTTCCCCAGAGCGCAGTGAGTCCTCTGACCTGCTAGGTGGCAACATTACACCTCTCGCCGCCAGCTCACCACCAAAGCGAGCAGTTGGTAGAAAAGGCATCTTGAAACGCAACGGGAAGTATTCTACGTATAGCGGCGCTCCTCCTATGAGTGTCCTTGGGGAACCAGCACCTGGCGATTCAGGTTTATCCCGCAGTCAGAGTCGCCCATCCAGTATTGTAAGGGAGGATAACGACACCATCACCAACAATTCCTTCAGCGGTGCTGACTGGCCCCCACCCAGAACCCGCCCCAACATCAGAGGCTGCGTGTCTGCAGAAAACCTTCTTCAGCTGGCCAACTTTAAAGGTCTCCAGGCAGCTCCTCCCCTACATAGTGGTAAATTCAGTAGAGGAACACAGGGCTCTCCAGGGGATAACAGCAGCTTCTCTCTGTTAGGAGATCTTGATGATATGACTCAGGTGTACCAACAAGCCCTGGACATCAGCAACAACTTGTCATAGGGATAGGGGCCTAGAAAGAATGGAGAAGGAGCAAGTGGAAGGCGTTTGTTTGGCATGTTGTTGACGACCAGTGCAAAACTGGGATTCTATGAATGTGAGTCCTATTTCAATGGGATGATATTGGAGGTTGTGTACAACCAAACCTTAAACCTAACTCCCAACCCTTAACCCTAATCATACCCTATCTTTCCTTACCTTAACCATACCCTATTTTATACGTATTCAAAATTTGTATCAAATACAACTTGGGGAACTACAGCCTTGGGGGATTTAAGGTGTTGAAGTAAGTAAAAGTTAAGTTGGTACTCCGTGAAGTTATCCCCCTACAGGCAAGAAATTAAATTAAATGTTTACATATTAAGTAAAAGGTGAGTTAGCATCATAAAAAGGCATCATGTAACAGCAGCCTTGATGACACAAAAATAAGAGCCAACCGGAGTTTATCAAGCACCTTAAAACTCTCACAGAGCACATGTCGTTTGTGGTCTTTACTTCCAAAAAAAAGAAAAGAAACCAGGGTCTTGCTCCAAATGAACTGTTGTTGTGTATTATTTATTAATATTTTTGGTAGATTTAGTGATATAAAACTGGTGTGGTCTGGCAGTACTGGAAGAATTAGAAAACTCAAATCTCTCCTTGTCCTTGATTGGAACTGACATATATAATTATTTTTCTTTCTTGGTTATTGTAATATGTCATTTAAACTGCATATGTAACGATCAAAATCATATTGATCCTATGAGTAGAATCATATCTATGGACTTATAGAAGTGCCTTTTTTTTTGTTTTGTTTTGTTTTTATTCAAATTAAATTATGTATGTCATTTCCTTAAGGTGGAGAGAAATGCCAGAGGAAGCTGTCATCAGAACAGCGTTTTATTAATTTTAATTATTTTATTTTATTTTATTTTTGAGTTTGTATTGAATGCTTAGAAGAGGCCCAGGACCTCTGAACACAAAGCCTACCCTACAAAACTACCTGACTGCAAGGTTAAATTTGCCCCACTACTAACGGGACTGGTGCTTCACAGTCCATTATTCAAGAAGAGGAAGAAGAAGAATAGTCAGTCTGTGATCATCTTGAAAAGGAGTTTTATTTCCAGAACCTGTTTGGAAATTCAAAGTTCCAGCGTGCTGGATTTCTGATTGAGTCCTGACTGAAACATGTGTGCATGTAGCATGTGTTTCTCTGGAATGATACTCTTGTGGTTTCTTGATTGGGTTAGGTGACTGTTTGGGGTTTCTGGACAACTTCACCATAACAAGGTTTAACACAAGGTAGAATTGTCAGACACAAGCTCAGCTCTAAAGAATGTTTCAGGAGAAGACAAGCTTGTTGACTATTTCCAAAGGTTTTTGACTGTAGGAACATTGTCTCTCCCAGTGTTTATCTGTTGATGCTTTGGGATCATAATTGCTCAGCTCAAAGAATAACGAATTATTGGTTCTCTGTTGAACTTTGATGCCCAAAACACTCCCGTTAGGGCTAAAAAAACAAGGAGAACGATTAGTTTCAAAGCTGTGATGAGGCAGCAAATTCCAAAGACTCTTTAGAGGCATGTTTGGACTAGAGAGCTTCCCTGTGTCGTAAGTTTAATGGGACAGAAGCTTTATTGTTTCAGAATCTTTAGTCCTTTGTTTGTTGTCTACCTGCAGAATATAAGACAAATGAAAGTGCAATTTTAGTTTTAAGGCTGTTGTCTAAAAGTTTTTAGAAGGTAAGTGAGAAGTAGATGTAGAGAAAGAGGTATTTTACAAGGTGTGTTCATGAAAGCTATTATGGATGGAGGACACTTTTCCAGTAAGAGGGACACATAGAATTATTCACTGGAAAGTATGACGTAGCTTTGTATTTTGCTGCATGTGAAGAAAGACTAGTGCAAGTGTAGAAATAGTGATATGAAGAAAGTAGATGAAAGGATAAGGGAAGTATTTTGTACCAAAGAAGGTGTTTATGGGTAGAAATGTCAGACATTACTAAAGAGATGCTATCAGCATGAATGGAAAAATAAATTTTGCACCAAAAATTTCAACGGGAGGCATTTTGTTCAAAGGAGGTTCTGGGTATATATTATAGACACACCTAATGTGTATCTTATCATACTGCATTTCTGTATTGCATTGTATTGTCAACTGGATTCAGTGATCAAATTATACTATGTTAGTATTTTTATGTTATTGCGCTTCTGTTTTTGATTCTCCAAAATATCGTTATTATTGATTTACCTAACAGAAGGACGTTGTGCGTATAATCAACGATCTCTCCTGGTCTCTACAGGTTTTCAGTGCAAACATGCAGTCCTAATGCTAATGTAAAGCATTTGCATAAACAAACGATCGATCACAATCACAACTACTGCAGTTTTATCAGGGTCATTTGATGTGTTAGAAATCCCAAAAGCCGCCTCGCTGATCTGACCCAATATTTGGTGTCAAGATATTCACTATCAACCTTATTTGTCTTAATACTAAGGACAAAGTTGAGCATACACTCAAATGTGCCATTGCTAACCATAGTGCCATCATAACTGAGATTATAAGAGAGGCGGCCTTTGCAAATCAAATGCAAACATGCTTTCAGCCAAACTGGAAATACCTGGTGCATTTTAGTCAAAAGTCAGCATAGAGGAAAACTTGACTGGATATTAGTATTATGTTATTTATGCATTATTTTATTATGGTTAATTACTTTTGTTGGTCAATGCCATAATCTTTTTTGGGGGTTTGGTATCAGTTTGAAAAACCTGGACTGCCAAGGTATTTTTCGTTCAGTGCCTTTGCTATCTTTTATGATTTTTGTTTAATTTTTTGATAATAAAATTATTACAATTGCATTTTTATACTATATTTATTGGTGGTGAAGCCATTTAATTTCATTTAAAAGCACTCATACAAAGTGTGCATGTGTGAGTGTGTGTTTGGACGCAAACAAGCACTGAAAGACAACTGGAAGAGCAAAATAACAGAAAGATGGTGCATTGTGGTTGTGTTGTAAAGCTTTGGTTGTGTATTCAGCTGCGTTGGTTGTTGTTTGGTGGAGATATCTCACTAACCAGCAGTGTTTTGTACCACAGAACCAAATCTGTGTAAAACCAACTCAATAAACGGATAATTTCAAAGGAGCTGATATCTTTGTCTACTTTATTTGAGTGCATTAATGGTTTATTCTTGCGTGCATGAGTCAAGGAATATTCTGCATTTAATATTTAGTAGACCAATGAACCATGTGGATCACTGATTTGGATACCCTTTTGTGTTAAACAGGTTTATAACAATATGAGTGTGAGTATATTATGACAGAAGTCTAATTTTTGGGTGAACTACCCCTTTAAGCAGGTAAAAGATTTTACACAAGACCAGAGTATGGAAAAGTGCACATGAACAAGAGAGACAAGATCTGAAGGGAGAAACATATAAAGGAGAGGCAGTTGTCTTTGCCAGCTTTAATTTGATCCAGAGCTGCTCTCCAAGACCCAAGGAAACAGAACAAGAGGCCATTTCAGCCGCGTGCCAGAGAGAAAACGAAATTTAGCAGACCTTCTGCACAAACCAGACAGACCTAAATACAGTTGTCCTTGATTTTTTGGGGTTAAAAGACAATGGATGTGTCTCAATCGTCTGTCTAGTTCAGTAATAAAATTCCCATTGTCAAAATGGCAGAAAAACTCCCAGAATGCACCTTAAAAACAAATAGGCATCAGCTACTCGCACTTGCCAGAGATGTCATTAGGTCTTCAATTCTTCTTAAATCTTAAAAAAGTGGAGATGTGGGAAGACAAAAGCACTATGCTGAAGGGATTCGTTTTCTACACAACAATTATTTGCAGTAGCCTATCCACATGTATAGGCAAAACCTGACCCAAGGTAAAAATGCGCGATCAGCAGGTGGGCTGGATGGCCCGATTTCACTCTGAACTTGTTCTTTGATTCTGAAATACTGATCCAGGAACTGTGAGAGATTACAGCTGATTATCTTTGCTAAATGGACCACACACACAGAAAGACGAGTCATCGCCGCACACGCGCTAATCAATTCAAGATACTTATGTTATAAGCTCATAGACGTGTCCTGATCGCTCTCGCACATATTCAGACTTACTGTATAGTCCACAACAGAAGAACAGACACACATCTGCTTTCTTCTTTTCTCTCCCCCTCCCCACGGCTCAACCTCTCATTCGCTTTCTCTCTCTGTAGTGGTTTGAGAAAGTTCCAGACATTCCTGAAAGGATTTCGCTCGGCAGCAGCCAGTCAGCAATGAATTCCAGAAAAGCAGGACAACGGCTAAAAATAGAGACGAGGACGATTTGATGAAAGAAGTCTTACAAAAAATACTCTGGCGGTACCATGGTAGGAAATGATTATCATATCCATAGGAGAACCATAAAGAGATAAAGAGAACCAAAAGAGAAAAAAGAAGTTACTCTTATTTACCAAAAAGTTACCATGGTAATACCAAAATATTCCAAATACACATTTTCTGGCACTACTATGAATGTAGGCCTACCCTTACAAAAAGTACTGTGGCTTTAACGTGGTATCAGATAGCGTACTATGGTTGAATATGTACTGAGAATAATACTACAATATATATATATATTTTTTAATACTTTTTAATATATAAGGTAATTCAACAAATCGCACCATACATGTCCAGAAATATACGTGGCGGTACCAAGGTACAGTGGCTAGAATCAGATGGTTACACTATGGTACTTTGAAATATGCTACCATGGTATTAAAAATAATACCACTTACTGGTACTTCTAAAAATGCCATGGTGGTACATGTCCAAAAATCATAGTATAAGCATGGTACATTTTGTCATTATGATGCTGAATTATTGCCACATTTATATGTACATGGTACTCCAAGGTATTTCAATGAAGACCCTGGTATTGCCACAGTAAATGTCCAAAAAACATGGTATATGTTACTATGTAAAAAAAAAAAAATACTATAACCTTAGTACTTTAAACTATAGTACTTTAAAAAAAATACAATGGCACTGAAACTAATGCCATGTGCTATGGTACAGTATTTACATGGTTATTCTAAGAAAACCATGGTACATGTCCAAAAACCATGGTAGCATGGTACTTTTTGATGTAATCCTGAATAATTTCTATATTTAGTACCATTGTATATATATAAATCATGTCCCGTCATCTACCATGGTTTTTATTGTACTCCATGATTCTTCCAAGAATACCATGATGGTAGTTTTTGTATTATGTTATCATAATATTACCATCTGATACAATCAATGAACAATGGTGCTTCTACAGTACCTTTGTTGTAAGGTCTAGCATGTGTCTGTCTGGCTGTAATTCAGTTTCTGAGCTCCTGCTGTGTTTTAACCAGCGATTTAACCAAAATATTCACAGGAAGACATCTCTATCCCAGGATAAACTCCTGTCCATCAACTCAAGAGCTCTTTCCTCTGAAACTCTTTTCGCAGTGTTGTGTTCAGCACTTCTGTGGAAGTTAGGGCAGATCTTCTATGGATGTTGGGAAGCCTTCATTTCCTCCATCCAACCACTTGTGCTCCATCTTTTGATATCCGTCTTAAAGCTGCGGGAAACACTCACTGATGCATAAAGAGCTTGATTTCTCTCGTTGGTGGAGGAAGAAAGAGTTTTTGGAACATCTGCCCTCTTTTCAAGAAGGAATGGAAACAGTTTTAAAGCAAACACTTGGGGTTGCAGCTGTGTTTTATTTGAGTCATTGATTCAGTACAATGACAGATCGGCATTAAAAATGGCCATGCAGATCAACGAACTGATTCACAGTGACAGATTTGTTTACACAATTGTGAATCAGTTCACTTGTAGAGTTTAAAATCATTAAATTAAGCATAGTGTTTATACTACAAATGCAATGTGATTCTATGTGGTTGGTTTGAATGATTAGATCAAAATGCGTCACCAAAACAGAGCATTTTTATTCCTTTTTAGTGCTGTTTACTTGCGATTGGGATGATAATATAGGGTCATTAAAATACATTTCATAGGCCAAATAAATATATGAAGTAGATAAATCTACTCTTTGTTTCTGAATGCATCGCCCACAGCTACAACTCAGATTTTTTTTCAGGGCTATTTTCTTTGATTAAAGCTTCTTTTATCCTTCTTTCCATTCCTCTCGCTTTCAGCTTTTCTTATTCAGCTTCCTTCAAATAAACTTTAACGTCTGAATCTGAGAGAGGAAAAGCGTTTATGCCGAGAGCAGTTTGGAAACGGTCTGTGAGTGGAATCTTTGAGATTTTATTTGTGGGAAAGCGCTAAAGAAACTGCTGATGGATTCTACATGCCGTAGATTTAAAGCCGGAGCCGAGAGCGTTTGGCATGTGAAGACTCTAGTTAACCTTCATTCAGGCGGGATTACAAGCGTGGCCTGATTTCAGCCCAGCCCATGATAAACGGGGGAAATAGAGAGAGTTAGCCATAGGAAAATAAGATGTTTGACTGATTCGTCCTGTAAAAACTGTAGGATTCTTCTGTTCTTTAAAAGCTCACTAACGCCTCTGAACACCAAGAACCGGACTGAGGCAGTAATGTGTCCCACACCTCTTTCTTTTCATAGTGGAATCATCTCTCAATGTGCGTTTTTCATGTCCATATTGTGTTGTCTCAGTGAAGTCGAGTATTCATTTAGAAATTATGTGGCAGGGACTAGATTTCATCCATCAGGATTTGATTGGATCATGAAAAGTGGGCCATAATATTTCCCCTGCTATAATATTAGGGCTATGATATTTTCCCCAGTCATTTTTAGAAATGGAAAATATATACTTTTTTTTTATTATTATTGTTTTTTATATATTCCAAAATCATTCATTTTCATTCAGCTCTTGTAAAAATCTGTGAGGTCACCTCTCTAAAAACACACACACAGTCTTTATCTCTTTTCCATGAGGATACAAAACACACACATGCATAATTGCTCTCACTCAACATATCTCTGACTATCCTGAGTGTTTGCATCCTCTGACATACCCCCGGGTTTCACAGACAAGGCTTAAACCTAGACTAAAATACATGTTTTAGCTGTTTTTACTGAAAACAACTTGCACTGACATATCTTAAAATATGTCAGTGTCATTTTTTTATCTCAAGATTGAACTTAGTCAAAATCCTGGCTTAATCTAAGCCCTGTCTGTGAAACCAGGCCATAGTCTAATAAAAGGTTTAAGTACTGAGTTTTAATTATAATAGCTAACGTTCTAAGAGGATGGAAGCCGATTGTGACTCTCTGAAATACATTATTTTATGCAGTAACAGTCAATTTCAAACTCTTTCTGCAGGTTACATCGTTCTGCCAGTAGGTGTCGACAAGTGACTGTATGAGTGAATCATTGAATAGTTAATTCAACCGATTTATTAAACAACAGGTGTGTTCGACTTGAAGCGGCGCTGCTCAGACCGATCAGTGTGTGACATCAAAGTACAGCGAAAACAATTCAAAAGCAAACAGAGCCGTCTGCTCTCTAAACGCTCTCTTGGTGCTTTGATTGGTCTGCAAAGCGCCACTTCAAGTCGAACACACCTAGGCTACGTCCGAAAACTTTGGCAGACTTCAGACAGACTTCTAAGGCAGTGTCACAGTTTAATGATCTACAGCAAAATAGAGAAAGCTTTGGTGAAAACTGGAAGTTTCGGTCAAAAGTGGAAAACGGACAAAAAATTTACATTTACACACACATACACACACACACACACACACACACACACACACACACACACACACACACACACACACCACCAACCACAACTTCATATGAATCATTCATTCATAAAGACAGAAAACGGTTTTGTTCTGAATGAGTTGTTGAACTAAGCAGTTGAATGAATGATTCAGTGATTATTTCATTCAGCTGAGTGTCTTAACACTGATTTATTCAGGAAAAGAGTGGGTGCGTTTATGAATGAATCATTGAATCATTCATTCAACTGATTAGTTCAACAACACAGAATCATTTAGGAACGCCATTACTCGCGTTGCATGAAAATGCAGAATTATAACTGATTCTGCTTTGTCTTCATTTGAAATTATTACGAAGGAAAAATGCAATTAGTGTGTATTGCCAGTTCTCAATATTAATTTGTTTACAAGCAAGATCACTCACAATCGTTCTGAATATCATGGGGCTCGTTGGATTTAGCAGCCTATTTTCCCCAATAGTGTGTGTGTGAGAACAGCTATTTTGGGAGGGAAAGTTTAAGATACCATCTTCCTTAGCTGTCACGAAGGGAGGAAAACTCCTGATATTAAAGTTAAATTGGCCTTTCTGAAATTACCCTTTATGACGGATGGCACTCGGGCCCCCTTTTCTCTTAAAAGGGAGGGATACTATTTTCTCTTCGGTAAAACAGCAGTGAAATTTTGCTGGGAAAACAAATGAAGAGATAGTCTTTTGAAAAGCAATCCCTCTCTCAGCGGTCTGACCCCCCTGTCGCTCGGGCAGGCTGATGAAAGATTCCCTCCTCCTTCCCCTCCTTCCATCGCACGCAACTCTCG
This sequence comes from Semotilus atromaculatus, assembly GCA_031834385.1. NCBI lineage: Eukaryota > Metazoa > Chordata > Actinopteri > Cypriniformes > Leuciscidae > Semotilus > Semotilus atromaculatus. Next base: position 18,177,550 of record JAULUF010000027.1, read on the forward strand.
GGAAAACCTGAGAGGAGGAGAACGGGGTCGGGAAGACAGATGCAGAACGAAGGAACGAGATAAGGAGAGAGATGTTCTCAAGATAAATATAAACAAGCAGGTGACAAACTCAAATGTTTTTTATGTGCGCCAAAACGTTAACAAACGGAACTGCAAAATTAATGCCTGATTTCAAACAGCCTGATTTCCCCCCCCCCCATTAAATCAAATTGTCATTTTCATACTGTGATATTTTGATTAGGTTATTGATTAAATTTTTTAAATAAATAGGTTTACTGAAATGTATAAAGTAACCAAATATTTTAAACATTAGTAAAACAACAGTAAAAATGATATGACCAATAAGTTATGACAACATACTTTTCCATTGCTTTTGAATGCATCAAAATAAGTTTTAAACTTTTTTAAGTTATACAGGAGTCAACTCAATATTTTAATTCAGTTTAATGTAATTTAAGTTGAAATGACTTAAACATCCAAGTTGATTGTACTTAAAAATGTAAGGCAGCAACTTTTTTTACATATAGGTATTATTAAAAAAATGTATAATTGAAGAAACTAAATTTTTCTATATGTTACAATATAATTCATACGTAAAAAAAAAATATATAAATATATATATATAGAAAAAACACATTCATTGGCCGGTAAGAAATATTTATGACTAGTAAAAATTTTCAATTGATTGAAAAGTTCATTTCTATCCAGCTGGAGGTTCCTGGTGGTTCAAACGCTGTTTCTCCACAGACGGTCTGAATGTAGGCGTGGATCTCGTCCAGCTCTGGTTCTCAGTTGATTTATGCTGGTCTCTATCAAAACATGAGTGCTGAGAGCTTTTGGGCTTGTCCTCGCGAGCACCTGCAGGCTGCTCTCTGCCTCTCTAAGTCTTTGAGCAGTTAAATGTTTAAGCATTTTAGTCATGAAAACATCAAAGCTGGTAATGAAGGGCTTCGCGCTCTTCAAACAACCATCAATCGCACGGTAATCATAATCCTGCGAGTGTGCTGAGCGGCGGAGATTAACACACTGCCTCACATTCCTTACAGCTGACTTCACCCTCTCAAACTTTACCTTACAAAACACAAAATCACAGCTCTGTATCTCTCTCTCAGTGTTCTGATCTCAGCCTGTGGGGTCAAACTAGCAGCAGAGATGTTAGCTCTGGTCCAGACCCTATAGTGAGCAGGACAGCATTTTAGGCACACAAAATGTATCAATGTACAGTAGTCTGACTTAAATCGAACACCCGTCTACTCCAAATCACAACACAAAATAATTGAAAATGTTCTCATTAGATGTCAGGGCACTTCTTCATTTCATCCCCAGGTGTGATAAATATTAACCATCGCGGTTCACTGTGTTTAGTACGTGCTCCCACAACAGATCTTCTTATACCTACCGGCTAGCAAAACCAAAGTCTAACAAATTAGAAGGAAGTACGTCATCGTATTTACGATGAAAAATAAGGTGGATAGCCTGAGAGAATCAACAAGGCTCATTTTAAACAGGAATTAGTAGCTTGTGCCAGATAGCATTAATTGTTTTTCAAACTTTTAATGTAAACTCTTCATAATTAAATCTACAATATAAAAAAAAAGATCAACATTAGAATAACACACTGATCATACTGAACATACTGATCAACATTTCATCATGTTGAGCTATATAACATTTATTAGTTTTATGTACATTTGCTCACCTGTCTAATAAAATACATGCAAGATGTCTCTGTCAAGTTGGTTAGGACGTGGAGCTCTTGGCATCTCGAAAACGCCACGCTGATATTGATCCTCCTTTTGTCCCAAAGTCTGCTTGCCAGGGTTCATAATGTTTGAACGAAACAACAACAATAGCGTGAGCATGCCACTAGACGTAACACAGTTGTCCATGTCTGTCGCTATGGTAACTATGGCAGTACGAGCGGAAACCAGGGATAACGCGGATATTACGCCATTGACTGGCGACAATGACCTGGGACAAGCCAATTATTTAAAATTGGAATTGATCCTAAATTAAAAATCTTTTGGAACTTTTAGGATATTGTAAGTACACAACTGCAGGAAATATATCACACTGTGCAAGTGATTTTTGGATATTTTATTACAAAAATCTTACATATTGTACCTTTAATGCGAAGCAGAATCTTCCAAGAATTGTCAAACACTGAACCCAAGGTTGATTAACCCAAACTTTGCTTGTATGCTTGTTCCAAAAATGCGTCTTGGAGTAAGTTCAGCCAACCCAGATGTTAACGGTTAACACAAGAAATTCTCAACAGAACAGAACGACGAGTCGCCATGAAACCGGATGCTAAGTAAAAGAGCGCCATGCTACTTCTTCTTTTGTTTAATGCCGATTTACAGCCTATTTGGTGGTTGTGCAATATCTTTCAATCTTTTCGTTTAATAATCTTGATTCACTGTGAATAAGAACTATATTGTTTGTTTGATGCTAATTCTATAATATAAAGAAAGACTGATTAAACTAAATGACTGTCTGTGCTTGCAAAGATAACAGCTGTAAAAGTTAATTTTATATGTTTAGTAATTTAGTTTTTTCCACATTGTTTGAAAGGCAAGATATTATATAACTGTTTTTTTTTTTACATTAATATTAGAATAAAATAAACATGACCTTGTTTTAATAGTGCTTTATATATGAATATAAATATAATATTGTCACGCCCACTGGAACCTCATCAATAGGGTATGCATGCGCTGAACACCTCTGAAGTAAACTAAAGTCTGGAGCAGGTTATGTTCAGAGAGTTGGTTGCTATGGCTACTACCATTTAGAAATCATGCTTTTACCCTGTTGTTGTTTAATTCATGGGACCAGACACCACTTATTTTGCCAAGAGATCTCTTATTTATTTTAGCTTGTTATGTAAGACATACATGGATGGATCAAACAAAGCTCTTCATTCAAGCATCGCTGTCATCTCTCTGTCCTCTGGACAAAGAGGTTTGGTTTTATATGCTACTGACCAACAAAAAACTACATTGCCAGAGGAACATGTTTTATATTAACATGGAATTGCTATGCTTTGGTGGAAACACTGCATACACGTTTCAGTCTAGCTTGTCCCAAAGTCTCTCTCACACATATGTATTCAAGAACACCATGATTCACAAATTACAAATGATTATTGTGGGGTTAGTAGGGAGGTGGATGCCATTTTCTTTTGTGAAATATATTGTGGTTATTGTTGTGAAGCGGTTCTGGGGCCGGTGATGGAGTTCATGCTGTTGCAGATGTTGCACTCCTCCCTAGACCAATCAGGAAATCGTAAAAGTAAACAGGGGCTCGTCCATTGTTGATTCGTAGTATTAATTGAAAACGTGTTTACTTTTTGTATGATAACCTTTTGCGGTGCTTCATTTTTTTTGCGTTTCACATTTATCGTTTGCCTGGCTGTCTCACTTTTTGAAGAGGGAGGAATAGTGTATATGGAATTTTATCTGATTTTGTTCATGTTGTCCTTCTTTGGAAGTATATATAAGCTTTGAAATGAATATGAAATGAAAGGGTTGAATAAAACAATTGTGGGTTATTTGTTCACAGAAAATAACATGGACTGGACTCAGGATGATTTATTGTTTGACTTCTTTTGAAATGGCAAGATTTCTAATCTTTGAGGCAGTGATCTTTATTCAGCAAAACAATTTTGTTAGAAAAATAATAAGTTTACCAGGATTTTTTTTTCTGCGGGTTTCAAAGTGTGTGGTTCAATTTATTTCCACGTTATTGCGTCCTGTACACAGAGCACTTTCTTCAAAATCCTCCATGCTGATTTCCACATCTAAAAGAACACCAAATATAAATCAGGGAGATGAATAAATCACAATAGTTAAAACTAGATTAAAAAGTTTAAGTTAGACATACTTTAAGTTGGCTTGAAAATGCCTAGCCAGAAAGTTTGAAGTAGTTTTAAAAGTTTTTCAGTTTCAAGTTTTTCAGTTTTAGTTTAGTAGTTTTAAAAACTTGGTGTGGTTGCTAAGTTGTTGCTATGCGGTTGCTAGTGTATTCTGGGTGGTTGCTACTGCTAGGGTGTTGCTATGCGGTTTTAATGGTACTATGTGTGGTTGGTAGGGTGTTGCTATGTGGTTTCTAGGGTACTTGAGGTGGTTGCCAGGGTGATGCTATGAGGTTGCTATGGTATGCTGTGTGGTTGCTAGGGAGTTGCTATGCAGTTGCTAAGGTGTTGCTATGTGATTGCTAGAGTACTTAGGGTGGCTGCTAGGGTGTTGCTATGTGGTTGCTAAGGTATTTGGGATGGTTGATATGAGATAGATGGATAGATGGATGGATGGATAGATAGATAAGAAATAGGTCATAGGGGTGGGCGCTATACCGGTACGAACGTGACTACCAATATTATGTTGTGCCATGATATGGAATTTTGCGATACAGAGGATACCAAAGATATTCATAAATAAAAAATTTGCAGTTATATTGTTTTGTTCAATTTGGTACTCTTTACAACTTTTAACAATAATGACGATACAGAATCAGGGCTGAAGTGAACGTTTAACCTTTTCCTCTTCTGTGTCCCACTGTGCGTGATACAGGCATTAATAATCAAACACAGATAGCATGGTAATAGTCCAAGTTAATAGAGCACAAACCCGCCTCCTCAAACACACAACCATAGACAAAATAGAGAGTAGATAACATTTGCTGCCGGTACTCATTATGACAAGACGAGCAAAAAGTGGAAAGAAATAACAAGTGCATTCAGGCCTATCTCATGTTGCAAGTTTGCACTTTTTGAGATGTCCAATGAAATGCCTCACCTTTTTCTAGTTATCTAGGGTTAAAATACATATTTTGCCTGTCATTTTAATTTATATCGCGATATAATATCGATATCGTCCGGACAGTGAAAAATAATGTGATATGAATTTGTGCTCATATCGCCCACCCCTAGTAATTGATAATAAATATAACGTGAACCTGTTTGTGTTCACTGTCTTGATTTGTCTATTCGTACAGACTTCTATAATTTTATGCAGTTTTTGTACAGTAAATGTGTGGGGAAATGTTTCCTCCTTTGAGTCAGTCTGGGTTCAGCTCACCTTACAGGTGCGCTTTAAATTGTTTTATATTTATAGCATTATTATATTTATATTAGCATTAAGTAGGCCTATAGACAAGTTTCCCGGGCACTTCCGGTTTACTTCCTGTTTCTGCCAAGAACTTCCGGCGCAGGCTGAGTAGTGGTGTAAACATGGCTTTGGAATGGCAACATTCGACCGAAAATCTGGTTAATTTCCTTTTTTAACCCCTTGTCCCCTGTTGTCACAAATTGGTGACAAATCCTTTCTAGCTTTTATTTATTTTTATCAAACTGATTTATTTAATTAATTTTCTTTTACTTACTCTTATTTATTTTTATATCAGTCACTTATTTATCTTTATTTATTTATTTTATGTATTATTTTATTTTATTCCAGTCTTTTTCTTTTTGTAATATTTTTAGATTTTTTCCTGTATTTACTTTGTTTTTATTTAATTATAAAAAAAAAATGCAGCCATTAAGAAGTTAATGAAATTGTCCCTTTGTTATGGAATAGGATAAATAAAAATTTATTAATTTCTTCTAAAAAAAAAACAAATTGTTTATTGTCATGTGTCAATATCTACAATACAAGAAAAAGAATAGCACTCACACAAGTTTTTCTTAGTTAAAACTCTGTTTTGGCTTATCAATAATCACAACACCAGAAAGGGTACAATAACAATAAATTTACACAGGTTTTTCTAGCTGAAATTTTATATATATATATATATATATATATATATATATATATGGTAACTTTATTTTAAGGATCAGAAATTAGACACTAATTACGAGTTGTTACAACCGCGAACAGCACAATATGTCCCGGAGCGTGTCGGGACACCATCCATAGTTTACTTTTTCTGCACGCTAACCAAAGACAGTAAAAGACGCTAACTCGCTAACCGGAAGTGCTTGGCAGAGTGAAAGGCTAATGGCGGCCCGCCTATTTCACTCAGGAAACTTGTCTATAGCATTACATCTTCAACCATGTGAAATCTCTTGTTGGTTCCTTTAGTAAGAGTTCAATCTGATCCCAAGAAACCATTGCAGCTCTTAAAGATGGATTTCTCTTCAAGACTCACTGTCCTCCTCTGTAAAACGATCTCAAAGGTCGTTTGTGCAAGCAGTGCATTACAACCTATAGTTACAGAAAACCCCCCAGCTCTTTTAAGAAGCCATCTCTCACAAAAGCTCACTATACTGTCTGTCTTTCTCTCTCTCCGCTTTTCCTTTCCTATTTTTCTGAACTGTAATCCGTAATTCATTTACACATATTGTTGCTCTTTATCTTTCTCTTCTTCATCATGGCATTTTTTTTTTTACTCAAAATCTAATTTTGACCAATTCTGTCAGAAGTCTGCTATTAACAGGGAACTTTAAGTTGCCATTGCTGACCTGTCAAAGCAGCTCTACTTTCTCTAAAAGAACACCAAATATAAATCAGGAAGATAAATTAATCAAAATAGTTATAATAAGTACAAATCCCTGGCCAAACTATACTATACCTACTGTTTTTTGACTAACAGGTCGTGGGTAATTTAATTGCCCTGATACTCGGGTGATGATATTGCTGCGCCAAGTGCGATTTAGTGCACGCACTGAGGCGAGAGAGGTATGTATCAACTCGTCTTAGTTATGGGAATAACATAGTTTAATATGAAAACACGGTGGAGTATCCCTTTAAGCAGCTTCCTAAGGTATGGTTCAGGGAACGTGCCTAGAAATGGTATACTTTAGTTAAAGGTGGGGTATGTGATTTGCAAAACGGCCGGCAGATTTTGAAAATACACAACTCAAATGGTCCTACCTTCTTTCCTCCAACGCTGGCCCTGATTCGCGTGAGGGGGATGGGGGGAGGGGGGTATGGTACAACCGTTTGATTGACGGACTTACTGTCCAATGATTCTAGGTGGTCTTGGAAATGATTGGCTGGAGTTTTTCGAGTCCTGCCCGTTCCACAGATGATTAAATTGCTTATTTTTCATTTCAGTGCTTCTAACTCAGTGGCTGTAAGTGGGTCATGAAAAGGATTTCAAGTGATTTTGAAAAAATGGACAAAAAAGAGAATACCCCACCTTTAAGTTATACAATCCGTGTATCATTCGTTCAGTCGTTTTTTGATTTAACTGAGAAAGAACTGATGACGCAACAGTTTGACAAATCAGAGGAAAGGGGCGTTTCATTCCCGCCCACGCGTAGAAATCGCTGTTTATCAATTTTTCTACCTCAGAACAAAAAACTAAAAACCAAGCTGAATTCAAGCTGGAAAAAAAAACGAAAAAGGAACGGTTTTCTAATTTTTCTACTCTCAATATGAAATAAAAAAACCACTGAACGAATGATACACGGTCTTCGTAGCGCGTTATTGGGAAATGCAGCCCAGAAGTTCATCAACATAGTTGATTTCTTTGTGTTAAAATTTCTTGACAACACCTGCAGAGTTTCTGTCAGCTTCTACTCTGTCCTTCTGCGTCTGTTTCCTGTTTTCGTTTTTGACTACTTAGAAATGAGGCCATGCAAAGGCCACAGTTTCAGTAAGGTTCAGTGTGTGGGTTTTTTTGCAGGGGGTTTTGGCTATTTAAATCTTCTTCAAAGAACCCTTTTTTTCATAAAAAATTTTAGTGTCTATAAAAAATCCTTTGTGCAATTGAAGGGTTCCATGGCCAGTAAATAACCTTTATTTTTAAGAATGTAGTTATGTTTGTGCAAAAATGCTATGTTCCCTTGTGCTATAGCTATGATGGGACGTGAAAAAGAAATACAATATGAATTATTGTAGGCTACTGTAAATATTATATTATTATTATTCTTTATTTCAGACCCATGGGTCCATATCAAAAAAGAAAAAAAATACATACAATTTTTTTTTTTTTTTTTTTTTTTACAAACAACAGACAAAAAAAAAAAAAAAACGTACAAGCTTTCATTCCACTGCTTCCAAAAACAGGAAAAATACCTTGTATCACTTAATGTAATATTATTTAAGACCATTATGATACTATTTTTTTAATCACTCAACCGACACATGAAGTTGTACATATACTTCCGTAAGACAGCATGCAAAGTGGTACATTGTTAGATAGCCTACATTTGGCTTGCACTTGTCCACCTTGGGACCTTAAGCAAAATTCTTAGCGCATCATTAAATGCCAGCTGGAGCTTTTTCATTTTAGCATTAGTATATTTACACCACAAGTGGGCTGTATAAAGAGAAGTACAGTATGCCCTAAATAGAGCTTGTTTAACATCATCTGTACACATATAAAATTTACGAGCCAACATATTAGCTTGCCCATACAACTTACAGCACTGGCGCTGCACATCATCGTCATCATTTAAATCATTTCTAATGATGTGACCCAAGTATTTAACTTTAGTTACTTACCACATTTAAAACTTGGTCATCTAAATAGAAAGAAGGAAAATTTAACTTAAGGTCCTCTTTGGTTTTAACAATCATGACCACACTCTTTTTAATATTAAATTTAATATCATGCTACACACATAACTTGAACATACTCGAAGCAGCTGTTGTAATCCTGCACTATAAGGAGACATAATAACTAAATCATCAGCATACATCAGATGGACTTCAGCGCGGGACTTCCGCACGGGACTTCGCGCGAGACTAAAGCTAGCCGTCTAAAACACTATTTAGGTGATTTTAAACAATAGCTAAGTTGCTGAACGCATCTTGTTGTCAGGTAAGTGCCCTGTTCATGTTGGACAGACATTTTAACTGCATTTTGTATCTGTTAAGAGGCACAAAGACACTCTTTATGAATATGCCCCCATACCCACATAGCAAACAGACTTGGCCCAAATGTGGCCCCATAATGGCACTGCTGGCGTGGTGGTGGCACTGGCATGCATCATGTCAGCCAACTCTGGGCCATGCGTGGCAATGATGGCATTGCATGCATGACGGCAGACAACATTTGGGCCGATTGTGGATGGGAGGTGTGTGGCCCAGATCATGTCAGCCAACTCTGGGCCATGCGTGGCAATGATGGCACTGCATGCATGACAGCAGACAACATTTGGGCCGATTGTGGATGGGAGGTGTGTGGCCCAGATCAGTGTAGCGATTATGGACCATACTTTGTGTACTGGACAATTATACTGTAAATATTTAGGCCTGCTACTATATATTCAAGGCAAGATTACCCCCCCCCCCTCTCCTCTCTGAAAGAGATGTAATGATTTTAATAATAATAATATTAATTTACTTTATATATGAGTCAGTGAAAAAAGCTATGTCCAATTGTTTAAAAAATATAAATAATTCATAGTATTTACTATTTAGTTTTCAGCAATGTTCACAATATTCAATAATCATTAAAAAATTCCAAAATCCATTTGACCTGAACAAAATATACATCTTCCTAACATGATAATTGAGTTTTAAAATTGTATAATTTAAAAAAAAATAATTCACATACAAAATAGTCTGCGTTTGCCATATTTTTTAGTTCAATCACCACAAAATCATGTTAAAATTTTTTTTTCTAAATAATAGTTTATTAAAAAATTTTTGTTACAACTGCAGTCAACTGTTATTTTGGCGCGATCTCCACGGTAACAGCAGCTTTTCTGGTTGGTGAATGAGGTTCACGTGATGCGTCGGTTGAAATTTCTCCCGGTGAAGGGTGAAGATGTCTGTCAGACAACCGCGCTGTTCAGGTAAGTGAAGTTCGTCCCTCTCTTTTTTTGGCGCTTTTTTTAAATATCTGAATTCAAACTCGGATGCCACTTTGTTTAAAAGCTTGCAGTTAAGGAACATTGTTCTTGGTAAGTCTGTAGTGAGCATGACTACTTTTTTCAAAGTCAAATTAATTTTGCATGCCCAGTAGCCTACTTACATTTCTACAACTGTTATTTTAAACCAGTATCATAATATACTTTTTAAATGTTAATTTGTGCATACTATTGTATATAAATAATGCTACTAATATATGCATTTGGTATTTGTAGGAGGTCATTGTTAGTTTACATTATCCAATGCAATAAGTACTGTTTAAGATATATTTTTGAAATGAAATGCATTTTCCTGCATTAGGATATTAGCTGTTTATTAAAGCACATTTGAATTCCTTATTCTACATCCATTAATCCTACCAGTACCTAAACATTACTTCCTATTAATAAGCAGTAATCAGGAGTTTATTGAGGCAAAAGTCTTAGTTAATAGTGTGAATTGGACCCTAATCTAAAGTGTGACCCTATTTCATTCTTAAATTTTCATACTTTTCAACCTTTATAATATATTACCAAAACCCATTGAGATGGTACATCGACTTAAAACAGGTTGAATGACACGTCTGCCGTAGAAGGCGTCTGTATCGCTTTTACTAGCACTATGTAACTTCGGATTTCGGGTAGGAACCCGAGCACAAAAAGAACTACAAAATTCGACCGCTTTACGGCATACGTCACTTCCCCCACCACCCCAACTTCCTCAAATTCTAATGTGAGAGCTCAACGAGCTCAACGAGCGTTTGATTGCCGTCTGTATGTTGTCGTTGTGGCTGAACCAACAGCTACTTGGAAGAAGGCAAAGATTTGTCAGAGGACACAAAAGAAAAAGAAAAAGGGTGAGTGATAAACTAAAAGCCAGGACGAGGATCAACAATGGTAGTTTCAACATTAGTCGAGCATTCGCTCGCTGACGTGAGCCAGAGCCATATAGAGAGAGTGACTCTCTCCATCTCTCTATTGAGAATGAGAATGTGACGTCACGCGTTTCACTCCACGTTGCATTGTGGGAAGGCGTCGCCATCTTGGCAGGATACGCTATCCGTAGTCATGGTTACTTCGACAGTGAGACCGAGGGAAATAGCGACAGAGAGAGAGAGCAGCTTGATATTTGTTTGCATTTTTGCGATAAGGCACAGTTTCTTGGGAATAAATGAAGAAGGGGGAAGCAAAAGAAAATGGGCTCTAACGGGAGAGACTAAATAACAACACCAAGCAGCGTTATTTAGAGAAACTAGCTGACATCAACAACATATGGACCCCGTACGACCTGCTACAGAATGGACGAAAGACCCAAAGCACTACCACCTTTCACATACCCTGACATAGTCAGTTGCCTCACAATGCAAGAGTCCAGAAGCTTTAAGTCATTAGAAGCTTATGAACAATTCTGCTGCGACTGGGTGCAAGACTTAGAAACCCCCAAACCTGTAATGTTAAACTGCGAGAGTTCAGTCATACCTGATGTTTCAGGCCTCATTCATATGTGGAAATAAATCTGATATGAATCAGATACGTGCATTTGCACCTGCCGTGCAACGTCATGCGGACAGATCGGACATTCCCGTCAATGCGAGTCGTAGCCTACGTCATTAAAAAAAGTGTCTTTTTAAAACGTTTCGCAGTACAGATATATATATAACAAATTAAACAACTCTAGTTGAATAACAGAGTATTCATTTCGTTCGTTTGTGTTAAATAAAAGGCGAACTGTGCTGAAATGTGTTGCTTTTGAGATCATGCTTTGCTCGCTGTTGCTGCTGTCAGTTTATTGACAAGCAGTTTCTCTAAATAAAGCTGGCTAGCATTGTTATTTAGTCTCTCCCGATAGAACCCCTTTCATTTCTCTTCCTTCTCCATATCTTCCAAAGAAACTGCGGCGTATCGCTAAAATGTAAACAAATACTAAGCTGCGCTGTCTCTCTCTCTCGCTATTTCTGGAATGTTTAGTCGCGCCCCTGTGAAGTTCTGAATGCGTTGCCCCTGGCAACCGATAGCGTATCCTACATAGACTGTAAAAAATATGGACAAAGCGTCTGTGACGTCACCCATAGACTTTCTGAATAACGGTTTTGAAGCCGTTTATGGGGGGTATGGGCGGCACCATGTTTGAAAATCTTGGGAAAGCCTAACCCCGCCCACCTTCTGGCCAATCCATATATGGGTAAAAGGGCGGGCTTTGTGTGAGACTGAGCCGGCCGGTGGACGCGCCTGTTCAGTCAAGCAGCCTCAGCTATCTGTAACATTACTATTGCGAGTGTACACACAAATATAAGTAAACACTTTGCAGATTGAATGATGTCCTGTATGAACCAAAATGACGGAGTGTGTTTTTATGTTTCCACTGTTTGTTCGATCGCGACCGCGCCACATACACACGCACACACACACGGTTCGATCGCGCCTGCGCCTCTCTCTCTCTCACACACACACACACACACACAGTTCGATCGCGCCCGATTTAATGCTAACTGTTGCAGTGCCACTGCCCACAAACACTGATGCTAAATACTGCTAACTACGTGAAATAGTAGTGGAATGTCACTTACCGGAAAAAATGGAGAGAAGTACTCCTACAGTGTCGGTTAGCGCAGCTTATAGCAGAGCAACCCATTTTATGTACGGTATTTCAATACAAATGTTCAGAAAGAATACAGAGGTGTTATGATGTGTTGTGTCAGATCATGGCCGAGACGTCAAATATCAGGAATTCCACTCGGCGCAGTCCGTTATCAGCTGTCAATCACGCTGTCAATCAAAGTTAACCACGCCCTTATTTGTCATACATTTTATATCTAAATACGATCTAAACTAACGAGCTAGAAAAAAATTCACCCCCCTCACAGTTGTCAGGCACTCGGAACCTATCGAAAAATACAATAAAAGTTAATGGGACCAACCTGTAAAATCATGAATTTATACTGGGAAACCGGACATTTTAACATGGGGTCTATGGACATTTGCTCCCTTTTGGGACCTGCCCCTAGCGGATTTTTAATGTATTGCAGTTTTTCGCACTTCCGGGTAGGCTTCATTTATCAGATTAGAATGTTGCCGCTTGGTATCCTACCATCATGACCGACCAGCTCAGACCCCGCCCAAATCGGCACGTGACTCCTCACTCTCAATATGGCTCTGGCGTGAGCTAAAGGAGGAGGAGGGGTGCCCGACCGATGCTGACCTGGCCGTCATGCTTTTGGAATAGTAAGTTAAATATATTGTTAAATATAGATTCTTCAAACGACGACGAAAATGATGACTGAAAATTAAAAATAAACATCGGCATAAAAGTATAATGTAATATTTACTGCGAAGTCGGGAAATCGTGTAACAAAACTGATATAAGTCACAACATACTGCCGTTATTTTTTTGCCTTCAGCTCATATATGTTTGTATGTGTGTAAAAGGACAAACAAACTGAAGCCTACAAATAACGGCAGCATGTTGTGAGTTATATCAGTTTTGTTACACGATTTCCCGACTAAACGATTTCATCTCCAACCCTAATCAAACACACCTGACTTTAATTTTAAAGAGATCCTGAAGACGTTCATTTTTTGCTTTAGGTGTTTGATTAGGGTTGGAAATGAACTGTGCAGGACAGACGATCGGCAGGAGCAGGATTGGGCACCCCTTGTCTATGCAACTAACCTGATCAGACATTGTTTTCTGTGTACTTTTGTTCAATTTATTTTCTTTATATAATTTATATTATTAATCTTATATTTATATTATTATTTTGTTCAATAGTGAATCGATTATCTTTCTCCAACCAACAAGTGAACTACTGTCTGCACACACAATCTAAAGGCACTGGAGGCTGACCGGTTGACTGTTTGTTGACTTTTGCGACAGTGCTGTGGCGCTTGTGGCCTCTAGGGGCGCTAGACGTGAAAATTACAGGTCGAGCGCCACTAGTGGCCAAAAGTTCCACAGTGTGCCTTTAATTTACTGTAGTATATGTTGTACAATAAAATCAGATTTTTTCATTTGTTTACGCTACATATAAATTGAATGCGAAGAAATCTTTGTTAATCTTTTTCAAAATCATAGGTCAACAAAAAATGTATTTGCTTAGAGAGCAAAGTCAGCAGTTACAAGCATTACAAATGTTAGATTTACTTTGACATTTTTTTATGTTATTTTTTGTGTTTCATTTTCTTTAGTTTTGGGTTGTTAAAGACATCCATTCTTGCTTTTCTGGGTAGCTTTCCTCATCTAGAAGAAAATAAAAAGGATAAAAAGATCAATCAGATAACGTAGTGTAACAGTAACGCTGTTTAATGTAGTGAAATGTAAATACATTTTATCCAACACAGAAACAGACAATATGATCTCACCTTCATCCATTGGCTGGCTGCAGAAAAGATAAAATATAGTTCAGTTTCACATAATAATGATGATGTCTGATATAAATATTACCTTTAGGACTTCTCAAAAATAATTGTAAAGTTGTCATAAGGCATTCATGACATTGAATGAAGAATGTGGCACAAATGATAAAATTCAAATTAAATGATGGAAAACAAAAGAGATACTCCATACCTACTTGGCATGGGCCCTGGTGTGCCCTGCAGAATTAACAGTTCATTTAATATTTTTTTACAAAGATCAATGACAAGTTTACTTATAAAATTAATAAAACTTTCATTTCCTTACCCCCAACAGTCTCAGCGCAAAATGCAAACAGTTATTGTTGAACAAGTGATATTCTCGGCTATCATCCATTGCAGTGTTAATCCTCTCCTGGAGGTCTGGAGGGGGGCCAGTCGTCAAACGAAGAACATAGGATTTCTGACCAGAGATGAATTTTTTCACGCTTACTTTGTCCACTTGTCCAGTTTGTTGTGATGATATTTGACACTTTGAAACTGACCAGTTAAAACTTGATGTAGGTTTGTTCAAAATGGCTGAAAATCACAAGGTAAAAATAATAAATAATACTAGGCTAATACTAATACTGTTGGTGATATTTTACTACTTTATATATAAAAAAAAAATATATATACTATTATACTGAAAAGTATTATATTGTTTCATTGTGGTAGAAAATATTGACACATTAGTTTATTTGCAAATAAGTAAAAAGGTTTGCACAAATAAAAAAAAAGGCAGAGATTTTGTTAAAAGACACCATATTGCCCTGAGCAACATGTTCTTGATCAGTGTTTTTCAACCCTGAACACTGATTTCGGATCATGTGTGCCTTTATAGCCAATCACATGGCTTTAATGTCATGTGAAAAGCATAATGGTCATGACCATTATGCTTTTACCAGAATTACAGAGGTTGGTATCCCTCCATAATAAGACCTTCTCTGCTTCAAGACCTGAAATAGGTGGGTCAGATTAGGGAGACATCCAGAGTGTGTACTGTGAGTGTGCCGTCATCTTTCAACAGGGTTGGCAAACACTGATATTCAGCTCAAATAAATTTTTTTGGTCATTACATAATTCCTATTATTTGTGTTGCATAGTTTTATAGCTTAAGTATCATTGTAAAACAATTGAAGGTGTGTCATTTATTTTTATTTTTTTACATATATTTATATGTTTTTGTCTCTATACTGTGCGCTGCAAACAACAAACAGCAAACACAGAACCAAACTATTTCAAAGTAAAGCGGCAGGCTCATTGGCTGCAGAATCGTCATGTTAGATGATGTAATTGTTTGCAAATTTCGTTAAGAACATATCAGCCTGTGCCATCTAGAATTTTATGACTGAAATATTGAGAGAGATTAAAGAGCTCTGTACCTGAAAACTGAATGACATCATTTTGTCCACAGAAAACTCCAGCATGGTAAATCTTTTTCTTCGTGCCAAGCATTTTCCTAAGAATAAGGTCTCCCATCTTAAGCTTTGATATATTGAAATTGCCATCATCGGATTCCAGTATTGTTTTGAAGTTCTCGTTGCATCCCATTATCAAGGCCATAATGTTTTTGAAATTGTCCATTGTTTTCTAAAATAAATAAAAAAATATAATTATTTTTAAAAATTTCTAATTATCATTTATTATTATTTTAAAAATAAAGAAAACTGTGTCACTTTATATTAGGTGTCCTTAACTAATAACTAACAAAGTTATGTACAATGTGCTTATTTAGATACATTTATTTAGATGAGGTTGCATCTCAAAACACTTTTGCTATTAAGATGAGATACAGGTAAGGTTAGGGACAGGTTTGGTGGATGGGTTAAGGGATAAGGGAAAGGTCAACGGTGTAATTATTTATGTAATTACAGAAATGAATTACAGATATAGCAGGATTTTTTTAAATATAAGCACAATGTAAAAATATATGCACGTTACAAAATGCATTGAATCAAATTATCAATTACAATGTTATTGTTAAAGACATAAAGTGGGTCTGAAATCTAAATCAGATTGTTGTTCTATGTGATATTTAGTTGTAATCTTCAACACATGTTTTTTTTCACAACCTTTCTCAGAAATTCTCAGTGATTTAATATGTTTTGAATCAATAAACTTTTTTTTTTTTTTTTACAAAAACATTTAAATATACTTACAAACAAGCTTTTAAAGAGTCCGCCGGGGATGTTTAAATTTTTCTGTGTGAAATCTGCAAGCAAAACAAAAAGTAACCCTGTTCCATTCCTCTCCAGATCAAACCAGTTATTTTAAGTGGGCGTTGTCATGACAGGTTTACTTTCTGTTTTCTCTTTATTGTCATAAGAAAACACCTTTCTCTGTTTTTATTCTGGCACTTCGACATTTACCGTGAATAAAAATATTTTGTGAGATAAAATAACACCTATAGGAATAGACAACCATTACAATATACAGCTGGACAGAGAACCCTCAGATAACCTTATAGTCCATGCTTACATTATATTACAAAATTATTCTTACGTTTCCCCCTTTTGTATAGATGCCAATGAAAGTGAAAGATTAATTGTTTGATAGTATTTAATTTTTTAGATTTGGAATATATTTCAGAACAGTATTATTGTAGAAATTGCCAGATTGCTGTATTATTCAGTTATGAATTAGGTTATTGTGAACTTAATTAAAAGAGTATGTTAAACATGCAAATTGTCCAGTATATAGAGTTTTGTCAGTAGTCGTGTCTGAGTGAGAAAACTATTCATGTCATTTGAAAGATGTGGTCATAGAATACATTTTGTGTCAAAGCAATGATAAATGATCCACAGTTTAACCCACATAGACCTGCATTGTTCTCAGAGTATTGTAAAAGTGCTTGACAAATGCATCCTTGTAAAAAACTGTATTGTATTCCCTTACAATCAAATTCCAATTGCAATTCTGTATCCTGTTTGCTACCTCAGTTAAAATTCAGTTCCGCAGAACATATTGCATTGCGTATAATTTATCTACATTATTAGCCCATATAGCCAATAGTTGTCAATGAATGTTACTTGTAAGAAATTAAATAAAAAATCCTGTCTTCTGTGATTGCCATGTTCTTAAAGTTTTGCTAACACACAAGCTCTCATGATTTACTTCACATCTCAAAAAAGGTTTTGACAAGATATTTATAGGTAAAACCTTCAAAAACACTTATTTTATTCTGAACCGTTCTTGTTAACAGTGCACATGTCAGTTCTTCCTCTATATCATCACCAGACCTTATCATAAAACAAACACATTCACATGCAAATCCACCCACACAGACCCTCATTTGGTTAAAATCAAATGAACTGATAAAAATTCCTAACGATCGGTAATTTCAAAAATAAAAAAAAAAGTTTAAGTTTTATAAGTAGAAATGCTCGCCTTGCTCTGTTCTGTGATGCGCGTTGGTGACGTCACGTAATACGCAATTACGTTGAATTAAATATCAATCAAATATAAATATGATGAGAAATATTACATTTATATTTTTTATTCCTTTATTTCATACTTCTTTAAAGGTCGTGATGATCAAAATCATCAAAACATTTTTATTTGAGACATGATGCAGATATTTCCCTGCTGTACACTAAATATCTTCAATTGGAGGGGCGCCAAAATATGCTGAACTATAATGAAACTGATTTCTGTTTCTCTGAGTCATTCTTGTTAACAGCACAGATGTGAGTTCCTCCTCCTTTCCAATCCATCATAAAATCATTCACCACCACCAAACCTTACACACATTCACACGCAAATCCACCCACACAGACCCTCGTTTGGATTCACTTTTTTTGATTGCAACCAGGAATGACTGGCACGTCCACAGACACACCCGTCGAGACACTTCAAGCCGCAGCTCGCAGGTCCTTTTATCTCAAGAGTGTGTGTTTTATATCTCCTCTCCTCTTCACCGCATCAGCGGTATTCATTGCATCCAGACACGGTCAGATTGGATCCTACCAAACCCAATGCCCCAGGGTGCCACAGAAAGACCAAATACCAGCAGATTCCTTGGTGAATTACTGCCAGGAGACACTTTAACCCTTCACAGAGATCTTTAGCTTTGTAGTGAGGCCTATTGCTTTCAGGTTCCTGTACAGCAGGCCTCAAAGGGAAAGTGTTTTATTTCCAGGTTTGCATTATTCCCGAATGTTTCCAGGGGGAAGAATCAGAGAAAATGGTTTCAGAATTCCAGATTTTAACCCCTTGGGCACTGTGGTTAAGAAAAGGATGGATTTCCTTATATATACCACGGCGAGGCCGCCTGGTTATATCCGCAGTGCTCCTCATGGGAATTGTGAGCTGGATTTTTATTCTTTTGTTTTGGCTGGAATTTCAAAGCACAAACATGTGGTAGTCATTCCAGCACGGGCTCGGAAGTTCACTGTCCTAATAATGGGCAGTTAAGACAAACAAAACCCCTAGAGTAATGAAAGAAACCAGCCGTCTACTTAAACCGGGGGCCAAGATTAATTTCCCGGTCAGAACGGAGAATTAGTGGAGCTGACAACCATCAGCTTATCATCAGTTTATTTTATATTTAGCAATTTGACAGAAACATGAAAAATAAATTAAATTGAACAATATAATAAGAAAAACGGATTCCCTTTTGAAGAAGAAAAAAGTTGCAAAGTGTGTAGGTCTACTGTCGACCTCATTACATTGACCTCAAAATATTGCATGTTTTTTTTTTTTTTTTTTTGTGAATGGCATCCTATTATCTTGGGAATAAATCCAGTTTTTACCATTTTTGCACTATTGGAACAAGACATTTCCATAACAACCCACTCGTCTTCTGCCATATAAAATTCTTTTGAAATAGCGTGAACCGTGAAATATTATTTATTAATATAAAAAATATTGTGGCAATCAGGTGAAAAACAGTGTCTTTTTGAGGACATGTCATCTTGCTTTTTCTTTCTGTTTCTTTTTCTGGATCGTTCCAAAAGATTAACGATCTTGCGCATGCGCATTGCTCATGCGGTGTTTACCATAGACACATAATAGAGTAAAAATTGTGTCTATGGTGTTTACCTGCGCTGCTTGATTCTCCAGTGACAAGGCAAGAAATATTAATTCTCTGAGTCATGTGCCTAGCCCACAGTCTGGATTAAATGTGATTGGATAAAAATACGGTTTGGTGCAAAACAAAGGTAAGAAATCATGACCATCTGCCTTAAAAAGTATCTGATTCAACGCGACTAGTGTTCTGTTTCATTAGCGACTTGTCATACATTACTACGAGAGGTGTTCTAAAATTGGCTTAAAACATTAAACGTTTTGATATCCTCCGACTGGATGGAATCATTGTCTGAAGCTAAAAATTCGTATGCTGTGTCGAAAACGCCCCCTATAGATGGGTTTCCGATGACGTCACATTTCTCCCGCAGGCGCCATCTTGTGTGTCAAGTGGGTCAAGCGTTTGTGTTACGGAGCATGATAATAATTAAACTGGGCATTATTCTGAACATGAAAATCATGCGATTATTCTCCATTTGGCTGGAGTTAATGTTCAGTGCTGCTCTTGTGAACATTTAGAGGTTTTGTGCTCTGGAGATGTGACACTTTATCTAATCATTTCCAAGATGGGCTAGCTAAATGCGCTAACGTTAGCTCTCATCGGCTGTCAAATCGCTGTACCCAGGCGGCTACTATCGACACAGCCCTTGAGAGGTGTTGGCTGGGCAAAACAACACTCTGACGATTGTACACCTTCATCACTTTCTCTGTGGCCACATCAGCTGGTCGAGCCAGAGGCAGAGGCTAACTTACACCTGGAGCACATCGCTCCGTGCTTCTGCTCTCCATCTCTCTCCTACACTAAATTAGTTCGGAGCGTTGTGTTGTTGTTTTTTATTACCCAGATGGTGTTGTCTTGACACGGAGTCTAAATATAATAAGGGCTGTGCAGATATCAACCGCCTGGCTACAGCGATGTGAACCGTCAATGCAGGGCTCCAGACTAACTTTTCCACGAGGGAATGAGAGCAAGACAGCGCTTAGTTTGGAGACGGTGAAGTCTTGTTAACACTTTCGCCTAGCTCCGAAGAGAGAGGGAGTGCGCGCGCGCGACCGGCTCTCTCTCTCTCTCTTTCTGCTCGTTCTTTCAGTTAAACATGCGTCCGTCCATAGACTGTAAAAAATAGGTCCTGTCACAAGCGCAGCAGTACATGTACATTATTCACCGATCAAATAAGAAATAAAAAATTTGATTGAACGAATAACACACAGATGTACACGTACAAAAAAATTACCTCAACACAAAAGAGTCAAAAATACTTGGGTAAATGAAAAGGCGGTAAACATGAGCATGACAGACGGGCTTTGATGACAGCTTTGACACACAACATGGCGGCGCGCCGCAGAGGATTATGGGTAATTAGAGAAACGGAAACCCATCTATACCCTTAAACAGGGCACTAGTTGAGGGTACAGCCATTTGGTGTCCGACGTTATCGAGTGCACTCATGCAATTCAATGCATCGCAATAACGAGTGTACAACCGATGTAGGCCTACATTAAAAGGCTAGAGAATACCCATAATGTTTTTCCAAATCTCTGGTCCAGGTATAAATTCATTTTTAATTGATTATTAAATTGTTTCATTAAGGTTTGTACATGCTAGTTTCCATGACAGAATCAAGATTTATTTCAAGATAAATCTCCTTTTTTGTTTGTTTGTTTTTTTAAATACAAAAAGGACAATACATATTAATGAACATTTTTCACAAATGTAAATATGCCAGATTATAGCCATAGGCTAATTTCCATCTGCAGACCCCCAGGCTGGTTGATGTTACACATAAATTATTAAATACATAAAATACACTATACACAGGCTATATACAGAGAAACAAGGACAAAAACAGTGATCACATCATGTTAGGACAAACAGTAACAACAAGAATGGACAGCAAAGGACATATAGAAATAGGAAAGCATCAACTATATTACACAAACCACGATTTTGCACATGCCCCGTCTAACCTGATATCGCACTAACCCATATTACACTGACCCCTATTACACAACCCATGCTATACACTCCTATTACATAACCCATATCACACTGATAATTCTATCCCTTTTTTTTTGTAATTACCCTAACTCTATTTTACATCTGATATATAGCCTAATGATTACTAAACATGATCACATATTTGTGTGTCCCTCAGCCACACTTTTAAACGACTCCTAAAGGTAAGAAAACTTGTGCATTCCTTCATTTTACTGGAGCAGCTGCCAGTTTGCTAAGCCTCAAATGATTATTAAACAGCAAACACATATGACTCAAAAGCGGCAGCCCTTCCTGCACACTCAGTGTCCAAATTCACTCAATCATTTTCATTCACTCTTTTAAGTGGACTATGGAGTATTAGTGAATGAGGGTATAGGGGGCGATTTTGAACACATCTGTAGTGTGTGCCCATTATACACTAGCCTCCCAGTAAACAATTACCGTCTTTCAACGTTGAAATAAGGTTGAAAATAAGTCGGTCCGCCTTGGATTGGTTTACGACGTGATTTCAACTAAGTAGTTTCGGCCGGACTGTTTGACTACGTGTTTTCAACTGCTAATCTAAGACAGGATAAATCTGTTATATACAGTGCTATGCATACATTTAGACACTGATGCACTGTATGCAAAAATAGCAGCGAAAAACAAACTACCAAACCATGTTCAATATTATCTCAAATAAATTTAAAGAGGTTTAAATTTGACGTCTTTTCAATTGTCATTTTCAACCTTCAGTGGACCGTAATAAGACGTTGATTTACAATAGATGTACGTCTATTCAACGTCTAATGGACGACTTTTTGCTAGCTGGGCTACTTGTTTTTCTGTGAAAATTGTCAACTCTGACTGCCCAAAATCTGCAGACTCTCCACAACAATTGTCGACTTGTTCAGACGGCAAATCGGGGCAATAATCTGAGTAAAACTTGTGTAGTGTATTCCAGCCTTTAGTGCAATTCTCAAACAAATGTGGTCAGTGAACATACCACGCAACCAGTGTAGAGCAAGGCTGCTTTCGAAATCGCATATAGTAGGTAAAAAACAGTGTGCCAAAAGATCATAATGCATATACAGTATGTAAGTGAATATGAATCATGAATATTTACACAGGTGTTTTCTTATTAAGAATGCTTTTCTGAGACGAGATACAGGCCAAAGACCTGTGTGAGTGAATTGATATGCTTACATGCAAAAATGTACTGTGTTGCGATGTTTTGAAGCCTGTCATTAACGGCTGTATGCCGCGATCATGCTTCCAGATGGGGAAATTTGGCCTGGAGATCAGCTCTAAAGAGAGAAAGACAGAGAAACGCTCTCTGAACGTCCACACATTACATGCGTATGAAAATCGCTTAGTTCCGACAGGGTTGTCCAAACCCTAAAGTCATTCTCTCTCTGCAGTGGTCTCCAACTCCACCATTAAAATTCCTCGAGTCGCTTCGGAGCAGTTCCTCTTCCACAGTGACCACGAGTAGCCCAACTTTCTCTAGCTGTGACGTCAAGGGAAGTGGGACAGAGGAATTCTGGGTAAAGGGAGAGGTGCCTGAACCACCGTGGTATTTACACGCTCACACATCCAGCTCTAGTCTCACACACACATAAGACGATGTCCACAAAACACAGCGCTGTTTGTTAAAGTTGGAAGAACTGAGTTCTGGTTCTGAAGAAGGAGTTTTGGTCCAACTGTGATCCGTTTTGGAGCGTCTAAACACGAAGTTTGACATGTTCATGCAGTCTGATGTGCTCTTGGCCGACGCCACAGAGACACACCACAGAGTTGCACTAGCCATTTCTCTTTGTTTTGACATTAAGGAAATAGCCTAGTTCATCCAAAAAATCCCTCATGTTGTTCCAAAGCTGTAAGTTTTTTTTGTCTGTTGTGAACAAAAGGAGTTTTGAAGAATATTTACAATTCTTTTCCATACAACTTTTTTTTCATAGGACTCCAAGATTTTTTTCGACAGTTGTCCAAGATTTTAGTTTTTTTAAAGAAGTTTTTTATTGATCAAGGATGTATGAAACTAATCAATAGTGACAGTAAAGACATTTATAATTTATTCATAGTCTTGCTCTATTGGCAGATCTTTCCATTTAAGTGAAGCCTAAATATTTTATTTATTTTATTTAATTTAAAGCTTAGTCGATCACCTTTAAACATGCTGCTGTTGTCTGCAAATTTCCTGTAGTATTAAATAATGTAAACCTGATGCATGTACATGTATAAACAGGTTTGTTTCCTGTCATAGTGACATGTGTGAAACAGCTTTTCTGCCTGTTAGTTTGATAGGAGCATGTGTAATGATTGCTGTTGTGTGTGTGTGTGTGTGTGTGTGTGACAGTTATATGACCTCCTGACCTCACCTATTTTATAATATACAAGGCTGTCCAGAAGACCAGAACCGCTGATGGAAGATGGAAGTCTTCAGCTGGGGAGGGAAACAGACCATAAATCTGGGTGGTGAGTAAACCACTCGACACCCGTTTACTCAGGTGGGTCCTTTATCATGTGAGGCGTCAAACCTCTCAACCTCACCTCACAACAGCATGGGAAAAAGACAGATACTGTATCAGCCAGAAAACAAGACAATGAGTGAACCAACACAGAGACAGGAAGGACATCATCCCAACCCAGAACCCTAAAAACACACAAGATACAGGGTGAGATGGATTTCCGCAACACAAAGAGGTGGAAATGTTGGCAGTACTGAGCAAACAGTTAAAGTCTCTTCTTATCTGTGCTTCGCCGTTCAGACTGCGAATGTCAGTCAGTCATTTTAAAGTCAAATAAACGCCTGGAGCGGAGCCAAGCGAGTGAACTACTACAGCCTCATCCACACTCATGGATGCTCACTCATTAGTCTGCTGCCAAATCGTCATGTATTTCCTTTGGATCAAACTGTTTCTCCATCGGTAATTTTGCTTTAACTTCAGAGTCTTGCCAAGAATTTGCCATTCTCGAAGATTAATGTGTCTTATATGGCTGCGTCCCAATTTGCATACTTTTACTATGGGCTACTATGTACTTCCCTAAGGAAAGCTTCCTGGAGCATGTACTGATAGTATGCTACAACAATATGCACAACAATAAATTTATACCATAGACCCTCTTTTGTTAAGTACTGGGTATGTGTGTTATAAGTTTGATCACTTAGATAAATTAATTTAAGTCATGATAACTCTCAGAGTGAATTTAACCAGCATTTATTGGCATAGGGCAAATACAAGAATTTGTTCAGCTTAGTTAAAATAACATATAATAAAGGACATGCTGCTGCAAGAATATATAAGAAGTGCCATAGCTGATCTGTACAGGTGGTGCTGGGGAGGAGGAGGGGAACAGAAGTTTTCACAATCGCGCAGCAGGGCGATCGCAGGAGAAGGTACGAAATACATGGTTACGTGGATTAGGAAGTACGTCTGGTTGGCTAATGCCATGTATATTTATATATTTTACATGGTTTCCTTCTGCTTTTTGACGTCATATACAGGATTGTAGTTAGTTTAATCCTCCTTTGAGTTTTTCTCACTAAATACATTGAATGCATGTGGACTAAGAATTCTCCTCCTTCGATTGACTGGAGATTTATTTTTGAAAAGCCTCTGGGGGGGAGGGTTTGCTGGTTTCCCAAATTTGAAACATTTGAAGTATCCAAGGCTCTTGGATCGAGTCTGGTCTGGTTTAAAGGAATCGCCGGTTGGCTGAGGACTTTCAGTGTTTAATGACTCACAGATGGGCCCTACTGGACCCCATCGGGCCACTCAAACTGGGTCACCCAACAACACATTTGCTTCTTGATCTCACTGTGTAATTTACTCGCATACACAGGAACAGACTGTGGTGAACAAAGGCTATTATGTCCTCCAATCACTTTAATACAGCAAGAATTAAACCCGAACACCGGATTCGATAGTTGTATTCTGGCCGAATGCAATGATTGAACGAACCTTTTTTTGGTCCTGTAATGTCAAATTAAACTGCTCTTTAACTTTTACATTTCTGAAATAATATCTCAACATATATTAAAATATAATTAGATTTGGCACAATACAGTTTATTCACGCATTATTACCTTATTTATAGAAATTATTTATTTAAAAAGGCACCTGTGTAGCTATCTTGAGTTCTTTAAAATCAATCTCTCTTCATACTCTTCATCGTGGACTATTTTTCATGTGTAGCCTATAGATTTTGGAGATGGATTTCCAAAAAGTTACTCGAAGAGGTGCTAAAGGTTTTCAGCTACAACACGAGTTCTTTGTCTGGAGACATTACACGCGACTGTTGTCGAGAGACATACTGCTTGTCAGGTCACACTTTATTATTTTAAAGTATGTGAAATAGCAGACATTATTCGTAGTGTGCAGCGGTTTTAAAGGCTAAGATGTTTTACGGCTTTAAAGGTACCATTAGCATCCTTAATGGACGGTCATAAATTGTTTTTGTAATGTCATGCTAAACATCAAACAATCCCTGAGCGGGCATAAAACAAATTGGTGCTGTTGATTCACAACAACAATCTGAAATCACTAGAGCTTTTATTGCTTGTAAATCTGTGATTGTGAAGTGAACTGACTGCACTTGCAGACGGCTCCAGTTTCACTAATGAGATGAGACTCCATCTCTATAACGGACAAAAGTTTTCTTTTTTTTTCTTCTGTTTTTGGCTTTGTGGAAGAGAATACTAGCTTATATATATGTAGTGCTCAAAATATTTTTTTATTGCTCAGAATTTGCTCTTTTATAGCTCACGAAACTTAATGTAGTTTTCAGTTTTCAATTTACAGTAAGTATCAAGTTTGTCTCAGATGTTTCCTTTGAATTCTGTAAGATAGTACAAATAGTAATAGTACAAAGCTGAAATGAATGTGGATCGTAGCTCAGATTATTTGTTCTATAGGGAGAATGGGATGAGAAATGTTTTAGTTCATATTGTGATCTCTTGAACTTGACTTTTGCAGACTTGTCAATTCTGAGCACAGTTTGAGACATTGCTGAGATCTCTTCTGAAACACTTTTATTGGATTCTTTTTTTTTTTTGGATCAAAAAATTATTTTTTGTAAATAAAAGTCATTTTGCTCTCCTTATTGATGTCTAGGTGTAACAATTGAGATATTTCATTTGTGATTTCTTTACTTATGGGTGCCTCATATTATTAAAAAATAATATGTCAAATTGTATACAGTATGCAGTGATTAATGTTTCAAACTAGTGTTTCATGAACACATCATGTTACATGTTTAAAGGAATATTTAACCCATTAAAGTTCATACAATTTCATGGTGCTTTATTGGTGCGTGCCTGGAGCTGTAATTCATCATTCTTTTTTGTTGAGTGTAAAAAAAGCAATTCTGGCTTTCTGTCTAACATCTTTTTATTTGTTTAAAGGGGATAAAAAGATTTTGGAAGCACGCTTGGGTGAGTAGGCTAAATGATGACAAAATTGGTATTGTTGGGACTCTTGGGAGATATGTTCCTTTAATTCACTAAGTGCAAATAGACGCTTTTTAGGCTATTTAAACTTACACCGTCCATCAAAATTACATGATTAGCAACAGTGTAGGGGTTAAAACGAAAAGTTGTATCGCAAATCGATCCGAGTTCGAATCTGATCGAAATCATATCAGATCAGAAAGGTATTTATTTTCAATAAAAATTAAGAAAGTTTTTAAAAAGTGAAAACAAAGTGTCTAACTTGTGTTTAATAATAAAGTGTTTATATGAATAAATACAATTTACTACAATTACTACCATTTACACTTATTGCAAAGAAAATACTGCTATTAAATAAAAATAGCTTGCTTTGCTTGAAAATGTCTTTTTATAACATCTATGATTTTTTTCCCATTGAGATGTTTCTTTTTTATTATTTTTTTCTCTCGTTTCACACCCTTTTTACATGGTTTTTAATTTCTAACTCTATTTTAGATTTACACCTCATGTCTCTCTTCCTTTTATTCTACTACTTCTTTATGCAATACCATGATATTTTTGTAATGTTGTGTCATTGTTTTCTTTTGTGTTGTTACTGTAAATTTCTTTCTTTATTTTTGTAGTCCAATGCCTTTTTGGCCGATTGTTAAATTGATGAGGGAAATCTTGATTTAGGTGTACAGTAAATGATTTGCATGCCATCTTAAACCGCTGTAATGCATCACGTGTTCTGTTGACTCATCACCAGGTGTGTTTTACTCTTGTTTGCGTGTTTCTCTGCAGGTGTTGCGGTGCAAATCACGTCTCCGTCTACACTCTCATTTATGAGACCCACATAAATCCAAATGTTTATCATTTCCATCCATTCAGGATACACTTTTATGAACAGGTAAGAGCAGGGCAGAAACTCCTCACAGGTGTACAGCCAGAAATAGGGCAGAGGTGCACGGGAGGAAACGCAGAATCAGGACCACATGTAGATGCAGTCATCACGGCGGATCAAAGCCCGCCAAACTCACAGTCGAGATCAAAAGGGGCCGGGTTGCGCTCGCATGAGCCCTACAGGGGCTGAGGTAGACTGGACCGCATTAGACATCTGAGCCGAGGGCTTCCAAAACTAACAAGAAACCCAAATAGAGGACTGGGGTGATTCAGTAAGACAGTGGTACCTCCAAAATACTTTAGTTAGACTAGACACCATATTTAAGGAATAGCTCACCCATAATTTAAAAATGTACTCACCCCTATGTTGTTCCAACTCTGTATGACTGACTTAAAAACACATGGAAATGTTCAGGCAGAATGTATATGCTACACTTTGCTCCACAACGAAGGTGCATGTTTTTTTGTACTACAAAGCTCAAAAAAGTGCCATAAAAGTAGTCCAAACATCTTCAATTCAAAGTTCACTACTGCGCAGACTCAAGATGTCAGCGCCATATTTGAACATTGACAGCTTTATTTTTTTACAATGGAAGAGAGTGAAGGTGCGTTGTCCATCTTTTTTTTTTACAGTTTACGGTATCTACTCTACATCTCTTAAACGGCCAGGGGTGCATTTCCCTAAAGCAATGTTGGCCAACGCAATTTCTATTGAACTCCATTGGTAACGATGGAACTTGCGACCATAGTTGGCTTTGGGAAACGCACTCCAGGATGTTTCACACACGCATCCTTGTAAATGAGCAACAGCAGAAGTGTGATGACTTCTACGTGATCTATGATGACTTCACACCTAACAAACCGCAGATTCACATGCAGGAATCCGCTCAGGTTTGCTGGAATCCAAGAATCAACACTTCACATTCTAGGAATAACATCCTTGAACAAAAGAAAACTAAACCGCAGTAACCTGAGAGGCCTGTTATTGGAGATGCAAAACTTCAACAAGTCAAAGCCATCAACTACAACAACCAAAACACCCTTTAAATATTTATTATCTTAAAGTCTCTTGTTTAGATGGAGGCCTAATCAAATTTAAAAGACCTATTTTCCCATCACAAAATGAAGTAGACAGTCATAATTACCACGCCGTTTCTATGTACACACTTCGTTAATGTTATTCGCACTGCTGATTTTCCTCAGTCTCATTTTGTTTGTGTTATTTGTGGTTGTTTTTTTATGAAGTGATGATTAGATTGTTTGGAACATTCAAGCATGATCCTAACGATATAGGGATGACTTCTCAACGTAAAACTTGCATTTGCCCTAGATCAGTGTAATAGGGAAAGGTTTAAACAGAACAGGCAGTGTGCTGCAGTCTAGGACAAAACAAGATTTTGTGTAGCCTTTTATTTTTTCGGAAAAAGTGCCAGAGCCGTAATGCAGTCCAGACGCTCTCTTTTTTTTCTTCTCCTCCCTCTGTCCTGCATCGCTACTGACCAGCTTCAAACTTCTCTGTTTCTTACAATAATAAATGGCTGCCACTCAGATGGTCCTGATCTTCCATTCCAGCCCACCCAAAATCTCAGACCTGGCTGTGAACTTGACCCTGACAGCGCGGCGGAGTCTTCCCCAGACCCACGCTGAGATTGAGGTGCTGTTGTTTGACGTGGTTGTGTAAGTGAGATATTTAGACCTCTCTCTCTCTCTTGAGAATGAAGTACAGATGGATGACAGAAAAGAGGTGATGTGTGTTTATTCATACGTGCATGTGTTAGCAGGAACTTTTTTGCCATTTTGTCAAATCCAGCTAGAAGCAGCTTCTAACGATACATGGTCCAAACGAGTCTAGATGGTTGATCAGCTCGACTATCAACTGGTTGACCTGGTAGACCACCTTGGACCAGCAACAAACTGTCTAAAATCACAGCTTTTTTTTTTTTTTTAAGTTCTATAAACCAGTTTAACCACCGGTCCAGGCTGGTGATTTATGGTTATTAGCTTGTCCAGAATGGTCCATCAGAAGGACTACACCTGGTTTCCACCTTGTAGGCCATCTTTGTCAAGATGGTTAGATCTTGTAGACCACATTGGAATAGCAACAAACCAGTTACATTCCAAAAAACAGTTTGACCACTGCTTTTTTTGCCCATAGTTTTTCAATGATATAGTAAAGATCCAAGCTGATCAACTGGGCTAAAATGTTGGACTTTGTTTCGCCCTGTAGACCATCTTAAATGAGCAGCTTAGACTTGGTGGACCATTTTGGACTTGCTACAGTCCTGCTAAAAACCGGTTTGACCTGGTTTTCAGAGGCAAAAATCTGCTGGAAAACAATGTGATGTTTGAAGGACAGTGTGTTTAGCCATTTCTCCACTAAATGATGGAGAAGAAAAGAATGTTCTAACAAAACAAACCAACGTCTTGGACAAAGTATTTTTTAAAACACGTTTGAGAGACAAGTTTGTTCTTACGCTTGTCAAACTGTACCTGTTCTCTGAAGAACTGTAGGAGAACTTTGTGTCTGGAATGCAGGGAAGCATTTCTCTCCCTCTTTCCTCTCTCTGGAACGGAGTTTGATCTAAAATTAGGTTTATTTAAGGGTTTGAGATCTTGGCCAAATGTGCTCTGACATTAATTCGAAACAGCTCAGCCCAGGTGGGAGGAGGAAAAGAGGGGCCCGCGGTCTGTAAATAAGAGCCAGTCCGTTTTTATCATCTTCTCTGTCTTTTGGAAAGTCTTGGATTGAAATTCCTCCCTGCTTGAGCCTAATGCTCCTGCCTGACATCATTAAGGAGGAATGCACACCGTACGCTCTCTGTTTCCCTCCATTTCATGTTTTAATTCCCCTCTTTCCCGAATGCCAATCTAGCCGGGCTTTCATCATGTGCGGAGGGACGTTCAGACATGAGGCGAGTATGAACACCCCCATTCATTGGGCCGAAGCCTGGCACACACTCAGGAAGCTCAGACTGTTTTTTGGCTTCATTGTACCTGCAGACGCTGTAGCTGTCAAGATTTTCACTGACCTACTTTCTGCCAGTGGTGAATATGAGTTATTAGAGGCGCCCGGGGGGCTGAATTTTTCTCTGGACGTATGCAGGGCTCGCCTTTCTCCTCTCGTGTTCAGCGCCGCCTTTGTCTCTGCAGAGAATGATATAAATCAGCCAACGGCTGTGAGGGAAGAATGAAGCTCTGTGGAGTCTTCGAGGGGGTGTGGAGCAGAGCTGCTGAATCCAGTGGTTTCAGTGTCTGTGGATTAATATCTTCCTGCTGATAGGGGAGCCATGCTTTATCTGAACGTCCAGATCCTTCTCAGGTCCGCCACAAATAAATGAGTCCTTCAAGAGGACATTTAGAGATGGTGTAGAACTCAGATAAAACATTGTGCTGGGCGAGCAGGGATTTAAAGGGAAGTTCATCCTAAAACTAACATTCTGTCATCATTTATTCACTCTTATGTCATTCCAAACCCATATGACTTTCTTTCTTCCATAGAACACAAAAGAGACATTAGGAAGAATGTTTACACTGCTCTTTTTCATACAATCCTTATGGAATCCTTTCCATACATCCTTATCCCGAGGTTACCGTAGTCAGCTGGATCCGGGCCATATCCAGATCAGATGGTGGACCTGCAACTAGACATGACCACAACGCAGCCCTGAATGACGCTGTCAAGATATGAAGACCATGAAGATATGAAGATGTGAAGACCATGTCAAGATATTGTGAAGACTTCGTCGACACTACACTGAACTGACTTCAGCTTAACAATTACACTTTTTTTCTTTTTAGAGCTGCTTTACAGCTGCAATTATAGTCTGTTTGCATCATTGAATAATTATTTTCTGGTTCATTCAAAACAATCTGTATTGTATAAAGAGCTATAAAAACAAAGGTGACTTGACTTGACAACGTGAATGGGGACATAAAAGTGTCTCTTTTTGTCATTGTTTAGTTCTGTCACTGAATCTCAATCAGTGCAGCGCTGGACTTGCTTAGACCTGAAGCTACACATGTTAAATCATTTAAAGTATACAAAGTAAAAACTACCCCACTGACTAGTTCACTACTTTGGTGGGTGACTAGTAAATGTGAATTCTCTTACAAGAATTTATTTGTACACAAAGTACCAGTTAAGTTCAGTAATAAAGACTGTTCCACACAGTATAAAAGCAGATGACCTTCCGAGCTCCTGCAGTTTTTCCCAATAAAACACATCAGCATTGCATAACCTGTTCACCTGTTGGTATTTATCACTTTTTTTTCACTCACTTTTTGTCATTCCAGTGCATAATACATCATGGGATCAGCCTCAAGGGAGAGACTTGTCTTGTCTACATGTATATGCCATGACATAAGCATGGCCTGTGTAGCATTTCACAAGGGAGGACAAACATTCACACAAAGGTGTTTGTGGCTCGGGGGTTAGGCACTGGGGATTAGGATGCTTTTATCAGATTTCACAGAGGACTCTCAGAGAGCGACATGTCCAGACAGGCAATCAGTGTTCACTACATGTTTTCAGCATGTAAACCTTCATTACATAAGAGGGCCTCATTCTTACAGAGTGATTCACATGTTCTGGGACATTGCAAAACAAAGAGTATTAGCAGCCTCTTAAAACATCTTAAGGTGAACTCATATGTAGATCTGCAGCTGTGGACAGAGGAGGTTCGTTTGGAACAGGTGTGGATGCACGAGACGCCGAAGGGCATGTGACCAGTGAGTAGTCAAATTAATGATAGGATATGAAATGCGTGTTCACTGGCAGGATGACATGTTCACGTAACATTTTACACACGCACGCACACTTGTTGATTTTTTTTGGCAAACACTGACTGCTATCTGTGTCTGCTTCATCTTACTCTCGGAAGTCCATACACAACCATTCAAAAGAAATAGCAAAACAGAAGTGTAATTTGTCATTTAGCAGACACTTTTATCCAAAACACCATATGCGGCACTCTATTCAACTCGGAAAGTTAGAGAACTTCTTACTTGGAAAAGGTTCAATCAAATGGTAGTAGAGGGTATATTTCCGACTTGGAAACTTTTCCGGAAATGTCAAATTTCCCATTCTGCAGGGATTTGACATGAAAATGGCAGCGTCCATGAAAATGCACACTCTGCTAGAGTTCCTAGTTGATAAGACCTGTTCAACAAATGTTTGCTGACAGAGACAAACAAGGCAAAATAAGGCAAGTTTCTAACATTACATAGCATAATTTATGCAATTTACTTTTTGTGTTGACTGGAAAGCTATCGGCAGCACTGGTATTTTTGTCTTCCGGGCACAGGGCAATGGAACACCTTGAGATATCAATTGGATAAATCCCATATTCTGACATTTTGAGATTATCAATAATATTTTGAGATGGCAATTAACAATATACCATAATTGACATTATTAGAGGCGAGGTTTTACTGGAGCAATCTGAGTTTAAGAGTCTCATCGAGGCACAACTGTGATCAAACTAGAAGCTTTAAGTTTTAGCTACTAAACCACTACACAAGTGTGGCCTGAAAGTTCCTGTTTTGTAAGATCTGGCGTGCTTGAATCAACCCTCAGACCCCAAATCAAACTTTACTCAAGGCACATCAGCAACGCCATAAGGCTGCATAGACATCTGCATCTGAGAGGATACAAAACCACCCAACAATCACACCGCTGTTATATGGGAGCCAGTCCCCAGAGGGCATTTGGGTTTGTCTGCCCTGTTTCCAGTACAGCAGTGTCAGAGGCTTGTTGAAAGCAGTGGCATGCGGTTTCTGTGCTGTCCCAGCCGTAGCTTTGAAATACCAGCCCCACCACAGGCTATTTTAGGGCCAGCCACAACCATGCTCGCTCGCTGCCCAGATACTGTCGTTCTCCTGGGGCCTGTGTCACAGTGCTGGTACTCTTTGTATCCCCAAAATTGCAAAGTGGTGAACCAAAGGCATTGTGAGCTTCCGTCAGAAGGCTTTGGCACTGAGTCTCTTGAGAAGGTCCACGCGTTGAAGAGTTTGACTTGTCTGCAAACGGGTTGAATGACATATCCTCATGGAGGTTCTCCAGTTAAAGAAAGTACAGATTCTTTTTATTCTAAAAGTGTTAAATACTGGATCACACAGTTCTCTGCAAAACCTAGGGTGTGTTCACATTTGGCTTGTTTGGTTTGATTAAAACGAACCCTGGTGTGGTTGCTCTGTTAGTGCGGTTCATTTGAATGAGTGCATCCGAACCCTGCCGCGCACAAAACAAGCAAACCGAGACCCATCTTTCGGTCCACTTCAAAACAAACTCTGGTGCAGTTCCACTGAAATATGAACACAACACAGACCAAAGATATGTAAACGAACCAAAAATGGGACATGATGTCACAAGTTGCGACCCTAAAAAGGACAGAATGCTCAAGCATACCTGTTTTTTCTCGTAATAGTCGCAATGTTTCCCATCACAGTTTGGTACAGGCGTCAAAACTGCGTCTCCTCGCAGCAGATCTGTGTTTGTGTGTGTGACGGAGGGATTCCTGCTGCTGTTTTGACTCCTTTACACATTTTTTAAGCTCTTCACGAGTTCTCAGTTGGTCAAAATACTATCATTTGTAGGGTAGACAGATATTTAGTGAATTTAGCCCAAACACAGCATTGCTTTGTTATTGCTATGTTTGGGTAAGTTTCGTAGCAAAATATATGTCAAAAAAGCCGACCAATCAGGTTGTGAACATAACCCTATGTCTTTAGTTGCGTATCTTTAGATTCAGGTAATTAAAATGCCATTGTAAAATCTAAGCGGACCAGGACATAATTTTTTTGTTTTTGTTTGATCCGGACTAAATTAACCAAGCAAACTGAACTACAAGTGTGAACACCCCTAACCTCTCATTTGGCTTAACTAGCAGATGGTGTTTGGCCAAACACCGATTATATTTTTTGGTCACCGTGGCACAGCCCCAGTGTCATTTTGCTTTATTATAGAAACAAAAACCATTTAGTTTAGTTGGTCAACGGACACTGCTATTATAAACGGAAGCGTCTGATGGCAGAGGATTTGATGTGCAACAGATCCTGAGTGTCATTGACAAATACGTATCTTATTTTGTAAAATGTGCGATCTTTGTAGACAGATCTTTATCCACTATGGCAACATGGACACAAAGTTTGGTCCTACTCAACCAGGTCAGAGCAATGATGTGGTAAAGATAATTTTTGTGGACTAAACTCTCTAATTCTTGGGTCTATCTTGTCTCCTGTCAAGGTAAGGTCTTGTCTTGTGATCCATATAAACACTTCCTTCTCTTCTTCCCTGTTTCTGCAGGTCGCACTGGGGCATTGAGACGAGCGCCATGGTGGCACCTGGGATCTTACGTAAGCTTCCAATCTCTTCACACATCAGCTCTGAACAAAGGTAGATCCCCTCCATGTTTTGGATTTTCCACCCTCATCCAATGATTGGATGCAAGTCAAGCTTGAGAAGAGCAGACAAGAAGGAAAACTTTATGAGGGCCAAAAACTGAGATACTGGATTCTGGTAAATGTGACTTGTCACACACACATTTATAAGTGTCTTGCTTTGATATTTCACTTATAATACATCTACAGAGTGGTCAATGTCAGTTGAGGAAATGGAGAAAAGGCACAGAGATGGAAGGAGAGAGAGAGAGAGAGAGTGAGAGACAGCAATCATTACAGGACTTAAAATAGAATAATTAGAGGAGTTGTGTGTGCTGTTCCTCTGCCTGCGCTGACCACAAGTACAGCCATTTACTCTTGATGCTCTTCCGGTACCGGCCATTTATCACTGTTTTCTGTTTGTTACTTTCTTTGTCTATTTTTATTTTTGGAAGACGTGGAGACCAAATGAGGCAAATCTTCATTTTAATATTGATCTCGTTAGGGTTTTGTGGGTTGTTGCAAGGTTGTTGCTAAATGGTTGTTACCAACAAAGCATTTCCATTCAAAGTTCCTGCTAGGCAGTCTGGATAGTTTCTAGAACGTTGCTAGGATGTTTTGAGTAATGACCCTAATTATTGCTAAGGTGTTCTGGATGGTTGCTTTGGCATAAGGTGTATTGGGTGATTGTTTGTTTATAAGGCATGGCCAGACTATTCTTGGGTGGTTGCTAGAGCATTCCTAGGCATTGCTAGGGTTTTCCTGGTTGTTGTTATGTTTTTTTTTTTTTTTGGGTGGTTCCTAGGGTGTTGCTGGTAGGGTGTACTAAGTGGCTCAGGCTAGGCAGTAAAAAAAGCCCATGTCTAAATCATATTCTGGTTTTATACATGGTTTTGGTGCTTCTTTTCAATGTAGGTGTAGCAGATTTCTTCACTCTTTCTTCACTCATCTGCTTGGCTAATTATAATCCATTTTGGCAGGCAGATGCCATTAAACATGTTGTTTGCATGGATGTCTGTCCACCGAAATTGCTCTGTGCAACCAGATTTGGTTATCTTGGTATCTGTTGTGCATTAACATAATTGATTTGTGTGTGATTACAGTGGAGATCTGAAAGACGGGAATTAGACACAGGAAACGACTGAGTGAAAGACAAATTTTTGTTGACACTGTGATGAAAGCATCAAAGTAGTGAAATTGTGCCCATTTGAACAGTGCACTTCCTGAAGTATGTGTGTAAAATTAAATAGGAATATACAGCTTTTTCAACGAACAGATTGAAAAACGCAATACATCAATCAATGTTAGAGGGGCCGGTTTTCCTCTGGGACTCATTTCCTACAACAAGCCACAAAAAAGGATCTTAGCCTGATGCTCACTTAGTAGTTCCAGTTGATTATTCTTGACTGCTCATAAAAGCGACATACACTAATTAAACAAGATCGATTGATTTCTCTTTTTTCCAGGTCATATACCAAAGTCTGGAAACAAAGATGGTAAAAAAAATGTAAAAAATCAAACGGAATATTCTCTTTGGGTGCAGTTGAGTTTAATCGTTCCCAGAGTGCTCGTATTTCACTGACATCTGTACTTTGGATGGTTTAAAGCACTGATTAATAATATCAATGTTTGATCTGAATTGCGGCAAAATTTATTCAAGATGCTGAATTTTTGTTGTTGCTAGCATTCATATTTTTAACTCTAAATTTAGATTTCTTTGATTGTGAAGTCATAGATTAATTGAAGTTAAATGACCTAGCCAAATCTTAACTCACCCTAACCCAGACTAATCCAAACCCTAAGGTGTTTACTGGGAAATCTGATGGCGTAACAGAGTTATGGGAAAGAAAATCAGTGTTTCATTCAAAAGAAATGTTAAAAGTGAAAACAAGCAAAGGTGTTGTTTGACCATAGCATCTATGCAGCTTTCAGTGTTAGAGATGCTACTTTGAAAATGTTGCTTGCCAAGCTAAAAGCTACGCATTATTTAAAATATTTGAAATATCCTTTCAAATAGCCAGACTGTAGTTTAACTACTTTAAATAACGTGTTGCCTTCAGCTAAATAACATTGATGCTATTTAGAATCCCATGTTTTTGTCCATGTGTATTAGCTTTGAGGCCATCTGAATAGTAGCAATTTATCGCCTTTGTTCTTATTGTTATATGGTAGGGGGCGCTGTTACGCATCTTCTTCAGTAGACAATCTCCAGATAAAAACACAGGTGAAAAAGAAGCAGAAACAAGCAATAGCATATGTAAGCAAATGCATGTAAAATAACGTGATCATCAAGCATATAAATCGAAAACTGCCTAAGGTTACCAAATGAAAAGTGGACCCAGGATGAGCTATAGGACTCGATTTGTTTTGATGGACATGTTTTGATCATCATTCTGTATATCCGATCCAGACGTAGTCTTTAACAAAAACATGATTTTTTCAGCTTTTTGCTCAAAATGTTGCTTTTTTATGAAACTTATTAAAATGTTGATAAAATAAGAATGCATGAAGCTAGAATAAAACTGTTTATTTCTTTTTTTTACGCTGGCGGAGAAAGAGTTAAGTGTAAAATCCTGAAAGAAAGGCTATATTTTGGGAGTAAAAAAAGAAAAGCAATGAGGGCTTCAATATTTCCTGACCAAACTCCTTGTTTCACTAGGAAATACTACACGCTACTTGTTGGAAAAATTAGCTAGTTACTATTTTGATGTATTCTCATGCTAAAAAATAAGTTAGTAGCATCGCTACTTTTAGTCCATGATTGTTAGCATTAGTAGCAGGATTTGGCGTATCTTTTAAGAGTCCCAAAAGTGATGAAGTTTACAAATGGCATGCTTGGTGTTGTGTTTATATTGTAGCCGTTGCAGAACTAAATACGATGCAATTTGCAGGAAACGTGCTGTAAATTCACCAACCCAATTAAATTGGACTGTATTACAAGCTGCTGGTGAAACCGGAGCCTTATTTTAAGGCTCTCATTAATCAATGCCAAACCCCAAGGCTTACAGCAGCCTGCCTGATGCGGGACATGTAATTAACTCTTTAAACACAGGGAATAAAAATCAGGCCTGATTGCAGATACCAGTTATCCTTCCTTCCTGAGGGACTCAGACCATTAGCTTCCTAATGGGTCTTGCCCCGCAGAGGCGTAAACCATCAACGGAACTGGCTCCGATCCAAACCGCAGGCCTCGTTACACTTCAGGAAATGAAGAATCACGTGTACACCCTTTTAGTAAATTTTTTTAAATGGCCATCATCTGAAGATGATTGGCATCTAGATGACCGTGGTAATAAATTGAGGTTGTGGAATTCCAGCGGCATCCTGTTGATAGAACACTAGGGCATAGGAGTCAGAATGAACCGCTTGGATTGTTTGGAGTAGCACTGCGATCTACAATTAAGTTTTGGTACCAAGGAAAACTCATTTGGTGCAGGTTGTGCCAACAGCAGTTGAATTTAGATGATGAGATGACCAGGCGGGTATGTGGTTTTAAGAGCTATTTACTGCACTATGCAATGAAACATAATGTAGAACGAGAGAGAAATGTTTAACCGTAAAATAGCCTGTGCCGTTCATTTGAGTAATCAGTCGCGGGATGCGAGTTTAATGGCCTTTAATGGTCTGTTTCCTGATATCAGCTCCAATCAGCGGTCAAAGTGCTCAGCCATTCATGAACTTAGAAAAACACATTTCCCGAAAATAGCTCCTGTGCTTTCTCCATTCGTACGGCGCCCGTGCTCCTTAATGAAATGGAAAGGTTGAAAAAGAAAATAAGTTCTTTTATTTTTTAAGGGAAACGGTCGTACTCCTCTTGTTTATTAGCTTGAGAGAAAACAAACTGCAGAACAAATGAATGCTAACCTTAATTTCTACTTTTACAGGAGTAGCTCTAAATAAAGGAGCTGGGATTGTGCATTAGGAGACGGTGGAAAGCGAGCGGACACATTTTTAAACCTTTGGGTTGGTTTTGGCAGCGCTCTCGTTAAAACGATCTTTGTGTTTCTCATTATGCTGCTCATACGGAAGAGGTTAGAAACTCAAACCCTGTTAGCAGAATGCTAATCACTGTGATAACTGAACGCAGTCCAGGTTGATGTGGAATTCACAAACAAGAGGTAAACCGATAACCCAATTGCAGGCAGATCTTCAGAGGTCAAATGCTCTTTTATCCCAGGTCTCTGTGTATGTAAAATATTTACATGTTCTCTGGAGGAGGGATACAGAACACATGAACTTTAATAAAGTGATCCCGGAAGCCTTGTGTTAACATATCAAGGGCCCTCATTCAGCATTTAACATTTCTCTTCATTTCAAGAGTTTTTATTTGTTGTAGCCAATTGGTCCTTTTACAACATTCAGTATTTTAGTCTGTTTTAGTAAATACAAAACATGCATGCAAATAAGTACTTTAATATTTTTGTAAATTTGTAAATAATATTCTATTCATAATAATTTGATTTTTTTTATATACTGTATATACTGTTTCATGCGTATATAACATTTTGGATTACTTTTACATTCTTAAAAAAACTACTACTAATATTAATAAATAACATTCATTTAAACATTAAATCCCCAACATTTAACATGATAATTCTTTTTTTTTCTAAATTCTTTTTTTAATAATATTGCTAGTGCATTGTTAATATTTTGCCTTTTTCGCACTAAGCATATACATTTTTCTGTTAAATGTTTTAGAATGAATGGAAGTCCCATTCGGAACCTCAAAAAGGGCCAATCAAACACATCGCTTATAGTGTTTAAGTTCTACATAAAGGGTTTAAGTTCTACATAAAAACACCCTCTAAACTCTCCAAATCAAATTCGGTTGTTCCTCAGAGGTTTGAGTGAAAACACCTGGTTGGTGGATGCGGCGAGAGCGGGCCGCGTGTTCTCAGGCCTCCATCTCGCTCCACATGACCGCAACAGTCATGCTAGCAATGGGACGATGCACTTTTAGACCCCTACAGAGTTTTACACAGCACCACCGTAAAGCCACAATCTTTCCAGGATTAGTCTTTCCATGATTTAACGCTGCTCTCTCCTGACCCATGGAATGCAGTGAATGATGGATCTATTTTCTTGCATTGTTTCACCTGCTCTGAATAAAACCACATGTTGTGAGGGACCGCCTCAACGGTCTTTCAGCCGTAATGGGAAGCATATAAGAGGAAGAGGAAGAGGAAGAGGAAGAGGAGGAGGAGGGGGGGCTTCCATTAGACCAAAGCGTGACACTCAGAGGAAGACAAGGGCAGTGTATGGAGATAATACCACGAATCAGAGGTGAGTTATGGGGCAGTGTCATGAAAGGAGGTCCCATCAAAATCCCAAACCCATCAGTCTCAGGCCGTGTTCGGTTACAGAGGAATCCGATAGATCTCTCTGTTCAGTTGTTCTCTGATTATGGTGATTCGCTGGTTTGGCACTCGACATGTTTTCTTCATTGCTAACCTTTCCTCCACGCTGCTGTCGATCGTCTAGTGTTAAAGATGTTGTTCTTAATCTCTGGTTTGAGATTAGTACAGTTGATTGGGGTGAGACCTTTTAAGCTAAATTTTTATTCCAGCAGATTGCAGACTGGAGACCAGAAAACAATCACCGAGCCAAATGTGACGATTTATGTTATAAGAGACGCCATTTGATTGTAGACTGTCAATTATTTATATAACATGCAGTTGAGATTTGCTATAGTTTTTCTTTATGTGAGTGTACTGCTAAACACACACACACACACACACACACTACATGCTAGTGTGCTTATCTTTTAGTCCAACCGCTTGTCCCACTGAAAAAAAATAAAAACTTATTAAACCAGCCTTAGGTAGTTTGTTGGTATTAACTGGCCATCCAACTGATTTTCTCTATCTGATGGTATTACAAGTGACCAGCAAACAAGTGCCCAAAAATCTGAATATCAGCATGACCAGGCTGACCATTAAGCAGAGACCAGAAAACATTGTTTCTTCTTCAGCAGTGTGGAGTCAACGTGTGTGATTTTGTTCAACATGAATAGCTAACCTGTGAACAAATCTGTAACCTTTAAAACATGCAAAACTAGGCAGAATCACAGTGTATTTTGCTGTTGGTTTTGGGAAGCACAATGTGACCAGGCTATCTCAGTCCAGCTAGTCACGATTAGCCAAGCACAGGTGTCCATTTCATACTTATGTTTTCCTATATGAATGTATGGTTCATATTTATTCTTACAGTGAACTCTTTGGTCACATAGCACATTAAATAATATATTCTTTTTTTAAAAAAAAAAAGAAGCAGCAATTAGCAATATCAAATTAGACATGGCAGCCTTGTTATTTATGCCTGGAATTAACTGCTATAGGTGCTAAATTCATCCATTTATTCTTCCACACACTCTCGTGTGCCATTTTCGATGAGTTGTCAGATAAATGTTTTTTTTTTTTGTGTAACAAAATTTAGCAATTGTAAGTGCATGTTAGACTTTTGCTGTGCAACGGTGACATCTGGTGGCTGTGTAAGTAACAACAATATTGCCCCAGACTCCCAGACTCCCAGACTCCGCGACAAGTGGGACCCTCAATGGTCCTCCATGGTGTGACCTTTGCATATGACCTCTGTTTTGTTGTAGGCCTGGTTTTATAAACTTATTATTCCCCACATGTGTCTCAACAGGTTATTTGTGTTTTCTGCATGCAGCACATCTGTCACCGCTGGCATCGGAGTCCCTGATCTGCGATGGAGATCTGAAGAGAACAATTACAGCTGATGACTAACAGGCAGACAGCTGCAGAGTGGGTAATGAGACTAAGAGTGTGTGTCTGATCACATAACTCAGAGTACGTGCGTAAAGACGAGCACACTACAAAACTGAAGCTCGTCATCATTTTCAGGTACAATCAGGAAGGAGAGTAATCTTAAAATGAATGCATATATTATAGTTGCAGACAGTGTGTTTTTGGCCTAAAACACTGTCAGTAGATGCTTTAGACCAGGGGTTTTCAATCTTTTATATGCCGTGGACCCCCATCCCAAAATTGAAAAGGCAGTTATACATTTGTATGTATAAATACCCAATTTATACTGTGAAAAATAAATATTATAAATATGTGTAAAATATTATTTGGGAAAATAATTGGGATTTAGTTCTGTGTTTTATTTATTTTAATCATATTTTTATTATTTTAATAAAAAAAAAATTAGGCCTATTTGACATTTTATAATTCGTTTTAATATATTTTTTTATATCAAATTTTGTATTTTAAATTGGTTATTTTTATGTTTTTTTATACTATTTATTTATTTAAAACCATTTATTTATTTATTTATTTTACCTTATTATTTATCCCTGCACCCAAGTTTAAAAAAAACTGGGGCTTTAGACAATATAAACCTTCCCAAACTTCCCAAAAGTTCTGTCATAAACTCTAGATGGCACAGGCTGAAAGGTCCTTAACTCATTTGGTAGTGATCACATCATCATCTACATAGCACAGCTGATTAGTTGCTGTTGCATCAGTGGCCAATGAGCTGCGGCTCAACATTCAAATACTGGTAGTGTTGCTGTTTAACAGTCCGCAGCGCTTTCAGAAACCCTCCACCTTCCCCAGCTCCACCTGTATAGATCTGCTACG
The DNA here is from genome assembly GCA_031834385.1 of Semotilus atromaculatus. Taxonomy (NCBI): domain Eukaryota; kingdom Metazoa; phylum Chordata; class Actinopteri; order Cypriniformes; family Leuciscidae; genus Semotilus; species Semotilus atromaculatus. The sequence goes on from JAULUF010000027.1 coordinate 18,220,068, forward strand.
GGGGTTATCTCATGTATGTACATGTGCAGCAGCTGCATGTCTGTGAATGTATTGGCAGTGGCTAGTCTGTGTACTTGCTCTGCAGCAGCAGTAGCAGATCTCACCAAGACCAAATACCTTAAAATGGCCATATCCATTAAACATGCCAATCTCTCAGAGTCATCATGACAGAAATAAAGTGATATTGTTCAAGATTTTGCTTTATCATTTATATTGCGGTATGTAAATATACACGGTACTAAAGTAAAGTAGCACAGATTAAACTTTGTGATAAAGAAACATGCATGAATGAAGAATAAAGACCGGGGCATAAATGATGTTAAAAAGAGTTATCAAGCGCAATAAGCGCGCATAAACTCAATGTGGTGCTCGCGATGACTGACACACCGGAAATGCGCACAGAAAGCAGCCTCTCAAACAGAATGCGATCCCGAATTCAGTTCTCTTTTGCTTTTTGAGCTTGAATGGTCAAATACACACAGTTATGTCAAAAGGCCCATCATGTGGGACATTCATCTAAACACATTCAGTTATGTCTAAAAGCCACCATGAAATCAAAATTGAAAATTTATTTTTTATAGAATATTGCAGGTTTTATTACAAATGATTTGTACATCATTATGTTTTAAATTCACGTGCCCTCATATTCTTTAATCAAAATACCTGTTTATTGGCCTTTTTCTTTTTGAACAAACTTTGTTCTATAACACAATTCCTCAAATCATGCGTCTATCTGGGGAGAGTTGTGTATTACTTTCCTAAGCACTGAGTCTCCAAAGGTTTTCCACTGAGATAAATAATTCGAAGTATAAAGCTAAAAACAAATATCATTTGTTGTCAAGGTTCTTTTGAGCAGCGGTCGGATGATGAATGACATCCCTGTGATCGTGTTCTGCAAGGACTCGTTTTCAGATTATTTCTTGAGGTTTGGAACAGTGTGAGTGGTTTTCCTTGAATTTCTGTTTTAAACTCTCATCTGTTTAGTTTCTTATTTTGTACTGCAGAACATGCATTTATGTTTGTATATTGTAATATTCCTAAAATAAACATTCCAGTTAGAAACAAAAGGGATTTACAGCCTAATGCCATTTTAACATCCACTAAAAACTTTTTTTAGTCTAGCTCTAATGTAAACCCCCTTGTGCTGATGTTTTGAAGAACTTAGAAATCAAAATACTGACCTGAAGAACCAATGGAATTTCAGTCGCCAAAGAATCCCGTTCCAAAGTTTTGGGTCAGTAAGGTTTACATAGTTTTACAAGATCTCAATAGTTAGGGTTTAGTTAAGGATTTTTGTTGTAGTCATAGCATTTCCATTACCCTTCAAATTGTGCAAATTGATATTGCAAATTGAAAATACACACTGGAATCAGTGATTTTTGCAAAAACTCCCATATACCGCAAAAAAGTTTTTACGCTCGCATTATCTGGTTTTTCAGGCAATGTATCAAAAATGTATCAAGACCTTGAAGCAGATATGAGTGAGAAACATCTCATACGAGGCACTCGTTGATTCAAGTATTTTTTTTTTGTTGACATTTGGGTATAAAGTGTTTTAATTCTACAATATACGTATGTTGTAAAAACGTCTAAATGCTGCCCTCTTCAGGTGAAGAAAAGGTGGCTACTGCAGTTGAATTTTCCTATTGGAAGTTGTGGTGCCCTGTTCGGGCGCGCGAACTCGACAATTGACTACTGTGGACTTCGACTGTAAACAGGAAGAAAATACAGGTATGTGAGCTGGCTGAATGAACATTTTTATTCATATCTTTCACATCTACTGCAGTCAGATTGACCGTGTTCACTCTTAATAACACCACTCACATGGCTGTGCACTTGTAATGACAAATCAAGGATGTTAAGAGACTAAAAGCAGGTTTAAAACTTGCCCCATTGAAGTCAACAGGGAGCAAATTTTCAAAAGACGATAACACGGTGTGGGCAACGCCGATTTTTGTCGTTGTTCTCTGTACTGACAGCACTCCAAATGTACAAAAAAAGGAGCTCAATGTTAAAATTGACCGGAGTGCTCCTTTAATGGAAATGGTGTCATTTCGTAATAGTTTTTTATCGACATTTAGAAAGTATCGCAAATGTTTTATGCAAATCTGTAATGGAAACGCGGCTTGTGACTATTGATTAACTTAATGCATCCTTGCTAAATAAAAGTATTAATTTCTTCTTTTTTTTATCGTACTGACCTCAAACTTTTGAACGGTTTGAGCTCAACTCAACCAATGTATACTGCCAAAAATATTTCCATTTATACTGTTAATAAGAGTGTAAAAAACATCAAAGGGGAATTTAAAAAGGACTTTGGAAAGCCCAAATAAACCTTCCAATGCATTGCTGTGAAAACCCAATTTTTAGTTTGTCTTGGCACCCTTATTATTTTACAGACTGTAGATGCAAATAGACCATTTTTTTCAAGATGCAGACACCAATTCAATTAAAATCTCATTTTTTTTTATTTCAAATACAGAATTCACATCAGTCACAAAAATTGGTACAATCACAGGTCAATAACCTGAAATAGAATAAATATAAGAAATCTTTGATTAGTAAATGCTATTAATAGATGTGTTAATTGTAATAGTAATGTGACTATCAAAGTGTATAAGAAAACTACAGTCTATATATTAATGTCATTATTTCCATTTAGTAGTCATGTCAACAGCTCTTGTTAAGTTAAGTGTTTGACTAAGTTGTTATGTTTTCGTGCTTACATATGTAAAATACTTGTGTGGAAGCAAGCCAGTAAGCAGTATTTCGTGTCCTTGTTAGCGCGATCACCTCCCGTGCCGGACGCTGGGTCAAATCCTGCACAGAGCGGGTCAAGTAGGACTGGTTACATTTGGTGCCGTGACCCGGATGGGAGTGAGGTTTGAGGGATGAGTGTAACGGAGGCAAGCTAGTAAGAGCTGTGTGTGTAAACCTCACTACACCCCTGGTAGACACCATGCCGGAGACGCCAGTTCGAATCTCGCACAGCGCAGGTCGAGTCGGACCGGTTAAACTTACACCACCCTTTTCGGATCCTTTAATCTGATTAATGTGTCTAAGAAAAGTCAGAAGGAATAGATTTAGAAGTCTTGTTATTGCAGAGACATACAGTTGATCGTGTCTGGTAGTGCCCTGCCATGGTGAATCCAAAATACCAGGATGTGAGGAGCGTGAGGTCAGAGGGTCGACGGTTACCATGGCTACAGTGTCTACATTCAGAGTCACAATAATGCTCAGTGTTCCAAACAGAACCCTTCTGTATGCCAGCCAGTATGATGTCAAGGTGATGTCATTCCGAAGTGGTTCTGGTTTCAGTTCCAAAAACGTCTCGATCCTCGAATATCTTACTATCCATTGTAAATCAGCGACTCCAGAGCTTGAAATCTAAAGAGGCCGTAGCTTTGTAGTTTCATGTGATCTGCTGTCAGTCTGCCAAAGGAGGAAAAAGCTGTTAGTATACATCACAGCGGGAGCGATCTGACAATTAAATTTGGTTTGAGCTTTAACAGATACCACTAATTGGAAAACTCATGCACTAAAGTGTGCATGCTGTCTTCTCTGGGCAGCTTTAAACAAGTTATTAAGGAGAAGCTGACGGGTCATAAATGCGCACGCACACACGCACACACACACACACACACACACACACACACACTTGTTTTGAAGTTGGGACTCTTATTACATTTTCATTGAATCATTTAGCAGACGCTTTTATCCAAAGCAATGGCAATAGAATCAGTCAAATCAACAATAGGGCAACAATGTGCAAATGTCGTGACCAGTCATAGCTAGACCAGCGCAGCACACATGGCAAGGATTTTTTTATATAATAGATATAGATTATTCTGTTCTCAAAAGCAGTATTTTTTTCCTCCTATAAAAGTCAATGGCTACCTTCAACTGTCAGAGTACCAACATCTTCTTTTGTGTTCAGCAGAAGAAAGAAACTCATACAGGTTTGGAACAACATGAGGGTGAGTAAATGATTACACAATTTTTGGTTGAACTCTCCCTTTAATAACTTTTTTTTTTTTTTTTACAAACTCATTGAGGAGCTGTTCTCCAGAAAGATTGACCTTGTTTTTAGGCAGTAATGTAATGTGAAGTCTCTCTGGATCTGTGTGGTAATGTTGTGCTGTGTAATCTAAATGTAATACCGCAGTCTGTTCCTCTCGCACGCTGCCTCCTTTTGCACAGGGTTATTATGGGTAATAACCAGCCATTATAGCCCTTCATCACGACTGCGTTGTCGTGAGGTCTTTCATCATGCTTTTCTCCTGCATTATAGCCTTAAAGGTAACATTAGTTATAATATTCTGTTGTCTGTTGATGTATATGGCAGCATAATGCCAGATGCATTATAGAGAAACAAATTTTTTTTCAGTGAAATAACTAAATAAATGTCTCTCTATTAATCAAATAAAGGCTTCAGAAGTCTATTTGATATGGTAGGCTACTTTACAGAGATAGTTCACGATGGTCATGTACTCAGCGTGTCCCACAATCAACTAGTTGATTTATGAGGTTGACTCAGTGACTTAAAATTATAATTTTACATTTTAAAATAATTTAACAATAAAAAATTAGAACATGTAAACTTTTCTCTTTCCATTTTTTTACACAGAAAAAAAGATTATTATATGATATTATATTATACATTAAATTATATACAGTGGTGTGAAAAAGTGTTTGCCCCCTTCCTCATTTCCTGTTCCTTTGCATGTTTGTCACACTTTAGTGTTCGGGAACATCAAACCAATTTAAACAATAGTCAAGGACAACACAAGTAAACACAAAATGCAATTTGTAAATGAAGGTGTTTATTATTAAAGGTGAAAAAAAATCCAAACCATCTTGGCCCTGTGTGAAAAAGTGATTGCCCCCCTTGTTAAAACATACTATAACTGTGGTTGTCCACACCTGAGTTCAATTTCTCTAGCCACACCCAGGCCTGATTATTGCCACACCTGTTCACAATCAAGGCATCACTTAAATAGGAGCTGCTTGACACAGTAAGGTCCACCAGAAGATCCTTAAAAGCTACACATCATGCCGAGACACAAAGAAATTCAGGAACAATTGAGAAAGAAAGTAATTGAGAACTATCAGTCTGGAAAGGGTTATAAAGCCATTTCCAAAGCTTTGGGAATCCAGCGAACCACAGTGAGAGCCATTATCCACAAATGGCGAAGACATGGAACAGTGGTGAACCTTCCCAGGAGTGGCCGGCCGCCCAAAATTACCCCAAGAGCACAGCGACGACTCATCCAAGAAGTCACAAAAGACCCCACAACAACGTCCAAAGAACTGCAGGCCTCACTTGCCTCAGTTAAGGTCAGCGTTCATGCCTCCACCATCAGGAAAAGACTGGGCAAAAATGGCCTGCATGGCAGAGTTCCAAGGAGAAAACCACTGCTGAGCAAAAAGAACTCTCAATTTCTCCACAACACATCTTGATGATCCCCAAGACTTTTGGGACAACATTCTGTGGACCGATGAGACAAAACTCAAAAAGTGGAACTCTTTGGAAGGTGTGTGTCCAAGTATATCTGGCGTAGAAGGAACACTGCATTTCATAAAAAGAACATTATACCAACAGTAAAATATGGTGGTGGTAGTGTGATGGTCTGGGGCTGTTTTGCTGCTTCAGGACCTGGAAGACTTGCCGTGATAAAAGGAACTATGAATTCTGCTGTCTACCAAGAGATCCTGAAGGAGAATGTCCGACCATCTGTTCGTGTACTCAAGCTGAAACGAACTTGGGTTCTGCAGCAGGACAATGATCCTAAACACACCAAGTCCACCACCGAATGGCTGAAGAAAAGACTTTGGAGTGGCCTAGCCAAAGTCCTGACCTGAATCCTATTGAGATGTTGTGGTATGACCTTAAAAAGGCCGTTCATGCTCGAAAACCCTCTAATGTAACTGAATTAGGACAATTCTGCAAAGATGAGTGGGCCAAAATTCCTCCAGGACGCTGTAAAAGCCTCATTGCACGTTATCGCAAACGCTTGGTTGCAGTTGTTGCTGCTAAGGGTGGCCCAACCAGTTATTAGGTTTAGGGGGCAATCACTTTTTCACACAGGGCCATGATGGTTTGGATTTTTTTATCACCTTTAATAATAAACACCTTCATTTACAAATTGCATTTTGTGTTTACTTGTGTTGTCCTTGACTATTGTTTAAATTGGTTTGATGTTCCGAAACACTTAAGTGTGACAAACATGCAAAGGAACAGGAAATGAGGAAGGGGGCAAACACTTTTTCACACCACTGTATATATATATATAGTTATATTAAAGTAAAATAAAAAAATCTAACGAGTAATTAACAATCTAAACATGTAAAATAAGATTGTATAAACTGAAATCTATCTATCTGTATGTGTGTGTATGTGTTTATAATAAATAATATATATATATATATATATATACAGTGGTGGCCAAAATTATTAGAACGGTTAAAAGAAGTCTCTTCTGCTCACCAAGGCTTCATTTATTTGATCCAAAATACAGTAAAAACTGTAATATTGTGAAATATTTGTACAATTTAAAATAACTGTTTTATATTTGAATATATTTTAAATTGCAATTTATTTCTGTGTTGGTAAAGCTGAATTTTCAGCATCATTACTCCAGTCTTCAGTGTCACATGATCCTTCAGAAATCATTCTAATATGATGATTTGATGCTCAAGAAACATTTCTGATAATTATCAATGTTGAAGATTAGTATTTGTTGACCAACAGTTGACCAACAGTTGTGTACAATTTTTTTCCAGGATTATTTAATGAATAGAAAGTTAAAAAAGAACAGCATTTATCTAAAATAGAACGCTTTTGTAACATTATCACTATTAATTTTATTCAGCAAGGATTCATTCAATTGATCAAAAGTGACAGTATAGACATTTCTTATGTTGCAAAAGCTTTCTATTTCAGATAAATGCTGTTCTTTTGAACTTTCTATTCAACAAAGAATCCTGAAAAGAAATTGTACACAACTGTTTTCAACACCGATAATAATAATAAATGTTTCTTGAGCAGCAAATCATCATATTAGAATGATTTCTGAAAGATCATGTGACACTGAGGACCGGATTCATCATTTTAAAATATATTCAAATAGAAAACAGTTATTTTAAATTGTAAAAAATATTTCACAATATTACTGTTTTTGCTGTATTTTGGATCAAATCAATGAAGCCTTAGTGAGCAGAAGAGACTTCATTTAAAACATTAAAAAAATCTTACCGTTCTAATAATTTTGGCCACCGCTGTATATTAGTTGTTATTGAAAAGTACACATTCAAAATTACAGCAACTAATTACAGCAGAAGCAAATTTGGTCTGGTCACGTAAAATAGACAAAAGACAAAAACAAACAGAATATACTGTCATTCTTTAAAGGTCTCTTTGTCTTTCTTTGAATGTCGTCCTCACCTTTACGTGTGGATTTTGATTGGCTGGCCGCTACTGCGGTCAGATCTGCAGGAAGGCCCACATACACTCCTCCATAGTTCCTGCACAACACACAGTTATATCTCACACGCTACACATCCATTATCAAGGTCCTGATTCAGCCTCATACTGATGTTTTCATGGTTTTCTATATTATCATGTTTTCAAAAGACCGGCTAACCTTCGTTTCTCTTCATCTGGTAAAGGTTCTTCTGTCCTGCATCAAGAGAATAAAGGTGAAGCCATCTCTGTGATTGACACATCTGTTAGATATCAATACATGCTCTCTCATTTCTGTCAGTGTTTGCTCTCTGCTCAAAAAGATGCCTCACAAAAGACTCATCAAAATGGACTTTGTTGATGGACTCTAGTGAGAGCAAGGTATAGCTATTGAACAGATTGTTCAGTAGATTTCAGCCCACATTCAATTTTCACAATAAAATGTTTTTGTCCACTGAAAAAGCATTTTCTTTCTTTAAAAAGTTACCATGAAATGTAAGTCTTTTATTCGCTATTGCGATGCAAGAAAAAATGTAGAGCAGGACATGATTTTTTTCATGAGGAATTGATTGGATGGTTGTGGTTTGCTATTGGTCGATCTCATGTGAGTGACAGTTTGCCCCGCCCTCATGACAGTAAACGCATCATCAGAGAAGAGGGCTGCGTCCGAAATCACATACTCTCTTGAGTTGGTACTTATTTTGAATAAGTAATTTCTCAACAACTGCTAAAAAAGTATGTTCTATATTAAGGATGAATGTAATTTGGATGTGCTACATTCGCCATGTTGTCATTATCATGTGACCTACCAGAATCAGTTGTGTCGCTTCACTTATATTCATAAATCCTCTCCCATTGCCTCATGGGATAGTAAAGTGTCCATCATATGCACACTTCAGAATCTCGCCGGAAGTAGTAGATCATCTGGGTACTTTTTACCTACTCTTTTATGAGTACTGTGAATTCAGACATACTTCTTTTGTCACATACTATATAGTAAGGAAGTATGCAATATCAGATGATTTGGACGCAGCCAAGATGTCGCTGCGAGAGGGAGGGGCAGTTATTTAGATTAAATACTTCATTAAATATTAAATATTTCATAAAAATGTTTAATTTCATGGTGACGTTAAGATTACTTCATTTTCACTCATCAAATTAAATATGCAATTTCTCTAATTTTGAATAGGATTTGAACTTATGAAATCCAATCTAAAGCTAAATGGTTTCACTCACAGTGAGCGACAGCATGCTCATTTCGGCTTGCGTCGAGAGTGGAAAATCATTAAATATTTCACACGGTGAGAAATTATTCAGCTCCTCTGTATCCTTTTATAGATGTTAAATGCTAAAAGCACTTCAAAAAGAAGAAGCAGGCTGATGTCATAACAGAAATCTGCTGTCTAAACACGCTCGGGCGTTTTTCCACTGATGGCACGGTTGCCGTCTGCTGTTTTTGTCGATGATTGTTGATTTGGACCCTCAGGGGCCCCTGTGCACCACAAAAGCAGCTGAACGGTTAGCAGGAACAGGCCGAGTGATCCTCCCCCGGGATTCAGTGAAATATGTCTGTGTGTATATTTTGTGCACATATAGGCCTGCTGTGTTGAGCTGTTCTGTAATGAATTCAGCTCAGCGCTCCGCATTTGTGCTGTTATTAATTTCTGTCGGACGTTAGTGGTCGTGACATTCATTCTGTGGCTGTGATTCGTGAATATGAAGTGTTTGGATATGTCGTGAATTAAATTACTCACACATCCTTGGCAGCTTCTGGACCTGTAAGACAAAGAAGAAATTATAATTTACCTTTTAAATAATTTAGGCTTTAGGTCATCAGTCATATATTCAATCAAGGGCGGACATCACTAACACAGAGCAGAAGAGCTGAACATCACACAGATGATGCTTACTTGTCTGAAGCTAGTCTCCACTACAGAGAACAGATCTTTAAAACCGTTTTTGGCAATCCACATTTTCAGTGTGACTGTCCTTTTGTCTATTTTTATCTGTAGGAGAACGACTTTAAAACACATCATGAAAGCGAAGCACCATGTACAGTAGGCTACATTTAGGTTGTTAAAATAACCTCTTGGACTTCATGAAACCTTAAACCGTTCTTGCTTCCTTTAGATGTCTTTACTGTCCTTTTTGTTTGCTTGTTTGTTTGTTTGATGATGCTGGAGTATGTTTGTAAGGGCCGGGGGTGGCACCATTTTCAGCTAAAAACTGAAAACTTTTTATGTGTTTAAACCTTTAATTTACACAACAAAAGCGTTTTTTGAAAGCCATTTCAAGGTGCAACTGTTTAAAAATAACTATATCGTCTCAGTGTAAACTACAGAAACACGAAAACGGTGGTGACTTCATGTGCATGCGTGTGTTTCTTTACAAAGTGACATCGCCATCTACTGACCTGGCAGCAGAATACAGCGTTTAAAGTCATTTACGCAGTTTTTGTGAAGGGGATCATTTTGTCAACATCCATCCATCCATACATGCATACATATATCCTTTTATTTAAAGGTGGGGTATGTAATTTGCCAAACGGCTGGCAGATTTTGAAAATACACAACTCAAATGGTCCTACCTTCTTTCCTCCAACGCTGGCCCTGATTCGCGTGAGGGGGATGGGGGGGGATGGGGGGATGGGGGGGGGGGGGGGGGGTGATTGACGGACTTACTGTCCAATGATTCTAGGTGGTCTTGGAAATGATTGGCTGGAGTTTTCCGAGTCCTGCCCGTTCCACAGATGTGCTTCTAACTCAGTGGCTGTAAGTGGGTTATGAATAGGATTTCAAGTGATTTTGAAAAAATGGACAAAAAAGAGAATCACACACCCCACCTTTAAATAAGTGAACTGTAGGGAAAAAATACCCTCTTTAGAGAACAAAATCCCACTGTTTTTGGACACACAAACCACACAGAAGAACGAAATTGACTAGTTTTTTTAATCAGATTCCGTTCTTTCTATGCTTGTATTGACTTTAGTGGTCACAAGAGTGATGTTTCCAGCTGTTTTATTCAGTCTGCGCTGCAGTTCAATTCTGATTACAAACGTTCATTTGTACAGTGGCTTTTCACTCTCTCTCACTCGTCTTTATTAAAGTCTCAATAGAGACTTTTTTTTTGACAGAATCAACTGAGGTGTGACATATTTAAAGTGTTTTAAAATGCATAACCTGAAAACTCTTCCACCAAAGGCTTTTCTCTGAGTGTTTCCTTGTCCTCAGGACAACCGAGCTAAGAAACCAGGTCAGTTGTATCGGGTCGAGAAACAACCTTCCATCCTGACATCTTACTCCTCAAAGGCAGTACACAGATTCATATAGGAAAAAAAGTCTCTTTACTGGCTCAGTTGTTTCTTCTAGATAACAATGAAAAGAAATGGAGCTTTGATGAACTCTTCTGTTTCTCAGATGTTTCTCCTGAGAAAAACAACTCAAGATACCAAAGTGTGCATTCAAAAGATCTCAAAAAACTCTTAAAAAAGGTTGTTTTCGCCACGAATCCGCGATGCCATAGAAGAACCATTTTGGGTTCCCCAAAGAACCTTTCAGTGAAAACAGTTCCTGAAATTTTTATTTTTTTTCTCTTGGTGTGAAGAACAATAAAAACCTTTTTCCACTGTAAAGAACCTTTTTGTGAAATGGAAAGATTCTATTCTGAGATTCTATTCTATAACTGAGATCTCCAATAAGTCTCCCGAGGTCTGAAGAGCATCGTCTGAGCAATATATAGGCTATATATCATGTTGTTTTTTTTTTTTTTTTTTTTTTTTTGAGGCTCCATTCTCTCTGTTTAGTAGTGATGGATGCCACTACTTTGACATCTCAGCTGTCAATCATTCATCATTTTCTCTCTCAGGACATGCAAGGCTAATTCTATTTTTAACCAAAGTTCATTTTGTTTGGCTCTTTATGGAACGGTTGGTTGCAGTGAAGCACACAACAAAAGGAGTAGGGAACAAAAACAGTCAGTAATAATAAGTCCATATCAGAACCATCAGGAGATCCCAGGAGATAACGAACACACAACCGCATTAACATTGACCATACCGGACAAAGGAAGTAAGGAAACACATGGCTTAAATACACAAGAAGCGTATAATCAATGTCAAACAGAACAGCTGTTTAGTTTAGTTTAGTTTATTAATTTATAAAGCACATTTAAAAACTACAAATGTTAAAACCAAAGTGCAGTACAACAAATGTAAAACAAACTTAAAACAAAAGTAACCAAGAAAAAAACAAAAAGACAAATGAAATTGTTACACCCTCAAACAGAATTAAAACATAAAGAATAAAAATGGGTCTTCAAAGAGGATTTAAAGGGGAAGACCATGGAGGGGAAGAATGTTCCAGAAGAGCGGCCGCAGCAAAAGCCTGGTCGCCTTTAGTTTAAAAATGTGAACGACTGGGACTGAGAGAGGAGAAATTGTCTAGAAGGCCGAAGAGTCCGATCTATATAGTATGCGGAGTGAGGAGATTACAAATTTCAAAAAGCTTTAAAAACAAAGAGCAGAATCTTAAAATCAACACGGCGAGTACTGGAGTAATGTGCTCACGTTTATAGTGCCAGACAATGGCATTTTGCACCAATTGCAACCGTTTCAGAGCTGATTTAGGCAAACCCAGATAGAGTGAATTACAGTAATCCAATCTTGATGTAATAAAAGCATGGATTACAGTTTTCAAGGTCCTTTAACTTCTTTTCACAACAGCACTAATCAGCTTTTTAAAAGACAATGTGGGATCGAAAATAACCCCAAGGTTTTTAACACAATCGCATACATTGGAGGAGCTTAGAAGACAGAGCTGTTGGGCCAAAAACAATTCTTTCAGTTTTATTATTATTTAACTGTAAGTCCATCCATCATTTAATGTCTTGAAGAAATGCAAACAGATTAGACACAGACGCGTTTTTGTTTTTAACAGAAAAAATAAAGCTGAGTGTCGTCAACATAAAAATTATATGATAATTGTGTTTCTGAATAATATGAGCGAGTGGAAGCATATATAAGTCAAAAAGAAGAGGACCCAGAATAGAGCCCTGCAGAACACCTCAGGAGATTTGAGAAGGACGAGATGAGAAACATTTCCCCAAATAAACAGAAAAAGTTATGTCCTTAAGGTAAGATGCAAACCAATTACACACATATCCCTGAAACCCAGGTGTGGAAACTAATTAACAACCAGGGAAACTAACTATATAAGGACCACAGCAGGCAAACAGAGAAACTAAAACATCCTGATAATAAAACAGAGCATATCTGTTACACTCTTCTTGTATCTAGTTTGCATTTCAATGAGAAATGCTGATTACCAATGAATCATTTTGAAATTAAATTCTCTGCACATTTAAATTCATTCACTGGCTTCTGACAGCTAAATCATCTCCAGCTGTTCTCGTGTCCGATTTTCAACGTCCAGGCTTGTTCATGTAACATTTATTGCTCAAATATTGATCTTTCATAGCTCAGGACACATAATGGTGTTCTCGTATGTTTCAGGTAAATATTAATGTTGTTTCTCCTAAAAAAAAAGTAAAAGTACAAACACAAAGATATAAAGGTTCCATAATTTTTTTTTTTTTTTTTTTTTTTGTGTCCCTAGACAAACCATTTTTGGTTCAAATTTCATACCCCTTTTCCACCAAGGCAGTCAGTGAACAGTTATTCTTTAATGAAACAGTTATTCTTTAATTCAGTTATATATTAATTAAAAGAACCAATTTTTCTTAGTGTGAAGAACATTTTTATAATCTAAAAAAAAACATTTTTTTCAATAACCTTTTGAGCGATTGAAAGGTTCCATGGATATTAAAGGTTCTTCATGGAACCATCGATGCCAATAATGACAAATATTTGAGTTCATATTCATATTCGAATCTAATCACAGTTTAAGATATCTTCCAAACCTCTAAAGAAGAGGAAACGATTGAGATGCTTCCATCGCGCGCCGCTTACACACGCTTTCTTCATCAAGTCATAAGCTCAGATCTGACCTGAATACATATTAGACGTGCATGAGGCATGAAATCTCCATGACTGATGATCTGATCCTTCACCTGAGACTAACGGAACATTCCTCCACATTCGCTTTGCTAATAATAACCGAAGAGGACACGAGGTCCCCAGCAGGTACGAGACTTCATCAGGCTCCCACACGAACTTTAACCTCCAGAAATCAAGAGTTTAAGGACAAAACAGCGCTAAATGAAACATCCGACGGCACGCGGACGCACTTGAATCCACATCATGACAAGTCCATTGATAAAAAGCAGCGCGCGAGTAAGTGAGACACACACACTCACCTCCTGCTGTCGTGCTGGTAGCAGAGGAATTTCCACATCCCATTTTGGCATGAACACACAGCTTTCTTCCGTGTCTGCTTTGGAGGACGGATGAGTGAAGGACGGCACTGATGTGATGCACGAGCTCCCTTGAACGCAGCCTCGATCATTCTGCAGAGAGAGAGAGAGAGAGAGAGAGAGAGAGAGAGAGAGAGATGCCCGAGCCTCACATGATTGTCCTCTCCTCCACCCTGATAGAGTTGCCGTGGTAACAGAAGGGGGTGTGGTCATCCTCCAGTTTTACAGAGTAATAACGGTGTGCAGGAACTCTGTCCAAACAGGCATGCTCGTACCAATAAATAAACAACTTCACAGGTCAGCATGTAAATGTATTAACATTAATAAAATATAATACCAAAAGTAAAAGCAATTAAATATTGAGAAAATATTATTAAAATGAATGAATAAATAATAAAACCAATACAGATTTCATTAAATGAAACAATAGAAGACATTTTAAAAAATAATTTACATTTATAATTTATTTAAAAAAATATGACAATTTAATATTTTAAAGAAATCAAAATGCAACCAAAACAATAAAAAGCAAGCTATAATGTAATAAAATGAATCAAAAGACTTAATTATATTTATTATAAATTGTTTATGTTTATAATAAAAATGTATTTAAAACAAATCACAGGTCAGAAACTTATTATTAAAATGAATAAATATGTAATAAAATTAATTAGTCTGTCTATCTGTCATAACTGTTTGTCTGTTCCTTTTTTTAGGAATTCTAGTTAGATATTGCTTGGACTGGGCTGATGACAAATGGTCGACACACAGATGTTGGTTTCTGGGTTTAAAGGTCTGGGATCATGAGCGCTCAGCCTTGAGGTGTTTACAAAGAGATCTTTGTTATGACAGCAGTGGGGGCTCTCAGGGGCCGCTGGAGTCTCCCATCCAACTTTCTGATGATCAGCCACATGATCACACTCTGGACAAAATGGGAGTTTCTATTAGGACTTCATTAGGACTATTGTGAACTGAGAATTATGTCATAATCTTAATGAAAAACATAGAGATGCATGAAAATACTGTAAATGCAGAACTAATACATTTAAAATGTCATCAAAAATATATAAAAATCTATATTTTACTGCCTTTGTATAGGGTATGTGAATGAAAAAAAGAATATGGTATTTTATTTTATACAAGTGACCATCTAAGTGACTATATAGCCTACCAATGCAGTCCATCTATCTTTGTTCGTTTTTAATGACAATATACTTTATCGTTATTATTATTACGAATACTTTATTTAGGTGTATTTTTGAAGCAGAGTCAAAACCCAGTAAAGAGGACTGTTTTTCCAAAGCAGTTCCGGTTCGTATTTGAGCAGCTGCATGCTGGGAAATGTAGTCCTTATCCTTGTATTCCATTCCCACTGTCTCCGACGCGAAAGATGCCTGCCGTACACCACAAATTATTACTCGAGGAGGCCCTGCAGGACAGTCCGCAGGTAAACATTCGTTAACTGGATCTTTGTTCAATGTTTTAGCACTCATAACTGGTCGGTTTAGTGCGTTTTGCGTTGCAAAACTATGATGCGGCTGTCGAGACGCGCGCGTATGTCGCTGGACGCAGAGCATATGTGCGAGCTAATCTGAATAAAACATCAATTTAAGTGCACGATTAAGTAGAGAATCACCTCAGCTCGTTACATTTATATAACTGCTTGCATAGTTTATTATTCAAAGGGTTTTATTCTTAGACGAGAGCCATAGACGAGACACATCTTGTTGCACGTATGTTGATCATATGTTTTATAAATGAGAGACGCGCGTCAAACATACGTGCATCTGACGCTACAATCACGCGTCTTATTTTCGGCTTTGGTGCTTTAAAGCTGTGAATGTTTTGCTGGCAGTGAAGTTGTGAATGGAGGGGCCTGTATGGGAGGAGTGGGATGTTTAGTTGGTCAAACCCACAAAAGTCTGATCCTGATACATTAGACCACATTATGCTCTATCAGATCTATTATAAATTGGTATCAGTACTGAGACCTCACTGGCAGATCAGAAACAAATAATCAGAGACATAAGGTGAAACACACAAAACGTTGACGTAACACTGTACACTGTCTTGAAACAGATTTTGATTATTATTGGCTATGCAAAAATCATAATTAAGCCTAATTCCATGCTATGTTATTGCAGTTCAAACCGTGAAGCCGCTCCCACATACTTGTGATATTCTCAGTGAACGAATGATTTACCTTATCAAGTTATGTGTCTGAGTCATACCCCCATAATGCTCTGTGTTTGAGATTATGAACACACAGATGTCTCCACACGGCCAGTCACACCCAGAACAGGACACACCTGTGGATGCACCCAGCATGCTGCACGAATGCTTGGCACGTTTAACACTGTGTGAATAACGAGTGTTTACTGGCGTTTGTGTTTTCTGTGGCAGACGCGGTCCTTGCTCAGTGTGTTTGAAGAGGATGCAGGCACGCTCACTAACTACACAAACCAGCTGCTCCAGTCTATGCAGAGAGTGTTTGGAGCACAGGTACACTACACACACGTTCACATTGACTTCAACAGTGGGGGCAACATAAAATCGAAATTTACTGTATTTAAACTAATATTCCGTTTATTGATCACGATTTATCAGTGCATGGTATTTTAAAGAAAAAAGTTTGCAAACTGATTTTTTTTTTCTGCTGATGTCATCAAGGCCTCAGGGGCGGGGAGAAAATAATAACCAATAGTATCACAGAATCTACAATCCAATCAAATCAAAATTTGCAAACTCCGTATCATTCAATCTAAATATATTTTATGAAGGTCCAAACAGGAAATAATTAAATGAAATCTTCATACATATTTATAAACCCTGAATATAAAGTTGCAATTCTAAGTATGTAAATGTGAATTTATAAATATTTATTTTTAAATCTTAATATGTAGTTATTACTCAGAATATCAAGATGTAAATCTGAATATACATATGTATATATGAATATGTACAGTTATTAATCTGAATATATAAATGTAAATATATGGATGTAAATCTGAAGATAACTCAAAATAAATGTAATCCCATAGATAAATCTGAATATATATA
Source organism: Semotilus atromaculatus (assembly GCA_031834385.1). Lineage (NCBI taxonomy): Eukaryota > Metazoa > Chordata > Actinopteri > Cypriniformes > Leuciscidae > Semotilus > Semotilus atromaculatus. The sequence continues at coordinate 18,236,959 of JAULUF010000027.1, forward strand.
TATATAGTTATAGGTTTGAACATATAGTTATTAATCCTGAATATGTAAATGCAAATCCTGAATGTATAGTTAAAAGTCTGAATTTATTCTATAAATCCTTAGTAAATCCTGAATAAATATATAAACCATGATTCATACTTATGATCTATATAATCTATATTCAGATTTCACATAATTATCTTCTGTTTGGCAAATAAAAAAAATATAAAAATGATATGAACATAGTTCAAAATAAATTTGTATGTATATTGCTCATGTAAATATTACATTATATTGAACAATGTTATATAATAAAAATCAATAAAATATCCCCATGCAAACAAACTGGTGCTAGCTCTGACTCTTCATCTGACTGATTGAGTTTCTGTACGCAGAATGAAATGGCTCTGGCGACGGAACAGCTTTCTAAACAGCTCTTGGAGTACGAGAAGCAGGCGAGCGCTCTTTATTTCCCTTTTAAACGACAGCAGTGCATTAGCAGCCATGATGAGTTCTGGGAATGTCTGAATATCAGATGAGTTATCAATAAATCTGACATGATGGTTTGTGAGTGCAGAATTTTGCTCTGGCGAAAGGCGATGAAGAGGTGATCAACACTTTACAGCACTTCGCCAAAAGCGTGGAAGAGGTGAGGAGACTCCTGCGGTGTGTGTGTGTGTGTGTGTGTGTGTGTGTGTGTGTGTGTGTGTGCTCTCTCTGTCAGAACGAGTCCATCAGTTGTGTGGCAGCTGGTGTGGGCTGTTGGGTCTCACGCTGGTTGTTTGATGTTTGCCAAAATGGCCAGATCACCTGATCAAATGACCTTGAGCGAGATCACATGACCTTCATCATTTGCCTGACATACTGCAGAATTTAAATTCAGATTATTCAGATTATAACGTAAAGCGGCAACAATTCATTGTGACATTACTGTCAAAACGCACCACAGTAATATTTTATAAATATTTGAATAAGAAATATATTTTAATTTCTCTCTAGCTGAACTCTCTGCACAATGAATTGGCCACACAGATCGCTGATAAGATGGTGTTTCCCATGGTGCGGTTCAGAGAGAAGGACCTTACAGGTGCCACACTCACTCTACACATCATGGTCTTCACTGTTGTAGCGTGTGTTTTTTTTTTACAATATAATGTATTTATTTAAATTTTTAAATATATTTTTTATTTACAATATAATTAATTTATTTATTCAAATAAAAAAATATTTGAAATTAAAATATTTGAATTTATTTCAGTTATTTCCAAAATTAGACGAATTCGATTTATTTTTTTATTTTTAATAATACAATTATTATGTTATGTATATTACACTTATTAATTTTTTTTCTTGTATTTAAATTAATATTGATATTAATATTGATTTTGATTCAGTTATTTCTTGAACATTGGTGTCTATTTTATCACATTAAATTTTAAGCAAAATATTTATTTTCTTTTTTGTTTATTGTTATAAACAAGTTTATTTATAAAATAGTTAATTTTCTTTAAATCGCTCCTATCTCAATCAATGTTTCTTTAATAATTTCACGAGTATTTTCACCATCTCTCTGATGCTTACCGTACCTTTAGACTCTTATATGTATTTATTTAAATACTTTTTATATGTATTTTCATATGTTTTTTAAAAGTAAAAATCCTGTTTTCGATGATCCAAATGAAACCTGAAGTGTCAGTCTATCTGACCTCAACAAAAATTTGAAAGAGCTGTGATGAATGTGTTTTCAGAGATCAGCACACTGAAGGAGATATTCGGCATTGCCAGTGACGGTATAAAGTTAATAATATCTCTTTATTTATTATTAGCGGATGATAGAAAAATATTTATACGCTGAATGAAAATCACATCACTTTCTGTCTCTCCAGAGCATGAAGCTGCCATGGTGAAATATAGTCGTTTACCTAAAAAGAGAGAAAATGAAAAGGTAAATATTGCTGTGAATGCGGATCTGTTATGTGAAGCCCAGCACTGAGTTAGATGTGTGTTGACAGGTCAAAGCTGAGGTGGTGAGAGAGGTGGCGTACTCCCGCAGAAAGCAGCATCAGGCCGCCATGCAGTATTATTGCGCTCTGAACGCGCTGCAGTACAGGAAGAAAGTGGCCATGCTGGAGCCGATGCTGGGATTCACACACGCTCAGGTCTGACCCTCGCCGTCACACACCGCTTCACTCTCCTGGATGAGCTGCGTCCCAAAACTCTTCACATTTGCACACTTGTGACAACACATCAATTAAAGGTGCAGTGTGTAATTATTAGCGGCATCTAGTGGCGAGGTTGCGAATTGCAACCAGCAGAAGTTACGGTGGCCGACAGGAAGTGATGTCGTCGTCTGAGACAGTAGCCAGTTAAGCAATGAGGTTTCTTTACAAAGATAAATTAAGAAATTAGGTTTACTTAATTATTCAGTAAAGCGATATGTTATTGTAAATATATTATTGTTACTTGTTCATCGTTGTGTCAGTGTTTTATTGGCTGACTTTAGCTATAGCTTCTTTGCATGAAGAACAACATAGTGACGAAACGCGTTTGTCCGTTTAGGGCCACTGTAGAAACAAGTCGGCGCATTTCAATGTAAGGGGACCCGCGGTGTATGTAGATAGAAATGACTCATTCTAAGGTAATAAAAGCATAACGGGTTATTATATAAGGTCTTTATACACCACGGAAAACATAGTTATGTATATGAATTTGCATTTCTGTCTACAGATTCTCCTAAATATTATACAATGCACCTTTAATGCATGTAGTCTAGTGGTGGGCTGTATGAAGAAATAGTTGATATTCTCGAAAATGTTGGTCAGTTACAATATACTGTACATCATGATAGATATATAAAAAAACATTATTGACTTACTTTTAAATTAAATTATTATTAAATTATTTTTAAATATTTTAAGATATTAAAAGAATAATAATAATAATAAAAAAATGCTGGGGTATTTTAAAATATTATTATTAATAATAATAATAATATACATAATATAAATGAGATTTTTAATAATAAAATATAATATAGTTTACTAAAATAAATACACGGTATTGCGTGTGTTTTTCTATTAATATTTGTATTTATTTTTGTATTAATTCAGTTATTTCTAGAACATTGTATTCAATTCCAAGTAGAAGAATGTGAACATAAATTATTTCAAAATATTTCAAAAATAACATTTTATTTTGCTTAGTATTTTTAAATATTTTTTATTAATAATAATATGCATATTAATATTAATTCAATTATTTAAAAAAATTTATGATTTGTATTTTTAATAACAGTATTATATTACTTGTTTTAATTGTGTTTTTTTAGATTAATATTATTATTTATTTTAATATGAATTCGGTTATTTCCGGAAAATCATATTAAATTCAAATAAAAAAGTAGAACAATTGTGAATATTAATATTAAGTAAATTATAAAAATTTGTTTTTTTAATATTCATATTTATTTGAATAGAAATTCAGTTATTTCTAGAAAATAAAATATTTATTTAAAGAAATTTGAAATATTTAATAATAAAATTGTTAATTATATTACCTATTAAAATAATAATCTTACCGGTTAACATACTATTTTATTTGCTTGTTTTCCTTTATATATTAATGTGTATATTTATATAAATATTTCAGTTATTTCTTGAGCCTTGGTGTCTTTTTTCATATTAAATTCCAAGTAGACAAATAAAAATATTTAAAATTCTTATATTATTTATACTACTGCAGAAAATAATAATCTTCAACCGTTTGTTTTTCCACAGGTACATTTCTTTAAGAAGGGGATGGAGCTGGTGTCGAAGAAGATGGACAGTTTTCTAAGCTCAGTTTCCAGCATGAATCGGAGGTAAAGGACAAGTCTTTATTTCAGAGCACACACACACACACATGTGATTCCCTCACGCTCTCTGTCTGTGCTTCAGTATTGAGTCTCAGTTAGAGGTCGAGGCAGAGGTCATGCGCTCGTCTCAGAGAGAGCTCCTGTCCGTGGATGACACCGTCTACATGCCGGATCACGATCGAGTCCCCGTGAATCGCGCGCTCATCCAGAAAGCGGGTTACCTCAACATCAGGAAGTACGGGTCACGTGATCTCCTCAGATTTGGTGAAGTGAGCAGGTGAGGGGTCTGGTTTCACACACTGAGCTCTGTGTCCTGCAGTAAGACGGGGCTGGTGACCACGGCGTGGGACAGGCTGTTCTTCTTCACGCAGGGGGGGAACCTGATGTGTCAGCCGCGGGGCGCAGTGGCCGGCGGGATGGTTCTGGATCTGGACAACAGTTCTGTCATGGCCGTGGAGTGTGAGGACCGTCGATACTGCTTCCAGATTACCTCACCCAACGGAAAAACGTGCGGAAACAGTGTGTGAGAATCTGTGACGTGTGTGTGTGTGCTTGTAGTCTGTAGTCAGGTTTTATCATAATAATGATACTGTAATTATATATAATTTAAGGCATGTTATTTATATATTAATATAATTTGTATATCTTAAAAAAAAATATATGAACACATTAATAATTAAAATATAAATATTAATTATATTTCCAAATATTTAATATTCCATATATTCTACATTGAAATAAATGTAATTATATACATATAATGGTATATTATGATATATCATTATATAACTATAATTATACGTAATTTAATGTATGTTATTTATATACTAATATAATTTAATATATTTTTTAAATATATAACATTTTATTAATTATAATTTTAATATATATTTCCATATATCCCAATTTAAATACATTTTATGATTTTATATATATATATACCAGTGTATATATAGATTTTATGGTAATTATATAACTATAATTATATATAATTTAATGTATATTCATTGTGTGTGTGTGTATATATATATATATATATATATAATACACTTTTGGTTTCTTTTGGACATGGTGGAAAACGTGTTTATCTTTCATTTCCAGTGTGTATAATGTGTTCTCTAGAAAATTATTTACAGGTGAAATTCGAAAAATTTGAATATCGTGCAAAAGTTATCATTTTGATGATTATGGCTTACAGCTTATGAAAACCCTAAATTAAAAATCTCAGAAGAAATATTCAAATTATGAAGGATTTTATATACAGAAATGTCAGCCCTCTGAAAAGTATAATCATGCTTATGTATGTAGTTATATATACTAAATATATTAGTTTCACCTTTTAATTTGAATTACTAAAAATTAATGAACTTTTGCACGATATTCTAATTCTTCGTGTTGTCAAAAGTCTGTTGAATGTAAACTCCTCTTAGGAATTTCCCCATTCAATGTGAATTTATCTGAGAATATTCTTAAATAAGGAAATCTGTTCAGTGATTGGTCCATGTCGTCATCCAAAATCCCGTTAGTGGCACAGCAGTGTCGTGAACCCCAGACCGAGTCCTTCACTTTACGTCCGTTCCGACTGAGATGCTCTATAACCGTTGAGCGCAGTGGAGCCGAGCGTTCGTGGCGTTAGTGGCGTTAGTGACGTTAGTGACGTTAGTGGCGTTACTGGCGTTAGTGACGTTTTAGTGGCGTTAGTGACGTTTTAGTGGCGTTAGTGGCGTTACTGGCGTTAGTGACGTGTTAGTGACGTTAGTGGCGTTAGTGACGTGTTAGTGACGTTAGTGACGTTTTAGTGGCGTTAGTGACGTTAGTGGCGTTAGTGTCCAGTGTTCTGGAGTAACTCCAGTGTTCACAAACCCTCATTCTGTCCTCAGGTCTCTGATTCTCCAGGCCGAGAGTAAGAAGGAATATGAGGAGGTATTTACACGCTTCAATAAAGATGTTTTACGAAAATGCAATAGTTTTTAATAGATTGATTTATACAACATTATGATGTTTATTTATTTCTTTACACATTTTTTATTTGTATCCACAGTGGATTTGCACCCTGAACAACATTTCCAGACAGATTTATCTAACCGACAATCCTGAGGTATCTATCTATCTATCTATCTATCTATCTATCTATCTATCTATCTATCTATCTATCTATCTATCTATCTATCTATCTATCTATCTATCTATCTATCTATCTATCTATCTATCTATCTATCTATCTATCTATCCATCTATTGTCTATCTATCCATCTATCCATCTATTGTCTATCTATCCATCTATTGTCTATCTATCCATCTATTGTCTATCTATCCATCCATCCATCTATTGTCTATCTATCCATCCATCCATCTATTGTCTATCTATCCATCTATTGTCTATCTATCCATCCATCCATCTATTGTCTATCTATCCATCCATCCATCTATTGTCTATCTATCCATCTATTGTCTATCTATCCATCTATCCATCTATTGTCTATCTATCCATCCATCCATCTATTGTCTATCTATCCATCTATCCATCTATCGTCCATCTATCCATCTATTGTCTATCTATCCATCCATCCATCCATCTATTGTCTATCTATTCATCCATCTATTGTCTATCCATCTATCCATCTATTGTCTATTTATCCATCCATCCATCCATCTATCCATCTATCGTCCATCTATAATCTATCGTCCATCTATCCATCTTTTTTCTATCTATCCATCCATCCATCCACCCACCCACCCATCCATCCGTCCATCCGTTCATCCGTTGAAGTGTTTTGTGCTGTCGTTTTCAGGCGGTGGCGATCAGGCTGCACCAGACGGCTCTTCAGGCTGTGACGCCCATCACCAGCTTCGAGAAGAGAGCAGAAGGTTCTCCTAACCCTGAACGGTACCAATACTTCACATCTGAGGATGACGACTAAACACTCATTTCATTCCAGTTCACTCCTATATTTGTAGTTTATTATCTGTATATACATTTTTATAAATGATTTGGTTTCAAAAAGTTTTCCTCTGATCCGTAGAGCGAGACCAGGTGGCGTGACCCCCCTCGAGCCTCAGAAAGCCCCTGCGCCCCTCGAGCCCGAAGATCTGATCGCCCCGGGAACACCGATCCAGTTCGACATCGTTCTGCCGGCGTCTGAGTTCCTGGACCAGAACCGAGCCGGAGCGAGGTCAGGGGTCAAAAATCACCTGAACACATTAACAGTCTGTTTGCCTTTTTTTGTGTGAAGTGTTTGTATAGATTTATAATTTTACAGGCTGTTTATGATTTTACAGTGTGTTTCTAGTTTTATTGTGTGTGCATGTTTCTTGGTCTGTGTAATTCTGCTCAGTTGAACTGCTTGTGTTCTGGCAGACGCTCAAACCCCTTCGGTGAGACGGAGGACGACGACAGCGGTTCAGACACACACGGTGAACTCACTATTACCAATGTTACTGTGACACTAACAAAGAAAACACCCCTGTGGATATCTACCATTTCACTGAAATACTTTGATTTAACATGGTTAATGAATATACTACTAATAATGTAGAATTAATTATTATGAATTGCTTTTTATTTTTATTTTTTTTAATTGTGTGTGTGTATATATACATACATATTATGATTTAGAAAATAACTGTTACTTTGAGAATTATAGAAAAAAAATCAAATGTTAAACCTCACAATATGATGGAAAACATGATTAATCACACATTATGGCATTCGACATTATGATTTCTATGCCGTTTAATGGTGATGATCGCATTATTTTACATATGCATCTGCTTACATGTGATATCGCTTGTTTCTTTTTCTTCTTCGCCTGTGTTTTTGATCAGGAGATTCAGTACTCTTTCAGAAGGTGTGTAATAGCGCCCCCTACCGTATAACAGTGAAAACGGGGGAAAAGAGTTAAAAATCACTGAATTATAGAAAAACCTTCAAAAGTAAAAGCTCACATTATGATTAATTCCATATTATGCTCCTTAAATAGGCTTTATTTGTCCTTTTCCTCTGTGAACCCCCAGACTCGCTCCTGCAGCAGGTGTTTGCTGTGCGCTTCTTGGGTTCGATGGCCGTTCGGGCCGGTCACACACAGGAAGTGATCTATGAAGCCATGAGGCAGGTTCTCGCCGCACGCGCAATTCACAACATCTTCAAAACCACCGAATCCCATCTGATGGTCAGCAGTGCCTGCATCAGGTGCGTCGGCCGTCTCACTTCTGAAGTGCAGTGTTTCAAATACTGACATTTTTACAGGACTCTCGGGGGGGCTTAAAATGTTTTTGTTTCTGCCGACAGATTGATCGATCCACAGACACAAGTCACCAAAATCAGTGTAAGTGTTTATTTATTTCTAACACTGCTCACTGAGCTGAAATCTGTGTACATCTCATCTCTGTGTGTGTGTGTGTCAGTTCCAGCTGAAGGACGTGTCTCAGTTTGCGGCCCATCAGGAGAACAGCAGGCTGATGGGGTTCGTTCTGGAGGGGAGCGACTGGAGCAACGGAGGCGACCATGAACCCTCCTTCAGCGTATTCGTGTTTGAGAGTAACACTGAAGGAGAGAAGGTCAGTCTGCAAAACCATAAACCATAACTCTTACTTCTCACATTTAATATCTGATGAACTCCTGTTTCTCCTCAGATCTGTTACACGATAAACCTGGGGAAAGAGATCTCAGAGGCAAAGAAGGTAAAACATCTGACATCCAGAGAGTCAAAACAGCATAATGTAATATTTTAATATAACATAATGTATCATTTGAACATTGATTTAATGTCTGTAATTTTAAGTGCTATCAAGTGCTGTTTTTTTTTAAGTGAAAATTTTATTTTGTTTCTGTAAAATATCACTGTTTACATTGGATATTTACCATGGTGTGTAAATATAAATTAAATGTAAAATATTTTTAAATAAGAAAAAGTTACGAATATGTTATATAAAAGGTATTAATATTCATATTTATCACATATATAGCTTTTTAAATAAAATAACTAATTAAGTATATATTAGTAATAACAGTAATATTATACTAATATATTAAAATTAAATGGATATTTACCATGGTGTGTAAATATAAATTAAATGTAAAATATTTTTAAATAAGAAAAAGTTACGAATATGTTATATAAAAGGTATTAATATTCATATTTATCACATATATAGCTTTTTAAATAAAATAACTAATTAAGTATATATTAGTAATAACAGTAATATTATACTAATATATTAAAATTAAATGAAGAATATATATATATATATATATATATATATATATATATATATAAACTTGAATGTATTAAATGTAAAATATTTTTAAACAAATCAAAAATATTAAATTATATATTAGTAATTAGTAATTAATATTCATATTTATTAATAGTAATATACATTCATATTTTTCATTTAAAGATTATATATAAGAATATATATTAAAGATATTGTTTTCAATAGTAATATTTTATTTGAATATATATTAAGAATATATGTAATATAATACATTTATATTATATATTTATAAACTTGCATTGGATGGAAGATTAAGGATGGATTATTATTGGTTTATATTATTTTTCAAACTTGTCCGAACGTGTAGTCATTCCATTTAGTCGTTATGCAAACATATTGTTTTTAAACGTGCTCTAATAAATCATTTATATATGTACATATATACAAATTATATTAAAACGATATATCTATATATTTATACATGTATTATTATAAATTTTTTTAAAGAACGTAAGTAGTGTCAGTTTTTGATATCTTCATCTTGTGATTTTCCTGACTTTGATACTCGTGTGTGTGTGTGTGTGTGTGTGTGTGTGTGTGTGTGTGTGTCAGGACCCTGAAGCGCTGGCCCAGCTGATGAAGTCAATGCCCCTGACAAACGACGGGAAGTTTCTTCTGCTGGAGAGCGAGGCGGGAGACGCAGCGGAAGCTTCCGGACAGGATGACCAGGAGTCAGAGGCCTGATCTGAACACACACACACACACACACACACACACACTTCCATTACCTTCTCCTTCTCCTGTCCTCCCTCTCTCTCTCCAGACAGACTACATGAAGGAAAGCAACAGGTGGTCGAGGGAACGCCACTCGTTTGTTTAACACTTACCCAGTTTTAGATGCTCACGATAGAAAAGATGAAGGTTAAAGGTGTCAGTCTTGTTTTAAACCTTTCAGTTCGAAAACATCAGACACAGGTTTACATATATTTACATGTTAAAGGAATAATTCACCCAAAAATAAAAATTCTCACCATTTCCTCAGCAAATAATAGTTTCAAATTTGGTTTGTTCCTCATGCCAATAGTATTGCATGACTCCGAATATAGTGCATGAGTACTATGAACCAATTTTATTATGGAAATGGTACTTTATAGAGTTAAACAGCTTCAGTGTCACGGTATGGAAAAGAGCAACTCAAGAGTTTTCTTTTTTGGGTGTACTGTCCCTTTAAGAAAGGGTCTGTCTTATATCGTGCATTTTGATTTTCATTGTATTTTTAGTTCAAACTGTTTCATAACGTCAGATGTAGTTTCAGCTACTTAATACCTAATAGTTCAATCATAATACAGGAGAATTTCTTATTTTTCACACGACATTGTCAGCAAAACACAACAATGAAACATTATTTGCACTTTCTTGGTTCCTGTTGCATCTGACAGGTTTTTTCAGCACATCATAATTAACATTCCACACAGCTACCATTCCACTTTTATTGTGATGCCGTTCATAATTCAGTCTCGCAAATCTGGAATGAATCTCAATGTGCATACTGCATCTCTAATCTCAGCGCGCTGAACAGCTGCTTGAATGTTTCAGATTGAGTTTTGAAATATGGATGAATGCATGCTAATATTAGTTTGAAAGAGACGTTTGTGTTGCTGTTGGCGAGGAATACAAAGCTAAAAGCAGCAGTTTATACACAAACCGAAATGTTAATGAATTTTAAGGTAACGTATTTTGCTAGATGGCAATGCTTTCATGCAGATATTACAAGTTAACAATCACAAGTATTTACTTTTATTACGTAGAAGTATGCAAATTGGGATTCAGCAGAATGCAAAGCAACATTGCACTTTTTTTCTCTATATTTTTGGCTGTCCTTTGTTTTTTCGTGCTTTTAAAACACTTTAATTTAAAAACACTAACTTCCTGTGGTCTGTTTACATTTAATACCTTTTACAATACTTAAACTGAAATAGGAAATTCAGACAAATCCTGTAGATAAAAAAAAATAAAAAAAACTGCAGCATACAGTTTAACATTCATTCTGTGGAAAAATTAATCTCAGGGTGAGTCTGGTAACAAAACGAAATAGTTGTTCCAAACCTTTTTGTTGTTTTTTCCTCCCTCAGTGTTTGGTGTGGTGTGTGTGTGCAGCTGGAGCCGCACATCCACTGCGCTTCATTTAGTACACACTCGTTTATCTGTAATCGGTAGTTTGTACTGAAGGTACGTGTCGAAATAATGTTCTGCCAGTGATTTGAATGAAGTTGTTGAACTGTTGTTTACATTTATCACAAACTGATCCTGAAGTGTTCCTCAAACTTTAAAAATGCCTCGGTAACAATCTGACATTTAACCTGCGATGAGCTTGAGCATGATGTATGCTGAAAAATAAAACCATTCATCAACATGATGTGCAGCAGTTATTGGCCTGTCAGATTCTGCCCATGTGTCATCTTTTCAGAATGTAAAAACTCTTTAATAAAGAGTCACGAGAAAGCGATCTGAAAATTAAATATTTTATTTTACACATCACATCGTTCAGCTTTTGTGGATTAAAGCGTCACATGATTTGAGTTCATCAGACAGCTTTGGCGATAAACACACATCCTGACGTGAACGCTGAAGCAGGAGGAGGTCTGGACGGCTCATCCACACACACGACAATCAAGAGTCTTTGTAGTAGTTATTGAGGTTGATCCGCAACAGGAAGTCCTCCAGATGTGGCTGATAGCCTTTATCCACCAGTTTGGTCACCACTGTAGAAAATCATACACACTGTTGTTTAACTCAGGTTAAAAGAAACAAATATCCATTGAAAAAAAAATGTAAGTGAAAATATGATTTTTCTTCTTTTGAAAGCTCATTTACAAAATGGCTAAAACAGCATTAAAACACTTTTTTATTAGTGAGCAAAATGATCATCTAAAACTAAGTAATTATTCTGGCACAAGGAATCCTGACTGACATTTAAGGAACGATAAAACGCTACAAAAGTGTGTGATATGACCCCTTTGGACTAATATAGCTGTTTTAGTACACGTCTGAGCGTCCTTCTGGATCATTTGGCTTGTATGGGGCTCTGCTCAAGAACAAGCTGTATTTGTGACGACTTTGCTGGCAATAATACAGTATTTATTTAGCCAGTTTAATTTTCTAAAGACTGTGCCATCTGGTTCATTTTACAGCGTCGTCTCGCAAACTGCGCATATGACAGCAATAATAAAGAGATATTTTTGTGGGCTTTGTGGTTTAATTCTCAACGACAGCAAAAAAGATGCCAATAGATTCAACATGTCTGATTAATTAACTGAGATGGTCTTCAGCATGGATGAGCTCAACATAATAAATCCGTAATGTCTTGCCAACGTTTTCAAGTGAAAGTACATGAATTTATAACTGTCATTTATTATTGCAAATAAAAAATGTTAATAAATTAAGCATTGCCAACAGTTGCTTTTTGGATAAAATAGAAATGAAGAAAATATATATTTCTAATGTTTAATCTATGTTTCAAAAAAATAAATAAATGTAACCGGTATAGTAAAATTAGTAGGAAAACCGACTTGCCTATTAAAAAAATTATGCATATATATATATATAATACACATATGTGACCCTGGACAACAAAACCAGTCACTTGGGTAAATTTCTTGCACTTGAGATTTATACATAATCCGAATTCTGAATAAATAAGCTTTCTATTGATGTATGGTTGGTTAGGATAGGATAATATTTGGCGGATATACAACTATTTGCAAATCTGGATTCTGAGGGGCCAAAATAAATCTAAACATTGAGAAAATCTCCTTTTAAGTTGTCCATGTATGTTGGCGATTGTGCTGCATTCACTCACAAAAATTATTTATTTACAGTAGGAAATTTACACAATATCTTCATGGAACATCTTTACTTAATATCCTAATGATTTTTGGCATAAAAGAATAATCGATCATTTTGACCCATACAGTGTATTGTTGGCTATTTTCCACACATATACCGGTGCGACTTATGACTGGTTTTGTGATCCAAGGTCACATATTACAAAAATACAATATCCAGAGGTCAATTGTCTAAAAGTTAAAATGAATCACAATGATTCAGTAATTTGCTTCAAAACAAAATTCTATTTGAGTAAAATAAATAGGTGAATATGGATTAAAATGCTGGTTATATAGAGATATATATATCTCATGATCAAATATCCAACCAATAACTATTTAAAAAATCCTGCATTGATTATTTAAAAAAAATTTTTTTTTGCAATTTACTTTTGTATTTTGAATGTACTTGTTTATTGCTGTCCTGTCCAAATGTTCTAAGCCATTTCAAAGCAAATGCACAAATACTGACATACTGAGGAATAGTTATTTTCAGTTACATCTCATTATAGCATTGTTCTGATGACGGTAAGGCACACACATCTCTCTGTCAGTATCTGAGTTAGCAGGTGTGTCGCTCTAATCTTATCGGGCCCCGTCACACCTGTGCTCTCTCAGCGTTTACACCTGTAGCAGGAGCTCACCTTTGAACAGGAAGCGGGAGTAATACTTGAAGGTGTTGTAGGACTGCTGCATGGCGATGAAGCTGGGGTGCACCGGCTCCCCCTGCTGGAGCTCCCACGGCTGTGCGATCAGCTGACCTCGAAACTTCAGGATCAGGCTGAAGATGCTGTGGATGATGTTCATGACGGGGGCGGCTTTCTCCGTCAGCAAACCCCTGAGAGAATAAATCACTTCTCTAGATACCTGTATGTTAATCACTGAATATGTCACGTGGGACACGAGTCCTCACCTGAAGATGGCTCTGTTGAGGTATTCGGCGTGTGTGCGGTGAATGGCGTCCAGGTCGTTGGCACTGCTCAGTTTGAGTGTGAACTCGCTCCAGGACACCTGAAGGATCTGGTTAGCGATGTAGCCCTGGATCACCTTCACGAAGTGCTGCATCTCGTGTCTGTAGAGCTGCAGCTGATGGAACTGAACGGAGCGGCCGGCACCTTTCACCAGCGCTGAGAGACGGGAGGAAATGTTTTCATTGTTATTATGTTCATCATGTTCCTCAAACCATTCCTGAACAATGTGTGCAGTGTGACAGTGCATTATCCCGCTGAAAGAGCCACTTCCACCAGGAACAGCAGTGTCATGAAGGGCTGTACCTGCTCTGAAACAATATTTAGGAGGTGACGTGTCAAATTTACATCCACGTGAATGACCAGATCCAGGGATTCCCATCAGAACATTGTTCAGAGCGTCACACTCCCTCCATCGGCTTGTTGTCAGTGATCTATCAGTGATCCTGGTGCATCAGTTCGCTAGGTAAACGGCGCACATATACACGGCAGTCCATGCGATTTAAAAGAAAACGAAACTCACGCATCAGTTAGCTTTGGGTGCCCAACACCCTGTTGCCAGTTTGTGGTTTGTCCCTCCTCAGACACTGTTGGTAAACTCTCACCACTGCGGACCAGGAGCGACACGAGCCTTGCCGTTTCAGACACTCAAGACCCAATCGCCTTACAATGAAAATTTGGCCCGTGTCAAGTCACTCAGGTCTTTATTCCTGCCCATTTCTCCAGCATCCAACATGTTGATTACAAGATCTGATTATTTGCTTACCATCTAATCTAGCCAGACTTTAATATGTGGTCTTGTTGGCAGCTCACTAAGATTTGGAACAAAGCTATACAGACAGATTTAAATGACAGAGAACCAAATCGGATGGAAGATTACCTGTGTGAAGAGTTTCATACATTTAGTGGGAGAACAGTAATAAAGCGGGGCAGAAATCTCACCCGTCCTCTTGAGGTGAAACCAGACGTCTCGGAGCGACCACACCATGTGTTTGAGCTGCAGCAGGAAGGAGAAGAGTCTGTTGTATTTATTCAGACAGCTGTCTGTGATGACGATATTCACTGGCCAGTCCACCTACACAACCAGAGAAATATCATGAAAAAATGTCCAGCTCTTCAGAAACTTCAGACTACAGGAAGACAGTGAAGGTCTCTGACCTTGTATCGGAGCTCGAGACAGTTCAGCGAGTCTGGAGCGTGAGGGTGGAAGATCTCAGGAAGGTATCTCAGAGCAAACGTGAAGTGAGCCGCCAACTCGCTGTCCCCGTGAATGCTGTACTGTAACGCCTTATTCAGAATGGAGTTCAACACCAGCGGGGTCAGCAGCTCGCCGGGGGTCTGACCACTGCCCAGCTAAACACACAGTCCACAATAAGAAGCATTTGAAATATTTGTATGCTACACTTATGTGACAATGTTAAATCTAATTAATTGACCTATAATAAATGCTTTTGTATATACATCACAGGTTTTCATGCTTGAATGTTCAAAACATATTTTCACATATTTGACTTTGTTGCAGATCCTCTCTTCCCAGTCTGTCAGTAACTCTTTGTTTAGTTCCGGTCTCTATGAAGCCCCTCCTTCTGAAAAGCACTATGTGCTCTGATTGGTCTGCTGGACCAGTGTGTTGTGATTGGTCAAGCATTTCGAGCGTATTTGGGAAATGTTACCATTATCAGGATTTTTAACACACTACTAACGCAACTCAACCAGGCCCCGCACCTTTATTGGCGTATTAGGCGGGAATTATTTTGATGAGGAATACTGTAATGTGTTCGCAAACTCAAGACTACAATGGAGGCGTTTCAGGGAGTTCAGAAACAGTGACACTGATATAGAGAATAACTCCCGCTGGAGGGACTTTGTAACTTTGCAGAACTTTTTCATGCTCAAACAGCAACATAAACACTAAAGAAAGCTGAACATGCATAATAAGCATAATGCATAATAGGACCCCTTTCACAAGCTCTTCACATCAGATTTCTGGGCTTAGTGTAAGTGAAAACTGCGCTTAAACCTTCTCAAAGAGCTGATCGCTGAGAGAGAGGGCAAACTCTCCATCCTCCATTAACAGGAAATGCCTGAGAGTCTTGAAATGCTTCTCCACGCCCAACTCCACGAAAAAATAATCCACCACGGCCTTATTTACCATGGACACACTAAGAGAAAGAGAGAGTTTCAAATGTACAAATTTGGATGTTAAGTGTAAAGGGATTTTTGCGTAGTTTATGGTTTACATCAGAGCTCAATTCGGCACTGATTTCACAATTTCATTCGGATCATTGATTCAATTGAAAATATATTCTCGTTACAATGTAAAGTACACAAGTGGCTGATTTAATTCATAGACTGATTACAGTCCATAACTTGCTTGATATTTGCATATGCTAAACTGTATAGTATAGAAAATATTAGATTGTGATTAATCAGACAATCAATATATTAACCCAGCTCTAGTTTACATACTGTGTAATCAGTGGTGTTGTAACAGAGTGTTTCATGAGCACAGGAAGTGGCATCATCTCGCTGAGCTGAATAGCTGTGGCATCGGTGGCCCGGTAAAGGGAGGGGTCGACAGGAAGGCCGTTCGGGCCCCGTGTGACCTGAAGCAGAAGCTCAGACTCTGGAGCCGCAGCTAGAGCCGGAACGACAACACAAACCTCTCTGTCTCTGATATATAAAGAAAGAAAGATCTAGTGGTTCAGGATGAAGACAGCTGGTCCGGTACTCACTCAACAGGCCGTATGAGTCCTGGTACTGCTCGACTTGGTACTGTGAGGCCAGGCTGAGAAGATAGCGATCTTCTGGACTCTTTTTAGGGGACAATCCTAGTCCCAGAGCCCAGGCAGACAGTCCCTCATCCAGGGAGAACAGCTCACTAGGGGGCGCTGCATTACAACATAACAAATACAAATAAGAAATCATTAACCACAGTGAATTTACTTTGTGTATGACCAACAGACATCAACAAAAAAACATAAAATCATAAAATAAATAATTCTTAAAATTAGAAATCTGTACCTATGAGTAAAATGTCACTTCTAATAAAAATAGCAGTTCATTTTTTATTTTTTATTTTTATTTTTTCATTTTAAAATTCTGAAGTTTTTCTGAAAGTAGCTGAGTATGCTTAACATTTGTGCAGTTGCGTTCTCACCCTGGGTGTCTGTGTCAGCTGGTGTCTCTGTGTCTCCTGATGCTCGGTCAAATTTGTTTGGTAGTCTGTCACCGTACAAACTCCCTGGCACCACCCCGCCAACCACGCAGCCCATGCCCAGGGCAGAGTCTGATGTGTGCGCACGGGCTTCGCTGTATAGAGAGCTGGGTTGAACAGTCTCAATCCCACTGACCACACACCCACTACCCAAGGTAGACTGTGAGGAATGTCCGTACTCACTTCCAGGTAATGCAGAGCGCTGAGGGTCTGCGCCTGATACAACACACCCTAATGTTAGCATGGAGTCCGACGCATGTCCGAAAGCATGTCCGCTGCCAGGCAGAGGGGTGGATGAAGGGGCAGCGTCTGGCATCACACAACCCACTTTAAGATTACTGTCAGAAGAGTGACCAAATTTGCCCAAAAGTGGGCGAGAGGCGGTGACATCTGACACAAACTCACCCACCTTTATGTGGGCGTCAGAGGCGTGCCCATGAATATTAGCGGTAGGGATGTGAGTATTTACCTCAGAAATGTGTTCACCAATTCTTATATGGGCGTCAGAGGCATGGCCATGAATATTAGCGGAAGGGATGAGAGTATTTACCTCAGAAATGTGTTCACCAATTCTTATATGGGCGTCAGAGGCATGGCCATGAATATTAGCGGTAGGGATATAAGTATTTACCTCAGAAATGTGTTCGCCAACCCTTATATGGGCATCAGAGGCATGGCCATGAATATTAGCGGTAGGGATATGAGTATTTACCTCAGAAACATGTTCGCCAACCCTTATATGGGCATCAGAGGCGTGGCCATGAATATTAGCAGTAGGGATATGAGTATTTACCTCAGAAACATGTTCGCCAACCCTTATATGGGCGTCAGAGGCGTGGCCATGGATGTTAGGGGTTGGAAGAGAAGTGGTTACCTCAGAAACATGTTCGCCAACCCTTATATGGGCATCAGAGGCGTGGCCATGGATATTTGTGGTGGGGATGAGAACAGTCACTTCAGAAACATGTTCGCCAACCCTTATATGGGCGTCAGAGGCGTGGCCATGGATGTTAGGGGTGGGAAGAGAAGTGGTTACCTCAGAAACATGTTCGCCAACCCTTATATTGGCATCAGAGGCGTGGCCATGGATGATAGGGGTTGGAAGAGAAGTGGTTACCTCAGAAACATGTTCGCCAACTCTTATATCGGTGTCAGAGGGGTGGCCATGGATGATAGGGGTTAGAAGAAAAGTGGTTACCTCAGAAACATGTTCGCCAACCCTAATATGAGCGTCAGAGGGGTGGCCATGGATGTTAGGGGTTGGAAGAGAAGTGGTTACCTCAGAAACATGTTCGCCAACCCTTATATGGGCGTCAGAGGCGTGGCCATGGATATTTGTGGTGGGGATGAGAACAGTCACTTCAGAAACATGTTCGCCAACCCTTATATGGGCATCAGAGGCGTGGCCATGGATGTTAGGGGTTGGAAGAGAAGTGGTTATCTCAGAAACATGTTCGCCAACCCTTATATGGGCATCAGAGGCGTGGCCATGGATGTTAGGGGTTGGAAGAGAAGTGGTTACCTCAGAAACATGTTCGCCAACCCTAATATGAGCGTCAGAGGCGTGGCCATGGATGTTAGGGGTTGGAAGAGAAGTGGTTACCTCAGAAACATGTTCGCCAACCCTTATATGGGCATCAGAGGCTCGGCCACGGATATCAGAGGAGGGCTGGGATGAGATCAGTGCTGGATCAGGATCACGGCTGTTATTTCTCGAATGAGTATCAGACTCTGACTCATGGAAGCTTATGAGAGGAGACACAGATTGTTCTTCCTCTGGCTGAGAACAGTGAGAGGGCTGGCTGACACTCTCATAGGACTTGGCTTTCTCTGTTGGCTCCTGTGTGGCTTGCTTTGGCTCTGAACCTGTGCTGGCCGCCGAGGGCTCTGTTCCTGTCTCTTTTCCAGTTGGTTGTTTTTCTGCACACTGGCTATCGCGCTCTGCCTCACATGTTCGCTCTTGAGTGGTTTGTGTAGGGGTGTTTGACTCCGAACGGATCGGACCCTTGTTCCGCCCCGAGGCAGTAGAGTCTCCCAGCTGCACTGAGCTCTGTGAAGGGTGTCCATGAACACTAGCCTTCGGCTGACCTACTGACACCTCTGGAGTGAACTGACCCAATTGGAAGCTGGACTTGGATGCTTGTCCATATGAACAAGGCACAGAGACTGACTCTAGGACTTCAGAAACATTTTGTCCAAGACGTATGTGGGAGGTTGTTGAGTGTGGCTTCTGTGGGTGGGGTTTCAGAGGAAACTGCAACAGGTCAGAACCAATGTCCTGGAGGGCCTGGATCACGGCACCACTGTCAGGGAAGCGTGGAGGCTTGGGGAGGAAGTCAGCAATGTCAATTCCATCTGATATGAGAGCATGCATTTCATCTTTGCCATCAGAGCAGAGAGGAGCAGAGGATTCTGGGATAGGAGGATCTGCTGTTTGCGGTTCACTAAGATTCTGCTTTAAAATGAAAACAATTACAACAGTTTAAGCTAAATGTATGACGCTATAGATGTGTATATGAAAAGAACAGCACACAGACCTCAGTGTGTAGTTGTGCAGACTGTTGTTTGTAGGCTGTTTCCGGAGGGGGGCCCTCCAGACCTAAAGGAAACCTCTCCAGAAGAGCCTGAACAGAAATCATAACACCTCAGAGATAAAGATGTGCCCTTATCTATCACTTTAAAACAGTACTTTCATGGATGATGCTAACATATACCCTTTACTAACTGCTGGACATCTGATTACTAATGCAAGTACAACTACCAGACAGTAAAAAATAAATTAATAATGCATTATGTACATATAAATATACATTGTAGTCAAACAAGTTACTAATAAACAATTTTTTCAAAGAAAGAAAAATCACTTTTGCATTAGTTAAACAGGTACTAACAATTCTCTATTAAAACATATTTAACATATTTACAGATATATTTTAGTAAAAATAATTGACAAATAATAACAATATCCCCATGGCAATTATCAGAGAAAGATACAAAACATACTCATTACAAATGCAAAAAAATAATTATAAATATATTTTTAATAAAGATACAAAATTATTATAAAATGAATACTAATTTAATATTACTAATGAAAACCATTGCAATAATAATGCAATAACCTAAACTCTACAATAAAATCTCTGATGAATGATATCAGACCTGTACGTTCTGTTGCTCTTGCTGCAGGAAGTTCATTCTGTGCTCGTCGAGTTTCATCCTCTGCACCTTCCACATGGCTCGGAGCTCTCGTCTAGCAGCGGCTTCTGATAACTGACCGTACTGAGCGATCAGATCCATCCTGAACACACACAGAAAATATATCATTTGATTCTGAATTTCATAAATGCCTTTGATCTCAGGATATTTGAGTCTTTTATAAAGTGTAACAAAAATAGCTGCCCACTGCTCTGGGTGTGTGTTCACGGTGTGTGTGTGTGTGTGTGTGTGTTCAATTCTCACTGCTGTGTGTGTGTGTACTTGGATGGGTGAAATGCAGAGCACAAATTTAAAGTATGGGACACCATACTTGGCTACACATCACTTAAAAAAAGAAAGAAAGTCATTTGCGATAATTTATGGGATGAGTAGTTCATTTCCTCATCAAAGAGCACAATCTTGTACCTTTGTCTTTTTTCCTAAATACGTCTTTGGATTTAATCTAATTTTGTAATGTTATGATTCATCAGAAAGCTGTTTTGGTTCATGGCACATAATGCTTTACTGAATAATTTGCTCAAATGCCTGTGGAGAATATGAAAGGGAAATAAAGTTCCTGTGGGAGGTCACTTCTGTGCTCTGCAGGCTCAGCCTCAATCGTTGTTTTTTTCTGAGTGTTACTGTATGCCGCCCACCGTGCCCGGCGCTCCAGCTGCTCCTCGAGGGCCTGCAGCCTCTGCTCTCGGTCTCTGAGCTCTCGGGCGTAGCTGAAATCATCCTCCTGCTCCTTCCGTCTCGCAGCACTACGCCACTGAAAAACCACATCCACACAAGTTAGAGCCGCTGAAGACGCTTTTACTGACTGGTTATTAATATGCTCCTCACCTCCTGGTCGAGTTCCAGCTGCTGTTTCATCTCTTCAAATCGCTCTCTCTTCTGGGCCTCCTCCGCCAGACGCTGCGACACCTGGCGGCCTGCAGGGGGCGAGAGTGGAACCAGCGGGAGGTCAGCTTGTAAACTTCATTCATCTGACTCTGTGGGGAGGAACTCCCTCGCGCTGGTCGTCCTGATAATTAATACTTGACCTCCACGAGGAGAACAACTGTGTCCTCCTCGCATCAAAAAACATTGTTTACTTTACACATCAGTGTTATTTTAATAGCATGAGTTTTTAGTTACTATTTCGAATAAGATTTTATCCACACACTTTGTTTTTATTTACATTTTTAAACTTAAACTAAACTAAAAAAGGTTTTGGTCATGATAAGCAGAAAAGCGTAACTGTCCCAAATGGCTCACTCAACGTGAACTTCCAGGCCCTTAGGGTGTCCCATTTCTCCTTTTATAATTCAAAAGGCTGCTATATGGGACAGGGCCTATAATGAAAGTCAAGTCTGGCTACGCAAGACTAATTTTACCCAGACAGAATCTGCTAACAGCATCAGGTGCATGTGTGTGTGTGTGTGTGTGCTTGGGTTTTGAAGGGACAGATTTCTGACCTCTGATTTTCTCCAGGGTCTTGGCCGCTGTCTCTCTGACCTGGTTAATGAGCTCCTGTCGAGCCTGTTCAGTCCGCATGGCCTTATAGAGAGAGGGGAAAATAAAGGAAGACAGACTTCAACGCAAAACAATGAAGCAGATTTTAGCCCAGGTCACAGTGTCCTGATGAAACTGGGTTAATGGACCATATTTTAAAATCTCATCTGTTGCCATGCCAACAGTACGGGCACCACACCGTTATTGGGTCTCTAAATTTAGTGAGCATACTTCAGACATATAAACACTTAACCTGGATGAGCTATTTTGAAAACCTCATAATTACTTTACCATACATCAGTGGCAAGCAGAGCAACATGACAGGTGCAGTACCTTCTCCTCCCTGCTGGTGGCGCTGTGCCTAGCGATAGTCTCCATTCGCCCTCGGTACACAGCACAGTCTCTCTCAATCTCCTCAACTTCCTGCAGGGAAAACGTCACAGCGATCCTGGGCACTGGTATATCCGACCAGAAGATGTAGTGCTGTTTAATGGACAGATGGAGTTAAATCAGAACTTCCAAAAATCATTTTTATTCAGTAAGGATGCAATAATTTCAGCAAATTCATTTAAGTGACAGTACATTTATAATGTTACAAAAGATTTATATTTCAAATAAATGTCATTCTTTTGAACCTGAAAAATCTCAATTTTCATCAACATTGGTATTTTAATGTATTTTAAAATGTAATAATATTTCACAATATTACAGTTTTTACTAGCCTGGGAAAACCCAGACAACTTCCGGCAAATTTAGATTTGCTCTGAAAGTTAGTCTGGCAAAGAGCTCATTCAAGCCCATTTCCAGTCCGCAGAAATCGCGGCACCAATCAGAAACGTTGGGGCGGGCTTTACACGATGACGACAGCGCAGCCAGCAACTGTGAAGCAGATGCCGCCGTGGAACATCACTCGTTCGAATCAGCTATAGCGTCTGTTTTAAGCAATTTAAAATATCCTTTTCGTTATAAACCCGAGCAAAGAACAACACTCAAAGTCTTCATGTCTAAAAAATAAGTTATTGCTGTCTTACCGATTGGATTCGGCAAAAGTCTGATATACCAGTGTGGCGAGCAGGACGATCGAGCCGAGGGACGTGAGAGAACGGCGTGAGTGAGGCCGGTCTCGATCTCTCACGGAGGAGCGGAAGCATAAAAGGAGGAGAGACGACGGTGAAGATCGAGAGAGGACAGGCCTGAATTTTATTTGATGTTTTGTTTTATTATGTGTGGCGGCAGTCGACCGTGAGGGACTTTGTATTTGTTTTATTATTAAAATGTGTGAATTTTCGCCGGTTTCCGCCTCCTCCTTACCATAACAACGAGCCCCGTTGGTCAATACTAAAACGAATGGGTGGGTCTTAGACATAGACTGTTTAGTTAACGCGTCTTTGCATTGACTTAACATTGAAATCATTCGCGCCTGACACGCTATTCGCGTCCGGTCACCGGTGTGAACGCACCACCATAAGCAGAGCCCTCTACATACGTCATCTCCTTCATCGCTCTGATTGGTTTTTAGGTCTATCCAATTGCGCAAAGAGGCATTTATTTGAGGGACGTCCGTTGGTGACGCCTCTTTGGAAATGATTTGTCTATGGAGCTTTGCCAGACCCTAACTCAGTTTCAACTGAGAAGGGTCTGGTTTTAACCAGGCTAAGTTTTTACTGCATTTTGGATCAAACAAATGCAGCCTCTGTGAGTAGAGACTTTTTTTTCAAAAACATAAAAAAAAAATCTTCCTGACCCCAAACAAAGCATTCTAAAGTGTTTGAGGGGCACCTGTGGGCAGCAGATTTTCAGAAGATTGATTGTTTTCCCGCAGACGTAAACATCGTTTGCGATGTGTTTGAGGAACACCGGCACACAGTCCTCTGCATCCCGCGAAATGAGAGTGTAGCCCTGTGTCCAAAAGTTCTTATCTGAGGAGACAGAGATTCATTCATTTTTGGGGAGTTCTGCATAAATGACATATTGATTTTAAGACTGTTATCACTGATTTAACTGCACACCATCAGCATTTTATTTTTAATCTAATAATGCAGCAGAAAATGAATGGATTTATCTAGAAATCTAAACATTCAACATAAAATTAAAGTGTGAGATTGAGAAACTCACCTCTGTTGGTCAGATAATCCTCATTGACCTCAATCATAAACTCTTTATAAACGTCACGGAAGACGCCACCGTACACCCAGTCTGAAACAAACCTACACACCAACACAGACATTTAGTTAATGGTACATTATGTCACTTTTTTGTCCAAAATTAGCTACATTTAAATTAGTCAATACATTAATTTTCTTGCTTTTGACAGATTCACTATGGTAAGCCTATTAAAAGCATTTATATTTGAGATCTGAGGGGATGGTTTTTGCGGGAAATAGCGTACATGTGTCACTCCTCCGTGCGTGTCTCGTCATATCCGTAAATAGAGTAAAGTTGCTCTGGCTACTTTGACTTGTGTCTGGTGTGGGAGTGGCAGAGGTTAAGTTGTCACAATAAGTGAGAAACAAACGCAGAACAGAGGACTCTGCAGGCTAAAAGAGATAGCGACAGAGCCCGTAATTAAACAAGAATCAACATTGGCCCTGTCCCATATCAGTATCAGTGCGGGCTCGGCAAAAGTGCGCATCAAGGGCGCAAATCGACCACTTGGGGGCGCTCGCGAGCACCCTTCTGAGATCTAAAAATGACAAATGGGACACACCGCGGTCTCACGGACTTAACGGACACGCGCACGCGGCAGCCATTGTAAGTCCACAAGACCGAAAGTGTGCGATTTGGGACAGGGCCATTGACTTGGCTTTTCGGGGGTTGAGAACTGAGGGATTTGAAATGTTGTAAAGGCAACATGATGATGGTGTTTTTATTACTCAACAGGTGAGTAAGGTATGTTATTGAACAGATAAATATGTAGCTCTCTAACAGAGTTCACTGTAAAGCATTATTGATATTTTTTAAGGAAGTACTGTGTCTATTAATGGGTAAAGCTACAGTAACATCTTCAGCTAGACAGATTGAGATCCTTTCCATCTAAACTGGATATATCTCTAGCCTAGTAGTGAATAAATCTCTCTCTTTTTTAGTTATGAAACAGAACCATATTCATCCACACAGTCACGCAGAGCCGAACCACAACCAAAAAAAAAGCTGCAGCTTGACAGACAATGGCCTTTATGTGGTTGTATGAGAAAGAGCAGTATGAGAATTCATGTTGCACAAGAAAACAGTTGAAGATGAGTAAATAATAGCAGAGAATCTGTTATGCATTTAATGGTAGCCAGACACTAGAGAAACTATTTCATAGTATCAGTCACTCAGAAAAACATAGTGTGTCAAAAACCACTCTGCTCTTAAGTGACCCTCTGGAGCTGAATAATAGATAAATAAGTAAAGAGCGATAGAGATGAGTTTCTCACCGTGTGTACGGCTCACAGCTGCTCTTCAGCAGCGACAGCAGCACCGGATGATTCTCATTACTGCAGTTACTCTGAGCTTCATTATACAGACACGACAGCAGTTTTACACCCTAAACACAGGCATCACACAGCCAATTACACAAACAGCACCACAGACCTGCAAAAGCCACCTGTCTACAACACTTCTGAGCTGAAAACAACGTCCTCAACCTCAAAGCTATTGTGTCTGTGAGAAGAATGAGTGTTTCTTACCATGGGGAATGTTGCTCGTCCCACACCGGCGATTCCATCCACACAACACAGTTCTGACAGATACCTGATAAACACATACACAAGGACATGGATTAACATCTGCTGAAACTGAGTTTCTTCTTACATATTTATTTAACTTTTTTTTCTCCTGATGTCCACTAATAATGACACTTAGGAATCAGTAATAATTTTTGTTTGTTTGTGCTCAACCAGTCGGACCGGTAGTTTAGATTTCTACCTGCCCTGCCGACACTTTCACTGGCCCCGACACAAAACATTACAAATTTTTTATTAAATAATTGTAGATTTTTTTACATTCTAATTTATTATTTTAAATGTACTATTCAAAAAAAATATATATATAAAATAATAATATTATATATATATATACACATACATACATGCATACAGTACATAACATTAAATTATTATTAGATATAAATTCTTATAAATCTATAAAAATTATGTAATAAATTATCAAATATTACATACAATTATCTTAAAAATTAATTAATCATATATATATATATATATATATATATTTATATACATAAATTAAATTAAATTATATATATAAATACATTTATTTTGTATAAAATTATATTTAATACATAACTTAAATAATATAATTTAATACAATCATCTATATACAGTACTGTGCAAAAGTTTTAGATCGGTAAGATTTTTTATGTTTTTAAATGAAGTCTCTTCTGCTCACCAAGGCTGCAATTATTTGATAAAAAAAAAAAAAAAAGTAATATTGTGAAATATTATTACAATTTAAAACAGCGGTTTTCTATGTGAATATACAGTAAAGTGTAATTTATTCCTGTGATCAAAGCTGAATTTATCATCATCATTACTCCAGTCTTCAGTGTCACATGATCCTTCAGAAATCATTCTAATATGATGATTTGATGCTCAAAAAAGATTCATTATTATTTTCAATGTTGAAAACAGTTGTGTACATTTTTTTTTTCAAAATTCTTTGATGAATAGAAAGTTCAAAAGAACAGCGTTTATTTAAAATAGAATATTTTCTAACATTATAAATGTCTTTACTGTAACTTTTGATCAGTTTAACTCATCCTTGATGAATAAAAGTATTGATTTATTATATTTCTTTCCCCCAAAAATAAAATTTAAATTCTTACTGACCCCAAACTTTTGAAGGGTAGAGTTTAATGTTACAAAAGCTTTAGATTTCAGATAAATGCTGTTCTTTTTTAGTTTCTATTCATCATAGCATCATGAAATAAAAATTCAACACTGATAATAATCATAAATGTTTCTTGAGCATCAAATCATCATATTAGAATGATTTTTGAAGGATCATGTGACACTGAAGACTGGAGTAATGATGATGATAAATTCAGCTTTGATCACAGGAATAAATTACACTTCACTATATATTCACATAGAAAACCGCTGTTTTAAATTGTAATAATATTTCACAATATTACTGTTTTTTTTTCTATTTTTAATCAAATAATTGCAGCCTTGGTGAGCAGAAGAGACTTCTTTTAAAAACATAAAAATCTTACCGATCTAAAACTTTTGCACAGTACTGTATAAATACACACATACACATACACACATATATATGTGTGTGTGTGTGTGTGTGTGCGTGTATCACATTAATATTGGTTTGTCCCAGAGCTAGTGTGAAAGGGTGATCTAATGGCCCATTGTTAACGCTTAGTATCCAAAAATGCACTGACTGGAATCAGGCAAGAGTTTTGCATTGTAAATAAAGAATGTTTACACTCTTTTATTATCCTTTATCTGAGCCCTTTGAAAGCACAGCTTTGTGGATTGCATGACAACAGGGAAGATTTACCTGAGCTGACGCCCCAGTTTGCGGAAATGACAAGCGATAGTTAGTAGACTCAGAGAGGCCGGTGTGCTCAACACACACGCTCTGTAGTAATGCAGGTAACGCCGCAGCCCACCTGTGAAGGCCTGAGACACACACACAAGTAACTGTGTAAAGTTGTTGTTATGGGGAAAAAAATCCTAGAGTACTGTAAGAAATGACAGCACGCGTTACCTGGAAGACGAGTCCCTTCTGACTCCCGCTGCTCAGGGAGAAGCGGCTGAGGCGCAGATAGTGCGTGCCGTACTGCGCCAGCTCACCCAGCAGACGAGACACACTCTCAGGGGACGTCCCGGACACACATATATCCGGACGGACGTCAAACTGTACGCTAGCCTTGAGTGGAGAGTGACGCAAAGAGAAAGTCAAGAAAAAGTTCTTATCAATGAAATGTGATCCTTTTTAACACCTTATCTGTGTAAATACATTTACAATTCAATGTATTTTTTTGATGTATATTGAATCACCTCGTTGAGAGGAAACGTGACCGAGGAGACCCCGATCAGCACGTTGAGCACGTCTTTGACCAGCTGACTCTGGCAGTCCAGTGGCAGTGGCAGGAGGGGTGACGGTGTCTGTGTGGACAGGACGTTCCTCATTTCTCCTTCCCACAGCCGGTACAGCTGGTCAAACGCCTCTCTGCCAGCCTCTGTCAGGTACGGGGGGTCCTTCTGACCCGGCGGGCTGAAGGAGAGAGAGAAAAAGGATGACAAATGTGGACTCCTTTTAAAGTATTCGGCAGGGCTGCATTGTAATGCATGCATTCATTTGGTCAACTTAATGCACTGATTGTGGTATTCATTAAAGGGATAGTTCACCCAAAAATGAAAACCCTGTCATCATTTACTCACCCTTATGTTGTTCTAAACCTGTAGGACAACTTTCATTTTTGGGAGGACTATCCTTTCAATAGACTATAATATTTAGATATTTATAAGCGGTAGATGTGTAGCTGTCAATGGAGGGAGAGAAAACTCAATTGTGTTCTGAAGATGAACGAAAGTCTTACGGGATTGGAACAACATGAGGGTGAGTAATTACTGACAGAATATACATTTTTGGGTGAACTAACCCTTTAAGAAGAAACCTCTAGATCAGGTTTTTCAAATTACATAATTTGAGTGCTTATGCATAATTGAAAGTCAAATAAATTTGATTCCTTTGGGGCAGATTTGAAAAGAATCCTAATCTTATCAAACCACTGTCAGTCAAAACAGATATTTACAGCCCGTCTCTAGTCTGCTCAACTCTCTCATACCAGCCAATGTTCTCCCAACAGCGCCGCCTGCCGGGCACAAACGTCCGAAGGGCCTCCCACACGTCGATCTCAGGGCTGGGACTCGCCTCGGACTGGGAATCAGGAGTCAGATTAGAGGAAGACTGGAAGCCTTCGTCATCAGACTGATCCAGACTCAGAGGAACCTGCAGAAACAACAACATATACAATACCAGGAAGGACAAGACTAAACCATGATGAAGAAGAATAGATCAATTTTGCATCCTCACCCGTATGCTGAGTCCAGTAATGTCTGCGTTACTGGGAACGGGCGGCAGGTCCAGTCGGACGTCCATATCTGCAGTTTTGGAGTGCTGTAGGGCACCAAACAGTGACAGTCGGGTCTCTCTCTCAAACTTCTCCTCGAAATCCTGTCTACGCCCCAGTCCGAGCAGCCCGGTGCCCGGTGGGGCGTCCATGATGCTCAGGGTCCTGCAGACGCCCCCAAACATGCCCCACTCCTCCCCACAGATCAAAGACCATGCCCTCTCCTCCAAGCGCTGCGTGTCCTTGCTCAGATACCCGCCCAACGGGGCTCTGCGCTGCACGGGACGCTCCCGCCGCATGTAGTCGCGACTGAAAGACAGAAGGGGCGGAGCCACTGACCCGGCCAGCTGCACTAGGAGCTCCAGGACGGAATCGAGTTCGGACAGTCCCGCCCCGTCCCGTAGCTGACCCAGGAGCTCCTCCAACCTCTCGGCCTCCTCATCGTGGCCGGACACGCGCAGGTCAAAGGAGATCATTAGTATTTTATTATGGGACGGTGTTTTCGCCAGGGCGTTCGGTGCCGGTTTGGACAACCCGTCCTGGAAGAGTCCCGAGAGCAACGCCCCGTACGCACGCTTGCGGAGGATCCGACGCGCCGACTCCCGCGACACTGCGCCCGGAGCGCAACGTTTCCATGACAACCCGGAGATGCAGCAGTCGCAGAGCGCGCCCAGCAGTCCCGTGATGCTGCTGTTGTTGCCTTGGCAACCGGACATCTCAGCGAGAGCGCGGGATCATGACACAGCGAGATCTGCGCAAAAAAAAAAACTACATTTATGGAATTCATACAATACTATTGGATATACACAGTTATTGTGTATTGTCACCATGTCCTTAATTACGCTTCTATTTGTTTTGTATTAAATGGTAAAGTGTCTTAATACCATTTGTGTATTATTACCTTATTTGTAATATGAGTAAGTTAACGTTAGTTACACCTTTATGTTTCAATGAATGAAGCATAACGTTACATGATCCAAACCCAATAGCCACAGCAAACAGTTATAACGTTATATGTCCTTACATATAAAAATGTAAGGTTTATTAGACTCATTATTGTATATTTTAGCAGATAAACGCATTGTATTTGACGTATTTAATACCGAAGGTAGTAAACAAACACAACTGCAGCGTACACACGCCTGCGCGTTTACAAATGCGTGTCTGAGATCATTTACTCACGTTGAAACTCGAGCTTAAGCTGTCCGAGCTGCAAATGTTTATTCCGCATTAGTGTAAAAATATTATTGTCAATAAAAAAAATAAGCATTTCATGCGCATAAACACACGAGCTAGATTTCCTTAACCGCCGCGCTACATACCCAAGTCCCGCCTTCTCTGTACTCTCATTGGATGAAACGTAAGAGCGTGTACATTCATTGGCTAAACCAGAGACATGTGGGCGACCAATACCTAATTTCATTGGATCAAACTTGATATGCACTGTCTGTATTATGACCTATGATTATGACGTACACATTTCCGGATAGAGCGTCCGCTAGCGGCGTCGCGGCGAATAATAATGCATTTGATGTGTTATCATGATTTCCATAAATGTATGAATATGTTTACATTCATGCGAAGTTTTATTTTTTATATGTGATACACATTCCCTTAATTATTAATATTTTATTTCTCATCAAAATAAAATCTTTAAAATTACTTTTTAAATGTTGCTGAAGGTGCATACTTGAGTATTTATGTGGCCCTGCTTACTGTCAGTACATAAAACTCTGAGTAGCCTAGGCTACACTACATTTTTTATTCACCCCTATAGGCAACAAGTCAAGTAGTAGTTGTTTATAAATCTTGTAGTATTGTTTTGGTTAATGGCTCTGAATGCATTGGTAATAATACGGTTTAATATACAAAATGAACTTTTACATTTCCATGCAGATGTATTTGGTATCCTGTTGGTGGATGAGTCAAAAACAGACTGGTTCATTTCGCCCGAAGGGAAAACAGAGCAAAAAGTGAACTTTCTAACAAGCCAGAGAGGAGTAGAGGAAGAAGTCCCTGAAGTGTGGGGAACAAAAACTCCATTCAGGTTCAAACTCTCCCTCTGGCTCCTCTGAGATATGCAGATGCCTCGAACACGTCCACAAGCTACAGCTGTTTGTGGTCAAGCACTACATTATTAATAATGACAATTCCCTTTTCAGTTTCTGAGGTTTTCTTGGACCGCAGCCGAGGGAGAATCCTTGAGTGTGTGTGAGTTTGAGGGTCCGTGTCTCCCTTTAAGGCAATGCCGAGGAAATCTCATTAATATCTGAGGGTTAGACACCACTGCAGGTGAATACAAACACAAACACCTGCCAGAGTGGGCTTTCCTTGAGTGATGGCTCTCACAGCGAGAATGAAAGGGCCCGATCTTCTTATTTTCCCAGCGTGCGGAAAATCGGAGCTGTTTTTTCGAGGCTCAAGCCCAGTTCCATAGAATCGTGACTAAGTTAATTCAGTGCCCATGTAGGGGGGCCGCACGGTCTGATCGGATTAATTCGGTTATAGAATCAAGGGTAGCAGAAGCTCTTATGAAACAGAAAGTCTCACATGCAGACCAGCTCTTCCCCGTGTTTAACTAGAAGACAGAGACTCATATAATGATTATTACTGAGACTTTATGAATTTACATAAGTCAAGAGGTATAAAAGGTGAAGGGTTTATATTCAAACTGTGTTGTCATCGCCTCTAAAAATATAATAAGGAAGAGGTGCGATTAGATTTCTGTCTGCGGTGTAAATCGTGAGGGGATTTCTGATAATCTGATTGACATATATCGGTTTGGCACCGACTCTTTAAATCCGTTTGATAGGCTCAAGACTTCAGATGTGTTGGTTTTGACACTGTCCTATTCCCTCACCGCTCCAAAAACACTTTTGAATTATGTCATTTTTTTGCATATCTCATTTATCTTCAACAGACCCACTGTAAACCCTTATTGGGGGTCTTAAAATGATAACACAATGCTTATACTGTTTGGGCCAATCCAAATACCCACACTTGCGGCCTTGCCCACTTAAGAGAACGGGCTATTGGAGAGGATTTGTGAATGGCAGTGAAGCGCCTTAACTGAAGCTGGTTGGTCATGTGATAATGATGAACATGATGAATATACGTCTATATAGATTACAATCATACTATATAGAAGAACATACTGCTGTCTCAAAGACATTGCGTGTTCAAAATATGTACGATTTCAGATGCAGCCTAACATTAATTGCTACAAGCCGTTCCCATTGGTTCCCATCAGGGCTTATTTGCATAAATTTGAACTCTACTTTGTTACATTTCACAGAGAAGAAAACACTTCCCATATTTTTTGTTATTGCTTGTTAGAGGTTAATCAAACGAAGCAGATTTTCAGATTGTGTAACACTTTCATGACCAAAACTATGTGAAAATAAGATTAACATGGTTTGTGTGGTTAATATTGGCTGCTGAAATATAATTTAAGATACATTTAAAAAACCCACAAACTTAATTCTGAGCATTGTCCCCACTTGACATCCAACAAAAAATCTGGTTCTCGAATCTTCTTCCTGGTGCTCTGCTCTTCTTTGAAGACATAAACTTCTGTGCTGACACCAAAATGTCACGTACATCTCATCGTTAAAAGGTCACATAATGTTTTTACGGCACCTGATTCATTAGAGACCCTCTAGATCAGGGGCCAGAAAAGAGGCGAAACCCAACACTCGAGAAATGGATGTGTATATTTATTCACATAAGGATCAGACATGCCGTTGGACCTGTGGCGGCACAGTTCACACATACGACATCAGTCCTCCGAGAGCCGAAAGAGAATTCGTCGTCCTCCGCAATCCCAGAATACTTTGCTCTCGGCACATTCACAAGTGTGGGGGGGTGGGGGAGAAATGTTGACAACAACAAACAAGTTTTCTCAGAGCATAACGCACAGGAGAACAGTGTAGACAGATTTGCATTTTAATACAAAGGCATATATTTTCTTTAGGACATAAAATAATGATATTAACTGCACAGCAGTAAGAAAAGGTTGTGTACATATTGTTTGTTCATACACACCATTGAAACACAATTTCGGGTCGGTACAATAATAAAAACATTTGTGCTAATCAATAATTCCTTTTGCATAAAGACCAAACGTAATGGCAGCTGTCCGGAGAGAAGGTTTTGACATTCTCCTCCGCACATTTATTCAGCTCGAGCGTTTTTCCCAATGCAGTAAAACTCCTAAAAAGCACACACACACACACACTCACCACAAACACCCAAAAGATCTGCACGGTATTAAAAACGGCGCTTTTGCTCTATACATACAGCATGTTCAAATATATTGGCATATTCTGGCTACAGCACACCTCTGAATACTGCACTTACTGATGTCTAACACCACACTTCACATACGCCACGACCTCTGACCTCTACACGCCCCACGACTACCACAACCCCACCCACCCCGACGTCTTCAATACCACCGCACCAGCACATTTAAACACTTTTAAGGCACGTTTTGGCTACAGAAAGGCGTTAAAAGAAGCGTTTTACACTTGACTACGGAGACTTGCATCTGTGCTTGTGCTTTAAAGGGATAGTTCACCATTAAAAAAAAAAAAGAAGAAAATTCCAGAATTATTTACTCACCGTCATGTCATTCCAAACCTATGCTTTTAGTTTTTCATTGGAACACAAAAGTATGATTTTTTTAAGTTTAGATGTCTTTTTTTGTCTCTCTATGGCAGGAAATGTGTGAAGACTCTTCAGAAAATCCTTCTTTTGTGTTTCATGGAATTTGGAATGACATGAAACACATGAAAAAATGACATGCAAAAATTATTTATTTTCCTAGTATTTTTCGTCTTGTTTAACATTCTTAAATCAAGATACATTTACTTGAGAAGCAAAATGACTTGAAAATAAATGAGTTTATGCTTAAAACGAGAATATCTGCCAAATGGGGTAATAAATTCAATAAAATAAATCGTAGTTCGAAGGGAAAACGAGATTACTTTGAAAAACTTGCTCAATTTTTGCAGTGCGAGTTTGCGTAAATTATTAAATTTTTCATTTTTGTGTGAACAATCCCTTTAAGATGAAAGAGAAAGGGGCGAGGGTAGTTTGGAAAGCATGGAGTCAGCATCACACATGCAGTTAGGATCAAACGCAGCTCCTGCTGGTTGTATTAAAGCTGAAGGGAAGGGAAGAGAGAGGGAGGGCCGTGCAAAAGAGCTTCACGCCAAGCAGTGCCGCCCAACTCTCAACAGAAACGCAGGAATCTCAACATCCGACATCGCGAGCCATCTGCTTCCGTGATACCGCTGCTCTCGACAGCGATTTCAGACCGGAGGAGGCTCTGAAACTCCTTGAACCGCTCAAAAACATGAGTTCGGTGGACCACATTCACCTGTTTAAAGACCCTGTGAAATTAATATCAGAGTTTTGTGGTTTTTAATGTCATGAGGCCAACATCTAAATGCGAATGTACTCATTAGTTTACATGTCAGGGACTATGTTTTCTGGCGGAAGGATAACACACACAATAATAAAATAATGCTTTAATGAAAAGTACTTCAATATTTTTATTACGTAGACACAGTTGAATAAAATCAATCATGGCTATGTTACGTAACTCCTAACAATACCCTTACGCTGTTACTAGAGCTGCGTACTAATTCAGAAGTTGCGTTCTTCGAAGGTCGCATTCGAAGGCCGATTGACTCACAGCAGCGCGACGAAGGCTCCTTGCAGCCTCTGAATTGGGACACAGCTTATATTCTCGTACCTTATTGCTTATAGCATATACTGTACACTAGCATTCATAAGTTTGGGGTAAGATTTTTTTTTGTTAAAGGAAATTTATACTGTTATTTAGCAAGGATGCATTCAATTAATCAAAAGTGACAGTAAAGACAATGTTACAAATGATTTTTTTTTTTTTTTTAAATTAATGCTGCTCTTTGGAACTTTATTCATCAGAAATGTTTCTTGAGCAGCAAATCATCATATTAGAATGATTTCTGAAGGATCATGTGACACTGAAGACTGGAGTAATGATGCTGAACATTCAGGTTTGATCACAGGAATAAATTACATTTTAAAATACAGTCAAATAGAAACCAGTTAATACAGTGTGTTTCCCAATTCTATTAGTTTTTACTGTGTTTTGATTAAATACCGTAAATGCAGCCTTGGTGAGCAAGGAGAATTCTTTCAACAAAAAAAAACAAAAAAAACTTACCAACCCCAAATATTTGAACGGTAGTGTATATGCATGCATTCACATTCCTTTTTTATGGGCAAACAGACCAAAACTATTGACGACTCTTGTCCTTTAGTTCACAAATCTCTCTAGAATGAGAGTGTCCCTTCCTTATACTTATACACACCTGCTCCGATGAGCATTAGCAAAAAAAAAAAAAAAACAGCCTATAACGTAAAACAAAAATCTTTAAGCTTTTCTATGTCTTTAAGACACAAATCAAATGCAAATGCCACAAATATGTAAAAAATAATAATAACAAAAAAAGGTTTTCATACAAAGATAAAAGCTTCTCTCGGAGCAGAAATTTGGCTGAGTTCTTAAGTACCATCTTGTTTAGTGGCGAATAACAAACAAATTAGTGTGTCAATATCCTCTCTGCCAAAATAAAGCCATTAACG